>OY726530.1:19097985-20555485 GCA_963383655.1 Bathymodiolus septemdierum | reverse complement strand
TATAGCCAAGAAAGGATATCATATTAGAATAAAAATAGTTATTAAAGAGAAAGAAACAGTTGTAAAAGTTGATTGCTTTGAGGGGCAGTTGTGGCCGTGATCGTATGGTAGTTGGATTTACAACTACCTAAGCAATCAGTGCCTATCACCACTGATGTTGTGATTTCGAATCTCGATCAGGGCGAGGTGTACAACATTATGTGATATATTATAGCGCCATGATATAACTGAAATATTATTGAAAGTGGCATTAAACATTATCAAACAATCAAACAAACAAACATTGATTGCATTGATAAGATGGTTTTGAATTTAGTAAATTTTCTAAAGTTATGAAAGTTGTATTGGGTATACATACACAAGATTCTAGCACAAAGTATATATAATCAGGTTCTTTTATCATCTGTTTGTAGCATAAAAAGCCAGCGCCTACAGCTCAAGTCCGACGTATGTTATGTATTTTACCTAAACGAGGAAAAAAGGCTTATGAATCATTTGTTGAAGCCCTCAACAAAACAGAAAATAAAGACATTTCTGATTTTTTAAGAGCAAAAGAGGATCCTAGAAGCTCACAAAGCTCTGTTCAACCAAAGCCAAAAGATATGTCAGGTGACATACAGGAATCTATAAAGTCACATTCTGAAAAGGGAGATAATTCCCAAAAATTTGAGGGACCATCTCAAGCTACTCAGGATAAAGGTAAACAATGTTGGCCTGCAATAAATTTGAAATAACTTTAAACTAATGATACCTTTAAGAATAAAGTCAGATCAACAATTCTCATGCTGTTATGGTTTTATATACTACATGTAAATGATCAAATGGAAGATACAATTTGGTTATACCTTTCTGCACAAAGTCAGGATAACCTATGGTTCCACTTTTAAAAAAATGTTGTACATACTAAGCAACAACATATCAAAATTATTTATCCCCCCAAAAAAAGAATGAAATATCAGTTGCTTAGTGGAAAACTGACGGCCGATAACATGATTCAGTGTGTGTTCTATATTCCCATATACAGTCAAACCTGTGTCAAGTGCATATAACTAAACACTGTATATAAATGCAGTTTAATTTTCTCCATTGAATAAATATATATGTATATAATTTGAGCCTGTACATAAAGGAGACCTGCTCATAAAGGCACATTTTCAGGTTCCCTTCTGTGCCCTCTATAGACAGGTTTAAGGTTTAAGATTACAATTTGAAATGTTCTGTATATAAGCTTTATCCTAAGGGGCAGTCATGGTCGTGATTGTATGGTAGTTGGATTTACAACTACCTGTGAAATAAGTGCCTATCACCACTGACATTGTGAGTTCGAACTCTGTTCATGGCGAGGTGTACTCGATACAACATTAAATGATAAACTTAAGTTTGTCAGTAATTTGCGACAGTTCTGTGGTTTTTCTCTGGGTGCTCCGGTTTCCTCCACCAATAGATATGATTGCTACGATATATCTGAAATATTGTTGAAAGTGGCATTAAACACCATAAACTTTATACTGTACATTTAATACCTTTTGTTTATAATTTAGGTTGGCCTGATTTACAGAAAGAAGTTAAAACGGTGCAAAAGAAAGAGTTTAAGTTTTCTTCTATAGAAGACGTGACACGGATATCAGAAAATCATAAGGTAAATTTACATATATGGTGAAGCCTGTATTAAGAGGTCACCTTTGGGACAAAGATAAAGTGGTTTTATAAGACAGGTTAAAAGAGGTTTAATTCATATGAAATTTTCTGTGACAGGACAAGAAAAAGGGGACTTTTTAATACAGGTGACTGCTTAATAGAGGTGACCACACGGGCAAGTTTGACTGTATTTGCTATTGAAATTGATAGTATGTGACAATGTAATTACTATTAAGGTTCTCTTCCCTCAGGCGTAGGTGACCTTAGCCGATTTTGGTAATTCTGTTTAATAGGCATTTCAAATTTCTTGTTTCCAAATTTGTTTTAAATTATTTGGCTTTCATATCTTTTGACTTTGAGTATTCTTGATGAATGATGTTCCAGAAACATGTCATGTTCACAAAATTAGATATCTACGTTTTTATAACAGACAGTGGACAAAGGTATTTTGATTCTTTTAATTTTACCGACATGTTTCATTTAAAAATTCATTTCTTGTTCAATTAACGATACAACATTATGTGATAAAGTTTGTCAGTGAATTTTGACAGGTCGGTGATTCTTTCAGGGTACTCCGGTTTTCTGCACTAAAAAAACTGACGCGATATAAATGAAATATTGTTGAAAGGGGCATTAAACACCATAACCCTATATTTTATGTTGTTTTAGGTTATGGCGTTTAACGCCACTTTCAACAATATTTCATTTATATCGTGTCAGCTTTATTGGTGGAGGAAACCAGAATACCCTGAGAAAACCACCAACCTGCAGCAAGTCACTGACAAACTTTATCAAGTTGTATCGAGTACACCTCTCCTGAGCAGGTTTCGAACTCACAACTACAGTGGTGATAGGCACTGATTGCATAGGCAATTATAAATACAACTACCATACGATCAACATCATGACGTCCCCTCCACTATAAACTAACTACTTTTCTGCTTTTTTTTCATAGAAAAAAAATTAAAATCAGACAAGAATTAACTTCAGGATAATCTGTTGAATAGTTGTACAAAAATGTAGCTTGATATGAAATGCAAATGTCAAAAAATTGGTCGCATCAGAATACTTTTGCCCACTATGTGTTCATGTCTATATTTAAGAAATAAATCATGGAAGTCAGAATGTGTTTTGAGTTTTAACATGGATTGGCGAATATTAGTATTTTATCCCGAGCCAGAGGCTTCCATGATTTATTTCGACTCTGATATGTCTAAGAGTACAAATACGGTAGTATACTTTGATAGGAAGACTGTAATTTATATTTACGCTTGCGGAAAATGTCGCACACAATTTATACTGCCAAATTCGAGCAGACGATAATTCATCAACATGTACATTTACGACAGAAAATTCAGTCACATGCACCGGCGCATGTGCTAATGAGATTATACCCCATTGATAAATCGCTCGTTTGTTTCCAAAGCAAAAGAAGGACGTCATGGGTCAACATGACTTATTGATGTAACTTTTTGTCTGTCCTTGCTGTTGTATTATTAGTCGTCTGTACAACATTTATATTTCACTCTTTTTTCCAAAACTTTAATGGAACAAATGGAGCTAGACCTTGTTAAGATTCTTCCTTCTATGTTTCTTTATAATTTTGTATTTGCTTGTGCTGTAGTTATAGTGTTGTGGCTGTGTTTGGTAGACCAGTTAACAAATAGACCATAGTAATTAGTATGTTTTGCTGTGTTTGATAAACCAATTAAAATACAGATATGCCAACCTCATTGGTGGTGTAATGGTTAGGGTACATTCATCGAGTGCAGTAGATCGTGGGTTCCAGCTTGAGTCGGGACAGACCAAAGACTATAACTGCTAAGCATGCAACATTAAGGAGAATTAATGAAGACTGGCTGGCTCAGAATCAGGCCAATGGTCTGTTTTTTCAATGAGTGAGCACTATAAAAATCCAACTAACCGTGTTGGTCTAGTACAAAACAGATATCATTATCATCTCATTGAATGTGACTAGTTCTTGTCATGATAAACCTGAAAAATTGTGCATTTGGCATTAAACAACAATCAATCAATCACTCATACAGATCTTGTCTTAGAATTTAGAGCTGTTGTGTATACTGAATGCATTGAATTATTCCTACATAATACAACATAACCTTAGATATATTTTATTTTTCAGACTTACCCTATGACAGGCAAAAACAAAGGAAAACTCATCGTTATCTCAAATGTAACAGAACAATGTAAGACTGACTGTGAACCAGGACAGTGTAAGACTGACTGTAAACCAGGACAAAAAAGAACCAGTAGTAAGGATGTGGATTTTGATAAAACTTCAATTCAACAATTATTTAAATATATGAAATTTGAATTTAAAGCTCAAGGTGGATTGCAACGTCAAACAGGAGAGGTATGTCTAAAAAAAAAAAATCATCATTCATGTATCATTTCCTTTTCTAGTCTTGCAAATGTAGATGAAGACAAAATTAAAATATTTTCCACTTGATTTGGAACTTCTATTATATTTAGCCCATCTTGCCAAAGACCAAGTGAGCCTTGGAGGCTGTCATGGTCGTGAGCATATGGTTGTTGGATTTACAACTACCCATGCAATCAGTGCCCATCACCACTAAGGTTATGAGTTCGAATTCCGCCCAGGCGAGGTGTACTCGATACAACATTATGTGATAAAGTTTGTCAGTGACTTGCATCATGTCTGTGGTTTCTGCAGGGTACTTTGGTTTCCTCCACCAATAAAACTAACTGCCACAATAAACCAAACCAAAATCAAACCATCAATTGTTACACAGGGTTGTATGTTCATATACAGCAATGCAAACAGCTGTGTGAAATTGGTTGTTATCAGCTTTGGCCATTGAATCTTCACGCTTGTATGCTCTATTTTGTCCATTAAATATTTATTGATCTATCACCCGTTTAATAAATCTTAGTATCTTATTAAGGTCAGATCAAGTTTTATTAGGGAAACATTACATTTGTATTCACATATACTTATTTTCACGAAAACATATTCGTCATGGTATTTGTGAACATAAATACACCACGGAAAAATACAAATACAGCATCACTTGGCGTCTGTTGTCCATTATAGTTAACTTCTTCACATTTTATTACTGGTGAGTGATATAAGGGGCTAGTCCGAGACTCTAGTTTACAATAATTAAATTGAAATTAAAACTGTATAATGAACATGCTCTGACAACATCGAAATGACATAGGAAAAAAGATAGAGCTGAAATGTCATCGGAATGACATTACATATATTGATTGATTGATTTTTGGTGTTTAACGCCACTTTCAGCAATATTTCAGCTATATCATGGCGACCAGTTTTAGTGGTGGAAGAAGCCGGAGTACCCTGAGAGAACACCCAACCATGGGCAACCAACTGGTAAACTTTATCATTTGCGGCTGCGAGTCGAGTGCACCTTTTTTTGTAATTTACAAAGCCGGGCGCTAACCCACGCGGTATTGGTGATAGGCTTGTACGAGTTGTTAGGTAATCCAACTACCTAACTCACTGAGCCACCCAGGCCCTACAGATATTGATGTTTCTTGTGTATGCTACAGCAAAACAACAACATACTATACTTACACAAGTTTCCCGTAATTATATATGGTGTTGTTAGAGAGAGCAGGAAAGTTGGTGAATTTTCAAAAAATATTAAACTTTAATATAATAGTTAGTAGGTGCTGGTTAGACAGAGTATATAATGTCACATATTATGGCTACATCAGAGCTAAACCAAAAACTAGAAAATTGGTATTTGCTGCTTTACCGCAAAGAACCAACATTTAGGAGTAACAAACACTACAAAGTCAAGAGATTCTGAACAGACCAGTTTTTGTGCTAGATATTCTGAAGAGTGAAAATTCTGAAAATTACTAAAAATTCTGAACATTACTGAAAATTCTGAAAATTGCTGAAAATTCTGAACAGATTCTGAACATTACTGAAAATTCTGAACATATTCTGAACATTGCTGAAAATTCTGAACAGATTCTGAAGATTACTGAAAATTCTGAACAGATTATGAACAGATTCTGAACATTATCTTTCTTCTTAAATCAATATATTTTACTTCATTTTCATTAGATTTTAACTAAATATAGAATGTGATATTTCACTAATTATTTATTTTAAAAAAATAGAACAACTATATTATTTCATTTTCTTTATTTCAATCTTTCTTCTTAAATCAATATATTTTATTTCATTTTCATTAGATTTTAACTAATTATTGAAAGGAATCAGAGAAGGGTTATTTTACTAATTTTTTTTTTTTATTAAATTACAACTATATTTCTTATTAAATTTGTCATTTTTTTTATTTCAAAATTGTCTTCTTAAATCAATATATTTTACTTCATTTTTATTAAATTTTTACTAAATATAGCATGTGATATTTCACTAATTAATTATTTAAAAAAAATAATTACAACAACTATATTATTTCATTTTTTATTAAATTTGTCATTTATATATCAATTTTTTCTGCTTAATTCAAAATATTTTACTTCATCTTTAAAAACTAATTAAAAACCTTTAAATGGCCCCAACTTAAGTGCTAAAACAACAATCTACACTATAAGTAAGTATGTAAGTAAGAGCAAAATAATTTTTTGACCTGTAAATCATAAAATAGCAGAGGAGGCACGACACGCTGGTGTCGTGTGCAAAAATTGGCATGTTGCACAGTATTCGTTGCACAACCGGAAGTTGGCAGCAATATATCGTTATCTGATGAGAGTGATATTATCAAATTTTCAATGTTTTGCTAAGCCGATGACAGCGTTCATGGATGATTAATGGCAAGTTCCTCTCGGTAGATTGTTGATAGATACCAGTATCTATGGTAGCATCCCAAATTGCCGTTTCCCAGTTTTCCGAATCCCAAATTGCCGAGTCCAATTAGCCGATTCCCAAATTGCCGACATATGAAAAATATTGTTATTGCAAGTAGAATAATGCTTCTAATTTATGAAGGAATATTGTAAATAATTAAATAAATATTTCTTTTGAAATGGTCCGACATACAAGGGAGATTAGATTATAGCATTCGAGCTCAAAGTCAAAAAGATATACAGTGGATTAGTCCTGCAGACAACCATGATTTTTGTCAAGATGAAGGATGCCAAGAAATAATTTCAACACATATGCTCTGTGAATAATAACTAGCATAAGCATGAGAGAATACACATTTTTTGTTTTGTAAATAGGTCCCAAATTTTGCTTTTGAGCGAGACTTAGTAAAACTCTAAATAAACATTTACTTATTTGTAGTTTATTTCTATTGTTCTTCAATTATTTGAGTAATGAGGAATGGCATCTCCTATTCATCAGTGCATTTGATTATGGTTTTTCTAATTAAAATTGCGTGAAAAATTACTGCTTTCAATAAAATATGTACACATCATTAATATTTTTTTCTAAATAAAAAATAATATTATGAAACTTTGTCATTTTTAACAAAAATTGGCAATATGGGATTCGGCAAAATGGTATTCGGCAATCTGGTACTAATTCGTATCTATATATGAATGGAATTTACATAAGAATGTTTGGGGTGGATGTTAAATGTGATCATCTGCAATTTTCGAGAGGGCATTTTGTCACCATCTTTTCTTCATTCATAGCATCCTCAACTGATCAACATTAAAAAAGAAAATTTGGTGGAGACTTTTCCTATCCTTTTTAGTATGACATAGATCAATCATAGTGCTTCCTATATTTCTTTAAGTCTCCATCCATTATGCCACAATTGGCCTTGAAAAATCCCCCAATTTTGTGTGATTTGTGCTGTGACAATTTGAATTCATAGAATAGCATATTTTAGCCTTTTTAATAGTGATTATGCGATTTCGCAGTAAAACATATCGAGGATCACTTGAACTTTATGATCGCAATACTTGTATACAAATAAATAATAAAAATTATATGACAAAAAAGCACAAGTATAGATGTCACAAGACACATTTTACATGTATGTGAGAAAATAAAAGTGACTTTTTTAGATTATTGTTAGCATAGGCACTCGTGGCACGGAATAATCACCCCTTTTCTGAGTACTTATTTATTTTCAATAAAATTTCTTTATTATTTCATCTCTTTTCCCTGAATTTATATTGTGGATAGTAAGAGTATATGTAGGGTCGACACATATAACTTGCTATTAACATAAGATTAAGTTAAATTAAGGAAAATGGGATGAACTAATAGAGAAATTTTATTGAAAATAAATACAAAAAATGTATGTAAACAGAAAATTGATTAATTCAGAAATTAAAATGATTTTTAACACAATTTATTAAGAAATACCAATCACAATATCGTTATTTAGGTAAATATTTAGACAGATTTTTTAAAAAACTATTTTTGTCTTTTTAATTGATACTTGACCCAAGTTAGGCTATTAATAAATGAAATGTGACTTAATGTGTTAATTATATTTCATTAAAAAACATACATGACTTCTATAAATTTTAATTCCTTATCTAATTCTTATAAATCTTATTATGTAACAATATGGTCAGGTTGTTATTTTCATTGAATGGCATCTCAACACAGTAGGTGCTCTTCCTGTATATAATCAGTAATAGTGGTTACATCCCAGAGTATTGTCACTACAGTACAGAATTTAAGTATTGTCCATGTATTTTACCCGAGAACTAATTAGTGCATATACTGTATGTGATTAAACAACATTATTAAGAAAAAACTGCTGGAACGAGCTAATCTGGGTCACGGGTTACTGTCATCGGGCGGCTGTATCGAGAAACAGATACGGTGTTGAAAAAACTGTTGATACTCATAAAATATTGATAAATGCAATAAAATTTTATGTTTGTCTTCAAGAAATATGATAAGACAAAACCATGTGTGAACTTTTATGACGAAAAAGCTCCGATTTCTATGTAAATTTACGAGTTGAAGTTGCGGCTGTATCGAGAAAGAGATACGGTGTTGAAAAAACTGTTAATACTCATAAAATATTGATAAATGCAATAAAATTTTATGTTTGTCTTCAAGAAATATGATAGACAAAACCATGTGTGAAGTTTTATGACGAAATATCTTATTAATAAGAATGTTTTAGTATTGTTAAAACAGTATGGTATCAATTGCCAATTGATAAACTTGCATCTAGTTTAAATATATTAGAGAGGTGTCATATCCCTACATGGATTCTGCTCAACATTCTGAAAAGATTATGAACATTTTAACTAAATATATCATGTAATATTTCACTTATTAATTACATTTTAAAATTAAATTACAGCAAATATATTATTTCATTTCTCATTCATTTTGACATTTTCTTTATTTCAATCTTTCTTCTTAAATCAATATATTTTATTTCATTTTCATAAGATTTTCACTAATTATAGAAAGGGATCAGAGAAGGGATAAAACCTCCATCCAGTGAAATAGTACATGATATATTTAGTTAAAATGTTCATAATCTGTTCAGAATTTTTAGCAGAATCCATGCAGGGATATGACACCTCTCTAATATATTTAAACTGGATACAGGTTTATCAATTGGCAATTGATACCATACTGTTTTATAATATACAGGTAAAAAAAATTGTTTTGCTCTTACATACATACTTTGTTTTAGTAAAAATATATTAAATTAAGAAAAAAAAAATTGATATAAAAATGACAAATTTACTAAAAAATGAAATAATATAGTTATTGTAATTTAATTTAAAAAAATTAATTAGTAAAATATCCTTTCTCTGATCCCTTTCTATAATTAGTTCAAATCTAACAAAAATGAAATAAAATATATTGATTTAAGAAGAAAGATTGAAATAAAGAAAATGTCAAATTTAATGAGAAATGAAATAATATAGCTGTTCTAATTTTTTTTTAAATAATTAATTAATGAAATATCACATTCTATATTTAGTTAAAATCTAATGATATATTGATTTAAGAAGAAAGATAATGTTCAGAATCTGTACAGAATTTTCAGTAATGTTCAGAATCTGTTCAGAATTTTCAGTAATCTTCAGAATCTGTTCAGAATTTTCAGTAATATTCAGAATCTGTTCAGAATTTTCAGAATCTGTTCAGAATCGGGTCCATACATTTACCCAAGAATACCACAAAATACAAATAATATAAAGATCTTGAAAGATTTTGGATTTTTAATTTTTTTTTATTCTGTTGACGGAGATATTTCACAGAAGGCAATGCTGATTGAATTATTATTTGTACTTAACTATTGATCATTATTTCTATTTTCATTGATATTTTTTGTTATAATTTTTGTTAATAGTATTTACTTTAAGGTATTTTTTTTATAATTTTGAAGACTTTGTTAATATTGATTTCATACATGTAAATGTGGTGAATTCCACATGCTGATTACGGCTGATTAAATATTATTAATAATTTTTGTATGGAAAAAAAAAGAATAACAAAGGCATGACTCCATTTCATTTCTTCTTGTTATATTTCATGCTTATTCAACAAAATATAGATCGAAATAAAGAAATATACCCAGTTTGTATTTTTGAGGGTTTTATAGGAAAGGAGGTTTTTTGAATAAAATGGTTTCACTTTCAATGTTGTCTGAATATCTATTATGCTTATCAAAATACTAACCAATCTTTATGTCGTCGTATTTTCCGTAATTTCTTTGATCGTGAAATTGTTATAATTTTTTTTTGTTTTCTCTAAAATTTTGAATTACACACTATGTTTGCCTAATGTAAAAACAATACTTTTGTTGTTTAATATTTTGAGAAATAATTAATTATATTGATCACCGAGATTGGTCTTGATTACTTCCGCAAGCTTCCCTATACCAAACCATGCAATAATTATGTGTTGTTTTTGTGCGCAATTTTCTTTTTTGAACATGTAACAGCTATTATGTCAGGAAATTGTGCCATTAATTTTCATCATTATCATTTTAATAAATTTTGGTAGTTTTTCGTTGTTTCGGAGAAATAAAAAAATTCTATCTGTTTCTTGGTCTTTCAGGGATATTCACAGGTCTTCTGAGGGTATTCTTGGGTAATATGGGGGTATTCTGTGGTATTCTTGGGTAAATGTATGGACCGTTCAGAATCTGTTCAGAATTTTCAGACTCTTTTCAGAATATCTAGCACAAAAACTGGTCTGTTCAGAAGCTCTTGACTTTGTAGTGAAAAAAAGACAGCAATTGGCTCAGAATCAAGAAAATGTGGAACTGACTGTTGTTTCAGTGAGCTAGATAAAAATTGAACTAAGCGTGTTGATCTAGTACAAAAGGACATAATCATCTTCTCATCTCCTCGAATGTAACTTGCTCTTGCCATGATATAACTGTTACATTGTTCACTTTGTATTAGACTACAATTACTATCTTGCTCACTGTTAAATTTGCATCTAGTTTTCATTAGTTTTGTGATGGTTTTTGTCATCAATTTTAAGGACAGACATCTTGTCCATAATTGTTTTGATATACAGCAACACCTGTCTAAACCAAACCCTGAATAAACCGAAATCCTGTATAAACCGAACCCAGAATAAAATGGAATCCTGTATAAACTGAATCCTGAATAAAACCGAATTCTGTATAAACTGAATCCTGAATAAAACCGAATTCTGTATAAACTGAACCCTGAATAAAACAGAATCCTGTATAAACTGAACCCTGAATAAAACCGAATCCTGTATAAACAGAGTCTTAAATAAATCAGAATGCTGTATAAACTGAACCCTGAATAAACCGGAATCTTGTATAAAGTGAACTCTGAATAAACTGGAATCTTGCATGAATGAAACCCTGAATAAGCCAAACTCTGCATAAACCAAAATCTTGTATAAACTGAACCCCGAATAAACCTGAATCATGTATAAACCAAACCCTGAATAAACTGGAATCTTGCATGAACCAAACCCTGCATAAACCAGAATCTTGTATAAACAGAACCCTGAATAAACTGGAATCATGTATAAACCAAACCCTGAATAAACCAGAATCTTGTATAAACTGAACCCTGAATAAACTGGTATCTTGCATGAACCAAACCCTGCATAAACCAGAATCTTGTATAAACTGAACCCTGAATAAACTGGAATCATGTATAAACCAAACCCTGAATAAACCAAAATCCTGTATAAACTGAACCCTGAATAAACTGGAATCTTGCATGAACGAAACCCTGAATAAGCCAAACTCTGCATAAACCAGAATCTTGTATAAACTGAACCCTGAATAAACTGGAATCTTGCATGAACCAAACCCTGCATAAACCAGAATCTTGTATAAACAGAACCCTGAATAAACTGGAATCATGTATAAACCAAACCCTGAATAAACCAGAATCCTGTATAAACTGAACCCTGAATAAACTGGAATCTTGTGTAAACCAAACCCTGAATAAACCAAAATCCTGTATAAACAGAACCCTGAATAAACCAGAATCTTGTATAAACCAAACCCTGAATAAACCAAAATCTTGTATAAACAGAACCCTGAATAAACTGGAATCTTGTGTAAACCAAACCCTGAATAAACCAAAATCCTGTATAAACAGAACCCTGAATAAACCAGAATTTTGTATAAACCAAACCCTGAATAAACCAAAATCTTGTATAAACAGAACCCTGAATAAACTGGAATCTTGTGTAAACCAAACCCTGAATAAACCAAAATCCTGTATAAACTGAACACTGAATAAACTGGAATCATGTGTAAAACAAGCTTTAAATAAAGTCTCAATGCAGGAAATCTGTTAATTTAACCTGTATAAACCAAATACCTGTCTAAGAAGGTTCGGGTTAGACAGGTTTCAATGTTTATGTGTTAAACAGTGATGTACCAATAAAATAATATTGTTTTTAAATACTGTTATGTACTTTTTGTAGGAGTTGAAGAAAAGTTTAAAGGAAATTGGTGAAGACACTGAATCATCATATGACAGTTTAGTGGTGGTGATTTTGTCGGGAGGAATGGGTTATGAACCAGGTCAAATATATGATAAAGATGGAAGAATGATACCAAGAGATGACATCTTACAAATTATTAGAGACTCCCCAGCCTTTAAAGGAAAACCTAAAATAGTCATAATAAGAACCTATAGTTTTGAAGGTAGTGTAGATAAACTTCGTAGAAATTGTACTTATTTTCTAGGTCATGATGGTACTAACGGCTGAGGTAAAAATCATATATCTTGAAAAGATAGATCCTTATATTAATTGAAATAACAGTCAGTAATTGTTTTAATATATAAAACTGTTATTAATGTCCTCTGGGTCATGTTTTATAAATTGGCATTAAACACTAAATTTTAATGGTAACAAGATTTAGACAGAAAATCCGAAAACCCCTACTTTTAATTTTAGAGTTCCGTGAGGTTAATATAAAGTGCCAAAGGCTCCCATGGAATGGTCTAAATTAATCTGTGCAGAAATTGAAGCCTTAAGACAGTATTCATAAAATTCTTTCAATAAAAAATCTCATGCTTTTATAATTAGCCAAGCAGATAAAAGAAATATTTATTGTCATATAATAAATTTTACTATTAGTATATTACATACATTTCATGTTTATTTCAGAAGCGACAGAATCATATGACACTCTTGTTTCCACCAAGTCCAGCAGTATACCAAATAATGATGATATGTTTGTAGTTTCAACAAGTCCAATGGCAAGTATGTGATACATTGTAGTACCTTTATATTTATCCCCTGTGAACCTTTCTAGAGCAATATAAGAACTGTCGACTGTTCATGAGAAAAGGGTGTATAATATTGTGAATATTAGTTTAGGGTTAGGCTTAGGGTCAGGGTTATGCCCTTATGGTGTTAAACGCCAATATTTCGGTTACATTGTGGCGGTCAGTTTTAGTGGTGGAGGAAACCAGAGAAAACCAACCACCTGTCGAATGTCACTGACAAACTTCATAACATAATGTTATATCGAGTACATTGCGCCATCAGCAGGGTTCGAACTCACAACTTTAGTGGTGATAGACGCTGATTGCACAAATAGTTGTGAATCCAACTACCATACGATTACGACCACAACTGCCCCTCATGAGAAAAAGGTAAAGAACTGTTCTTGAAATGAGAATAAACTGTTTTTTAATTGTTCAGGTACAGGGGATGAACGATAAATGAGATACATTTTCAAGAACTAATCGTTCAAGAATTTATTTCTCTGGCATAGTTCTTGAAATAAATGTTTAACAATTGTGCATGAATTTCGTTCTGGGGAAAAAACGGGTTATCTCAGTTTTTCCTTGCTTTTTGGCTTTTCCTTCTGATACTCCATAACAATCCAACTGATGCCTGCTTGATCTTGTGAACAATATCCTGAAAATAATGTGTTTTATATTCCTGCTCAGTAAAGATTGATAGGTTTATAATATTGTCAAATTGTTTATATATTAGTTTGCAATATATATATCTATTACACAAAATTGTCACATTCTTCATGACTTAAGAAAATTAATATTCAGAATGCTAATATCTGAGCTGGGAAATAAAATGTTATACACCAAAAACCATACAAACGACAAAGATGCCCAGATGAAGAGATAATTACCAGAAGTAAACTCAACTACATAATACAAATGTACCCGATAGGGGTCATTTCACCCGGATAGGGGTCATTTCACACTCATTTTCAGGTAGATATATGAGTTATGCTTATTGTTGTATACCCTACTATGACTGCAAAATGTAGAACAGTAGTAAATACTTTAATTAAAATACTTTTGATAATGTTGGATAATCTGTCATGTTCATAATTTACATCCATGACCTTTCTTACCCAGTTAGTATATGTGATGCTTAAGGTATTTTTTTTCTTGTAGAAATCGGTCCCTTATCCTTTCTAAGTAAGTTAGTGTATGTATTGCTTATTTCTTTCTTGTAGAAATGGGTCCTTGGATGATTGGAGATAATGGTCATGGGTCATATTTTATCCAAGCTTTCATTCACGTTTTGAAAAACCAGGCACATGAGAAGTCATTTTTACAATTGATAGAAGAGGTAAGTTTTTAAAGTAGAACTCAACAGAATCACAAATCTCCTAAAATAGGATGGGTGGGTTATGGTGTTTAATGCCACTTTCAACAACATTTCAGTTATATCATGGCCGTCAGTTTTATTGGTGGTGGAAACCATAGTACCCGGAGAAACAACAGACCTGTCGCAAGTCACTGACAAACCTTGAGCATGCTTTTATTTATTTAATGTACAAAGAAGAGGACTGGAAGTAAATTTACATGCATATAGTGAGTGAGTGATTGTTGTTTAACACCAAGTCAGTAATTTTTCAGCTGTATAGTGACACAAACATGTTACGTTTTGAATATGTGTGCTAATTGGAAAAATGGCATTCCGTGGAACTACGCAATAGACAGATTATTATGAAAAGAAAATTAAACAGCGATAGTCAACAATTCAACAATATCAACAAAATGAACAATCACCTCTCACCTCAACTCATTCAAGAAGACCACGACATATGACGATAGAAATTCAGGTCCTGGCTTGAGACAGACACAAAAATGTGGCAGGGTTTAACATGGGACTTCAACCCTCCCCTATTGATAATTGGACTAAGTTATCATCAGCTGGTTTGTGATGCTGTCTCTTGTGAGCCTCTGGTTAGAAAAAAGACATTTAAAGTTTCAAGTGATATCAGTTCATAATGATCTTCTTTATTGAAATAATATTTAGACAACATTGATTTCATTATGTGTTTAATTTTTTTTTGTATCAATTTTATTTTAATATCTGTTTTTTTGAGGTTTTTTTTATGGTGTTTAATGCCACTTTCAACAATATTTCAGTTATATCATGGCGGTACCTGGAGAAAACCACCGACTTGCCGCAAGTCACTGACAAACATTTGAATATTTGAATATTTAATTTGATATGTGATTCCTTTTAAACAGGTAAATAAGCTTCTACGTACAGCAATGGTACCAGAGTTGATAAAAGGAAAATATAGTGACGAAGGTACAAAGACCCATGTAGCTAAAGCAGTTGTATTAGAGTACAGCAAGGAAAAAGATTTATTTTTATTTCCTGGTCAAGGTGACATACCTATGAAAGGTACATGCATGACTAATTTGAGACAAATGTTAGATTAATATTGAGAATTAAAATGAAAATCGAAATATGCAAAGGGTAAGTTACTATCAGTAAAAAGTCAGAAAAGGTAGAAGCCTTCGTTATTAGACATTCAAAAAGTTTTTTGTTGTTGTTGCTTTTTTCCCCCTAAGGAATCAGAAATTCAAAATTGCTTCACCTATCGACAAAACATTTAGCATAGAAGAAAAAGGAGTACACCTCGCCATGAGCAGGATTCGAACTCACTACTTTAATGGTGATAGGCGCTGATTGCATATAGGTAGTTGTAAAACCCATGATGAATGCCACTGCAGTGCAAGTTTAACATGGATCTTATGGGAATAATATCTACAAATATTTTTCCCTGAAACTACTGAACCATTTGAAAGGCAAATTTATCTGAAATGTTTCTTGGATGATCCTCTTCACAATATCTGTTTTTTTGTGTCAATCAGAAATCAATCATGGCTGCCATTGCAGGACAAAGTTTTTTTTAGGTTTGGTTTAGAGTGTTTAACAGTACTTTCAACAATATTTCAGTTATATTGTGGCAGTCAGTTTTATTGGTGGAGGAAACAGGAGTACCCGGAGAAAACCACCTACCTGTCGCAAGTCGCTGACAAACTTTATCACATAATGTTGTATCAAGTACACCTCGCCATGAACAGGTTTCGAACTCACAGCATTAGTGGTGTTAGGCACTGATTGCACAGGTAATTGTAAATCCAACTACAATACGATCACGACCACAATGGCCCCCAAAGTTTTGATATAGTATCATAAGGGAAAAGTTATAAATATACATTTTTTTAAAACTAGAAACTTGAATGACCCCGAAATGTGCAGGAATAAATCATTTGATGATCCCTTACAAAGTTGTCATTTTTTGCATGGATTCGAAAGACGATATGGATTCAAAAATTATTTTTTCATTTAATTTTTTTTTATAAATTGTTGTAAAAGGGTATAATGGATGTTTTTTTAAAGTCATAATTGTTATATTTGTGATTTTTTTTTGTACGGTAAGGAGGGAGGGTCTTTAAGAGGTTATGAAAAATTATGTTGTAAGGGGGGGGGGGGTAGGGTTATGGTGTTTAACGCCACTTTCAACAATATTTCAGTTATATCGTGGCGGTCAGTTTTATTGGTGGAGGTAACAGAAATACCTGTCACATGTCACTGACAAATGTTATCATATAATGTTGGATCAAGTACACCCCGCCTGAGCGAGGTTCGAACTCACAACTTTAGTGGTTATAGGCACTGACTGCATAGGTAGTTGTAAATCCAACTACTATACGATCATGGCCAAGAGATTATGAAAAATTATTTTGTATTGTAGAGGAGGATCCTGGTCGACAATAGAGCAGAGGGCCCTGGTCAACAATAGAGTGGAGGGCCCTGGTCAACAATAGAGTTGAGGGCCCTGGTCAACAATAGAGTGGAGGGCCCTGGTCAACAGTAGAGTGGTGGGGCCCTGGTCAACAATAGAGTGGAGGGCCCTGGTCAACAATAGAGTGGAACTATCTATTGAACTATTGTATTGATGATAAAGGACTCTTAACTATGTAAATAATCTAAAAATTAATAATAATAAAAATGTATAATGAATATACATGTAAATATATTTAATAATCTTAAGTTCCAAAACACACTGGTTAGGAAATATATCTGAATGAGGATCCATTTTTTTTTTTATATCTATCTAAAATTATGAGGAGTTTTTAGAAAACACCTAAAATGCACTGTTTAAATTAATTTATTAAATAATATACAAAAATATATTTGTATATAGTAGAACATAATTTGCATAGAAACAAATGATTATTAATTTGATTGTTAAAATAACATTATTTAATAATTAGACCATTGTGTTGTATATAGCACATCACCATTGTGTGCGGTAGTGTAACTTGTGACAGACACCGAGTATATATGTGAATATGGATCCAACTACATATAGATCAGATTCATGCCTGCCCCAAAAAAATATATACATGTATCAATAATCACTTATATTTCTGTATGTTTTATTACAAACAGTCATATTGAGTTATGTAAAATTTTGCAAGTACCTTAGAATTTGGAGGGGAAAAAATGAATTATGTGTAATTATGTCCATTTAGTTATTATCCACTTTTTCCAATTATAAAATCTAAAATCTAAAGCAAGTGAAGTGTGGAGTTATTTCCCTTAGATTAAAATTGCTAACAAAGGGGAGATAACTGGAACTTAATAAAAATGTAATAAACAAAATATATTGAATATAAGACTATTTAATTATGGTGTTCATGCATGTATAAGTTAATGGAATATTAATGTAAAAATGTAATTTAATTTCGTTGTTGTTGTTTTTTTATTGTTGTTGATCTACTTACAAGATTAAATATGGAATTGTTCTGATGATTGTGAAATCCAAATATTTTTTAACTTAACATCAAAATTATACACCTTGTATGGTAGGTATATAGAAATCCCTTTAAAATGTCAAAGCAAGCTGTACTTGATCATATACACATGTATACTTTTTTAAACTTGATTTTTCGTGTCATAAATTTCAATTAATGATACACTCATTTCCATTTATTATTTTTTATCTATACCAAGGTCGGACAGTCTAGTTTCAATATATACAAAGAATACATTTTCAAATTATGGAAGGAATTAGCATATTATCTGTATATTGCCAGGTCTGATGTGATAAGAAAAAAAAGGGAAGATGTTTTTGATTATTTTAGAAATAAAAAATATAATATATATTGTCTCCAAGACACACATTTTACACCGAATGAAGAAAATGCGATAGAAGTTTTATGGGGGTATAAATGTTTTCATAGTACACAAACTTGAAACTCAAGGGGGGGGGTCTCAATATTATTCAATAACAATTTTGAATTTAGTTTTAAAAGAAAAAAAAAGACACGGAAGGCAATTATGTTGGATTAAATGTTGTTATAGAAAATCACAAACTTACTCTTATCTCTCTCTATGGACCAAATACTGACTCCCCAGACTTTTATGAACAAATTTCAACTATTATTGATGATTTTGGAAACTCTTCATGCATTATTTGTGGAGATTTCAACCTTGTTCTAAATCCAGAAATTGATTATTTTAATTAATTAAGTCAATATAAATAATCCAAAAGCTAGAAAAACAGTTTTACAATTAATAGAAAATAAAAACATGGTAGATTTTTTTCAGAGAATATAA
Organism: Bathymodiolus septemdierum; assembly: GCA_963383655.1. Taxonomy (NCBI): domain Eukaryota; kingdom Metazoa; phylum Mollusca; class Bivalvia; order Mytilida; family Modiolidae; genus Bathymodiolus; species Bathymodiolus septemdierum. The sequence continues at coordinate 20,536,560 of OY726530.1, read as the reverse complement.
TCCTGATATGAAAAGATATACCTGGAGGGAAAAAAAACCTCTGAAACCAGCAAGATTAGAATTTTTCCTTATTTCTGACAGCTTATAATTACCCTCATTAAATAAATCAAACATTGAATCGAGTTATAGATCTGATCACTCAATTACAACTTTACAACTTACCTTTAATTACTTTCAGAGGACGTGGACTATGGAAATTTAATAATTCTCTACTTAATGATATAGAATTCTAGATACTATTAAAAATAGAATTTTGGAGGTTAAAAAACAATATGCAGTACCTGTTTATAATAACGATAGAATTTCTGACATAAATGACAACGAAATAACTTTTACGATAGATGACCAATTATTTTTAGAAACATTAATGATGGAACTACGTGCAAAATGTATTGCATATGGGAGTTATAAAAAGAGTTTAAAAATAAAAACAGAATAAAAACTTATTGAGGAGATTCAAATTTTAGAAGACATGCTGCATATTGATAGTACATTATTGGACAAATGGGAGACTAAACAAAAGGAACTTGAAGCATTAACAACAGAAAAATTAAAGGGAAACCTGTTAAGATCAAAAGTTAAATGGGTCAAATAGGAATATAGAAGTTTTTTTGAAAAGTAAAAAGGGCACCAGAGATGTGTATGCAATATTGAGTAATAACTGTTATTAACCTACTAGTAAACAAAAATTAATGACAATGTTTGAATTGACAGAGAATGATATTAAGCAAATTTATAAACTTCCTTTCAAAACTAAAAATTGTAAACTTCAGTGGTTACAATATAGAATTAACAATTTCAGATTGACTACAAACACCTTTCTATACAAGATCAAAATAAAACATGATCCACTGTGTAGTTTTTATAGTACAGAACGAATATTGGCCATTAAACAAGAAAACCTAGAAGTTTTTAGCAATTCATGGAACTGTTGCAGTACTTTATTATATTGCTTTATGTTTTTCTTCTTTTTTTTAGCTCACCAGAGTTGCCAATGTGAGCTTTTGCCATCACTTAGCATCCGTCGTCCGTTAACTTTTCACATTTTAATCTTCTCCTCTGAAACCCCTTAGCCAAATGAACTGAAACTTGGTAGGAAGCATCTATGGAAGGTCCTCTATAAAGATTGCTCATGTCGTCCCGATCCATTAACAAATATGGCCGCCACAGGCAATTCTTGTTTCTGATTGGCCGATTTTTTAAAAATCTTCTCCTCTGAAACAGCTTGGCCAAATGAACCGAAATTGGTAGGAAGCATCTATGGAAGGTCCTCTATAAAGATTTTTCATTTTGTCCCGATTGGTTAACAAACATGGCCACCACAGGCAATTCTTGTTTCTGATTGAATGATTTCTAAAAAATCTTCTTTTCTGTTAAAAGAAAGATAACTCTTGTTTAAATATAGATATCTGTATTCAAAATGCAGTTATCTCTATACAGATATCTGAATTGAATTACAGATATATGCCTCTGAAACCCCTTGGCCAAATGAACTGAAACTTGGTAGGAAGCATCTATGGAAGACAATTCTTGTTTCTGATCGATTGATTTCTAAAAAATCTTCTTCTCTGAAACCGCTTTGCCAAATGAACCTAAACTTGGTAGGATGCATCTATGGGAGGTCCTCTATAAACATTGCTCATTTTGTCCCGATCCATTAACAAATATGGCTGCCACAGGCAATTCTTGTTTCTAATTGGTCGATTTCTAAAAATCTTTTTCTCTGAAACCGCTTGGCCAAATAATCCGAAACTTGATAGGAAGCATCTATGGAAGGTCTTCTATAAGCATTGCTCATTACGTCCCGATCCATTAACAACCATGGCCACCACAGGCCATTCTTGTTTCTGATTGGCTGATTTTTTTAGATTCTTCTCCTCTAAAACCGTTTGGCCAAATGAACCGAAACTTGGTAGGAAGCATCTATGGAAGGTTCTCTATAAAGGTTGCGCATTTTGTCTCGATCCATTAACAAACATGGCAGCTACAGGCAATTCTTGTTTCTGATTGGTCGATTTCTAAAAATCTTCTACTCTGAAACAGCTGGGCCAAATGGACCAAAACGTGGTAGGAAGCATCTATGGAAGGTCCTCTATGGGAATGGCTCATTCAGTTTTGATCCGTTAACAAACATGGCCATCATAGGCTATTCTTGTTTCTTATTGGTCGATTTCTAAAACAGATTTTCCTCTGAAGCCGCTTGGCCAAATGATATGAAACTTGGTAAGAAGCATCTATGGAAGGTCCTCTATAGAGATTGCTCATTTCGTGTTGATCCATTAACCAACATGGCTGCCACAGGCAATTCTTGTTTTAGATTGGTCGATTTCTAAAAATCTTCTTCTCTGAAACTGCTTTGCCAAAATGAACCGAAATTTGGTGGGAAGCACTATGGAAGGTTCTGTATTAAGATTCCTCAAAGCAGAATGAAAGGTGAGCGACACAGGCTCAGCCCACTGAGCCTCGGCTGAGCCTCTAGTATTATTGAAAAAACATATGTAGCACTTCAAAAAGTATTGATAACTTGCACAATTATAATTCTATAAGATATATATTAAAAAAAAAAAAAAAAAATATTCCTTCCTAAATGAAACTAATAACTGTTCTGACCCACGTTTTTGCTTTCCCCCTCAATTTGATCAGTTTTTTTATTTTATTATTTTTCATTTTTTTCTTCTTTCTTGTTTTTTCCAATTATTATTATTACAATGTATATTTTTTTCATTTATTTTTTTCTTCTTTTCTCTGTTCTAACTAGTAGTTAACCAAAAGTATCTTTTTTTTCTCATATCCTAAAACATTTTTCATCTCGTTAAAACATAATATTATTATTAAATTTAACCCCCCAAAAAGTGTAAAATTGATATTCTGTATTTTTGTTAGAAACTACATTGGTAAATATAATATGATCATCTATTATCTGATCGTACAGATTCAAGGGTACTTTCTTGTCATATGTATCATGCTTCAAAATAAATATATATTATCTTATATGTACTTACTAACAAATACTAATAGCTGTATATTACATCCAAAGTTTTTACTAACGTTAACGAGGCCGGGATAAGGTACCGGTATTCGATGGGTTTTTTTAACTAACAAATTGTACAGATTTCAATAAAAAAATATTATGAATTAAAGAAGAAAGAAGTATGTGACTGGCTTGTTCTAGAAAATGCTGGAATTAAATTAGATAAAAAAGAAAAAATACAAATGTCTGCACCAGAATTCTATTCCAGGAAGACGACTGGTGGTCAACAGGTATGAATGGAAAGAAATGCCATAAAACCTACTTTTAGTGACCACCTATATTAAGCAATAACTTGTATTATGTATAAAAAAAAAAGGTAAATATCGGAGATGATATTCCACAACTGAATCAAGGGTTACTGAATAGACTTCATTTAAATAAACGTTAGTGAATACCGAAGAGGAAATAAAAAATGGACAATCCAGAGAAACTGGCAACATAGGGTACTGAACAAGGGTAATAATACATAGAAAGAGTTCACAATATTTACATGATCTTATAGATATTAAAGCCCGATCTTATAATTTCAGGTCAAAAAATACCGCAGCTGTGCCTAGAATAAGAACCACAAGGTACGGCATAAAATCTTTTAGATACAATGCTGCACAAATCTGGAATGAGCTACCAAACCATTGTCGCCAGGAGTCCTCTTTCGATCAATTCAGAAATATTATACAAACATGGGACCCAGTTGGTGGCTCATGCCGGTGCAGTGCATGCTTGTAAATGATTTTATTTTATGCCTGCTGCGTTCTTGCTTGTTCCTTTTAGTTAGCATCCTTTTTATTTTTAGTTCATTATGTTTTAGTTAGCATCCTTATATTTGTTAGTTGATATTTTTACTTTAGCTTTCATTCTGATTTCTAGCTTGATTTTATACTGCTTTTCGTGTCAGCATGTTTGTGTATCAAGTATATGTGCATACTGTATGTATGGCTTTTTGAAATATTATGTGCTTTATTTATTTATATGTGCTGTATGTTGTATGCATGTTTGTGTATCAAGTATCAAGTATATATATGGATATGTATGACTTGATGATTTTAAATTATTATGTGCTTTTTTATATGTGCTGTATGTTGTATGCATGTTATGTCATGCATGTGTTGTTCAATGTATATTCGAATTTAAAAGCTTGTTAGAGCTTGTGTTATGCTTGTTGTACATGTTTCGACTTTAAATAAAACTTATTTATTTATTTATTATACACAAGACGAAGAAAAACAAAACAAAAACACAACACAATATGTTTTGAACACCACTATATGCAAACAAATACAAATAAAATAAATAAGATATGATCCCTCCTACAAACAACTGGAGGTAAAGACAAACCAAACATCGTTTAAATGATGATATCAAAAGTGCTTGGTACTTTAATGGTCATATATATGGCACTGATTTAAATGGTGACAGACATAAATTTGATATATATGACAGTATTTAACAGAAACATGGTCTGTAACTCTCAGTAAATTAATCCCACATGTAAAAACTATAGCTTTTGAAAGTAGAATTGTCTTTAAATGTTTTTTGTATTCTTTTTTTTTCTTCAATTACTAGGATACAATGTAAAATAAATGTTTGCTACTTTTGTTTTTTAAATGGCATTAGCTGCAGTTTACAGACCCAAGGAAGATAAACCCTGTTTTATCGAAACACTGCAATCAAAAATTAATATTTTTCCCAACTTAATTATTGATGTGCATGTAAGACTCTAGACTTGGACATATTTTGAAGGAAATACATGCATATAATATAAATGACTTTGTATGTATATATATCTAGCAACTTATATGTAAAAATAAATAGCTTTATTGTCTAAAGCATGTTGTTTTATCATTTTTGTTTTTAAATTTCTAGGCCATGCATAATTTTATGAATATAGCAATAAAAAAAATTTAAATGCTGTTTTTAAAGGTATGTCTGATATTTATTTAAACAGATTATGAATATTCGATTGTTAATGGTAATTTTCAACAATATTTCAATTATAACATATAGCAGTTAATTTTTTAGCTTGAAGAAAACCGTACTACCATCAAAGAATCATTGACTATCGGTATCCACAAGTCACACTGTCGAGCATTATCACAAGCCTTGTTCGCAACAATTGAAATCATAACCACATGTGCTTGAGAATTCTGGATCTTGTACTTTTATTGATCTATTAATCTTATATGGTGAAATATCTCACCATGGGTAGTAGAAAATCTCATATGATATATCTCATCATTGGTAGTAGGCAATCTTATATGGTGATATAATCTCACCATGGGTAGTAGGCAATATCATATATATGATGGTATATCTCACCATAGGTAGTAAGCAATCTCATATGATGGTATATCTCACCATCGGTTGTAGGGAATCTGATATGATGGTATATCTCACCATGGATAGCAAGCAATCTCATATAATGATATATCTCACCATGGGTAATTGGCAATATCATATGATGGTATATCTCACCTGGATAGTAGGGAATCTCATATGATGGTATATCTCACCATGGATACCAAGTAATCTCTCACCATGGGTAGTAGACAATATCATATGATGGTATATCTCACCATGGCTAATTGGCAATATCATATGATGGTATATCTCACCATGGGTAATAGGCAATCTCATATGATGATATTTCTCACCATGGGTAGTAGGCAATCTTATATGGTGATGTATCTCACCATGGGTAGTAGAGAATCTCATATGATGGTATATCTCACCATGGATAGCAAGCAATCTCATGATGGTATATCTCACCATGGGTAATTGGCAATATTATCTGAAGGTATATCTCACCATGGGTAGTAGGGAATCTCACATGATGGTATCTCTCAAAATGGGTAGCAGAGAATCTCATGATGCTATATCTCACCATGGGTAGTAGGCAATATCATATGATGATATATCTCACAATGGGTAGTAGGGAATCTCACATGATAGTATATCTCACCATGGGTAGCAGGTAATCTCACATGATAGTATATCTCACCATGGGTAGCAGGTAATCTCATATGATGGTATATCTCACCATGGATAGTTGGTAATCTCATCAGTTATAGGCTCTGATTGGATAGGTAGATAGAAATAGGACTACCATACAATTACAGCCACAGACCATTCAGTGGTTCATCATCTAGTGTCAATCCATTTACTAATATTGTCTTTCATATTGTTGTAAATGTATCAACCAAGGAGTGGTAAAACAGCTGTTTTATCAATTTTTGAGAGAAAATCTTGCAAATATAACCCTGCCACATTTTTGTTCCTGTCCCAAGCAAGGACCTGGATTTCCAACGTCATACATTGTGGTCTTTTCTCTTTTTTAGCTCACCTTGCCAAAGGCAACGTGAGCTTTTGCCATCACTTGGCGTCCGTCGTCCGTTAACTTTTCACATTTTAATCCTCTCCTCTGCAACCCCTCAGCCAAATAAACGGGAACTTGGTAGGAAGCATCTATGGAAGGTCCTCTCTAAAGATTGTGCATTTTGTCCCGATTCATTAACAAACATGGCCACCACAGGTAATTCTTGTTTCTGATTGGCCGATTTTTAAAAATCTTCTCTAAAACCGCTTCGCCAAATGAACCCAAACTTGATAGGAAGCATCTATGGCAGGTCCTCTATAAAGATTGACCATATTGTCCTGATCCGTTAACAATCATTTCCACTACAGGCAATTCGTGCTTCTGATTGATTGATTTCTAGAAAAATCTTTTCTGAAACTGCTTAGTCAAATGAACCGTAACTTGATAGGAATCATCTATAGACGGTCCTCTCTAAAGATTGCATATTTTTGTCCCGATCCATTAACAAACATGGCCGCCGCAGGCAATTCTTGTTTCTGATTGGCCTATTTTTAAAAATGTTCTCCTCTGAAACCGTCTGGCCAAACGAACCGAAACTTGGTAGGAAGCATCTATAGAAGGCCCTCTATACAGATTGCTCATTTCGTCCCGATCCGAGGTCCTCTCTAAAGATTGCACATTTCGTCCTGATCCGTTAACAAACACGGCCACCACAGGCAATTCTTGCTTCTGATTGGTTGATTTCTAGAAAAATCTTCTCTGAAACTGCTTAGCCAAATGAAACGTAACTTAGTAGGAAGCATCTATGGCAGGTCCTCTATAAAGATTGCTGATTTCGTCCTGATCCATTAACAAACATGGCCACCACAGGCAATTCTTGCTTCTGATTGGTTGATTTCTAGAAAAATCTTCTTCTCTGAAACTGCTTAGTCAAATGAACCGTAACTTGGTAGGAATCATCTATGGACGGTCCTCTCTAAAGATTGCATATGTTTGTCACGATCCATTAACAAACATGGCCGCCACAGGCAATTCTTGTTTCTGATTGTCCTGTTTTTAAAAATGTTCTCCTCTGAAGCCGTCTGGTAAAAACGAACCGAAACTTGGTAGGAAGCATCTATGGCAGGTCCTCTATAAAGATTGCCGATTTCGTCCTGATCCGTTAACAAACATGGCCACCACAGGCAATTCTTGCTTCTGATTGGTTGATTTCGGACAACACAAGAGTTAGAATATTTTTTTTTTGTCGCGCAAAGCGTGAATTTTTTTTCCGGAATTCAACATTAGGTTATATGACAAAAACTCTGAATCAGATTATTTTTTTTTTCCTCCACCAAAATCAGAATATTTTTTTCAGCAACATTGGGAATCAGAATATTTTTTAATAGAAAAAAACCTTAACACCCCCCCCCCCCCCTTTCAAGTCAAATGGTCGTTCCCTTAGGAAGCATCTATGGAAGGCCCTCTATAAAGATTGCTCATTGCGTCCCGATCCGAGGTTCCTCTCGAAAGATTGCATAGTTTGTCCTGATCCATTAACAAACATGGCCGCCACAGGCAATTCTTGTTTCTGATTTGTTGATTTCTAAAATATCTTCTCCTATGAAACTGCTTGGCCAAATGAACCGTAACTTGGTAGGAAGCATCTATGGCAGGTCCTCTATAAAGATTGCTCATTTTGTCCCGATCCGCTAGCAAACATAGCCGCCACATGCAAATCTTGTAACTGATTGGTTGATTTCTAAAAAAAATCGTCTCTGAAACTTCCAAGTCAAATGAACTGTAACTTGGTAGGAAGCATCTATGAAAGGTCCTCTATAAGGATTGCCCATTTCATCCTGATCCGTTGACAAACATGACCACAACAGGCAATTCTTGTTTCAAATTGGTAGATTTCTAAAAATCTTTTCAGAAACTGCTTAGCCAAATGAACCGAAACTTGGTAGGAAGCATCTATGGAAGGTTCTCTATAAAGATTGCTCATTTCGTCCCGATCTGAGGTCCTCTCGAAAGATTGCATAGTTTGTCCTGAGCCATTAACAAACATGGCCGCCACAGGCAATTCTTGTTTCTGAATTGTTGATTTTCTAAACTATCTTCTCCTATGAAACTGCTTGGCCAAATGAACCGTAACTTGGTAGGAAGCATCTATGGAAGGTCCTCTCTAAAGATTGCACACTTTGTCCCGATCCGTTAACAAACATCGCCACCACAGGCAATTCTTGTTTCTGATTGGTCTATTTGTTTTTAATTTTCTCCTCTGAACCCGCTTGGAAAAATGAACCGAAACTTAGCAGGAAGCATCTATTGAAAGTTTTCGATAAAGATTGCTCATTTCGTCCCGATCGGTTAACACACATGGCCGCCACAGATAATTCTTCTTACCGATTGATTGATTTCTCAAAATCTCCTCCTCTGAAACTGCTTAGCCAAATGAACTGTAACTTGGTATGAATCATCTACGGAAGGTCCTCTATCAGGATTGTTCGTCCCGATCTGCTAACAAACATGGCCACCACAGGCAATTCTTCTTTCTGATTGGTTGATTTCTAAATAAATATTCTCCTCTGAAACCGCTTGACCAAATGAATTAAAACTTTGTAGGATTTTATATATAATTATAGTTTTGAGTATTTCCCTGGATATTCAAAACAGAATTTCACAGGGATACTTCAGAGGAACTTGGACTCTGAAGTAAAAATGTAACAAGATATTTACTAAATAAAATCTGTGATATTGATGTTATAAAAAACAACTTTGTAGGGAGTATCTATAGAAGCTCTTCTATAAAGATTGCTCATTTACTTCATATCCGTTAACAAACATGGCCGCCACAGGCAATTCTTGTTTCAAATTCTTTTCAGAAACTGCTTAGCCAAATGAACCGAAACTTGGTATGAAGCATCTATGGAAGGTCCTCTATAAAGATTGCTCATTTCGTCCCGATCCGTTAGCAAACATGGCCGCCACAGGCAATTCTTGTAACTGATTGGTTGATTTCTAAAAAAAATCGTCTCTGAAACTTCCAAGTCAAATGAACTGTAACTTGGTAGGAAGCATCTATGGAAGGTCCTCTATAAAGATTGCTCATTTCGTCCCGATCCGCTAACAAACATGGCCGCCACAGGCAATTCTTGTTACTGATTGGTTGATTTAAAAAAAAACTTCTCCTCTGAAACTGCCTAGCAAAATGAACTGTTACTCAGTAGGAAGCATCTATGGAAGTTCCTCTATAAGGATTGCTAATTTCGTTCTGATCTGTTGACAACATGGCCACCACAGGCAATTCTTGTTTCTGATTAGTTGATTTCTAAAAAAAACCTTCTCCTCTGAAACTGCTTGGCCAAATGAATCAAAACTTGGTAGGGAGTATCTATGGAAGCTCTGCTATAAAGATTGCTCATTTACTTCAGATTCGTTAACAAGCATGGCCGCCACAGGCAATTATTAAATCGTAACTACTCGGCCATTCTCACTACCCTACAAATAACCTTGTACGTAGGTGGCGGATAAATAGAACTACTTTGCGAATAAATAGAACTACTTTTCACATGTCAGTTACATGAATGTTTGATAAAGTTATATTTTAAAAAAATTTCTATATTTCAATTATTTTCATGGATAAAAATTAAAGTTTTAATTAGTTTGCATGATTAGATTTTACTTAATAGTATGTCTTCCATATTGGATTTTCGTGGACTATATTCTTGTGCAGCTTAACTTCCGGGAAACAATTTTAGAAGAATTAATTTCTACTATCTACGTACAAGGTTATTTGCAGGGTAGCGAGAATGGCCGAGTAGTTACGATTGGCAATTATTGTTTCCGATTGGTCGATTTCTAAAAATCTTCTCCTCTGAAACCACCTGGCCAAATGAACTGAAACTTGGTAGGAAGCATCTATGGACGCCAGACGGTCCTCTATACAGATTGCTCATTTCGTCCCAATCCGTTAACAAACATGGCCACCACAGGCAATTCTTGTTTCAGATTGGTCGATTTCTTAAAATCTTCTCTGAAACTGCTTAGCCAAATGAACCGAAACTTGATAGGAAGCATCTATGGAAGGTCCTGTATAAAGATGCTCATTTCGTCCCGATCCGTTAACAAACATGGCTGTCATAGACAATTCTTGTTGCTGGTTGGTCGATTTCTAAAAATCTTCTCTGAAACGGCTAAGCCAAATGAACCGAAACTTGGTGGGAAGCACCTATGGAAGGTTCTGTATTAAGTTTCCTCAAAGCAGAATGAAAGGTGACCGGGACATGCTCAGCCCACTGAGCCTCTAGTTTCTTGTGTGTTCAATGAGATAAGGTCAGAAGTGATTGTTTGATTTGTTGATATTGATGAAATTGTGGACCATCACTGTTTAGACTTTCTTTTCATATGCTTGATTTAATCAATTCATATTCAATTCCTAGCTGGGAGGATTAAAAATGCATTTTCAAAACTCTTCCTAAAAGAAATATTATACCGGTATATTATGAGAGTTCAATTTCCGAAATACATAGATATGAAAACAGATGAAGAAGATAATGAATTTTAACTTGTGATTTTTCCTTCACTAACACATGATGCCATTATTTGACAATAATACAATGTATAACAAAACTAGTCATGTATTTAATCGTGCAGAAATAAAAATGTAGATATCTTATTTAGTGTGCACAACATGTTTCTGGAATAACCTTCATCAGGTACGCTCAAGGTCAAAAGATTGGAAAGCAAAATAATTATAAAATCTTTGGAAGAAATAAAACCAAAAGGACTAAATAAGATAGACAAAATCACCTAAGGTCACCTATGCCCGAGGGAGGAGAGCCTCTGTTTCAATAATAATTGCAAATTTCAATAATAAACACAGTCTAACCTGTATTAAGAGGTCATCTCTAAATATGGCGTACTCGATAAAACATCATGTGATAAAGTTTGTCAGTAATTTGCGGCAGGTCGTTGGTTTTCTCCACCAATAGAGAACGAGTTTAAATAATTTTCCCATTTACTATTGTACAAGTAAAAATGTCTAGAACATCCAGGAATAGTTTGTCTCTAATTTCCCAATAAAACTCAAAGTCAAATACATGTATCTAAAACTTGTAAACAACTTTTCTATTTTTTACAACTTTTTTGCACTGATAATGCAATATCAATAATACCCTTACCTTTGTCAACAAAAATATTCTCCATGAACGACATAATACATCAAATGTATTACATATGTTTCTTCTTCTGGATTTGACAGTTAGAACATCACGACGGGTGCTAATATAATGGGATATGAGATGCTAATCCCTTCGAAGAATCTGGTCTCACTCCCGGTTTTTTTTGCCGAATTTCCAGAAATTGAGGGTACTTTCCTCATAAATATTCATCATATTTAAATTAGATTTTGATCACGTGACTGGAGTTTCAAGCTTGATGGATCGTTTATTAGATTTGTCAAAAAATAGCCTATAGTACGGAAATTCAATGTGTCCGTCAATGATTCGAAAATTAAAAGTTATTGTTTATTTCCGCAAAGTTTTTCTTCTGTCAAAATTCAAATATTTTTGTTTTGTAACGATTTTAGACATGTCTTTGATATCGCGATCATGCAAAAATGATCATATTATATTTAATGTGGGAACCCCAAGTTTAGAAGCTAGAAATATAAGGTTAGTTAATATAATTACATATATTATTGAGGAATCTAAATTAATTTCAGAAAATATGTCGCCAAATGTCATTCATTGTTAAATTTTGTGTCACACGCCACCAGTTTCATGTATTTCAGACATTTTTACATAGACTCTTAAGGCCAACAAAGGGTTCGTCGCCTCGGATTTTCATTTAGTCCAGGAACCTCGAATATTTAATTGTTTTCATTAATTTTTATTTCATTTAATTCAGCTTTATTCAATGTATCATTTTCAAGTTCAGAAAATGACACACATGCAATTATGAATGATATCGTCTATATAGATCATATGAAAATTGTAGACGTCCCGGCGTCGCCATCTTAGATATGCAAATGAGCAAAGTACCCATCATTTCTGGTTATGGTGTTGTCCATGTTTTTGCTTTATCTACGATATGCTTACGCGCTTGTACCGTTGTACTTATGTATCCGGGTTGTCCCTTTACCACTTAACATTCCTTTAAATTTGGGTACCCTACAGTTAGTGTCCCGTGGCCACGACTTGGTTATCCCATGGCAACGGCCTAATTATCTCGTGGTCGCGCGTTAACTATATATATATATGTCGTGGCCACACGATAGTATATACTCACTCAGTGATTGTTGAAAATTTATAGAGTGGAACCAAGGATTTATATAGTAGAATTTTGTTTTGTTTTGGTTCGTGTATGATACCTCAGCAGTTCGGAGGCCTACACTAACAATTGGGGTCTCTTTGGAAAGGAAAATTACTTGACTTTCGACTGGTGGAAACATTTTTTGAAAATATTAAGGCGTTCCGAAGTTACGATCAATTTAACACGACGACTTAAAAAAATGGGAGCAAGTGAGTTCGCCCCCTTGTAGTATTATATAGTATTTTTTTTTTTTTTTCTTTTTTCGGACGCACCTAGCCCCTGTGATTGGAAATACAAAACAGCACCGTCTCAAAAGTATTCGCGAAAACAAGATGGCGGACGTCAACGAGTTTGAGTGATTGCTCTTTGCACCATTAAAATACACTAGGTAAAAATGAAAAACTTACCTTAATATTTTGTGAGGTAACCCTTCGACCGTATAACTGCCAGAATCCTGCGTGGAATAGAGGTATACAAGTTCTGAATGTAATCCACAGTAAAGTTCATCCAAATATCCTGAATGGCAGTAAACAGTTCTTGAGGAGTATTTATGTTTCCTGCTGCATTTTGTAGCGATCTCTTGATGCGAAGCCACACATTTTCAATAATATTTAAGTCCGGAGACTGAGCTGGCCATGTCATGCCATGAATGTCATTGTCTTGTTTGAATTCTTCAATTATGCGGGTCCGATGGACAGGGCCAGGAGCATTGTCATCTTGGAAACGATAAGGTTTGTCGGCAAAATGACGCGCTAAAACGGGCCAAAGATGATTATCAAGGATGTCACGATATTTCACAGCATTTATATTACCATCAACCTTACATAAAGTTCCCACACCATACCATGTAATGCACCCCCAGATCATAACAGACACCTTCCTCTGATGGCCGACGCATGCACTCGGGGTGGTAAGCCTCATTCGAAGATCTCCACACGTACACTCGGTTATTTTGTCCAATAACTATCTGCGATTCATCACTGAATATTACTTGATTCCAGTGTAAATTAACAGTCCATCTCCGTCGTTCCTTTTTGTTGACCTCTCTGACCACCATTTTCTTACGAACAACACGTCTAAATATTTTGTTTTTGTGTAAATAACGCTGTATAGTCTTTGGGTGGACACGAACAACCCCTCCTTCATTGAAATCATTGGTAATTTCTCTTAAAACCTTGCCACGATTCTTTTTTACCGTCCTCAATAATCTAACCTCACCGCGTCGTGTCACTTTCCTTGGTCGTCCAACTCTGGGAATGTTTTCAACATTACCTGTGCTGTTGTACTTCTTCCAAATTGAACGAATTGTAGATTCAGGTATATGCAACAATTTCACGATCTCACAATTTCTATGCCCTTCCCGTTTCAAATCCACAACCAGTACTAGTTGTTTCCGATCCTCACTCAGTTCCTTTGACTTGCGACCCATCTTGAAAACACGTCTGTTTATTTGTAAACACGTAGCAGACGACCTTAAAATTACGTCACATATTTGGGGAACGTTCAAAAGGGTAACCCAAGACAGTTTAAAACTATGTAGTTCTTTTTATTACAACGAAAAACATTGGTGACAATTTCAACTCACACTACCGATCGCAGCCATTTTCTTATTTTCGCGAATACTTATGAGGCAGCACTGTAGTCTGTAGTTCATTTGTCTCAGCGAATGTTATCATGCAAAATACTATATTCCAACTAAAATGGATAAAACAAATTGTGCATAATAGTTTTTTTTTCATAACAAAATGTGTTTTGTGTCTAAGAATTGTTCATACGGGTATGGATTACATATTTTATCCCCATATATTTTTATACTGGTTCCAGTGTACCGCTGGTTCCATGTCGGGAATCAGATTGAGGGAAAAAATGGGAAATACCCGAAACTCACATTTAAAGTGAAACTAGAACTCCACTCACTGACTAGATAGTTGTAATTATACAAACGCGACAATTTATACATCAGAGAGTACTTTGTCAGAAACATTGAACATTTTTTAAGTAAGATCCGTATACACTAAACTAGGTAAATTAATTTTAAATGAGACAACAAACTTGTATCATTAGACATTACTCTAAACTAAAGCCAGTAAAGGAGTAAAATGTCCGATCAACTTTTTGGAGAAGTCTAAAATTATAGCCATTTGGTTATTGTGTAAGACTGTTGAGCAATGGAATTTCGAAGATCACTGGGAAATGCCAATTATCAGGGAATATAATTCACACAATTATAAATAACCCAATATGCAATTTCAGATATTTGTGTCTTTTGCCCTAATCTCGTTGAGATTAGGCTTTTGAAATTGTAGATATACAGACAGAACATTTCTTCGGAAGCCTAATCTCGACCAGATTATGTTTGCCCTAGTCCGAGATTCCTCTGCCGTCCGACGGCTTTTTGTTCGACTTGCTGGAGCTGTGGGACGTCAGAGTGCTCTCCATAAGGAAAACAGCGGATTTGTCTCTCCAACCCTGGTTTGGCACATTTCCACGTTTCGTAGCTATCAAATTTTATTTTATATCCGAAACCCTTATATAAATCGCTTCACCAATCATTTTTCTATTCATTTAGAACCATCTTACCCTCAGAAAGTGGTGTTACACTCGATTACAGCACAATTTTGCCTTAGACCCTATCATTTCGCACGTGACTTCGAGAAAACTATGATTACCGCAATGTATCATGGGAGATGATTTGCATATAATCTTACCTTGTCCAAAATGAGAGGGGGGGGGAGAGAAAGTAACACATGCTCTTTCCGAAGCCCATGGGTAACACTGCCACTGAATCTTTTCTTTCCAACACATTTTGTATTATTTCCTTCTGCTCTGATTTGAGCTGTAGATGGAACTGTTTGTCCTGCAGAAAACGCTTTATATCATCTTCCATGTGATTTGTATGTTGTTGTTTACGTATGCAAATAATTTGGCACGCTGAATTAAGTAGCTCCTACCATGCAATGCATTGCTGTCATCATTCAGTTAGTATCGCAAGATCACGTTTGTAGATTCGAAAATGAAAATCAAATGGCGAAATGATAGGGTCTAAGGCAAAATCGTGCTGTAATCGAGTGTAACACCACTTTCTGAGGGTAAGATGGTTGTGAATGAATAGAAAAATGATTGGTGAAGCGATTTATATAAGGGTTTCGGATAGAAAATAAAATCCGTATGTGCCGACCCAGAGTTGGAGCGGAAAATCCGCTGTTTTCCTTATGGAGAGCGTTCTGACGTCCCATGGCTCCAGCAAGTTGAACAAAAAGCCGTCGGACGACAGAGGAATCTCGGACTATGTTTGCCCCTGAGTAGTTTCACTACTATCCCATTCTCCCTGGGTTGTTTCGCTCCTATATTTTACAGTTAAATGTAAACAGCCCTTCACAAGTCAAATGTATCATCATATTGTACAAGCTAACTTCAAATTTAGTGTTGAATTAAAATACTATCCAGGTATCAGTTTCTGACCCCTTAAGGGAATATCGTAAATATCTCTGATTGCAAGGGTTCAAAGCAATAACTGTTATTGGGAATTTTTGTGGATTAGTTCCACTAAAAATATTTTAATGTAAACTTGATCGTCAGACTTCCTTTTTAGCTCACCTGGCCCAAAGGGCCAGGTGAGCTATTGCCATCACTTGGCATCTGTCGTCGTCGTCCGTCGTACATCGTAAACTTTTTCAAAAATCTTCTCCTCTGAAACTACTTGACCAATTGAAACCGAACTTGGTCTGAATCATCACTAGGGTGTCTAGTTTCAAAATTGTGTTTGATGATGCCGTGCACCAACCAACATGGCCGCTGTTACTAACATAGAACATATGGTAAAAGTGCAGGTTTTTGAGTAATAACTCAAAAACGTTAATAATATCAGAAATCTGACATGGGATAACAATGATCAGCACAGCAAAATCTACCTACCCTGCAATTTGAAGTAAATCTGAATACCCATCTTGGAATTATTGCCCTTTTTTCATCAAATTTTAATTTTTTTTAATACTTTTCGTCTTATATTTCAAAAACTATAAGAGATAAAGGTTAAGTTTAAATTGCAAAAATGTGCAGCATGTCAAAATCTACCTACCCTGCAATTTTTAAGTAAATCCCATTACTCATTTTGGAGTTATTTCTCTTTTTTCATCAAATTTTCAAATTTTAATGCTTTTCGTCCTTTATTTCAAAAACTATAAGAGATAGATGTTAAAGAGGCATTAGCTACGATTTTGATCAAAAAAATTATATGTTTTGGAAATTGGTGAATAGCTTTAAAATGATGAAATAAAGGTAAATATTTCACATTAAACAGCTTATCGTACCACTTTTCGCCTTTTGAGAACGAAAATTACCATCGATTTATTATTTCCTTGCAAGCAAATAATTTGACCTCGCTTTCTCCGTATGCAACTGACCTTACTAGTGACAGGTAAAAACGAATAATTAGTTTTTTGTCGTTTATTAACTGCAAACTTGCATGGTTCTTTGTCCGTAATTAACGCAGACTAAAAGCAGATTCACAGAAAATAAGAAATAAGTGCATTGTTGTACTGATTTAATGATAGTTTTTATGGGTATCAAAAATTTACCATTTTGGCAGATAAGTTTAAGTTTAAACTGCAAAAATGTTCAGCATGTCAAGATCTACAAAAAAGTTCCACAGTTGAAAATGTCCGACAACTGTGTGAAGAGTTATTCCTCTTCAAATGCATTTTTTTTTTACTTTCACTGCTTTTAGTTACTCAAATAATCAAAGGGAAACAACTCTATTACAAAATATGAAGTAGCAAAAGCTAAATTTTGAGAATCATTGACATTTATGTTTTTTTACAACAATGTTGATAACTTTAATACATAAAAGGGGGAACCCCTTCCCAAATATTTTTGGAGAGGGGGGTCTGCAATGACAGGGCTACATTTGTTATTTTTTGACCGAAGTTATCAAGTTTTATTGACTGATGTTGTTATTATACCCAGGTGAGCTATACAGGCTCCTGGGAACCTCTAGTCTATACAAATTATTTCCCTTACGACAGACAATATGGTACCCGGCCTAACAAAAGCAATAGAAAGGACAAAGAATTTTAGTATAATTTTCTCATAATTTGTAGATATTTTATAGCCTTACTTTTATAGCAAATAGAAAATTCACAAGTTGTTACAACAATGAAATTTTGAATATATTACAGAATAAAATATATGTTATTTCATTGAGCATTGCATGAAAGAGACCATTTTGCCCACCTTAAAGGGAAGTAACTCTTGTAACAATGTATCATTTTAGAATCAAAGTCGGAAATGTGGAAATGGTCTATTGAAATTCAGTGTTTTGTAGGTCAAAGTGCAAACAGAATATGGAACAGAAACACAGAAACATACTGCAGACCAGTTTTGTGTTTTTAACAAAGAATATATATAATGTTGAAGCCGTCTGTGATTATTTGGAAATGGATGAAATATTGACCTCTGGTATGGTGGATGAAATAAAGGTTAGATATATAGTAAATAGTCTGGTACGCTTACAGCCAGTGGTCGTGATCGTATAGTAGTTGGATTTACAACTACCTGTGTAATCAGTGCCTATCACCACTAAAATTGTGAGTTCGAACCCCGTTCATGGCGAGGTGATAAAGTTTGTCAGTGACTTGCGACAAGTTAGTGGTTTTCTCTGGGTACTCCGGTTTCCTCCACTAATAAAACTGATTGCCACGATATAACTGAAATAATGTTGAAAGTGGCGTTAAGCACCATAAACTAAACTAAGCACATATTCTTATTAATCTTGTTATATCAAATAATCCTATGACAGACCTAAAAACTTGTACTCAGTGTAAAAAAGCTGTTGTTTGCAAAATATTTCTCTTCTTGGCTTTTTAATCTTTTGTCTTTGAGCATACATGTATCTTATGAAGCCAGAATCAGAGCTTTTTAACATATAATCCGTTTTTTTTTCAACCAAGTTTGTGCTTTACTTAATTTTCCTGATTATACAAATTATGCTTATTTATGCAAATAATCCTTTAAAAACCTTTTTCTCTGAAACTACTCAACCAATATTTAAACCAAGCTTTGTAGGAATAGTCCTTGGATGGTCCCTATTTTAAATATTAGCTAATAGGTCCGAACTTCATCCAAGATGGCCATCGTAAATAATGATATATCGAGTACACCTTGCCATGAACGGGGACCAAACTCTCAACTTTAGTGGTGATAGGCACTGATTGCAGAGGTAGTTGTAAATCCAACTACCATACGATCACGACCATAATGGCCCCTGCATGTGTCAGTGTCACCAGCATTAACTGGAAATATTGTAACAGAAGATGACAATTTACAAATGTCGATCTACGATTATCTTTAGTATTATTTTGGGAAATTAATTATTTAATATAAAAGAACAAAGCTAACATTTTAATATTTATCATATGTTTCATGGTCCTAAAGTACAAATCAAATACAAGAAATAATTTATTCATGTGTTGTTGGTAACGCACACTCATCACCCATGAGTCAGCTGGTAAAGAAATCATCCTTACGTTGAAAAAATCCTATTAATAGGTACCAATCAAAATCATATTGTTACTAGTAATCTCTTACCTTGAGGTGAAAAATTCCATATTCGTATGGCCACCTGGTGTCAATTTCGGAACAGTGTGACGCCAGCATTACTTTGAGGTGAAAAAGATATTCAAAAAATGGGGGCTATCATGATTTGCAAGGAATTCCTTTCATAATTTAGATACATTTAAAAGCTCTGATTTGATTGGCTGTAAAGACAGTCATTGGAACTTATCAAAGAGTTTTAAAATGATCACATGACTATAATGATTTCTCTGCCAGTTGTCCCACTGGTGATGAGTAGAGAGTAATTGAAGCGTGATCAGCTGTGGTTTCCCGATGATGTCAGTTATGATGTCCATTATTTTACCTGCAAGACGCATGTGCAGAGTAAATTATTTCAGGATTTTTATCATTACATTGTTTGTATAGCCAAGAAAGGATGTCATATTAGAATAGAAATAATTAAAGAGGAAGATACAGTTGTAAAAGTTGATTGCTTTGAGGGGCAGTTGTGGCCGTGATCGTATGGTAGTTGGATTTACAACTACCTAAGCAATCAGTGCCTATCACCACTGATGTTGTGATTTCGAATCTCGATCAGGGCGAGGTGTACAACATTATGTGATATATTATAGCGCCACGATATAACTGAAATATTGTTGAAAGTGGCATTAAACACCATCAAACAAACAATCAAACAAACATTGATTGCATTGATAAGATGGTTTTGAATTTAGTAAATTTTCTAAAGTTATGAAAGTTGTATTGGGTATACATACACAAGATTCTAGCACAAAGTATATATAATCAGGTTCTTTTATCATCTGTTTGTAGCATAAAAAGCCAGCGCCTACAGCTCAGGTCCGACATATGTTATCTATTTTACCTAGACGAGGAAAAAGGGCTTATGAATCTTTTGTTGCAGCCCTCATCAAAACAGAAAATAAAGACAGTTCTGATTTTTTAAGAGCTAAAGAGGATCCTAAAAGCTCACAAAGCTCTGTTCAACCAAAGCCAAAAGATATGTCAGGTGACATACAGGAATCTACACAGTCACATTCTGAAAAGGGAGATAATTCTCAAAAATCTGAGGGACCATCTCCAGCTACTGAGGATAAAGGTAAACAATGTTGGCCTGCAATAAATTTGAAATAACTTTAAACTAATGATACTTTAAGAATAAAGTCAGATCAACAATTCTCATGCTGTTATGGTTTTATATACTACATGTAAATGATCAAATGGAAGATACAATTTGGTTATATACAGTACAGTCAGAGACATGTCTGATGATAAATCACTGTGATAGACATATCACTCTTCTTAGTGAAACTGATATATTTTTTGCTCTGTTTAATCTATTTACTTACTTTCTTGTGCCTTTTGGGTGATAACAAGTAGCACTCTAAATACAAAACAAATTTTGAAAATATCTTAAACAGAACAAAAGATATATCAGTATCACTAAGATGAGTGATAGGTCTATCACAGTGATTTATCATGGTATGTCTCTGACTGTACTGTACCTTTCTGTACAGAGTCAGGATAACCTATGGTTTCACTTTTAAGAAATGTTGTACACATTAAGCAACAATATATCAAAATTATTTATCCCCCCAAAAAAGAATGAAATATCAGTTGCTTAGTGGAAAACTGACGGACGATAACATGATTCAGTGTGTGTTCTAGATTCCCATATACAGTCAAACCTGTGTCAAGTGCATATAACTAAACACTGTATATAAAGAGCAGTTTAATTTTCTCCATTGAATAAAAATATATGTATATAATTTGAGCCTGTACATAAAGGAGACCTGCTCATAAAGGCACATTTTCAGGTTCCCTTCTGTGCCCTCTATAGACAGGTTTGACTGTATTTGTTATGGGTATTGTAAATAATCATTTTCCTTTAAGATTACAATTTGAAATGTTCTGTATATAAGCTTTATCCTAAGGGGCCGTCATGGTCGTGATTGTATGGTAGTTGGATTTACAACTACCTGTAAAATAAGTGCCTATCACCACTGACGTTGTGAGTTCGAACTCTGCGCGAGGTGTACTCGATACAACATTAAATGATAAACTTAAGTTTGTCAGTAATTTGCGACAGTTCTGTGGTTTTTCTCTGGGTGCTCCGGTTTCCTCCACCAATAGATATGATTGCCACGATATATCTGAAATATTGTTGAAAGTGGCATTAAGCACCATAAACTTTATACTGTACATTTAATACTTATTGTTTATAATTTAGGTTGGCCTGATTTACAGAACCAAGTTAAAACGGTGCAAAAGAAAGAGATTCGGTTTTCTTCTAAAGAAGACGTGACACGGATATCAGAAAATCATAAGGTAAATTTAGATATATGGTCAAGCCTGTATTAAGAGGTCACCTTTGGGACAAAGATAAAGTGGCCTTATAAGACAGGTTATAAGAGGTTTAATTCATATGAAATTTTCTGTGACAGGACAAGAAAAAGGGGACCTTTTAATACAGGTGACTGCTTAATAGAGGTGACCACATGGGCAAGTTTGACTGTATTTGCTATTGAAATTTACAGTATGTGACAATGTAACTACTATTAAGGTTCTCTTCCCTCAGGCGTAGGTTACCTTAGCTGATTTTGGTAATTCTGTTTAATAGGCATTTCAAATTTCTTGTTTCCAAATTTTTTTAAATTATTTGGCTTTCAAATCTTTTGACTTTGAGTATTCTTGATGAATGATGTTCCAGAAACATGTCATGTTCACAAAATTAGATATCTACGTTTTTATAACAGACAGTGGACAAAAGTATTTTGACTCTTTTAATTTTCCCGACATGTTTCATTTAAAAATTCATTTCTTGTTCGATTAACGATACAACATTATGTGATAAAGTTTGACAGGTCGGTGGTTCTTTCCGGGTACTTCGGTTTTCTGCACCAAAAAAACAGACACGATATAAATGTGTTGGTCTAGTACAAAACAGATGATATCAATATCATCTCATTGGATGTAGCTGAAAAATTGATCATTTGACATTAAACAACAATCAATCACTCACTTATACAAATCTTTTCTTAGAATTTAGTGCTGTTGTGTGTACTAAATACAGTCATACCTGTAATAAGAGGTCAACTTTGGGATGAAGGAAAAGTAGCCTTATAAAACAGGTGACTGCTTAATAGAGGTGACCTTATGAGCAGGTTTGACTGTACGTTGAATTATTCCTATAAAATACAACATAACCTTAGATTTATTTTATTTTTCAGACTTACCATATGACAGGCAAAAACAAAGGAAAACTCATCATTATCTCAAATGTAAAAGCACAATGTAAGACTGACTGTGAACCAGGACAGTGTAAGACTGACTGTGAACCAGGACAGTGTAAGACTGACTGTGAACCAGGAGAGTGTAAGACTGACTGTAAACCAGGACGAAAAAGAACCAGTAGTCATGATGTGGATTTTGATAAAACTTCAATTCAACAATTATTTAAATTTATGAAATTTGAAAATAAAATTCAAACTGGATTACTGCAATGTCAAACAGGAGAGGTATGTCTTTTATATTTTGTCCAAAGAAAAAAAAAATCATCATTCATATATCATTTTACTAATACTAGTCTGAGATAAAGACAAAATTAAAAAATGTAATGTGTTAAACAGTGATGTACCAATAAAATAATATTGTTTTTAAATACTGTTATGTACTTTTTGTAGTTGAAAAAAAGTTTAAAGGAAATTGGTGAAGACACTGAATCATCATATGACAGTTTAGTGGTGGTGATTTTGTCGGGAGGAATGGGTTATGAACCAGGTCAAATATATGATAAAGATGGAAGAATGATACCAAGAGATGACATCTTACAAATTATTAGAGACTCCCCAGCCTTTAAAGGAAAACCTAAAATGGTCATAATAAGAACCTATAGTTTTGAAGGTATAGCCAAAAATAATATAGATAATTATTGAACTGCATGAAAAGTTCAAAGATACCAAAAGGGTAATTAGAAACTGTAAATCAAAGGACAAATAATACAATGGCAAAAAAAGAAGAAAGGATGAACTATGATCTGCAAAACTCTACACAGAAACTACAGATCAAACAAAACAAACTCCATTAAAAACCAGGGGTGAACTCAAGATTAGTAGTTCATGCTCCACGTGTGATTCCCATAAGTGACACACACATCATCTTACATGGAAATCCTGTTGGACACCAGTGTACATAAGTAAATACAAATAGCATTAATGAAACATGAACAAATGGGATGAACCAAAAATGTAAAGACATGTGATTTCACAAAGTAGACAACACAAACACCACTAATTAATGTAAAAAATGGGGCATATTCAGGTTCTCTCGAAGGGTAAAACAGTTCATGCTTCAAGTGTTGCACCTGCTGATACGTCGTGCAAAACATGTTGAATAAAGAAATCAATGTTTTGTACAGTAAATATTTAGCTCTTTTGACCCATCGTATGATGTTCGTAATTTTTAAACTTTTCAATCTATTTAACTTGCAGCCAAACATGTAGAAACGGTACTTAGGTAGTCCTAAGCATTTTACATGATTTTTATTTTATTCAGAAATTTAACGTGGCTGCTAGGGTCAAATGTGCTTTTTTTTGGCTTAAATTTAAAAAAATCTTCTCTGAAGTAACTTTTGTGATAGATTGGAATGTTCCTTATATAACCTTCTAAAAAATGTGTATCTTAAATCCAAGATGACCACCACTGCAAGACAAAGTTTTTTTTAAAATGGGATTGTACGGGAAACTGAATAAAAAATTTTTTTTTTTTTTTTGCGTTGATTAAAATTCAAAAATGGCTGCCACCACAGGACAATTCTAATATGACATCCTTCAAATGCTTTGGGTCGGTCCAAACCTGTGGTAAAATATGGGTATATTTGTATATCAGCTGATCGACAATGTCATAATTTGTTTTGGCTGTTCAAATTTACTCCCACGTCGTAAGCAGTTAAAAATAAACATGTACTTTCGATTTCCAAGCGTTGTCACGGAAACATTAAACAAACGATGATACCAATATTTATTGAAAGTGCGATGTCTTAAATAAAAATCAGATTGAGATTGTACAATAGATAATGTTATGTTATATTATGTTAATTATGTTTCAATTAGTAAGTAAGTAATTATAGAAATAAAATATAGGTCTAAAATATGTATTTGTCGTCTGCAGACACAAATACTTATTGGAAAATGTCGGCGGTACCAGTGCCAGCTCAATTTCAAATTGGAACATTAGTAGAAATTGAAGGGGAAAGTTTTAAAATTGTAAACTATGAAAAACCTTACGAACATTTTGCTGGACATTATACAATTCAGTCCCTTCAAACTGGCTGAGTAGTGAAAGATTTTAAGCACCAGTTGTGTCAGTCAGAACCTGTTAATGTTCATGATTTCTTGCAAGATTCACAGTCCTATCAGGAACTTAACAATTTGGAAGTTGAACCAGATAAAGGAAGTACTGACCCCCCACAAAAGAGGTTCAAATCTTGTTCTGAGACAGAATTGGACAAGATTTCCCAAGCAAGGAATGAAAAACATACAGACAAACAGACAGCCTGGGGCATAAAATTATTTAGAGGTACTCATCAGTTTAGAAATCATTGGGGTGAACTTTTAATACACCCAAAAGGAAAAAGTGTAGTTGAGAAATATTCAGACTTTTGTTTTGCCACTAAAGAATATAATTGGATATTTGAAAATTTTTTTTATAAAGCTATCAAATTCATTATAATCATGTACAAATGACACACATCAAATTGTGTCCTCGTGAGAATTCGAACCTCAATTTCCCATTGAAAATGGGTGTATGTACCAATTATAACTACCAAAAGCATCAAAAGCATGCATTTGTACAAAATATTTACCACTAAAAAACATTGGAAAAAAAAATTACACTTACATTGTATTAATTGTGACAAACACTTAATCAAAAGGTTTTTAGAATTATTTTAAAATGCAACAGTTTTTATCCCCTCGCCAACGAAGTTGCGAAGGGATATAGTAACGCTACCGTCTGTCCTTATGTAACATCCTTGTGAACACTCTAGAATCAACATCCTTCAATAGATTTTGACCAAACTTGGTACATACTTAGTCCTTAAGAGAATCTGGAACCCTATTGATTTTCAAGGTCAAAGGTCAAGGTCACAGGGTCAAGTTGTAAGGCGAGGGGATACGCCACGCTTTGCGTTGCCCTTGTTTGATTTATATTGATTTTACCACGGGTGTGCCCTTTATGCCAAACATTTTACCACGAGCGACAAAATAAATTATTGAAGAAATGATTCATTGGGGCTTGAACTTATATTGATTTTACCATGAGTGGGCGGGCCCTTTATGTCAAATATTTTACCACGAGCGACAAAATTAATTACCGGTACTTAAGAAATAATTCATGGGGTTTGAATTTATATTGATTATACCACAGCTGGTTAGCCCTTTATGCAAAATATTTTACCATGAACGACATCATCAATTATTATTTCTTAACAACATGTACAAATATGTACACAATATATGAACAAGTACATGTAAAAACTGTACTTTTCAGGTTGGTTACAGGAGAATGAATATGACAAAAATTTGAAAATTTAGATGCGTCAACACTGAATGAGCGCTTAAGGGTCTTCTGTGGAAACCTCAGAACCAAACAAGGCACAGAATATTCAAGGTCCGCTCATATTGGAATCAGGTCTGCAATTTCTTGGCATCTCAATGGCCCATCGTTTAACCAACAATTTAAAATCATGACGGATCGGGCTTTTATGACATCCAACCATGTATTGTTAGGTCTAATCAAACTACTGAAACGTGATGGCAGAGACACCACTGTCCAGAAGAGGGCTATTTCCCCAGGCGATATAGTAAAACTATATGCAAGTGGAGTGTTTGATATGCAGAAACCAGATACATTGCAGAACAAAGTATTCTGGGATGTAATGCTTAATTTTGGATGCAGAGGTCAAGAGGGATTACATTAACTAAGGTCAAATTCTTACCACAAATTAACAGATGATAAAGGTCTGGCATATTATACAATGTCGTATAATGAATGTGACAAAACCCATCATGGAGTAGATAGTAAAGAAAATTTGATGGAAACTCGCATGTATGAGCGACGAGATGACATTAACTGTCCGGTGAAAAGCCTAGACCTCTACCTGGCTAAGCTCAGTCCGAAATGTTCTGTCTTTTTCCAGCAGCCACTGTTGAACCCTAGATCAGATTGCTGGTACGCAGCACAGCCTATCGGGAAAAAATATACTGGCTTCATGGATGACCAGAATGTCAAAAAGTGCAAACCTATCGAAATCATACACTAATCACTGCACAAGGGCCACAGTAGCAACAGATTTAAACAGACAAGGGGTAGATCTTTTGAAAATTATGTCGGTTACCGGACACCGTAATGTAAAGAGCTTAGAAAGCTACATAAATGAACCAACTGATAATGAGCGGAGGACATTATCTGCAGCTTTGCAATGTGGAACTATCCCTTTATCGTCAAAAATTTATGTACTCACCGCTAAATCTGTGTTCCTCTTCAGACCATGCTCATGATGTTGAACTCAGAATGTCAAAGGAGCAGATGTCGAATTCCGCACTTAATATTATGAACAATGCCTCAATAACTGGTGGTACTTTCACATTTAACATTGTGCAAAAAACCGAAAACCATTGATTGTAATCGTGTTACGTTAGCTTTCGACACATCATCAGTGACAATACTGTTGAGTTGGACATTTCACAAGTTATTCATTTCCATCATTTATGTTGTTATAAATTTAAAAATATTATAAAATTTAATAATCCACATTAAGGTTGCATTCCATTTGCCACTGAATTTTCCTCGCTCTGACTAATTTAGCATCTACGATTACGTGCCAAAATTGATGCAACTTCTATTTTTTTCATTGCTATCTATGAAAAAATACAGTTTTTGAAGAAAAAAATTGTATCAAAACAAACAATAAAGCTAGCTGGAGACATTGCAGTCTGACGGTGAAATGTCATTCAAAACCCACAAAGAAATGGATTCACGAGATTTTTGTTGAAAATGTGATTTTATATTGTTAGTAAAAGTTGCATCAATGTTGGCGCGTCACTGTAAATCACACTTACATATCAGCGATATACATCCTTGCTCATGGACAGCGCCATGTTGAAATGTGAATACTCGATAACATTGATCTGCATATCAAAGATCAATTCCTTCTTTTCTGACAGAAACACACAAAATTATTACATTTTCACAATTCTGAACCGCCTGTAATTGAAAAATCGTTTCAGCATATATAAGTAATTCAGTTTTCTTCGCCTTTTACGTCAATATGTGTGGTATGTCCAATTTGCCTTGACCTAGAGCGCTTCGATAAAAATAAATACCGTATTTGTCCTATTAGAATAGAAATAATTCATGGGAGCTTGAATTATTTCTTAAATATAACATAAGGTGCTATGGGGGAAATGTTTTATAATTATTCTTATCTGAAACCGATCAACCATTTCATAGCAAAAAAAAGCCATATTCTTTGGATGTTTGGATATTGCCAAGGATTTTAACAAGTCTAGAATGAAAAATGACCATATAATAATGATAATCTGATATAATGGGGAACAAATTTATTGATCATTGAACATTTATTTTTTAATTGTCCTTTGATATTTCCTTTCCTGAGGGCTTTCTATGACTGTCTTAAATGCTATTTTCACAATATCAAATTTCACAAAGAACAATTTTTGCCAGGATTTAAAGAAGAAAGTTTAACTCTTAACTTGCTGATCCTTATAGCTAAAAATTATATATATAAATGTAAACTAAAAGAAAAAATTTCAAATATTATAGAATTTAAGTATCAAATTAAAAATTACTATTCACTCGAACAATATATAGCCATAAAGAATAACAATTTAAAAGATTTTGAAAAATACTGGACCCCAGTGAAACATGTTTTTCCAGATTTTTAACTACGGATAGGTACCTGGGTATACTACGTTATTTATGTTTATGTATTTTATTTGTATCAATTAAGAGTAAGTTACTAAAGTCACAAGATAATAGAAGACAGATATTGTAAAGGAATGGGTGTTTGTTTATGAAAGGGAGAGAGAGAATGTGAAAGAATGAATGTGTCTCAATTGATTTATTTATTCATGTCATATTTTGCTTATTAATTAACTTTAAAAAAATGCAATAGTCACATAATATTTATGTTGTAAATCCTTGTACATCCATGTCAGGTGGTAATGTATGGGCTTTTATATGAATGTAAATTCCTGACAAATTCCTGATTAAACAAATATAAAGAAAAAAAAAAAAAAAAAAGTGAATTATTTCTTAAATACATGTATAACATAAGACGCTATGAGGGGGAATGTTTTATAATTATTCTTATCTGAAACCGATCAACCATTTCATAGCAAAAAAAAAGCAATTTTCTTTGGATGTTTGGATATTGCCAAGGATTTTAACAAATCTAGAATGAAAAATGACCATAAAATAATGATAATCTGATATAATGGGGAACAAATTTATTAACCGTTAACCGCACTAGTGAGTTGACTGCTTAATTGTGTTAAAACAGCATAGAATTTAGCAGATGAACACTTATTTATGATGACCATTTAAGGCAAGTTTGACGGTATAATTTAATGTGGTATTAAGCTACGATAATCATATCAGTTATGTTTTACTATTAGTATATACAGTGGAAGCTGTCTAATCCGACACACCAAGGGAACAGGGAAATGTGTCAGATTATACAGGATGTCGGAAAACTCAGGTTTTATTTTAGTGAACAGAAATACTTTGGGACCATAATTTTTTATCGGATGTCACAGGATGTCGGAAAACTCAGGTGTCAGATTGCACATATTCCACTGTAACATACATTCATGTTTATTTCAGAAGCGACAGAATCATATGACCATCTTGATGCTGCCAAGACCTTCTTGAATTTACACAATACACCAAATAATGATGATATGTTTGTAGTTTCATCAAGTCCAATGACAAGTATGTGATACGTTGTTGTACCTTTATATTTATCCCCTGTGAACCTTTCTAGAGCAATATAAGATCTGTGAGTGGATTGTTCACTGTTCAATAGTTTACATATTAGCTTGAGGTAAGGGTTAGGGTCAGGGTTATGGTGTTTGACACCCCTTCAACAATATTTCAGTTATATTGTGGCGGTCAGTTTAATTGGTGGAGGAAACCGGAGTACCAGGAGAAAACCAGGACAAACTTTATCACATAATGTTGTATCAAGTACACCTCCCCATCAGTGGGGTTCAAACTCACAACATAATAGTGGTGATAGGCACTGATTGCACAAATAGTTGTAAATCCAACTACCATACGATCATGACAGCCTCCATATTGGCTTGAAATATATATCTGTTACACATAAATATTCACAAAATTGTCACATTCTTAATGACTTAAGTAAATTAACATTAAGAATGCTAATATAGTCATCTGAGCCGAGAAATAAAAACCTATACACCAAATAACATACAAACAACAAAGATGCCCATATGAAGTGATCAGCAGAAGTAAAGAGAGATCAACTGCAGGATAGGAATCATTTCTCACTCATTTTCAGGTATATATATATGAGTAATGCTCAAGGCTTTCAATATTTTTCAAGTGCACCAATAATACTTCACTATTTACAGGTAGTACTTTTTCTTAAAATTAGAACATTTTGCATGAATATCTTATACAACACTCTTTGAAGGAGGTACCAACTACCATTTTAAGTGGGTAAAAGTACCTTGTACAGGCCTTTATTAAAAAGCTTGTATGCTTATTGTTGTAGACCTTACTATGACAGCTGTGAAATGTAGAAGTCATAAAATCTTTAATTTGTGTCTCAGTATAATTTGGTCATAATTTATATCCATATCTTTTCTTACTAAGACTAAATTGGTATATGTATTGCTTGTTTCTTTCTAAGTGGAACTCATCATTATCTCTATGAAAATTAACTTGTTCTTCACCATGATATAGCTGAAAAATTGAAGAGTTGGCGTTAAACAACAATTACTCACTCGCTCACTACATCCATATCCTTTCTTACTAAGACTAAGTTAGTGTATGTATTGTTTATTTCTTTCTTGTAGAAATGGGTCCCTGGATGATTGGAGATAAAGGTAATGGGTCATATTTTATCCAAGCTTTCATTCACGTTTTCAAAAACCAGGCACATGAGAAGTCATTTTTACAATTGATTGAAGAGGTAAGTTTTTAAAGTAGAACTCGAAAGAATCAGAAAAATTAGGGTTTTGTTCTGACATGTCTCCTAAAATAGGGTGTGCCGGTTGTGGTGTTTAAAGCCAGTTTTAACAATATTTCAGTTATATCGTGGCAGTCAGTTTTATTGGAGGAGGAAACCAGAGTACCAGGAGAAAACCACAGACCTGCGACAAGTCACTGACAAACTGTGTGCATGCTGTTATTATTTAATGTAAAAAGAAGAATGGATGTAAATTTATATACATATATTGAGTGAGATATTGTTGTTTAACACCAAGTCAGAAATTTTTCAGCTGTATAATGACACAAACATGTTACGTTTTGAATATGTGAACTGATCGGAAATATGGCATTCCATGGAATTGCGAAATAGACAGATTATTATGAAAAGAAAGTTTTAACAGTGATATCAACAATTCAACAATATCAACAAAACGAACAATCACCTCTCACCTCAACTCATTGAAAAAACCATGACGTATGATGTTGGAAATTCAGGTCCTGACTTGAGACAGGCACAATGTGGCAGGGTTTAACATCAGACCTCAACCCTCCCCTATTGATAATTGAACCAAATTATCATTTGCTGGTTTGTGCTGATGTCTCCTATAAGCCTCTGGTTAGAAAAAAAGACATTTATAGTTTCAAGTGATATCAGTTCATAATGATCCTCTTTATTGAAATAATATTTAGACAACATTGATTCCATTATTTGTTTAATTTTTTTTGTGTATCAATTTTATTTTAATATCTGCTTTTTTTTGTTTGTTTTTTTTTGTCTATGGCCACTTTCAGCAATATTTCAGTTATATCGTGGCGGTACCTGGAGAAAACCACCGACCTGCCGCAAGTCACTGACAAACATTTGAATATTTGAATATTTAATTTGATATGTGATTCCTTTTAAACAGGTAAATAAGCTTCTACATACAGCAATGGTACCAGAGTTGATAGAAGGAACATATAGTGACAAATTGTGTACAAAGACACATGTAGCTAAAGCAGTTGTATTAGAGTACAGCATGGAAAAAGAATTATTTTTATTTCCTGGTCAAACTGATATACCTGTAATAACTATGAAAGGTATGACTAATTTTGACTTTGAGCATGCCTGACGAAGGTTATTCCAGATTTGTGTTATGCACACTAAATTTGATATCTATGTTTTTAGTTAGACAAAGGTTTAGATTAATATTGAAAATTAAAATGAAAATCGAAAGATGCAAAGTGGAAGTTACTATCAGTTAAAAGTTATTCCTCTTCCCTGATACCACTGGACCGAATGGAAAAGTAGAGAGGAACCTTCCATAAATGATCTTTTTCCAGTTCAAGTACTTCAGATTTTTTTTATGATGTTTAACACCACTTTCAACAATATTTTAGTTATATTGTGGCGGTCAGTATTATTGGTGGAGGAAACCGGAGTGCCCGGAGAAAACCACCCACCTGTCGCAAGTCATTGACAAACTTTTTTGAACAGGTTATATGATATAACCTGGTGGTTTGGGGCAGTTTAG
This sequence comes from Bathymodiolus septemdierum, assembly GCA_963383655.1. NCBI lineage: Eukaryota > Metazoa > Mollusca > Bivalvia > Mytilida > Modiolidae > Bathymodiolus > Bathymodiolus septemdierum. The sequence goes on along the minus strand of OY726530.1, from coordinate 20,504,576 downwards.
GCTTAATAAACCATGAAGCGGTTTATATTTGTTTGTTTGTTTGTTTCATGGTGTTTAATGCCACTTTCAACAATATTTCAGTTATATCGTGGCAGTCAGTATTATTGGTGGAGGAAACTGGAGGACCAGGAGAAAACCATCGACAAACTTGATCACATAATGTTGTACACCTCGCCCTGATCGAGATTCAAGCTCACACCATTAGTGGTGATAGGCACTGATTGCATAGGTAGTTATAAATTCAATTACGATGTGATCACGACTATGACGACCCCTAAAAAGATTATTTTTATTGCAGTGTATATATTAATCTTGGTAATACTTGATCTTGGTTAAGCATAAATATGCATCTATATTTACAGATAAATCAGAAGTACAAGGTAATGAAGAGGTCAAGAAGAAAGAAGTATGTGGTTGGCCTGATCTAAAAAATACTGGAAATAAATTAAATAAAAAAGAAATACAAATGTCTACACTAGAATTCTATTCCAGGAAGATGACCGGTGGTCAACAGGTATGAATGGAAAGAAATACAGTCAAACCAACTTTTAGTGACCACCTCTATTAAACAATAACTTGTAGGAGTTTATTTTGTTAGAATGATAAGTGAAATATATAGAATAGTTTGGTATAAGTAGTCAGCCATCATTGTCTAATCAAGGTAGTCATGTAAAATGAAATTATTGTCATACTAAATTATTGCAATGTCATCTATTGTGATGGGCTCAGTTAATTGTAGGAGGTTAGCAGATAGTGTGAAAAGATGTGATATATTTACAAAAGATTTATATGATGTAACAATTTTAGTAGATATTGATGGTATTGTTGAAAATGAAAAGAAATGGCTGCATGAATGGGGTTGCATTGGAAATTTTCCTGTTTTTTTCCAGCAACAGTAGGGTGGGGGGTAGCAATTTTGCTTAAAAATTTGCTTGAATTAAAAATTCATGATGAAGTTAAGGATACATTAGGGAATTATATCATCCGTGATGTCTAAATTCAGGAATATCGAATGACATTAGCTGCAGTTTACAGACCTAATGAAGATAAACCCTGTTTTTTTTCTCAAAACACTGCAATCAAAAATTAATATTTTCCCCAACTCATCAATCATTTTGGTGAGAGATTGGAATGTAGTTCAAGATTACAATTTAGATACGATTAACTATTGCAGAGAAAATAATCCCAAATCAAAACTTAAATTACATTCAGTGATGAATGAATTGACTTGATAGACATTTGGAGGGAACAACATCAAAATGATAGAAAATTTTCATGGAGAGAACCATCTAAAAAACAGGTTGCATTTTAATACTATTACATAGTTATTTTAGAATATGGATGGCACCATGAATTTACAAATCACAACTTATAAATAGTATGATATTTTAATAAGATAATTGTAGCCTTTTTATATCAGTCAATACATTTTTTTTTTATCAATCCATGAAAGTATATCGACCTCAGACTTCATCCTCTGTCAATATACTGTTGACTCGTTATCTTGAATTTGATGGGACCATGGAAAAAAATTGAGTCAATCGTAGTTCGACTCAAGAGGAGCTATGAAAATACCGGAAGTGTAGTTTGTTTAACGAGGAAAGGGAGACAACTCGAGCGAAATTTTGAAGAGCTAAAACCAGCATCGCAAAATTTCCCCTTTTATTACAACTGTTAATTAAGAGTAACATTTTTTCAAATCTCTCAAAATTGAGAAATTATACATCTTCTTTAATCAAAATTGATTTCCGACAAATAATTCAAGAGATAAAACACTCCCGTTGTGTACTTTTCATAATCATTGATGTATGCCGACCCAAGCGCACTTATTATGAATCGATAATTTTTGATTGTACACATCTAACCTGTGTCATTATACCAAGCCAATTCAAATATTATCACTAATTAATTTGACAGATTGTGAAATAAACATGTGAAATAGCCTAAGGTAAAAATGTCAAAGTCAATGACCGGATGTTTCACCTGTGATCCGATTTTAATCCCAAGGTAATACACATGTTTTGACAGGTAAATTCGACTTAGCGAATGTAAATAATATGGCTTTCTACATCTCAGGACCAAAACTTTTATTCGAGACAACCAAAATTTCGACTCGTCCGAATTCGACTCAACAGGAGTCAAATTATATATATTTATACACAATGAAGTTCGGGACTTAACTGCAAATTCGTGTCAACCGAGTTCGAGACAATGAGAGTAAACCAGTCAATAAAAACATGTATTGACCTCATCAAAGGCTATTATTAGCTCACCTTGCCAAAGGCAAAGTGAGCTTTTGCCATCATTTGGCATCCGTCGTCTGTCGTCCGTTAACTTTTCACATTTTAATCTTCTCCTCTGAAACCCCTCAGCCAAAGCAAGTGAAACTTGGTAGGAAGCATCTATGGAAGGTCCTCTCTAAAATTTGCTCATTTTGTCCCGATCCATTAACAAACATGGCCACCATAGGCAATTCTTGTTTCTGATTGGTTAATTTCTAAAAAATCTTCTCCTCTGAAACCGCTTAGCCAAATGAATCGAAACTTGGTAGGAAGCATCCTTGGAAGGTTCTCTATAAATAATGCTCATTTAGTTCCGATCCGTTAACAAACATGGCCGCCACAGACAATTCTTGTTTCTGATTGGTTGATTTCTAGAAAATTGTCTCCTCTAAAATCGCTTTGCCAAATGAATCGAAACTTGGTAGGATGCATCCTTGAAAGGTCCTCTATGAAGAATGCTCATTTCGTTCCGATCCGTTAACAAACATGGCCACCATAGGCAATTCTTGTTTCTGATTGGCTGATTTTTTTTTAATCTTCTCCTCTGAAACCGCTTTGCCAAATGAACCGAAACCTGGTAGGAAGCATCTATGGCAGGTACTCTATAAAGAGTGCTAATTTTGTCCCGATCCGTAACAAACATGGCCGCCACAGAAAATTCTTGTTTCTGATTGGTTGATTTCTAAAGAATTTTTTCCTCTGTAACCGCTTGCCCAAATGAATTGAAATTTGGAAGATCCTCAATAAAAAATGCTCATTTATTTCCGATCCGTTAACAAGCATGGTCGCCACAGGCAATTCTTGTTTCTGATTGGTTGATTTCTAAAAAAAATTGTCTCCTCTGAAACCACTTGGCCAAATGAATCGAAACTTGGTAGGACGCATCTATGGAAGGTCCTCTATAAAGAATGCTGATTTAGTTCCGATCGATTAACAAACATGGCCACCACAGGCAATTCTTGTTTCTGATTGGTTGATTTCTAAAAAATGTTCTTCTCTGAAACCGCTTTGCCAAATGAATCAAAACTTAGTAGGAAACATCCTTGGAAGGTCATCTATAAATAATGTGCATTTAGTTCCCATCCGTTATTAAACATGGCCACCACAGGCCATTCTTGTTTCTGATCGTATGGTTCTAAAAATCTTCTTCTCTGTAACTGCTTAGCCAAATGAACCGAAACTTGGTGGGAAGCACCTATGGAAGGTTCTGTATTAAGTTTCCTCAAAGCAGAATGAAAGGTGAGCGACGTAGGCTCAGCCCACTGAACCTCTAGTTGTTTATAATACAATTAATGATTACTTTTGATGAGGTTAAGCGTTGATGTTTGTTACGATTTCCACATAAAAGCAATGTTCGGTTTGTCTTTTCCTCCAGTTGTTTATAGGAGGGTGCATGTCTTATTTACTTTAGTTGTGTTTGTTTAAGAAATAAATCATGGAAGCCAGAATGTGTTTTGAGTTATAGCATGGGTTGACAGATATTAGTATTTTATCCTGAGCCAGAGGCGAGGAAAAATTTACTAATATCCGCCAACCCATGTTAAAACTTAAAACACTTTCTGGCTTCTATGAATTATTTCTATTCTGATATTTCTAAGAGTACAAATACGGTATTATACCAGACTTTTGGAGGAAAAAAAAATCAATATGCAGGACATATGCACCCAATAATTTTCTGCAGGACCTACTGAAATTGTGCAGGACCGGAATTTACAAAATATCTAAAATTTAAACGGAATCAGTGATGGGAACGATAAAAACCTGTCTCGCCTTGTTTTCAAATATAAACACACGAAATGGTCGCGTTGATGCATCACAGCCAGTTTAAGCTAAAAAAAAATACAATGATTAATAGAATTACCATGGAAGCAGTTGCATGTTTAAGAAATAAATGTCATTTGAAGCAGAATCTAATTCCGAGTTGACCGTGATCGTTCCGGTATACCAGTTGCATTTGCGATTTCCGGTGCAAAACAAAATACACAAGCAAAAGATTTTGTCGGACACCCGGACCGGCATACTTGGCAGTATTGCCGGTCCTTGTGATTTTCTGCCCGCTCGGTCCGACGATCCGACGAATTTCAAAAAGTCTGGTATACTTTGATTGAAAGACAGTAATTTATATTTACGTTTGCAGACAATGCCGCACACAGTTTATGCTGCCAAATTCAAGCAGACAATAATTCATCTACATGTACATTTACAACGAGAAAGTCAGTCCCATGCACCGGCGCATGTGCTAATGAGATTATACCCAATCGATAAATCGCTTGTTTGTTTACAAAGAGAAAGAAGGATGTCATGTTAGAATTGTGTATAGTAGTGTCCAACACATATTACCGTATGTTGTGTTTTTGTTTTGTTTTTCTTCATCTTGTGTACCCGGTGTTGCCAGTTTCCCTGGTTGGTGCTGTTTTGATTTCCACTTTGGTATTCTCTAATGTTTATTTATAGGAAACTGATATTCTCTGAAACGAAGTCAAGTTTAATATCATGTTTCATGGATTTCAATTAAATTTTTATATATATAAACGTTTAAAATGTTAGCACAACGATATCAAAAAAAGATGTTAAAATATAACAAAAGTAACTATAAGTCTACAAAAAGACTATAATTATAATTAAATCGACGGATATTTCGCTTGACCGACAAGCTTCATCAGCGTCTGTCGTCTGATTTGAAAAATTGTCATGTTGCCATTAGGGTAAAGCGAATATGCTCCACTGTTGAAATCACCAAGCAAAGACTAGGAGATTTATGCCATCATTTGAAGAGACAGGGATATAATGACAAAGTTATAGAGAGTGGGTTTTTAAAGGCCAGTGAAATTAACAGAAATGACCTCCTGGAGTACAAAGAAAAAAATATCAACAAACGGGTTCCCCTTGTTCTCACTTACCATCCTTCTTTAGAGAAAATTTCAGACATTGTCCGTCATCATTGGAAAGAAATTGAAAAAAGTGAAACGCTGGCCAAGTTGTTCCCTGAACCACCCGTTGTAGCATTCCGGTGACCTACAAGCATTAAGGATACACTGGTCAGAGCTGCGGTATCTAGACCTTCATCGACGGTCGACCAGTGTAAACCATGTGGTGACAAGCGTTGCAAGTGCTGTCTCCAATTGCAACACGCACAAGTGTTCCATAGCAAGATGACAGGAAAGGAGTATAAGATCTTTTGCAATGTCAATTGCAAAACACCTAATGTGGTTTACCTCCTTGACTGTCACGTCTGCGGTTCGCAATACGTAGGAGAAAGTGTCCAACCATTCGACAAAAGAATGAATGGACACAGAAGTGACCTTACGAAAAAAACGCTCTTGCCCGTGAGTCAACACTTTGTGTCGCCGGGGCACTCATTGGATGACTTTGGCAGATCATTGACCACAATCCAAGTTGGAAAGAAAATCAAAGACAAAAAAGAGAGAGTTTTTGGATCTGCGAGTTACAAACATTTCATTCGGAAGGCATAAACAAAAAGGCCTAACTCGTTTTTTTTTTTTTACTTTTTAACCAGTGCCTGGTCCTTAGCTAGTTGGTAAATTTCATCATTACATTTTCTCATTGCTTTCATATTGTTTATAAATTAGTGTACATGTATACATGTACAATGTACTTAAATAATATAAAGTATAAAGTTCAAGATTATGATTTTTAGTAATTTACGTCACGATAACTGATGGTCACGTGACAATTTTTCAAATCAGATTACAGATGCTGATGAAGCTTGTCGGTCAAGCGAAATATCCATAGATTTAACTATAATTATAGTCTTTTTGTAGACTTATAGTTATTTTTGTTATATTTTAACATCTTTGTTTGATATCGTTGTGCTAACATTTTAGACGTTTATTTATCATTTTTGTTTGTTTGCACAGAATAGTTAACACTTGTTTCCAATCCGACATCCCGTAGGTTCATATGTTGGCTACTTTTTCAGATGTTTATATATTATATGTTATTCAGCTATCAGACAGGGTATATAATGTGACATTCCCGGCTTAGGATCTATATTCCCTGAGGCGCAGCCGAAGGGAATATATAGCATAAGCCGGGAATGTCACATTATATACCCTGTCTGATAGCTGAATAACAGATATATTACGGATTTAACCATTGTTTTTTTTAAATACAACATCCAACTGTCTTAAATAAATTTGCTTCTTTTATTTTCATTTTTCGTATCTCTAGATGTCCGTTTCCGTACCTTTGACGTCATTCTTCAATGACGTCAAAATATGTGTTGCGTCATTGTCTCATGAAGGAAAATACTGTACTAAATTTCTAAATCAATACAGTTTCATATGTAGTAAATTTTATAAACTTTATAAATATAACATTAATATATCACATAACAAAACAATGGGTTTGCGAAACAGTTTCAATAATTTAAATGTTAACAACATGTAAATAAAACCTTGGTGTGGCCCCATGACGTCGAAAGTTTTCAAGGCTCAACGTTTTGTTTATTTGTTATGGTACAGCCGTGGAACATAGGAGTTTGCTGAATCGATGAGGTATTTGTGACAGAATTAACCGTTGTAATATTTTTGTGTTCATGCAGCCGTTTTGAGTATAAAAACAGCATTTAATTTGGTAAAAATACATGTATTATTCCTATTATTCCATTGATTCAGTGAAGCGTTATGTTTTGTCGTCCATGTTTTAATCGTTTTTGGGGACTGAAATATATATCCCGTCTGTTTTCCGAATATATGCCGACATTCAGGGTCGAAGAACCAATGAAAATATGTGTAACAAACTAAATTCGTAATATATATATATATATAATATATATAATATTTAGTATTAACCTAGTATCACAAGTAACTTTGAGATCCAGTGGGACAGATATATTGTATGGTTGTCACTTGCTTAGACGTTTGTATAATATACTTTATTTTCTTTTACTGTATAATGAATTCTTCATTATCCTATACAATATAATAAAAATTGCTGAGTTAGATTGCTGTCAAATTATAATATTAAGTATATATGTACCATCTACACACGCTTATGTCTTATATCTATCTCTAGATTTTCCTTACACGACAAGGTAACACTACGATTATTGAAGCTCCTTTTTTAGGGAGTGGATGTGGTCGAGTGGTCTAGGGCGCTGGACGTAAGGCTAAGCGAATGGTGCTGCAGTGTATCAATGGTGTGAGTTCAAATCCCATCGAGGGAAGAACAAAAATTTGACAGCTCAAAAATCTAATTCTAACACTGTTTGGTTTAATTTTCAGACGTATATTTAATATTTAGTAATAACCTAGTATCACAAGTAACTTTGAGATCCAGTGGGACAGATATATTGTATGGTTGTCACTTGCTTAGACGTTTGTATAATATACTTTATTTCCTGTGACTGTATAATGAATTCTTCATTATCCTATACAATATATTAAAAATTGCTAAGTTAGATTGCTGTCAAATTATAATATTAAATATATATGTACCATCTACACACGCTTATACACATGTCTTATGTCTATCTCTAGATTTGCCTTACGAGACAAGGTAACACTACAATTATTGAAACTCCTTTTTTAGGGAGTAGATGTGGTCGAGTGGTCTAGGGCACTGGACATAAGGCTAAGCGAATGGTGCTGCAGTGTATCAATGGTGTGAGTTCTAATCCCATCGAGGGAAGAACAAAAATTTGACAGCTCAAAAATCTAATTCTAACACTGTTTGGTTTAATTTTCAGACGTATGTATATTTAATATTTAGTATTAACCTAGTATCACAAGTAACTTTCAGATGCAGTGGGACAGATATATTGTATGGTTGTCACTTGCTTAGACGTTTATATATACAATGTATATATATATATTATATATATATATATATATATATATATAATATATAGTTTAGTGTTTATAATTATTGTATTCAGTATATTATTGCAGATTTACCATATGTCTGGTACTGGTGTAAAGAGAGGGAAAATTATTTGGATCACAAATATACACTGCCCGAATATGACTCACGAGAATGACACGGAGGATCAAATGCAAAAAAAAGAGGAAAAATTAAGCAGCTGTAGAAATCATATTGACTTTGATAAAACTAATATGACCTTATTATGGAAAGAAATTGGATTTGATAGCAAAGGAAAAGATCAGATCAAGAACAAAACAACAGAGGTAAAATTTCTTAAAATATTCAAGGAGCCGTCGTTGGCCGTGATCATATGTTAGTTGGATTTACAACTACCTATGCAATGGGTGCCTATCACCACTGATGTTGTGAGTTCGAAGCTTTATCAGGGCGAAGTGTACAACATTATGTGATAATGTTTGTCAGTGACTTGCGACAGGTCGGTGGTTTTCTCCGGGTACTCTGGTTTCCTCCACCAATAAAACTGACCACCACAATATAACTGAAATAATGTTGAATGTGGTATTAAACACCATAAAACCAACCAAACCATTAAAATATTCTACTTGTTTGGGAGAATTTAGTGCCTGCATTTTCAAGTTAATTTAGAAATAACTAGGAAGAACTGTTTTAGATACCTAAAACTTATGTCTCCCCTTAATGTGGCCATCTTTACAGCAACCTATCTCGAAAGACAAAAATGTTATGGCCCGGGCAAGAAAATACTATTTAAAAAACAATTATTTGACCTTGAGGTCCAAGGTCAAGGTCCCACCAAGGTCATTGTGGTACGCGACACACCGCCTTATGGTCATGCACCCACATGCCAAATATCATTCACCTATCTCGAAAGACAAATGTTATGGCCCAGACAAGAAAATACTATTTAAAAAACAATTATTTGACATTGAGGTCAAAGGTCAAGGTCTCACGAAGGTCATTACGGTATGCCACACACCACCTTATTGTCATGCACCCATATACCAAATATCATCGACCTATCTCGAAGGATAAAAATGTTATGGACCGGACAAGAAAATACTATTTAAAAAACAATTATTTGACCTTAAGGTCAAAGGTCAAGGTCCCACAAAGGTCATTACGGTATGCGACACACCACCTTATGGTCATGCACCCACATACCAAATGAATACTATTTAAAAAACAATTATTTGACCTTGAGGTCAAGGGTCAAGGTCTCATGAAAGTCATGGTATGTGACACACCGCCTTATGGTCATGCACCCACATACCAAATATCATTGACCTATCTTGAAAGACAAAAATGTTATGGCCCGGACAAGAAAATACTATTTAAAATACAATTATTTGACCATGAGGTCAAAGGTCAAGGTCCCACGACGGTCATTATGGTAGGTGACACACCGCTTTATGGTCATGTACCCACATGCAAAATATAATTGACCTATCTCGAAAGATAAAAATGTTATGGCCTGGACAAGAAAATACTATTTAAAAAACAATTATTTTACCTTGAGGTCAAAGGTCAAGGTCCCATGAAGGTTATTGCGGTATGCGACACACTGCCTTATGGTCATGCACCCACATACCAAATAAATACTATTTAAAAAACAATAATTTGACCTTGAGGTCAAAGGTCAAGGTCCCACGAAGGTCATTACAGTACGCGACACACCGCCTTATTGTCATGCACCCACATACCAAATATCATTCACCTATCTCGAAAGACAAAAATGTTATGGCCCGGACAAGAAAATACTATTTAAAAAACAATTATTTGACCTTGAGGTCAAAGACCAAGGTCCCATGAAGGTCATTATGGTATGTGACACATCGCCTTATGGTCATGCACCCACATACCAAATATAATTGACCTATCTGGAAAAACAAAAAAGTTATGGTCCGGACAAGCTTCGCTGAGAAGAAGCGGAAGAAAAAATCAGACTAAAACAATATGTCTCCCTTTGTTCGAAGGGGAGACATAATTAATGGATGCCATAGCCTGCATGTAGTTTTAACATAGGTAACATTATTTGCATAAATTATTAGCTCACCTTGATCCATAGGGTTATGTGAGGTATTGCCACCCGTAGGGCAGTCGTTTGTGTCGTTGATGGCTTCATCCTTAATCTTTTACATTTTAATCTTCTTCTCTGAAACCACTGGGCCTATTGGCACCAAACCTGGTAGGAATGTTCATAGGATGATCCCCTACCAAATGCCACAAGTCGTTGACAAATGTTATCACATAATGTTGTATCTAGTACACCCCGCCATTACCGAGATTAGAACTCACAACTTAAGTGGTGATAGGCACTGATTGCATACGATTATGATGGCCCCTTGAATGTCACTTCTGTGCCTAAATAAAATATATTTATATATTTTAAATGCCTCCATTGCCATTGGATTAACTACCTATCCCATCAGTGCCTGTCACCACTTAAGGAGGGGTGTACAGTAGTCTCCCATCTTATGAAGCCACCCCTTTGCTGGAACGAAAAAGTGAGGTGACGTTTTTGAGGAGGACATTTTAATAGTATTTTACTATTTAGTGCATCTTAAATCTGGTCTAATAAGAATAGCCTTTGGTGAGAGTGACCTTATAAGAGGGAGACTACATGATACAGCATTTATATGATGTCAATGGTGAACAAAACGTTGTGCTTTCTTCACATATTCTGTTTTTTTTCTGTCCCTCTCCCAACAAATACAGCTTACTGCCATGATACAACTGAAATGTAGTTCCAATTGCCGCTAATCTTAAAAAAAAATCCAAATAAACCTTGACATTATTTTTCAGGAAATTAAGCAATTTTTAACAGACCGGTTAGCTGAAGTAGATAATGATAAAGATGTCCACCATGACAGTATAATTGTTATGATTATGTCAGGGAAAATTGGCTGTACTTCAGCAGAGATATATGACAAAGATGGCAACATAGTGCCCATGAATGAAATTCTACAGATACTTAAAGATTCTCAGCATTTTAAAGGAAAACCGAAGATTGTCATTATTCAAACATACAACTTTCAAGGTAGGTAATTAATTGTGTATAAATGTGCCAGTATTACCAGTCAAGATATAGCCTGAAATATTTTACATATTTTTGCATGGGGCCGTAGTGGTCATGATCGTAAGTTGGTTGGGTTTATAACTACCTATGCAATCAGTGCCTATCACCTATATCATTTTGAGTTTGACTCCCTCTCAGGCGAGGTGTACTCAATACAACATTATGTGATCAAGTTTGTCAGTTACTTGCGACCGTTCAGTGGTTTTCTCCTGTTTCCTCCACCAAGAAAACTGAAATATCGTTGAAAGTAGCTTTAAACACCATAACCTGATGACCATATTTGACATATTTCTCCACTCTTGATACCTAAATTTTCAAATTTTAAAGCTCTTGGTTTAACATTTGAATGAAGAAATATGGTAATCCACTGGTAGCAGAAGGATAATCTATATTCTAACATGATCTCCTTCTTTCGCTTTGTTAACAAATGAGCGAGTTATCCATTCGGTATAATCTCATTAGCACATGCACCGGTGAATGTGACTGACTTTTCCATTGGCAACATAAATTGTGTGCAACATTTTCCGCAAACGTAAATATAAATTACCGTCTTCCAATCAAAGTTTTCTACCGTATTTGTACTCTTAGACATATCAAAATCAAAATAAATCATGGAAGCCAGAATGTGTTTTGAGTTTTAACATGGATATGGCGGATATTAGTAAATTTTATCCCTCGCTTCTGGCCCGGGTTAAAATACTAATATCTGGCAATCCATGTTAAAACTCGCAACACATTCTGGCTTCCATGATTTATTTCTTAAATATTTAGCAAGAGTTGCATATTCAAATTGAACAAGGGACCGTTGTGGTTGTGATCCTATGGTAGTTGGATTAACAACTACCTGTGTAGTCAGTGCCTATCGCCACTAACATTATGAATTTGAATCCGACTCAGGCAAGGTGTACTTGATAGAACATTAAGTGATCAAGTTTGTCAGCGACTTGCGACAGGTCGGTGGTTTTCTCCGGGTACTTGTGTTTCCTCCACCAATAAAACTGACCGCCACGATATAACTGAAATATTGTTGAAAGTGGCGTTAAACACCATTAACCAAACCTACATATACCAAATATGATAGAAAAAAATACATTAAAAGCCCCCAGGAAATCAGGTGAATGTATATATACTCTTGAGAGCTTGATTAGTAGAATATACTGTAAATATATATAATTTGACCTTTTTTTTAAGAGTCAACTTTCTTTGATGAAACCGACTCTGGTAACGAAATGAAAGTACAAGGAGAACCGAATCCTGATGATTTGTTTGTCGTCTCTAGTTATCCAAGGATAAGTAAGTACTTTTACCCTTCATGAACACTTGGGTTCATCCTCAGGTTTTTTGTGGTGGGGTCTGTGTTGCTCATCTTTTTTGCTTTCTGTGTTGTGTTGTTTGTTGTTGTTGTTTTGTTTATCTTCGTCCTGTGTCTTATGTTTGTAAAGGGCCTTCCAAGAAAAGAACAAGAAAAGTCAAGTTTTCCTTCAAATCTTAATATTAAAATATTTTTCCAGTATTTTTATATTAAAAATTTTGACCGGATGTGGTGGCCATCTTGAATTTATTTTTTTTAAAGTTTGACTATTTGCTCCATGGATATGTTGTTTATCATCAGATGAGTAGTATTTCAGCTTAATGACAAACAATGGTTTATATATCTGTAGATAAATGCAAGGCCTTTAGATGGAGGTCTTGATTGCAGCAAGAAAAAGAAGAAAGCAAGTATAGAGTCAGGAAATTTTGCCATAAAATGACCCCTAGCAATTTGTTGTTCATTAACAGATGCTGTAGGTGACTTCAATATGCAAGCTAGCGTTATCATTCTCCATCCACACTCGTTACGACCCTTCCTAATTGCAAATATTGTATTTGATTATTTCCTCACAAATAGCCGACACCCTTTTTTGGTGAGATTGTTCCCTTCAACAGAGAAACTAGGTTCTATTTCTATACACATGGGCATCCTCATTTATCCTCGTGTATGTACATTTAATACATTACTATGAAATCACTTTTATTCGCGAGATACTAATTTCGGGGTTTTCGTGGTAAGACTGATCCACGAAATTAAGAATCCAACGAACCATGAAACTTGGGAAGCAGTTTGACATCTGTCTAATGTATTGAAGCTTTCACGAAGATTTGCTACCCAATGATATTATTGTTTAACTTGTGTCTTATCCTTTCGTCTTTTTGAACAATAAAATATGTTTAAAGTAATGATATTATTATGTTGAAAATATATAAAAACACAAATTTTATTTTGAGTACAAAAATAAAATCCACGAAATTAAGAATCCACGAATTTGTAATTTTTAACCAAACCACGAAAATTGATGCCCATGAAGAAAAGTACTTTCACAGTATATAGGTTTTGGCCTCTTTGTAGACGAGTGGTTTTATATCTAACTTTTATTCTGCTTTAGAACAAGGACCATGGATGATTGGAGAACATATGAATGGATCTTACTTTATGCAGGCTTTGATTCATATTCTGAAGAACCACACACATGATAAATCATTTTTGGAACTGATGAAAGAGGTAGTATTTAATCACAGAACGGGAGAAGATCAAGTTTAATTTCAAACCCGTATATATCCAGAAACTTATGAAGATACCTTTTGGTTTGGTTTATGGTGTTTAACGCCACTTTCAACAATATTTCAGTTATATCGTGGCGGTCAGTTTTATTGGTGGAGGAAATCGGAGTTCCCTGAGAAAACCACCAACCTGCCCCAAGTCACTTTATCTCATAATGTTGTATCGAGTACACCTCACCATGAGTAGAACTCAAGCTCACAACTTTAGTGGTGATAGGCACCGATTGTAAAGGTAGTTGTAAACCCAACTACCATGTGATCACGACAACGATGGCCCCTAGTTATTTTATGTCCTTTACATATCTTAGCTGATCATCTGAACCAAAGGTCACTTAAGAGTCTTATAATGTTTAGTTTAAACATATGTTATTTGCAAGAGTAAATCTAATTTATGAATAACAAGATGACAAACGATGTTTACGTCCAACATTTCACCATGCAATATTTTTATAAAAATTCCAAATAAAACCAACTACTAATTTTATACCTTATAAGACAGAAAAGAAAGATGTGCCTTCTTTACTTAAAAAGGCCTAGATTATTCAAATTGCTGAATGATGTATGGGAGAGGTGAAATTCTGACAACAGAATAATATAGCCTCTGTTTCGAAGATTTATTAATAAGCTTAGGGTTATGGTGTTTAATGCCACTTTCAACAATATTTCAGCTATATCGTGGTGGTCAGTTTTATTGGTGGAGGAAATCAGAGAAAATTACCGACATGTCGCTAGTCACTGACAAACTTTATCACATAAGATTGCAATGTAGTACATCTCGCCATGAACAGGGGTCGAACTCACAATGTTAGTGGTGATAGACACCGATTGCATAGGTAGTAGTAAATCCACCAACTAACATAAGTTGTATCATGATGGTCTGTTTTATTTGTGGAGAAAACCAGAGTACTCAGAGGAAACCACAGACCTGCAGAAAATCACGGACAAACTTGATCACATAAGGTTGGAATCGAGTACACCTCGCCATGCATGGGATTCAAACTCACAACTTTAGTGGGGATAGGCACTCGTTGCATATGTAGTTGTCAATCCAACTACCATATGATCGCAACCATGATGGCCCAGCTTCTCTTTAGAAGATTTAACTTTTATTAACACAAATGTCTTTTATTTGTTACCATTAAAATTATCATGCTAACTTGTTAAGACCATGGTGTTTTGCATTAATAAACATTCTGTAGATATATTTAGGTATGTTTTTTTTTTCTTCTGCAGGTTCACAAATGTCTTTTAAACGTAGATATTCCAGAGAAAGACAAAGATGGCAAATACAAGAAAATACATGTGGCAGATGTTGTTCTCTTAAAACATAGTCAAGAAAAGGAACTTTATTTCTTCCCCGGAATTAAGGTAGCTAAACCAGAAGGACAAAGTCATTTAGATATTCCTGGAGGACAAATTGATTTAGGAAGTTCATTAAAAGGAAAACCTGTTTGCTCTCCATCAGAATAATATAAAATGGATGTTGTACAGTAAAACTGCCAAAGTGTAATAAGTCATAGCCATAGTTACTAGCCCAACATATTGCTTTGGCACTGACATGGTTTATTAGATATACAGTCAAACCTACCCAAGTGGTCACCTCTATTAAGCAGTCACCTGTATTAAAAGGTCACCGTTTTCTTGTCCTTTCATAGAAAATTTCATATGAATTGAACTTCATCTGTGTTATAGGGCTACTTTTTTCTTTGTCCCAAAGGTGACCTCTTTATACAGGTTTGACTAACTGGTACTTTTTCATTGTCCCAAAGGTGACCTCTTAATACAGGTTTGACTAATTGGTACTTTTTCTTTGTCCTAAAGGTGACTTTTTAATACAGGTTTGACTAATTGGTACTTTTTCTTTGTCCCAAAGGTGACCTCTTTATACAGGTTTGACTAATTGGTACTTTTTCTTTGTCCCAAAGGTGACCTCTTAATACAGGTTTGACTAATTGGTACTTTTTCTTTGTCCTAAAGGTGACTTTTTAATACAGGTTTGACTAATTGGTACTTTTTCTTTGTCCCAAAGGTGACCTCTTTATACAGGTTTGACTAATTGGTACTTTTTCTTTGTCCTAAAGGTGACTTTTTAATACAGGTTTGACTAATTGGTACTTTTTCTTTGTCCCAAAGGTGACCTCTTTATACAGGTTTGACTAACTGGTACTTTTTCATTGTCCCAAAGGTGACCTCTTAATACAGGTTTGACTAATTGGTACTTATTCTTTGTCCCAAAGGTGACCTTTTAATACAGGTTTGACTAATTGGTACTTTTTCTTTGTCCCAAATGTGACCTCTTTATACAGGTTTGACTAATTGGTACTTTTTCTTTGTCCCAAAGGTGACCTCTTAATACAGGTTTGACTAAATGAATATGAAAGTAGTTCCAGCTCTTAGAATTATTAATGTGTAAACATGTCATGAAATACACATTCCATCAATACCTACAATTTATTCTAAATAAGAAGTTTGTCAGTGACTTCCGACAGGTCGGTGGTTTTCTCCCGGTACTACGGTTTCTTCCACCAACTGACTGCCACTAATAATTCACACAGGACAATTTTCACAATTTAACACACATATAAGTCCACCATGCAGTACTAGTCAATCATAAAAAAATCCACTTCAACAGCCATTCTTGCCTTGTAAAATCCAGATGGTATCAAAATGTAATGTCTCTTTGGGGAATTGAGATCTTTTGAGTTCTCCACCATGTAATGATATAGCAGGACACAACGCATGCCCTGCAGCCATCATAAATCATATAAATAATAAAAAAAAGTTCAGCTGGAAAAAAAAACTGACTGCCAAGATATAAATGAAATATTTTTGAAAGTGGCATTAAACATCATACCCCCTAAATAAAAATTGTCATCTATCAGCCATAATTTGTCACCTATTTCCAAAGTATCGAATACCATCTGAATTTTTTTTTATGTTTTTATACCCCCGCTCCCTGAAGGGGGAGGGTGGTATACTGTTTTACCTCTGTCCGTCTGTCCGTCCTTCCATCCGTCCAAGATATTTTTCGTCGCATTTTTCACAGTAACTGTTGATGGCAGAAATCTGATATTTGGTCACAAGCATCATATAGGTATACCATATTGTGAGTAGCGTTTTTGGACCCGTCAGATTCCTACTTCCTGTTTGCCGACTTAGTTGGTCTTTATACACATTGAACATATATGCACATTTTTCGTCACATTTTTCTCAGCAACTATTGATGACAAGAGATCTGATATTTGTTCACAAGCGTCATATAGGTACCCCATATCGTGGGAAGCGTTTATGGACCCATCAGATTCCTACTTCCTGTTTGCCGATTTTGTTGATTTTTATACACATTTAACATAAATTTGTATATGCACATTTTTCTCAGCAACTATTGATGACAGGAATCTGATATTTGGTCACAAGCTTCATATAGGTATGCCATATTGTGGGAAGCGTTTATGGACCCGTCAGATTCCTACTTCCTGTTTGCCGACTTAGTTGGTTTTTATACACATTGAACATATATGCAAATTTTTTGTCGCATTTTTCTCGGCAACTATTGATGACAGGAATCGGATATTTTGTCACAAGCTTCATAT
This sequence comes from Bathymodiolus septemdierum, assembly GCA_963383655.1. Taxonomy (NCBI): domain Eukaryota; kingdom Metazoa; phylum Mollusca; class Bivalvia; order Mytilida; family Modiolidae; genus Bathymodiolus; species Bathymodiolus septemdierum. Next base: position 20,487,162 of record OY726530.1, on the reverse strand, counting down.
ATGTATGCCATATTGTGGGAAGCGTTTTTGGACCCGTCAGATTCCTATTTCCTGTTTGCCGACTTAGATGGTTTCTATACACATTGAACATATATGCACATTTTTCGTCACATTTTTCTCAGCAACTATTGATGACAAGAGATCTGATATTTGGTCACAAGCTTCATATAGGTATACCATATTGTGGGAAGCGTTTATGGACCCGTCAGATTCCTACTTCCTGTTTGCCGAGTTAGTTGGTTTTTATACACATTGAACATATATGCAAATTTTTCGTCGCATTTTTCTCAGCAACTATTGACGACAGGAATCTGATATTTGGTCACAAGCTTCATATAGGTATGCCATATTGTGGGAAGCATTGATTCCTACTTCCTGTTTGCCGACTTAGTTGGTTTCTATACACATTGAACATATATGCACATTTTTCGTCACATTTTTCTCAGCAACTATTGATGGCAGAGATCTGATATTTGGTCACAAGCTTCATATAGGTACCTCATATCGTGGGAAGCCTTTTTGGAACCATCAGATTCCTACTTCCTGTTTGCCGATTTTGTTGATTTTTATGCACATTTAACATACATTTGTATATGCACATTTTTCTCAGCAACTATTGATGACATTAATCTGATATTTGGTCACAAGCTTCATATAGGTATGCCATATTGTGGGAATCGTTTATGGACCCGTCAGATTCCTACTTCCCGTTTGCCGACTTAGTTGGTTTCTATACACATTGAACATATATGAACATTTTTCGTCACATTTTTCTCAACAACTATTGATGGCAGAGATCTGATATTAGGTCACAAGCTTCATATAGGTACCCCATATCATGGGAAGCGTTTATGGACCCATCAGATTCCTACTTCCTGTTTGCCGACTTTGTGGATTTTTCTACACATTGAACATATATGCTCATTTTTCGTCGCATTTTTCTCAGCAACTATTGATGGCAGAAATCTGATATTTGGTCACAAGCTTCATATAGGTACACCATATCGTGGGAAGCGTTTTTGGACCCATCGGATTCCTACTTCCTATTTGCCAAAGAGCGGGGGTATCATAGGTGAGCATTCGCTCACAGCTCATCTTGTTTTCAATGAAATAACCCTTTTCCCTGCTAAATTGCTAGAATACGGTATACTGGTATTCATTGGGGAGAAAGAATATGAAATCCATACTTTTTTTTAGTTTGAATTATTAATGTGCATGTAAAAATATAGATTTAGACATATTTTGAAAGAAATATAATGTGAATATAAATGACTGTATGTATATATATATATCTAGATATTCCAATGCAAAAATAAATACATGTAGCTTTGTTGTCTATGCATATTGTTTTCATTTTTTACTTTAAATTTCTAGGCTATGCATAATTTTATGAATATAAAAATAAAAGATAAAAAAATGCTGTTTTTAAAGGCATGCATGTTTTTCAATATCATTGATATTTATTTAAACAGATAATGAATATATGATTGTTTGATTTGATTCTTTTAAATTTTTTGGTGTTTTGACGCCACTTTCAGAAATATTTCAGCTATATCATGGCGACCAGTTTTAGTGGTGGAAGAAGCCGGAGAGAACTACAGATCATGGGCAAACAACTGTAAACTTTATCACTTGCGGCTGCGAGTCAAGTGCACCCTTTGTCATTTACCAAGCCGGGCGCGAACCCATGCCGTATTGGTGATAAGCTTGTATGAGTTGTTAGGTAATCCAACTACCTAACTCATTGAGCCACTCGGACCCTGAATATATGATAGTCAATGGTCATTTTCAACAATATTTCAGTTATAACATATTGGAGTTAATTTTTTAGCTCGAAGAAAACCATACTACCATCAGAGAATCATTGACTATTCGTAAGACACACTGTCGAGCATTATCACAAGCCTCGTTCTCAATGATTGAAACCATACCCTTGTGTGCTTGAGATTTCCAGATCTTGTACTTTTACTGGTTTATTAATTTCATATGATGGTATATCTCACCATGGGTAGTAGGGAATATCATATGGTGGTATATCTCACCATGGGTAGTAGGGAATCTCATATGATGGTATATCTCACTATGGGTAGTAGGAAATCTCATATGATGGTATATTTCACCATGGGTAGTAGGGAATCTCATATGATGGTATATCTCAATATGGGTAGTAGGAAATCTCATGATGGTATATCTCACCATGGGTAGTAGGGAATCTCATATGGTATATCTGACCATGGGTAGTAGGCAATATCATATGATGGTATATCTCACCATGAGTAGTAGGCAATCTCATATAATGGTATATCTCACCATGGGTAGCAGGGAATCTCATACGATGGTATATCTCATCATGGGTAGCAGGGAATCTCATACGATGGTATATCTCACTATGGGTAGAAGGGAATCTCATATGGTATATCTGACCATGGGTAGTAGGCAATATCATATGATGGTATATCTCACCATGAGTAGTAGGCAATCTCATATAATGGTATATCTCACCATGGGTAGCAGGGAATCTCATACGATGGTATATCTCACCATGGGTAGCAGGGAATCTCATACAATGGTATATCTCACCATGGGTAGTAGATAATCTCATGTGATGGTATATCTCGCTATGGGTAGTAGCGAATATCATATGGTGGTATATCTCACCATTGGTAGTAGGGAATATCATATGGTGGTATATCTCACCATGGGTAGTAGGCAATCTCATATAATGGTATATCTCACCATGGGTAGTAGGGAATATCATATGACTGTATATCTCACCATGGGCAGTAGGGAATATCATATGATGGTATATCTCACCATGGGTAGTAGGGAATATTATATGATGGTATATCTCACCATGTGTAGTAGGGAATCTCATATGATGGTATATCTCACCATGGGTAGTTGGCAACCTCATATAATGGTATATCTCACCATGGGTAGTATGCAATCTCATATGATGGTTTATCTCACCATGGGCTAGTAGGCAATCTCATATGATGGCATATCTCACCATGGGTAGCAGGGAATCTCATATGGTGGTATATCTCGCCATGGATAGTAGGTAATTTCATATGATAGTATATCTCACCATGGGTAGTAGGGAATCTCATATGATGGTATATCTCACTATGGGTAGTAGGGAATCTCATATGATGGTTTATCTCACCATGGGCTAGTAGGCATCTCATATGATGGCATATCTCACCATGGGTAGCAGGGAATCTCATATGGTGGTATATCTCGCCATGGATAGTAGGTAATTTCATATGATAGTATATCTCACCATGGGTAGTAGGGAATCTCATATGATGGTATATCTCACCATGAGTAGTAGGCAATCTCATATAATGGTATATCTCACCATGGGTAGTGGGTAATCTCATATGATATATCTCACCATGGATAGTAGGTAATTTCATATGATAGTATATCTCACCATGGGTAGTAGGGAATCTCATATGATGGTATATCTCACCATGAGTAGTAGGCAATCTCAGATAATGGTATATCTCACCATGGGTAGTGGGTAATCTCATATGGTATATCTCACCATGAGTAGTAGGCAATCTCATATGATGGTATATCTAACCATGGGTAGTAGGGAATATCATGATTGTATATCTCACTATGGGTAGTAGGGAATATCATGATGGTATATCTCACCATGGGTAGTAGGTATTCTCATATGATGGTATATCTCACCATGGGTAGTAGGCAATCTCATATGATGGCTTATCTCACCATGGGCTAGTAGGCAATCTCATCTGGTATATCTCACAATGGGTAGCAGGAATCTCATATGGTGGTATATCTCACCATGAGTTGTAGATAATCTCATATGATGGTATATCTCACCATGGGTTGTAGGTAATCTCATATGATGGTATATCTCACCATGGGTAGTAGGGAATCTCATATGGTGGTATATTTCACTATGGGTAGTTGGCAACCTCGTATAATGGTATATATCACCATGAGTAATAGGCAATCTCATATGGTGGTTTATCTCGCCATGGGCTAGTAGGCAATCTCATATAATGGTATATCTCAACATGGGTAGTAGGAAATCTCATATGATGGTATATCTCACCATGGGTAGCAGGGAATCTCATACAATGGTATATCTCACCATCGGTAGTAGAGAATATCATATGGTGGTATATCTCACCATGGGTAGTAGGCAATCTCATTTTATGTTATATCTCACCATGAGTAGTAGGCAATCTCATATGATGGTATATCTAGATCTCACTATGGGTAGTAGGGAATATCATACCAGAGGCTCTCAAGAGCCTGTATCGTTCACCTGGTAATAAAAAAAAACAATTGGTCCTATGTAAAAACTATGTCCTGCAGTGGTAGTCATCTTGGAATTACGATCAACATGAAAAACACAAAGTTTGTAAAGGACCTTCCAATGATTGATGCACAGTTTAGGTTCAATCAGTGCAATAGCTTCAGAGAAGAATGTATTTCTGTATTTTCCTCATATGGTCCTGTGTTAATACTATGACCTGTGGTGGCAGCCATCTTGGATTTCCGATCGGCATAAAAAACAGAGGACCTTCCAATGATCATTCCTGGGCAGTTTGGTTTCAACTGTCCAAGTGGTTTCAGAGAAGAAGCATTTTGAAACATTTTCCCCATAGGGTCCAATGTTAAACTAAGTCCTGCCGTAGCCGCCATTTTGAATTTCATATCAGAACAAAAAACATAAAGTTTGTAGAGGACCATCCAATGAACATTCATGTACAGTTTGGCTTTAATCATATTTGTAGTTTCTGAGAAGAAGGCATTTGAATATTTTCCCATAGGGTCCAATGTTAATCTATGTCCTGCGGTGGCGGCCATCTTGGATTTCCGATCGGCATATAAAACAGAAACTTTGTAGAGGACCTTCCAATGATCATTCCTGGGCAGTTTGGTTTCAACTGTCCAAGTGGTTTCAGAGAAGAAGCATTTTGAAACATTTTTCCCATAGGGTCCAATGTTAAACTAAGTCCTGCCGTAGCCGCCATTTTGAATTTCATATCGGAACAAAAAACTTTAAGATTGTAGAGGACCATCCAATGAACATTCATGTACAGTTTGGCTTTAATCATATTTGTAGTTTCTGAGAAGAAGGCATTTGAACATTTTCCCATAGGGTCCAATGTTAATCTATATCCTGCGATGGCGACCATCTTGGATTTCCGATCGGCATAAAAAACAGTAACTTGGTAAAGGACATTCCAATGATCATTCATTTACAGTTTGGGTTCAGTCAGTTCATTAGTTTCAGAGAAGAAGATCTTTGAAATTTCAGCCAATCAGAGCATATTATTGGCCCTGGCAGCCATATTGAATATCCGACTGGAACGAAAAACAGTAACTTTGTAGAGGACCATCCAAGGAACATTCCTGCTAAGTTCGGTTCCAATCGGCCAAGTGGTTTCGGAGAAGAAGCTTGAAATGTGAAAAGTTTACAGACGACGGACGCCAAGTCCAGGTGAACTAATGATGGTATATCTCACCATGGGTAGTAGGTAATCTCATATGATGGTATATCTCACTATGGGTAGCATGAAATCTGATATAGGGTTATTGCATTAATATTGAGGAATATTGTCCCTCACAGTATATCATATTGCACTCACAAGCTTGTGCAATCTGATATACTGCTCAATATATTAGTGCAATAACCCTTTTATAATATAGTACCAACTATTTCAGTCTATGACAAATACATTTCACCATATTTCTTTGTAACACGCATTCAATATAATTTTTTCCATCTTGTTTATCTCTCATCTGCTTGTGTGCAAATATTGCTTCACTCGGAACCTCTCCAGTGTGTACCTAACTTTAAGGAGAAAGTAAGGAATGCAATATTTCTAACTCATTCGGAAACGCTCCACTTTTTAGTTATATTTATAGAGGAAGACTAGTAAAAATATCGACAAATATTCCTTTTTTTATTTTACATAGAAATCTAGATGAAATATTTCTACCATATTATAAGATGGTATATCTCACCATGGGTAGCAGGGAATCACATCAGTTATAGGCTCTTGATTGGATAGGTAGATGTAAATATGACTACCATACAATTACAGTCACAGACCAATCAATGATTGATCATCTCCTGTCAATCCGATCTCGACTCTTTTCTTCCATACATGTAGTAAATGTATTTACCAAGGAGTTGCAAAACAGCTATTATATCAATTTTCTTGAAAAAATAACCCTGCCACATGTGTGTGCCTGTCCCAAGCAAGGACCTGGATTTCCACTCATACTTTGTGGTCTTTTTTCTTGTGTTCAGTGAGTTAAGGTGAGAGGTGATTATTCGTTATGTTGATATTGATGAAACTGTGGACCATCATGTTTTAAACTTTCTTTTCATATATTTGATTCATGTATCAATTCATGTCTAGCTGGTAGGATTAACAAGGTATTTTCAAAATGCTTCCTAGAAGAAATATTATATATTATGAGAGTTCAATTTCCAGAATACAATGATATGAAAACAGATAAAGAAGTTAATGAATTTGAATTTGTGATTTTTTTTCTTTCTTTTTGCAACACATTAACATGTGATGTCATTATTTGATTAAAAGTTCAACAAAATTAGTCTTGTATTTAATCATGCACAAATAATAAAGTAGATATCTAATTTAGTGTGCACAACATGTTTCTGGAATAACCTTCATCAGGTATGCTCAAGGTCAAAAGATTGGAAAGCCAAATAATTTGGGAGAAAAAAAACCAAAGGACCTAAATAAGATAGCCAAAATCAGCTTAGGTCATCTATGCATGGCAAGGAGATCCATAGTTTTAATAATAATTACATTATTTAGGAACTGTAAATTTCAATAATAAATAGTCAAACCTGTATTAAGAGGTCACCATTGGAACAAGGAAAAAGTGGTCTTTTATCACAGATGACCACTTAAAAGAGGTTCAATCGATATGAAATTTTCTATGACAGGAAAAGAAAAAGGTGGCTGCATAATAAATATGACCGCTTGGGCAGGTTTGACTGTATAACTAATAAACCATGTTGTTGCCAAAACAATATGTTGTGACTGTACACTAGCTAGATATACAGTGTGTTTTCAAGAACTCTATACAACATTATGTGACAAAGTTTGTCAGTGACTTGCTGCAGGTGGATGGTTTTTTCCTGGTACTCCAGTTGCCTTCACTAATAAAACTGACTGCCACGATATAACCAAAATATTATTGAAAGTGGCGTTAAACACCATAAACCAAACCAAACAAAACCTCTTTCCAGTTAATATCTTTGTACAATTGATATTTGCTATAACATACACTAAATATAGTGCCTTTGTAAAACAAAATTTCTCATAGAATCTTCAGGAATTGTTTTTTTTTTTATGGTACCATCAGGAAAAAATACAATGCCATTAAGAGTACCCTACTGTTGAAAACAGTGTGGAGAACAGAATAGATTACAATGAATGTGGGATAAGTGAGTTATTTTTGCTTAATGCCAACTTAGCAATTTTTCAGTTTCAATGAGATGGTGATGAGGTTCGCTTTGTACTAGACCAACACCCTTAGTTGGATTTACATTTTTGCTAGCTCGCTCGCCACACTCAAACACATTACCCTGAATCCGAGTCAACCAGTCTTTGCTCTTTCTCCTTAATGCTGAGTGCTTAGAGGAGAAACAACGAATACCAATTTTATAGTCTTTGGTTTGATCCAATAGGGACTGGAACCCACGATATACCACACTTGAGGCAAGCACGCTAACCATTACACCACCAAGGTCATCAGACAAGTAATATAACAACGCAAGAAAATATGCTATCTTTTTCTTACATATGGTTTATTTATATAAATGGCACTTTATTTAAAAAACAGGCATATACAAGTCTTTCCAAGTAATATAAAATGTATACAAGTTAGAAAAATTAAGACAACAAGATTAAAACACCCAAGACACTGAAAAATCAAAAATCTGTATACAAAATGTAACTGACTTATTTTTTTTTTAAATCTCATATACAAGTTTGAAAAATTAAGACAAAATACCAAGACATTGAAAAATCAAAATCTGACTGACGATTTTATTTTTGTTAAATCTCACATATCAGGGCTTACAGTAATAAAACTTGTGTTTTATGGTTTATGGTGTTTAATGCCACTTTTTTTTATTTGAAATATATGTGGCAATATCTTAGTGTGGAAAGACTTTTGACACGTGAGTGTAGTTTTTATACTTTTGTATTAAAGATATATATATATATATATATATTAATTATGCATTCATTTTATTATATCCTAAAATTTTACTGCCATTTCTTTACACAATTGAACAATTTACTGGTATTTATATTATTTTGCAATAATAATAAATGGCTTGTATTTATAAGTATTAATTTAGAAACCATTCAAGGTGATCAACAACAAAAAAATTGTGTCCTTAATTATCAAATATACATGTAATTCAATAATGAAATAAACATTTTTGTTTTTGTTTTTTTTTATCACTAAATAAGAATTTGAAGATACCAAAGGAGTAATCAGAATCCATAAATCGAAGAAGGGCAGACAACACAATGTCCAAACGAAAAAGAACAAAAGGACAAACAACGATCTACAAAACACACACATAAAACTAAAGATTGAGTAACATGAACACCACTAAAAACCAGGAGTGAACTCAGGTGCTCTGGAAGGGTAGGCAGTTCCTGCTCTTCTTGACAGCAGCAAATGGCCAAAATACTGATTGATTAGTAAATGTTGTAAAACTTTATAATTAATCTTTCGATGTGTCATTTTCGTTGGTAAATTTCTTAATACTTCCAGGATCTAATTTCGGTCAGCAGTTCTAAAGTCCTCCAAAATCCTGATGCACAGGACCGAAAAATTAACAGTTTTTCTTCCCTTCCCCTGCAAGGTCTTTAATTCACATTCAAAGTACTTTGATGCCATGTTATAGCTGAAATACTGCTAGAGTTGGTGTTAAACACCAATCATTCAAAGTACTTTGTGTGTAACAAGAAATGAATGAGATAACAAACTTCATTGTACAATAACAATCACAAATGTAGGTATATAGGTACAAACTTGGGAGTATTGCTCATTAGCAAGATATTACATTCACACATTTTTTATCAGTTAAATCTACAATATTTGGATTATTAATTAATTTCACATTCAAGTTTTAAACTCATGATATAGAACTACAATATTAAAAACAATTATTATTTTGCTACAGCAAAAAAAAAAAAAAAAACAGTCTTCCACATATATTCTTTAAATCAATCAAATTTATTCAAATATTTTGTTTGTCATAGTTTCAGACAATTTACAAACAAATAAACAACCCTTTCACTCATAACACTATAAAGGTGTAACAAACTATCTCCTATAATAAAATGAATCCTCTTTTTATGTTTAAAATTTTTTTTTTTAACCTGTATCAACAGGCCATCTAAGGTGAGCTGTCAATCATAATCAACTTCAAAAAGTTGACATCACAATACGTGTACAGATATTCATTACTTCACATATATAGTCAAACCTGTATTAAGAGGTCACATTTGGGACAAGGAAAAAGTGGCTTAAAAGACAGGTGACCTCTTAAAAGAAGTTCAATTTATATAAAATTTTCTATGACAGACAGTCTATGCCTTAATTTTTTTCACCTATTTGCCCCAACCCCAAATTTAGAAAAAAAAATTATTTATTCAAACAAATTCATTCATTAAATTCACTTGTCTGAATCCAGTTTTTCTTGTCCCGTGCTTCGGCAAGATGGTTAGCGCGAAGTCTGAACAGAACAAGAAAAGGTGACCACATGGGCAGGTTTGACTGTAGTTTTTTTTTCCGCTACAGACCAACAGTTGTTTTACATACATGTACATAGATGCATGCCAAAAATTAAGGTCAGATACATGTTTTAAAAGCAGCATGGACATTTTGTATCTCCAATTAAGGAGATGGCATGCACTTTAACCTTTCAAATGCTGCTTTCTCTAATTCTTCTCTGTAATTAGGATTTGCAAGTCGAATCAGTTCGTAGGCTCTCTGTCGTAAATTTTTACCAAACAGGTTACATATTCCGTACTCTGTGACTATATAATGTACATGTGCTCTTGTTGTCACAACACCAGCACCTATAAATAAATATGCAATAAATGTAAGTTGTAACATGAATGCATTTTTTTCCTTTGATCTTTTTACGTTTTATATACCAGAATGTAAGAAACAGCTAAAAACTATGAAATAATACACGCAGATAAGAGATATTGCACACTTTAAATTTTGGCTGTAGTTGTATTACTCTCAGAGAGAATTTCAATAATCAACGACCTAGATGTGATATTGCATGGCTTCATGTTACAAATCATTAATACTATGGTTTCGATTGTTTACCTGTTTAACTCGGAAAACCATGGTTTAAATATTACAAATCTTTGTTAATTTAACCTGTATAAATTGAACACCTGCCTATTCTGAATGTATAAGCTGGTCTCAAGGAAATTCAGCATAGACAGGTTTCACAGTACCAACATTTTAGTATAATTTTTTTTTTTGCACAATGACAAAAATTCAAACTTCGCCAACATAAGTAATAGATATACTAGTAGCAAGAAAGTGATTGTTGTTTAACCCCAAGTGAGAAATTATTCACCTATATCATGGTGTGAACAAGTTACTTTTAATAATGAGATGATGATGATGATGATATTATTTGATAGGTACTAGACTAACATGCTTAGTTGGGTAAAATATTATGACAAAAGATAAAAACCCAATCTTATTGAAATTTAACTCATAATATATAAACGTTAGAGAACACCGAAGGGCCAATCAAAAATGGAAAATCCAGAGAAACTGGCAACATAGGGTACACAAGACTTAGAAAAACAAAACACAACACAATATGCGTTGGGCACCATTATACGTAAACAGACACAAATAACGTAAATAAGACATGAGCCCTGCTACAAACAACTGGAGGTAAAGACGAACTGAACATTGTTTTTATGCAGAAATCATAACAGACATCACAGCATCTTTATATCACATTCATTACAAACAGGGCAAATATGCATCCAATCCTTAATATACAAAAAAATTACAATACATGTTTCAACAAATCATAAATTTCTTCAATGTTCTTTTAGCTATTTTTTGTCACAAAACAGTGGTTTGATTGGTTGGTTTGGTTTATGGTGTTTAATGCCACTTTCAACAATATTTCAGTTATATCATGATGGTCAGTTTTATTGATGGAGGAAACTGGAGTACCCGGAGAAAACCACCAATCAGCGACAAACTTTATCACATAATGTTGTATCGAGTACACCTCCCCACGAAAACTGGTTTGATTTGCTTAACTAAACTGACTATTTCTACCTGGTTTAAGTGAAGGTACAATCCTTGAGGTAATCTTATCCCCCATGACAGCAGTGGAGGGACAGGCTATAATAGGTACACCCTCTCCATCCAAACTAAGTGCTGCCCCTCGAATAAAATCTACCTGTCCTCCAACACCTAATGAACAGAAAGAACAAATATTTGGTGAAAATGAGAGCAAATTTTATTAATTAATTATAAAATCTGCTGAAATACATTGTAAAAAGCCATAGTAGATCAGTCAGTAAGCTTCATGTTCCATTAAGCTTTTTTATGGATTTATGGTGCTTAAGGCCACTTTTAACAATATTTCAGTCAGTTTTATTGGTGGAGGAAAACGGAGTACCTGGAGAAAACCACTGATCTGCCGAAAGTCACGGACAGACTTTATCACATAATGTTGTATCAAGTACACCTCACCATTAGTGAGATTCGAACTCACAACGTTAGTGGAAACAGGCACTGATTGCATATGTAGTTGTAAATCCAGCTACCATATGATCATACAGCCTTAGATGAAAGGGAATTACGGTAAATGCAAGTTATTGACATTGTATCATTGCGAATAGCAAGAGGTATTCAAAACATTTCTCACCTGTATATATCAGGGATCCTATAGAATCAGCACACACCTGTCCAGTCAGGTCTATTTCTAAACATGTGTTGATTGCTGTAACTCGTGGATTTTGACAAATCAACGATATGTTGTTTGTAAAACTGCAATCACACATTGCTGAAAAATACAAAATCTGGTAAAAACGAAATTAACTGTAACACGAAAGGTGTCATTAGTGGGGCAGGAACAGAGCACATTAGTATACCCCAGCCTTTTAGTGGGTTTGTGTTGCTCAATGTTCAGTTTTCTGTGTAGTGGTTTGTCAGGGAAGAATAAAAGAATTAAATAAATAAATAATACAGATGGACATTAGTAGATGACAGATGTAAAAGATGAACCAAGAGACAAACAGTTTGTAAAAGGTTATCTTCCTTTGGGATGCAAATATATACAAATATCTGGAATGAGTGAGTGATTGTTGTTTAACGCTAACTCAGCAATTTTTTCAGCTATATCATGGCGAGAACAAGTTAATTTTCAATGAGACGATGATGTGGTCCGCTTTATACTAGACCAACATGCTTAGTTGGATTTTTATAGTGTTCTCTCACTGAAACAACAGTCAGCGGATCAACATGTCACCCCACTCGGACACATTATTCTGATTCCGAGCCATACAGTCTTTGCTCTTTCTCCTTAATGCTGCCTGCTTAGCGGAGAAGCAACAAATACCAATTTCATAGTCTTTGGTTTGACACAATCCGTGTTCGAACACATGATCTACCACACTCGAGGGAAGCACGCTAACCATTACACCACCGATGCGGTTCAAATATATGGATGATCTTAGCTAGTCCAAAGAAATAAAATGCTACCATACATACAATTTTGGGGCATACACTATTATGAATATGACTTAAAGGAAATATGAAGGAAAAATCTGTTTCCTTTTCACTCGTGGAGGAACTGGGAGCAAAGAAATGCTGACACCATGGATGAACAGGGAGCAGAGAAATGCTGACACTATTGATGAACTGGGAGCAGAGAAATGCTGACACCATTGATGAACAGGGAGCAGAGAAATGCTGACACCATTGATGAACAGGGAGCAGAGAAATGCTGACACCATTGATGAACAGTGAGCAGAGAAATGCTGACACCATTGATGAACAGTGAGCAGAGAAATGCTGACACCATGGATGAACAGGGAGCAGAGAAATGCTGACACCATGGATGAACAGGGAGCAGAGAAATGCTGACACCATTGATGAACAGGGAGCAGAGAAATGCTGACACCATTGATGAACAGGGAGCAGAGAAATGCTGACACCATTAATGAACAGGGAGCAGAGAAATGCTGACACCATTGATGAACAGGGAGCAGAGAAATGCTGACACCATTGATGAACAGGGAGCAGAGAAATGCTGACACCATTGATGAACAGGGAGCAGAGAAATGCTGACACCATTGATGAACAGGGAGCAGAGAAATGCTAACACCATGGATGAACAGGGAGCAGAGAAATGCTGACACCATTGATGAACAGTGAGCAGAGAAATGCTGACACCATTAATGAACAGGGAGCAGAGAAATGCTAACACCATGGATGAACAGGGAGCAGAGAAATGCTGACACCATTGATGAACAGGGAGCAGAGAAATGCTGACACCATTGATGAACAGGGAGCAGAGAAATGCTGACACCATTGATGAACAGTGAGCAGAGAAATGCTGACACCATTGATGAACAGTGAGCAGAGAAATGCTAACACCATGGATGAACAGGGAGCAGAGAAATGCTGACACCATTGATGAACAGGGAGCAGAGAAATGCTGACACCATTGATGAACAGGGAGCAGAGAAATGCTGACACCATTGATGAACAGGGAGCAGAGAAATGCTGACACCATTGATGAACAGGGAGCAGAGAAATGCTGACACCATTGATGAACAGGGAGCAGAGAAATGCTAACACCATGGATGAACAGGGAGCAAATGAATGCTGACCCCATTGCTCAAGTTTATACTTACCAACAAAAGAATTATCATCCAAGAAGTCATACAAACGTTTGGTTCCTAAAGCAAATGAACTAACAATTTTTCCAGTTTGTATTGTTTTGAAGGCATTTGTAATGGCCCCTTTTTCTACTAGATCTATTACACCATCACTAAACATCTCTGTGTGTATTCCAAGATTTTTGTGGTGGGCAAGTTTGTCAAAGACAGCATTGGGCAACGATCCAATACCTGAAAATTTATGTAAGCATCAATTAGCAATGTAATATTTTACCAATAGGGAAGGTTTGGGTCCATAAAATTAGTTTCGGTACTGACATGGTTTATTAGATATATTTATTATTGAAATTTACAGTTCCCAAATATGTAATTTTCATCAACACTAAGGTTCTCCTCCTTAAGGCATAGGTGACTGTAGCTAATTTTGGCTATCCTGTTTAGATCCTTTGATTGTATTGCTCCCAGATTTTGGCTATCCTGTTTAGATCCTTTGATTGTATTGCTCCCAGATTTTGGTTATCCTGTTTAGGTCCTTTGGTTGTATTGCTCCCAGATTTTGGTTATCCTGTTTAGGTCCTTTGGTTATATTGCTCCCAGATTTTGGTTATCCTGTTTAGGTCCTTTGGTTATATTGCTCCCAGATTTTGGTTATCCTGTTTAGGTCCTTTGGTTATATTGCTCCCAGATTTTGGTTATCCTGTTTAAGTCCTTTGGTTATATTGCTCCCAGATTTTGGTTATCCTGTTTAGGTCCTTTGGTTGTATTGCTCCCAGATTTTGGTTATCCTGTTTAGGTCCTTTGGTTGTATTGCTCCCAGATTTTGGCTATCCTGTTTAGGTCCTTTGGTTATATTGCTCCCAGATTTTGGCTATCCTGTTTAGGTCCTTTGGTTATATTGCTCCCATATTTTGGCTATCCTGTTTAGGTCCTTTGGTTATATTGCTCCCAGATTTTGGTTATCCTGTTTAGGTCCTTTGGTTGTATTGCTCCCAGATTTTGGTTATCCTGTTTAGGTCCTTTGGTTGTATTGCTCCCAGATTTTGGTTATCCTGTTTAGGTCCTTTAATTGTATTGCTCCCAGATTTTGGTTATCCTGTTTAAGTCCTTTGGTTATATTGCTCCCAGATTTTGGTTATCCTGTTTAGGTCCTTTGGTTATATTGCTCCCAGATTTTGGTTATCCTGTTTAGGTCCTTTGGTTGTATTGCTCCCAGATTTTGGTTATCCTGTTTAGGTCCTTTGGTTATATTGCTCCCAGATATTGGTTATCCTGTTTAGATCCTTTGATTGTATTGCTTCCAGATTTTGGCTATCCTGTTTAGATCCTTTGATTGTATTGCTTCCAGATTTTGGCTATCCTGTTTAGGTCCTTTGGTTGTATTGCTCCCAGATTTTGGTTATCCTGTTTATGTCCTTTGGTTTTCTTGCTCCCAGATTTTGGTTATCCTGTTTAGGTCCTTTGGTTATATTGCTCCCAGATTTTGGCTATCCTGTTTAGATCCTTTGATTGTATTGCTTCCAGATTTTGGCTATCCTGTTTAGGTCCTTTGGTTGTATTGCTCCCAGATTTTGGTTATCCTGTTTAGGTCCTTTGGTTGTTTTGCTCCCAGATTTTGGTTATCCTGTTTAGATCCTTTGATTGTATTGCTTCCAGATTTTGGCTATCCTGTTTAGATCCTTTGATTGTATTGCTTCCAGATTTTGGCTATCCTGTTTAGGTCCTTTGGTTGTATTGCTCCCAGATTTTGGTTATCCTGTTTATGTCCTTTGGTTTTCTTGCTCCCAGATTTTGGTTATCCTGTTTAGGTCCTTTGGTTGTATTGCTCCCAGATTTTGGCTATCCTGTTTAGATCCTTTGATTGTATTGCTTCCAGATTTTGGCTATCCTGTTTAGGTCCTTTGGTTGTATTGCTCCCAGATTTTGGTTATCCTGTTTAGGTCCTTTGGTTGTATTGCTCCCAGATTTTGGTTATCCTGTTTAGATCCTTTGATTGTATTGCTTCCAGATTTTGGCTATCCTGTTTAGAGTCTTTGGTTTTCTTGTTCCCAGATTTTGGTTATCCTGTTTAGATCCTTTGATTGTATTGCTCCCAGATTTTGGTTATCCTGTTTAGATCCTTTGATTGTATTGCTTCCAGATTTTGGCTATCCTGTTTAGGTTCTTTGGTTGTATTGCTCCCAGATTTTGGCTATCCTGTTTAAGTCCTTTGATTGTATTGCTCCCAGATTTTGGCTATCCTGTTTAGGTCCTTTGGTTGTATTGCTCCCAGATTTTGGTTATCCTGTTTAGGTTCTTTGGTTTTCTTGCTCCCAGATTTTGGTTATCCTGTTTAGGTCCTTTGGTTGTATTGCTCCCAGATTTTGGTTATCCTGTTTAGATCCTTTGATTGTATTACTTCCAGATTTTGGCTATCCTGTTTAGGTCCTTTGGTTGTATTGCTCCCAGATTTTGGTTATCCTGTTTAGGTTCTTTGGTTGTACTGCTCCCAGATTTTGGTTATCCTGTTTAGATCCTTTGATTGTATTGCTTCCAGATTTTGGCTATCCTGTTTAGATCCTTTGGTTGTATTGCTTCCAGATTTTGGTTATCCTGTTTAGATCCTTTGATTGTATTTCTTCCAGATTTTGGCTATCCTGTTTAGGTTCTTTGGTTTTCTTGCTCCCAGATTTTGGTTATCCTGTTTAGGTCCTTTGGTTATATTGCTCCCAGATTTTGGTTATCCTGTTTAGGTCCTTTGGTTGTACTGCTTCCAGATTTTGGTTATCCTGTTTAGGTCCTTTGGTTATATTGCTCCCAGATTTTGGTTATCCTGTTTAGGTCCTTTGGTTGTATTGCTCCCAGATTTTGGTTATCCTGTTTAGGTCCTTTGGTTATATTGCTCCCAGATTTTGGCTATCCTGTTTAAGTCCTTTGGTTGTATTGCTCCCAGATTTTGGCTATCCTGTTTAGATCCTTTGATTGTATTGCTCCCAGATTTTGGTTATCCTGTTTAGGTCCTTTGGTTGTATTGCTCCCAGATTTTGGCTATCCTGTTTAGATCCTTTGGTTGTATTGCTTCCAAACACTTTAAATTTTTTGGCTTTCCAACCTTTCAATTTATTCCAGAAATGCACTAAATTTGATATTTTATATTAACCTGCCACTTTATATTGAAGCGTCTGTAGCAAGCCAGGAAAGTGAGTGGTCACATATTTGTGTGGAAGGGTTTTAATTTTGCCTCTTCCTACTGATTTTTCCATTGAATTTTGGAACTGCTGTAATATAGTTGTATTTTTTTTGCTTTTCATTTTATTACTCATCTAGTAACTCTTGGCTTCGGTGCTGTTATGGTCATGATCCTATAATAGTTGAATTTACAACTACCTATGCAATCAGTCTCTATCATTACTAACATTGTGAGTTCAAATCCCACTCAGACGAAGTGTACTCGATACAACATTATGTGATAAAGTTTGTCAGTGACTTGCGATGGGTCGGTGGCTTTCTACTTGGTACTCCGGTTTCCTCCACCAATAAAACTGACCACCACGATATAACTGAAATATTGTTGAAAGTGGTGTTAAACACTATAACTCTAACCTTATCATTTCATTGTTAGAGATTTAACATAGTTTCGTCTTGTATTTGTTGTATTTGCATTGGAAATGTTGAAATGTAGGAACCCTACGATATCTCTTGATGAAAACCAATACCATGCATGTCCATATCAGATAGTAGTCACTGTATTAGTTATACTTTACATTGTACCCCTCAAGTTGTTTATTATTCTTTGTAGGATGTTAATCCACTCTTGAAGGGCCTGCATGAGATGAACAGTGTTGCTTGGGACTTTGATGCGATTCCTGAATCGCAAAGTCCCACACAAGTTCCATACAAGTATAAACGGAAGAAAAATTGACTGATCCATATTTAATTAGCTTTCTGATAAAGGGACTGTCATGGTCATGATCGTATGTTTGTTGTGAGTTCGAATCAAGCTCATGGCGAGATATACTCCATCGATACAACTATCAGTGACTTGTGATAGATTGGTGGTTTTCTCCGGGTACTCCGGTTTCCTCCATCAATAAAACTGACCGCCACCATATAACTAAAATATTGTTGAAAGTGGCATTAAACACCATAACCCTAACCGTTTCTGATAAAGGGATCATTATACAGTCAAATCTGCCCAAGAGGTCACTTGTGTTAAAAGGTCACCATTTTCCTCTCCCATCATAGAAAATTTCATATGAATTGAAGCTCTTTTAAGAGGTCACCTGACTTAAATGACCACTTTTTCTTTGTCCCAAAGTTGACTGACCTCTTAATACAGGTTTGACTGTAATTAAGTTTTTATACCTGTTTGGATAGTAGCATTATCTTGTACTAAGTCATCTGCTATTAATCTGGCTATTTCATGGATCTCTGGTGTCAGCTTGACTCCTGTGAACTCCGGAAGAAGTTCATTACATTGCACCATCACATCCACATGTGAACTGTGGATTATACCATCACCAAATGTTCTAGGTACGTACTTGTTCACCAAGCCTATAATAGATGATCAATCAAATCACAATTATAATTCTTATCATATGAAATACATTTGTACTGGAATTTCTCATTGAAATAACAGCTCATTGTCATGACATTACATATATTTCAATGTGATGTCATATGTTATATATTTTAAGTGGCCGTCGTGGTTGTGATCGTAGTTGGATTTATAACTACCTATGCAATCAGTGCATATCACGACTAAAGTTAAGAGTTCGAATCTCACCCAGGCGAGATGTACTTGATACAACATTATGTGATAAAGTTTGTCAGTGACTTGCGACAAATCGTGGCTTTCTTAGGGTACTCCAGTTTCCTCCACCAATAAAACAGACTGCCACGATATAACTGAATTATTGTCGAAAGTGGCATTAAACACCATAAACCTAACCTGTATATATATATATATATATATATATATATATATATACATGTATTGACTTTAAATAAACTTACATATTGTGAAAAAACAAATGTCTTGGTTATTAACCATTGATACACTGAAACTGATTAGATACAGGACTGGGTTGCATAAACATTGATTAAATTTAGGGGTCAATTAAAATTTTATTGACCTTAAAAATTACTTGAAATGTACATGAAATTAATTTACACATGCAGATTAATTGACGCTTAAATTTAATTACGGATTGTGCAACACATCCTGGATTCTATTGTACTTTGTGTATAGTGGAACTTGTGCGAACCGACACCCGAGTTTTTCGAAATCCTGTGACATCCGAAAAAAATATATGGTCCCAAAGTATTTCTGTTAACTAAAATAAAACCCGAGTATTCCGACACCCTGTATAATCCACACATTTCCCTGGTCCCTTGCTGTGTCAAATTAAACAGGTTCCACTGTACTTCAATAGTGTAATCTTACCAATAATGTACTTAGCATTCTGAACTGCAGATCTTGTACAATCCACGTTTGGTCCTAGTGAACAGAATCCATGACTATCAGGTGGGCTGAGTGAGATCATGGCAACATCAAGGTTTATAATCCCTCTGCGAAAGAGTAGAGGAATTTCACTCAGAAATATGGGAATGAAGTCGCCCCTACCCTCTTTGATAGCTTGTCGTACGTTTGGATCCGAGACATAAAATGAATTTGTTCTAAATATTCCTGAAAAAAAAAAAGATTTCAAATATAAATAATAATTAAATCAAAATATTTATACGAAATTATTCAAAGCAGAATAAATCATTTATAAATCAACTGGTACCAGATTCAATCTTTCAGGTATTGAGTTTGACATGACACAGGAAGCAATTTTCATTACCAGGTCGCTTTAGCTGACTTGAAAAAATGACACAAAGTATATCTATTTTAGCCAGTAAACATTTCCATTACCACAGTTTTATTAGGACTTGTTATTATAAATATAATGGTTTTCTCTGGGTACTCTGGTTTCCTCAACCAATAAAACTGGCTGCCACAATATAACTGAAATATTGTTGAAAGTGACGTTAAACACCATAACACTAATCCCCTATAAAAATAAACATGACAAATCTTGACCTATATGAACTGACTGAGTGTTGGTTGTTTTATGATGCACATTCAAGACCAATCTGATTAAAATCACATCTCTAACATTCTCCCATTTACTGATATGCTAATGTTGCAGCGTGGGAGAACTGAGGAAACCTATTATGGGTCAAATGCGAGTGACCCTATGTACCATCCAATAAAAATAGTGATTGCAAAGCTATGATAGACTGAAAAAGATCATATATCTGTATTTCTAGTGTCTTTATATATTTCCTCCGTTCTCCTACACCGTGACAAATCAGTGATGGGGATCAAGTGAGAGATCTGATTTTAATCAGATTGATACTTTAATCACATTTTATTGTTCAAAAAGACAAAAGGATAAGTGACAAGTTAAACAACTTACACAGTCTTCTCCCATTGGTCAATCAGATTGATTCAAGACGAGAACAAGTTTAACTTGTAATGAGGGAGGAATTGGACAACATTTGACAGCTAGTGGACCATTCTCTATCCAGAGTTGTCTTTCCTGCTATGCTACACAACATCTCTGTCAATGTTCATTTTACAAGATTTTTGTAAAATTTAGAAACAGTAAAAAAAATGTACTTAAAATTGTTAATTATTGTAAATATCAATAAAGATGAAAATAAATCACTCATTTGAAATCAATTCTCTCTTAAAAATGATTTTTCCCCCATTTCTTGGAGAACTATTTTGCAGAGGTAAAAATTAAAAAGTTAAAAACGATCACAAATCATTTTTAAGAGAGAATTGATTTCAAATGAGTGATTTATTTTCATCTTAATTGATATTTACAATAATTAAAACAATTTTAAGTACATTTTTTTACTGTTTCTAAATTTTACAAAAATCTTGCAAAATGGGTGTTGACAGATATGGAGTGTAGCATAGCAAAAACAACAACTCTGGATAGAGAATGCTACTGGAAATGTATAGAGTTTGATGGGGATGAATTATGTTCTACATGTACAAGTAGTATAAAATGTATTAATTATCATCTAGTAAATATAAAATTTCACCTTCATTCTCAGGATGACTGAAAACACAATCCAGCTGTGTAGGTGCATGTATGACTTCTATGTCCTTCAGTTTATCTTTCTTTCCACGTTCTGTTAGTGCCGATATCAATCTAAGGGGGGAAGCTGCACCTCCCTGCACATATACCCTTTGTTCTGATAAAAAAAACAAACAAACAAAAAATAAATTGCTAAAAAATAACAAAGAAAACAATTATATCTATATATCCAATACTATATAAGAAATTTTATTGAGCATACCTGATGAAGGTTATTCCAGAAACATGCTGTGCACACTACATTTGATCCACATTTAAAAAAATAATAATATTATTTTTTTATTTTTTTTATAAAGTTGTTCAATATAGTTACAGAAGGCTACCAGATGAAAGTATTATGTATAACTTTTGACAACTTTGAACTGTTCATATAGCAATTTACAGACTGAATTGCGCAACTGTAAAATTGGTTGAGCATTTGCAAAACTGGAATAGCAAATTGGTCATGATAAATGTTCCTATTGCCTGACCAATCTGTTAAACTGATCAAGTACATGTACATGTAGTTAGGTATTTGGGTGATTTTCAAAAAAATGAAGACTTTGTGTGACATTGAGGGTGAAATTTCAAATTGGACAAATTGACATAATTTTAGTCGTAAAATAATGTCAATATGATATATTTTTCAGATTCAGTTGCTCAGTGCAATATATGAAGACAAAAAAAAAAATTCAACTTTTATTAGCAACAAAGTGTTAAAATGATAACAAATACAGACTTACTTCCTCAGAGGTATCATTTTCTTTTGGGTATGGTAAGAGATCTAAATGTATTTCCATTTGATAATGATATGAAATAGGCACATTTTGGTACCAAACTTTGTATATATCATGAGAAAACAGTTTCAGTATATCAAAGAAACACTATTTTTACTGTATATTTTAAAAAATCTGATAATTAAAGTTTTCATACAAGCATAAAAAATATGATCTAATGAGGCTTAATAGTTGTAAATTAATTATTTATATATGCCTAATAAATATAACAAAAGTTAAGTTAAGTTGATCATTGGTGGTATAAACTAGAGGTAACCAAATGAAAATACTGTCCACTTTTTGATGTTTTGTCACACTCCTGACACATTTTTCTAAAAGATAAATACACCTAATATCAAGCTAAATGCAATCATTGTTGGTCACAATAACTTTTTTAAGTAGTAGTACATAATCTATTTTGACTGAAAAAAGGTTTCCCTTGAATATATTTCATTTTTGCATTGTTATGATGTTATTTCAATCATATTTTATCATATTCTAAGTAATACTATCATAATTATAAATAATGACAACTCAATTTTCAACCATTTATACATCTTTTCAAGAGTATAGTGCTTATTGAGAATTAAATAATTCCCAGAGACAATTACTAGCAGTTTTATGGAGGCTATATGCTTACAAAATAATCTATTTCTTAAATAAAATTGTCACACTCCCGACTCCCTCTCGAAAATAATATAACCAACTTATTCTTTCCAAACTAAAAGTTGTATTTCTTCAAAAGCTTATATTTCTTACAGTTAACAGTAAATATTAAAAGAAGATTCAAAATTATGTTTTTGCTTTTTCTAATGATGAGTGTGCTAATTATTTGCCCTTTAGGAATTTATCTTATCAAAAATGGTTAAAATGGATTTGAAATTTATTAAAACTAGTAATAGATCATCTTTTCTTAGTATAAAATTACTTTTTAGTGGTTTTCAAATTAGTTTCCCCATGTTTCTCAATAATTAACTCTGCAAAAAAACTTCCTACTGCAATTGCAATCGACATTTAAAGTTTTTATGTCAGGAGTGTGACATATTACTGTTGAATGAAAAATTATTGATAAATTTTCAAATATGCTATATCAAAAGAATGAAAATGTTTTATGAAAGGCAAGATATATTAAAGTAAGTATTCTGTTTATCTAAAGCAACATACATCAATTTTTCATTTGGAAAAAAATCCATATTTTGACATGTTTTAAGAAAATATAACCCTTTATCATCACTTATTATGAGAAAGGTGTCATGCAATATACAAAAATACTATAATTATTACTTATTGTTTATATGTAATTAAATTGAAAACATTGTGGAAGTTTGTAGAAGCATGGTTTATTATTTTTTTTATTTAAAAGATATGCCTATTAAAAGTGTCACACTCCTGACATTAGTTATTTTGATTTCCTAGCTATGCTATGTCATATATCAGAGCTATTTCCAACTTTTTTCTTTGATTGGGTCTGGAGCTTTTGGAAAATAAAGAAAATTGTGAACTATTAAAGCATACAACATAGTACTATACAATTAAGATAAAATGTCACACTCCTGACATTTTTTGTGTCTCTCCTTATGCAAGCCCAATTTTACAACTATCATATTCATCCAGTCTCAGGGGTTTCAAAGTGGGCCGGTACCCGATACTTTTACCCGCCTGAGATCGTGTATAGTACCGGAAGAAATTACTGAACCCCCCAAAATTAGCAGTGGTCAAAACCACAACTTGGCACAAGTACGATGGTCGATAGGCTTGTGGAATATTTTTCATAAAAAATTAATGATCACGTCAATTGCTGAATTCTCGCATTCAAATCGAACAACTGCGTCACGACCAAGTTGATGGGATATTCCCTGTTTTAAAAATAACTTTATCTTAGAATCGTAAATAGCAGTTTGCGCATGCGGTAAATAGATATGTTTTCGGCCCAATATCTTTTCATCCTTGTGTAAAACTCGGACCGGAACAAAGCTGACATCATTTCAAAATAAAAAAATGACCGATTACAAATTATGTTCAAACACAATTTAGTGTAATCTTCAGTAATATAAGTATGATCGTTATGTATTATGAATATATGACTACACAATATTTTGTGTGATTTTTTTATCCATTTAAAACCCAGGGTCGAATCATTCTGGGGCGTACTGTCTTGTTGCTTAACTCCGTCCATATTGTTTAACTTCCGGTATAAAAAAATAAAAACCTATGGCTAATTTATTTACATATTTTGACGGGGCCCTACCGCGGTTGTTCACAGAAATGAAAATGTGCTGAAAAACATTTTAAAAGGGGGTACGAGGAGATAAGGGATAGAAAATTACTAGAAATCTTGAAAAAGGACCGGACATGGCTCAAATACGAATTACATTGTAATGTCAAAACGCCGGCCCCCCTTTTTTTCCAAAATAATTTAACTTTTGTGATTCAAATGTTAATAAATGTCTTCCCGCGAATCGTTTTTGTTCGAACATTTTTTTTGCACATAAGTCGTGAAAGTAACAATATATATTGTTTTTGTTTAATTATATTTGTATTGATCTATTAATTTTTTTTAAATTTTATTAAAGATTGATGATTGCAGGCATTATGCATGGTCTTCACTCTTGGGATTTTTCTTTCAAAAACACTTAATGTTTTGCAGTCTCTGAAGTACATTTTTTTGTCCACAAAATGCTAGATTTCAGGAGCTTCCGCCCCCTGGACCCCTTACGGCCCTCAGCCTAATTTTTTAGGTACCTCCTAAAATTTAAGAAGTACCTCCTATTATAAAAAACTTTGAAACCCCTGCAGTCTAATACTACTAAATTATTATAACTAATGTTTTTTTACAACATATTTTGACTTTTCTGAACTAATTAGTCTCAACAATGAAAAACTATTAAGGTTTAATTTGACATTTGTACAATTTTCCAAGTTAAATTTATTCACGTACACTAATTTAGAAAATAGAATAATTTTTTGTCGCAAAATCATAGGGTCACAAAGCATCTAGATATTTGAAGTAAAATGGTACGAAATTATAGAATACCATCTTTCTTTAATATATTTTTTATTTCATTTTTTCTATCATCGAGGTAAGTTTAGGCAATTTAAAGTTTGTCATGCTAAAACGTCGCACTCCTGACAAATTTGATCAGTTTTTAGAGGATAACTTTTTAACCGGAAGAGCAATCTGCATGACACTTTGCATGAAGATAACTGTTACCATTGTGCGTGTTTTAAGATATTTACCTTTCTTTCATATCATTTAATATTCAAATTATTCTCTGAAAATGAAAAGTCTTCATTTTTTTGAAAATCACCCATTTACATTTTTGTTTGTATGAAGGTAAGCATTGCTAGTTGTAGCAGTATTATTTTATTTTCTATTTTGGCAGAGAATTTGTACTTACTAAATTTTGCAGAGTATATACAGTGTAGTACTAAGTTGGTCGTAATGTTTAGATGTTCTTTATCTTATAAAACACAAATATTTGCTCATCTATGATCCTTACAAATAATAATTCTATTTAAAATCCTGAAGTTGAACATCTTTATAAATTGCATAAAATATTTTTGCTCATGGAACAACTGTAATTCTCGAACAACAAAAGTGAAACACATCAAAATGTATATAGACCCTCAAATCACTATTCCTAATAATCTGAAGGCAAGAGAGTGAACCGGGGGGTTCATCTAAAAACAATACATAAGTTCATAACTCCATTTGTTGTTCAACTGCCAACAGAATTGTGTCTGGTACCATCCCAGACATTGTTGTCAATGTCACTGGGTAAAGTTGTGCCTTGATGGGCAAGCCGAAGCCGAGGATTTGCTTTGGAAGCCTCCTAATCATTGCCTATGAATTGTTCATGAACTAACCCATCTACATTGAGCAACATTAGTTGAGGCTGTGGCTGAAAAGAACCTATCCTAAGAGCTTGTGTTTTGTTTTGTATAGCATATTCAGGAATCCGGGTCGTTTCGCCCCGATTACCTGTTTGCCCCGGAAAGTGAGTCGATTCGCCCCGCTTAATCGCTATTATATTATACATGTAATAGATGAAGTCTTTTTCGACAATTTTTTGGCAATTATTTATTTATTAGTTGTATGCAAAAAAAAAAAAATTCATTCATTTTGGTCTACTTTATTTATTTATTTATTAGTTGTATACAAAAATAAATAATAATTCATTCATTTTGGTCTACTTTTGTCAAAGATCACAAGCGAAACTTTTCTTGCAATATTTACAAAAAACCATACGAGAACAGTAAAAATGTGTTTTTTTTTGTACCAACGCATGTGAATCCGGTTCCTAAATTGGAAGAAGAAGAATGCTAAAATAGTATAAATTTAATCAGATGTCAAACAAAGAGTGAAGCAATACATTATAATTACATTACTTCTGTTTTTCATTGAAATGTTACAATATGATTGGTTATGAAGTGGTCACATGATTATAAAAGAGATGTTTCACATCCCAATGAAACTCAAATCCGAACTTGCACGTGCCTCCATGACGACGTCAGATGTAAACAATCAATGGTGTAGTAATTTCCAACAGCAAATAATCTAACACAAATAAAATTCACAACGAAAAATTCAACTATATTAAATTTTGGTGCAATTTAAATATAATTATAAGAATTGAATGCATTCTTTTGAAGTTTCATTGGGGTATGAAAGCATTGACCGAAGTACATTTTCAATGAAGCGCTACAGCACTTCATGTTGAAAATGTAGTTCGATCAACGCTTTCATACCCCAATGAAACTTCAAAAGAATGCATTCAATTCTTAAATATTAAACACGTCAAGAAAGCATGTTAATTATGAGGAAGACAAAAATTAGGTACCCATGAACAAATCTTACAACATCCAAAATACGAATATTTGCAATGGTATATTCCATATTTCATTTTTTAAAGCACTATTAATAAATGAGGGCGAACGGGAATAGGGGCGAAACGACTCAGGAGGCGAACGAGATTCGGGGCGAAACGACCCTGTACCCATATTCAGACTCTAAATAAAGATTATTTTAAATTATCAGAATCGTGGAATTCACCCACTTTTTTCTCTCACAACTATTGCAGAAAGAAGCTACTTTCCTTCAATTTCAAATGTCATTGCATCTACTTGAACAAAACAATGGCTCACGTTTTATGAAGTCTACAACATCTATCTAAATTTGAAAATGATAATAAGATGTTAATAGTGGAGGTGTCAAATTGACGTGTTGCCTTACTAACGCTTCAATAACTTCCGACACCTTACGTACTCGATTCAATAACTTCGACAGCTTCCTCTGCCGATTTCCAAACCGGTTCTCGACCATGAATAGGATGAAAAGGTTCCGGTGAATAAAGGTAAAATGTTCTTTTTGGTATTTGATGTTTCCATGTGCGATCTAAACGCCTGAATGCAAGCAGACTTGATCTCAAGGTTGACATGATTTTAGTCGAGAAGTGTTGTCATTTTAAGGTCAAGGACTACTGATAATTTCCGTTGTAGAAAAGCACACCGGATATTAAAATGGTTGGCTACCCCATGAAAATTAGCTACCTCCAACTTCCGGTAGGTAATTTTCATACGGCGGAGTTATAAAAATTAGCTACCTACCTATGCAAATTAGCTACTTGTAGCATAAACCTATAGGATTTATCTCCCTTATCTGTTCTGTTCTGTTCTGTTCTGGACACTCCACCCTATATGAAGGGTCACCGTCAATTATAAGCTAACGTACGCGTTAAAATAATTAATTAGCAAACCAAACAATTAAAAATTAAAACGGTTTGGTTTAAAAGGTAAAATAAACTATAACATGTATTTACACTGTACACGGTTGAACTGGCATGGATTAAAAATATTTAATCTTAAAAATCCTAGATTTATTAAAAGGTTAAAAGTCATTAAAATATTGTATATTAAAATTTAAAATAACGCTAAAATTTATCACTTGTCTGAGGGTTTCATTTATTTAAAAACCTGACCGACAGCAACTTTTTACTCTAAGAGTAGTTCCGCTCTTTTCACATGCAGAGCATAAATCACATCTATGCTGATCGTGTCAACATCTTTGCTGTATTGAAGAGTCAATCAAATTACTTATCATGTTTACCAAAATACAAATTGTGTATTTCCAATGGAGGGACAAAATGAAAAACTGCATGTACATAAACAGAAAAAAAGAGTTACTGATTGACAAAGAGAGACATATAGATCTACACGATTAGTGGTCTTCATAGTTGACAAACAAGATGCTACCTGTATATAGCATGTGATTAAGTTACAAACTATCTTTTTTTTTTCAATTTACCAACACGATGTATCATTTTTACAGCTATTAACAAATATATTGGTGGACTATTTATGGTAGAATTTAATATTTATTTGATGTTCAAACTACACAAATTATTCTTTAAGATCACATGATGTGACATCTGATAATGGAAATTCATTTGTTCCAAGTCCGAATTCAAATTTCATGAAAAAACGTATTTGAATTGTATTATAATTAGTGTAAACATAATTTATTAAGTAATTCATTAATACAATACAAGCATGAATATGTACAAACTATTCGGATGAATCATTAATAGGATTCGGAAACAAGTTACAAAACTTATATTAATCCGTTTCCTGAATTGTATTATACTTATTTTATATATTAATTATTAATTACACTTTTATTATTGCTAACCGTGTTACCCCCTTGAAATAAAGAAATTAACTCATTTACTTACTTATTGACACTATCTTCTGAATTCAAGAAATAAATGAAATTATGTTCCATATTTAATATTGAAAGTTGGGAACTTTATTTATTACAATATTAAAGAACTCAGGTAGCTATTAGATTCATTTTTTTTTTTTGGAATACTAATAAAAAATGTATTACATCTTCTCTATATTTTCAAAGACCAATTCGAAACTGAAACTATTTGCACACTCTTTATGACAATTTCTTATTTGGATTTTGTAAAAATAGAATCCTACATCATAAATTTCCAACAGAATGTGGGAGATGGCAAAATATAAATTTGTTTATATACATTATATGTACATGTACTCAAAAAGTCGCTTGTTATGTGTCTTCCGAAGGATTGTGAAAGCGCGAAAAGTTGACGTTGCACTACAGGCACTTGTTTCATTCAAAAAATATATGCCCCCCATCCTCTTCCTTACTTCAAGGTAAACATCTGCCCTTTACCCCTTCCCCACTTCGCCTCAATATTTTTCGCTTATTTGTGATCCTTTCGCTGACCCAATTATATCGTTACACTCTCGAGATATTTCTCTTTTCGACTGCCACATTTAAATATACCTACTGGGACCCCCTCAGACGAATTGGACAAGACTATTCAGCGAAAGTGGCTTGGTGAAAATTTAGATCATTGAAACGGATACAATCACTTCCGGTTTGCGCTGGATTTTTCATATGCATTCGGAATTCTCTAGACCGACCATGTATAACAATGTCATCATGATCATCTCCTCTCAAATGTAAAGTAAGCCTTTAAAATACCGGTAATTGTTCCAATGCAGATTATAAAAATATGTTCAACTCCAAATTACTGACATTTGATTTTTAAAACACCTTTTTTTTTAAGTTTCTAAATCAATTTAGAACGACCCGGAAGTGACTGTATCCGTTTCAGTGACTGAAAAATAGAAAATGCGACTTTCGCTGAATATTCTTGTTCAATTCGTCTGAGGGGGCTCCGGTATTTATATTTAAATGTGGCATTGAGTATGATAAGAAGTTGTCCAGACCGCTTGGAATTTAAAAACGAGTGTTATTCCACTGTAAACCAGTCAATCAGCAAAATACAACAATATTTGAATTAATTTTATGGGAAGAACTAATACTAAACCATTTTTGAAGCGAAAAAAGGTGCCGAAACTCTACTTTCACTTTTGGTCCCCAAAAAGTGTCCTCCCTTCTTCTTTTTATCACATACCTGGTGATGTGAAAATATAACTGCGAGTCCCTGCAGACAATACTCAAAGCTTCTCAAGGCTGTTTGCTGATGATACATCATTATATTATTCTTCTAATAATATAAATGAAATTGAAGTTATAGTTAATTCAGACTTATTTAAAATTTATAACTGGTCAAAAGAATGGCTCGTTGACTTTAACCCAAAGAAAACAGAATGTATTATTTTTTCTACTAACCAAGCAGCCAATAAGCCTTGTATTGTCTTCAATAATGAGAATGTAAAATTTGTAGAAAACCACAAACATCTAGGTGTCACTTTTTCCCACAATTGTAAATGGCATTGTCATATTGAAAATATACTAAAAAGCACGTCTAGTCAACTATCAATGTTACGAAAATTTAAATTTTCTTTAAGCAGACACAACCTGGAAGCAATTTATTTTACATATATTTTGCCCCTTTTAGAATATGCTTGTGAATTATGGGATGGGTGTACTCAGCAAGAATATAATAAAATTGAACAAATTCAGCATGAAGCTGCCAGAATTATAACTGGATTACCCAAATTTTCTAGTTTGGAATCGCTTTATTTCGAAACTGGATGGGAACCACTTCACTCTCGTCGAAGAAGAAGAAAATTAAATATGTTTTACAAAATTCGAAATAACAATGCACCTTCGTATTTATGCGACTGTTTATTACCCTTTGAGCGAAACGAAAATGCTTACAATTTGCGTAATCAAACAGATTATAGTAACCCATTTACTAGGTTACAATTGTATCGCAACTCATTTTTTCCTTCTTCGATCAAACTTTGGAACAATTTGACACCAGAGATAAGAAGTGCCCCGACATTTAGTAGTTTTAAAAAGTCACTAATAAATGATGTTAATTTATTGGAAACCATCTAGATACTATTCATATGGTTGTAGAGTGTTAAATGTCCTACACACTAGACTAAGACATAGATCTAGTAACTTGAATGCCGACCTTTTTAGGGTAAATTTAATTAATGACCCAGGTTGTGTCTGTGGATGGCTAATAGAGGATGCGATTCACTTTTTTCTAGAGTGTTGTTTATATACGGCTGGTATTCGGCACAAGCAGAACAGTTGGTTCCGCAAAGAAATTCGTGAGGATAACTTCCGGTTTTGGTGGTGGAAAGTTCACGAAGACGCTTCGCATGTCAAAAATTGAAATTTTCTTTTTTACTGCTCGAATATTGCAAAATCAGAGAATGCTATGCTGTGGCGAATGCTTTCACGATTAGAAACATGTATAGTTTATTCTTGTATATGAAGTGTAACTCTCGCAAAATCAATCGTCCCACGAAAAACATGACGAAAATTGTGACACTCTTGCATTTCTAAGTTGTTCTTGACAAAGATGCAAGTTAAATTTTCAATATTTTTTCATCATGGGAGTCTAAATGTAATCGGGGATAAATTCCGATTCGTCAGAAGTAAATTGAAGTCTAGATAAATCTACAAACTGTCAATTTTCTCGTTTTCCTGCTTGAGGAGATCGGTTCTGATAGAGCACATTGCGAATGCATGAGGAGATTTGATAGTTTTGGTAATTGTTTTCTGCAAAATTGATAAATTGACACTTTTAAAAACAAAACTGATAAATACTCTAATCAAAATAAACTATTCCCTGTCCACTTTCAGGAGATGCCAGGATTCAAGGGAAAGAGGAAAAGGGGACTGACATTGACTCTTTACAAAAAAACATTTCGATATAGATTGCCTGTATCACCGCCAAGGAAACGAACAACAACAAGTAGCAGTACACCAAATTTAAAATCCCCATCAATCAGGACACCAAGTTTATTAAAAAAATCTCTTTCAATTTCAAAATATTTATATCCTTTCAAACGGGTTTCCACATCTATTCGGCGCAACCTTTTTACAAAAGATGACGGAAACTTCACCGCAGATCTACACAAGTTATAATATTACATGATTTCAGCACATACATAGGTCTAACGTAAATAAACATTCACTTAGTGCTACATGTAGTAGTCATGAATAAATTAAACACAAGATGTCAATTAAACTGTGGACATATCCTTAAAATCGGTAAAGCGCTTTACATCTTTGCAACCACTACTAACAGAGATCTTTTTTATTTACAAGTGTGTACACATAACACACTACATAATAGAAAAACAAACCACAAATTAATATTATTCTCAACTGTATGGTATTTAATTTAGAGTGCATCATTTGTATTTGAAATTATAAAGATATGATTCACATTAAGTTTAATTATTCTTGATTATAAAATTATCTTTCACAGTGCATTTTCAATTTTTTCCAATGTAAGGGAAGTTAATCTTGTGTATCCAATACACAATGGAAGTTGTCACGAACAACAAATGATCAATAATGACAAGTTAAATCATAGGAAACTGCAGTTACAATTATGAATTGATTCCTTAAATGAAATGTTTCTTTCTAGGTGGACTGCCCATGAACAATGAAATATTACTTTTATACTTTTAAAAACCCGACGGGAAGAAGGGTATCAGTTCGTGAATTTATTACCAGACAGACATGCAAAATTTGTGATTATACAGTGGATTACATGTGTCGTACCAAAACTATCAAATCTCCTCATGCATTTGCAATGTGCTCTATCAGAACCGACCTCCTCAAGCTGGAAAACGAGAAAATTGACAGTTTGTAGATTTATCTAGTCTTCAATTTACTTCTGACGAATCGGAATTTATCCCCGATTACATTTAGACTCCCATGATGAAAAAATATTGAAAATTTAACTTGCATCTTTGTCAAGAACAACTTAGAAATGCAAGAGTGTCACAATTTTCGTCATGTTTTTCGTGGGACGATTGATTTTGCGAGAGTTACACTTCATATACAAGAATAAACTATACATGTTTCTAATCGTGAAAGCATTCGCCACAGCATAGCATTCTCTGATTTTGCAATATTCGAGCAGTAAAAAAGAAAATTTCAATTTTTGACATGTACATACCTTGCGAAGCGTCTTCGTGAACTCTCCTCCACCAAAACCGGAAGTTATCCTCACGAATTTCTTTGCACAACCAACTGTTCTGCTTGTGCCGATTACCAGCCTTGTTATATGTTGAAGCTCGTGAACAGTTGACAAATAATCTGCAATTTATTGACAGTTTACTTATTGAAACTTTACTATTTGGCGATGATAGCTTATCTGAGGAACAAAATGCACAAATATTCAAATCAGTGCAGTTGTACATTAAACAAACGAAACGTTTTACCCCACAGTGATCACACTTCATATATTGAATTTAACTATTTTCTTTTGTGAACATTTTCTCCATTGTTGATATGACAATTCTGTACTGTTATAACTCAATATATTATATAATTTCAAAAATCTTTTTATTCTTTTTTTCTCAATGTTGTTATAAAATGTAATTGTTATATTTATACATTATTACTTGCTGGTGCATGGAATATATAATTGTATGTAAATATGTGGAGAGGACCTTTGTAAGTTGGAATAACTTGTGTCCGATCCAAATGTTATATAGTTAACAATAAAATACGTTTAATCTAAATCTAATCTAGTCCCTGTGGTTGCACACTACTTCACTAAACGTAGCTGTTATTTTTTTTTGTGTGTGACCATAAATATTTTTAAAAAAAAGTTCCTGTTCCACAGCTACACACTAAGTATTAAGATAGTTACATTTTTTCGACCGCTCCATTTGCTTAGTAGCTACTGAATATTGAAAAAAGTAGGGAAAATTTGCCGTTATGTATGCAATAGCAAGTTCGAGTAATCTCCCTTTAACCAATATTAAAATCGACGCATACTGAAAACGTGCGCGTTCCATTAATATATTACATAAGTAAAGGAAATGTTCATCATTAAAAAAAATGGTGAAGATACTTTGATCTTCGAAATAGATATACATATCTCAAATAAACTTGCCGAAAAGAAATTAAAAAAAAATCACTTAATATGTCACTTAATTTTAACTAAAATCAACAGCATAACATTAAAAATCCGCTCAAAAGCAGATTTTAAGAGCAAATCACAAAATATTTGACAGCAGATAATTCTGTTTTCCCGTACAGTAATGCAAATGATATGCGCGTGACCCAAGATTTGAACTTTTTCGGGGAGATTATCGCTCATACGCACTGTTCAGTTGATGGAAAAAATGTCGGATGCAAGTTAAAATATATTCCATGTGTACCACATAAGAATAATTGCACCCCAAAAAAATGGTTCACACGACATGAAACAGACAGATTCCTCAATAATCATTGTCAGGAATGTATGCGTGCTTACCTCAGCATCCATGATTGTTTATCTTTTCGTCACGAGGTCATGGTCGGCAATCATCGGAACAAAACAACCGAAAGTTAATCAGTCTCCACAACAATGGCGAGGACGATAAACATGCACACGGATTTGCAGATTTCTAATTGTTGGGAACATATTTCGACTTGAAACATGCATGACTAGCTTAGTTGTAAAGGTACCGCCGTATTCCAAATTGAATTTTCAGGGAAAAAAATTCTTCACCCAAAACTGGTGTAATATTACTTTAAAGCTTTTCATACAGCCAGCGATCCTGACGATATTCACTATCAACTTCTGGAACATATTTCAGATAAAGCTATCCAAATCCCTTAAGATCTTCTAAGCGATATCTGGAAGAAAGGAGATGTGCCATCCATTTGGTAACTAGCAACAGTAATATTAAACATTCCACAACCAGGAAATGTTGATGAAATAGCACCTGTTGAAATTCCGAAAATTCCTCCTTGGTTAAATCTATAGCTAACATTTAATTTTGAACTTACAAAATTATATACAATTGTTTGTACGTTCGTGTATAACGAAGTTCGGTTCGTCTTTATCTCCAGCTGTAGGAGGGCGCATGTCTTATTTACGTTATTTGTGTTTGTTTACGTATAGTGGTGTCCAACACATAGTGTGTTGTGTTTGTTGTTGTTATTGTACCCTATGTTGCCAGTTTCTCTGGATTGCCATTTTTTTATTGCCCCTTTGGTGTTCTATTGCGTTTATTAGAAAAGGTAAAAAAAAAAAAAAATCTGAAACAAACCCTGTAATAATGCAATAACAGTTTGCTGAAACAAGATATAAATAGTTAGTAATTTATACTGATGGTTGTAAGAATCGTGATATGGGTACAACAGCTGCTGTCTGACAGCAGTTTTTTTTTTTTCAATTCAAATATTTTATTGAATAAAATGCATAAATTTAATTATACAATATCCAATGGGATTGCACATCACGCATAGCCTATGTAAGTGCCAATCTAATTAAAATTTGATCTTTGATTGCTTCGGATTATGTCGCGAAATAACAAAACTGGGGAGCAATTTAAAGTGTGAATAAGTTAAATAGTAATTAATATATTCTTCTGTATATTAAAGATGCATATGTACATGTATATATAAGCACATAAAAAGGCATATTCATACATATGCATACACATACACATAAATATAGATATACATGTATATTTGCTTAACCATCTTAAGCAACAAGTGCCCGTTCGATCTTTATGGGTTAGCGGTATGGTGCTTAACACTGCCACTTTCAACAATATCTCAGTTATATCCTGGCGGTCAGTTTTATTGGTTGAGGAAGCCGGAGTATCAGGAGAAAACCATCGATCCATCGAAAGTCACTGACAAACTTTATCACATAATGTTGTATCGAGTTCACCTCGCCATGAATGGGGTTCGAACTCACATCGTTAGTGGTGATAGGCATTGATTGTACAGGTAGTAAATCCAACTACCATACGATCACGACCACGATGGTCCCAATAGCATACATGCCAACTCTCGAGAGACTAAAAGCGGTAGGGAGAGGTCTGGGGGGGGGGGGGGGGGGGGGGGGGGGGGCCCGAAAATGTTTTTTTCAGAAGGATGCAAAATGGTGCATTCTGTTGCATTTTGGATATGCAATCTGTTCAGTCAAATCTTTAAATATAAATGTAGTATGAAAAAACCATGAAAAAGTGGACATATTCATTCAGACATTGATCTGTTGATGTTGAGGAATCATAAGTTCAAAATGTAGTGCTTCAAAACTTTATTTTAAATACCGTTTCTGATTGGTTTAATGATAAAGAATTGACCAATGGAAGTTTCCGGTACAAATTAAGAGGGAAACGATTACGGAAAGGGCCTAAATAATTTGGATTTGTACTCATTTATACGTCGTAGAAATCTACAAGAATAATCAACATATGAACAATTCACGATATTTTTTTTTACATTTTTTTTTGGTTTAAATCGGTATGAAAACATCTGAAATCGGTAGGCGGTAGAAGACTTAAAAATTCGGTAGACTACCGCGTAAATCGGTAGGGTTGGCATGTATGCAATAGTTACATGTTGATGATATGATGTCAACTTTGTATTTGATAAACAAGCTACAGTAAGTTATTTTTAAGACAGTTTGAACCGCATCACACGAATAATGGTTCGAGTTTTCGCGTTGGGTGCGTTAGATCGTGGGATCGAACTCTGGTCGTGTCAGAAAAAAAGAAGCAAAGATAAACAATTGGCTAAGTACGTGACATTACGGAATAAGGACACATACAGATGGATTCAGATTCAGCATAATGTGTCGTAGTAGAGCGACATTTTTATCACAGACTGATGTTTCAGCGAGCTAGCACTGTTAAAATGTAATTAAGCGTGTTAGTCTAGTACAAAGCGGTCATCAACATCATCCCTGAAATGTAACCTATTCTCGTCATGATATAACTGAATAATTGTTAATTTGACATTGAACAGCAACTATAGTGTTAGCTCATATGAGTGTGATTGTGTCTCAAATAACTACCATTGATAAGCTGGACTTTGTGACCTTCAAAAAGTAACTAAAAATAAGTGATGTCTCTCCGTTAATCATATTAATTGCTCAAATAGACAAGAATGGCCAAAAGTCAAGAAAAAAAACACCAGTTTGGATAAAGATACCATAAATTACCAGCTAAGTGACTACATAGACGGACCGTTCTAATCGTACAATCTATATGACCAACGGGTAACACAAGGTATAAACATGTATCAAGCATATTAATGAACGTTTTAAGGTTAGAGTTATGGTGTTTAACGCCACTTTCAACAATATCTCAGTTATATATCGTGGAGGTCAATTTTATTGGGGGCGGAAACAGGCGTGCCCGGAGAAAACCACCGACATGTGGCAAGTCACTGACAAACTTTATGACATACTGTTGTATCGAGTACACCTCGCCTGAACGGGATTCGAGCTCAAACATATGCTATCTATATAGTCTACATGGATAACTCAAGAGGAGTATCCGAAAGCAAACAAAATGTATTACATTTAGTAAAAATATACTAAGACATCATACAACACTACTAAAAGCCACCTTTTTATAGAGAATAATACACTGGAAAATCCGTATCACATGCTGTATCAACCCGATGAGCCAGAGGGCAAGATTACTCCCGAGGTCTTCCGCATACTCGTGCGAGATATTCGAAAAGGGGTGTGATACAGGGTATGTGATATAGGTTTCAGTATAACATCTATATCATACATTCAAAATGTAAGTTATAAGTACTAAATATATGATAAATGTTATTAATATCCATTTAGTCTAAAATAAATTTTAGAGGTCGTCATGGGAGTGATCGTATGGTAATTGGATTTACAACTACCTATGCTGCAACCAGTGTCTGTCACCAATAAAGTTGTGAGTTCGAATCCCGATCTTTGCAAGGTGTACTCCATACAACATTATGTGATAAAGTTTGTCAGTGACTTGTGACAGGTCGATGGTTTTCTCTGGGTACTCCTGTTTCCTCCCCCAATAAAACTGACAGCCACGATACAATTGAAATATTGTTGAAAGTGGCGTTAAGCACCATAAACCAAACCCCTAAACCTAAAATAAATTTTACACGTAAGCAAACTTTTTGGTAAGTTAGTATTTGTGCTAAGAATGCAATCTATGATATTGGTTTTTTTTTTAGCTTACTTTTATTATTGTAGATTTCACGTGTAGAGATGGTGTATAATGTTATATATACATCAAACAAACCGTTTTAGAAGTCATGAAATTGTCCTTGGCTATATGTTTTGTCCTCTAACATGGAGGGAAAATAAAATATATGATGCTTTTGACATCAAGTACTCATGTCATATACTGTAACAAATAACCAAACTGCCAATGCCCAAGTGTTTCTGAAAAAGATCTTTTAACAAATTTCTAATTTTCCAGCAGTCTTTATAATTCTTAAAAGTATTAGTTTATATAACTTACATATAATAACTTGAATATTTTATTAATAAGAATGAGTTTTGAAATATTCCAACAAGTTCATGATTTAAACATTGAAGTTAAAAAAGTTGAAATTTTAAAATAAATGTTGTTTATGCATTTGATAAAAAAAATATTATCTGATTAAATTAATAATTATTTGCTATAAAAACAAAGTCTGAATTTGATTGCTATTTGTTGATTTAAATAAAATCTACAAATTTTCACTTTGCCTTAGTACAATTCCCATTTCGCCTTAGTATTTTCTACCTTTTTTAACCTGTATTTTAAGCTAAGGCGAAATGGAAACACACCGTATTTAACGCCAATTTTAACAGTATTTCAGTTATATCGTGGCTTGAACAAATTGTATTATAGAACTTAGACACCTACAAGACCCTTAGAAATAAAATATACTTGTCTATAAAACAACCCGTTATATGTACATGTACAAGTAAAAAAAAACATTAAATGGATAAAACTAAAAAAAAACAATTGTTGAACAAGTAATTTAGCATCATTTTAAAATGAAAACAGCCCAAAAAAAATCTGGACACAATGGTTTCATGTTGGATTTAACATCCGGGAAAAAATAAAACAAAATTGAGGACCACACAAAGAAATGTTTAGTTAAATGTGAATGATCGAATCTGAAGAAGAAAATTCTGCTATTATTAGATTTCTTATAGATTTATCCTGACGAAATGAGGAAAAGCTACTGGGATATGGGCAATTCCGGATTTACCTATAGACTCGACAGGCTGAAGCCTAGGGTCTCAAAATTTTGGGGGTCTTCGGTAAGGTGTATAATATTTTTAAAAGTTATTGGACTTTCGCTGTCATAACGTACTGTACTTTCTAAACAACCTTTTTGTAATTTTCCTTAAACAGTTGCACTCCATTTCAGAATATTGTACGATTTTAAACACCCCTCTGCATCCTCGCCCTTATTCAAATTGATTAAGCACACTTCCTTCAGTCGTGAAGGTGTAGTATTGGAGAGGCCTTACACATGAAATAGTCTAGGTCCTTTCTTCATCTAAATCTGGCACTGGATATGGCTATCAAAAATAGCGGTCATGAGTTTTTCATTTACAAAGGAAGAATGAATTCTGCTAATGATATCAGGGGCGGGTCCAGGATTTCAAATTAAGGGGGGGGGGGGGGCGTACTTAAAAAAATTGCGCCGAGCGGAGGAAGGCGCGAAAATTTTTGGGGTATTTCGTGTGAAAAATCACGATTTTACGCCAAACAAATTGATATTTTTTCCAATTTTAGGGGGGGAGGGGGGGCGCGCGACGGGTGCGCCTCCCCCTGGATCCGCCCCTGGATATAATACAATATTTCTTTGTTGTCAATTAAAGACACCCTTTCGAACAGAAAGTATAGTAAGCTCATACATTAATTATATATACCGGTATACATATTGCAATGAGAAATTAAAAAATAAATATCCAGGGTGTCTTCTCCGCTTAATAACAGAGCATAAAAACACGCTGCTTTGTCCGTCTACATCTAGTGGATATGGAGTCCCCTCGTGGAGAGGTTGTCAGGTTGTAATACAGAAAGCCTGACCGCGGACTATAGTGGATATCGCGGTTGAAGAGAGTCAACCTCCCTGCACGTTTAAGACACCATTTGTAGATTAAGAGGGCAAGTGTATTATAGTCGCTGCAAAATGCAAAATTTTCGTCTCTATCCAACCTTCCACACTTTTCCATTTGCAGTCAAAATTCGTTCCGCATGTCTATTTTTTCAGATACTGTTTGACTTGGTCTCGTCCCGAATATGCATACAATATTTGCCACTGAATGTTAAGCAGCGGACAATCAATCAAACCTAAGTCAGAAAAGTTTCCGCTGAAGAAACAACAGATATTAATGATTGTGCGGATCCCGTAAGTTGACATGAGAAAACAAAATGTCTCATGTCAGTTTACGGGCTCCATATGATATCCTTTACAATAAAAATATTTGTTGGAAAAAAAGCTCGTATCGTCATCTTCATCCTGTCAACTTTCTACTATTTTTGTCATGTCACCGTCTAAATGTTAAAAAAAATTAACGCGCAAGCGTGAATGCATGAAAGTTTATTTAGTGCGACATATACATGTATAGAGGTCAGAAATATGTGTCAGATAATATGTTTCTATTAAGTTGGTAATGAACTTTAATTGACCACAGGTAAAATAGAATGATGTACAAGATACAAATGTATATATCATAATGATGACATGTACTTTTATGTCAGTACTATCAATACTTATTTTGTTGTTCTTGTATATGTTTTGCTTTGGTTTATGGTGTTTAATGCCACTTTCAACAATATTTCAGTTATATCGTATCGTGGCGATCTGTTTTATTGGTGGAGGAAACCGGAGTACCCGGAGAAAACCAGCAACCTGTCGCAAGTCACTGACTTTTATCACATAATGTTGTATCGAGTACACCTCGCCATGAACGGGATTCGAACTCACAACAATTAGTGGTGATAGGCACTGATTGCACAGGTAGTTGTAAATCCAACTAACATACGATCACGAACATGACGGCACCTCCTTGTATATATATGTTATATTCACACGATTTATCAATAAATTGAAAAACAAAACAAATATATCACACTGTCGAGTCAGTTCCAAATTGTAATAGGAAAATTGTAGAAATCAGCAAAATTGATACACCTAACACACAAACACATAACTACTCACTTTCATGACTTAGTACAAACATTTCAATAAAAAGTGGCGGGGGTTAAACTAATTTTATGGGCTAAAACATCCCTTCTTAATTAAATGATGCTTCAATTCTCCAGGTAAATGTTGAAAACAATTAATTTTTTTTGCAAAACTTCGAAAATAATTCAATTTAAGAAAGTAAAACGTAACTATGCCTATTTTAAGGAAGTAGTCCTACACTATAAGAATTATATGGAATTATAGAAACATTCGTGAATTTGGTGTAAAAGACGATTATTGTCTGGTAAAGTAATAGAACGATTCTTGTTCAAGCAAATTCATAATTATCAGTTCGACTGTTATAATTTTAAGGATCGAGAGTCCAGTTTGAAAACCAATGGTGATTCAGACATTAACCAATTGTTGAATATTATGAACGATATCCAAAAGGCTTTGGATCTCTTTTTTTTTGTTGTTGCGATGTTAGCAAGGCCTTCGATAAAATTTGACATCTTAAACTTTTGCATAGCTTATAAAGCTATGGGTTTGGTCAGAATTTTATCATTTTGCGCGACCAATATTTCCGAGATCGATTGCAACTTGTTGCTATTAACGATTGTTATTCTTTCTGGACACGTATTATAAACGTCGGCGCTCCGCAAACTTCTATTCTTGAACCTCTTCTGTTTTTGATATGTGTAAATGACCTTAAAAATCATAAGTTCCTGATAATTGAATGGGGAGATATTGTCAACATTTTTGATGACATATACACACCACATCTTGGTCTAATAAGTACATTTTTGTAATTGGTTAGCTTCAGAAACTGAGAAAAAAAAAGGATTATTACATTACGGAAGGTCAACAAATTACAGCATCAAGTTCTAGCAATGACAAATCACCATGTCCGAAAACATCTTGTAACTCATGGAGCAAATAGATTGAAAAATGCATTTAGTATTTATCAGACCTCGATTAAAAATATGGAGCTATAGTGTGGAACACTCAAAATGCATACCGGTATTTTCATTAGCACTTTGGAAAAGGTTCAAATTGAAGCCATGCGGATCATATTGGATGGGACTAAATTAAATCCTTTACCGGAAAACAAAATTTTTAAGCTAATAAATAGACGGTTAAGCAGTAAATATATCCAACTTTATAAAGAATATAAGTACTTAACCGCTTCTGTGGTATAATGGTTACCATGCTCACCTCGAGTGTGGTAGATCGTGGGTTCGAGCCCCGATCGGGTAAACCCAAAGACTATGAAATTGATGTTTGATGCTTCTCCGCTAAGCACACAGCATTAAGGAGAAAGAGCAAAAACTGGCTCGGTATCAGGATAATGTATCCGATTGGGGTGACATGTCTATCCGCGGACTGCTGATTCAGTGAGTTAGCACGATAAAAATCCAACTAAACATGTTGGTCTAGTACAAAGTGGACATCATCATCATCTCATTGAAAATTAACTTGTTCTCGCCATGAAATAGTTGTAAGTTGCTGAGTTGGCGTTATACACTCACTAGAACGACTTAATGATGATATTTTTTCATCAAAATTGGCTTCTAAACACTTTCAAGATGTACACAACAATGCGTTTCCGATGCCAAGTACAGGAACATCACTACATGCTAGTCACTTTCTACAATCTACCTTAACACTACAGAGTTGTCTTGCCGTCAGAAATAGAAAAAAACCTTCAAATCTCTTAGCATCTTCAAGAAAGGGATAATGAGAAGTCTTAAATAGAATAACAGAGACAGTACAACGACGAAAAGGAAAGGTACAAACAATGATCTACAAAAAACCACAGAGAAAACCAATGATCGAGCACCAAGAACCCCACTATAATTTGTGGGTGAACCAAGGAGTTCCGAAAAAACGTTGGTAGTTCCTGCTCCACTAGTGCCATATATTGATCTATGAAACCGACTTCAATCAAATCTATATGAATATTTGAACATTCGGATTTCGGAACATTTACTGTATTTAAGAAGACCTGACCTTAATATCTATTCAAATATTACGGTTTTCCGACAATGATAACTATATTTAGCAAAATGAGTGATTTTCAGAAAACTCCATACATCATGTGATTTTTGTTGAGATTGCAACTCGCATTTCTTATTTTCTTTTTGTGTCTTACGTTCAACATCAGCTTTTGAAACAGCGATAAATTAATTAAGTATGCTTTCAAATTTTGATTTGGTTTTAGGACACATGATTATATGGAAAGAAATGATTGATGATACCAAAAGGGTAATCAGAAGCCATAAATTGAAGAAGGATAGACAGTACAATAGTCAAAAGAAAAAGAACCAACAATTATCCACAAAACATTACACAGGAAACTAAAGATTGCGCAATACGAACACCACTAAAACAATCGGTGTTGAGTTCAGGTGCTCCGGAAGAGTAGGCATTACCTGTTCCACATTTGGCATCCGTCGTGTCGTTACGACAGTTTCTGAATCCTAATGTTATATAGTATATTTATCAATGAAATATGTTTAAACTATAGACCA
The DNA here is from genome assembly GCA_963383655.1 of Bathymodiolus septemdierum. NCBI lineage: Eukaryota > Metazoa > Mollusca > Bivalvia > Mytilida > Modiolidae > Bathymodiolus > Bathymodiolus septemdierum. Next base: position 20,443,884 of record OY726530.1, on the reverse strand, counting down.
CATCAATAGCATTTTGAGTTCGAATCCCGTTCATGGCGAGGTGTACTGGATACAACATTATGTGATAAGTTTGTCTGTGACTTGGGACAGGTCGGTGGTTTTCTCCTGGTACTCCGGTTTCCTCCACCTATAAACTTATCGCCACGATTAAACTGAAATATTGTTGAAAGTGGCGTTAAGCACTATAAGCCAAACCAAACCTAATCTACAGATCTTGACCAGAGAAAATAAACGTTGACATCAATGGCTTGTAGAGAATCTACAGATCTTGATCAGAGAAAATAAACGTTGACATCAATGGCTTGTAGAGAGACCAATTGATTACAAATTAAAAAAATGGAATAGGCCTGGCAAGGAGGAAATATATCTTTCTGTGATCCAAATCCTGCACCACCATTGTGCCAGTACGATGAACAGGCTATCGACAACCTATTTTTTTTTAAATATTATCTAATCCAGGGTGATGTTAGTAATTGGTATCACTTTTTATTGAAGAGCCTGTACCTAGCCAGGAAGTGTATATCAATAACATTGTACAGTGTAAGTTAGTGACAGCTTTATATATATCAATGAAATAATTTTTAACATCAATTTTGTTGGTTATTTATGTTTTCTGTAGTGTCCACAACATATTTGCAGCTTTATTACATTTAATATTGTCATTGGAACGTGTATCTGAAAGGTGAAGAAGTGAAATCATAAAACATGATGACAGAAATACCATTAACATTTTCAATGTTCTAAATTTCGACTCGTAAAACTAACTTAACCCCACCACCAAGCCAGCAAAGTGAGCGGTCATGTATTTGTATGCTTCGGGTATCGATTTCACCTCTTTCTATGATTTTGATATTTGACTTTGGAATTGTTCCGACAGTGTGGTATTTTCCGCATTTTTTATTTTATTATGAGTACTGTAGGAGTGGCGGTTGGTGATTATGACGAAAGCATCGCGATTGACAATTCTTGTTTATGACTGGCTGAAATTTCAAACTACATAGTTTCAAAAGAGTGCACCACCGGTTTTTAGTGGGGTTCGTGTTACTCCGCGTATGTGTATGTTTTGTAGATCGTTGTTTGTCATTTTGTCTTTTTTTCTTTTGGTCATTGTGTTGTCTGTCCTTCTTCGATTTACGGATTCTGATTGCCCTTTTGGTATCTTCAAACTCTTCTTGTACGAAAGATATATTTGACGTCTTCAACAACGATTCTTTTTTCAATCTGGTTTCAGTGATAAACAAAGCGGGAATGGGTAATTCATGTCTCAGAAACTACTATCTTCCTTACATCCAAGCAGTGCATGAATCACCAGGTTAGTATTTAAGGCTCAGGCGAGCGCATAGTTTGCTTAAAGTACGGACAAACTTTTAACTTTTATAGAGCTAAACTCATTTCCATTTTATTTATTCCCTGCTTTTTAGTCTGTAACACTTTCTATAAATAATGAAATCAGCTCCATACGTCTTAATGCAGTTAAAATATAGCCCTGTAATTTTGGTATACAGTATTATTTGTGTCACATCTACATACAGTAGTAATTTGGCATGTACTCTTGCTTAACGAGAGCTATCAATTTTCTACCTCTAAGTGGAGTATATAATAAAAGTTCATATAACCAGTCTTAACATGTAAAGTATGACTCCTCCTCTGCTTGGAAGGCTACAAAAAGTATGTTTAGAATATAGCATATCTACAGGAAATAACATGGTAGATAACATATTGTAATTGATTTTAGTGAGGTTCGTGTTACTCGATCTTTAGTTTATGTGTATGTTTTGTAGATCGTAGTTTGTCCTTTTGTGCGTTTTCTTTTGACCATTGTGTTGTCTGTTCTTCGAATTACGAATTCTGATTACCTCCCTTTGATATCTTCAAACTCTTCTTACAGATCAGAAATATGGTCAAATCTGCCAATGAGGTGACATCTATTAAGCAGTCATCTGTATCAAAATGTCACATTTTTTTGTCATGTCATAGATAATTTCACATGAACTGAACCTCTTTATAGGGGTCACCTGTCTTAGACTACCACATTTCCTTTGTCCCAAATGTAACCTCTTAATACAGGTTTGACTATTATAACCGTTCATCGTCTGGCAGGTACCACCCATCTCGATCCTTATTAAAACCAAATAAATATCTCTATTTTTTACCTAAAGATGCTATACGATTTCTGCGTAAAAGGGATGTCCCATTCGTCTTTACTCTTCTTTTGTATTTATTTAGGAATACTGGTGCCCAACATGATTTCCACATCAGATGATATTCGTGTCGTTTACCCTGCCTACCTTTCTGGAGCACACGAGTTCACCTCCGGTTTATAGTGGGGTTCGTGTTGTTCAACCGTTTATCTTCAGTGTGTTTCCTTGACACTCGTTGCTTGTCGTTTTGTTCTTTTTCTTTTGGCCATTGTAGTAGTTAGAAAGGATATGGATGTAAATGAGCACAAGAGGCTATTCAACATTACACTTCAAAGGAACAGCACTACAAGTATTGTTTTGAATCATCGAGGCTTTCGTAAGGTATCTATAAGTGTTTTGGACAATGAACAGAAATTACAATGCACAGCAGTAAATCATGGGAAAAGTAATATGATACTTGCATGTAAATAGTTTAATGCCTCTACAAATATACTTCAGTGCCTTTTAAGAACCAGGAACTCCTAGTCTTCGCGAACGTTTGGGTGTACCCCTGTTTTCGCTGAGTTCCGTGTTACACATCTTTTAGTTGTCTGTGATGTCTTGCGTTGTTGTTTTGTTTGTGTTTGTTTGTTTATATTCGATTACTATCATTAGGTAAATATCTCTGCTGGTGGACTTAATTAGTCCCCCAGGGTATCATCCACCCAGCGGTCAGTGCTTTGTTTATTTTCTATTACCATCATTAGGTAAATACCTCTGCTGGTGGACTTATTAGTCCCCCAGGGTATCATCCACTCAGCGGTCAGTACTTTGTTTATTTTCTATTACCATCATTAGGTAAATACCTCTGCTGGTGGACTTATTAGTCCCCCAGGGTATCATCCACTCAGCGGTTAGTACTTTGTTTATTTTCTATTACCATCATTAGGTAAATACCTCTGCTGGTGGACTTATTAGTCCCCCAGGGTATCATCCACTCAGCGGTCAGTACTTTGTTTATTTTCTATTACCATCATTAGGTAAATACCTCTGCTGGTGGACTTATTAGTCCCCCAGGGTATCATCCACCCAGCGGTCAGTACTTTGTTTATTTTCTATTACCATCATTAGGTAAATACCTCTGCTGGTAGACTTATTAGTCCCCCAGGGTATCATCCACTCAGCGGTCAGTGCTTTGTTTATTTTCTATTACCATCATTAGGTAAATACCTCCGCTGGTGGAATTATTAGTCCCTCCAAGGTATCATCCACCCAGCTGTCAGTGCTTTGTTTATTTTCTATTACCATCATTAGGTAAATACCTCCGCTGGTGGAATTATTAGTCCCTCCAAGGTATCATCCACCCAGCGGTCAGTGCTTCGGCACTGATATGGTTTATTGGATATATTTTTTATCAGAATTTGCAGCTCCTAAATGATGTAATTAGCATTATGTGGCTCTTAAAAAGTTTGTCTTTTAGCGTATCTGATGAAGGTTATTCCAGAAACGTGTCGTATGTACTAAATTTGATATGATGGAGCACGATTTCTACAGTAGATATCGAGTCATAAATATAAAATACTAAACAAATTGATATCCCTACCACAAACATATATTACCACTCACTTTGCTGTCTTTATGCAGACACTTCAATAAAAAGTGTTGTGGGTTAAGGTAGTCTTATTGGTCAAAACTGAGAACATTGTGTTCTGAGATACACGTTCCCATGACAGTATTAAATGTAATAAAGCTGCAAATATGTTGTGGGCACTACAAATAACATAAATAACCAAAATTGATGTTAAAAATTGTTTCATTAATATATATATCAAGCTGTCACTAAACTACATTGTATAATGTTATTGATTATCGTGTATTTTCCGTGGTCTAGACTACTAGTGTTGGACAGATGGCATTGTGATGTTTAGTGACTTCACAGTACATGTCTACAAACATCAAAGCAGTATTAATATGTAACATTTAAATCAGTTTCTTAGTTCACCCCCGTTTTTTTGTTGGTGGGGGTCTGTGTTGCTCATATTATTTTGTATTGTGCTATTATATGTCTTTACGTTCTGAGTTCAGTCTTGTGATGTCCTTTCGGATTTCCGCATTAAAACGATGTTCGGTTCGTCTTTACAATCAGTTGTTTGTAGAAGGGCTCATGTGTTGCTTATGTTATTTGTGTTTGTTTGCGCATAATGGTGTCCAACACATATGGTGTTGTGTTTTTCCTCGTATTGTGTACACTATGTTGCCATTTTCTCTGGATTGTCCATTTTCGATTGTCTCTTCGATATTCTTTAACTTTTATTTAAAGCAATACAAATTGTAATTTGAAATTAGACAAGTCCATATCCTAATAATGTGTACAATATGCTTAGAAGAAATACAATTTGATTAACAATTAACAATTAACTGCTAAAAATAATTTCTGTAAAAAGTATTTTCCAATACTGATTTCTATAGAATAACTATTGAACTGCAGTTGTGATATCAGCAAGAGCATTGCAAGATATGATAACCAAGATGTAATACGCGTGGTGCCACTAGTGGAAGGAGATCTGCTTACCATTCCGAAGCTCACATACGTTTTTAGTGGGTTCGTTGTTCCCAAACTGAAGGATTTTGTGGAGTGCTTTGTAGATAATTGTTTGTACTCCTTTTGTCCTTTTAATTTTGGACATTGTATTGTCTACTCTTCTTCGGCTTCTAACTGCCTCTTGGGTTTCTCCACACTTTTTCCCCCTACTATTGTTTTTTTTCTTTGATTTTCTCCTGTCATTAATCCTTGATGTAATTGAGTTAATATTCTCATAGGTCATCCATATAGAGGTTCAAACAGTGAAAAGTATGTTCCTTTGTGTGATTCTTGGTACATGGTACCTTAATCATCTTATAGGTACTGTTACCCTTCCGGAGCTCCGGAGTTCATCCCCTGTTTTAATGGGGTTCCTGTTGCTAGATCTTTGGTGTTCTGTGTAGTGTTTTGTAAACCATTGTTTGTTCTTTTGTCCTTTTTCCTTTGGTCATTGTGTTGTCTGTCATTCTTCGATTTACCGATTCTGATCAGTTTAGACAGTATATCTAAATAATCAAACTGTGTCTATTTTTGAACAATTCTAACTTCGAGTTCATAAAAAATCAGCAAATATTTGCAGATTTCGGTGAACTTGGACGTTACCCTTTATGAATAAATATACTGCTGACAGCTACCAAATGTTATTAAATCATTGACCATGACAACCTCAGATAAATTTATTTACAGTGCATTTCAGGAATGTTAACACTTATATGAAAATGAAAAGAATTACTCGGTTTCATTTATTTATTTCTTACAACATCTACTTGAAATACCTTAAAATAGATCGTGGTCGTGATGGTATGGTAGTTGGATTACCAACTACTTGTGCAATCAGTGCTTATCACTACTAAAGCTGTGAGTTCGAATCCTGTTCATGGAGAGGTGTACACGATACAACATTAAGTGATAAAGTTTGTCAGTGATTAATGACAGGTCTGTGGTTTTCTCCGGGTACTCCGGTTTTCTCCACCAATAAAACTGACCACCACATATAGCTGATACATTGTTGAAAATGGCGTTTAACAACATAACCCCCACCCCCTCTTCATTCAGAAGACTGATTAAGGAAATTCATCAAATTCACAAAGAGTAAAAATACCACACTGTCGAACCAGTTTCAAAATCCAATAGATAAATCGTAGATTTGGGTCAAATCGATACCCATAACACACAAATACATGACCGTTCCTGGTTTGGTATAGTCACTTGAATAAAGAGTGGAAGGGTTAAGCAGTTTTATGAGCCCAATCATTGATGCGGTCAGCCCAATCATTGATGCGGTCCTGCAAGTGTTTTCCCCATGTGAGTAAAATGACAACCCTCATAAATAACAGATCGAACTGCATTGCTATAAAGAACGCTATATTAACTTGAACACTACACATAATATATTTAATCTTCGTGACAAAGAAGTTGTCAAATGTATAATTTTAGTTCCAGTAAAAAGAGCTGATGACCTCAACCATCATTTAGATATTTGATAGTATACAAGGTCATCGTAAGACATAATAGTGAAACAATGGTAAATAAACAGTTGAGAATACCGAAGGGGCAATAACAAATGGACAATCCAGAGAAACTGGCAGCATAGGGTAAACAAGACGAAGTAAAACAGAGCAATAACATAACACAATAAGTGTTAGACATCAGTATACATAAACAAACTCAAATAACTTAAATAAGACATGCTCCCTTGAACCAAAATCTAATTGCCAATACCATCTTGCGTCATCTGTACGTATTTGACAGAAAGCTTTTCAACAATGTATTGATATTTTCCGATTTCGATATAATTTGTCTAATATTAATTTATCATTACTTCTACATGTATATACAATATTGTGCTGTACGTCAAATTTCCCGAATCCAATCGACTACTAGTTACCCTGATAGGGGGTGTATTTCAGATGGTTAGTGAGTTGATGATTTTTGTGTACGATTCGGAACAGCATTGGTGGTGTAATGGTTAGCGTGTTCACCTAGGTGTTGTAGATAGGGAGTTCGAGCCCCGGTCGTGTCGAATCAAAGACTATAAAATTGGTATTTACTTCATCTCCGTTGAGCATGCAACATTAAGAAATGAAACCAGATTGGTTGGCTCGGAGTCAGGATAGTGTGTTCGAGTGAAGCGAAATGGTTACCCGCGGACTGTTCTGTAAGTGAGCTAGCACTATTCAGAATCCTGCTAAGCATGTTGGTCTAGTACAGAGCAGGCGACAACCTCATCTCATCGGAATGTAACTTGTTTTCGCCATAATATAGCTTATAAATTCCTCATTTTGATTTAGTGTTAAACACCAATCTGTGACTTAGAACATCATATGAAAAATTAAATCATCCGCATGATGGATATGGTATTGGTTGTCAAATTATTTTAATTCGTGTTACTCGATCTTTATAGTTTTATGCGTAATGTCTGGTACAAAAATGTAGATCGTTGTTTGTCCTTTTGGCCTTTTTCTCTTGACCATTGTGTTGGCAGTTCTTCTTCGATTTACGGATTCGGATTACCCCAATGGTATCTTCAAACTTTTCTTATTCCAAAAACAAGAATTAGCCAATTCAAGTCAATTTACTAAACACATAAAAATCAACACTTTAAACTGCCTTATATTGAACTTTCAAACTGTCGTTACTTTACTGACGTTTGTATGATGCATGCACACGTGTATATCTTGTTTAATAAGCTAAGCATGTATCGTAGCAATAAATGGTCACTATCTCGTCCTTCTTTCCTCGTACATGACTTTTCACTGGGTGTTAAACGCGAGGAACACGAAGAGTGTCACTAACGGAGTAGGAATTGCTAACCTTTCCGGAGCAACGGAGTGTGCCTCCTCTTTTTAGCTGTATATTTATAGTGGGTTTCGTACTATGATATCTTCATTTCTATGTGTAGTGTTTTGTCTTCAAGCTTTCTTTTTATTCATAACTATGTTTCGTTCTACGATTCGAGTTGTTTGTGACAAAATTTGTTCTAGCTTACGTTAAGGGCATCCATGAGCATGATATTTTTCTCCGAATATTCCGGTTTTCTCCACCAATAAAGCTGACCGCTATCATATAACTGCAATATTGCTTAAAGTGGCGTTAAGCATCATAAACCAAACCACTAAAATCAATATTTATATAATGTTCCCATTTCATTTCTTGAGTGAGTGATTATTGCTTAGCGTCAATTGAGCAATTATTCAGCTATATTATGACGGGAGCAAGTTACATTCGATGAGATGTTGATGTCAGCCTTATACTCGACCAGCACTCTTAATTGGATTTTTATAGTGCTGGCTCACAGAAACAACAGTTGGTGAGTAAGTTCCACTCGCATACATTATCCCAATTCCGAGCCAACCAGTTTTTGCTCTTACTCCTTAATGATGAGTACTTAACGGAACAACAACAAATAGCAATTTTATATTCTTTGGTTTGACTCAACCGCGCCTCGAACCTACGATCTACCTCACTCGAGGCGAGCATGTTTAATATTACCTCACTCGAGGAGAGGAAGTTTAATATTACACTACAGATGAGGTTTCTTCATTTGTTGAATGTGATAAAGTTTGTCATGTGACTTGCGACAGGTCGGTGGTTTCCTCCACCAATAAAACTGATCGCCACGATATAATTGCAATATTGTTGAAAGTGGCGCTAAACACTATAAACCAAACAATTTGTTGTGAAAATCGCACATATAACACGTTGAATGTATTTTGTGTTATAATTATTTTATTATTAAATTGCAAAACAAAACAAAACAAAAACTGTCCTGCTATAAATACGTATATTCAGATAAAAACATGGCCTCTGACACCCAGTTACATTTACAAATAATCAAAACATTATCACTGGCTTTGCAATGCCTTCCATCATTGACGATTCATTGTATTGATATTTAGGGTATATACTATTCATTATTTATTTACATCAATAGTTGAAATATACAGACATTATTACTGTACAGTGATTTATCATCAGATAGAATATTTCATCATGTTTGCCACCTTTGTGTAAAAATAATAAATATATGTATATTGTAAAATCAAAAAGACACATCAGCACACCATATCCGAATGTCCGGTTTTTCGTTTACTTTTAAAATCTAGAATATAGAGTAACTTTGTCCGCCCCAAGTGACACTGAACAACAACGACAACTTCGTAAGGATGTATTTTGATCTTCCAAATGTCTCAGATCTTATTGTTTTCCGAAGGAGAGATGAAAAATCGCTTACGTGTACAGAACGGAATTCTGACGCGATACATGTTTTATTGAGCTTAAATTTGTATAAAATTGTCACAAACTTAAATCTCGCGAAATGTATATGACGTCTTTATGACATAAATGTCAGAGTTAACACATAAATTTATCAAAAGTGAATAAAATCCCATTAAAACAGGTTCTCAGGCAAGCGATATTCTTATATTCTGTTATAGTGTATTTATCAACATGTACGATTTTAATACATTAAATATGGCGGCTCGTTCTTGAATATGTTATTTTGATTGATCAAAAATTCGAAATCGAAATGATACAACCAAATACCAGATTTCGGATATGGCTTATTATGAATTATTCTTGTCGAGCAGAATACAAATGTTCTTTTATTCTTGTTGATGAGAATACAAATGTTCTTTTATTCTTGTTGATTATAATACAAATGTTCTTTTATTCTTGTTGATTAGAATACAAATGTTCTTTTATTCTTGTTGAGTCGAATGTAAATTTTATTCTTGGATTTAGTTTTAAGCTTTGAATGGGTTCCATTTCAACTGCTTATTTTCAAATGTAGTATACAATTTTCAGCTTTTCAAAATAAATACATTTTTCACATTCTGGAATAAAGAAATCTAATCAAATCCACAACATCTAATAGCGTCGTTTTCATTTATACAATCACCGTTTCTATATTTATTTACAGGGCAAAAGTCGTATCCCTTGTAGCAAGAACAAGATGATTCCTTGAACTTGTATTTCTCCTGGTAAACTGGTACATGTACATAGACAGGTGCTGGTGTTGTAGGAGCAGTAGGCATATTAAATAACCACCAGAAACCAGGTGTTGTCGTAGCAGGTGGTGGTTTTGTTGTTGGTGGTGGTCTTTTTGGTGGAGGTCTTGTTGTTCTATGATACATATCCCATTCAATTTCTATTTCCGGCACCGGTTTTTTCGTTGTAGTCGTAGTTGTTGGTCGTGGAGGCGGTAGTGGCGGTGTAGTCCTCATTGGTGCTGGTGTTTGCGGAGCAGGAGTAGGTTTAGGTTGTTGTTGTTGAAGCCATTGTGCAAAATATTGAAATGGCATGAAAAACTGGGGTTGTGGTTGTGCTATCACCTTGGGTTGTGGCTGTACTATCACTTGGGGTTGTGGTTGTGCTATCAGCTGAGGTTGTGGTGGTGCTATTACTATGGGTTGTGGTGGTGCTATCACCTTGGGTTGTGGTGGTGCTATCACTATGGGTTTTGGTTGTGGTGCAGGTGGATTATATCTTGGTTGAGGCGGAGGTGGTGGGTTATATACAGGCTGATGTTGTACTGGTGGTGGGTTATATATAGGCTGATGTTGTACTGGTGGGGGTGGATTAAATCTTGGTTGCTGAGGTGGGTGATGTCTGTACACTGGTGGGGGTGGGTATCGTGCAGGTGGTGGTACCCTATGTGTGTGTGCTGGTGGTCGTCTCGGAGGTGGCGGTGGTGGATGCGCCCGTCTTGGAGGTGGTGGTGGTGGATGCGCCCGTCTTGGAGGTGGCGGTGGTGGATGCGCCCGTCTCGGAGGGGGTGGTGGGTGTGCCCGTCTCGGCTGATGAGGTTGATCTAAAACGAATACATGCATGTTAGTTGCATATATATACATTTGTATAAGTATTTGAATATTATAGTATTATAATGTCAGGTCATATCGCATGCTTTTTTGTACAACATTGCGGAGAAACGATGTCCTATTTCTATAACACAGTGTTCCCTCAAGAACTGGTATTTTAGAACAGCATGTTACAGGAATGAATGACATAATTAGCACTTGCACTTCCGAAGCACCTGAGTTCACCCTCGGGGGTCTTAGTGGGGTTCGTCTTGCTTGAACTTTAGTTTTCTGTGTAGTGTTTTTAGATCATTGTTTGTCCCTTTGTCCTTTAGGCCATTGTATTGTCTGTGCTTCTTCTATTTATGGCCTCTGATTACCACTTTGGTATCTTCAATCTTTTCGTAGCTCAAATACAGAAAGTGTTTTGTTGTATGGCATTAGAAATTTCTCATGTATGACGTGTGAATCGTGTGCAAACATTTTCTGGTTCTTCTTTCTTGAAGCGTCTACAGTTGACACTTTGTTTTATCAAATTGATATCGTATGTCCCTCCGTGTGTAGTAGCCTGCTTGTTACTCAAACCTCATCTGTGTTGTGATGGTTACCGTGCTCACCGTTCGGGTCAAGCGAATGACTATACAATTGGTAGTTGCTGCTTCTCCGCGAAGCATACAGCATTAAAGAGCAAGAATCAATTACGGCTGACTCGGAATCCGAGTGGAGCGACGTGCCTAGCCATGGACTGTTACTACAGTGAGCTAACACTATAAAGTTCAACTAAGCGTGTTGGTCCAGTTCAAAGCGGACATCATCAACATCTCATAGACATTCAAATTGTTCTCGCCATGATATAGCTGACAATTGCCCACTTAGCCTTAAACAAAAATCACCCACTCACTTACTCAAATGTCATCTATAGGTTACATTACAGTAATGTTTTTTTGTTGTATTGGTACTTTATTTCATCCGGATTGTGATGAATGATCACACGGAGTCTGGTTTTGTACAGTTTTGTGCTAAACCGCTGATAAATACTAAATACTAACACAATATATAAAGTAATAAATGACATAAGTGTATGTGTATGTGTATGTGTGCATGAAATGTACATTATCACGTCTTCTCATCAACCAAATATGTAATTAATCACTATATAGTGTACTGTTTGAGGGAAATCTTTGTAGAGAATAATAAAATGAAAACCCTAAAACTACCACCTGGTCAGAACAATTCCAAATTATAATAGGAAAATCGTATGAAACAGGAAAAATTGGTACCTAACACGATAACACACATATATACATGATTAAGTACAGATAATACAACAGAATCGGAGCAGTTCTAAAATCTAATACTAAGAAAACTGTATAAAGAGGCAACATCATTATTGATACCTATATATGTAGTATGAATAAAAGATTATTCATTAAATGCTGGCCATTTTTTTTCTTATAGTAATTATGTTAATATTGAAGCAAAGAAATAAAAAAATACAATTTGCTATTTTCAGCCATATTTCTGTTATATCTATATAACATGGTTCGTACGATCGGCTCTCTTTTATAGAATTAGTATCATACATAGCATGACTTAACAGAAAGCCGATGTTTGGGTCCATAGAACTAGTTTAACACCGCCACTTTTTATTGATGTGCTTATACTATACCGTGAGAGAGAGAGTGTGGTCATGGATATTTGTGTTAGGGGTATTGATTTTCTCTTGAATTACAAGCACTGGACACTATTCTTACACCTTATATCCTATATTAACTATTTACTGGTAACAGATTAAAAACTAGAAATGCAAAATCATAAGAAATAACGAAGAAAGAGTCATGACGAAACGTTACAAAAATGATATTTCTTGGCCACACGAGTGTTTATTACCCAGACACTTGAAATTTGTGCCTATTAACATAGTTCATTAATCTAATCTAAGTATCAATTCTAGCATTCCATCATTAGTTAACACCTATTGAAATTCATGTTAAGAAAGTGTAAGTTAAATAGATAAATGTTTGAGTGAGTGAGTGCTGCTTAACGTTAATTCAGCAATTGTTCAGCTATATCATGGAGAGAAAAAGTTAATTTTCAATGAGATGATGATGAGGTCCGCTCTGTTCTGGATTTGTATAGTGCTAGCTCACTGAAACAACAGTCCGCGGATAGACATGTCGCTCCACTCGGACACATTATTCTGATTCTGAGCCAACCAGTCTTTGCTCTTTCTCCTTAATGCTGCGTGCTTAGCTGAGAAGCAACAAATACCAATTTCATAATCTTTTGTTTGGCCCGAACGGGGCTCTAACCCACGATCTACCGCACGCGCGGCAAGCTAAAAACATTACGCCACAGGTGCGGTTGATAAATGTTTGAAATTTGAGCGTAAGAGACTATATTATTGAGTAAATCGTTTTGATAAACTTAGTTTTTAGTTTTACAAGAATCTTGTAAGAGTTCAGAAAGGAACGATAACTCCGGTAGACGACTGGTAAACGTTGAGTCGTTGAAATGTGTATGTGGCATTGTCAGAAACGATAACTCTGTATAAGAGATTGACAGGCTATTCGGCTAGCCTCGGACGATTATGTTACTCTAGATTTGTTCAATTTAGAGGGTTTTATTTTGTGTCATAATATAAATATCGATATGGAAAGGAAATAATCATGTATAGGTTTAATAAAAAAAAATGTGGTTATCGTGTTTAACGCCACTTTCAACAGTATTTCAGTTATATCGTAGCGGTGCGTTTTAATGGTGGAGGAAACCGGAGTACCCGGTGAAAACTACTGACCTGCTGCAAGTCACTGACAAACTTTCTCACATAATTTTGTATCGAGTGCACCTCGCCTCAGCGGGATTCGAATTCGCAACGCATATAAGAAAAATGAAAACTTTTTGAAAGATGATATTACATATTGTATATATAATTCTAAGACTAACAATGTATTATCTGAAGTAAAAATTGAAGATAGCATGTATGTTATTCAGGATATGGACATGGTATATAATGTCACATTCCCGAAGTTTTCTGATTTATATATTCCGAACCGATAGGTTCGCTCCATTCGGACACATTATCCTGACTCCGAACCAACCAGTCTCTGCTCTTACTCCATAATGCGGAGAACCCGAAAATACAGATTTTAAAGACTTTTAGTTTGAGCCGACCGGGGCACGAACCATGAACTACCATGCTCGACTCGAGAGTTTTACACCACCGATGTGTTGACGATGACTACAATATGAAGAACAGCAACAGAACCCTGTTCGTTAACATTTGTATGTTACACGAGTTTCGGGTGGATTTTCATTCAAGATCACACCATTTCGTGCTAAAAATAATAATCATTTATCTTGATTAGTTTTAGCTACATGTATGTTGCATGCTGTGCAATGCACAAGGACGGACAAGAAGAGTTTGAAGATACCAAAGGGATAATCAGAATCCGTTTATCGAAGAAGAACAGACAACACAATGACCAAACGAAAAAGTACATTAGAACAAACAACGATCAATAAAACATACACATAAAACTAAAGATCGAGTAACACGAATCCCACTGAAAACCGGGGGTGAGCTCAGGTGTTCCGGAACGGTAAGCAGTTCCTGCTTTTCTAGTGGAACCCGTCGTGTTAATCTAGTTACAAATCCGGTGATAAGTCATGCATAAGGAAAGGACCGGGAAGTGCTTACGACAAGTGGAATATATTCGTGGTCATTTGTCATATGAAGCCATATACAAGGCTTTATACACAAGGACGGACAATATTTGAAACGAGACACAATGCTTTATACCCAAGGACGGAAAAGACTTGAAACAAGACACAATGCTTTATACACAAGGACGGACAAGATTTGAAACAAGACACAATGAGTTATACCCAAGGACGGAAAAGGTTTGACACAAGACACAATGCTTTATACACAAGGACGGACAAGACTTGAAACAAGATACAATGTGTTATACCCAAGGACGGACAAGACTTGAAACAAGACACAATGCTTTATACACAAGGGCGGACAAGATTTGAAAAAAACACAATGTGTTATTCCCAAGGACGGACATTACTTTTTTTAATAAGGCGGAAAATAAGTACAGTTTACTGTGTATACCGATGACCATAAACATTCCTGAAAATGTTTGTGACAGAAAATCGCACAACATAAACTGACATTTACAAGATTTTTACCCAAAAACATACAATAATGACATGCTCCTGGTGTGTAATAATAGTCATTAAATGTGTATTGGCTTGTAATAGTCATTAAATGTGTATTGGCTTGTAATTGATTAATCACTTATGCACTAGTGTTTGTTATTAAAATGTTATTTTTAATAGTGCCTTAAAGGGAGACAACCTAATTAATCATCCGTAATCAACAAACTGATGCTATATTCCGGCAATGCAAATAATGATAATACATGTTTAACAAATTAATTTACAAAATAATGTGCTTTTTTAGAAGAACACTGAAACTTTACAATTAAACTTTAATTTTTGTTTTAGATTAGTTTTATGACTAGCATGTTACAAAATCAGTATGTTATACGAATATTTGACAGAATTCTGACTTACTCACGGGGAGGTTTGACCCAATAAAACTCGTTTAACTCTACCACTTCTTATTGAAGTGCATGTATCAAGCCAGAATATTGTACAGTCATGTACTTGTGTCTTAGGCAGTGGCGTAGCTTCCATTGAGGCAATGAGGCAACTGCCTCACTAGATTTTTTTGCAGAAAAAAATTTAATGTGATTAATATTATAAAAGTTGATTAAAATACGAGAAATAAAAACCTTTGTCAAAGTTTGTAATAAAAATATATTCTACATCATTAATTGAAATCGTTTACGGAAACTTTTGGCTCCGTCATGTTACATAATTTAGGATAGTTTGTTGCCGTGTGCCAAAGTTTGAAAGTGGAAATGCGTCGGGCTTAAATACGCTCTTATATACAAGCTTATTTTATCTTCTCGTTTTTTTTTCGATTGCAGATATAGATTCTATCTGAAACTCGGGAAGAAGCTTCATGTAGCCACTCCCAAGGTTCTGAAATAAATTCACAAACACAGTCATTTGACGCATATCGAAATAGTTTTCTGCGTGTTATTTTGGTTATTATTGAAATCATAAATTATCCATCTAAACTCGGGAAAATGCGTTTCAATCGCCCATTTTTTTTTCAATTTCCGGACCCCCCCTAGCATTTTTTCGCCTCGCTGCGCTTGGTGAATTGCCTCACTAGAAAAAAGACCCAAGCTACGCCACTGTTAGGGGTATCAATTGTGCCTCTTGCTAAAATTTTGATATTGGATTTTGGAACTGCTCCAACGGTGTGGTATGTTTTTCAATTTATTATGTTACTTAAGTTAGATAAACAGTCATTTATTGTTACGACTAATTTGCAATGGCGCCAATTTGTTCAAACCGACCAATTGGGTTCCGCGTTTTGATGTTTTTTTTTGAAAATTTATACATCATAGTTACCGTAGTTACTTTAGCTCTACATTCATATGTTGGTAACCCACGGCTGACCCTCCTCCCCCTCCGATACTCTCCACTCTTATTTTACACTAAAAGTATTCAGGTTTCTTTCTAGTGGACTGAAATTTCCACGGTACGTAAAATAATATGTTCCCTGACCATAGATCATTTGATTTAAAAAAAAAGTCTGGGTTTTAGAGGACCGGACGATATCTTATGTGACTTATTTTACTTAAATAAAAAATTAAACTCTCCTTCATAATTTGCTCTCAGTTAATGCTATCAAATTTGAGGAGCCATTTCAATGATGATACATGTATATGAGCTTAATATCGAGTCCTCTTAACCTTTGAACCTTAAAAGGTCAACAAGTTCAAGGCATATATATTTTTTTAATACATAAGAACATAAGTTTACTATTTATTATCATAAAAACATGTACATATATATATATATTTGAGCATTTTGTTATTAAGCTGTTTTGTACAGGTCTTCACATACAATCTGACAACTTGTTATATATTGAAGCTTTGGGATAGACACAAAAATATGGCGGGGATTAAACTGACTAATGGGATCCCAACTCTTCCCATTCTGAAGCTCTTTGAACTTAATGTAGAAAATTAGCTGCGTTTGAATTTAGATATCATCCCGAAATATTGTCAATTTTGTTTATGGTGTCGAAGTTCTAACGAGCAAAGAAAGAAATAGGACGTGACATTGACCTTTCACCTTGTGACCTTTATAAATTAAAAAAAAAATTAGACTAAAAAATTAGAAATCTTATTGCTATGATTATTTAGTTTTAATGGTTTAATACTTCCTAAAGTAATGAAGTGGAGATAACTCCAGCAAACGTCATTTGATTCCATCGAAGTTGTGTTGCAGTCATTTACGAGTTTAGAACGAGTTTTTATCACAATAACTCGACACGCTATAGTAATGTTTACAAGGGGCATATCCAAATATGTGGTTCGAGCCAGTTGAGGAAGGATCTGGTACCCTTTATGTCACAGACTGCTCATACTATTCAACCACCCACGAAAAAAAAAAACCACGGTCATTGAGAAGCAACTAATGTGTACGATGCTCAGGCAGATAGCCTCGTAGAGAAAAAGACTTGATTCACAAATTTCTAAATGTATGACGAACTAATTACGCGAAATTTGAATTGACATCACAAGTTTTTTTTTTAACTAGTGAGAAAGAAACAATGGTAGAAAAGAAAAAAAAAATAATTCTGTCTATGGACAATAATTAAAAGACTTACGACTAGTAATAATAATAATAATAATGTAAAATATGACAAGACGTACAAGTCATTATCTAACATGGGGGGTAATAGGAATAATTATTTGTTATAGTTCTCTTAAATATTGTATGTCGTGAGGAGAGCTTCGTTAAGGTAGTTGAACCATGACCACATAC
This sequence comes from Bathymodiolus septemdierum, assembly GCA_963383655.1. Lineage (NCBI taxonomy): Eukaryota > Metazoa > Mollusca > Bivalvia > Mytilida > Modiolidae > Bathymodiolus > Bathymodiolus septemdierum. The sequence continues at coordinate 20,426,464 of OY726530.1, read as the reverse complement.
CTAACACTACTCACCACTCGCGCGCGGTTCGTGCCCCCAATGCATATATCGAGTGCTATGAATGACAAACACCAACCCCAAAATCGAAGATATTTGTAAAGGATTTCCATTCACAATATGTCTGGTAGGCGCGATGTTGCTTAAATATACTGTCACCATATGACTCAACAACCATATATCGTCTGATGTCTGTTAACAATTATTAACTTTCCTCTTAATTTAGTTCGGTAAAAAGATCATGATGTTTATTGTTTGTATATGCGCTACTAAAAAATAAAACTTTTTGTATTTTGTATTTGTATGTTTTATGCTATGCGCTATAAAATTGATTTGTCAAAAAGACATTATCAGAACGGAAATAAAGGTGTTAAGGTTATGGTGTTTAACGCCATTTTCAACGATATTTCAGTTACATCGCAGCGGTCAGTTTTATTGGTGGAGGAAACTGGAGTGCCACTGACCTTGTGCAAGTCACTGACAAACTGTATCACATAATGTTGTAACGAATACACCTCGCCTGAGCGGGATTCGAACTCACAACATCAGTGGTGAAGGGCACTGATAGCAAAGGTAGTTGTAAACCCAACTATCATACGACCACGACGGCCCCTTATTATACGTATATAATGTTTCGTGAAAAAAAAGCAATAGCAAGCAGTTTTCTAGAATATTGTATCTTTTTTATCATACTAACTGTGGACTTTCGAAATTTATGATAGTCTGTATTTATAAAAGTTGTCTCCCTTTTTTTGGTGGTTTGGAATCTTCTTATAATTGTATTCTTATGTATTTAAAATTTGTCCTGGATGGAAAATTGAAAAACATGCATGTGTTCAATGCGAAATAAGAATTAAAAAGGTGTCGGTCCATAAACTAATATAACCCGCCACGTTTTATTGAAGTGCCTGTACCAAATCAGGAAGGTGAGAGGTCATGTATTTGTGTGTTAGGGGTATCGATTTTGTCTCTTTCTACGATTTTGATATAGGATTTTGGAACTGTGCGCTATTTTTTGTTTTTTTTCCATTATATTGCAAACAATGAAAAAACAAAATGCATCAAATAACTATTTTACAAATTAAATTGAAAAAAATATGTATGTTGCTCCAGGCATGGAGAAAATCGCCGCGATAAAGCATGTCACTATCTGTTCATATTAGACAGTAATATTGTATTGTCTACTATTATTCAATCAACCAGTGCTATTATTATTTATTATTACTATTATTATTTATTATTACTATTATTATTATTTATTGTTGTTATCATTTAATCGTCATTATTATTATGTTTTACTATTATTATTTAATCATCAGTGTAATAATTATTATTATTATTAATTATTTAATTTGTAGCACTTAATTAATACATTAACTATCACTCTAAAATAAATATATGTTGAAAGTGGCGTTAAACTCCACAAGCCTAACCCCTAACCCTATGAGCAGATAAAGACTGACAAAGTTGATAGAAATAAAAAAAAAAAGCGAAAATGTAATTTCTGATAATTTGAGAAGGAACCCTGATAAATAGAAAAGTGAAAAATAAAAACAAAAATACCACAATGTCGAAACAATTCCAAAATCAAATATCAAAATCGTAGAAAGAGGCATAGTCGATAGACCGCTCACTTTCTTAACTTGCTACAAGCATTCAATAAAAAGTGGCGGGGTCAAACTAATTTATGGGCCCAAGTCTCTCTTCTTAATGAAATAGGGCGGTAAATTAACTTCTTACCGTCTTCTTTATATTATTTCTTAGTAATTAAAAAAGTTAATTAATTAATTTTTGAAGAAACAAAAATTTTAAATACACAAAATTGTCTTCTCTTGTTTTACAAGTTTAAGGTAATAAAAATCAAAGAGAGTTATATAATTACAAAAAAAATGTATATATTTAAAAAAAATATATGCATATATTAATATATATATTGATAAATAATATATATTTCTATATTGTTGAAACTTACATCGTGCATGCACAGTACAAGCCACAAAAAGTATTAATCCAAGTAACGAAATCTTATCCATACTTAATTTTGGCTTGACAGTGCTACAAGTATGAGAGAAAGCTACGATATATACTATAAGAAACGTTTATACAGCCTTTTATAGTCCAGCGACACTGTCATAAAACGTTGATGTTTTCTTTCATATCTTTATACCTGAGATGAGTAGGTCATGGTAGAATTCATACAATGTTAAATCATGTCTTATATCAATAAAAACAATCGGTCTACTGTAAATGATCTTACGATATAGCTGAAATACTGCTAAAGTTGGCGTTAAACACCAATCAATCAATCAATCAATCAATCAATCAATCAATCAATCAATCAATCAATCAATCAATCAATCAATCAATCAATCAATCAATCAATCAATCAATCAATCAATCAATCAATCAATCAATCAATCAATCAATCAATCAATCAATCAATCAATCAATCAATCAATCAATCAATCCAAATGATCTTACTTTTGATACATAGTTACTTAACGTTATTATGGTTTGTCATCGTATACAGCAATTATTGAAACCCAATGTTTTAGCACTGATGTATAATCCTGTACCTCTTTTTCATATAATATGCATGAGTTCACCGCTGTTTTAGTGGGTTAATGTTGCTCAATCTTTAGTTTTATGTGTAGTGTTTTGTCTTTCATCATTTGTCGCTTTGTTCCTTTTCTTTTCCGGCCATTGCATTGTCTGTTCTTCGACTTCCGATCTCTGACTACCCATTTTGGTATCTTTAAACGTTGCTAACCTGGTATCTGTTTCCAAAAATATTGTCAATTTCTGAAATTTGCCGTCAAAGTACAATTATCAGTCTTACAAATAACTATTTCAAAGGAAAACTCTAAAAATGAGCAACACCACAAAATCCACGTGCACAATTGACAAGGATGCAGTTATTGATGTTTAAATTGCGGATCTCGGAAAATATACTGCACATAACGTGACGTAGAAATGACGTTTTTGAGAGAAAAAAATTACTTGTTTTTGTTTGTTACAAATATTTCATGCATTAATGATTAATTATTTACAAAAAATAATTAACGAAACGAAAAACCATACCTTGTAAATGTAATTATTATTAATATATGTCAACAATAATAATGATATTAATTTGCTTAATAGTTGATTTCCGTAAACACATAAATGATATTTTTATGATTTTGTTTGTTGTTTCGATTCAAAATATGTCACGTGTTAAAGGTTAAAGGTGAGTTTACACTGTCATTTTCCCTTCAAATTCGTTTCAAACATTGCATCATCGATCCATTAAATATTGAAAGGAAGATGAATAGGTGTTTAGACAGTCAAATTTGTGTTTGAAACGCATCAAACGTGCTTCACGACGTGTTTAGACTTCAGATATGTTTACAGATCCTACAATTTGCTCTCGGAATATATGAGAAGATTTTGAAGATATCAAAAGGGGTAATCAGAATCCGTAAATCGAAGGACAGACAACACAATAGCCAAAAAGAAAAAAAGACAAAAGATCAAACAACGATTTACAAAATATTACACATAAAACTAAAGATCGAGTAACACGAACCCCACTAAAAACCGGGGGTGGACTCAGGTGCTCCGGAAAGGTAAGCAGTTCCTGCTCCACAAGTGGCACATGTCTTCTTTTTTGGGACTGTTACAAATGCCACCCCACACAAACAAGTTTTCTGCAAAATTCAAAATTGTGTATATACATATGCGATGAAACAGATCTTGTTATCTATAATTATTTTTGCCATAATTTGAAATAAGATTCCGTATTATAGAAGCACACAGAATTATACACGCGGAATTCATCAATGCATGACGATTTATCATTCTCCTTAGTACATGTACCTAAATATATACATTTTTATTGGGAGCGTCGTGGTTGTGATCGCATGGTAGTTGGATTTACGCCTACTCGTGCAATCAGTGTCTATCACCACTACAGTTGTAAATTCGAACCCCGTTCATGGCGAGGTGTACTAATAATATCTTAGAAGCCTATGAAAGTGGGTGGGAATGATCTTTACCATCAAGCTTCAAACGCCTGTTTTTTTTTCACTACCATTGGCGTCATATGGTGATGGATATTTTATTGAAATTCGTCAAACACGATTTGCAGAGTTAGTATTAGCCTCAAATATGCTTGGTCAAATGTTTACCGTTAGTCGCATAACACTATATAATATTCCCATTCTCTTTTTAAAACAATCGTTAGGCAAGTTACAATCTCATTAAAATCATACCTCTCACTTGCTCCACTTTTCTGAAATGTGGCGGCGTGGGAGATCTGAGGAAACCCCATTAGAGGTCATATGCGAATGATTTTATATACTAACCAATGAAAATGTTGATTGTGAGAATATAAAAATGTTACTAGACTGTTTTGCATGCTACGAGCAATCCGATTGGCTGGAAAACGTATTTTTCATCAATATATTCATTACCCCATTATGTGATCCGTAATGGGGTTTCCTCAGAAACATATACATGCACAATCGTTCTTTGTTGTTATACAATTTTATTTCTAAGTAGCCGAGTATTAGTGGTAACCGGTATAAATTGATATTTCTTTCCTCTTTCATGATTTATTATCACCGGGTGTGTAGCAAGAGTAACACGACAGGTACCATGTGTGTAGCAGGAATTACTTAACCTTCCGGAGCACCTGAGTTCACCCCCGTTCTATAGTGGAGTTCGTGTTACTCGATCTTTAGTTGTCTGTGTACATATATTTTGTAGATCGTTCTTTTTTGTCTTTTTGTTTTTCCCGGTTAGCCATTGTTTCACCTGTCCTTCTTCGATTTACGGCTTCTGATTATCACTGGTATCTTCAAACTTTTTTTAAGCTAAAACATACTACTAACCGATCAGATGTTTACTTCGGTGTATCCATAGAAACGAGATAACAAGGTACGGCTGTATTTCTTTATAGCACCAGTATCGTCCGTAACCCACAACTGATCAGGCTCCGCTTGCCCTCAGAGTGTGATCAGCTGTGGGTTATCGACGATGTAGAAGGAGATGAGTAGTTCTGTATTGTTTTTTTTTCAGCTGACAATCCAATTGTAAATATAAAACATTGGAGAACTGTAAACCCTCTAAAATGTCAAACCCTGTAGAAAATAACCAGCTAAAGCTACTTTTTTCTGTGGAACGTAAACTATAGTTTTGTTTTTGAGTGAAGAAAGTCTGAAGGTACAAAAAGGGTAACCAGAAGGCGAAAATCGAAGGAAGGACAAAAGGAAAGAATAAAAAGAAAAGTAATTGTCACCAAAACACTACACAAAAACAACTACAAATTGAGCAACACAAACCCCACCACATTTCCGGGATGAAATCAGGCGCTCTGGAAGGGTAAGTATTTTCTGCTTCACTAGTGGTACCCGTTGTGTTACCCTTGTGAAATACCCGGTGATATAGTCATGAAAGAGAAAAGAAATATGAATAATGTAATGTAAATACTAAGAGACTCAATACTGGTCGATAGATACCACAATGGATGACGAAGAGACCACCAGGTGTAGGATCGACCCAGGGGCAACATACACATCGATGTGAAAGATGCTATAGACGACGAAGAGACCGCCAGGTGTAGGATCGACCCAGGGGTAAAATACACATCGATGTGAAAGATGCATACACGTATTTTGAAGCCGCTTATTCTGTTTAGGATCTTTGATTTTCTTGCTCCCAATGATTTGTGTTACATTATTTGACTTTCTAATCTGTTAACTTTGAAAGTACCGGTACCCGTCGATATATCTACTGGTAGACAGTTACCTAGAATATCATCTGTCCAGTAGCTTGTACTTCCGCACTGACATGGTTCAAATTTAAAAATCCTAAAAAGGGGCCGTTGTGGTCGTGATCGTATGGTAGTTGGATTAATGCCTATCACCACTAAAGTTGTGAGTTCATGGCAAGGTGTACTCGATACAACAATATGTGATAAAGTTTGTCAGTGACTTGCGACAGGTCGGTGGATTTCTCCGGGTACTCCGGTTTCCTCCACCAATAAATCTGACCGTACGAAATAACTGAAATATTGTTGAAAGTGGTGTTAAACACCATAAATCAATCAAAACAGGATTAATATAAGCGTTATGCTTGTTTCTGAATCCTATGTTTTATTGTATTATGAAAATAAAGTTTATATGTTATTTATCAATAAAATATGTTTAAATCAAACCAAACCAAACCAATTCCTAAATAATGTAATTATTACCAAAACTAAGGTTCTCTCCACTAAGGCATAGGTGTCCTTAGCTGACTTTGACTATCAGCTGTTTAGGCTCTTTGGTTTCTTGATCCCAAAGATTTTGCAAATATTTGGCTTTCCAATCTTTTGATTTTGAGCATACCTGCTGAAGATTATTCCAGAACCCCGTCGTGCGCACAATATTTGATATCTACGTTTTTATTCAGCTATAAATATTGGTAAAGATTTTTCTATTTAAAATATTAAATTCTAATGTAGTTGTTTAATGTTCCTGGTTTGTGATTGGACAATGCTGTAATTTTCAAGGAATCAATTCAACGGTTGAAATATCATGAGAATTTTAGCCGATTACCGCTTACGTCATCTTGTCAATAATGTGGCAATGCACATGGTTACATTAGAATGGAGATAACTGTATTGTATTTGAAAATTTCACAGCATCTATTTTCGATTTGATGGTCGCAAATATCCGAATGCTCAATTTACTACCATCAAATCTCCAATTGATGCCGTGAAATTTTCAAATACAATACTGTTATCTCCTAATTTTGACTTCGGAATACCAATAAAGGAGTAATTTCTCTCCGTTTCTGGTTTGTAAAAAATATTTACACGGTAAAACAGTGAAGATATGTGCATCATATGGCCATGTAAACACCAGGAATAACTTACGTGGGTCTTGACCTTCATCTACATTAAACAATTTCTTCGAAATACATCATAGCAACCATAAATGACATGACTCTGTCAATATCTGCATATTTTAATTTTTTGCATACATTTTTTTATAGGGGTAATGAACAGTTCTCGCGTATATTACTTAGCAACTATATTCTATCAGTTCAATGTCTTATATGGGTTAGGGTGTAGGGTTATGGTGTTTAACACCACTTTCAACAATATTTCTGCTATATCGTGGCTGTCAGTTTCATTGGAGGAGGAAACTGGAGAAAATCACCGACCTGTCGCAAGTCACTGATCAACTTTATCACATAATGCTGTATCGAGTACACATCGCCTAAGCGGGGCTCGAACTCACAACGTTAGTGGTGATAGGCACTGATTGCATAGGTAGTTGTAAATCCAACTACCATACGATCACGACCACGATGGTCCCCTCTTATATATGTAAAGATGGAAAGACATATATATATCTGTCCTTAGGAGAAGAAGAATTACATCATGTGATCATTCGAAAACAAAATTGCATGGGACAATCTACAAATTGTACAGAAAAACGTTATTTAATTCCGACTGACCTTAGCTGATTTTGGCTATCCTGTTTAGGCCCTTTGGTTTTATCCCTCCCAAAACTTTTTAATCATTTGACTTTCCAATCTTTCGATTTTGAGAGTACCTCATCGAAGGTTATTCCAGAAACGCGTCGTGCGCACTGAATTTGATTATGTACGTTTGTATTACTATCACTGAGTCGATACCTCTGCTGGGGGACTATTAGTCATTCGCCCAGTAGTTAATGTATCCGCACTGACATGGTATATTAGATATATTTACTACTGAAATTTACAGCTCCCAAATAATGTATATATTAATAAAACTAATGTTCTCCTCCCCAGGTATAGGTGACCATAACTGATTTTAGCTATCCTGTTTTATACCCTTTCATTATACCGCTCCCAAAACTTTAAATTATTTGGGTTTTCTATCTATCGATTTTGAGGGTACGTGATGAAGGTTATTTTGAGGGTACCTGATGAAGGTTATTTTGAGGGTACATGATGAAGGTTATTTTGAGGGTACATGATGAAGGTTATTTTGAGGGTACCTGATGAAGGTTATTTTGAGGGTACGTGATGAAGGTTATTTTGAGGGTACCTGATGAAGGTTATTTTGAGGGTACGTGATGAAGGTTATTTTGAGGGTACCTGATGAAGGTTATTTTGAGGGTACCTGATGAAGGTTATTTTGAGGGTACGTGATGAAGGTTATTTTGAGGGTACCTGATGAAGGTTATTTTGAGGGTACCTGATGAAGGTTATTTTGAGGGTACGTGATGAAGGTTATTTTGAGGGTACATGATGAAGGTTATTTTGAGGGTACCTGATGAAGGTTATTTTGAGGGTACGTGATGAAGGTTATTTTGAGGGTAGGTGATGAAGGTTATTTTGAGGGTACCTGATGAAGGTTATTTTGAGGGTACCTGATGAAGGTTATTTTGAGGGTACCTGATGAAGGTTATTTTGAGGGTACCTGATGAAGGTTTTTTGAGGGTACATGATGAAGGTTATTTTGAGGGTACATGATGAAGGTTATTTTGAGGGTACGTGATGAAGGTTATTTTGAGGGTACGTGATGAAGGTTATTTTGAGGGTACATGATGAAGGTTATTTTGAGGGTACGTGATGAAGGTTATTTTGAGGGTACATGATGAAGGTTATTTTGAGGGTACGTGATGAAGGTTATTTTGAGGGTACCTGATGAAGGTTATTTTGAGGGTACGTGATGAAGGTTATTTTGAGGGTACCTGATGAAGGTTATTTTGAGGGTACCTGATGAAGGTTATTTTGAGGGTACCTGATGAAGGTTATTTTGAGGGTACATGATGAAGGTTATTTTGAGGGTACATGATGAAGGTTATTTTGAGGGTACGTGATGAAGGTTATTTTGAGGGTACCTGATGAAGGTTATTTTGAGGGTACGTGATGAAGGTTATTTTGAGGGTACATGATGAAGGTTATTTTGAGGGTACCTGATGAAGGTTATTTTGAGGGTACGTGATGAAGGTTATTTTGAGGATACATGATGAAGGTTATTTTGAGGGTACCTGATGAAGGTTATTTTGAGGGTACCTGATGACGGTTATTTTGAGGGTACGTGATGAAGGTTATTTTGAGGGTACCTGATGAAGGTTATTTTGAGGGTACGTGATGAAGGTTATTTTGAGGGTACCTGATGAAGGTTATTTTGAGGGTACGTGATGAAGGTTATTTTGAGGGTACCTGATGAAGGTTATTTTGAGGGTACATGATAAAGGTTATTTTGAGGGTACATGATGAAGGTTATTTTGAGGGTACATGATGAAGGTTATTTTGAGGGTACATGATGAAGGTTATTTTGAGGGTACGTGATGAAGGTTATTTTGAGGGTACATGATGAAGGTTATTTTGAGGGTACCTGATGAAGGTTATTTTGAGGGTACGTGATGAAGGTTATTTTGAGGGTACATGATGAAGGTTATTTTGAGGGTACCTGATGAAGGTTATTTTGAGGGTACGTGATGAAGGTTATTTTGAGGGTAGGTGATGAAGGTTATTTTGAGGGTACCTGATGAAGGTTATTTTGAGGGTACCTGATGAAGGTTATTTTGAGGGTACCTGATGAAGGTTATTTTGAGGGTACCTGATGAAGGTTTTTTGAGGGTACATGATGAAGGTTATTTTGAGGGTACCTGATGAAGGTTATTTTGAGGGTACGTGATGAAGGTTATTTTGAGGGTACCTGATGAAGGTTATTTTGAGGGTACATGATGAAGGTTATTTTGAGGGTACCTGATGAAGGTTATTTTGAGGGTACATGATGAAGGTTATTTTGAGGGTACCTGATGAAGGTTATTTTGAGGGTACATGATGAAGGTTATTTTGAGGGTACCTGATGAAGGTTATTTTGAGGGTACATGATGAAGGTTATTTTGAGGGTACCTGATGAAGGTTATTTTGAGGGTACATGATGAAGGTTATTTTGAGGGTACCTGATGAAGGTTATTTTGAGGGTACATGATGAAGGTTATTTTGAGGGTACCTGATGAAGGTTATTTTGAGGGTACGTGATGAAGATTATTCCAGAAACGCGTCGTTCGCACTAAATTTGATATCTACGTTTTTATTACAATAAGTGATAAAAAATATCATATATATAAAATAAACATGATACCTTTTCCATGCAAAGATTGAAAGACATACGTACTTACTCAAAGCATCATTTAAATAAAATAGCATTGTATGGGAAAACTTCTTGTAAAGTCTGATATTGCCCAGAAAGCGTTTTTTTTTTTATTTACGATTGTCTTACAAAAGGTGATAACACTATCATATATCAACAACAAAAATAATGTCTTTTATATGCAAAGATTGAAAAAAATATTACATCAAAAGTCATTTAAAAACAGTATTGTCTGAGAAAATCTTGTAAAATCTAAAAATGTCCAGAAACAGTTTTTTAATTCCGACTTGCTTGCCATAAGTGATAAAAATATCAAATATAAACAATAAAACCAAATAATAAATATTGTAGAAACGCGTATGGGCAACTAATTGACTTGCAAAACAGTAAAATTTAACATATTTGATGGAAATATGAGAATGATGGAATTGAATATAATTAATACATGACAATCATACCAGGACTAACAACAATATTTACCTACATAAAAACAACACTAATATAGAATAGTTTTTCAGGAAATTACCGTTGTACTTTCCTAAAGTAATTGTCATCCCGTCATAAGCATTTTCATGATTTAACTTTTGCTTTCTCTCTATCACTGTTTCCGAGTTTAATTGATAACAAGGTTCATGTCAAAGTCACACATGTTCTTTGACCTTAAGAAATATTTGAAGATTCCAAAGAGGTAATCAGGAGCCATAAATCGAAGGACAGGCAACACAATGGACAAAAGAACGAAAGGACAACAAACAAACAATGATCTACAACACAGAAAACTAAAGATCGTGCAATACGAACCTCACAAAAATTTGAGCCAAAAACTAAATTAAATTTGAGCAAAAATTGGTTAATGTAGGTTACGCTAAAATGATTTTTATATATCACTTTTATTTGATTTAGCTTCGAGATTCAGAAGGGTCTGTTGCCATCAAAGTGTGTTTTATTTGTGTATGTATTCAGAATATAATCTGCGAAATGTTCACATCTAGAATCGTGTGGGGCAGCACTAAATAGATCCTAGACAAAGCAGTGATCAATTGTATCGAGAAGGAATAGCATAGCAAAGAAATGAGTTTGCCATTTTCTAATCTCGGTTTCAGTAATTGGTACTGATGTCTATATCTTTCTCCACCATGCTTAGCTTGTGCCGAATCGGAAACACTTGATTACACCATCAAGAAAAAAAATCCCCAACGACCTTGTGTACTGTTTGCTTACAAGAGTTCAGATTGTATGGATGATAGCATAAATGTAGACACCTATATTTACCTGTAGTTACAGGTAAGAGGATAATTCGTAAGGGAAGTACTTCCTTTAGCTTATCAGTTACATTGCTGATTTAAAACCCAAACGGTTGAGGGTTTGAGTCCCTTGTTGGTCCCACCATTAACTGTGTAGTGTTTTGTAGATCGCTGTTTGTCCTTTTGTCCTTTTTCTTTTGGCCATTGTGGTGTCTCTCCATCTTCGAATTACGGATTCTGATTACCCCTTTGGTATCGTCAAACTCTTCTTTCACCTCTTAATTTAGCTATTTTGCTGTCTCGATACAATAAAGAATATTCATTAACATATGAAGAAAATTCCAATCTATTAATACAGCGATGTATACAGAAACTACATAGTGATCTATTGGTCAAATAGAAATAAACTGCAAAGGATATGGCACCTGGAGCTGGCACTGCATACCCTACCAGAGCACATGGATTCACCCTGGTTTTTAGTGGGGTTCGTGTTTCTTGGTCGTTTGGTTTCTATGTAATGTTTTGTAGATCATTGTCCTCTTTCTGTTGGCCATTTTATTGTGCGTCATTCTTAGATTTACAGATATTTATCACCTCTCTAGTAGTATCAGGAAACTTTTCTCGCAAAAGCAGTAGGAATGGTTCAACGAATATGAAAATAAATACGGCAAATGAACTATTGAAACAATGAAACAATTAAGAAAACTACAAAGATACTAAACTTAAAAGAACAAATAAACAGGAAATAATCTTATGGAATTAAAAATTCTAGAAGTAATCCTTAAACTCATTCAAATTTGTTTGATTTTGTAAATATCAAATAATTTTTTTTTTTTTTTATCTAACGAGGATAACATACAGCCAAAGGGGTATTAGTAGCTCTCCACAAGTAAAGCAAAAAAGTCTTTAAAATTACATGATTATAAAAGAATAAAAATTAAACAATTAATAAGAGAAGGGTGAGTGAGTGATTGTTGCTTAACGCCAACTCAGCAATTTTTCAGCTACATCATGACGAAAACAGGATGAGAAGAAGAGAAGAAACAGTACATAACTTGTAGCACTAAAGACATAAATGGATATTAATAATTATTTAAATCGGAAAATGTATTTATGTCATATTTTTCCACGAACTTGGAAACGAAGCCACTTTTGTCATGCTTCTGATGATCTTTTAGCTCAATCCTTAATCAGCCATTATTGTGCTGTCCCACTTAATCAGCCATTATTGTGCTGTCCCACTTAATCGGCCATTATTGTGCTGTCCCACTTAATCAGCCATTATTGTGCTGTCCCACTTAATCGGCCATTATTGTGCTGTCCCACTTAATCAGCCATTATTGTGCTGTCCCACTTAATCGGCCATTATTGTGCTGTCCCACTTAATCAGCCATTATTGTGCTGTCCCACTTAATCAGCCATTATTGTGCTGTCCCACTTAATCAGCCATTATTGTGCTGTCCCACTTAATCAGCCATTATTGTGCTGTCCCACTTAATCAGCCATTATTGTGCTGTCCCACTTAATCAGCCATTATTGTGCTGTCCCACTTAATCAGCCATTATTGTGCTGTCCCACTTAATCAGCCATTATTGTGCTGTCCCACTTAATCAGCCATTATTGTGCTGTCCCACATCGGATATTTACATATACGAAGCAAAAACAAAAAAAAGTAAATAATAAAAGTCATTGCATTTGTATATGTTGCTCTATTTTTATCCAACAAAAAGTATATATTTTAATTTGGTAAAGCTTTCTTATTTACTATTATCTAAATTTCGTATGTAGATATTCGGTGTCTAGTCTATTTTTTACATACGGTATGCATTTTTAAATGTTTTTAAGACTTCATTCATTTATTTATTTTGACATCTTACGCTTCACGCACTCATTTCATTTTTATAGACTTACAAATCTGTCACCGAATGAACAAATCCGACTTAAAAAAAGAAATGAAACTGCAGAAAATGAATAAATACTTAAAGTAGATGTTATATTTTAACAAAGAAAAAAAAACGTGGATATCAAATTTAGTGCGCATGACGTGTTTCTGGAATAACCTTTTTATCAGGTACGCTAAAAAGCGAATGATTGTAAAACCAAATAATTTAAAGTTCTGGAAGCGATAAAACCAAAGGGTCTGAGCAGGATAGCAAACCCTATGAGTAAAAACTACAACGTCAAACATTAACATTTGTTACGTAAATTTATGCTTTTGGACGTCGTTACTTTACCCAATTTCGAGCCCGTGGTCAAATTAAGCGATCGGTGCTTAGCAGCCCAGCACACATACTAAGTTTCGGCTGCAAGATCAAATAATACGTGTAACATTTTTTATCAAAGTAGAAGCATTAATGATGTCGAGAGGCTAATAACGAAGTGGGAGGTCGTCTTATATGAGGTCATGAAAGGTCTACCGGTCGTGACATGGTAATTTTATTTCATTTATGCAAACGCCGAAAAGTAAGCACGAATATTGTTTTGACATGAATAACAAAAATAATATCTCTTTAATCAAACTTTGCACGGTCGTCATCCCAAATCAGTTGACCGTTGCTGGTTTTCTTATCCCATTGTAAACATGTCATATGCTTTAAGTGTCTTTAATTTGTCTACATTATTTATTTAAGTGTTATTTACAACGACTTTGTAAAACAATAGTTCCCAGCAACACAAATGTGGATTACTTTTCTTTTTTTTTTTGTGGTAAAAACGTTGCTTTAGGCGGTTTGTTTTCAATTATCTAAATTGTATAGGGTTATTACACTAATATTGAGGAATATTGTCCCGAGCAGTATATCTTATTGCACGACCTTGGGGCGAATTGTAGTAGAATAAGATATCTTCTGTGTTTGTCCATTGCTCTGTGCATGCAATACTGAAAGCATATTTGTAATCATAGAATTATTATGCAATTATAGCACTTCAGTGAGCGCGATTTAATGTTTTATAGAACACCGGGGCTCAACGGGGTCAATATTGCTCTTAGATGTTGCCATATGATGCTTTATATTTATATGTGCAATATGAGAAAATACGTCATTGTTTGAGACACACTTCTTCTAAATACAGTAAAATCTACCCTAGTGAATTACCGGTAATCTGCTGTAAACGATCCAATATACGTATTATCTTAGCTCAAATAAACGGTCACTTCACTAACGTGGTCAGCGGTCACTAAACGTTTATCAGATTATCGGTTTTTACCGGTCAGTTTTCATCTTAGACTTAAACAATTCATAGGTAAGTAACTTTAGAGGTGTTCTCAATAAATTGTCGAATTAGATATACATGTATATGTACTTTCAAATCATTTAATGGCCGACTGATTAACTGTAAATCGCTACAAAAACACGGCAGCATTACAAGAAGAGTTTGAAGATACCAACGGGGTAATCAGAATCCGTAAATCGAAGAAGAACAGACAACACAATGGCCAAAAAGAAAAAGTACAAAAGGACAAACAACTATCTACAAAGCATGCATATAAAACTAAAGATCTATTAATACGAAGACCGCTAAAAGTTGGGGGTGAACTTAGGTGCTCCCGAAAGGTAGCAAGTTCCTGCTCCACTAGTGACACCCGTTCATTTTTTTGAAAGTAATTACATTCCGGTAACAGTAATACCCGAATCACTATGGACCGGAACTGACAATCCGGATCGACCGATTTTGAATAAGTTGTCTTACCCGGGCATCAAATATTCGGAATTCTATTTTTGTATTTATAATGCCAATTTATGAATCGAATTGATATAAAATGCTACCGTCATATATAACTTGTACTACTTTTTATTACCGGTAGATATATTTTGAAATGTGAGATAAAAGTTGACTCAAATAAAATGGAAGTATTTGTATTCAAAATAGATATCCAACTTAGTGTGTAGGACGCGTTTGTTTCTATATCGAAGTCAATACCAGGAATGGGTTGTGCAAACCTCAATTAAATTCAAGTCTCCAATAAGCCTTACGTGTAAATGAACTTCATGTATCTCCAGTACAAATCTTGGGATAAACACTGCAACAGATAGAAGTTAAATAAGTTAAATGGGACCCCAACCTTCGTCTAAAATATCTGGACCTTTACAATAGGGTTATGGTGTTTAACGTCGTAGCGGTCAGTGTTATTGGTGGAGGAAACCGGAGTACCCGGAGGAAACCACCGACCTGCCAAACGTTATTACATAATGGTGTATCGAGTACACCTCGCCATGAGCGGGATTAGAACTCACAATGTTAATGGTGATAGGCAATATTACTGGTAGTGAGACCTAGTACTCTTGATGATCTGACACCCATGCTGTCTCATATTGGATTGGGGAATTACTAATAAAATACAAAGCAAATCGTAGAAAGAGGAAAATTTGATACCCCTATCACACAAACACACGACCGCACACTTTCCTGGCTTGGTACAGGCACTTCAATAAAAAGTGGCGGTGTTACGCCAACCACGGTAACATATGCTTCCCGATCCTTTTACTTTAATGTTTCATATGTGTAAAATTTGATTTCCCTTCGTGTTACTTTACATCTATCTATGTGTCTACATAAGAATATATAACGTAAAATCGATTTGAGCGTACCCGATTAACGTTATTCCAGAAACGCGTCATAAGCACTAAATTTGATTTGTACGATGTTGCATTTATTTGACGACCTATGATTGGATAAAATCATCCCTAAAAATAACGATAGAAGGCAGAGCCATATATGGAAGTCTAGAAAATAAGATTAATACGCTTTACTGGCCAGTGGAAAATTCCATTCATAAAAATAACGATAGAAGGCAGAGCCAGATATGGAAATCTAGAGAATAAGATTAATACGCTTTACTGGCCAGTGGAAAATTCCATATACCAGATGACTGCAGCATTGTGTTAAGAGATTATTGCATGATGTTTTCCATATCGGCTCTGGTATTAGCCCGAGACTCCCATATCAAGTCCGACAACGAAGCTGGAGGGCTGATATGGGTCGAGGGTTAATACCAGGGACGATATGGAAAATTTCATGTCATAATCTTTTTATCACATATTTTACATTGACTTTTATATTGCAAAAAAAGATCTTTGAACGGACAAATTGCGAAAAATAAATACTTAAGAGAGTTGCCTTTGTTCAACTTGCAAATATTTTTGCTTTGAGTCTGGTTTCAAAAATATACCAAACAATGCCGATCTGTACAATGACTTTAGCAATTGTTTGTAAAATCTACATAAAGACGTTGATATTTGACTGGAAATTCCTATTCAACACGACGTATACATTTGAGCTAATTATTCCGTTTCAAGTTATTTAAACTTTAATCCAATATGTTGAAATGTGTTCATTTGATTGAAATACGATTTTATGCATATCTTTATGCATCATCTTTCCTTGTACTTTAACATATAATCTTCGAGACCACTGCGCAGAAACCGGAAGTTGAATTCGAGGGCAAATACGGATGTGTGAGTGCAAATACGGATATTTGTCCTGAGGGCAAATAACCAACACTGACTTCTAGCTATTATTGGACATGCAAAAACGAACATATTGTAACAAAATATGTGATAAAATCTATAATTGCATAATTTGACCTTGACGCTGTCCGAAATAAAGATATATTGTAATCGATAACTGAGACGACGTATGCCAAGTGTACTTGACCAGGCTCACTATATATATGTGTGTGTATTTTGATTTAGCATAATTAAACACAACTGCAAGAAAGATGATGATTTATATTTTCTTCTAAAATAACACAGTAAAAAAACTCTTCTCGAGACACAATAAAAAAGAAAGAAATTAACGCAAAGTTGCCGCCGCAATATTCTGTTTAATGGTTTCTTGTGCATTCATTATAAGTCTCTTTTGTTCGATTTCCTCATCAGTGGTTGAAGCAAATCTCCTCTTTTTCTCTATTGTGTTACGTTAATCCGTTACACACCTATGCAGACGATAGATAAACGTGCAGTTACGAAACGATGCAAACGGAAAATTACAGGTCAGTGGGCGGTGCTTAATTTTGTCTAGTGACCATTACGTCTTTAGCCTTAGAATTTCCAAGAAAGTCCGTCAAACATAGTTCGTGGAAAAAACTTAGTTACTGTTTCAAGTTATAGATCAGCAACATCGTACAAAAATGTTCTAAGCTCCCGTGACCAACTATGATTATTTAGACGCTCAGTAAATTGTTGAAGGGTGAGCGCTTTAGACGGTCAGTAAATAGTTGAAGGGTTCGCGCTAAAGCGCTAAAGCGCTCACCCTTCAACAATTTACTGACCGTCTAAATAATCATAGTCGGTCACGCTAAAGCGCTCACCCTTCAAAAATTTACTGACCGTCTAAATAATCATAGTCGGTCACTAGGGAGTTTAGAACTTATAATATACGTTTTTATTCAGCCGTAGATAACAAATACGGACCAAGCAATGCATAGAAAATACATGCAACCTTTGTCATAATTTATTTCTGTACTTAATTTAGTAACACTTGTTGACCATGTTGATTACCTCTGTCAAAAACTATGAGAATTTTGACAAATTTAAAATGTAAGAAATATGTGAAAGTGACAAATAAGCAACAAAAAAGAGAAATACATTAGATATTGTACTACCACTTTGTTATTAGTCATAAATGCAAATGTCAAATTCATAGGCAGTTTATGAAGTATATTTTATACAGAAATGGTGTTCGTAATAAAAACATTGCTATGTTCCTCCATAATGTTGTATGGTAAAGATCTCCAGGGTAAACACAAGACGCTGACACATATCAAACGTTATATATGATTGACTTATTGTTATCTAGTGACATTTAGTCCCGTCCTATTGACATTCCTGACGTATTTTTATAAAGGGTACGTGGATCGTGTGTATGAATTTATTCTTAATAGAACACCCATAGTGAAATAATTATAGTGTTTGTATGTATAATACTCATGAGATTCTGAGAAAATGACTAAACCATGTGCTTGCTACGAAAACCGCTCTTTTCATTCAAGGGAGATAAATCTTAATAATAACATTTAATATACAAAACAATGAATGACTAGAATTACGGAAGTCTGGATATATCACGCATAGCTTACATTTAATTTCCAATACTTCTAGCCAATTCATTAATCTTGAATCGACACAGAAGAGTATTGGAGTTACTCCCCTTGAATATGTTTAGTTGTCAAAAAGGTTCAACTTGAGATTGGGTCTAGTCCTTGGTGATGTGCATTGGGTAGGCCACATTGTCTATAGGGTTGATAATGTATTACGGAAATTCGATGGATTCCAACGCTGACCTGCCATGATATTGCTAGAATATTGTGGCGTTAAGCAACAATCATCCCATTATAACTCATTGCTTCTCTTCTTTAAGAATCCATAGATACATGTACTACCAAGTTCTCTTTTAGTATCCCATTACGTTGGTACATGTGCATGTTTGTTGAAATTCAAACGTCCAACCCTACTCTAAATTTATTTATATCCGTTGAATCTAATTTTCCTGGTTTTCATTGGTTCCACCAAACCACGAAATGTAGTGATGAATCGGTAATATAATGCATAGCGTGCTCGTCTCGAGTGCGGTAGATCGTGGTTTCGAGCCCTGATCGGGTAAAACCAAAGACTATAAAATTGGTATTTGTTGTTTCTCCACTAAGCATGCGGGAATAAGGAGAACGCGCAAAGACTGGTTGGCTCGGAATCAGGATACTGTGGCCGAGTATGACGACATGTCTATTGGCGGACTGTTGTTTCAGTGAGCCAGCACTATAAAGATCCAACTAAGGGTGTTGATCTAGTACAAAGCGGACCTCATCATCATCTCATTTAAAATTAACTTATTGTCGCCATGATATACTGAAAAATTGCTGAATTGGCGTTAAACAACACTTACTCACTCGTTCTTGTCACTGATATGTCACGAAGCTTGAATATTGATGACTTGCGGTTAAACAACTAAACGTCATAAAAAACCGAAGTTGCAATTAGAAATGGACAATCTCGAATCAAGCGCGATCAAAAGATCAAGTTGGCGTTAAACAACAATCACTCACTTACTCTATGAAAGTCAATAACAAGAGAAATCGTGAATTCAAATATCAGCGAACATCTCTCTTTCTGTCAATCCACGAAAACTGGCACAAACGAAAATAAATGAAACGAACGTTTTTTGTTTGTTTGTGAGTAGAAGGTAAATTATGTCACCGTGACACATGATGATATATCCATTGAATCAACATTGGCCTCTAGGAAGTCATTTATACTTGACAATCAGTGAATAGTTTATAATTATCTTTGCCATTTTTCACTATAAACGTCTAAGTCACTTATTTATTTATATTTATATTTTGGAGATAGTCGAGTCGGTCGTGCGGATATCGCACAAATGTCGTGAGACAGTGGTATTATGAAGGAATTCATAAAAGTTATTCTTAGGAATAAAATTTTTAAGCCAGTCATCATGAATGAACATATTGCCTTGTTTTATACTATGCGTTATATAATTTCCTAACATGTTCTTTTTGTTTGATCATATATATCAATGGCTATCCTGTTTAGGCCCTTTGGTTTTATTGCTCCCAAAACTTTAAATTATTTGGCTTACCAATCTTTTGATCTTGAGCGTACATGATCAAGGTTGTTCCAGAAGCGCGTCGTGTGTACTGCATTAGATAGCTACGTTTTATCCTCTTTATTAAGAATCATATCATCATTTATGTATGGAAATATATATCATGATTATGTCGTGCTTTACATATTTTAAGTAACAGTATTTGTTGTATTGCTCCCAAATATTTTTATATTGCAACCAAACCAGTATATAAAGGTCACTCAAGGGAACCTGAAGATGTGGCCTTTATGAGCAGATACCCATTATATACAGGTTAAAAGTATATGCACTATTCATTAATGAGAAAATGAGACTGCCCTTTACATAGAGGTGCCCTTTAAAACAGGTTTGTCTGAATTTGTTTTATTGCTCCCAAATACCTTTACATTATTTGGGTTTCCAGTCGTACCTGATAAAGGTTATTCCATAAACGTGTCATGCGCACTAACTTTGATACCTACGTTTTTAATAACAAAGCATATTTCGGGATTTCGGACGAATTCCAAAATTCCCGGATGTAAGAGATCTAGAGTAGAATGTACGACCTTCACATTTGTATTATCGGGAATCTTTGCTAGTACGCATTACTTCTTAAATAATATAAATACACAATAATTGCACATAAGGAAAAAAGAAGCTTAGTTTAAACAGTGATGGTTGACAAATCCATCAGAATCAACAAAGCGAATAATCACCTTTAACCCGAAGTCACTGATGATAGAAACAACCACGACAAATGCCGTTGGAAATCCAGTTCCTGGATTGGGACAAGCACAAAAATGTGGCGGGGTAAAACAGATAAATGAATGCTCACCCATCTGGATCTCAAACGGCAATACAAATATATACAAACGATCAAAAAAATCTGCATAGACTCGCTCCCACTCAATAATACCATATGTGGCAGGGCAAAGCAGGTTAATGAATGTTCACCTATCTCTCTTGATAACTGGATCTCAAACGGCAATTCAAATATATACAGGCGATAACAGAAAGATGCACATACTCGCTTCATCTCAAAAAGACCACCTACTATCATAAAATGAATACCTACACAAACATTGACAGTACAATCGCCGGGTCAATGAATCCTCGTAGTTATAAGAGCATACTATTCCTACAAAACTAAATACACGTGTACGGATACGACTTAAATAAAAGATCAAAGAAAAAATGATTGATGCTAGAGTAAACAAGAAGTAACATAATAACAGGTATAAATAAAGGTGTTACAGTTGGCAACAGATAACACACAATATCTGTACCTACATAATTATATATGACAAGTGGGGCTTGACATAACACCTGTGGTTAAATCTATTACCACCATTGAAATAACTCTAACACAAATGGTGACATACAGCTGATGGAATAGATTGAGGTTTGCCAATTTATACCACAGGTCTGTTTGTTAAACAATAAACATCAGAGAACATCGAATCAGGAATGGGAATGGACAATCCAAAGACACTGGCAACATTGGGAACACATGACACAGGAAGAGGGAAAAAAGATTAATAGAACAAAAAACCATGAACTAAAAAGATGAACAATGCGAACCCACCAACAAATAAAGTGTAAATAAACGTTACAGAAAACCAAAGGGGCAATACATTAAAGGATAATCTAAAGACACTGGCAACATTGGGTACATACGACACAGGTCACAGAAAAACAAAGGGGCAATCATTAAAGGACAATCCAAAGACACTGGCAACATTGGGTACATACGACACAGGTCACAGAAAAACAAAGGGGCAATCATTAAAGGACAATCCAAAGACACTGGCAACATCGGGTACATAAGACACAGGTCACAGAAAAACAAAGGGGCAATCATTAAAGGACAATCCAAAGACACTGGCAACATCGGGTACATAAGATACAAATCACAGAAAAACAAAGGGGCAATCATTAAAGGACAATACAAAGACACTGGCAACATCGGGTACATAAGATACAAATCACAGAAAAACAAAGGGGCAATCATTAAAGGACAATACAAAGACACTGGCAACATTGGGTACATACGACACAGGTCACAGAAAAACAAAGGGGCAATCATTAAAGGACAATCCAAAGACACTGGCAACATCGGGTACATAAGATACAAATCACAGAAAAACAAAGGGGCAATCATTAAAGGACAATACAAAGACACTGGCAACATTGGGTACATACGACACAGGTCACAGAAAAACAAAGGGGCAATCATTAAAGGACAATCCAAAGACACTGGCAACATTGGGTACATACGACACAGGTCAGAGAAAAACAAAGGGGCAATCATTAAAGGACAATCCAAAGACACTGGCAACATCGGGTACATAAGACACAAATCACAGAAAAACAAAGGGGCAATCATTAAAGGACAATACAAAGACACTGGCAACATTGGGTACATACGACACAGGTCACAGAAAAACAAAGGGGCAATCATTAAAGGACAATCCAAAGACACTGGCAACATTGGGTACATACGACACAGGTCACAGAAAAACAAAGGAGCAATCATTAAAGGATAATCTAAAGATACTGGCAACATTGGGTACATACGACACAGGTCGCAGAAAAAAAAGGGGCAATCATTAAAGGACAATACAAAGACACTGGCAACATTGGGTACATAAGACACAGGTAGCAGAAAAAAAAGGGGCAATCATTAAAGGACAATACAAAGACACTGGCAACATTGGGTACATACGACACAGATCGCAGAAAAAAAAGGGGCAATCATTAAAGGACAATACAAAGACACTGGCAACATTGGGTACATACGACACAGATCGCAGAAAAAAAAGGGGCAATCATTAAAGGACAATACAAAGACACTGGCAACATTGGGTACATACGACACAGATCACAGAAAACAAAGGGGCAATCATTAAAGGACCATCCAAAGACACTGGCAACATTGGGTACATAAGACACAGATCGCAGAAAAAAAAGGGGCAATCATTAAAAGACAATCCAAAGACACTGGCAACATTGGGTACATAAGACACAGATCACAGAAAATCAAAGGGGCAATCATTAAAGGACAATACAAAGACACTGGCAACATTGGGTACATAAAACACAGATCGCAGAAAAAAAAGGGGCAATCATTAAAGGACAATCCAAAGACACTGGCAACATTGGGTACATAAGACACAGATCGCAGAAAAAAAGGGGCAATCATTAAAGGACAATCCAAAAACACTGGCAACATTGGGTACATAAGACACAGATCGCAGAAGAAAAGGGGCAATCATTAAAGGACAATACAAAGACACTGGCAACATTGGGTACATACGACACAGATCGCAGAAGAAAAGGGGCAATCATTAAAGGACAATACAAAGACACTGGCAACATTGGGTACATACGACACAGATCGCAGAAAAAAAAGGGGCAATCATTAAAGGACAATACAAAGACACTGGCAACATTGGGTACATACGACTCAGATCACAGAAAACAAAGGGGCAATCATTAAAGGACAATCCAAAGACACTGGCAACATTGGGTACATAAGATCCAGATCGCAGAAAAAAAAGGGGCAATCATTAAAGGACAATCCAAAGACACTGGCAACATTGGGTACATAAGACACAGGTCACAGAAAACCAAAGGGGCAATCATCAAAGGACAATCCAAAGACACTGGCAACATTGGGTACATACGAAACAGATCACAGAAAACAAAGGGGCAATCATTAAAGGACAATACAAAGACACTGGCAACATTGGGTACATAAGACACAGGTAGCAGAAAAAAAAGGGGCAATCATTAAAGGACAATCCAAAGACACTGGCAACATTGGGTACATAAAACACAGATCGCAGAAAAAAAAGGGGGCAATCATTAAAGGACAATACAAAGACACTGGCAACATTGGGTACATAAGACACAGGTCGTAGAAAAAAAAGGGGCAATCATTAAAGGACAATACAAAGACACTAGCAACATTGGGTACATAAGACACAGGTAGCAGAAAAAAAGGGGCAATCATTAAAGGACAATACAAAGACACTGGCAACATTGGGTACATAAGACACAGGTAGCAGAAAATCAAAGGGGCAATCATTAAAGGACAATACAAAGATACTGGCAACATTGGGTACATACGACACAGATCGCAGAAAAAAAAAGGGGCAATCATTAAAGGACAATCCAAAGACACTGGCAACATTGGGTACATAAGACACAGATCGCAGAAGAAAAAGGGGGCAATCATTAAAGGACAATCCAAAGACACTGGCAACATTGGGTACATAAGACACAGATCGCAGAAAAAAAGGGGCAATCATTAAAGGACAATCCAAAGACACTGGCAACATTGGGTACATAAGACACAGATCGCAGAAAAAAAAGGGGGAATCATTAAAGGACAATACAGAGACACTGGCAACATTGGGTACATAAGACACAGATCGCAGAAAAAAAAGGGGCAATCATTAAAGGACAATACAAAGACACTGGCAACATTGGGTACATACGACACAGATCACAGAAAACAAAGGGGCAATCACTAAAGGACAATCCAAAGACACTGGCAACATTGGGTACATAAGACACAGATCGCAGAAAAAAAAGGGGCAATCATTAAAGGACAATACAAAGACACTGGCAACATTGGGTACATAAGACACAGATCGCAGAAAAAAAAGGGGCAATCATTAAAGGACAATACAAAGACACTGGCAACATTGGGTACATAAGACACAGGTAGCAGAAAAAAAGGGGCAATCATTAAAGGACAATACAAAGACACTGGCAACATTGGGTACATAAGACACAGGTCGTAGAAAAAAAGGGGCAATCATTAAAGGACAATACAAAGACACTAGCAACATTGGGTACATAAGACACAGGTAGCAGAAAAAAAAGGGGCAATCATTAAAGGACAATACAAAGACACTGGCAACATTGGGTACATAAGACACAGATCGCAGAAAAAAAAGGGGCAATCATTAAAGGACAATACAAAGACGCTGGCAACATTGGGTACATAAGACACAGGTCACAGAAAACCAAAGGGGCAATCATCAAAGGACAATCCAAAGACACTGGCAACATTGGGTACATAAGATACAGGTAGCAGAAAATCAAAGGGGCAATCATTAAAGGACAATACAAAGATACTGGCAACATTGGGTACATACGACACAGATCGTAGAAAAACAAAGGGGCAATCATTAAAGGACAATCCAAAGACACTAGCAACATTGGGTACATAAGACACAGGTAGCAGAAAAAAAGGGGCAATCATTAAAGGACAATACAAAGACACTGGCAACATTCGGTACATAAGACACAGATCGTAGAAAAAAAAGGGGCAATCATTAAAGGACAATCCAAAGACACTGGCAACATTGGGTACATAAGACACAGGTCACAGAAAAACAAAGGGGCAATCATTAAAGGACAATACAAAGATACTGGCAACATCGGGTACATAAGACACAGATCGCAGAAAAAAAAGGGGCAATCATTAAAGGACCATCCAAAGACACTGGCAACATTGGGTACATAAGACACAGATCGCAGAAAAAAAAGGGGCAATCATTAAAGGACAATACAAAGACACTGGCAACATTGAATACATAAGACACAGATCGCAGAAAAAAAAGGGGCAATCATTAAAGGACAATACAAAGACACTGGCAACATTGGGTACATAAGACACAGGTAGCAGAAAATCAAAGGGGCAATCATTAAAGGACAATCCAAAGACACTGGCAACATTGGGTACATACGACACAGATCGCAGAAAAAAATAAAGCAATCAAATACCAAACACAACACAGAAAGTTAATAATATTAGCAATACGAACCCCACCAAATAACCCGGGATGAACCCAGGATGATCACACAATCTTTACCAAATATTTAAAGTAATATTACATATCTAGCTTACTGGAAGTATTTTCTCTGAGAAACGAAGAAAGTACAAAAGACACAAATACATGTGTAAAATTCACAAATGATAACTTCTCATCAAGCCTTGCGATAGAAATTCAGCTCATGGCATAGACAAATGTTAACCAAACTACCAATTGTTCACGGTCACATCAACACATGTAATGTAACTTGATAAATGGGTTAAGTTGTTAATGGCAACGATAAATATTATTAATACAAGCGTATATATCTAAGAAGAGCTTGAATATACCAAAGGGAGGTAATCAGAATCCGTAAATCGAGGAAGAACAGACAACACAATGATCAAAAGAAAAAGGACAAAAGGACAAACAAGGATCCACAAAACACACACATAAAACTAAAGATCGAGTAACACAAACCCCACTAACAACCGGGGATGAACTCAAGTGTTCCGGGAGTGTACTCAGTTCCTGCTCCACTAGTGGCACCCGTCAAAAGTCTGCTACTTACTTTGACCTTCATCTTTAACTCGACAACGGAGCAAGATTAAAAACAAAACTCTTCGACAAACGCGATGACTTCACTTTTCCAATAGTCAACTTCCCCTTTATAGGTAGCAATATTCCAGCATCACTGAAGTTGCGAGTTCGAATCCCGCTCCTGGAAGGCGTACTCGATACAAAATGATAAAATAATGCAAGAAAATCACATGTTTAACTTTCTGGAAGTCACAGTCTCTGAGAAGCGAAGAAGGTAAAATGACAAAATATATGAGTAAGATCATTAATGCAAATACATATGAAATACAAACATGACAAGCACAAATACATGTAAAGGTTCAAATTTGGTTGCATTCAAATTTTGTTTATTTCCGTTAAAAACCTGTAACCACAGACAACTGCATATACAATATTTTCCCTATTTCCAAATTTGTATTTTTCAATTATATTTCAATATTTCGCGCTAATAAATCTTATCATCTCTCGAATAACACATTCTGATTTAACTTTCCTATAAAATGTCAACTTATTATCGAAAACGGGGCCGTCGTGACCGTGATCGTATGGTAGTTGGATCTACAACTACCTATGCGATCGGTGCCTATCACCACTGATGTTGTGGGTTCGGCTCTGCTCAGGGCGAGGTTTACAACATTATGTGATACAGTTTGTCAGTGACTTGCGAAAACTCGATGGTTTTCTCCGTGTCTTCCGGTTTCCTCCACCAATAAAACTGACCGCCACGATATTACTGAAATTTTGTTGAAAGTGGCGTTAAACACCATAAAATTAATAATAATATTATCGAAAACAAATACACCTAGCCAAGAATTTTTTTTTATCAGATATAAGTAATTTATAAGAAAAGTTATTAAAAAATATCAAAGGAGTAACATGAAGCCGTAAATCGAGAAAGAACTATGGCCATACGACAAACAATGATCTACAAATTACTCCAACGAAAACTAATGAACCACGAACCAATTTGTTAGCGTCAAATAAAACTTTCATACCTTTCACAGTTTTCATCAACATTTTATAGTAAGAAAATTAACATGCAAAAAATAAAGCTATTTGTCACAGCTTTATATATGATGTTCGAATGCTTTTGTGGACTATGGTTTAAAGATATGGTATAGTAATTAATAATTGTATTATACTAAAAGTAGTATAGGTTTAAAACATCCAACCTATTAATTTATTATCTCGACAAATACAAGATCTACTTTGACACTTAAAAAGTGCGTCTTGACTAACTGACAAATGGACATCGTTAGATTAAAGAAATGAAGTATACAACTATGATATGATACCCACCACATTCTAATCAACAGTCAAAAGCCTTGATCTTTAGTTTTATGTGTAATGTTTTGTAGATCGGTGTTTGTCATTTTTCTTTTGGCCATTGTGTTGTCTGTCCTTCTTCGATTTACGGATTCTGATTACTCCTTTGGTGTCTTCAAACTCTTCTTGATCCATATATCACTTTGTATACTGGTAGTCAGCAGACATGTTCGGCCCACACTACATTAAATTGTTACCCAATAATATGCATGATTTCGAGGAATAATATTCCTCTGACTTTGATTAGGAAGAGATCACTTGAAATATATAATTAAAAACTGTAACACTGCTTGGAGCTTTCGATGGCGCTACGCAGCTTCGTCAGCATGTTTTTACTAGTGACCAATAAAAATATATAAATAATAATAGATAAAAAGAGCTTGAAGAAACCAAAGGGGTAATCAGAATGTATAAATCGAGGTACAGACAACACAATGGCTAAAAGAAAAAGGACAAATTGATAAAAAACGATCTATAAAGCAAACACATAAAGCTAAAGATCGAGTAACACGGATCCCACTAAAAATCAGGGTGAACTCAGTTGCTCCGGAAGGGTAAGCAATTCCTGCTCCACTAGTGGCACTCGTCGCGTTAATCTAGTTACAAACCCAGTGATAGGTCATGAATGAGGAAAGGAATACAACAATGCAATTCACATTGGCTAACCTCAACTGTTCGCGGTTTATCAATCCTACGGAAGACCCATAACAACGATATTACCCATAAATGTAGAAAATTATTATAGTATTTGGGTTGATATCGCGCATGCTTTGGTAGGATTGGTAGAGCTTGGCTCTGCGGTTTGATCCCTTTGTAAATCTTAACGTGTATTGTTGACCTTGACTACTGGTGACGCTAAATGCAGACATGAGCATCTGGTACATTGAATTAATATATATTTCTATGATGTTTACTACCGTTATGCATTTATTAGTACAATGTATATGATTGATTGAGCGATTGTTCTTTAAGGTGGATATTACCGGAGTGAGCTTTTGAGTGCAAATTTAGATTTCAAGAGAGAAACTATGATATATATTGAATAGCGTCGAATATTTGTGGTTTGAAACGGGTCAACTATCATCCGATATTCAAAACAGAATTTCACAGGGATACTTCAGAGGAACTTGGACTCTGAAGTAAAAATGTAACAAGATATTTACTAAATAAAATCTGTGATAGTGGGAAAAAAAAAAAAAAAACTATCATCCGACCGCGACCACGACGGTCCCTTGGAGAAATGGACCTTGAAGATGCTCATGTTGTAGATAGTGGACGCTCTTTGTCACGAAAAGACTCATGTTTAGTTGAGTGGTGTGGATTTAGAATTTAGGATTTTTTTATCAGATATTGAATGTGCATTAAACAAGCGATGTTTTATTATGGAATTTCTTTATTTACATAAACGTTAGAGAATACCAAAGGGGCAATCAAACACGAGCAATCCAGAGAAACTGGTAAGAAGACTTTGAAGATACCAAAGGGGTAATCAGAATCCGTATAGCGAAGAACAGACAACACAATGACCAAAAGAAAAAGTACAAAAGGACAAACAACGATCTACAAAACATACACATAAAACTAAAGATCGAGAAACACGAACTCCACTAAAAACAGGGGGTGAACTCAGATGCTCCGGAAGGGTAAACAGTTCCTGCTCCACTAGTGGCACCCGTCGTGTTAATCTGGTTACAAACCCGTTGATAAGTCATGAATGAGGAAAGGACCGGAAAGTGTCTATGACAAGGGGAAAATAGGGTACACAAGACGAAGACAAACAAAGCAAAAACTCAACACAATATGTGTTGGACACCGCTATGCGCAAACAAACACAAATAACGTAAATAATACATGAGCTCTAAGACGAATCGAACATCGTTTTTATGCGGAAATCGTTACGGGCATCACAACACGGAACTAATGAACGTAAAGACACATAATAAGACAACACAAAAACTAGGACGATGAGCAACAGTTTTGTCTGGATCTTTCGTTGTTAGAAGGTAGAATAAACAAGTCTTTTTGCACTTCCAATGAAAAGCAGAACAAACGAGGAATATATAATATAGAAAGATCAATACGTATACATGAAAAATTGCCAGGATGTACATATGAGTTCGCGTTGTCGTAAAATATATATACATAAATCGTCCTGTGACACAAAGTTTTCAACAATTTCCCCATTGTAATCTTGCTTATGTTTTCTTACCGCAAAGTGAACTATACTCATTAAAGTCGCCCATTATGAGAACTGATATGTTGTATTTTAAGGTGGACAAGAACATCATTTGAAATTATGTGGTATATTGATTGATCTTTTTATGGTGTATTATTTGAGATTGTCCATTTTTAATTGCACCTTCGGTTTTTTATAGCATTTATTTGTTTAACCGCAAGTGATCAATATTCAAACTTACATATCAGTGACCAGATCGATTGATTAACGCCAATTCAGCACTTTTTCAGCTATTTCATGACTTTCAATGAAATGATGATCAGATCCGCTTTTTACTAGACCAACACTCTAAGTTGGATTTTTATAGTGCTAGTTCACTGAAACAACAGTCCGCGGACAGACATGTCGTCCCACTCGGACACATTATCCTGATTCTGAGCCAACTAGTTTTTGTTCTTTCTCTTTAATGCTGCGTGCTTAGCCGAGAAGCAACACATAACGATTGCATAGTCAATGGTTTGATCTGATCGGGATTCGAACCCACGATCTTCCAAGCTCGAGACAACCATGCTATCCATTACACCACCGATGCGGTTGTCACGAGAGCGAAATTATAAAAGTATAAATCATGTAGGTAAAATGTGGCCCTGAATTTCCTCTTTGCTCTGTTGTGTTGATTGCCACAAGAAAATGCAAGGACAATGGATAGGATGGTCGTTGATTCTGATATCATTCGAGGCCCTATAAATGTAGAAATATAAATATTTATAAATAAGAATTTGAATTGGAATTTGAATTTTGGTGCTTAACGCCATTTTCAGCAATATTTCAGCTATATAATGGCGACCAGTTTTAGTGGTGGAAGAAGCCAGAGTACCAGGAGAGAACCACCGACCATGGGTAAACAACTGGTAAACTTTATCACTTGCGGCTGCGAGTCGAGTGCACCCTTTTTGTAATTTAAAAAGCCGGGAGTGAACCCACGCCGTATTGGTGATAGGCTTGTATGAGTTGCTAGGTAATCCAACTACCTAGCTCATTGAGCCACCCGGGCCCTATCTATAAATAAGATCTGAATTTCCAACGTCCTAATTCATGGTTTTTTATATGTTCAATGATTCTAGTTGAGCAGTGATTGTTTATATTGGTGGACTCTTTGACAATCACTGTTTAGATAAACGTTAGAGAAAACCGAAGGGGCGATCAAGAATGGAATATCCAGAGAAACCGGCAATACCGTGAACACAAGACACATGACGAAGACAAAGAACACAACACATTAATATGTGTTGGACACTACTATATGGAAACAAACACAAATAACGTAATTACACATAGAAATACTTGTATTCCCCATATTTACTTTCCTGGTGTTAAGTTATGACAGAATTTAGTTGTTAAAGATTTTGGTGTCGTAATAGATTACTTTCTAGGCATTTTTATGTTGTTTTGCATATTCAGATTATGACAAAAATTGCTTACTGATAATATTGTATGCAATTTGTACTCATAAAAATATGGAACACGTAATCAACAAAACTATCATGGTATTTTTTTACATCTTTTCATTGTAAGTTACAGTGGGGCTATATCTCTTATGAAAATATGGAACACGTAATAAACAAAACAATAAAGGTACTTTTTTTCACATTTTCATTGTAAGTTCCAGTGAAGATAGAACGATGACTTATCACATATTTTTGCCCTTTGATCATGTAATATATTTTGTTCTCATAAAGATTACAAAAAGAAGAAATAAAGAGTATATGTAACCCTGCACACAAAATAACTAACACGGACATTGCCCGGTCATTCCTGTGCTCCTGAAAGTAACCTAGAGGAAAAATTAACAACCAAAAAAATTAAATTTATGACAAAATTATGACCATAATTCATACAATAACAACGTAATTGTAAGCACACCACAGCTTACAATTCCATAAAAACAAATATGCGTGTTATACATTTAACTATATATGGCTCCTGAAAGTAACCTAGAGGGAAAATCAACAAACAAGCAAAAAAATAAATTTATGATAAAATTATGACCAAGATTAATACAAGAAAAACGCAATTATAAGCACACACAGCTTACATTTTCATAACACAAATATGCTTGTTATAGTTTTAGCTATATATTTCAGAAAAATACATTTACTGTCGATATGACTGGACATGTAATCTGTATGGATATGCCTTAAAATAGAACGTGACAAGTGCACTGAGGACTTTATGGACGTGATCATCAGTTGCAATACAACATTGCAATATTTAATTTGCCACAAAAATAGTTGTGCATCTCTTTCAAATTAAAAACGTAGGCATCAAATCTAGTGAACACTGGATATAACCTTCATCAGGTACGTTCAAAATCGATAGATTGGAAAGCCAAATAATTTAAAGGTTTGGGAGCAATAAAACCAAAGGACCCAAACAGAATAGTCAGAATCGGCTAACGTCACCTATCAAAAGTAATATCTATTATTGAAATGCATAGTTCTTAAATATTATTTAAATAATTACATTACTTCAGTTTTTCATTGAAATGTTACAATATGATTGGTTATGAAGTGGTCACATGATTATAAAAGTGATGTTTCATATCCAAATGAAACTCAAATCCGAACTTGCACGTGCCTCCATGACGACGTCAGATGTAAACAATCAATGGCGTAGTAATTTCCAACAGCAAATAATCTAACAAAAATAAAATTCACAACGAAAAATTCAACTATATTAAATTTTGGTGTGATTTAAATATAATTATAAGAATTGAATGCATTCTTTTGAAGTTTCATTGGGGCATGAAAGCGTTGATCGAACTTCGTTTTCAACATGAAGCGCTACTGCGCTTCATTGAAAATGTACTTCGGTCAACGCTTTCATACCCCAATGAAACTTCAAAAGAATGCATTCAATTCTTAATTATTATTAAAACTACGGTTCTCCTCCCACAGGCTTAGGTGACACCCTTGCCAACTTTAGCCATCATGTTTAGGAAATTTGATTTTCCTGATCCCAAAGATTGTAAAATTATTTGTCTTACCAATCTTTTGACTTTAAGCGTACCTGATGAAAGTTATTCTAGAAACGCGCACCGCGCACTAAATTATATATCTACGTCTTTAATGTATATTTCACGAGAAATTAGTTTTCAAATATATTTTGAAATACATTTTGTAATTTCTCTGTAATTTTAGTGAGCTTAACATGCATAGTCTATAATGTATAACTGTTGTAATTTGTGATGTTAGCTATGTACATGTATACATGTACAATTTAAAAAGTGGTTATACTCTATAGGTAGCAAAATTCGCGGGAATTAAAATTCGCTAATATGAAGGTCAAAGGTATTAGTTAAGTTTCTAATTTCGCGATTGTGGTTGCGTAAAAATTAATCAACATTATAAATGATAGTATTTCCGCGGGTTTTTATTTTCACGAATGTATTGTCCTCACGAAGTTATTTCAGTATTTCATAGGTAGTAGTAAATTGAAAAACAAAAAATACAATTTCAAAATCAAATATTAAAATGGTAGAAAGAGGCAAAATCGATACCTATAGCACAAATACGTAACCGCTCACTTTCCTGGCTTGGTACATGAACTTTGATAATAAAAAAAAGTGCCAGGTTTGACTAGTTATATGTATCCAAACCACATTTATTTGAAATGTTCATGGTCAAGGTAATACAGTCTTCATAAACAAACAGAAAACTAATAAACCTATCAAAATTGTCAAGATCATAGATTTTAAGTAAATGATACAAAGCAGCATCTCTCAAGAAAATGAAACGTTACGAGTTAATCTGTTTACCCTCATTAAACATGCATACACAATCTAAATATGATTGGAGCATTCAACGTCAACCGATTATGCCAAGAGAAAGACAAACCGCTAAAATTGTTTTGCATTTATCGATATCCTTTGCCAGTCTGAAAGTGTCATCAAAACTTAAGAGTAGAAAAACTCATTGGATACCTTACAACAATCGGCTAAACCACCTAATATTTACGGTGAGTGATTCATGTTTCTTAATAGACCATCATCTATTTCTTCTTTAATTAACATTACAACATCGCATGGGGAATAATTTCGACAACACCAGAACATGTACCAAGATGGACAAAGAACATAGAACAAGTATGTCATAATCAAAAATGATTATGTTATCGTTGAAAATAAGTATGCAATAGTTAAAAACGAGCATGTCATTGCTTAATTAAGCGAGTATGTCATAATGTTATAGCTAAAGAAAACAGCAGGTCATCGCTTAAGCGAATATGTCATAGTTAAAAACGAGCATGTCATCGTTTAAGCGAATATGTCACAGTTAAAAGCGAGAATGTCTTCGCTAAAAACGAGTATGTCATGGTTAAAACTATTATGTTGTTATTGAAAGTAGTATGCCATCGTTAACAAACATATTTTAATCTTAAAATATTCACATATAATTATTGATTTAACTCATATAAGCAGCATGAACTTTTTACCATTCGCGAGAACCGGTTTTTTTGGCGGGGTCAGTGTTACTCATCTTTTAAGATTTCTGTGTTGTATTGTATTTTTTTTTTTGGGGGGGTGGGTATTTTGTTTGTAGTCGCCCTGTGTGTTGTGTGCTCAATGCTGTCAGTGTCTCTGGGCTGTCCATTATTGATTGTCCCTTCGGTTTTCTCTAACGTTTGGTTAGAACATATATCCAATGCTATAATTAGATATCACCAAGGCCACGTGTATACATTTCTCACGTGTGATGTTTATTTGTTTTTACCTTTGCTCTTTTGTTTGTGTGAACCAATGTACAAAAATGTACTTGTATTTGAAAATAGAAACAAAATTAGAACAGACCGAGAATTGCCCAACATTTATCGATTTAAATAATCCATTCGTGTTGGGTTTGTCCTCGGGAAAACAATTAATAACATATGACTTGTCTAATATGTGTTATAATTGTTGACATTTACAATCTTTATGAACAAATAATGCGTAGTTAAAAGGCCCTTAAAATTTACATCAAACATTGTTATACCATATGTATAACAGATGTATGTGTAAAATAGAAACCTGTCACTTAGCAACACAATAAAAGTGATTTATTGATTGAAAGGTACAAACATTTGTCTTTCTGACAGGTGCTGCTATATCTGGTTTAAACTATTTATTTCAGCAATGTGGACCTTTCTTCAATTGCTTTTAAAGCTAAGACTACGCATAAAATATTTAATATTTCCGTAAATGGGTTTACTAACATTGTATACCAATTAATCATCTAAACCAAAATTTTCTACTTTTACCTGACTTTTTGAAAATAAGAATATGAGAAGTTGTGTTGCTAACGATTTATGTGTGGTAATGTTGATATTATGTGGAGAGCATTTGCACGAGAATATCATTTCACTAAGAAGGGTGGTTTGGAACCATAAACTAGTTTAACCATACCACGTTTTATTAAGTGCCTATACCATGTCAGGAAAGTGAGCGCTCATATATTTGTGTGTTAGTGGTATAGATTTAGCATCTTTCTAATATTTAGATTTTAGATTTTTGAATTGTTCCGACAGTGTGGTATTTTTTTTTTTTTTTTTTTCATTTTATTATCAATTATAACAGATGATAAATAATCATTTGTATAATTGTTTGTTTGTCTGTAATTAATGTACGTGGCGAAGTGGCAACCTACAATATCAATGATGCAAATGAATTGTGCTCATATAAGTTCTTCAGAAATGCAATGTAGCAGTCTATTTTCAAAGAGATCTGGGTTGAAACTAATACATCTCATTAGCTATTTTGACAACTTGCGAAGCGTTAGATCAAATCATTCCATTACCATACTATACAAACTAAAGTGTGGTATATTGCGACATATCATCCACCAATACAACCGAAATATTGTTGAAAGTGGCGTTAAACACCATTACTATAACCCCCTATTCCCACCTACTTTTTCAAGCTACACATTTCATATCGTGATGAATACATTTCTGAGTAAGACGTATAAAAAAAAAAAAGCAACAAAAAAAACAGAAAAGAAAAATAAAGATTAAATATTGGATAAAAGATCAGTTTGGATGCAATTTGTTAAGTAGTTATTCATCGAAAATGACTCGGGTTACAGTATTTTTTAATTGTGCCAATTATAGTATTAAACTGCCGTAAAAAGAAAAATAGAGTCCCATAATACAGTCAAACCTGTCTAATCCGAACCTACTTAGGACCAACGTGTGTGTTCGTAATATACAGGTTTTCGGTTAATACAAGTTAAATTAACAAAGATTGTATTTAAAGGTTGATTTATAGAGGGTTCTAGTTCTTTCAGGGTTCGGTTAAGACAGGTTTTACTGTATATATAAAAGTAATATGTTAAATAACCTTTCCCGCCAAATTATATTAAACATCTTTATATTAGCGTACAAATGGTTTCCCTTGACTCGTGACATGTTGTATCCATCGGTACCATTTGTACCTATATTTTATCTGATATTAGTACCCATCCTACAACAGATTTTGTTAGATTCTTACATTTTATAGGGGCCGTCGTGGTCGTATCGTAGTTGGATTTACAACTACATGTGCGAGCAGTGACTATCACCACTAAAGTTGAGAGTTCGAATCCCGTTCATCGCGAGGTGTACTCGAGACGACATTGTGATAAAGTTTGTCAGTGACTTGCGGAGGTCAGTGGTTTTCTCCGGGTACTTCGGTTTCTTCCACCAATAAAACTGACCGCCACGATATAACTGAAATATTTCTAAAAGTGGCGTTAAACACCATAAACCTAAACCTAAAGCCTCACATTTTCCTCATTTGCCACATTTACACAAATTACATATGAAGAAGAATTGCATAGCAGGAACATCCAAATGATGTTATTGACATGAACTTTATTGTTGTTGTAATGTCATCCAAAGCTCTATGCACTTGTACCCTCTGAATAACGTGTCATTTTGTCTGTGCAAAGTAATCTGTTACCCTTCTGAATTAAAAAACATGTATATTTGGACGCTGTCATAATAAAAAACGGTAGTAAAAATATCCATCCGTATGATGTCGTCTGGTAATTTTCAACAACGATCTATTTCATGACAAACTTGAGATTACAACATGTTTTCATACTTTGTCAAACGCACAAATGATTTCATATCTGGTACCATCAATTACAGAGGGAACCAGTTGACGCTCATGAGATATGACAGGCAAACAAATAGTATCCCGCACCAGAGGGTAACAGACTAAAATGTCACCTTTTTGTAAACCAAATGAAAATGCAAGATTTCCATTTCATGCAAATTTACATAAAATATAATGAATTCAAATATGATAGCTATTGGTGGTGTGCCTTCATTATGAATGACCATGGTTTTTATTGGACCACAGTTGATGTGATGTTTCAGATAGTTTATTGATGTTACGTTACAAATGAACCACTAACGTTAATTTAGCATGACTTATCAGATTCTTACTAATACTCTTGGCGCTTCATATAACTTTTAATCTATTCTGTGTTACCATAAAAACAAGTACCACAAATTGTGTGAATCTACGAAGTCGGTTTTTTTTAGCAATTCTTAAATATGACGTCTTTAATGTCTGTAGCAGAATAAAATCAAGTGACATGAATATTAATAAAATGAAAAGCTAAATCTACCACGCTGTTGGAACTATTCCAAAATCAAACATCAAAAGCGTAGAAAGAGGCAAAATCGATACCCCACAACACAACAAATATTATCCAGTTTTGCTCAACAACAATAAGGAATGGGAAATGGGTTAGGATTATAGTGTTTAACGCCACCTTCAACGCTATTCCAGTTATATCGTGTTGGTCAGTTTTATTGGTGGAGGAAACCAGAGTGCCCGGAGAAAACCACCGACCTGCCACAAGGAATGGGAAATGCAAATTGCAACATGGCACAAAGGCTTGCAGTAACTTGCATGAAATTATCATCGTGTAATAAACACAACAAATGACGTTTATGCAAGGTATAAATTACAAAAACATATATTTCAGAAATTATACAAGATGAGAAATATAAAGTTTGTCAACTTTGTGCCACTCCAGAAATCAAAATTAACATAGTAGTAAAATTATTTGTCATTTATTCAATATTATTCAATGACCAGTCTTTTGATTACTTTATCAAAAGAATAATTAGGACACATGTAATATGTGTAGATACGTATAATATGCTAATCATGTATCAGCGGTATATTTCTGAAATCAGGAATTGTAATAATGACAAAGGAGCTGTGTTTTATTTAAATATTGACCGTCATAAAAAACCGATATAGCTGTGATAATTTTTAAGAATTGATTAAGGGCTCATAATAACTTGACACTACATTGACAATGACACAATGACATACTGTGGGAATAAAAATATGCTTTTATTATTTTCTCTACAATATAAGAACAGACATAAAAAAAAATATATAAATCAGAAGTTTATAATAATAATAATAATGCTGTGTGTCCATATCAGAGCTGGTCATGGACTAATTGATTAATGTGACGACTGTATACCATAAAAAAGGACAAATCAGTTAAACACAACAACAACATTACTAAGACTTGTCTAAATGAGTGTGATGGTGAGTGTCTTATAAGAGACAGTAACTGCTTACTGTCTTACCCTTCTCGAGCACCTTGGTTCACGTCCGGTTTATTGGTGGGATCCGTTTTGATCATCATCTTAGTTTTCTGTGTGTGTGTGTGTGTGTGTGTGTGTGTGTGTGTGTGTGTGTGTGTGTGTGTGTGTGTGTGTGTGTGTGTGTGTGTGTGTGTGTGTGTGTGTGTGTGTGTGTGTGTGTGTGTGTGTGTGTGTGTGTGTGTGTGTGTGTGTGTGTGTGTGTGCGTGCGTGCGTGCGTGCGTGCGTGCGTGCGTGCGTGCGTGCGTGCGTGCGTGCGTGCGTGCGTTCGTGCGTGCGTGTGCTTGTGCGTGCGTGTGCTTGTTTCTACGTTCTTAGTTCCATACTTTGATGTCCGCTCCCTCCCCTCTTTCGCAAACAGCTGAGTTTCATCCCTGGTGTGTGGCGGGGTCCATGTTTTCATGTGTGTTTTATTTTGTCTTCGTCCTGTGTCTTGTGTGTCCAATGTTGCCAGTTTCTCTCAATTGTCCATTCTGGATTACCCCTTCAGTTTTCTCTAATGTTTCTGTAATCTTCCCAAAATATTGACCTATTTCAAAACAGGTAAAACTATCATGGGAAAACCAGGGCCTAGAAATATGAAAGGTCTCACCTTTCCTCAAAGTGTCATTAAGTTGGGAGGTAAATAAGAAAAGTTTCATGATACTAAAGGGTTAATCAGAATCCGTAAATCGAAGAAGGACAGACAACACAGCGGCCAAAAACGGCCAAAAGGACAAACAACGATTTACAAAACATTACACATAAACTAAAGATCGAGTAACACGAACCCAAGTAGTAACAGCTCCTAACTAGCAACAGGTTTTTTAAGCGTAATCGTTTGTGAAACTTTACAGTCAACTTTGACTACCTTATCAGTTGTTTCTCCTCTAACCTCCTGTAAGCATTTGTTGTCTTATTACGGTTTCACTGTTTTACCCACTTTATAGTTGTAGAATTGTATACGTCAAGAATATAACTGAGATATTGCTAATTTGGCATAAAAAGACCTTCAGTTAATTGCTTTTTATTTATTTTTTGTTTGTTTGTTTTTAAAAAAAAATATTCTTCTTTCTTTATTTTTGCGGAGGTAATCTCTCAACCAGACTCTGTAATAAATGAGATGATTTTTAATTTGTCTACACATCTTGACAGTAATATACAAACAGATCCCTAGTCTAGAAGCTATATTTCACAACTCATACGTTACGCTCGAGTTTGCATGTTGCATTCAGACTTTTTACTACGTCACCGTATGGTGAGTACTAAACTATTAACTCAAGGATTTTTAAGGAATCGTCTATCTTATTTTTCAAAACGTTTCTCGGAAAATATTATCACCTTGTTATATTTTGTCACTTGCATACTATTTCGTATGACATAATAATATGCATAATAGATTATAATACGAGCTCAAATCATAATGTGTTTGTTAGTTTCAAGAAATACGCCCTAAATTTGATATCTACGTTTTCATAAGTAGAATAAAACGTATGGGTTCTATTTTGTTCTTTCATAGTCACACTTCCGTGTTAAACAATGTGGACAAAAATGGCTATAAAATGAAAAAAACTCAAAATAACATACTGTCTGAACAATTCAAAAATCAATTGTCAAAAATCGCAGTAAGATGCAAATCCATACCCCTAACAAACATGTACATACAGCCCACTTTCCTGGCTTGGTATGGATCTTCTCAATAAAGCGTGGCGTAGATCAACTAGTTTTATCGGCCCAAACTTCATATACCTAGATTTTTTTAATTTTTTTTTAGATAATGTTAAAAACATGGAATTTGTAAGATATGTCAGATTTAAGGTTCTGACATTAGTTGTTTATATGTATATGTCTGTCTTTATTATATCCTGGTATTACTTGTTTGATGTCCGTCTTTATTACATCCTGGTATTACTTGTTTGATGTCCTTCTTTATTACATCCTGGTATTACTTGTTTGATGTCCGTCTTTATTACATCCTGGTATTACTTGTTTGATGTCCGTCTTTATTACATCCTGGTATTACTTGTTTGATGTCCGTCTTTATTACATCCTGGTATTACTTGTTTGATGTCCGTCTTTATTACATCCTGGTATTACTTGTTTGATGTCCGTCTTTATTACATCCTGGTATTACTTGTTTGATGTCCGTCTTTATTACATCCTGGTATTACTTGTTTGATGTCCGTCTTTATTACATCCTGGTATTACTTGTTTGATGTCCGTCTTTATTACATCCTGGTATTACTTGTCTGATGTTCCTCTTTATTACATCCTGGTATTACTTGTTTGATGTCCGTCTTTATTATATCCTGGTATTACTTGTTTGATGTCCGTCTTTATTACATCCTGGTATTACTTGTTTGATGTCCGTCTTTATTATATCCTGGTATTACTTGTTTGATGTCCGTCTTTATTATATCCTGGTATTACTTGTTTGATGTCCGTCTTTATTACATCCTGGTATTACTTGTTTGATGTCCGTCTTTATTATATCCTGGTATTACTTGTTTGATGTCCGTCTTTATTATATCCTGGTATTACTTGTTTGATGTCCGTCTTTATTACATCCTGGTATCACTTGTTTGATGTCCGTCTTTATTACATCCTGGTATTACTTGTTTGATGTCTGTCTTTATTATATCCTGGCATTACTTGTTTGATGTCCGTCTTTATTACATCCTGGCATTACTTGTT
This sequence comes from Bathymodiolus septemdierum, assembly GCA_963383655.1. Classification (NCBI taxonomy): domain Eukaryota; kingdom Metazoa; phylum Mollusca; class Bivalvia; order Mytilida; family Modiolidae; genus Bathymodiolus; species Bathymodiolus septemdierum. The sequence goes on along the minus strand of OY726530.1, from coordinate 20,385,285 downwards.
TGATGTCCGTCTTTATTATATCCTGGTATTACTTGTTTGATGTCCGTCTTTATTACATCCTGTTATTACTTGTTTGATGTCCGTCTTTATTACATCCTGTTATTACTTGTTTGATGTCCGTCTTTATTACATCCTGGTATTACTTGTTTGATGTCCGTCTTTATTACATCCTGGTATTACTTGTTTGATGTCCGTCTTTATTACATCCTGGTATTACTTGTTTGATGTCCGTCTTTATTACATCCTGTTATTACTTGTTTGATGTCCGTCTTTATTACATCCTGTTAATACTTGTTTGATGTCCGTCTTTATTACATCCTGGTATTACTTGTTTGATGTCCGTCTTTATTACATCCTGGTATCACTTGTTTGATCTCCGTCTTTATTACATCCTGTTATTACTTGTTTGATGTCCGTCTTTATTACATCCTGGTATTACTTGTTTGATGTCCGTCTTTATTACATCCTGGTATTACTTGTTTGATGTTCGTCTTTAATACATCATGGTATTACTTGTTTGATGTCCGTCTTTATTACATCCTGCTATTACTTGTTTGATGTCCGTCTTTATTACATCCTGGTATTACTTGTTTGATGTCCGTCTTTATTACATCCTGGTATTACTTGTTTGATGTCCGTCTTTATTACATCCTGGTATTACTTGTTTGATGTCCCTCTTTATTACATCCTGGTATTACTTGTTTGATGTCCGTCTTTATTACATCCTGGTATTACTTGCTTGATGTCCGTCTTTATTACATCCTGGTATTACTTGTTTGATGTCCGTCTTTATTACATCCTGGCATTACTTGTTTGATGTCCGTCTTTATCACATCCTGGTATTACTTCTTTGATGTCCGTCTTTATTACATCCTGGTATTACTTGTTTGATGTCCGTCTTTATTACATCCTGGTATTACTTGTTTGATGTCCCTCTTTATTACATCCTGGTATTACTTGTTTGATGTCCGTCTTTATTACATCCTGGTATTACTTGTTTGATGTCCGTCTTTATTACATCCTGGTATTACTTGTCTGATGTCCCTCTTTATTACATCTTGGTATTACTTGTTTGATGTCCGTCTTTATTATATCATGGTATTACTTGTTTGATGTCCGTCTTTATTACATCCTGGTATTACTTGTTTGATGTCCGTCTTTATTACATCCTGGTATTACTTGTTTGATGTCCGTCTTTATTATATCCTGGTATTACTTGTTTGATGTCCGTCTTTATTACATCCTGGTATTACTTGTTTGATGTCCGTCTTTATTATATCCTGGTATTACTTGTTTGATGTCCGTCTTTATTACATCCTGTTATTACTTGTTTGATGTCCGTCTTTATTACATCCTGGTATTACTTGTTTGATGTCCGTCTTTATTACATCCTGGTATTACTTGTTTGATGTCCGTCTTTATTACATCCTGGTATTACTTGTTTGATGTCCGTCTTTATTACATCCTGGTATTACTTGTTTGATGTCCATCTTTATTACATCCTGGTATTACTTGTTTGATGTCCGTCTTTATTGCATCCTGGTATTACTTGTTTGATGTCCGTCTTTATTACATCCTGTTATTACTTGTTTGATGTCCGTCTTTATGACATCCTGGTATTACTTGTTTAATGTCCCTCTTTATTACATCCTGGTATTATTTGTTTGATGTCCGTCTTTATTACATCCTGGTATTACTTGTTTGATGTCCGTCTTTATTACTTCCTGGTATTACTTGTTTGATGTCCGTCTTTATTACATCCTGGTATTACTTGTTTGATGTCCGTCTTTATTACATCCTGGTATTACTTGTTTGATGTCCGTCTTTATTACATCCTGGTATTACTTGTTTGATGTCCGTCTTTATTACATCCTGGTATTACTTGTCTGATGTCCCTCTTTATTACATCCTGGTATTACTTGTTTGATGTCCGTCTTTATTATATCCTGGTATTACTTGTTTGATGTCCGTCTTTATTACATCCTGGTATTACTTGTTTGATGTCCGTCTTTATTATATCCTGGTATTACTTGTTTGATGTCCGTCTTTATTATATCCTGGTATTACTTGTTTGATGTCCGTCTTTATTACATCCTGGTATTACTTGTTTGATGTCCGTCTTTATTATATCCTGGTATTACTTGTTTGATGTCCGTCTTTATTACATCCTGGTATTACTTGTTTGATGTCCGTTTTTATTATATCCTGGTATTACTTGTTTGATGTCCGTCTTTATTACATCCTGGTATTACTTGTTTGATGTCCGTCTTTATTATATCCTGGTATTACTTGTTTGATGTCCGTCTTTATTACATCCTGGTATTACTTGTTTGATATCCGTCTTTATTATATCCTGGTATTACTTGTTTGATGTCCGTCTTTATTATATCCTGGTATTACTTGTTTGATGTCCGTCTTTATTATATCCTGGTATTACTTGTTTGATGTCCGTCTTTATTACATCCTGGTATTACTTGTTTGATGTCCGTCTTTATTACGTCCTGGTATTACTTGTTTGATGTCCGTCTTTATTACATCCTGGTATTACTTGTTTGATGTCCGTCTTTATTACATCCTGGTATCACTTGTTTGATCTCCGTCTTTATTACATCCTGGTATTACTTGTTTGATGTCCGTCTTTATTACATCCTGGTATTACTTGTTTGATGTCCGTCTTTATTACATCCTGGTATCACTTGTTTGATCTCCGTCTTTATTACATCCTGGTATTACTTGTTTGATGTCCGTCTTTATTACATCCTGGTATTACTTGTTTGATGTCCGTCTTTATTATATCCTGGTATTACTTGTTTGATGTCCGTCTTTATTATATCCTGGTATTACTTGTTTGATGTCCGTCTTTATTACATCCTGGTATTACTTGTTTGATGTTCGTCTTTATTACATCCTGGTATTACTTGTTTGATGTCCGTCTTTATTACATCCTGGTATTACTTGTTTGTATGTCCGTCTTTATTATATCCTGGTATTACTTGTTTGATGTCCGTCTTTATTACATCCTGGTATTACTTGTTTGATGTCCGTCTTTATTACATCCTGGTATTACTTGTTTGATGTCCGTCTTTATTATATCCTGGTATTACTTGTTTGATGTCCGTCTTTATTACATCCTGGTATTACTTGTTTGATGTCCGTCTTTATTATATCCTGGTATTACTTGTTTGATGTCCGTCTTTATTATATCCTGGTATTACTTGTTTGATGTCCGTCTTTATTACATCCTGGTATTACTTGTTTGATGTCCGTCTTTATTATATCCTGTTATTACTTGTTTGATGTCCGTCTTTATTAAATCCTGGTATTACTTGTTTGATGTCCGTCTTTATTACATCCTGGTATTACTTGTCTGATGTCCCTCTTTATTACATCCTGGTATTACTTGTTTGATGTCCGTCTTTATTATATCCTGGTATTACTTGTTTGATGTCCGTCTTTATTACATCCTGGTATTACTTGTTTGATGTCCGTCTTTATTATATCCTGGTATTACTTGTTTGATGTCTGTCTTTATTATATCCTGGTATTACTTGTTTGATGTCCGTCTTTATTACATCCTGGTATTACTTGTTTGATGTCCGTCTTTATTATATCCTGGTATTACTTGTTTGATGTCCGTCTTTATTACATCCTGGTATTACTTGTTTGATGTCCGTTTTTATTATATCCTGGTATTACTTGTTTGATGTCCGTCTTTATTACATCCTGGTATTACTTGTTTGATGTCCGTCTTTACTATATCCTGGTATTACTTGTTTGATGTCCGTCTTTATTACATCCTGGTATTACTTGTTTGATATCCGTCTTTATTATATCCTGGTATTACTTGTTTGATGTCCGTCTTTATTATATCCTGGTATTACTTGTTTGATGTCCGTCTTTATTATATCCTGGTATTACTTGTTTGATGTCCGTCTTTATTATATCCTGGTATTACTTGTTTGATGTCCGTCTTTATTACATCCTGGTATTACTTGTTTGATGTCCGTCTTTATTACGTCCTGGTATTACTTGTTTGATGTCCGTCTTTATTACATCCTGGTATTACTTGTTTGATGTCCGTCTTTATTACATCCTGGTATCACTTGTTTGATCTCCGTCTTTATTACATCCTGGTATTACTTGTTTGATGTCCGTCTTTATTACATCCTGGTATTACTTGTTTGATGTCCGTCTTTATTACATCCTGGTATCACTTGTTTGATCTCCGTCTTTATTACATCCTGGTATTACTTGTTTGATGTCCGTCTTTATTACATCCTGGTATTACTTGTTTGATGTCCGTCTTTATTATATCCTGGTATTACTTGTTTGATGTCCGTCTTTATTACATCCTGGTATTACTTGTTTGATGTTCGTCTTTATTACATCCTGGTATTACTTGTTTGATGTCCGTCTTTATTACATCCTGGTATTACTTGTTTGTATGTCCGTCTTTATTATATCCTGGTATTACTTGTTTGATGTCCGTCTTTATTACATCCTGGTATTACTTGTTTGATGTCCGTCTTTATTACATCCTGGTATTACTTGTTTGATGTCCGTCTTTATTATATCCTGGTATTACTTGTTTGATGTCCGTCTTTATTACATCCTGGTATTACTTGTTTGATGTCCGTCTTTATTATATCCTGGTATTACTTGTTTGATGTCCGTCTTTATTATATCCTGGTATTACTTGTTTGATGTCCGTCTTTATTACATCCTGGTATTACTTGTTTGATGTCCGTCTTTATTATATCCTGGTATTACTTGTTTGATGTCCGTCTTTATTACATCCTGGTATTACTTGTTTGATGTCCGACTTTATTATATCCTGGTATTACTTGTTTGATGTCCGTCTTTATTACATCCTGGTATTACTTGTTTGATGTCCCTCTTTATTACATCCTGGTATTACTTGTTTGATGTCCGTCTTTATTACCTCCTGGTATTACTTGTTTGATGTCCGTCTTTATTACATCCTGGTATTACTTGTTTGATGTCCGTCTTTATTACATCCTGGTATTACTTGTTTGATGTCCGTCTTTATTACATCCTGGTATTGTTTGATGTCCGTCTTTATTACATCCTGGTATTACTTGTTTGATGTCCGTCTTTATTACATCCTGGTATTACTTGTTTGATGTTCGTCTTTATTACATCCTGGTATTACTTGTTTGATGTCCGTCTTTATTACATCCTGGTATTACTTGTTTGATGTCCGTCTTTATTACATCCTGGTATTACTTGTTTGATGTCCGTCTTTATTACATCCTGGTATTACTTGTCTGATGTCCCTCTTTATTACATCTTGGTATTACTTGTTTGATGTCCGTCTTTATTATATCCTAGTATTACTTGTTTGATGTCCGTCTTTATTACATCCTGGTATTACTTGTTTGATGTCCGTCTTTATTATATCCTGGTATTACTTGTTTGATGTCCGTCTTTATTATATCCTGGCATTACTTGTTTGATGTCCGTCTTTATTACATCCTGGTATTACTTGTTTGATGTCCGTCTTTATTATATCCTGGTATTACTTGTTTGATGTCCGTCTTTATTACATCCTGTTATTACTTGTTTGATGTTCGTCTTTATTACATCCTGTTATTACTTGTTTGATGTCCGTCTTTATTACATCCTGGTATTACTTGTTTGATGTCCGTCTTTATTACATCCTGGTATTACTTGTTTGATGTCCGTCTTTATTACATCCTGGTATTACTTGTTTGATGTCCGTCTTTATTACATCCTGGTATTACTTGTTTGATGTCCGTCTTTATTACATCCTGGTATTACTTGTTTGATGTCCGTCTTTATTGCATCCTGGTATTACTTGTTTGATGTCCGTCTTTATTACATCCTGGTATTACTTGTTTGATGTCCGTCTTTATTACTTCCTGGTATTACTTGTTTGATGTCCGTCTTTATTACATCCTGGTATTACTTGTTTGATGTCCGTCTTTATTACATCCTGGTATTACTTGTTTGATGTCCGTCTTTATTATATCCTGGTATTACTTGTTTGATGTCCGTCTTTATTACATCCTGGTATTACTTGTTTGATGTCCGTCTTTATTACATCCGGGTATTACTTGTTTGATGTTCGTCTTTATTACATTCTGGTATTACTTGTTTGTATGTCCGTCTTTATTATATCCTGGTATTACTTGTTTGTATGTCCATCTTTATTACATCCTGGTATTACTTGTTTGATGTCCGTCTTTATTACATCCTGGTATTACTTGTTTGATGTCCGTCTTTATTACATCCTGGTATTACTTGTTTGATGTCCGTCTTTATTACATCCTGGTATTACTTGTTTGATGTCCGTTTTTATTATATCCTGGTATTACTTGTTTGATGTCCGTCTTTATTATATCCTGGTATTACTTGTTTGATGTCCGTCTTTATTACATCCTGGTATTACTTGTTTGATGTCCGTCTTTATTATATCCTGGTATTACTTGTTTGATGTCCGTCTTTATTACATCCTGGTATTACTTGTTTGATGTCCGTCTTTATTATATCCTGGTATTACTTGTTTGATGTCCGTCTTTATTACATCCTGGTATTACTTGTTTGATGTCCGTCTTTATTACATCCTGGTATTACTTGTTTGATGTCCGTCTTTATTACATCCTGGTATTACTTGTTTGATGTCCGTCTTTATTACATCCTGGTATCACTTGTTTGAACTCCGTCTTTATTACATCCTGGTATTACTTGTTTGATGTCCGTCTTTTATTACATCCTGGTATTACTTGTTTGATGTCCGTCTTTATTACACCCTGGTATTACTTGTTTGATGTCCGTCTTTATTACATCCTGGTATTACTTGTTTGATGTCCCTCTTTATTACCTCCTGGTATTACTTGTTTGATGTCCGTCTTTATTACATCCTGATATTACTTGTTTGATGTCCGTCTTTATTACATCCTGGTATTACTTGTTTGATATCCGTCTTTATTACATCCTGGTATTACTTGTTTGATGTCCGTCTTTATTACATCCTGGTATTACTTGTTTGATGTCCGTCTTTATTACATCCTGTTATTACTTGTTTGATGTCCGTCTTTATTACATCCTGGTATTACTTGTTTGATGTCCGTCTTTATTACATCCTGGTATTACTTGTTTGATGTCCGTCTTTATTATATCCTGGTATTACTTGTTTGATGTCCGTCTTTACTACATCCTGGTATTACTTGTCTGATATCCCTCTTTATTACATCTTGGTATTACTTGTTTGATGTCCGTCTTTATTACATCCTGGTATTACTTGTTTGATGTCCGTCTTTATTACATCCTGGTATTACTTGTTTGATGTCCGTCTTTATTATATCCTGGCATTACTTGTTTGATGTCCGTCTTTATTACATCCTGACATTACTTGTTTGATGTGTGTCTTTATTATATCCTGGTATTACTTGTTTGATGTCCGTCTTTATTACATCCTGTTATTACTTGTTTGATGTCCGTCTTTATTACATCCTGTTATTACTTGTTTGATGTCCGTCTTTATTACATCCTGGTATTACTTGTTTGATGTCCGTCTTTATTACATCCTGGTATTACTTGTTTGATGTCCGTCTTTATTACATCCTGGTATTACTTGTTAGATGTCCATCTTTATTACATCCTGGTATTACTTGTTTGATGTCCGTCTTTATTGCATCCTGGTATTACTTGTTTGATGTCCGTCTTTATTACATCCTGGTATTACTTGTTTGATGTCCGTCTTTATTACATCCTGGTATTACTTGTTTGATATCCGTCTTTATTACATCCTGGTATTACTTGTTTGATGTCCGTCTTTATTACATCCTGGTATTACTTGTTTGATGTCCCTCTTTATTACATCCTGGTATTACTTGTTTGATGTCCGTCTTTATTACATCCTGGTATTACTTGTTTGATGTCCGTCTTTATTACATCCTGGTATTACTTGTTTGATGTCCGTCTTTATTATATCCTGGTATTACTTGTTTGATGTCCGTCTTTATTACATCCTGCTATTACTTGTTTGATGTCCGTCTTTATTACATCCTGGTATTACTTGTTTGATGTCCCTTTTTATTACCTCCTGGTATTACTTGTTTGATGTCCGTCTTTATTATATCCTAGTATTACTTGTTTGATGTCCGTCTTTATTACATCCTGGTATTACTTGTTTGATGTCCGTCTTTATTATATCCTGGTATTACTTGTTTGATGTCCGTCTTTATTATATCCTGGCATTACTTGTTTGATGTCCGTCTTTATTACATCCTGGTATTACTTGTTTGATGTCCGTCTTTATTATATCCTGGTATTACTTGTTTGATGTCCGTCTTTATTACATCCTGTTATTACTTGTTTGATGTTCGTCTTTATTACATCCTGTTATTACTTGTTTGATGTCCGTCTTTATTACATCCTGGTATTACTTGTTTGATGTCCATCTTTATTACATCCTGGTATTACTTGTTTGATGTCCGTCTTTATTACATCCTGGTATTACTTGTTTGATGTCCGTCTTTATTACATCCTGGTATTACTTGTTTGATGTCCGTCTTTATTACATCCTGGTATTACTTGTTTGATGTCCGTCTTTATTGCATCCTGGTATTACTTGTTTGATGTCCGTCTTTATTACATCCTGGTATTACTTGTTTGATGTCTGTCTTTATTACATCCCGGTATTACTTGTTTGATGTCCGTCTTTATTACATCCTGGTATTACTTGTTTGATGTCCGTCTTTATTACATCCTGGTATTACTTGTTTGATGTCCGTCTTTATTATATCCTGGTATTACTTGTTTGATGTCCGTCTTTATTACATCCTGGTATTACTTGTTTGATGTCCGTCTTTATTACATCCGGGTATTACTTGTTTGATGTTCGTCTTTATTACATTCTGGTATTACTTGTTTGTATGTCCGTCTTTATTATATCCTGGTATTACTTGTTTGTATGTCCATCTTTATTACATCCTGGTATTACTTGTTTGATGTCCGTCTTTATTACATCCTGGTATTACTTGTTTGATGTCCGTCTTTATTACATCCTGATATTACTTGTTTGATGTCCGTCTTTATTACATCCTGGTATTACTTGTTTGATGTCCGTTTTTATTATATCCTGGTATTACTTGTTTGATGTCCGTCTTTATTATATCCTGGTATTACTTGTTTGATGTCCGTCTTTATTACATCCTGGTATTACTTGTTTGATGTCCGTCTTTATTATATCCTGGTATTACTTGTTTGATGTCCGTCTTTATTACATCCTGGTATTACTTGTTTGATGTCCGTCTTTATTATATCCTGGTATTACTTGTTTGATGTCCGTCTTTATTACATCCTGGTATTACTTGTTTGATGTCCGTCTTTATTACATCCTGGTATTACTTGTTTGATGTCCGTCTTTATTACATCCTGGTATTACTTGTTTGATGTCCGTCTTTATTACATCCTGGTATCACTTGTTTGAACTCCGTCTTTATTACATCCTGGTATTACTTGTTTGATGTCCGTCTTTTATTACATCCTGGTATTACTTGTTTGATGTCCGTCTTTATTACACCCTGGTATTACTTGTTTGATGTCCGTCTTTATTACATCCTGGTATTACTTGTTTGATGTCCCTCTTTATTACCTCCTGGTATTACTTGTTTGATGTCCGTCTTTATTACATCCTGATATTACTTGTTTGATGTCCGTCTTTATTACATCCTGGTATTACTTGTTTGATATCCGTCTTTATTACATCCTGGTATTACTTGTTTGATGTCCGTCTTTATTACATCCTGGTATTACTTGTTTGATGTCCGTCTTTATTACATCCTGTTATTACTTGTTTGATGTCCGTCTTTATTACATCCTGGTATTACTTGTTTGATGTCCGTCTTTATTACATCCTGGTATTACTTGTTTGATGTCCGTCTTTATTATATCCTGGTATTACTTGTTTGATGTCCGTCTTTACTACATCCTGGTATTACTTGTCTGATATCCCTCTTTATTACATCTTGGTATTACTTGTTTGATGTCCGTCTTTATTACATCCTGGTATTACTTGTTTGATGTCCGTCTTTATTACATCCTGGTATTACTTGTTTGATGTCCGTCTTTATTATATCCTGGCATTACTTGTTTGATGTCCGTCTTTATTACATCCTGACATTACTTGTTTGATGTGTGTCTTTATTATATCCTGGTATTACTTGTTTGATGTCCGTCTTTATTACATCCTGTTATTACTTGTTTGATGTCCGTCTTTATTACATCCTGTTATTACTTGTTTGATGTCCGTCTTTATTACATCCTGGTATTACTTGTTTGATGTCCGTCTTTATTACATCCTGGTATTACTTGTTTGATGTCCGTCTTTATTACATCCTGGTATTACTTGTTAGATGTCCATCTTTATTACATCCTGGTATTACTTGTTTGATGTCCGTCTTTATTGCATCCTGGTATTACTTGTTTGATGTCCGTCTTTATTACATCCTGGTATTACTTGTTTGATGTCCGTCTTTATTACATCCTGGTATTACTTGTTTGATGTCCGTCTTTATTACATCCTGGTATTACTTGTTTGATGTCCGTCTTTATTACATCCTGGTATTACTTGTTTGATGTCCCTCTTTATTACATCCTGGTATTACTTGTTTGATGTCCGTCTTTATTACATCCTGGTATTACTTGTTTGATGTCCGTCTTTATTACATCCTGGTATTACTTGTTTGATGTCCGTCTTTATTATATCCTGGTATTACTTGTTTGATGTCCGTCTTTATTACATCCTGCTATTACTTGTTTGATGTCCGTCTTTATTACATCCTGGTATTACTTGTTTGATGTCCCTTTTTATTACCTCCTGGTATTACTTGTTTGATGTCCGTCTTTATTACATCCTGGTATTACTTGTTTGATGTCCGTCTTTATTACATCCTGGTATTACTTGTTTGATGTCCGTCTTTATTACATCCTGGTATTACTTGTTTGATGTCCGTCTTTATTACATCCTGCTATTACTTGTTTGATGTCCGTCTTTATTACATCCTGGTATTACTTGTTTGATGTCCGTCTTTATTACATCCTGGTATTACTTGTTTGATGTCCGTCTTTATTACATCCTGGTATTACTTGTTTGATGTCCGTCTTTATTACATCCTGGTATTACTTGTTTGATGTCCGTCTTTATTACATCCTGGTATTACTTGTCTGATGTCCCTCTTTATTACATCTTGGTATTACTTGTTTGATGTCCGTCTTTATTATATCCTGGTATTACTTGTTTGATGTCCGTCTTTATTACATCCTGGTATCACTTGTTTGATGTCCGTCTTTATTACATCCTGGTATTACTTGTTTGATGTCCGTCTTTATTATATCCTGGCATTACTTGTTTGATGTCCGTCTTTATTACATCCTGGCATTACTTGTTTGATGTCCGTCTTTATTATATCCTGGTATTACTTGTTTGATGTCCGTCTTTATTACATCCTGGTATTACTTGTTTGATGTCCGTCTTTATTACATCCTGGTATTACTTGTTTGATGTCCGTCTTTATTACCTCCTGGTATTACTTGTTTGATGTTCGTCTTTATTACATCCTGGTATTACTTGTTTGATGTCCGTCTTTATTACATCCTGGTATTACTTGTCTGATGTCCCTCTTTATTACATCTTGGTATTACTTGTTTGATGTCCGTCTTTATTATATCCTGGTATTACTTGTTTGATGTCCGTCTTTATTACATCCTGGTATCACTTGTTTGATGTCCGTCTTTATTACATCCTGGTATTACTTGTTTGATGTCCGTCTTTATTATATCCTGGCATTACTTGTTTGATGTCCGTCTTTATTACATCCTGGCATTACTTGTTTGATGTCCGTCTTTATTATATCCTGGTATTACTTGTTTGATGTCCGTCTTTATTACATCCTGTTATTACTTGTTTGATGTCCGTCTTTATTACATCCTGTTATTACTTGTTTGATGTCCGTATTTATTACATCCTGGTATTACTTGTTTGATGTCCGTCTTTATTACATCCTGGTATTACTTGTTTGATGTCCGTCTTTATTACATCCTGGTATTACTTGTTTGATGTCCGTCTTTATTACATCCTGGTATTACTTGTTTGATGTCCATCTTTATTACATCCTGGTATTACTTGTTTGATGTCCGTCTTTATTGCATCCTGGTATTACTTGTTTGATGTCCGTCTTTATTACATCCTGGTATTACTTGCTTGATGTCCGTCTTTATTACATCCTGGTATTACTTGTTTGATGTCCGTCTTTATTACATCCTGGTATTACTTGTTTGATGTCCGTCTTTATTACATCCTGGTATTACTTGTTTGATGTCCGTCTTTATTACATCCTGGTATTACTTGTTTGATGTCCGTCTTTATTACATCCTGGTATTACTTGTTTGATATCCGTCTTTATTACATCCTGGTATTACTTGTTTGATGTCCGTCTTTATTATATCCTGGTATTACTTGTTTGATGTCCGTCTTTATTACATCCTGGTATTACTTGTCTGATGTCCTTCTTTATTACATCCTAGTATTACTTGTTTGATGTCCGTCTTTATTATATCCTGGTATTACTTGTTTGATGTCCGTCTTTATTACATCCTGGTATTACTTGTTTGATGTCCGTCTTTATTACATCCTGGTATTACTTGCTTGATGTCCATCTTTATTATATCCTGGTATTACTTGTTTGATGTCCGTCTTTATTACATCCTGGTATTACTTGTTTGATGTCCGTCTTTATTATATCCTGGTATTACTTGTTTGATGTCCGTCTTTATTATATCCTGGTATTACTTGTTTGATGTCCGTCTTTATTACATCCTGGTATTACTTGTTTGATGTCCGTCTTTATTACATCCTGGTATTACTTGTCTGATGTCCCTCTTTATTACATCTTGGTATTACTTGTTTGATGTCCGTCTTTATTATATCCTGGTATTACTTGTTTGATGTCCGTCTTTATTACATCCTGGTATCACTTGTTTGATGTCCGTCTTTATTACATCCTGGTATTACTTGTTTGATGTCCGTCTTTATTATATCCTGGCATTACTTGTTTGATGTCCGTCTTTATTACATCCTGGCATTACTTGTTTGATGTCCGTCTTTATTATATCCTGGTATTACTTGTTTGATGTCCGTCTTTATTACATCCTGGTATTACTTGTTTGATGTCCGTCTTTATTACATCCTGGTATTACTTGTTTGATGTCCGTCTTTATTACCTCCTGGTATTACTTGTTTGATGTTCGTCTTTATTACATCCTGGTATTACTTGTTTGATGTCCGTCTTTATTACATCCTGGTATTACTTGTCTGATGTCCCTCTTTATTACATCTTGGTATTACTTGTTTGATGTCCGTCTTTATTATATCCTGGTATTACTTGTTTGATGTCCGTCTTTATTACATCCTGGTATCACTTGTTTGATGTCCGTCTTTATTACATCCTGGTATTACTTGTTTGATGTCCGTCTTTATTATATCCTGGCATTACTTGTTTGATGTCCGTCTTTATTACATCCTGGCATTACTTGTTTGATGTCCGTCTTTATTATATCCTGGTATTACTTGTTTGATGTCCGTCTTTATTACATCCTGTTATTACTTGTTTGATGTCCGTCTTTATTACATCCTGTTATTACTTGTTTGATGTCCGTATTTATTACATCCTGGTATTACTTGTTTGATGTCCGTCTTTATTACATCCTGGTATTACTTGTTTGATGTCCGTCTTTATTACATCCTGGTATTACTTGTTTGATGTCCGTCTTTATTACATCCTGGTATTACTTGTTTGATGTCCATCTTTATTACATCCTGGTATTACTTGTTTGATGTCCGTCTTTATTGCATCCTGGTATTACTTGTTTGATGTCCGTCTTTATTACATCCTGGTATTACTTGCTTGATGTCCGTCTTTATTACATCCTGGTATTACTTGTTTGATGTCCGTCTTTATTACATCCTGGTATTACTTGTTTGATGTCCGTCTTTATTACATCCTGGTATTACTTGTTTGATGTCCGTCTTTATTACATCCTGGTATTACTTGTTTGATGTCCGTCTTTATTACATCCTGGTATTACTTGTTTGATATCCGTCTTTATTACATCCTGGTATTACTTGTTTGATGTCCGTCTTTATTATATCCTGGTATTACTTGTTTGATGTCCGTCTTTATTACATCCTGGTATTACTTGTCTGATGTCCTTCTTTATTACATCCTAGTATTACTTGTTTGATGTCCGTCTTTATTATATCCTGGTATTACTTGTTTGATGTCCGTCTTTATTACATCCTGGTATTACTTGTTTGATGTCCGTCTTTATTACATCCTGGTATTACTTGCTTGATGTCCATCTTTATTATATCCTGGTATTACTTGTTTGATGTCCGTCTTTATTACATCCTGGTATTACTTGTTTGATGTCCGTCTTTATTATATCCTGGTATTACTTGTTTGATGTCCGTCTTTATTATATCCTGGTATTACTTGTTTGATGTCCGTCTTTATTATATCCTGGTATTACTTGTTTGATGTCCGTCTTTATTACATCCTGGAATTACTTGTTTGATGTCCGTCTTTATTACATCCTGGTATTACTTGTTTGATGTCCGTCTTTATTACATCCTGGTATTACTTGTTTGATGTCCGTCTTTATTATATCCTGGTATTACTTGTTTGATGTCCGTCTTTATTACATCCTGGTATTACTTGTTTGATGTCCGTCTTTATTACATCCTGGTATTACTTGTCTGATGTCCCTCTTTATTACATCTTGGTATTACTTGTTTGATGTCCGTCTTTATTATATCCTGGTATTACTTGTTTGATGTCCGTCTTTATTACATCCTGGTATCACTTGTTTGATGTCCGTCTTTATTACATCCTGGTATTACTTGTTTGATGTCTGTCTTTATTATATCCTGGCATTACTTGTTTGATGTCCGTCTTTATTACATCCTGGCATTACTTGTTTGATGTCCGTCTTTATTATATCCTGGTATTACTTGTTTGATGTCCGTCTTTATTACATCCTGGTATTACTTGTTTGATGTCCGTCTTTATTACATCCTGGTATTACTTGTTTGATGTCCGTCTTTATTACATCCTGGTATTACTTGTTTGATGTCCGTCTTTATTACATCCTGGTATTACTTGTTTGATGTCCATCTTTATTACATCCCGGTATTACTTGTTTGATGTCCGTCTTTATTGCATCCTGGTATTACTTGTTTGATGTCCGTCTTTATTACATCCTGGTATTACTTGCTTGATGTCCGTCTTTATTACATCCTGGTATTACTTGTTTGATGTCCGTCTTTATTACATCCTGGTATTACTTGTTTGATGTCCGTCTTTATTACATCCTGGTATTACTTGTTTGATGTCCCTCTTTATTACATCCTGGTATTACTTGTTTGATGTCCGTCTTTATTACATCCTGGTATTACTTGTTTGATGTCCGTCTTTATTACATCCTGGTATCACTTGTTTGAACTCCGTCTTTATTACATCCTGGTATTACTTGTTTGATGTCCCTCTTTATTACCTCCTGGTATTACTTGTTTGATGTCCGTCTTTATTACATCCTGATATTACTTGTTTGATGTCCGTCTTTATTACATCCTGGTATTACTTGTTTGATGTCCGTCTTTATTACATCCTGGTATTACTTGTTTGATGTCCGTCTTTATTACATCCTGGTATTACTTGTTTGATGTCCGTCTTTATTACATCCTGGTATTACTTGTTTGATGTCCGTCTTTATTACATCCTGGTATTACTTGTTTGATGTCCGTCTTTATTACATCCTGGTATTACTTGTTTGATGTCCGTCTTTATTATATCCTGGTATTACTTGTTTGATGTCCGTCTTTATTACATCCTGGTATTACTTGTCTGATGTCCCTCTTTATTACATCTTGGTATTACTTGTTTGATGTCCGTCTTTATTATATCCTGGTATTACTTGTTTGATGTCCGTCTTTATTACATCCTGGTATTACTTGTTTGATGTCCGTCTTTATTACATCCTGGTATTACTTGTTTGATGTCCGTCTTTATTATATCCTAGCATTACTTGTTTGATGTCCGTCTTTATTACATCCTGGCATTACTTGTTTGATGTGTGTCTTTATTATATCCTGGTATTACTTGTTTGATGTCCGTCTTTATTACATCCTGTTATTACTTGTTTGATGTCCGTCTTTATTACATCCTGTTATTACTTGTTTGATGTCCGTCTTTATTACATCCTGGTATTACTTGTTTGATATCCGTCTTTATTACATCCTGGTATTACTTGTTTGATGTCCGTCTTTATTACATCCTGGTATTACTTGTTTGATGTCCGTCTTTATTACATCCTGGTATTGCTTGTTAGATGTCCATCTTTATTACATCCTGGTATTACTTGTTTGATGTCCGTCTTTATTGCATCCTGGTATTACTTGTTTGATGTCCGTCTTTATTACATCCTGGTATTACTTGTTTGATGTCCGTCTTTATTACATCCTGGTATTACTTGTTTGATGTCCGTCTTTATTACATCCTGGTATTACTTGTTTGATGTCCGTCTTTATTACATCCTGGTATTACTTGTTTGATGTCCCTCTTTATTACATCCTGGTATTACTTGTTTGATGTCCGTCTTTATTACATCCTGGTATTACTTGTTTGATGTCCGTCTTTATTACATCCTGGTATTACTTGTTTGATGTCCCTCTTTATTACATCCTGGTATTACTTGTTTGATGTCCCTTTTTATTACCTCCTGGTATTACTTGTTTGATGTCCGTCTTTATTACATCCTGGTATTACTTGTTTGATGTCCGTCTTTATTACATCCTGGTATTACTTGTTTGATGTCCGTCTTTATTACATCCTGGTATTACTTGTTTGATGTCCGTCTTTATTACATCCTGGTATTATTTGTTTGATGTCCGTCTTTATTACATCCTGGTATTACTTGTTTGATGTCCGTCTTTATTACATCCTGGTATTACTTGTTTGATGTCCGTCTTTATTACATCCTGGTATTACTTGTCTGATGTCCCTCTTTATTACATCTTGGTATTACTTGTTTGATGTCCGTCTTTATTATATCCTGGTATTACTTGTTTGATGTCCGTCTTTATTACATCCTGGTATCACTTGTTTGATGTCCGTCTTTATTACATCCTGGTATTACTTGTTTGATGTCCGTCTTTATTATATCCTGGCATTACTTGTTTGATGTCCGTCTTTATTACATCCTGGCATTACTTGTTTGATGTCCGTCTTTATTATATCCTGGTATTACTTGTTTGATGTCCGTCTTTATTACATCCTGGTATTACTTGTTTGATGTCCGTCTTTATTACATCCTGGTATTACTTGTTTGATGTCCGTCTTTATTACATCCTGGTATTACTTGTTTGATGTCCGTCTTTATTACATCCTGGTATTACTTGTTTGATGTCCGTCTTTATTACATCCTGGTATTACTTGTCTGATGTCCCTCTTTATTACATCTTGGTATTACTTGTTTGATGTCCGTCTTTATTATATCCTGGTATTACTTGTTTGATGTCCGTCTTTATTACATCCTGGTATCACTTGTTTGATGTCCGTCTTTATTACATCCTGGTATTACTTGTTTGATGTCCGTCTTTATTATATCCTGGCATTACTTGTTTGATGTCCGTCTTTATTACATCCTGGCATTACTTGTTTGATGTCCGTCTTTATTATATCCTGGTATTACTTGTTTGATGTCCGTCTTTATTACATCCTGTTATTACTTGTTTGATGTCCGTCTTTATTACATCCTGTTATTACTTGTTTAATGTCCGTCTTTATTACATCCTGGTATTACTTGTTTGATGTCCGTCTTTATTACATCCTGGTATTACTTGTTTGATGTCCGTATTTATTACATCCTGGTATTACTTGTTTGATGTCCGTCTTTATTGCATCCTGGTATTACTTGTTTGATGTCCATCTTTATTACATCCTGGTATTACTTGTTTGATGTCCGTCTTTATTACATCCTGGTATTACTTGCTTGATGTCCGTCTTTATTACATCCTGGTATTACTTGTTTGATGTCCGTCTTTATTACATCCTGGTATTACTTGTTTGATGTCCGTCTTTATTACATCCTGGTATTACTTGCTTGATGTCCGTCTTTATTACATCCTGGTATTACTTGTTTGATGTCCGTCTTTATTACATCCTGGTATTACTTGTTTGATGTCCGTCTTTATTACATCCTGGTATTACTTGTTTGATGTCCGTCTTTATTACATCCTGGTATTACTTGTTTGATGTCCGTCTTTATTACATCCTGGTATTACTTGTTTGATATCCGTCTTTATTACATCCTGGTATTACTTGTTTGATGTCCGTCTTTATTATATCCTGGTATTACTTGTTTGATGTCCGTCTTTATTACATCCTGGTATTACTTGTCTGATGTCCCTCTTTATTACATCCTGGTATTACTTGTTTGATGTCCGTCTTTATTATATCCTGGTATTACTTGTTTGATGTCCGTCTTTATTACATCCTGGTATTACTTGTTTGATGTCCGTCTTTATTACATCCTGGTATTACTTGCTTGATGTCCGTCTTTATTATATCCTGGTATTACTTGTTTGATGTCATTCTTTATTACATCCTGGTATTACTTGTTTGATGTCCGTCTTTATTATATCCTGGTATTACTTGTTTGATGTCCGTCTTTATTACATCCTGGTATTACTTGTTTGATGTCCGTCTTTATTATATCCTGGTATTACTTGTTTGATGTCCGTCTTTATTACATCCTGGTATTACTTGTTTGATGTCCGTCTTTATTATATCCTGGTATTACTTGTTTGATGTCCGTCTTTATTACATCCTGGTATTACTTGTTTGATGTCCGTCTTTATTATATCCTGGTATTACTTGTTTGATGTCCGTCTTTATTACATCCTGGTATTACTTGTTTGATGTCCGTCTTTATTACATCCTGGTATTACTTGTTTGATGTCCGTCTTTATTACATCCTGGTATTACTTGTTTGATGTCCGTCTTTATTACATCCTGGTATTACTTGTTTGATGTCCGTCTTTATTACATCCTGGTATTACTTGCTTGATGTCCGTCTTTATTACATCCTGGTATTACTTGTTTGATGTCCGTCTTTATTACATCCTGGTATTACTTGTTTGATGTCCGTCTTTATTACATCCTGGTATTACTTGTTTGATGTCCGTCTTTATTACATCCTGGTATTACTTGTTTGATGTCCGTCTTTATTACATCCTGGTATTACTTGTTTGATATCCGTCTTTATTACATCCTGGTATTACTTGTTTGATGTCCGTCTTTATTACATCCTGGTATTACTTGCTTGATGTCCGTCTTTATTATATCCTGGTATTAGTTGTTTGATGTCCGTCTTTATTACATCCTGGTATTACTTGTTTGATGTCCGTCTTTATTATATCCTGGTATTACTTGTTTGATGTCCGTCTTTATTACATCCTGGTATTACTTGTTTGATGTCCGTTGTTATTATATCCTGGTATTACTTGTTTGATGTCCGTCTTTATTACATCCTGGTATTACTTGTTTGATGTCCGTCTTTATTATATCCTGGTATTACTTGTTTGATGCCCGTCTTTATTACATCCCGGTATTACTTGTTTGATGTCCGTCTTTATTATATCCTGGTATTACTTGTTTGATGTGCGTCTTTATTATATCCTGGTATTACTTGTTTGATGTCCGTCTTTATTATATCCTGGTATTACTTGTTTGATGTCCGTCTTTATTACATCCTGGTATTACTTGTTTGATGTCCGTCTTTATTACATCCTGGTATTACTTGTTTGATGTCCGTCTTTATTACATCCTGGTATTACTTGTTTGATGTCGTCTTTATTACATCCTGGTATCATTTGTTTGATCTCCGTCTTTATTACATCCTGGTATCACTTGTTTGATGTCCGTCTTTATTACATCCTGGTATTACTTGTTTGATGTCCGTCTTTATTATATCCTGGTATTACTTGTTTGATATCCGTCTTTATTACATCCTGGTATTACTTGTTTGTATGTCCGTCTTTATTATATCCTGGTATTACTTGTTTGATGTCCGTCTTTATTACATCCTGGTATTACTTGTTTGATGTCCGTCTTTATTACATCCTGGTATTACTTGTTTGATGTCCGTCTTTATTATATCCTGGTATTACTTGTTTGATGTCCGTCTTTATTACATCCTTGTATTACTTGTTTGATTTCCGTCTTTATTATATCCTGGTATTACTTGTTTGATGTCCGTCTTTATTATATCCTGGTATTACTTGTTTGATGTCCGTCTTTATTACATCCTGGTATTACTTGTTTGATGTCCGTGTTTATTATATCCTGGTATTACTTGTTTGATGTCCGTCTTTATTACATCCTGGTATTACTTGTTTGATGTCCGTCTTTATTACATCCTGGTATTACTTGTTTGATGTCCGTCTTTATGACATCCTGGTATTACTTGTTTGATGTCCGTCTTTATTGCATCCTGGTATTACTTGTTTGATGTCCGTCTTTATTACATCCTGGTATTACTTGTTTGATGTCCGTCTTTATTACATCCTGGTATTACTTGTTTGATGTCCGTCTTTATTACATCCTGGTATTACTTGTTTGATGTCCGTCTTTATTACATCCTGGTATTACTTGTTTGATGTCCGTCTTTATTACATCCTGGTATTACTTGTTTGATGTCCGTCTTTATTACATCCTGGTATT
The DNA here is from genome assembly GCA_963383655.1 of Bathymodiolus septemdierum. NCBI lineage: Eukaryota > Metazoa > Mollusca > Bivalvia > Mytilida > Modiolidae > Bathymodiolus > Bathymodiolus septemdierum. Next base: position 20,364,457 of record OY726530.1, on the reverse strand, counting down.
ACTTGTTTGATGTCCGTCTTTATTACATCCTGGTATTACTTGTTTGATGTCCGTCTTTATTACATCCTGGTATTACTTGTTTGATGTCCATCTTTATTACATCCTGGTATTACTTGTCTGATGTCCCTCTTTATTACATCCTGGTATTACTTGTTTGATGTCCGTCTTTATTATATCCTGGTATTACTTGTTTGATGTCCGTCTTTATTACATCCTGGTATTACTTGCTTGATGTCCGTCTTTATTACATCCTGGTATTACTTGTTTGATGTCCGTCTTTATTATATCCTGGTATTACTTGTTTGATGTCCGTCTTTATTACATCCTGGTATTACTTGTTTGATGTCCGTCTTTATTATATCCTGGTATTACTTGTTTGATGTCCGTCTTTATTACATCCTGGTATTACTTGTTTGATTTCCGTCTTTATTACATCCTGGTATTACTTGTTTGATGTCCGTCTTTATTACATCCTGGTATTACTTGTTTGATGTCCGTCTTTATTACATCCTGGTATCATTTGTTTGATCTCCGTCTTTATTACATCCTGGTATTACTTGTTTGATGTCCGTCTTTATTACATCCTGGTATTACTTGTTTGATGTCCGTCTTTATTATATCCTGGTATTACTTGTTTGATGTCCGTCTTTATTATATCCTGGTATTACTTGTTTGATGTCCGTCTTTATTACATCCTGGTATTACTTGTTTGATGTTCGTCTTTATTACATCCTGGTATTACTTGTTTGATATCCGTCTTCATTACATCCTGGTATTACTTGTTTGTATGTCCGTCTTTATTATATCCTGGTATTACTTGTTTGATGTCCGTCTTTATTACATCCTGGTATTACTTGTTTGATGTCCGTCTTTATTACATCCTGGTATTACTTGTTTGATGTCCGTCTTTATTATATCCTGGTATTACTTGTTTGATGTCCGTCTTTATTATATCCTGGTATTACTTGTTTGATGTCCGTCTTTATTACATCCTGGTATTACTTGTTTGATGTCCGTGTTTATTATATCCTGGTATTACTTGTTTGATGTCCGTCTTTATTACATCCTGGTATTACTTGTTTGATGTCCGTCTTTATTACATCCTGGCATTACTTGTTTGATGTCCGTCTTTATTATATCCTGGTATTACTTGTTTGATGTCCGTCTTTATTATATCCTGGTATTACTTGTTTGATGTCCGTCTTTATTACATCCTGGTATTACTTGTTTGATGTCCGTCTTTATTACATCCTGGTATTACTTGTTTAATGTCCGTCTTTATTACATCCTGGTATTACTTGTTTGATGTCTGTCTTTATTACATCCTGGTATCACTTGTTTGATCTCCGTCTTTATTACATCCTGGTATTACTTGTTTGATCTCCGTCTTTATTACATCCTGGTATTACTTGTTTGATGTCCGTCTTTATTACATCCTGGTATTACTTGTTTGATTCCGTCTTTATTACATCCTGGTATTACTTGTTTGATGTCCGTCTTTATTACATCCTGGTATTACTTGTTTGATGTCCGTCTTTATTACATCCTGGTATTACTTGTTTGATGTCCGTCTTTATTACATCCTGGTATTACTTGTTTGATGTCCGTCTTTATTACATCCTGGTATTACTTGTTTGATGTCCGTCTTTATTACATCCTGGTATTACTTGCTTGATGTCCGTCTTTATTATATCCTGGTATTACTTGTTTGATGTCCGTCTTTATTACATCCTGGTATTACTTGTTTGATGTCCGTCTTTATTACATCCTGGTATTACTTGTTTGATGTCCGTCTTTATTACATCCTGGTATTACTTGTTTGATGTCCGTTTTTATTATATCCTGGTATTACTTGTTTGATGTCCGTCTTTATTACATCCTGGTATTACTTGTTTGATGTCCGTCTTTATTATATCCTGGTATTACTTGTTTGATGTCCGTCTTTATTACATCCTGGTATTACTTGTTTGATGTCCGTCTTTATTACATCCTGGTATTACTTGTTTGATGTCCGTCTTTATTATATCCTGGTATTACTTGTTTGATGTCCGTCTTTATTATATCCTGGTATTACTTGTTTGATGTCCGTCTTTATTACATCCTGGTATTACTTGTTTGATGTCCGTCTTTATTACATCCTGGTATTACTTGTTTAATGTCCGTCTTTATTACATCCTGGTATTACTTGTTTGATGTCTGTCTTTATTACATCCTGGTATCACTTGTTTGATCTCCGTCTTTATTACATCCTGGTATTACTTGTTTGATCTCCGTCTTTATTACATCCTGGTATTACTTGTTTGATGTCCGTCTTTATTACATCCTGGTATTACTTGTTTGATTCCGTCTTTATTACATCCTGGTATTACTTGTTTGATGTCCGTCTTTATTACATCCTGGTATTACTTGTTTGATGTCCGTCTTTATTACATCCTGGTATTACTTGTTTGATGTCCGTCTTTATTACATCCTGGTATTACTTGCTTGATGTCCGTCTTTATTATATCCTGGTATTACTTGTTTGATGTCCGTCTTTATTACATCCTGGTATTACTTGTTTGATGTCCGTCTTTATTACATCCTGGTATTACTTGTTTGATGTCCGTCTTTATTACATCCTGGTATTACTTGTTTGATGTCCGTTTTTATTATATCCTGGTATTACTTGTTTGATGTCCGTCTTTATTACATCCTGGTATTACTTGTTTGATGTCCGTCTTTATTATATCCTGGTATTACTTGTTTGATGTCCGTCTTTATTACATCCTGGTATTACTTGTTTGATGTCCGTCTTTATTATATCCTGGTATTACTTGTTTGATGTCCGTCTTTATTATATCCTGGTATTACTTGTTTGATGTCCGTCTTTATTACATCCTGGTATTACTTGTTTGATGTTCGTCTTTATTACATCCTGGTATTACTTGTTTGATATCCGTCTTTATTACATCCTGGTATTACTTGTTTGTATATCCGTCTTTATTATATCCTGGTATTACTTGTTTGATGTCCGTCTTTATTACATCCTGGTATTACTTGTTTGATGTCCGTCTTTATTACATCCTGGTATTACTTGTTTGATGTCCGTCTTTATTATATCCTGGTATTACTTGTTTGATGTCCGTCTTTATTACATCCTGGTATTACTTGTTTGATGTCCGTCTTTATTATATCCTGGTATTACTTGTTTGATGTCCGTCTTTATTATATCCTGGTATTACTTGTTTGATGTCCGTCTTTATTATATCCTGGTATTACTTGTTTCATGTTCGTCTTTATTATATCCTGGTATTACTTGTTTGATGTCCGTCTTTATTACATCCTGGTATTACTTGTTTGATGTCCGTCTTTATTACATCCTGGTATTACTTGTTTGATGTCCGTCTTTATTACATCCTGGTATTACTTGTTTGATGTCCGTCTTTATTACATCCTGGTATCACTTGTTTGAACTCCGTCTTTATTACATCCTGGTATTACTTGTTTGATATCCGTCTTTATTACATCCTGGTATTACTTGTTTGATGTCCGTCTTTATTACATCCTGGTATTACTTGTTTGATGTCTCTCTTTATTACATCCTGGTATTACTTGTTTGATGTCCCTCTTTATTACCTCCTGGTATTACTTGTTTGATGTCCGTCTTTATTACATCCTGGTATTACTTGTTTGATGTCCGTCTTTATTACATCCTGGTATTACTTGTTTGATGTCCGTCTTTATTACATCCTGGTATTACTTGTTTGATGTCCGTCTTTATTACATCCTGGTATTACTTGTTTGATGTCCGTCTTTATTACATCCTGGTATTACTTGTTTGATGTCCGTCTTTATTACATCCTGGTATTACTTGTTTGATGTCCGTCTTTATTACATCCTGGTATTACTTGTTTGATGTCCGTCTTTATTACATCCTGGTATTACTTGTTTGATGTCCGTCTTTATTACATCCTGGTATTACTTGTCTGATGTCCCTCTTTATTACATCTTGGTATTACTTGTTTGATGTCCGTCTTTATTATATCCTGGTATTACTTGTTTGATGTCCGTCTTTATTACATCCTGGTATTACTTGTTTGATGTCCGTCTTTATTACATCCTGGTATTACTTGTTTGATGTCCGTCTTTATTATATCCTGGCATTACTTGTTTGATGTCCGTCTTTATTACATCCTGGCATTACTTGTTTGATGTCCGTCTTTATTATATCCTGGTATTACTTGTTTGATGTCCGTCTTTATTACATCCTGTTATTACTTGTTTGATGTCCGTCTTTATTACATCCTGTTATTACTTGTTTGATGTCCGTCTTTATTACATCCTGTTATTACTTGTTTGATGTCCGTCTTTATTACATCCTGGTATTACTTGTTTGATGTCCGTCTTTATTACATCCTGGTATTACTTGTTTGATGTCCGTCTTTATTACATCCTGGTATTACTTGTTTGATGTCCGTCTTTATTACATCCTGGTATTACTTGTTTGATGTCCGTCTTTATTACATCCTGGTATTACTTGTTTGATGTCCGTCTTTATTACATCCTGGTATTACTTGTTTGATGTCCGTCTTTATTACATCCTGGTATTACTTGTTTGATGTCCGTCTTTATTACATCCTGGTATTACTTGTCTGATGTCCCTCTTTATTACATCTTGGTATTACTTGTTTGATGTCCGTCTTTATTATATCCTGGTATTACTTGTTTGATGTCCGTCTTTATTACATCCTGGTATTACTTGTTTGATGTCCGTCTTTATTACATCCTGGTATTACTTGTTTGATGTCCGTCTTTATTATATCCTGGCATTACTTGTTTGATGTCCGTCTTTATTACATCCTGGCATTACTTGTTTGATGTCCGTCTTTATTATATCCTGGTATTACTTGTTTGATGTCCGTCTTTATTACATCCTGTTATTACTTGTTTGATGTCCGTCTTTATTACATCCTGTTATTACTTGTTTGATGTCCGTCTTTATTACATCCTGTTATTACTTGTTTGATGTCCGTCTTTATTACATCCTGGTATTACTTGTTTGATGGCCGGCTTTATTACATCCTGGTATTACTTGTTTGATGTCCGTCTTTATTACATCCTGGTATTACTTGTTTGATGTCCGTCTTTATTACATCCTGGTATTACTTGTTTGATGTCCGTCTTTATGACATCCTGGTATTACTTGTTTGATGTCCGTCTTTATTGCATCCTGGTATTACTTGTTTGATGTCCGTCTTTATTACATCCTGGTATTACTTGTTTGATGTCCGTCTTTATTACATCCTGGTATTACTTGTTTGATGTCCGTCTTTATTACATCCTGGTATTACTTGTTTGATGTCCGTCTTTATTACATCCTGGTATTACTTGTTTGATGTCCGTCTTTATTACATCCTGGTATTACTTGTTTGATGTCCGTCTTTATTACATCCTGGTATTACTTGTTTGATGTCCGTCTTTATTATATCCTGGTATTACTTGTTTGATGTCCGTCTTTATTACATCCTGGTATTACTTGTTTGATGTCCGTCTTTATTACATCCTGGTATTACTTGTCTGATGTCCCTCTTTATTACATCCTGGTATTACTTGCTTGATGTCCGTCTTTATTACATCCTGGTATTACTTGTTTGATGTCCGTCTTTATTACATCCTGGTATTACTTGTTTGATGTCCGTCTTTATTACATCCTGGTATTACTTGTTTGATGTCCGTCTTTATTATATCCTGGTATTACTTGTTTGATGTCCGTCTTTATTACATCCTGGTATTACTTGTTTGATGTCCGTCTTTATTACATCCTGGTATTACTTGTCTGATGTCCCTCTTTATTACATCCTGGTATTACTTGCTTGATGTACGTCTTTATTATATCCTGGTATTACTTGTTTGATGTCCGTCTTTATTACATCCTGGTATTACTTGTTTGATGTCCGTCTTTATTACATCTTGGTATTACTTGCTTGATGTCCGTCTTTATTATATCCTGGTATTACTTGTTTGATGTCCGTCTTTATTACATCCTGGTATTACTTGTTTGATGTCCGTCTTTATTATATCCTGGTATTACTTGTTTGATGTCCGTCTTTATTACATCCTGGTATTACTTGTTTGATGTCCGTTTTTATTATATCCTGGTATTACTTGTTTGATGTCCGTTTTTATTATATCCTGGTATTACTTGTTTGATGTCCGTTTTTATTACATCCTGGTATTACTTGTTTGATGTCCGTCTTTATTATATCCTGGTATTACTTGTTTGATGTCCGTCTTTATTACATCCTGGTATTACTTGTTTGATGTCCGTCTTTATTACATCCTGGTATTACTTGTTTGATGTCCTTCTTTATTACATCCTGGTATCATTTGTTTGATCTCCGTCTTTACTACATCCTGGTATTACTTGTTTGATGTCCGTCTTTATTACATCCTGGTATTACTTGTTTGATGTCCGTCTTTATTATATCCTGGTATTACTTGTTTGATGTCCGTCTTTATTATATCCTGGTATTACTTGTTTGATGTCCGTCTTTATTACATCCTGGTATTACTTGTTTGATGTTCGTCTTTATTACATCCTGGTATTACTTGTTTGATATCCGTCTTTATTACATCCTGGTATTACTTGTTTGTATGTCCGTCTTTATTATATCCTGGTATTACTTGTTTGATGTCCGTCTTTATTACATCCTGGTATTACTTGTTTGATGTCCGTCTTTATTACATCCTGGTAATACTTGTTTGATGTCCGTCTTTATTATATCCTGGTATTACTTGTTTGATGTCCGTCTTTATTACATCCTGGTATTACTTGTTTGATGTCCGTCTTTATTATATCCTGGTATTACTTGTTTGATGTCTGTCTTTATTATATCCTGGTATTACTTGTTTGATGTCCGTCTTTATTATATCATGGTATTACTTGTTTGATGTCCGTCTTTATTACATCCTGGTATTACTTGTTTGATGTCCGTCTTTATTACATCCTGGTATTGCTTGTTTGATGTCCGTCTTTATTACATCCTGGTATTACTTGTTTGATGTCTGTCTTTATTACATCCTGGTATCACTTGTTTGATCTTCGTCTTTATTACATCCTGGTATTACTTGTTTGATCTCCGTCTTTATTACATCCTGGTATTACTTGTTTGATGTCCGTCTTTATTACATCCTGGTATTACTTGTTTGATTCCGTCTTTATTACATCCTGGTATTACTTGTTTGATGTCCGTCTTTATTACATCCTGGTATTACTTGTTTGATGTCCCTCTTTATTACATCCTGGTATTACTTGTTTGATGTCCGTCTTTATTACATCCTGGTATTACTTGTTTGATGTCCGTCTTTATTACATCCTGGTATTACTTGTCTGATGTCCGTCTTTATTACATCCTGGTATTACTTGTTTGATGTTCGTCTTTATTACATCCTGGTATTACTTGTTTGATGTCCGTCTTTATTACATCCTGGTATTACTTGTTTGATGTCCGTCTTTATTATATCCTGGTATTACTTGTTTGATGTCCGTCTTTATTATATCCTGGTATTACTTGTTTGATGTCCGTCTTTATTACATCCTGATATTACTTGTTTGATGTCCGTTTTTATTATATCCTGGTATTACTTGTTTGATGTCCGTCTTTATTACATCCTGGTATTACTTGTTTGATGTCCGTCTTTATTACATCATGGTATTACTTGTTTGATGTCCGTCTTTATTACATCCTGGTATTACTTGTTTGATGTCCGTCTTTATTACATCCTGGTATTACTTGTTTGATGTCCGTCTTTATTACATCCTGGTATTACTTGCTTGATGTCCGTCTTTATTATATCCTGGTATTACTTGTTTGATGTCCGTCTTTATTACATCCTGGTATTACTTGTTTGATGTCCGTTTTTATTATATCCTGGTATTACTTGTTTGATGTCCGTTTTTATTATATCCTGGTATTACTTGTTTGATGTCCCTCTTTATTACATCCTGGTATTACTTGTTTGATGTCCGTCTTTATTATATCCTGGTATTACTTGTTTGATGTCCGTCTTTATTACATCCTGGTATTACTTGTTTGATGTCCGTCTTTATTACATCCTGGTATTACTTGTTTGATGTCCTTCTTTATTACATCCTGGTATCATTTGTTTGATCTCCGTCTTTACTACATCCTGGTATTACTTGTTTGATGTCCGTCTTTATTACATCCTGGTATTACTTGTTTGATGTCCGTCTTTATTATATCCTGGTATTACTTGTTTGATGTCCGTCTTTATTATATCCTGGTATTACTTGTTTGATGTCCGTCTTTATTACATCCTGGTATTACTTGTTTGATGTTCGTCTTTATTACATCCTGGTATTACTTGTTTGATATCCGTCTTTATTACATCCTGGTATTACTTGTTTGTATGTCCGTCTTTATTATATCCTGGTATTACTTGTTTGATGTCCGTCTTTATTACATCCTGGTATTACTTGTTTGATGTCCGTCTTTATTACATCCTGGTATTACTTGTTTGATGTCCGTCTTTATTACATCCTGGTATTACTTGTTTGATGTCCGTCTTTATTACATCCTGGTATTACTTGTTTGATGTCCGTCTTTATTATATCCTGGTATTACTTGTGTGATATCTGTCTTTATTATATCCTGGTATTACTTGTTTGATGTCCGTCTTTATTATATCCTGGTATTACTTGTTTGATGTCCGTCTTTATTACATCCTGGTATTACTTGTTTGATGTCCGTCTTTATTACATCCTGGTATTGCTTGTTTGATGTCCGTCTTTATTACATCCTGGTATTACTTGTTTGATGTCTGTCTTTATTACATCCTGGTATCACTTGTTTGATCTTCGTCTTTATTACATCCTGGTATTACTTGTTTGATCTCCGTCTTTATTACATCCTGGTATTACTTGTTTGATGTCCGTCTTTATTACATCCTGGTATTACTTGTTTGATTCCGTCTTTATTACATCCTGGTATTACTTGTTTGATGTCCGTCTTTATTACATCCTGGTATTACTTGTTTGATGTCCGTCTTTATTACATCCTGGTATTACTTGTTTGATGTCCGTCTTTATTACATCCTGGTATTACTTGTTTGATGTCCGTCTTTATTACATCCTGGTATTACTTGTCTGATGTCCGTCTTTATTACATCCTGGTATTACTTGTTTGATGTTCGTCTTTATTACATCCTGGTATTACTTGTTTGATATCCGTCTTTATTACATCCTGGTATTACTTGTTTGATGTCCGTCTTTATTATATCCTGGTATTACTTGTTTGATGTCCGTCTTTATCACATCCTGGTATTACTTGTTTGATGTCCGTCTTTATCACATCCTGGTATTACTTGTTTGATGTCCGTCTTTATTACATCCTGGTATTACTTGTTTGATGTCCGTCTTTATTACATCCTGATATTACTTGTTTGATGTCCGTCTTTATTACATCCTGGTATTACTTGTTTGATGTCCGTCTTTATTACATCCTGGTATTACTTGTTTGATGTCCGTCTTTATTACATCCTGGTATTACTTGTTTGATGTCCGTCTTTATTACATCCTGGTATTACTTGTTTGATGTCCGTCTTTATTACATCCTGGTATTACTTGTTTGATGTCCGTCTTTATTACATCCTGGTATTACTTGTTTGATGTCCGTCTTTATTACATCCTGGTATTACTTGTTTGATGTCCGTCTTTATTACATCCTGGTATCACTTGTTTGATCTCCGTCTTTATTACATCCTGGTATTACTTGTTTGATGTCCGTCTTTATTACATCCTGGTATTACTTGTTTGATGTCCGTCTTTATTACATCCTGGTATTACTTGTTTGATGTCCGTCTTTATTATATCCTGGTATTACTTGTTTGATGTCCGTCTTTATTATATCCTGGTATTACTTGCTTGATGTTCGTCTTTATTACATCCTGGTATTACTTGTTTGATGTCCGTCTTTATTACATCCTGGTATTACTTGTTTGTATGTCCGTCTTTATTATATCCTGGTATTACTTGTTTGATGTCTGTCTTTATTACATCCTGGTATTACTTGTTTGATGTCCGTCTTTATGACATCCTGGTATTACTTGTTTGATGTCCGACTTTATTATATCCTGGTATTACTTGTTTGATGTCCGTCTTTATTACATCCTGGTATTACTTGTTTGATGTACGTCTTTATTATATCCTGGTATTACTTGTTTGATGTCCGTCTTTATTATATCCTGGTATTACTTGTTTGATGTCCGTCTTTATTATATCCTGGTATTACTTGTTTGATGTCCGTCTTTATTACATCCTGGTATTACTTGTTTGATGTCCGTCTTTATGACATCCTGGTATTACTTGTTTGATGTCCGTCTTTATTGCATCCTGGTATTACTTGTTTGATGTCCGTCTTTATTACATCCTGGTATTACTTGTTTGATGTCCGTCTTTATTACATCCTGGTATTACTTGTTTGATGTCCGTCTTTATTACATCCTGGTATTACTTGTTTGATGTCCGTCTTTATTACATCCTGGTATTACTTGTTTGATGTCCGTCTTTATTACATCCTGGTATTACTTGTTTGATGTCCGTCTTTATTACATCCTGGTATTACTTGTTTGATGTCCGTCTTTATTACATCCTGGTATTACTTGTTTGATGTCCGTCTTTATTACATCCTGGTATTACTTGTTTGATGTCCGTCTTTATTACATCCTGGTATTACTTGTCTGATGTCCCTCTTTATTACATCCTGGTATTACTTGCTTGATGTCCGTCTTTATTATATCCTGGTATTACTTGTTTGATGTCCGTCTTTATTACATCCTGGTATTACTTGTTTGATGTCCGTCTTTATTACATCCTGGTATTACTTGCTTGATGTCCGTCTTTATTATATCCTGGTATTACTTGTTTGATGTCCGTCTTTATTACATCCTGGTATTACTTGTTTGATGTCCGTCTTTATTATATCCTGGTATTACTTGTTTGATGTCCGTCTTTATTACATCCTGGTATTACTTGTTTGATGTCCGTTTTTATTATATCCTGGTATTACTTGTTTGATGTCCGTTTTTATTATATCCTGGTATTACTTGTTTGATGTCCGTCTTTATTACATCCTGGTATTACTTGTTTGATGTCCGTCTTTATTATATCCTGGTATTACTTGTTTGATGTCAGTCTTTATTACATCCTGCTATTACTTGTTTGATGTCCGTCTTTATTACATCCTGGTATTACTTGTTTGATGTCCGTCTTTATTACATCCTGGTATCATTTGTTTGATCTCCGTCTTTACTACATCTTGGTATTACTTGTTTGATGTCCGTCTTTATTACATCCTGGTATTACTTGTTTGATGTCCGTCTTTATTATATCCTGGTATTACTTGTTTGATGTCCGTCTTTATTATATCCTGGTATTACTTGTTTGATGTCCGTCTTTATTACATCCTGGTATTACTTGTTTGATGTTCGTCTTTATTACATCCTGGTATTACTTGTTTGATATCCGTCTTTATTACATCCTGGTATTACTTGTTTGTATGTCCGTCTTTATTATATCCTGGTATTACTTGTTTGATGTCCGTCTTTATTACATCCTGGTATAACTTGTTTGATGTCCGTCTTTATTACATCCTGGTATTACTTGTTTGATGTCCGTCTTTATTATATCCTGGTATTACCTGTTTGATGTCCGTCTTTATTACATCCTGGTATTACTTGTTTGATGTCCGTCTTTATTATATCCTGGTATTACTTGTTTGATGTCTGTCTTTATTATATCCTGGTATTACTTGTTTGATGTCCGTCTTTATTATATCCTGGTATTACTTGTTTGATGTCCGTCTTTATTACATCCTGGTATTACTTGTTTGATGTCCGTCTTTATTACATCCTGGTATTGCTTGTTTGATGTCCGTCTTTATTACATCCTGGTATTACTTGTTTGATGTCTGTCTTTATTACATCCTGGTATCACTTGTTTGATCTTCGTCTTTATTACATCCTGGTATTACTTGTTTGATCTCCGTCTTTATTACATCCTGGTATTACTTGTTTGATGTCCGTCTTTATTACATCCTGGTATTACTTGTTTGATTCCGTCTTTATTACATCCTGGTATTACTTGTTTGATGTCCGTCTTTATTACATCCTGGTATTACTTGTTTGATGTCCGTCTTTATTACATCCTGGTATTACTTGTTTGATGTCCGTCTTTATTACATCCTGGTATTACTTGTCTGATGTCCGTCTTTATTACATCCTGGTATTACTTGTTTGATGTTCGTCTTTATTACATCCTGGTATTACTTGTTTGATGTCCGTCTTTATTACATCCTGGTATTACTTGTTTGATGTCCGTCTTTATTATATCCTGGTATTACTTGTTTGATGTCCGTCTTTATTATATCCTGGTATTACTTGTTTGATGTCCGTCTTTATCACATCCTGGTATTACTTGTTTGATGTCCGTCTTTATTACATCCTGGTATTACTTGTTTGATGTCCGTCTTTATTACATCCTGATATTACTTGTTTGATGTCCGTTTTTATTATATCCTGGTATTACTTGTTTGATGTCCGTCTTTATTACATCCTGGTATTACTTGTTTGATGTCCGTCTTTATTACATCCTGGTATTACTTGTTTGATGTCCGTCTTTATTACATCCTGGTATTACTTGTTTGATGTCCGTCTTTATTACATCCTGGTATTACTTGTTTGATGTCTGTCTTTATTATATCCTGGTATTACTTGTTTGATGTCCGTCTTTATTATATCCTTGTATTACTTGTTTGATGTCCGTCTTTATTACATCCTGGTATTACTTGTTTGATGTCCGTCTTTATTATATCCTGGTATTACTTGTTTGATGTCCGTCATTATTACATCCTGGTATTACTTGCTTGATGTCCGTCTTAATTACATCCTGGTATCACTTGTTTGATCTCCGTGTTTATTACATCCTGGTATTACTTGTTTGATGTCCGTCTTTATTATATCCTGGTATTACTTGTTTGATGTCCGTCTTTATTACATCCTGGTATTACTTGTTTGATGTCCGTCTTTATTATATCCTGGTATTACTTGTTTGATGTCCGTCTTTATTATATCCTGGTATTACTTGTTTGATGTTCGTCTTTATTACATCCTGGTATTACTTGTTTGATGTCCGTCTTTATTACATCCTGGTATTACTTGTTTGTATGTCCGTCTTTATTATATCCTGGTATTACTTGTTTGATGTCCGTCTTTATTACATCCTGGTATTACTTGTTTGATGTCCGTCTTTATTACATCCTGGTATTACTTGTTTGATGTCCGTCTTTATTATATCCTGGTATTACTTGTTTGATGTCCGTCTTTATTACATCCTGGTATTACTTGTTTGATGTCCGTCTTTATTATATCCTGGTATTACTTGTTTGATGTCCGTCTTTATTATATCCTGGTATTACTTGTTTGATGTCCGTCTTTATTACATCCTGGTATTACTTGTTTGATGTCCGTCTTTATTACATCCTGGTATTACTTGTTTGATGTCCGTCTTTATTACATCCTGGTATTACTTGTTTGATGTCCGTCTTTATTATATCCTGGTATTACTTGTTTGATGTCCGTCTTTATTACATCCTGGTATTACTTGTTTGATGTCCGTCTTTATTATATCCTGGTATTACTTGTTTGATGTCCGTCTTTATTACATCCTGGTATTGCTTGTTTGATGTCCGTCTTTATTATATCCTGGTATTACTTGTTTGATGTCCGTCTTTATTATATCCTGGTATTACTTGTTTGATGTCCGTCTTTATTACATCCTGGTATTACTTGTTTGATGTCTGTCTTTATTACATCCTGGTATTACTTGTTTGATCTCCGTCTTTATTACGTCCTGGTATTACTTGTTTGATGTCCGTCTTTATTATATCCTGGTATTACTTGTTTGATGTTCGTCTTTATTACATCCTGGTATTACTTGTTTGATGTCCGTCTTTATTATATCCTGGTATTACTTGTCTGATATCCGTCTTTATTACATCCTGGTATTACTTGTTTGATGTCCGTCTTTATTATATCCTGATATTACTTGTTTGATGTCCGTTTTTATTATATCCTGGTATTACTTGTTTGATGTCCGTCTTTATTACATCCTGGTATTACTTGTTTGATGTCCGTGTTTATTACATCCTGGTATTACTTGTTTGATGTCCGTCTTTATTACATCCTGGTATTACTTGTTTGATGTCCGTCTTTATTATATCCTGGTATTACTTGTTTGATGTCCGTCTTTATTATATCCTGGTATTACTTGTTTGATGTCCGTCTTTATTACATCCTGGTATTACTTGTTTGATGTCCGTCTTTATTACATCCTGGTATTACTTGCTTGATGTCCGTCTTTATTATATCCTGGTATTACTTGTTTGATGTCCGTCTTTATTACATCCTGGTATTACTTGTTTGATGTCCGTCTTTATTATATCCTGGTATTACTTGTTTGATGTCCGTCTTTATTACATCCTGGTATTACTTGTTTGATGTCCGTTTTTATTATATCCTGGTATTACTTGTTTGATGTCCGTTTTTATTATATCCTGGTATTACTTGTTTGATGTCCGTCTTTATTACATCCTGGTATTACTTGTTTGATGTCCGTCTTTATTATATCCTGGTATTACTTGTTTGATGTCCGTCTTTATTACATCCTGGTATTACTTGTTTGATGTCCGTCTTTATTACATCCTGGTATTACTTGTTTGATGTCCGTCTTTATTACATCCTGGTATCATTTGTTTGATCTCCGTCTTTACTACATCCTGGTATTACTTGTTTGATGTCCGTCTTTATTACATCCTGGTATTACTTGTTTGATGTCCGTCTTTATTATATCCTGGTATTACTTGTTTGATGTCCGTCTTTATTATATCCTGGTATTACTTGTTTGATGTCCGTCTTTATTACATCCTGGTATTACTTGTTTGATGTTCGTCTTTATTACATCCTGGTATTACTTGTTTGATATCTGTCTTTATTACATCCTGGTATTACTTGTTTGTATGTCCGTCTTTATTATATCCTGGTATTACTTGTTTGATGTCCGTCTTTATTACATCCTGGTATTACTTGTTTGATGTCCGTCTTTATTACATCCTGGTATTACTTGTTTGATGTCCGTCTTTATTATATCCTGGTATTACTTGTTTGATGTCCGTCTTTATTACATCCTGGTATTACTTGTTTGATGTCCGTCTTTATTATATCCTGGTATTACTTGTTTGATGTCTGTCTTTATTATATCCTGGTATTACTTGTTTGATGTCCGTCTTTATTATATCCTGGTATTACTTGTTTGATGTCCGTCTTTATTACATCCTGGTATTACTTGTTTGATGTCCGTCTTTATTACATCCTGGTATTGCTTGTTTGTTGTCCGTCTTTATTACATCCTGGTATTACTTGTTTGATGTCTGTCTTTATTACATCCTGGTATCACTTGTTTGATCTTCGTCTTTATTACATCCTGGTATTACTTGTTTGATCTCCGTCTTTATTACATCCTGGTATTACTTGTTTGATGTCCGTCTTTATTACATCCTGGTATTACTTGTTTGATTCCGTCTTTATTACATCCTGGTATTACTTGTTTGATGTCCGTCTTTATTACATCCTGGTATTACTTGTTTGATGTCCGTCTTTATTACATCCTGGTATTACTTGTTTGATGTCCGTCTTTATTACATCCTGGTATTACTTGTTTGATGTCCGTCTTTATTACATCCTGGTATTACTTGTCTGATGTCCGTCTTTATTACATCCTGGTATTACTTGTTTGATGTTCGTCTTTATTACATCCTGGTATTACTTGTTTGATGTCCGTCTTTATTACATCCTGGTATTACTTGTTTGATGTCCGTCTTTATTATATCCTGGTATTACTTGTTTGATGTCCGTCTTTATTATATCCTGGTATTACTTATTTGATGTCCGTCTTTATCACATCCTGGTATTACTTGTTTGATGTCCGTCTTTATTACATCCTGGTATTACTTGTTTGATGTCCGTCTTTATTACATCCTGATATTACTTGTTTGATGTCCGTTTTTATTATATCCTGGTATTACTTGTTTGATGTCCGTCTTTATTACATCCTGGTATTACTTGTTTGATGTCCGTCTTTATTATATCCTGGTATTACTTGTTTGATGTCCGTCTTTATTACATCCTGGTATTACTTGTTTGATGTCCGTCTTTATTACATCCTGGTATTACTTGTTTGATGTCTGTCTTTATTATATCCTGGTATTACTTGTTTGATGTCCGTCTTTATTATATCCTTGTATTACTTGTTTGATGTCCGTCTTTATTACATCCTGGTATTACTTGTTTGATGTCCGTCTTTATTATATCCTGGTATTACTTGTTTGATGTCCGTCTTTATTACATCCTGGTATTACTTGCTTGATGTCCGTCTTAATTACATCCTGGTATCACTTGTTTGATCTCCGTGTTTATTACATCCTGGTATTACTTGTTTGATGTCCGTCTTTATTATATCCTGGTATTACTTGTTTGATGTCCGTCTTTATTACATCCTGGTATTACTTGTTTGATGTCCGTCTTTATTATATCCTGGTATTACTTGTTTGATGTCCGTCTTTATTATATCCTGGTATTACTTGTTTGATGTTCGTCTTTATTACATCCTGGTATTACTTGTTTGATGTCCGTCTTTATTACATCCTGGTATTACTTGTTTGTATGTCCGTCTTTATTATATCCTGGTATTACTTGTTTGATGTCCGTCTTTATTACATCCTGGTATTACTTGTTTGATGTCCGTCTTTATTACATCCTGGTATTACTTGTTTGATGTCCGTCTTTATTATATCCTGGTATTACTTGTTTGATGTCCGTCTTTATTACATCCTGGTATTACTTGTTTGATGTCCGTCTTTATTATATCCTGGTATTACTTGTTTGATGTCCGTCTTTATTATATCCTGGTATTACTTGTTTGATGTCCGTCTTTATTACATCCTGGTATTACTTGTTTGATGTCCGTCTTTATTACATCCTGGTATTACTTGTTTTATGTCCGTCTTTATTACATCCTGGTATTACTTGTTTGATGTCCGTCTTTATTATATCCTGGTATTACTTGTTTGATGTCCGTCTTTATTACATCCTGGTATTACTTGTTTGATGTCCGTCTTTATTATATCCTGGTATTACTTGTTTGATGTCCGTCTTTATTACATCCTGGTATTACTTGTTTGATGTCCGTCTTTATTATATCCTGGTATTACTTGTTTGATGTCCGTCTTTATTATATCCTGGTATTACTTGTTTGATGTCCGTCTTTATTACATCCTGGTATTACTTGTTTGATGTCTGTCTTTATTACATCCTGGTATTACTTGTTTGATCTCCGTCTTTATTACGTCCTGGTATTACTTGTTTGATGTTCGTCTTTATTATATCCTGGTATTACTTGTTTGATGTCCGTCTTTATTACATCCTGGTATTACTTGTTTGATGTCCGTCTTTATTATATCCTGGTATTACTTGTCTGATATCCGTCTTTATTACATCCTGGTATTACTTGTTTGATGTCCGTCTTTATTATATCCTGATATTACTTGTTTGATGTCCGTTTTTATTATATCCTGGTATTACTTGTTTGATGTCCGTCTTTATTACATCCTGGTATTACTTGTTTGATGTCCGTCTTTATTACATCCTGGTATTACTTGTTTGATGTCCGTCTTTATTACATCCTGGTATTACTTGTTTGATGTCCGTCTTTATTATATCCTGGTATTACTTGTTTGATGTCCGTCTTTATTATATCCTGGTATTACTTGTTTGATGTCCGTCTTTATTACATCCTGGTATTACTTGTTTGATGTCCGTCTTTATTACATCCTGGTATTACTTGTTTGATGTCCGTCTTTATTACATCCTGGTATTACTTGTTTGATGTCCGTCTTTATTACATCCTGGTATCACTTGTTTGATCTCTGTCTTTATTACATCCTGGTATTACTTGTTTGATGTCCGTCTTTATTACATCCTGGTATTACTTGTTTGATGTCCGTCTTTATTACATCCTGGTATTACTTGTTTGATGTCCGTCTTTATTATATCCTGGTATTACTTGTTTGATGTCCGTCTTTATTAGATCCTGGTATTACTTGTTTGATGTTCGTCTTTATTACATCCTGGTATTACTTGTTTGATGTCCGTCTTTATTACATCCTGGTATTACTTGTTTGATGTCCGTCTTTATTACATCCTGGTATTACTTGTTTGTATGTCCGTCTTTATTACATCCTGGTATTACTTGTTTGATGTCCGTCTTTATTATATCCTGGTATTACTTGTTTGATGTCCTTCTTTATTACATCCTGGTATTACTTGTTTGATGTCCGTCTTTATTATATCCTGGTATTACTTGTTTGATGTCCGTCTTTATTATATCCTGGTATTACTTGTTTGATGTCCGTCTTTATTACATCCTGGTATTACTTGTTTGATGTCCGTCTTTATTACATCCTGGTATTACTTGTTTGATGTCCGTCTTTATTACATCCTGGTATTACTTGTTTGATGTTCGTCTTTATTATATCCTGGTATTACTTGTTTGATGTCCGTCTTTATTACATCCTGGTATTACTTGTTTGATGTCCGTCTTTATTATATCCTGGTATTACTTGTTTGATGTCCGTCTTTATTACATCCTGGTATTACTTGTTTGATGTCCGTCTTTATTATATCCTGGTATTACTTGTTTGATGTCCGTCTTTATTATATCCTGGTATTACTTGTTTGATGTCCGTCTTTATTATATCCTGGTATTACTTGTTTGATATCCGTCTTTATTACATCCTGGTATTACTTGTTTGATGTCTGTCTTTATTACATCCTGGTATTACTTGTTTGATGTCCGTCTTTATTACATCCTGGTATTACTTGTTTGATGTCTGTCTTTATTACATCCTGGTATTACTTGTTTGATGTCCGTCTTTATTACATCCTGGTATTACTTGTTTGATGTCCGTCTTTATTATATCCTGGTATTACTTGTTTGATGTCCGTCTTTATTACATCCTGGTATTGCTTGTTTGATGTCCGTCTTTATTATATCCTGGTATTACTTGTTTGATGTCCGTCTTTATTACATCCTGGTATTACTTGTTTGTATGTCCGTCTTTATTACATCCTGGTATTACTTGTTTGATGTCCGTCTTTATTACATCCTGGTATTACTTGTTTGATGTCCGTCTTTATTACATCCTGGTATTACTTGTCTGATGTCCCTGTTTATTACATCCTGGTATTACTTGTTTAATGTCCGTCTTTATTATATCCTGGTATTACTTGTTTGATGCCCGTCTTTATTACATCCTGGTATTACTTGTTTGATGTCCGTCTTTATTATATCCTGGTATTACTTGTTTGATGTCCGTCTTTATTATATCCTGGTATTACTTGTTTGATGTTCGTCTTTATTACACCCTGGTATTACTTGTTTGATGTCCGTCTTTATTATATCCTGGTATTACTTGTTTGATGTCCGTCTTTATTACATCCTGGTATTACTTGTTTGATGTCCGTCTTTATTACATCCTGGTATTACTTGTTTGATGTCGTCTTTATTATATCCTGGTATTACTTGTTTGATGTCCGTCTTTATTATATCCTGGTATTACTTGTTTGATGTCCGTCTTTATTATATCCTGGTATTACTTGTTTGATGTCCGTCTTTATTACATCCTGGTATTACTTGTTTGATGTCCGTCTTTATTACATCCTGGTATTACTTGTTTGATGTCCGTCTTTATTACATCCTGGTATTACTTGTTTGATGTCCGTCTTTATTACATCCTGGTATTACTTGTTTGATGTCCGTCTTTATTATATCCTGGTATTACTTGTTTGATGTCCGTCTTTATTACATCCTGGTATTACTTGTTTGATGTCCGTCTTTATTATATCCTGGTATTACTTGTTTGATGTCCGTCTTTATTATATCCTGGTATTACTTGTTTGATGTCCGTCTTTATTACATCCTGGTATTACTTGTTTGATGTCTGTCTTTATTACATCCTGGTATTACTTGTTTGATCTCCGTCTTTATTACGTCCTTGTATTACTTGTTTGATGTCCGTCTTTATTATATCCTGGTATTACTTGTTTGATGTCCGTCTTTATTACATCCTGGTATTACTTGTTTGATGTCCGTCTTTATTATATCCTGGTATTACTTGTCTGATATCCGTCTTTATTACATCCTGGTATTACTTGTTTGATGTCCGTCTTTATTATATCCTGATATTACTTGTTTGATGTCCGTTTTTATTATATCCTGGTATTACTTGTTTGATGTCCGTCTTTATTACATCCTGGTATTACTTGTTTGATGTCCGTCTTTATTACATCCTGGTATTACTTGTTTGATGTCCGTCTTTATTACATCCTGGTATTACTTGTTTGATGTCCGTCTTTATTATATCCTGGTATTACTTGTTTGATGTCCGTCTTTATTATATCCTGGTATTACTTGTTTGATGTCCGTCTTTATTACATCCTGGTATTACTTGTTTGATGTCCGTCTTTATTATATCCTGGTATTACTTGTTTGATCTCCGTCTTTATTACGTCCTGGTATTACTTGTTTGATGTCCGTCTTTATTATATCCTGGTATTACTTGTTTGATGTCCGTCTTTATTACATCCTGGTATTACTTGTTTGATGTCCGTCTTTATTATATCCTGGTATTACTTGTCTGATATCCGTCTTTATTACATCCTGGTATTACTTGTTTGATGTCCGTCTTTATTATATCCTGATATTACTTGTTTGATGTCCGTTTTTATTATATCCTGGTATTACTTGTTTGATGTCCGTCTTTATTACATCCTGGTATTACTTGTTTGATGTCCGTCTTTATTACATCCTGGTATTACTTGTTTGATGTCCGTCTTTATTACATCCTGGTATTACTTGTTTGATGTCCGTCTTTATTATATCCTGGTATTACTTGTTTGATGTCCGTCTTTATTATATCCTGGTATTACTTGTTTGATGTCCGTCTTTATTACATACTGGTATTACTTGTTTGATCTCCGTCTTTATTACATCCTGGTATTACTTGTTTGATGTCCGTCTTTATTACATCCTGGTATTACTTGTTTGATGTCCGTCTTTATTACATCCTGGTATCACTTGTTTGATCTCCGTCTTTATTACATCTTGGTATTACTTGTTTGATGTCCGTCTTTATTACATCCTGGTATTACTTGTTTGATGTCCGTCTTTATTACATCCTGGTATTACTTGTTTGATGTCCGTCTTTATTATATCCTGGTATTACTTGTTTGATGTCCGTCTTTATTATATCCTGGTATTACTTGTTTGATGTCCGTCTTTATTACATCCTGGTATTACTTGTTTGATGTCCGTCTTTATTACATCCTGGTATTACTTGTTTGATGTCCGTCTTTATTACATCCTGGTATTACTTGTTTGATGTCCGTCTTTATTATATCCTGGTATTACTTGTTTGATGTCTGTCTTTATTACATCCTGGTATTACTTGTTTGATGTCCGTCTTTATTATATCCTGGTATTACTTGTTTGATGTCCGTCTTTATTACATCCTGGTATTACTTGTTTGATGTCCGTCTTTATTATATCCTGG
This sequence comes from Bathymodiolus septemdierum, assembly GCA_963383655.1. Lineage (NCBI taxonomy): Eukaryota > Metazoa > Mollusca > Bivalvia > Mytilida > Modiolidae > Bathymodiolus > Bathymodiolus septemdierum. Next base: position 20,342,738 of record OY726530.1, on the reverse strand, counting down.
TATTACTTGTTTGATGTCCGTCTTTATTATATCCTGGTATTACTTGTTTGATGTCCGTCTTTATTACATCCTGGTATTACTTGTTTGATGTCTGTCTTTATTACATCCTGGTATTACTTGTTTGATCTCCGTCTTTATTACGTCCTGGTATTACTTGTTTGATGTCCGTCTTTATTATATCCTGGTATTACTTGTTTGATGTCCGTCTTTATTACATCCTGGTATTACTTGTTTGATGTCCGTCTTTATTACATCCTGGTATCACTTGTTTGATCTCCGTCTTTATTACATCCTGGTATTACTTGTTTGATGTCCGTCTTTATTACGTCCTGGTATTACTTGTTTGATGTCCGTCTTTATTATATCCTGGTATTACTTGTTTGATGTCCGTCTTTATTACATCCTGGTATTACTTGTTTGATGTCCGTCTTTATTATATCCTGGTATTACTTGTCTGATATCCGTCTTTATTACATCCTGGTATTACTTGTTTGATGTCCGTCTTTATTATATCCTGATATTACTTGTTTGATGTCCGTTTTTATTATATCCTGGTATTACTTGTTTGATGTCCGTCTTTATTACATCCTGGTATTACTTGTTTGATGTCCGTCTTTATTACATCCTGGTATTACTTGTTTGATGTTCGTCTTTATTACATCCTGGTATTACTTGTTTGATGTCCGTCTTTATTATATCCTGGTATTACTTGTTTGATGTCCGTCTTTATTATATCCTGGTATTACTTGTTTGATGTCCGTCTTTATTACATCCTGGTATTACTTGTTTGATCTCCGTCTTTATTACATCCTGGTATTACTTGTTTGATGTCCGTCTTTATTACATCCTGGTATTACTTGTTTGATGTCCGTCTTTATTACATCCTGGTATCACTTGTTTGATCTCCGTCTTTATTACATCTTGGTATTACTTGTTTGATGTCCGTCTTTATTACATCCTGGTATTACTTGTTTGATGTCCGTCTTTATTACATCCTGGTATTACTTGTTTGATGTCCGTCTTTATTATATCCTGGTATTACTTGTTTGATGTCCGTCTTTATTATATCCTGGTATTACTTGTTTGATGTCCGTCTTTATTACATCCTGGTATTACTTGTTTGATGTCCGTCTTTATTACATCCTGGTATTACTTGTTTGATGTCCGTCTTTATTACATCCTGGTATTACTTGTTTGATGTCCGTCTTTATTATATCCTGGTATTACTTGTTTGATGTCTGTCTTTATTACATCCTGGTATTACTTGTTTGATGTCCGTCTTTATTATATCCTGGTATTACTTGTTTGATGTCCGTCTTTATTACATCCTGGTATTACTTGTTTGATGTCCGTCTTTATTATATCCTGGTATTACTTGTTTGATGTCCGTCTTTATTATATCCTGGTATTACTTGTTTGATGTCCGTCTTTATTACATCCTGGTATTACTTGTTTGATGTCTGTCTTTATTACATCCTGGTATTACTTGTTTGATCTCCGTCTTTATTACGTCCTGGTATTACTTGTTTGATGTCCGTCTTTATTATATCCTGGTATTACTTGTTTGATGTCCGTCTTTATTACATCCTGGTATTACTTGTTTGATGTCCGTCTTTATTACATCCTGGTATCACTTGTTTGATCTCCGTCTTTATTACATCCTGGTATTACTTGTTTGATGTCCGTCTTTATTACATCCTGGTATTACTTGTTTGATGTCCGTCTTTATTACATCCTGGTATTACTTGTTTGATGTCCGTCTTTATTATATCCTGGTATTACTTGTTTGATGTCCGTCTTTATTATATCCTGGTATTACTTGTTTGATGTTCGTCTTTATTACATCCTGGTATTACTTGTTTGATGTCCGTCTTTATTACATCCTGGTATTACTTGTTTGTATGTCCGTCTTTATTATATCCTGGTATTACTTGTTTGATGTCCGTCTTTTTTACATCCTGGTATTACTTGTTTGTATGTCCGTCTTTATTACATCCTGGTATTACTTGTTTGATGTCCGTCTTTATTATATCCTGGTATTACTTGTTTGATGTCCTTCTTTATTACATCCTGGTATTACTTGTTTGATGTCCGTCTTTATTATATCCTGGTATTACTTGTTTGATGTCCGTCTTTATTATATCCTGGTATTACTTGTTTGATGTCCGTCTTTATTACATCCTGGTATTACTTGTTTGATGTCCGTCTTTATTACATCCTGGTATTACTTGTTTGATGTCCGTCTTTATTACATCCTGGTATTACTTGTTTGATGTTCGTCTTTATTATATCCTGGTATTACTTGTTTGATGTCCGTCTTTATTACATCCTGGTATTACTTGTTTGATGTCCGTCTTTATTATATCCTGGTATTACTTGTTTGATGTCCGTCTTTATTACATCCTGGTATTACTTGTTTGATGTCCGTCTTTATTATATCCTGGTATTACTTGTTTGATGTCCGTCTTTATTATATCCTGGTATTACTTGTTTGATGTCCGTCTTTATTATATCCTGGTATTACTTGTTTGATATCCGTCTTTATTACATCCTGGTATTACTTGTTTGATGTCTCTCTTTATTACATCCTGGTATTACTTGTTTGATGTCCGTCTTTATTACATCCTGGTATTACTTGTTTGATGTCTGTCTTTATTACATCCCGGTATTACTTGTTTGATGTCCGTCTTTATTACATCCTGGTATTACTTGTTTGATGTCCGTCTTTATTATATCCTGGTATTACTTGTTTGATGTCCGTCTTTATTATATCCTGGTATTACTTGTTTGATGTCCGTCTTTATTACATCCTGGTATTGCTTGTTTGATGTCCGTCTTTATTATATCCTGGTATTACTTGTTTGATGTCCGTCTTTATTACATCCTGGTATTACTTGTTTGTATGTCCGTCTTTATTACATCCTGGTATTACTTGTTTGATGTCCGTCTTTATTACATCCTGGTATTACTTGTTTGATGTCCGTCTTTATTACATCCTGGTATTACTTGTCTGATGTCCCTGTTTATTACATCCTGGTATTACTTGTTTAATGTCCGTCTTTATTATATCCTGGTATTACTTGTTTGATGTTCGTCTTTATTATATCCTGGTATTACTTGTTTGATGTCCGTCTTTATTACATCCTGGTATTACTTGTTTGATGTCCGTCTTTATTATATCCTGGTATTACTTGTTTGATGTCCGTCTTTATTACATCCTGGTATTACTTGTTTGATGTCCGTCTTTATTATATCCTGGTATTACTTGTTTGATGTCCGTCTTTATTATATCCTGGTATTACTTGTTTGATGTCCGTCTTTATTATATCCTGGTATTACTTGTTTGATATCCGTCTTTATTACATCCTGGTATTACTTGTTTGATGTCTCTCTTTATTACATCCTGGTATTACTTGTTTGATGTCCGTCTTTATTACATCCTGGTATTACTTGTTTGATGTCTGTCTTTATTACATCCTGGTATTACTTGTTTGATGTCCGTCTTTATTACATCCTGGTATTACTTGTTTGATGTCCGTCTTTATTATATCCTGGTATTACTTGTTTGATGTCCGTCTTTATTATATCCTGGTATTACTTGTTTGATGTCCGTCTTTATTACATCCTGGTATTGCTTGTTTGATGTCCGTCTTTATTATATCCTGGTATTACTTGTTTGATGTCCGTCTTTATTACATCCTGGTATTACTTGTTTGTATGTCCGTCTTTATTACATCCTGGTATTACTTGTTTGATGTCCGTCTTTATTACATCCTGGTATTACTTGTTTGATGTCCGTCTTTATTACATCCTGGTATTACTTGTCTGATGTCCCTGTTTATTACATCCTGGTATTACTTGTTTAATGTCCGTCTTTATTATATCCTGGTATTACTTGTTTGATGCCCGTCTTTATTACATCCTGGTATTACTTGTTTGATGTCCGTCTTTATTATATCCTGGTATTACTTGTTTGATGTCCGTCTTTATTATATCCTGGTATTACTTGTTTGATGTTCGTCTTTATTACACCCTGGTATTACTTGTTTGATGTCCGTCTTTATTATATCCTGGTATTACTTGTTTGATGTCCGTCTTTATTACATCCTGGTATTACTTGTTTGATGTCCGTCTTTATTACATCCTGGTATTACTTGTTTGATGTCGTCTTTATTATATCCTGGTATTACTTGTTTGATGTCCGTCTTTATTATATCCTGTTATTACTTGTTTAATGTCCGTCTTTATTATATCCTGGTATTACTTGTTTGATGCCCGTCTTTATTACATCCTGGTATTACTTGTTTGATGTCCGTCTTTATTATATCCTGGTATTACTTGTTTGATGTCCGTCTTTATTATATCCTGGTATTACTTGTTTGATGTTCGTCTTTATTACACCCTGGTATTACTTGTTTGATGTCCGTCTTTATTATATCCTGGTATTACTTGTTTGATGTCCGTCTTTATTACATCCTGGTATTACTTGTTTGATGTCCGTCTTTATTACATCCTGGTATTACTTGTTTGATGTCCGTCTTTATTACATCCTGGTATTACTTGTTTGATGTCCGTCTTTATTACATCCTGGTATCACTTGTTTGATCTCCGTCTTTATTACATCCTGGTATTACTTGTTTGATGTCCGTCTTTATTACTTCCTGGTATTACTTGTTTGATGTCCGTCTTTATTATATCCTGGTATTACTTGTTTGATGTCCGTCTTTATTATATCCTAGTATTACTTGTTTGATGTTCGTCTTTATTACATCCTGGTATTACTTGTTTGATGTCCGTCTTTATTACATCCTGGTATTACTTGTTTGTATGTCCGTCTTTATTATATCCTGGTATTACTTGTTTGATGTCCGTCTTTATTACATCCTGGTATTACTTGTTTGATGTCCGTCTTTATTACATCCTGGTATTACTTGTCTGATGTCCCTGTTTATTACATCCTGGTATTACTTGTTTAATGTCCGTCTTTATTATATCCTGGTATTACTTGTTTGATGCCCGTCTTTATTACATCCTGGTATTACTTGTTTGATGTCCGTCTTTATTATATCCTGGTATTACTTGTTTGATGTCCGTCTTTATTATATCCTGGTATTACTTGTTTGATGTTCGTCTTTATTACACCCTGGTATTACTTGTTTGATGTCCGTCTTTATTATATCCTGGTATTACTTGTTTGATGTCCGTCTTTATTACATCCTGGTATTACTTGTTTGATGTCCGTCTTTATTACATCCTGGTATTACTTGTTTGATGTCGTCTTTATTATATCCTGGTATTACTTGTTTGATGTCCGTCTTTATTATATCCTGGTATTACTTGTTTGATGTCCGTCTTTATTACATCCTGGTATTACTTGTTTGATGTCCGTCTTTATTACATCCTGGTATTACTTGTTTGATGTCCGTCTTTATTACATCCTGGTATTACTTGTTTGATGTCCGTCTTTATTACATCCTGGTATCACTTGTTTGATCTCCGTCTTTATTACATCCTGGTATTACTTGTTTGATGTCCGTCTTTATTACTTCCTGGTATTACTTGTTTGATGTCCGTCTTTATTATATCCTGGTATTACTTGTTTGATGTCCGTCTTTATTATATCCTAGTATTACTTGTTTGATGTTCGTCTTTATTACATCCTGGTATTACTTGTTTGATGTCCGTCTTTACTACATCCTGGTATTACTTGTTTGTATGTCCGTCTTTATTATATCCTGGTATTACTTGTTTGATGTCCGTCTTTATTACATCCTGGTATTACTTGTTTGATGTCCGTCTTTATTACATCCTGGTATTACTTGTTTGATGTCCGTCTTTATTACATCCTGGTATTACTTGTTTGATGTCCGTCTTTATTATATCCTGGTATTACTTGTTTGATGTCCGTCTTTATTATATCCTGGTATTACTTGTTTGATGTCGGTCTTTATTACATCCTGGTATTACTTGTTTGATGTCCTTCTTTAATACATCCTGGTATTACTTGTTTGATGTCCGTCTTTATTACATCCTGGTATTACTTGTTTGATGTCCGTCTTTATTATATCCTGGTATTACTTGTTTGATGTCCCTCTTTATTACATCCTGGTATTACTTGTTTGATGTCCGTCTTTATTACATCCTGGTATTACTTGTTTGATGTCTGTCTTTATTACATCCTGGTATTACTTGTTTGATGTCCGTCTTTATTACATCCTGGTATTACTTGTTTGATGTCCGTCTTTATTATATCCTGGTATTACTTGTTTGATGTCCGTCTTTATTATATCCTGGTATTACTTGTTTGATGTCCGTCTTTATTACATCCTGGTATTACTTGTTTTATGTTCGTCTTTATTACATCCTGGTATTACTTGTTTGATGTCCGTCTTTATTACATCCTGGTATTACTTGTTTGTATGTCCGTCTTTATTATATCCTGGTATTACTTGTTTGATGTCCGTCTTTATTACATCCTGGTATTGCTTGTTTGATGTCCGTCTTTATTATATCCTGGTATTACTTGTTTGATGTCCGTCTTTATTACATCCTGGTATTACTTGTTTGTATGTCCGTCTTTATTACATCCTGGTATTACTTGTTTGATGTCCGTCTTTATTACATCCTGGTATTACTTGTTTGATGTCCGTCTTTATTATATCCTGGTATTACTTGTTTGATGTCCGTCTTTATTACATCCTGGTATTACTTGTTTGATGTCCGTCTTTATTATATCCTGGTATTACTTGTTTGATGTCCGTCTTTATTATATCCTGGTATTACTTGTTTGATGTCCGTCTTTATTACATCCTGGTATTACTTGTTTGTATGTCCGTCTTTATTACATCCTGGTATTACTTGTTTGATGTCCGTCTTTATTACATCCTGGTATTACTTGTTTGATGTCCGTCTTTATTACATCCTGGTATTACTTGTTTGATGTCCGTCTTTATTACATCCTGGTATTACTTGTTTGATGTCCGTCTTTATTATATCCTGGTATTACTTGTTTGATGTCCGTCTTTATTATATCCTGGTATTACTTGTTTGATGTCCGTCTTTATTACATCCTGGTATTACTTGTTTGATGTCCTTCTTTATTACATCCTGGTATTACTTGTTTGATGTCCGTCTTTATTACATCCTGGTATTACTTGTTTGATGTCCGTCTTTATTATATCCTGGTATTACTTGTTTGATGTCCGTCTTTATTATATCCTGGTATTACTTGTTTGATGTCCGTCTTTATTACATCCTGGTATTACTTGTTTTATGTTCGTCTTTATTACATCCTGGTATTACTTGTTTGATGTCCTTCTTTATTACATCCTGGTATTACTTGTTTGATGTCCGTCTTTATTACATCCTGGTATTACTTGTTTGATGTCCGTCTTTATTATATCCTGGTATTACTTGTTTGATGTCCGTCTTTATTATATCCTGGTATTACTTGTTTGATGTCCGTCTTTATTATATCCTGGTATTACTTGTTTGATGTCCCTCTTTATTACATCCTGGTATTACTTGTTTGATGTCCGTCTTTATTACATCCTGGTATTACTTGTTTGATGTCTGTCTTTATTACATCCTGGTATTACTTGTTTGATGTCCGTCTTTATTACATCCTGGTATTACTTGTTTGATGTCCGTCTTTATTATATCCTGGTATTACTTGTTTGATGTCCGTCTTTATTATATCCTGGTATTACTTGTTTGATGTCCGTCTTTATTACATCCTGGTATTACTTGTTTTATGTTCGTCTTTATTACATCCTGGTATTACTTGTTTGATGTCCGTCTTTATTACATCCTGGTATTACTTGTTTGTATGTCCGTCTTTATTATATCCTGGTATTACTTGTTTGATGTCCGTCTTTATTACATCCTGGTATTGCTTGTTTGATGTCCGTCTTTATTATATCCTTGTATTACTTGTTTGATGTCCGTCTTTATTACATCCTGGTATTACTTGTTTGTATGTCCGTCTTTATTACATCCTGGTATTACTTGTTTGATGTCCGTCTTTATTACATCCTGGTATTACTTGTTTGATGTCCGTCTTTATTATATCCTGGTATTACTTGTTTGATGTCCGTCTTTATTACATCCTGGTATTACTTGTTTGATGTCCGTCTTTATTATATCCTGGTATTACTTGTTTGATGTCCGTCTTTATTATATCCTGGTATTACTTGTTTGATGTCCGTCTTTATTACATCCTGGTATTACTTGTTTGTATGTCCGTCTTTATTACATCCTGGTATTACTTGTTTGATGTCCGTCTTTATTACATCCTGGTATTACTTGTTTGATGTCCGTCTTTATTACATCCTGGTATTACTTGTTTGATGTCCGTCTTTATTACATCCTGGTATTACTTGTTTGATGTCCGTCTTTATTATATCCTGGTATTACTTGTTTGATGTCCGTCTTTATTATATCCTGGTATTACTTGTTTGATGTCCCTCTTTATTACATCCTGGTATTACTTGTTTGATGTCCTTCTTTATTACATCCTGGTATTACTTGTTTGATGTCCGTCTTTATTACATCCTGGTATTACTTGTTTGATGTCCGTCTTTATTATATCCTGGTATTACTTGTTTGATGTCCGTCTTTATTATATCCTGGTATTACTTGTTTGATGTCCGTCTTTATTACATCCTGGTATTACTTGTTTTATGTTCGTCTTTATTACATCCTGGTATTACTTGTTTGATGTCCTTCTTTATTACATCCTGGTATTACTTGTTTGATGTCCGTCTTTATTACATCCTGGTATTACTTGTTTGATGTCCGTCTTTATTATATCCTGGTATTACTTGTTTGATGTCCGTCTTTATTATATCCTGGTATTACTTGTTTGATGTCCGTCTTTATTACATCCTGGTATTACTTGTTTGATGTCCGTCTTTATTACATCCTGGTATTACTTGTTTGATGTCCGTCTTTATTATATCCTGGTATTACTTGTTTGATGTCCGTCTTTATTATATCCTGGTATTACTTGTTTGATGTCCGTCTTTATTACATCCTGGTATTACTTGTTTGTATGTCCGTCTTTATTACATCCTGGTATTACTTGTTTGATGTCCGTCTTTATTACATCCTGGTATTACTTGTTTGATGTCCGTCTTTATTACATCCTGGTATTACTTGTTTGCATGTCCGTCTTTATTACATCCTGGTATTACTTGTTTGATGTCCGTCTTTATTACATCCTGGTATTACTTGTTTGTATGTATTTGACAGTCGTAATTGTCATATGTTGTTACATTTATCTGAATAATGATTACAGTTAACGTCGTAAGTGTTATCTAATTATATATAATTCAATCAGTAGATAATTCAGGATGTCTCCGTTGATCCTTCACAAACACATGCTATTACATCGTATCTGCAGTAATACGTCAATCATTTCCCTTGTTTTCTGTCGTCTCGAATTCAGAATACATGATATGCATTGTGTGAAACTTGCGTCAATTTCAATTGATAACAGTTATTTCATTTCACTAAGAGGGGGTTGGACCATTACGCTAGTTTCATTCCGCCTCCTTTTATTGAAGTGCCTGTACCAAACCAGGAAAGTTAGCGGTCATGTATGCGTGTGTTTTCGGAGAATTAATCTTGCCTCTTTCTGCGATTTTTGGTATTGGATTTTGAAATGTTCCAACAGTGTGGTATTTTATTTTATTTTATTTTTTTATTATTGTACATAACTTGAAAGTAATTATCTATCTTTTTTATCGGAATACCTCTGTATTAAACACATACAACTATAAGGAAGGAACTTCAATGACTGTCTCGTTTCTTAGAATGTTCACTGTAATTGATGTTAGTATGTGCTGATGACAGTTGAAATTGAAAGCTTGTTTATGACAAGCACTAATATTACCGGCCTGTGTAATGATATCTTGAATGGATAGTGCTGAAATCTGAAATAATTATGAAAAGAAATTTTAAACATTGATGGTCAACAATTCTACTAATATCAACAAAACGAACACAAAAAGACACTACATATGACGTTGGAAATCCAGGCCCTGGCTTGGGACAGGTACAAAAATGTGGCGGGCTAAACCGGTTAATGGGATTCCAACCATCTAATCATGATCCTCTCCAACGGCACAGCATGCATAAACATAAACGATAAAAACCTGCAAATATCCGCTTCCAATCAAATAGATCACATGCTATCCCAATAATGAATGACAACCTAAACGTGGACAGTACAATGGCAGGGTAAATGAATGATCGTAGTTAACTGACTACTATCTAGGAAGGTATAATCTGTTGATTACATGGACAGTACACTAGCAGGGTAAATGAATGCTCGTAGTTAACTGACTACTCGCTAGGAAGATATAATCTGTTGATTACATGGACAGTACACTAGCAGAGTAAATGAATAATCGTAGTTAATTGACTACTTGCTAGGATGGTAGAATCTGTTGGCTACATGGACAGTACAATGGCAGGGTGAATGAATGATCGTAGTTAACTGACTACTCGCTAGGAAGGTATAATATGTTGGTTACATGGACAGTACACTAGCAAAGTAAATGAACGATCGTAGTTAACTGACTACTCGCTAGGAAGGTATAATATGTTGGTTACATGGACAATACACTAGCAGAGTAAATGAATGATCGTAGTTAACTGACTACTAGCTAGGAAGGTATAATATGTTGATGACATGGACAGTACACTAGCAGGGTAAATGAATGATCGTAGTTAACTGACTACTCGCTAGGAAGGTATAATATGTTGGTTACATGGACAGTACACTAGCAGAGTAAATGAATGATCGTAGTTAACTGACTACTAGCTAGGAAGGTATAATATGTTGGTTACATGGACAGTACACTAGCAGAGTAAATGAATGATCGTAGTTAACTGACTACTAGCTAGGAAGGTATACTATGTTGGTTACATGGACAGTACACTAGCAGAGTAAATGAATGATCGTAGTTAACTGACTACTAGCTAGGAAGGTATACTATGTTGGTTACATGGACAGTACACTAGCAGAGTAAATGAATGATCGTAGTTAACTGACTACTAGCTAGGAAGGTATAATATGTTGGTTACATGGACAGTACACTAGCAGAGTAAATGAATGATCGTAGTTAACTGACTACTAGCTAGGAAGGTATAATATGTTGGTTACATGGACAGTACACTAGCAGAGTAAATGAATGATCGTAGTTAACTGACTACTAGCTAGGAAGGTATAATATGTTGGTTACATGGACAGTACACTAGCAGAGTAAATGAATGATCGTAGTTAACTGACTACTAGCTAGGAAGGTATAATATGTTGGTTACATGGACAGTACACTAGCAGAGTAAATGAATGATCGTAGTTAACTGACTACTAGCTAGGAAGGTATAATATGTTGGTTACATGGACAGTACACTAGCAGAGTAAATGAATGATCGTAGTTAACTGACTACTAGCTAGGAAGGTATAATATGTTGGTTACATGGACAGTACACTAGCAGAGTAAATGAATGATCGTAGTTAACTGACTACTAGCTAGGAAGGTATAATATGTTGGTTACATGGACAGTACACTAGCAGAGTAAATGAATGATCGTAGTTAACTGACTACTAGCTAGGAAGGTATAATATGTTGGTTACATGGACAGTACACTAGCAGAGTAAATGAATGATCGTAGTTAACTGACTACTAGCTAGGAAGGTATAATATGTTGGTTACATGGACAGTACACTAGCAGAGTAAATGAATGATCGTAGTTAACTGACTACTAGCTAGGAAGGTATAATATGTTGGTTACATGGACAGTACACTAGCAGAGTAAATGAATGATCGTAGTTAACTGACTACTAGCTAGGAAGGTATAATATGTTGGTTACATGGACAGTACACTAGCAGAGTAAATGAATGATCGTAGTTAACTGACTACTCGCTAGGAAGGTATAATATGTTGGTTACATGGACAGTACACTAGCAGAGTAAATGAATGATCGTAGTTAACTGACTACTAGCTAGGAAGGTATAATATGTTGGTTACATGGACAGTACACTAGCAGAGTAAATGAATGATCGTAGTTAACTGACTACTAGCTAGGAAGGTATAATATGTTGGTTACATGGACAGTACACTAGCAAAGTAAATGAATGATCGTAGTTAACTGACTACTAGCTAGGAAGGTATAATATGTTGGTTACATGGACAGTACACTAGCAGAGTAAATGAATGATCGTAGTTAACTGACTACTCGCTAGGAAGGTAGAATATGTTGGTTACATGGACAGTACACTAGCAGAGTCAATGAATGATCGTAGTTAACTGACTACTAGCTAGGAAGGTATAATATGTTGGTTACATGGACAGTACACTAGCAGAGTAAATGAATGATCGTAGTTAACTGACTACTCGCTAGGAAGGTATAATATGTTGGTTACATGGACAGTACACTAGCAGAGTAAATGAATGATCGTAGTTAACTGACTACTCGCTAGGAAGGTAGAATATGTTGGTTACATGGACAGTACACTAGCAGAGTAAATGAATGATCGTAGTTAACTGACTACTAGCTAGGAAGGTATAATATGTTGGTTACATGGACAGTACACTAGCAGAGTAAATGAATGATCGTAGTTAACTGACTACTGGCTAGGAAGGTATACTCCATTGGTTAAAGAACATAGCTCTTTTGACGAGAAAATACAAATTTGTATTCTATGGATCACCAACGATCACCATTCCATGTATTAGGATATGGAGCAAATTATCTATATTTTTCGGCCGTCGTCGTCGTGATCGTATGATAATTGGATTTACAACTACTTGTGCAATCACCACTAATATTGTGAGTTCGAATCACGTTCTGGGGAGGTGTACTCTATGCAACTTTATGTGATAAAGTTTGTCAGTGACTTGCGGCAGGTTTTTCTCCGCGTACTCCGGTTTCCTCCATCAATAAAACTTACCACCACGATATAACTGACATAGTGTTGAAAGTGGCGTTAAACACCATAAACCATAAACCAAATATATCATGAAGAGGAGAGAAACCCATTTCTTATTTCATTACCCAAAACGTTCTAGTGTTATTTTTGTTTTTAATCATTAGTTTACATAAACAAATGTATATGTATACAATGATAATCACTCACATCTGGTCTCGTGTCATTTATAGTATATGTGTTTCGTAATACATTATACGATGTAGTATTATTATCTAATAGTTGTCAGAACAATAACATTAATAGTGTTTTATGGTGTCAATGTCAACAGGACAAGACATTCACAAAGTAAAAACAGAAAAATGTTACGTGTATATTTAAATTGAGTTAAATGATGTAAAATATTTAACATTGTAATAATTATGACCTAAAAGTATTGTGTCATGTAATACTCATTCGTTACATTTCTCTTGCAGACATATATATTTGATAATAAATGCAGACAGCAAGTAAAATATTGCAAACCAGACATGTGGTGGAAAAGATGGAAAATTATGAAAAGAGACTACAGTCAGTGCAAATAAAAATGTTTCATATGTTGATGCTGTTTCATAACATATAAGCAGGCCGTGTTGTGACTTAAATTATTTTGTCATGTTGTTCTGTGCAGACGCGACAGAAAATGACACGAAGATCAAGCAAGAAAATACCACTAAATCAGCATTAATGCTTAATATAGAAGCAAATGTGATTTGTCATATATAAATCACAGTCATATTGATGATCACTCGTCTATGCGAACTTTATTTACAAAAATGCACATAAGTTGAAAACCGGGAGTCCCAAAACCGCTATGTTCAAGGTCAAAACTGACCAGAAACAAATCACATTTTAAATGAACAAATCTTCATCTCTGATACGGAGAAGGTTATTACAATTGAAATATTATGTAGAATCTTGAGTACACAAGGATATACAGGCAAATTTGTCACATTATGACACTAAATACAATTGAATCCTACTAATATTCGTTACATTTCTGTTGCAGACATATATTTAATAATAAATACAGAAAGCAAGTAATTAAAATATTTTAAACCAGTCATGTGGTTGAAAATTGGTGATTTATAAAGAGAGAATACAGTGTACATGCTTCATATGGTGATGCTGTTTTCTATCATATAATCAACACGTGTTCTGCTACAGAAGCCTTAGTGATTGTTGTTTAACGCAAATTTAGCAATATTTCAGCTATATCATGGCGAGAACGTACAAGTTACATTTTAATTAGATGATGATGATGTCTGCTTTGTACTAGACCAACACGCTTAGTTGGATTTTTATTGTGCTAGCTCACTGAAACAACAGTCCGCGGATAGACATGTCGCTCCACTCGGACATATTATCCCGATTCCGATCCAATCAATCTTTGCTCTTACTCTTTATTGCTGCCTACTTAAATATGATAGCCAAAATTAATGGATACATTTTGAAAAAAATAAGAATTTTTAAAATCCCAGAATTCCCAAATTGTTACAAAATGTACTAAGTGGCCTGAAATACAACTACATTGTATTGAGTGACAAAACAGAAATAAAGCAGGTTAATAGTTTAATGAGGAATTAAGGAAACCATGATGGTAGCAACAAGCCATATCATATCGTATATATTGGGTGTAGTAATTATCATGAATAAATGTTTAATGTAATCTAGCGTTTGTAGAATTAGATCTCAGTAACTAGCATTTCGATTGCTTTGCTTCCGGTTGAATTGTATTTCCGGTTTGGGTCATGGTGGGTTTAGCTTATTTTGAAATTTGATTATTGTATAGAAAAACCGTATACTATTTAGTCATACAATGTACTTGTTTAACTTGTAGCATAACAAGGGGGAGGTTAATAGCAATCTCTATTTTGCAGGTAGAATTTCATTTGTGACACGTGTATTAAGCGTACGATAAAAGTATATCGCATGTACAATTTTTCTTTTGAATTTTGGAACTGTTCCGGCAGTGTGATATTATTGTTTCTCATATTTGCTACTCCATATCACAACTTCCAATTACCTCAAGTTATTATAAAATGGACTAACCAAAAACAAATAATTATATAATGAATATATGTTAAGTTTATAATGGAATCAAAAGCTGTTCCACTTTTAATTATTACTACAAGAATATAAAAGGAAATAGTTTCCTTCTTATCAGGGACACAATAAAAAAAAAATGGATCATAACAAATAGATAAACTTCGACATATGTCTTCAAGAAGAGACAAAGGGGTCCTCGTGGTCGTGATCGTATGGTTGTTGGACTTAAAACTACATGTGCAATCAGTGCCCATCACCACGAAAGTTATGAGTTCGAATCTCGATCAGAGCGAGGTCTACACCATTTTGTGATAAAGTTTGTCAGTGTCTTGCAACAGGTGAGTGGTTTTCTCCGGGTACTCCGGTCCTCCACCAATAAAACTGACCGCCATGATAGTACTGAAATATTGCTGAAATTGCCGTTACGCACCTATAAATCAACAAAATCAACAATCAAGAAGAGACCACAACGTCGTTTCAATTGTGGTAGCAGTATTGTTGTTTGTTTATAGGTCACATTCTTTCTGTACAGATATTTAATATTAGCATGTCAAATAAATATAAAATACAACAATTTGACTTGGCTAAGCAATGTACTTGAGTACAAAAATAGCACAAATCATTTCAGGTATAAAATTATATTGCTACTGGGCATTCCTTGAAATATGTAGTTTGTTACTAAGTATAATCTTATATTGGACCTTATTTATTATTACGATCACAGTTCTTTGACATTACTTTGATGCTTTAAAGCAGGTCTGTCTTGTTTGATCCAGCAACTTCACAACATTTATTGTAGTGTTTACTAATATAATTAATTAATCGTTTTTATGACCGCGTCCGAAAACTCACACTAGTGGCCAGTGGCATCATTATGCTACGTTTAATGTCAGGACAAACTGACCACTACATTATGATAACTATTTGTCAAGTGTGCTTTCATTTTGTCTGTTTATATAATTATGAGTTTTGACTTTCCCTTTGTAAGATTGTTCGGAGTTCGGTAATTTTGTTATTACCTTTATTTGTAATTTAGTCTATTATGTATACTGAAAATATGAAAAAGAAAAAATACTAAACTGTCGAAAATAAAATATCAAAATTGTCGAAAGATATAATGATAACTATTTCTCATGTGTGTTGTCTATTTATAATTTAATCTATTATGTATACTGAAAATATGAAACAGACAAAATACTAAACTGTCGAAAATAAAATATCAAAATTGTCGAAAGATATAATGATAACTATTTATCATGTGTGTTGTCTATTTATAATTTAATCTATTATGTATACTGAAAATATGAAACAGACAAAATACTAAACTGTCGAAAATAAAATATTAAAATCGTAGAAAGATATAATGATAACTATGTCTCAAGTGTGTTGTCTATTTTTAATTTAATCTATTATGCATACTAATAAAATGAAGAAAAAACACAATATACCACACTGACAGAACAATTCCAAAATCAAATATAAAAATCACAGAAAGAGACAAAATGGATACTCCTGGCAAACCAATATATGAACTTTCACTTTTCTGTCTAGGTACATGAACTTCAATAAAAAGTGGTGGGTGAAGCTAGTATTATGGACCCATACCTCCCCTCTTGGTGAAATGATGCGATCATGTGAGTGCTTTCTACATGTCAATATACTAATAATTTGAAAAAGAATTAAGTGGGTTTTTATTTTTATTATAATACCAAGAATCTACATGGAACAGTTCTAAACCGTAACCAATGTATAATACGTGTATTTTGAAACCAATTGTTCTCTATATTGAATCTTTCAATATTGCACTGTTCGATCCTATTTTATACTGAACTTTCAATAATACTTTATTTTTTATCCATTTATAAGATATATTTAATTTACCAGATATAAATTTCCTGAAATAAATGGGTATTGCTGTTAAATTGCGCTATATCGTGAGCTAGTTTACACGACGGGTGCCACTACTGGAGCAGGAATTGCTCACCCTTCCGGACCACCTGAGTTCACCCATGGTGCTTAGTGGGGTTTGTGTTATTCGATCTTTGGTTTTATGTGTATGTTTTGTAGATAGTTGTTTGTCCTTTTCTACTTTTTGTTTTGGCCATTGTGTTGTCTGTTCTTCTTCGATTTACGGATTCTGATTACCCCTTTGGTATCTTCAAACTCTTCTTATGCGTCTAATTATATAGATCGAATGAATATATTACTTGGTACAGATGACGGTTCCTGGAGTTCAATCGGGTCTTGGCTAGATTTCTGGGAACATTAACACTTGAGGTGAGAATAAGTGCTCGAACCCTTGTCAGTGGTGTTAAAGATATGTGATCAAAAGTCGATGAATTTAACAACGCGGGAACTCAGGCCTCCCTCATTTATTCAAGTAGAGATTTATTTTCTGCTTTTATTATTTTCTTCTATGAATGTAATAATATTTTCTTTTCTGATTTACAAAATATTGTTATCAAAAATCTTAATCGTCCATGTTTCAAAAATATATTGCTTCGTGAGGGGGAGGGGCGTAGTCGTATATCGCATCTTATTTGGATTTACATCTGTTTATGCAATTATTCTGAAAATTCTCCCGGTGGTTTCAAGCTTACAATGTTGTAGTTACCTCTGATTATTCACTTGATTATACAGAACCATGTCGCTGGTACAATGGTTAGCGTGATCGATTCGAGTGCCATAGATCGTGGGTGAGCTGCGGACGTGTCAAACCAAAGACTACAACATTTGTATGTGTTGCTTCTCCGCTTAGCACGTAGCGTAAAGTTAAGGCGAAGGAGCAAAGACTGGTTGGTCTGGAATCAGGATAATGTGTCCGAATTGACCAACATATCGATCGGCGAACTGTTGTTTCAGTGAGCTAGCACTAAAAAAATCCAACTCAGCGTGTTGGTCTAGTACCAAGCGGACATCATTATCATTTCATGTAATATAACTTGTTCTCGCCACGATATTAATGAAACATTGCTTATTTGGCGTTAAGCAACAATCATTCACTCACTTGATTATTCAGTCCGCACTATTACTGAAAGAACTTCCGGCATAGCATAATTTATTTCCACTCAGGAGTTTTCGGTAATTGTCGATCAATGATATCACAAAGCGAGAGGCGGGGCTTACGCAATATTACTGACCAACGATAATATACCGTCTTTACTCGTTAATTAGGACTTCACCTCTTAAGCAACAGCTATACTGTCACAAGATTTTTGCATTACATTTGTTAATTGTTTACATCTGGTATTAGTACAATATCAAAGCATCCGAAACGTGCATGAACACAAATAAAACTTACATTTTGAAACCAGGCAGTTACCATTTCATTCAAAAATAAAAGTCAAGCAGAGACAACCTGTTGTCTAAATAATTTTTGTGGCATTGATATTTTTTCTATTATTTATACTGTCCCTGATACCCCTTGACATAGGAAATTACTTGTACATGTCACTTTGGCATACTAAATTGGGCTACACCTGATTATTTCATGCTTTTGACTGACATTGATACATGTTCATTATAACAGCATTGCTGATCTGAATACTGTCAATCAAGACTTGGATATATATATGCATGTACATTTATTTTCCATATATTGTTTACATATCTCATTGAAACAGCTGTGCGGATGTGGAGTTTGTAAATAAATTTCCCAGAGTATATTATTTATACTGAATTTTTGCATTTGAGTATATTTGAATAAACATATTTGTCATCGGTTTACATGTATTGTGTGTAATTGGCAGAATACTTATAGGGTATTTTTTTTTGCATAGCACATACATTGGTAAACAAGTATTTTTCGGTTATTTTGAATAACAGTTCAGTCATTTGATAGCTTATTAGCAACCGATATATATATATATATATATATATATATATATATATATATATATATACGTCTGAAAATTAAACCAAACAGTGTTAGAATTAGATTTTAGAACTGTCAAATTTTTGTTCTTCCCTCGACGGGATTTGAACCCACACCATTGATACACTGCAACACCATTCGCGTAGCCTTACATCCAGCGCCCTAGACCACTCGACTACATCCACTCCCTGTTATATATATATTTCGTTATCACTAAACATTGTTGAAGTAGTACTGTACAAAGTACATTATACTTAAACCATTTTGGTCTTGCTCGTCACATGCATCTGTCGTCTCATCATTAATTTGATTTTTGGCTATATCAAATTATCTTTAACTGGAGCAGTTTGTAATTATTTGTAGAAACAGCAGTGCTGATCTAAATATTACAAACACGATACAAGACTTGACTAATTCATATATTGTATGACTTTACACACCATTGTTAGTTTAGTGACACACATATCATTGTAGTTTGTATTACAATAGTGTAGTATTTTTATATTTTTTGTGGCTACACTCAATCTATAATTGGTTTGACTATGGTAAAAAATTTCACCTCCATTTATTATTGTATCAATTGTGTATACCTGTCAACATGTCCGTAATTAATATGAATACTGCAACAATGGAGGAGTTAATGAAATAAAAGACATTGGAGAAACAAGATCTAAATTGATAATAAAAGCTCACTAACACTACAAGACCTAAAAATGATAGAAGGTGTACCGAACACAATGTGGGACCCACTAGTGCAAAGTAAACGAATATCGGTAGAACCACCAGTACCCCAACAGAAGGACAAATGGCTCCAAGACCAGACAACTTAGCACATCTTGTAGACCAGTATAAAACAGAGCTTGTAATAGCTGAGGAAACTAAATTACAAATGAAGTAGGAATATATCATGCACCTAGACCAAATGAAACAAACATTTGAGAAGGAATTGCACATGAAAACAGCAGAATTTGAAGGCTGCATTGCTGAAATTCAGAATGAAAAAGACAAATACAGAGCGGAACTGGACTATATGAGGGAAGAAAACAAAGTTACCAACAAACAACAGGAACAAGCCATAGAAACTGAGAGACACGATTATAAGATGTCAATACAGGACTTGAGAGAGAGATATGAAAACGAAATAGCCAAGAGGAGGACAGAATCCGATGCAATTACAGGAAAATATGAGAAGGAACGGAAACAGCTTATGGAAAAAACTACAAGAGCAAGCTGGTGAGATTGACAAAGAGCGAGAAAAATTTGAGAAGAAAATTTAAAGTTTGCCGAAGAGGAACACAGCAGAAGATTTACAATATTGGAACACGAAATGGAACAATTAAGGACATCCAAGAAAATCTCAGAAACATTAGCACCAGGAGATATATTCAGAGGAAGAACAACGACCAGCTCAGCAAATCCTTGGATGAAGTTTGACCCCGATTCAAAAAGTGGCTCAACATATGTTCCAGATGCACTAAAGCACACAACCAGAAGCACAGATGAACCTGTGTCCTTGAAAGCTAAAGGAGAAGACACAAGTAATAGACATAGGAACGACGGCCCAGTTCCACCTAATTTGTCCGTCTTCGCTGGAAAAAGTGAATGGAAACCATATTATATGCAGTTTAACCACATTGCCAACAAGTACAACTGGGATAAACAACAGAGACTGGACATATTAATAGAATGCCTGCGGGACAAAGCGTTAAAGTTTGTCAATACCCGGCAAGATTCCATACAGAAAGATTATGACATTTTGGTACAAAAATTGAATCAGCGATTTGGTAATAAAGACCTGCCACATACCATCAGACGACAGCTTCAGGAAGCGAAACAACTATTCGATGAGTCGCTCGAAGATTTTTCTGAAAGGGTCCAGGAAATGCCACTGATGACTATCTAAATACACCAGAACATGTGGTTGACACTATATCTGTGGACGCCTTTCCTAAAGGTTGCTCAGACAAGAAAGTTGCACTGTTGACCAGGCTTTACAATACGTAAAGAACTCGATCCATGATCAAAAGATACTACTTGGATATAAGAAACCAGAAGTAAAGCGCGTGCAGTTTGATGCTGAATCGGATGAGGAATTGACAGAGCACAAGGTACGTCAAGTCAATACTACTTCCACTTCACCGATACAGGAATTGCAGCTAAAATATGATGCCATGGATGCTAGAATGGGAAACACGGAGAAACATATCAGGTCTAAAAAATCCGATATCTCCAGAATCATTAGATCACTTTCCAGTTCAAACAGGGACAGAGAGAAATCACGCTCAACCTCACCAAGACGTAGTCCATCACGAGAGGTCCAATGCTATGCATGTAAAGAATATGGACACTACAGTTCAACTTTCCCAAAGAAGAACTTATCACCTATGAAGAGGAATAGGTTCTCATCACCATCGGAAACAAGAACCGATTTAAACACGAACGGATTGAAGATGTAGGCCGTTCTTTAGTCCATTATAGAGATACAGGTCAACCACCAACAACGACAGATGAACATACCACGAAACGCAACAGCAGTGCTGTTCTTTTTGGTATGTTCCCACTAATGGCTGATAGTCCATTAAACCGGCATACACACTGTGGGACGTGACAGCAGTGCTGTCCTTTCTGGCGTAAACAACGACATATCGTACCATATTGTAGGCTGCGATAAAATTGAAGGTAACGATGTGACAAGAATAACAGAAGAGGGAACGTCTACATTTATACACAGCGAAGAACCCCTCCAAGTATCAATGTATGAAGGGAATCCATTTGTAAATAATTTAATCATCCCGATATCGATTAATGGCACAGCAGTGGATGCGGTTGTTGACACAGCTGCACAAGTAACATTATTGAGCGATGATTTTGCCAGAAAACTGGATCCACCTGTAATCTTCACAGATTCAGTCCTACTTAAAGGAGCAAGAACAAATAACAACATCCCTGTGAGATATGCAGATGGTACAACAGTAACAGATGGTACAACAGTAACAGTTGGGAAAACTGAAACAAAATGGCGTATCATAGTCGCTAAGATTACTGATCCAGTTATATTAGGTTTAAACTTGTTGACAAAATTTGACGCTGTCATCGACCTTACAGACTTTTCCATCACTATAAAAGGAGAAAAGATAGAAGTTCGACAAGTGAAATCAGAAACAACCACCGTCATGGTCTGTAGAGTAAATAAAGGTAATAACAAAATTACCGAACTCCGAACAATCTTACAAAGGGAAAGTCAAAGCTCATAATTATATAAACAGACAAAATCAGTCAACAACCGGAAAACTGTGAAAACCGTAATGACCCTGACTTGGTACAGGCATTTCTAAAGAAATGGTGGGTTGAATCAGATTTTAAGGCGCCAAACCTCCCGCTCTCATTACGGTTCAAAGGTTCCGGCTGTCACTGTAACAGTATTTAAAGCTGGATGAAACCCTAGTTTTCCCACCAAATTCGACTGTACGATTACCATGCATCCTACCAGAAACTTTTCATGAAGATATCGCCATACAACCAGTCCGAAATTTACGTGGGTTGATGATGCCGAACATAGTAGCAAACCCTGATTCATTGCCATTAATATTCAACAATGTTACTGATAAGGCTATAACTCTAAAGAAAAACTTCATAGTTGATATTGCAGTGGAGATTGAAGAAATATTAGAAGAATCAGAGACCGACGAAACTCCATCTGTCAAGAAAATAGAACAAGCATCCAACAGAAATTTCCAACAACAGTGGGAAGAAATATACTCTACGTTTCCAGCACATTTGAAAACATTATTGGATTCTTCAATAAAGCATTTAACCATGGATGATAGTCTAACATTATCACTTACTCTCATAGAATTCAGGGATGCTTTCACAAAAGATGACTTGGATATAGGTCATTTTACAAAAATAAAGCACAAAATAGATACTCAAAATGCAGCCCCCAATCCTCACACTGGATGTCCTGTTGGTTGTTCCTGACGGATCTATAGCACAGTCCACATGGATTTTTAATAGGACCAGGATTTTGCGCAATGTCACCGCATTAAATGATTATCACTGTAAAACCACACTGGTTAAAATTTGATACTGTAATGGCACATATTTTGTCGGCCATTTTGTGTTTGTGATTGGTGACAGGGTAAGGACAGAAGTATCTAAGAGCATAATCGCTATTATGCATTTGTAACGTATAATTTGTGCTGGTATAGTAGCCCAGATCTTCAGGGTCAACGTATTTATCTACAAATGTGAGCTCTCTAGCTGTAAATCGAGCTAGGACACCAAAAACAAGTAGCGTCCAAACGAGTCCACCTTGCCCTGCCGCCATCTTGTTCTTGTTGAACCTGATGGAGGTTATTCCATTAATGCGTCTTGTGCACTAAGATTGATATCTACGTTTGTATTACTAGATAACAATATACGTTAACAGTGTAGGCTTGGAGTTACCACTTAAAGCATGTGTGGTACTTGCCCGTGGTGAAGGGTGCTCGATAAAACTTTTTGTGAAAAAATATTGTGAGTTTCATGTGGTAAGTTAGTATAATGCAATCATATAAGAATTATATTGTTGTGGGAACAAACAAATAGATTAGTTAAAAAGTTAGAGGATATCGAAGGGGTAATCAGAAGCCGTAAATCGAAGAAGGACAGACAATGCAATGGCCAAAAAGAAAAGAAAAAAAGTACAACAATTATATATGCAACACTATAACAACAATAAAATTGAATAACACGAACCCCACTGAAAACCGTTGATGAACTCAGGTGCTCCGATCGGTTACGATATATAATTATTCGATTGAGTGTTGTTTAACGTCATGTAATATATGTAAGTAAAAATATTGTATCGGTTGTGGCTATTGACAGGAGTTTGGATTACTACAGAAAAAAGAGGACACTTTTTGCCTTCTAATGAACCACCAACAACTACTTAGAACCTAATACATGTTGTCGTTTACATATAAAAAGATTAGTATTTCCATACATGAACCAATCATTTACGTCATAGTGGTGAAACTTGGTCCTCAGGCTTGGGCTCCATAAAACTAGTGGTATTTAACATATATTGTGTTGTATTTTTGCTTTGTTTTTCTTCGTCTTGTGTACCCTATGTTGCCATTTTCTCCTGATTGTCCAATTTTGATTGCCCATTCGGTATTCTCTCACTTTTTATTGAAGCTCCTGTACCAAGCCAGGAAAACGAGCGATTTTGATATTTGAAGATGGAATTGTTAGTAGTATATTTTGTGCTGAAAACTTATTTTGTCAAATGTTTTATATAGAGAAATCAATTACAATGTATTGATGATCATATTTAACTAGATTAACACGACGGGTGCCACTAGTGGAGAAGGAAGTGCTTTCCCTTCCGGAGCACCTGAGTTCACCCCCGGTACTTAGTGGGGTTCGTGTTACTTGATCTTTAGTTTTA
The DNA here is from genome assembly GCA_963383655.1 of Bathymodiolus septemdierum. Classification (NCBI taxonomy): domain Eukaryota; kingdom Metazoa; phylum Mollusca; class Bivalvia; order Mytilida; family Modiolidae; genus Bathymodiolus; species Bathymodiolus septemdierum. Next base: position 20,318,407 of record OY726530.1, on the reverse strand, counting down.
TGTGTATGTTTTGTAGATCGTTGTTTGTCTTTTTGTACGTTTTCTTTTGTCCATTGTGTTGTCTATTCTTCTTCAATTTACGGATTCTGATTACCCTTTGGTATCTTCAAACTCTTTTTTAAATCATATAACAAAAACTTTGTTTTATATATCAATTGTAATTTATTTTTCTAAGAACAAGTTTATACATACATGATTCTGTTTGTACAATGTATCAGTGCACAAAAGTTACAATGTAAATTACAAGTTTAATAAATATAATAGATTTTGTTTTTAAGACACTATTTTCTAAATAACTTTCGAAATTCATAATTTTACATTTCACTTTTATAGATATTTTTTGATATTTTCCACTTAATATCGCCTCCAGATCTAACCATTTTCTTTCAACATGTTCCGTTTGTACTGGGGACATATATATCATTGATCTTTTCATCTTTTCAATATTAATAACATATTTCAGAAATTCAAGAAACTATCTAAATTAAGGACACTGCATTAGCATCTGCAGACATTTATATGATACTGGTATTTCAAAATAATTAAAATATCTTTGATTGTATACTTAACTGAACTGTGCTCAGGTGTGCCAATAATTATGCTCTGTGTATTTGCATTAAGGGGTAAAATAAGTAACAGATTTTCAGAAAATTAATATTTCTAACCGTAACGTTCTGAACAAAATTACATTCCACAAAATATGAACAAGACTTTCATTGGTTTATGTACAAAATGTACAGATATTGGTTTATATATAATAACAATAAAAGTTATATCAAACTGAATTGCAAATTATATGGACATCATGTCTTCAATGTCTTCATTAGTGACAAATCATCAAGACTTTTGATACATTGCATTCATCTTCTGTCATCTCTGAAAAAAAAAAGAACATGACATTTCGGTGGTTAAAGGTAAATAGTAAATTTGCGTGTTGTGCGGCGATATTAAATAAATTTATAGATGCTGGCACTATAAAGAAAAGGGGAACAACATAGTCAGTCAGTGTTGCCTGTGATCACCGAAAAATAATTGATAAACTTTATCAAAGGATGTATTTTGTTGTTGTTGTTGTTGATTATTTTCCCTTTTTTGTTTTGTTTTTAGTTGTTGTTTTACTTTACTTTTTATCGGAAAATAATTAAAACTGCTTCTTAACTGTTTAAGTCGATTGCAATGTGGAACCATGACATACATAATTAAACAAACACATTGTCGTGTTATTCGCAAATTTCATTTTTATGATTTAAAATGCAAGTCAAAAATTGAATATGAACATATGTGCCCTTTTAATGGTATAGTATGCAACAAAGATATAAGAAAGATAACTCGAACTCTACAACGCTCGCTTTAATCTACTGGTATGATAAAATAAAAAACAAAAAATACCACACTGGCGGAACAGTTCTAAATTCTAATATCAAAATCGTAGAAAGAGGCAACCTCGATATCCCTAGCTCACAAACACATGACCGCTAACTCCATATTCCAAGCACACAAACATATGACCGCTAACTCGATATCTCTAGCACACAAACACATGACCGCTAACTCGAGGTCCCTAGCTCACAAACACATGACCGCTAACTCGATATCCCTAGCACACAAACACATGACCGCTAACTCGATATCCCTAGCTCACAAACACATGACCGCTAACTCGATATCCCTAGCTCACAAACACATGACCGCTAACTCGATATCCCTAGCATACAAACACATGACCGCTAACTCGATATCCCTAGCTCACAAACACATGACCGCTAACTTGATATCCCTAGCTCACAAACACATGACCGCTAACTCGATATCCCTAGCACACAAACACATGACCGCTAACTTGATATCGCTAGCTCACAAACACATGACCGCTAACTCGATATCCATAGCACACAAACACATGACCGCTAACTCGATATCCCTAGCTCACAAACACATGACCGCTAACTCGATATCCATAGCTCACAAACACATGACCGGTAACTCGATATCCATAGCTCACAAACACATGACCGCTAACTCGATATCAAATAGCTCACAAACACATGACCGCTAACTCGATATCCATAGCTCACAAACACATGACCGCTAACTCGATATCCATAGCTCACAAACACATGACCGCTAACTCGATATCCATAGCTCACAAACACATGACCGCTAACTCGATATCCCTAGCTCACAAACACATGACCGTTAACTCGATATCCATAGCTCACAAACACATGACCGCTAACTTGATATCCCTAGCTCACAAACAGATGACCGCTAACTTGATATACCTAGCTCACAAACAGATGACCGGTCACTGTCCTTACAAGGTACAGAAACTTCAATAAAACGTAGCGTTGTTAAACTGATCAAATTATTTCTTGCATAAAAATGAAATAAACAGCTCATTTCAACTACAACAGTGCCTCGACTGGTTGAGAAATGAAAATGAAAATGAAGCAATTCAAAGGTCGAATAGAATGACAAGTACAAACAAATTAGTGTAGTTACATATTATAATATTTTTAATATTCGAACACAGACATTAAGCAGGCGAAATTGAAAGTGAAATTACCAATTGTAAAACATTGTCAGTTAATAGAAACTTTAATATACAATCTTTTAGACTTTCGAAATGATTTGAAAAGTGCTTCGTAAGCCTTTGGAGGCTGGCTGTATATAAAACTGAACACATATATTGTATTATTTGTATATATCAGGTTGCACTATAATAATAAGTTATATATATATTATAAATCATTGGATATTATATAACAGATACAAAGTAACACAACACATGTTCTAATACACAGATCCTTTCTCAATAGTGCTGAGAGAATTGAATATAATTTGATGTAATAAGAACACGGTACCATGATATTGTAGATGTTAGAGACAAATTCCAACAGTTGTCTTGGGACATATTAGAATTTCAAAGAGGTTGACTATTCTACTCGAAATGATAAACATGACATCTTGTGTTTTCATAAAAATATTTAATAACAGGTTATTTCAAGTCCCTGAAGGATTATATGTTTGAATTTTGTTTTAGTTCGTGTGAATTTATTGATTTCAATTTACTGTTGAGATCGTTGTGAAGCGACAATGTCATTTCACCGTTCGGGTGCACATAAAGAGGAACTCGTATCATCAGAAATCCTAATACCGAAAATCAGAATATTTAAGACATAAGGCCAAAAAATAAAGTTAGATCTTTGCTTGCATTTATGAAAAACGTGTCACAACATATTTAAGAGATAACAACTTACACGAAATTGATAAGATGTTTACCATCGTCCACAACATTCAACACCATCTTCACAATCTCCGTTATAATATTGATCACTTGGACATGAGTCAGAGTCCTTCTGACAGTCACAGTCACTGTTGGTATATTCATAGTTGTTGTAATTAGTATATGGAGCACGTGTCGGTGGCGTGACGTAAGGGCTTGGTGTTTTCAGATAGCTGTCTAGAATAAGATCTAATGCTTTAAGTTCTTGAAGAGAGAAGGGAGTAGCTACGGGTTGACTAACTGGTCGCCGTGGCTGATGGACATATCTTCTAGTAGCTACGAGTTGACTGACTGGTCGCTGTGGCTGATACACACGTCTTCTAGTAGACGGTTGATTACCAGCTGCTGTGGTTATTGGGGGCACAGATGATTGGCGCTGTGGAATGACAGCTGATATTGGAGATGGAGTACCTCTATTCGATACCGGAGGTATATTTCCTGTTCTAGTTGTTACACTAGATGGTCCTATAGATTGTAAATGTGGTCTGCCTCTAGTTGGTACTGTTGGTACAGGTAGTTGGTGGGTTACTGCAGGAACAGGTTTACTTTGTGGTTGGTGTATTGGACTGGGTGCATGATTCTGTTTTCTGACTACTTGAGGGTTTGTGCTATAGAATCTTCTTGGAGGTTGGAGGAGTCCTGAAATATAGTTAATCATGTGTACATATAGATCACATACAACACATTATTTTGCTATATATTTTTTCAGAGGCCATGGCTAATAACATCTAGCCACAAGCTTAACACTGAACCCCGACACCTACCTCAAGTGCTAATGTGTTACTTTACTTCCCTCATAATATAACTAAAAATTGTTCAAAGTCACGAATAATACCAACAAAATAATACTTTTCTCAGAAATTTGACAAATTTGTTACTTTTCAAATCTTTTTAGTTTTTTGCGTTGTTCTATAATCTTTTTTTTATCAATTCTGAGTTCTGTGTTATGATGTCCATTAAGATTTCCGCATGAAAACGATGTTCGATTAGTCTTTTTCTCCAGTTGTTTGTAGGAGAGCTGATGTCTTATTTACGTTATTTGTGTTTGTTTGTTTAGTCTTTTTCTCCAGTTGATATTAAAAAACATTATGTAATTATTTCACTATTGGCCAATCGAAATTTAATGTCCACATCTATTGATTGTTAACAGGCGGTTGATGGCCAATCAACATTCTACTTTCGGCAGTTTAGACAAATTATTTGCATTGTGTTGTTCAGAAAATCCTAGTAAAATAACCGAACTACTCCATGTAAAGTTTATGCCATCATCATATGTAATAGTCTTATAAATGTATAATGTCACTATTTTTGCACATGTTTTAAGATAATTATTGGAATAAAAATGTTGAAGATAGAAAGTAATTGAAAATAAAAATAATAAATCATTATTAGAAGATCATTCTTACATACTTGTTGTTTACATATTTGTTTTATTTACTATTCATGATCTCAATCATAGGATACAAATGGGCATTACTGAATAAAGGTGGAGTCCGGCCTGGTAGTGATCGCATGGTTGTTGGATATAGAACTACCTATGCAATCCGTGTCTATCATCACTAACGTTGTGAGTTCGAATCTCGCTCATGGCGAGGTGTATACGATGCAACTTTATTTGAAAATATTTGTCAGTGACTTGCGGTAGGTCGATGCTTTTCATCGGTTTCCTCCACCAATAAAACTGACCGCCACTATATGACTGAAATTGTCGTTAAACATCGTAACCCTAACCCTAAACCAGAATAAAGATACTTTAACTCTTAAATTCGCAAGAAGATATATGAATGTCAACTACCTATATATACAATTTCAGCCGTTATTTTTATTACAATTAGTGGTTTTTCTTTAAATAATTTTATTGACTGTCGTTTCAACTAGACATGTTATTAAAAATATGAATATTAAAGCAAATTAATAAAAACGTAGATATCAAATTTAGTGCGCTCGACGCGTTCTAAATAATTTAAAGCTTAGGGAGCAATAAATCCAAAGGGCCTTAACAGCATAGCCAAAATCTGATAAAGTCACCTAATTCAAGCAACTAAGTTGCAGGTTTGTCAAAAGAAAATCACAATTAAGTCACGAAACTAGGTTGCAAGTGTTAAAAAACCTCAACAATTTAGCAAAGCAACTACGTTACTGGCGTGAAAAAAATACATTAATGCAATCAATATGATTAGGTGAGATCGATAAAGATCAAGAAAATTAAGTTTTTAATTTACTGGTGCTATTAAATAAACTTACTAGCTGATGATACAATACAAATCACAGCAAAAACAATTCCTAAAGATAAAGTCTTCATTGTGCATATATGTGAAAACCAGCTTTAAAGGTACGCTCTTGTTCCCTCCTGTATCACCAACAGTAATGGCTAAAGTAATTCTTAATTATCACCCTACAGCTACTAGTGAAGTACACCATCTATATAAAAGTAATGCCCTCTCCTCTGAAATACTTAATTACCTCTTGTATTATTGCGGCCATTTATAGTTCAAAACTGTGACGCATAAAGCATGTTAATGTCTATTTTCATCACTTTTTGGAATACCTTATTTATCATTATACAACATGTTGCTAAAACAAACATATTTATGGTTATTTTATATGTTGTTGTTGTTCACTTTCAAAGCTTAGTCAAATTTGCATAAGAAGCATAGCATACGAAATGATAGCGGGTCCCACGGGAACTCGACAATATATCAATAAGACATACATACACATTGTTGTGCCTGTCTCAAGCTAGGACCTGGATTTTCAACGTTATTATATGTTATTCAGCTATCAGACAGGGTATATAATGTGACATTCCCGGCTTAAGATCTATATTCCCTGAATGTCACATTATATACCCTCTCTGATAGCTGAATAACAGATATATTACGGATTTAACCATTGTTTTTTTTAAATACAATATCCAACTGTATTAAATAAATTTGCCTCTTTTATTTTCATTTTTCGTATCTCTAGATGCCCGTTTCCGTACCTTTGACGTCATTCTTCAATGACGTCAACAAATGTGTCGCGTCATATTTCATGTATGGGGTGTCTCATGAAGGAAAATACTGTACTAAATTTCTAAATCAATACAGTTTCATATGTAGTAAATTTTATAAACTTTATAAATATAGCATTAATATATCACATAACAAAACAACGGGTTTGCGAAACAGTTTCAATAATTTAAATGTAAATAAAACCTTGGTGTGGCCCCATGACGTCGAAAGTTTTCAATGCTCAACGTTTTGTTTATTTGTTATGGTACAGCCGTGGAACATAGGAGTTTGCTGAATCGATCAGGTATTTGTGACGGAATTAACCGTTGTAATATTTTTTTGTTCATGCAGCCGTTTTGAGTATAAAAACAGCATTTAATTTGGTAAAAATACATTTATTATTCCGTATTATACCATTGATTCAGTGAAGCGTAATGTTTTGTTGTCCATGTTTTAATCGTTTTTGGGGACACGCCAGGATATACCCCGTCTGTTTTCCGAATATATGCTGACATTCAGGGTTGAAGAACCAATGAAAATAAGTGTAACAAACTAAATTCGTAATATATGTCAATGTCTGCCTTTTTTGTGTTCAGTGAGTTCAGATGAGAGGTTTCTGTTTGTTCTATTGATATTGTTAGATCATTGTTTAAACTTTCTTTTCATAAATCAATGGTGAAAAACATTCAACGTGCAATATAAAAATAAAAATGCCAAAATCAGAAAATGTTAACAAATCGTAGACAGTTTTTCATTTTTAAATAGCGGCATTCATATTTGAACGAAGGACTACCTAATGATTTCTCCGCCACATGATGTATTTGATTACGGACAACTATTCATCCACTTTTGTCATGTTGCTGCTGAAAGCCTACTGGTCGGGGAGTAGTTCTCGCCATTTTTTACGTTTTTTATCCAATATTTTTAAGAAGCAGTCGAGAAACCTTTGTTTCACCCCATTATTATTTTGCATGAACCATAACGATTTACCTACGAAATAAATTGTCATAAAGGAGAGTGAACTCTGATCGGGGATCCATTATTACGATGTTGCGTTTTTTAACAGAAAATGGGCGCAACAGAAGCAATTCTCGTCAACTTTCAGAAATATTGTTTTTTATGAAGCTAAAGCATCAAAGGGAAAGGAAAACGACATTTTAGAAAATTAAAACCCTTCCTTAGAAAAGCTTACCAGTTTTTGTGTAAGTTTGTTGAAAACTCTGATAATTATTCATCGCTGTGTAAAGGCTGTCATGCCATCCCCACGCCGCTCCCCCATTCCGTAAAATACATCCTTTTCAACAGTGGTTTACCTGATAATTTTCATTTTATTGATGAAAAGTAATAAATCCAGTTTTTCTAGAATTAATATTAATATTTTGTCCATGTTTTATGCCCAATGTGATAATATAGGATCCATATATTAAATTAGCGGTCAAGGTAATTGATGACGTAAACAGTGCATGCGCAGGTGGCCATTCGCATTCACATGGAATCTATTTTCATTCTGCAACCGAGAGTATTTTGGATGAGTAATAAGGCAAAGTGTGACACTTTTTAGAAAGATCTTAAAGATTTGTAGAGATAAATTGGAAATATGGTGTCACTAGATTCTCCGATGATCATTCCATGTGTTTTTCTATTTTAAGAGTACCAACACACGTGACCCCCTGTTGATGTTATGACAGAATGTGGGGTGCAGTAGGGTTTCTACCCGATTTTAACGATATTTCACAATGAAATTCGATAAAAATTAATCCGAAGGATTGGAACGGCGTCCTTTAATGATGGGGAAAAAATCAGACGAAAATTCGCGAGTGCTAGCGCTAAATGAGACAGTTGTCGAGAATTGCTTCTTGGCGAGAACTACTCCCCGACCAGTAGCTCCATCGATGATCGACCATGAGTGTTCTATCCGCAACGAATATTTACATATTTTAAATATTCATGGTCGATCTTCGATGGAGCTGTGATTTCGGCAGCATGACAAACGTGTATTAGAATATAACAACATACAATTATAGCGTTAAATCGGTAAGCATTCCTGATTCCTGCATTATCTCCCTTAGGAGTCGTTTGAATTACTCAACACTTGAATTCACCAAGTGCTGACAATTGAAACACTGTCAACAAAATAACATTTTAGAAAAAAAAAGTAGCAGTTTATATAAAAAATAATAATGATGTGACTTAGATAATATCTAGCTATTCGTCTAAGCATTGTGAAGGGATATCATCTGTAGAGCGGAACGTAAAATTAAAGGCCCGGGTAAGCTTTTCATTGGCTTTCACGTGAATATACGTCTAGAATGCGGTCCTTAAGCGCGTCATCCGCACTTATTTATATATCTACGTTGTATTACTATCACTGGGTCGATACTTCGGTCGGCTATTAGTCCCGGAATGTATATTCTGCTCAGCAGTCAGTGTTTCGGTACTGACATGGTTTATTAAATATATCCGTCATTGTGATGTCCCAGTCAGAAAAAGCATACTCAAGTGATGGTCTAACTAGAGATTTATAGTCTTGTTCTTTCCCGGAAGTAGAACTGGTGTTAAGGTTTCGACGTTAAGTGCTGTAATGGCCTTTATGAAAACGTTATTTACGTGGCTTTTTCGTTTTAAGTCTTGTCTGACTGTTATATTTTTCTAGGAATGTACTTTTTGTTATATGGGTAGCAATTATATTCCTTTGTGACAACTTTGTAAACAAACTGCTTAATTTCTGCGGGATTTACCTTGGACTTATCTGTCCTTCGTGTTCTATCTTTGTCATACCAGTGTGGTTTGGTCGTCAGAGAAAGTGGTTCGGCACATCAGATGAGTATTCCGACTCATGCATCAGAGGAATGGCTCTGGCGGTTGTGGATGGTTATAATGCTCATATATCTTACTCGTGTTTGGAGAAATATATATACATTGTAGTTTGAACAAGACCTTCCGTAAATATTGCATGACTGCAAGAAGAAATAATTCTAGATAGACTAGAAATACCAGTAATATAATAACGTCTTCAACTTTAGACTGTAACCTAAAACCGACGTGCTACAAGTTGTCCATCTTCGCTAGCCAAGGGGTACGATCCGCTCTACTCATCTTCACCCTTGGCATCGTTAGACGAATTTTCGTAATTCCCGCGCACTGCCATCTGCTGGATTTTGACAGTTACGCCCCTTGTAATGATGTCATTTACAGCCAATCGACGCGAGGCTTTCATTTTCTTTCGTTTGAATGCCCTGAAAATTGACTCAAGATTATAATATGGCCGATTTTCAAGAGAAAATTTGTGAAAAATTTAATATAAACTCATTGACAGACAATCAGAGTAAATCTATAACGGTTATTATAGACGGAAAAGATGTCTTTGTTGGCACGAAGACGGGAAATGTAAAGCGCGTTCTGATTGGTTGCAGCTACCACTAGCTGCATTACATATAAACCGTCACCGTGTGACCTCGAAAACCCGTCTAACGATGCCAAGGGTGAAGATGAGTAGAGCGGATCGTAACCCTTGGCTAACGAAGATGCAAGTTGTCTAATTGGCTAATTACTATGCAGTTTAAACCCAAGATTGTCATGGTTATATATGAAATAATATTAAAGCATGTATGTGATGAAACGTTTGAAGATGCCAAAGGGGTAATCAGAAACGGTCAATCGAAGGTCAGACAATTCAATGGTCAAACGGAAAAAGACAAACAGTGATGTACAAAACATTTCACAGAAATCAAAAGATCGAGCAAAATATGGGGTGACCTCGGGTTCTACTGAATGGTAGGCATTTCCTGCTCCATATGTGGCACTCGTCATTTATTCTTGATAAATTGTTGTAAAACTTTTATTTTAAATTATTACAAAACATTATTGTACTGGTCTATTCAATATAAATAATTATGAAAAAAAGCAGCATCAGTATCATTTCTCATGTACCTGTAAAATAAAAATAAATATAGTAAATTATATAATTATTAGGATTTTCTTCTGTTACCAAATCATTTGGCATGGTTATTGGTATAAACACTGGATTAATATACTGAAGAAATGTATTTGTTTTTAATTTGTATGGTATTAACAATGGAAGATGTATGTGTGCGTGAGAGGTTTTGTTTTATTTACTTATTAAAAGAAATCGCTTTTTGTTTATTTATGTTTTTTTGTTTTTTCTTTGTTTTTTTGCTTTTTGTAAATTTTTTTGCGGGGTGGGGGGTGGGTTGTTTTGTTCTTTTTTTTAAATTAATATTTTTTTTTATATTACTTAATCGAATAATTATTTAGCAAATTCTACTTGGACGCAGTAATTAACACAGTTGTAAATTAATGAAAAACGTACACTGCAGCTTAAAATAGTGAGATGCTTTAAAATTATATACAACAAAAGCAAAATATCAACATATTGGTCATGTAGTACATCCTATTATTATTTAAATTTTTTTTTTTGATACAAAAATATTAGCACATACAACTCTACTTCCAATTATTCACGCCACGATATAGCTGAAATACTGATGCAATTTGCATTAAATAGCAATCAATCAATCTAATTATTATTATGTCACTAGAAATAGACAGCCTTCATTCTGTAGGGAGAGACATGTTTTTGATAATACGAGCTTCACGGATTACAATCAAAACGATACAGTAACCGTTCTTGCACGCTATCACTCATACGTAGGTGTCGTAAAACGTTAACACTTGAGGTGGCTAATAAGTGGTTGAAATCTTACATCAATAACATTAACAATCCAGTCATTTCCTCATTCATGATTTATCACCGGGTGTGTAACAATTCTAACACGAAAGAGTGCCACTTGTGGAGTAGTAACTGCCTACCCTTCCGGACCACCAGAGTTCACGGCCGGTTTCTAGTGGGATTTGTGTTGCTGGATCTGTACTTTTCTGTTTAGTGTTTTGTTGATCATTGTTTGTTCTTTTGTCTTCTTTCTTTTGGCCATTGCGTTGTCTGTTGTCCTTCTTTGATTTACGACTTTGGTATCTTCAAACTTTTCTTAACCAATCACCCATATATAAAAGGCTGACAGTTGGTTTGCCAAATATTTGACATTAATTCAGTAATTGTCAACTTATCAATAAATTATATTTAAAAAATACGTATAAACATGTATCAAATTTGATGCCTCTGCTGCGTTTCTGGAATAACCTTTATTAGGTCAGCACAAAGTCAAGAGATTTGAATAAAATGACAAACAAAACAAAAATCCCACACTGTCAGGACAGTTTCTAAATCCAATAGAAAAATCGCGGAAAGAGACAAAATCGGTACCCCTAACTCACAAATACGTGACTGTTTCAATTCCTTGTTTGGTACAAGCACTTCAATAAAAAAAAGTGACGGGGTTAAACTAGTTTTTTTGGTCCAGACCTCACCTCTTAGTGACATGTTGCGGTCATGTGACATGTAAGTGTGTTTCACATGTGAGTAAGATGCAAACTTATGATAATAAACAACATCTCAATAAATTATATTTTAATTATGTGAGAATAAATATGTATCTATTAAAATTGGTGCTCTCGGTGCGTTTCTTCAATAACCATCATCAGGTACACACAAAGTCGAAAGATTTGAATAAAATGATAAACAACAAATACCAGTTTCAGAAAAGCTTCTAAACTCAATAGAAAATGTAGAAAGTGGCACAATCGATACCCTTAACACAGAAATACATGACCACTCACTTTCCTGGATTGTTACAAGCAGTTCAATAAAACGTGGCGGGGTTAAACTAGTTTTATGGGTCGAAACTTGAAAATAAGGATAGAAAACAACTTACCTTATCCATAATATATTTATCACCAAGAATCACAACATCTAATTCCATCATGGCATTCTCCTGCATAAATTTTGCCTGGTGGACATGAATCATCTTTACGGTTACAATCACAGTCACTCCTCCCAGATATACTGTAATAATTTGACTGTGTAGTATAAAATAGAGGGTAATGTGGAGCTGACGTTGGCAGACCAAATATAAGATCCCATATTGATGCCATAGTGGATCTGGAAGGCTGCACTGTAGCCGTTGTTCTTGTTCTTGTTCTTGTTCTTGTTGTTGATTGGGCAGTTGTTGTTGAAGGTTGCGTGTATACTGGTCCATTACGTTGAAGATTTGGTGTTGCTGACCAGCCCCTTGAAGTTGAATTTGTTGATTGTGTAATGGCTGGCGGTTCAGAAGAATTCGAAATTCGAGAAACATGTACTGTTAGACTTGTTTCAGGACGTACATGTAGAGGGACGACTGTTGTTGTTGATATATCAATTACTGCACGAGATATACCACCTACAAGTCCTCCGGGTGACGTTGTTGCCCCGGCAGGCAGCGCTGATGCTTTTGGTCGTTTCCTGACGGGTCGATGTCCTTCTAATTGAAAAAGCAATGCATCTAGCGATGGTTGTGTAGGGGCAACAGATGATGTAGATGCAGATCGCGTAGATGGACCACTGTAAGTTGAAGGTGCAAGTGATGGCGATATACTACCCGGGGGTACTCCGACTCCCGGTTTTAGCTTTGGTGAATTATGCATTGTCCGCATTCGTTCCAATATGGCTGATGGTATTTGTTTTCCAATAGCAGGTTCGACTGATTCATGTTCTCCTGCATTAGGTTCTGCTGGTTCAGGTAATTCAGGTAAGGAAACTCCTGAATGCAGGGATCCTAAGCCTATAAATGGTTGTTCACCAAACAGTGGTTTAAGATGAACAGATAAAGGGGTTTTCATAGTTGATGTAAGTACATGTAAAGGTACCCGAACAGGTGTTGTGATCGGTCCACTGTGCACACCTATAGATCCAGCAGGTATATTGCCTGTTTGTATTGACCTGCCAGTTCCAGATGCAGGATGTCTAGTTCGTTGACCAGGTGTTGTAATCGGTCCACTCTGCACACCTATCGGCACCTGGGTTATTTTCCCTGCTTGCAGTGACCCGCCAGTTCCAGGTAAAAGGGATGCAGGATGTCTAATTGGTTGACCAACTCCAGATTTTCCGCTTACTGCAATGTGTAATGGTTGCCGTCCGCCAGTTCCAGGTAAATGGGATGCTGGATGTCTAATTGGTTGACCAGCACCAGATTTTCCGTTTACTGCTGTATGTAATGGTTGATATCCTCCCATCGAAGGATTTGCATACTGTAATGATGGAACGGGTCCATTGGCTATCGAAATAGGTGTAGCACCACCTGGTGGTAATCTATCAGCAGGTAGGGGTCCGTTTGGATTTGCTTGGCTTTGTGTTGTAATCGGTCCACTCTGCACACCTATAGGCACCTGGGGTATATTGCCTGCTTGCAGTGACCCGCCAGTTCCAGGTAAAAGGGATGCAGGATGTCTAATTGGTTGACCAACTCCAGATTTTCCGTTTACTGCTATGTGTAATGGTTGCCGTCCGCCAGTTCCAGGTAAATGGGATGTTGGATGTCTAATTGGTTGACCAGCACCAGATTTTCCACTTACTGCTGTATGTAATGGTTGATGTCCTCCCATCCAAGGATTTGCATACTGTAATGATGGAACGGGCCCATTTGCTATCGAAATAGGTGCAACGCCACCTGGTGGTAATCTATCACCAGGTAGAGGTCCGCTTGGATTTGCCTGGCTTTGTAAATGACTTGCTAAGGGTGGACGGACAGACCTTGAACTAAGTACACTATTTGCTTGAGCTGATGAAAGAATTCCTCTTATTATTGTTCTTAATAGTGCCAATAATGAAGGTCCTCCTGCTGGAAAACCACCAACTGTTGATGCTGGTTTGCGGACTGGTGTAGACTGGGGCACAAATGTTTGTGGATAGTTCGGTGAAACCTCTAAAATATAATTGTCATAGCTTAAGGTTATCTTGTGAGGTGTTATGGTCAATTCTGAAAGTTATGCATTCTATAATTCTATATAATTCTATTATTGTAGTGGTTTGGTTAGTGTTGCATTTAAATACTAATGGAGAGAAGATAGATCAAATGTAAACTAGTACTAGCATACATGTTTTGTTGTAAGTAGAGGGGTTGGGGATCTAGATTGTTAAATGTTTGAAAATCCATAGAGATAACCAAAAGTCGTACATCAACAGACAGACAATGAAATGACTAAAATAGGAAAACGACAAGACACACACTGGTACATAAAGCACAACAACGAACGCTAAAGATTGGACAACAAGAACCTCACTAAAAACAGGTGGTCAACTCAGATGCTTCGGAAAGTTAAGCTATATATACGTCTGAAAATTAAACCAAACAGTGTTAGAATTAGATCTTTGAGTTGACAAATGTTTGTTCTTCCCTCGACGGGATTTGAACTCACACCATTGATGCACTGCAGCACCAATCGCTTAGCCTTATGTCCAGTGCCGTAGATCATTCGGCCACATCCGCTATATAAAAACATAGCTTCAATAGTCGAAGTGTTATTTTTTCTCGTAAGGAAAATCTAGAGATAGACATAAGCCATGTGTCTAAGCGTGTGTAGATGTTACATATATACTTAATATTATAATTTGACAGCAATCTAACTCAGGAATTTTTAATATATTGTAAAGGATGATGAAGAATTCATCATACAGTCACAGGAAATAAAGTATATTATACAAACATATAAGCAGGTGACAACCATACAATATATCTGTCCCACTGGATCTCAAAGTTACTTGAAATACTAGGTTAATACTAAATATTTATATACATTCTGAAAATTATATATATGCTACTTTATGAGAATCAATTTATATATATGTGTGTGTACATTACTAGTTTAAAGTATCAAATATACAACTTTGAATACTAGTGAAGGTTCCCGGGCCTCCTACCCTCAAATCCTCTCCATAGTGAGCTACCATGTTATAATACGAAGAGCTTGACTGTGGACCATGGTGGGTAGCGTATTTGGTGAGTGTCACGCTCCCTGCATGCTAATAACCTCGTTTGTAAATTTCGATCCCCAACTCTTCATACTTGTTCAGTGGCAGTCAAAAATCTGGAACTTTTGAGCCGTAATGAAAGCGGGAGGTTTGGCTCTTTACAATCTGATTCAACCCACCATTTCTTTAGAAATGCCTGTACCAAGTCAGGGTCATTACGGTTTTTACAGTTTTCCGGTTGTTGACTGATTTTGTCTGTTTATATACTAATGAATTTTGACTTTCCCTTTGTAAGATTGTTCGGAGTTCGGTAATTTTGTTATTACCTTTATTTTCTATATAGGTCTTTTTATATATTATTGAACATAGCTGAAATACTGTTCGCTGGACGTTAGGTAATGATTAATCATTCCATCAAATACATGACGTAGACTTACAACACAAACAAAGCCAGTTAGATCATAGTACATGGCACAATCTTCTAACTTTGAAATTATGTGCAGTATATTTCCAAAAAACTTGACATAATATTTATTATTTCTCTGAGACATCTTTTGAACTGAAAATATTCTTTCTTCAAATAATATCAAATATTCAGGCTACCGTAGGAACCTCGGATACATAAATACTATCCAGTTTCTCCGTTGAAGGGATATAACCCCTCCGCAATTAAGGGGTGGTGGCCGCTGGTTATTCAGATCGTATCAAATACGCAACTCATCATTGGGATAACGCTTAATCATCAACTTCATTATCTAGTTGATTATGATAAACTATATAAAGATATTTGGGGGCAGGTGTGGCTGTGATCGTATGGTAGTTGGAACTACCCGTGCAATCAATGCCTATCACCACTAACGTTGTGAATTCGAACTCCGTTCATGGCGAGGTGTAGTCGATACAACATTGTATGATAAAGTTTGTCAGTGACTTGCGACATGTCGGTGGTTTTCTCCGTGTACTTCGGCTTCTTCCAGCAATAAAATTTACCGCCACGATATAACTGAAATATTGTTAAAAGTGGCGTTAAAATACCATAAACCCTAAGCCATAAAGATATTTGAAATAATTACCATTCCTTCCTACTGGGCTAAAGCGTGTCCCGTCTAAATGTGCTAAAAAATAGATACATATTTTAAATTTTATTTTTCTCACATATTGTCTTAATAACATCATCTACATCATGAGGAGCCGTCGTGGCCACGATCATATGGTAGTTGGATTTACAACTACATATGCAATCAGTGTCTATCACCGCTGATGTTGTGAGTTCGAATCTCGATCAGGGCGAGGTGTACAACATTATGTGATCAAGTTTGTCAGTGACTTACGACAGGTCGGTGGTTTTCTCCGGGTCCTCAGGTTTCCTCTACCAATAAAACGAACCGCCAAGATATAACTGAAGTATTGTTGAAAGTGGCGTTAAACACCATCAAGCAAACAAACAAACAATCTACATCATGATTTTAATGATTTGATCAATCATCGTTATAAAACCATTCCACGAAATTAAACACCCAATGAAATGTCCACCTTTTGATAAAGCTCTCACAACATGGTATTCGTGTTTCTCAAGCCACAACAATTGACACATCCAAGAAACGAGATTCTTTTACAGTCTAAAATAAAAATGTGGATATCTAATATTGCTCACGACTCTTCAGGTACGCTCAAAGTCCAAATGTTTGAATGTCTTGGGAACAGTAATACCAAAGGGTCTAAACAAAATAGTCATACTCGGATAAGATCACCTATGTCTGAAGGTGGAGAACCCTTGTTTTATACGATCACCTATGTCTGAAGGTGGAGAATCCTTGTTTTATACGATCACCTATGTCTGAGGGTGGAGAACCCTTGTTTTATACGATCACCTATGTCTGAGGGTGGAGAACCCTTGTTTTATACGATCACCTATGTCTGAAGGTGGAGAACCCTTGTTTTATACGATCACCTATGTCTGAGGCTGGAGACCTCTTGTTGTATACGATCACCTATGTCTGAAGGTGGAGAACCCTTGTTTTAAACGATCACCTATGTCTGAAGGTGTAGAACCCTTGTTTTATACGATCACCTATGTCTGAAGGTGGAGAACCCTTGTTTTATACGATCACCTATGTCTGAGGATGGAGAACCCTTGTTTTATACGATCACCTGTGTCTGAGGATGGAGAACCCTTGTTTTATACGATCACCTATGTCTGAGGGTGGAGAACCCTTGTTTTATACGATCGCCTATGTCTGAGGGTGGAGAACCCTTGTTTTATACGATCACCTATGTCTGAGGGTGGAGAACCCTTGTTTTAAAAAATAACTACATTATTTATGAACTGTAAATTTCAAACATACATATATGTAAAAAAAACATATCAGTGACGAAAAACGGACTATCGGGCGGATGATACCCTCGGGGACTAATAGTCCACAAGCAGAGGCATCGATCCAGTGATAGTAATAAAAACATAAATATCAGGCGAGGTGTACTCGATACAACATTATATTATAACGTTTTCTAGTGACTTGCGAAAGGTCGGCGAGTTTCTCCGGTACTCCGGTGTTCTCCATCAATAAAACTAACCGCCAGAATATAACTGATAAATTGTTGAAAGTGGAGATAAACAGCATGACATAACATAAACAATCGAAGGGTTAAGCACAAGTACATGAAACATCATGTTAATGACACTAAAACCAAATAATGCAATACATGTAGCAACCATATTCACTCCATGTTACTTGTCTCTAGTGGAACAATAACTGCCTACCCTTCCGGAGCACCTGGATCCACAACAGAGTTTTAGTGGGGTTTGTGTTGCTCGAGTGTCAGTTTTTTGTTTGTTTTAAACATATTTTATTCACAACTAAATGAATAGGATTGAGCAAGAGGCTATGCCTATACAAGCTCTCTCCTTTTACATTACAAGGCATATATTCAGTATATATAACAATTATATCAATAATATAAGATAATTATGTTCCTTCAATACATGTAATTGTGAACACCATTAATATTTCATATATAATAAATTTACGAATGAAGTGAAATTTGTAGACTTTCTAAATATTTTAAATAGTTAAGCATACAAGAAGTTAAAGAAAAATAAAATAGCACAAAATAAATGTATAATGGGAGGAGTGCAATTGAAAAAGGAAGCATCTTAAATGAAACGATGAGTGTCAATTATGAACTTGTGTACAGTGTCAGTTTTCTATGTAGTATTGCTTAAATTATTGTTTGTCCTTTTCTCTTATTTTCATATGGCCATTGTACAGTTTGTCCATTCTCGATTTACGGCTTCCGATTATCTCATCTCCAATCTTTTCTTGTCTCTTTTTAAGGTGCAAGGCAAATTGTATTATCACCATTCAAGTGCAATCCACTATCACAATCAACATTCTGAACAATTAGAAAACTGGTCCTTTTTAATCCCGATTTTATTTCTCTCTTCGATGTGATTGCAGCAATAAGGAGAAAGAACACAAACTGGTTGGCTCGGAATCAGGATAGTGTGTTTGAGTGGAGCAACATATCTACCTGTGTACTGATGTTTCAGTGAGCTACCACTAAAACACAAACTAAGCGCGTTGGTCTTCGTAACTCGTGTAATTTCATACTTACTGGTAGAAACAGTGGAATATAATGTCAGAAAAAGTCCAACAGAAACAGTTTTCATCATTTTCCTCCAGTTGAAATGTCTTAGAATCTTATGCTGCGATACATATGACCCAGATGTGTGTTAAGATATGAATGCATTTTCGTAGTTTTAAATCACTTAGATTTTATTTATAGTAGCAATTAACACATTCAGCGTTTCTACAAATAGAGCCATCATCGTTATCTGTATAGCATCTATCTTGTTCCTAATTTAGTTGTTTTATTTTTCACAGCGTCATCAGCAACATTTAATAAATGTGTTATCTACTGATCTATTTCATCATAGCGTTTTTTGAGTGTGTTTATTTAAATGTTTTGTCAAGATAAATGACAGAACGAATTAAATACAAGTACACGTTTTACTCTAGACCAACACTCTTGATTGGATATTTATAGTATTAGCTCACTGAAGCAACAGTCTGAGGTTATTGCTACACTCGGACACACATGATCCTAATACCAAGTTATGCCACTCGGACACATGATCCTAATGCCAAGTTATGCCACTCGGACACATGATCCTAATGCCAAGTTATGCCACTCGGACACATGATCCTAATGCCAAGTTATGGCACTCGGACACATGATCCTAATGCCAAGTTATGCCACTCGGAAACATGATCCTAATGCCAAGTTATGCCACTCGGACACATGATCCTAATGCCAAGTTATGCCACTCGGAAACATGATCCTAATGCCAAGTTATGCCACTCGGACACATGATCCTAATGCCAAGTTATGCCACTCGGAAACATGATCCTAATGCCAAGTTATGCCACTCGGAAACATGATCCTAATGCCAAGTTATGCCACTCGGACACATGATCCTAATGCCACGTTATGCAGTCTTTGCTCTTAGTTCTTAATACTGCATGCTTAGCGGAGAAGCAACAAATACCAATTTCATAGATTTTGATTTGATTCGACCAGGGCGCCAATCCATTTAGATTTTATTTATAGTGACACAGTCAGCGTTTCTACAAGTACAGCCATCATCATTTTATATGTAACATGTATCTTGTTTTACAGCTTTTGTAGGATAATTTAAAAAATGTGTGATCTAGTGACCTACATCTACTTCATCACACCATTTTTTATATGCTAAATCTATTTAAACATACTAGTATTTCACTTGCCAAATTAACAGACAGAACGAATTAGACACAAGTCCGCTTTGTACTCTAGGCCAACACGCTTGGCTGGATTTTTATGTTGAAATTTTAATTTAGTACTAACTCACTGAAACAACAGTCCACAGGTAGACATGTTGCTCCACCCGGACACATTATCTTGATGCCAAGCCAAGCAGTCTTTGCTCTTATTCCTTAATACTTCATGCTTTGCGGAGAAGCAACAAGTACCAATTACACAGTGTTTGGTTTCACTCGACCGGAGCGACAACCCAAGATCTGCCAAACTCAAGGCGATTCCAACAGAAAAGGTTTTGATCAACGTTTTTCAATTGAAATGTGCTATTGTGCATTTGATCCTAAAGTTTGTAAATATATGAAATCATTTTTGCAGTTTTAAAACTCGAGCACTTGAGTTCGTCCCCCCCTCCCGGTTTTATGGTGGGATCCGTGTTGCTCATCTATTTAGTTTTTTGTTTTGTCCTATTATGTGTATTTACGTTCTGAGTTCCGTGTTGTGATGTCCGACACGATTTCCGTATAGAAACGATGTTCGGTTCGTTCCTACCTCCAGTTGTTTATATACGTTATTTGTGTTTACTTCCTCTTTGTGGTGTCCAACAAATATTGTGTTGTGCTTTTGTTTTGTTTTTCTTCGTCTTGTGTACCCTATGTTGCCAGTTTTTCTTAATTGTCCTTTTTTGTTTTGGATTGCCCTTTCGGTATTCTCTAACGTTTATTTGATATTATGTATAATGACACATTCAGCGTTACTACAAATAGACTCATTATCATTTTATGTATAACATGCATCTTGTTTCTAATTTAGGTTTTTTCCCAGTGTGATCAGTAACATATAATAAATGTTTAATATACTGACCTAAATCTACTTCATCACAAGCCATCCAGTATTTGCATTTACTCCTTTATGTTATATGCTTAGCGGCGAAGCAGCAAATACTATCTTTTTATTCTTTGGCTTGACCCGATAGAGGTACCAACCCGCGATCTATCGTACTCGAGGCGAGGTCAACAGAAAAAGTTTTCATAATTTTTTCTCGTTGAAATGTGCTATACTGCAGTAATGTTGACCCAAAAGTTTGTTAATATATTTGTATATGAATTCATTTTTTGTAGTTTTGAATCATTTTGGATTCTATTTATAGCAACACATTCAGCGTTTTTACAAATAGAGACATCGTCATTTGATGTATAACATGTATCTTGTTTCTAATTTAGTTTGTTTCCCAGTGTATTGAGTTGTAGATAAATGTAGAACATACTGACCCAGAGCTACTTCATCACAGCGTTTTTACTGCTTTGTTTTTTGCGTGTTTTTTTTTTATGTTAATCTATTAAACATCTGCTAAATTAAGTGACAGAACGTGCATGTATTAGACACAAGTCAGCTTTGTACTTGCTTGGCTTGATTTTTATAGTACTAGCTCACTAAAGCAACTGTCCGCGGGTAGACATGTC
Source organism: Bathymodiolus septemdierum (assembly GCA_963383655.1). Taxonomy (NCBI): domain Eukaryota; kingdom Metazoa; phylum Mollusca; class Bivalvia; order Mytilida; family Modiolidae; genus Bathymodiolus; species Bathymodiolus septemdierum. Next base: position 20,297,005 of record OY726530.1, on the reverse strand, counting down.
GCTCCACTGGGACACTTTGCTCTTACTCCTTAATACTGCATGCTTAACGAAGAAGTAGCCAATGCCAATATCATATATTTTGTTTTGACTCAACCGGGGTATCAACCCACCATTTGTCGTACTCAAGACGAGTCCAACAGAAAAAGCTTTTATGATCCTTTTTCCCCGTTGAAATGTGCTATGGTGAATTTTACCCAAATGTTTGTTAACATATGAATTCATTTTCGCAGTTGTAATTATCATTTTGGATTTTATCGATAGTGACACATTCCGCGTTTCTACAAATAGACTCATAATCATTTTATATGTAACATGCATCTTGTTTCTAATTTAGTTTTTTCCAGTGTAATCAGTAATATTTAATAAATGTATAAACCATTGACCTAAATCTACTTCATCACAGCGTTTTTATTTGTTATTTCATTTACCCACTGAATTTGACAGAACGGATTAGATACAAGGCCTCTCTAAACTAGACCAACACGCTTAGTTGGATTTTTATAGTACTAGTTCACTAAAACAACAGTCCGCGGGTAGACATGTTGCTCACTCGGACACATTATCCTGATGCCAAGCCAACAGCAGTATTTCCTCTTTGCACTAGACCAACAGGCTTAGTTGGATTTTTATAGTGCTAGTTCAATAAAACAACAGTCCGCGGGAAGACATGTTGCTCACTCGGGTACATTATACTGATGCCAAGCCAATTGCAGTATTTCCTCTTACTCCTTAATACTGCATGCTTAGAGGAGAATGAGCAAATGCTATCTTTTTATTCTTTGGTTTTACCCGAATGAGGCTCAAATCCATGGATTAAATGCAAGGTCTCTCTTAACTAGACCAATACGCTTAGTTGGATCTTTATAGTACAAATGTACTAGCTCACTGAAACAACAGCCTGTGGATAGATATGTCGCCCAACTCGGACACATTATCATAATCTCAAACCAACTAGTCTTTGATCTTACTCCTTTATACTGCATTCTTAACAGAGAAGCAGAAATTCCAATTTATTAGTCCTTGGTTTGACACGATAGAGCGCGAAATTATTAGTTTTAGTTTCCCTTTGCTCCGACCCGTCTAAGCTAATTCCCAGTCTGTCTCTATGCATCTAATTGAAGTATTTGTAAAAATTGGTTGCCCTGCAACAGCCATTTTACGGTTGCATATGTATCACCTATGTACACGAAACAGGGTAAAGGGAAATAATTCCAACTAAAAATGTTTGTTCCATACATTATTGCAAATTATCCTACTCTACATTATGGTGAAATTAAATTACCAGTATGAGTTTTCTCTCTCTCTCTCTCTTTCTGAGATGTCGAGTACCGGATTATACAACACCGGACTGGGTGCACAGTCCACAGGAGGGTGCAGGTCCCCGTTTTGGAGAAAAACCTTTAAAAACGACGGAAAATTTGGGTTTCGGTCCCCCTATTTGCCCCCTCTTTTGAGAAAGTCTGGATTCGCCCCCGGTCTACTTTGAACAAAAAATAATAGGTCCATATATCTGAGTTAATATTGCTTAAAAAAATATATTGGACTTCCTCTCAAGTTAGGTAACACCTATTATCATCCTTCCCTCCCGCTATATCTACCTGCTGACTCCATAAGCAAAACTCGTATCAAAGTTCGCGTGAGCTGAGCTGGATTTATCAACAGTGAGCAAGAGTTATTACCAAATTCTCCCAACATTTAAACGTTAATTCCTGTGAAGATGACAAAAGTAAATCAAATTCAGCAACACCATTAGCTAGTTAACATTTAATTTTTTAAACATATATCAAATTAGGAACTGTCGTGTCAGCAATATCAACAAACATCGTCCTACAAAAATGTACTTGTCGCAATTCTTGATAACCTCTGCTGAGACGTCAATATTTTGGTCGTGACCTTTATGTTTTTTAAAACGAAACGGCATTGGTAAACAAAACTGGTGAATTGCCGACTTTGATGTTTGTCATAAAAAAAAACAATGAATATCACCATTAAAGGAAAACTTCAACAATCTTAATGGTATATATGCAACCTACTTATGAACTATGTTTTGGGGAAGCGTATTTTGAATATTTTGAATCATGTGATTTTTCCCGCGAAATTACAAATATAGATGTATCCGTGTTTATGTTTGATTTAAGGATGATAAACATGTCATCTGAATGTGAATATGATTGATCGACAGAATATGAAGTTTGTGACTCGTTCTCTTCGCTCACTCGCCACCAAGCTTCATATTCTGGCTCGGCAGGCTGATATTTTCGGTATCAATCAATTCATATCCAGATAACATATACTTATCATATTATGGGACGAAGTCCCAACTATGGTAGAAATAGCAATATTTTGATTCCAGATCCATAGCACTAATGGATAAAATTCCTTGCACCGGAAATGACGCAACCGGAAACCAATACAGGGCTACGGTTGGAATTCGACTCCGTAAGGATGCGCAGTAATCTGGTACTCATAGCAATATACAAAAAAGGTCAAAATTTCAAAATTTTAAAAAAATTTCAAATTTCTAAGTTTCAAAAAAAAATTCAAAATGATAAAATGTTCAAAAAAATTTCATAAAATTTCAAAATTTTAATATTTAATTAATGATATTGAAAAATGATAAAGCAATTATAGCCTACCATTTCGATCAATACATGGATTTATAAAAAAAAAAATTAAAAAAAATTATTGGACTTCGTCCCAAGTTAGGTAACACCTATTATCATATTAAATCATGATTTTATGAAATACGCGATTACATACAAATGTGATATAATGAGTAATAATTCACAGTGCTGTTAAAAACTATATTTCTAGTAGTAACATCTTGTCTTCCACGGTACATCAGTATGAAAGTTGCACACCAGAGTACTTGGAACAGATAACATTCCCATATAACAGATGATGAAGCATGTATGCTGTAACATAATGGTGCGCCTTTGTCATATTTCATGTGTTTCGTATGTTGTGTCATAGTGATGTTTCCTTGTCATGCTTCATATGTTTCGTATGTTGTGACATAGTGGAGAGCCCTTGCTATGTTTCATATGTTGTGTCATAATGATGTGCCTTTATCGTGTTTCATTTGTTTCGTATGTTGTGACATAATGATATGTCCTTCTCATGTTTAATATATTACGCATGATGTGACATACTGCTGCGCCGTTGTCATATTTGATGTGTTAGTATGTTGTGATTTTGCCTTGTTGAATATATTACGTATGTTGTGATATACAGGTGTGTACAGGGGCCGTCGCGGTCGTGACCATATTGTAGTTGGATTTGCAACTACCAATGCAATCCGTGCCTATCACCGCTAACGTTGTGAGTTCGACTCCTGCTCGACGAGATGTACTCGATACAACATTATGTGATAAAGTTTGTCAATGACTTGCGGCAGGTCGGTGGCTATCTCCGGGGACTCCGGTTTCCTCCACCAATAAAATTGACCGTCGCGATATAACTGAAGTATTGTTGAAAGTGGCGTTAAACACCATAATTATAACCCTAATTTGGAGAATACCAGATGAAAGTTATTCCAAAACGTGTAGATATATACGTCGTTAATTATGTGTATTTTACCATTTGCACAAATAAAACGAAAAATTATCATTAGGAATCGAATGTTAAGAAATAGTTCATGTCTGTCTTTCCCACTGTCAGTACATAGTGCAGCAATAACGTTGTTATCGTTTTCTGAGTCAATATGCAACAAATTCAACTTCTTATCCATAAAATAAATTTATTGTAAATAAAGAAAAAAATATATGACAAAACAATGATTGAAAATGTATAAAAAGATCATTCGTGCATATGATAAGCAATTATACAAATTTAAATATTCTATTCATGCCTCAGAGGATGACTTATTATACTTGATTGGGGGTTGGGACAGGGTTATGGTGTTTAACGACACTTTCAACAATATTTCAGTTATTTCGTGCCAGCCAGTTTTATAGTTGGAGAAAACCGGAGTACCCAGAGAAAACCACCGATCTGCCGCAAGTCACTGACAATGTTGTATCGAGTACACCTCGCCATCAGCGAGATTCGTATGATAGTTGGATTTACAACTGTCACGACTTTACGATGCGTGGTTTAGCTGTGTGAGAAGTTTTGGGATGGATCTTGTTGAGTGAAGCGTTGTGTGGTCTGGAGCATTCGTAAAAGCCTTTCCGAAACTAGAATTGGTGGTTGCATGGAGTGATTATCGATCGTTGTGTATGGTACGTTATGGTGCGCTATGGTGCGTGGCTGAGTTGTTGGTAATATAACTTGACGTAATTAATTAGATTAATTAGGCACAAGTGATATTTTAAACGGGGTTGGTAAATTTGATTATCGTGTGGTTAAGTTATATTTATGACTAAATATTTTCTTAAATAACATTTATGTGTGAGTAAAATAAATGGTAGTGAATCGATACAGGTAATTGTTTACATTTTATCGGGGCATCCAAAAATAGTTAGTTAAACATCTATTTCTGTCACTATGCAAATTAGCAAACCTGTTTTTGCGATTTTTAACTGTAGATAAGTTAGGTACACGTTTGGCACGAAATTTACAGGTGGGATTTGATATAAAAGAGGGTGTAAATTGTACTGACTTCACTTCTTGTCTGTCTGTCTGTCTGGATGGTTGTTTTTGTTACCAGGGGTGAGTAATGATATGATTTTTAAAGCTTTAGTGGTTTGAAATAATTTATATATTAATGGTTAAATCGTAGTAACTTTAATGTGAATCATAGCCATCTGAAATGTATATGCTTTAGCGTCAAGCAGTATGAGATTCGAACCTGAATACTGTCATATTTTATTTGAACGTGGATACTAACGCGGTCCAGTTCTGTAGGATATTCTGTATATTTTGTTTGTATTACACGACACGTAAGGTAGTTAATTGTGTATGTTATGTTAGGGCTTAGGATTTTATATAGCGAATTATCGCCAGTTATTTTTGTATAGAGGATGTCGAGCCATATCATGTACAGATGTACATGAATCATATAAACCTTGTTGTCGGACACCTTTATCGACAGGACATTATACGATATATGCAATAAATATAACGCAGACATTTATAGACAAGTTTTAATTATTTGGACATAATATTTGGACATACGTATATACTGTAAAAGCAGGATATCGTCAGAATACACATTTAGAAATATGAAAGTATATATACCGTTTATATATTTAGTTTATATTTTTATACATACAAATTTAGAAATATACTGTTGTTATTGAAATACGCATATATATATATATATATATATATATATATATATATATATATATATGTGTGTATGCAAATAACTATAATATTCTCATATAATGTACAGCAAGTTTAATATGAATATTGTATTTGAAGTTTCCTGTTCTATGTTTCCTGTTTGATTAATAATATGTGTTTCCGGATGTGATTGACGTAATAATATGTGTTTCCGGATGTGATTGACGTTTCTGGATGTTGCCGGTTGTCTGTGGAGCTAAAGTGTTCGACGTTTTGTGAACAACTGTGATTGGTGGCGTGTGTCCGATGGACTGACTGTGACTTGTATCATTGTTTCGTTTTCTTTGTTAAATATTTAATTTATTTAACAATTAACAATTATGTTCAAAGCAAGTTTTATACTCCATATTATCAATCCAAGTTTGCCATCACTCGGCGTTCGTAACAACAACTACCTATACAATCGGTGCCTATCACCACTGAAGTTGTAAGTTCGAATCTCGTTCATTGCGAGGTGTACTCGATACAACATTATGTGATAAAGTTTGTCAGTGACCTGCGACATTTCAGTGGTTTTCTCTGGGTACTCCGGTTTCCGCCACCAATAACACTGACTGCCACGATATAACTGAAATATTGTTGAAAGTAGCGTTAAACACCACAAACCATCAATTAAATCTGAAGTGTACATATCAAGTTTTTTTTTTGAAAGTCTTAATTGACACTTAAATGTAATTAGGATTAGTGCAACCCAGTCCTGGACACTAATGAAATACGAATTATTTCAAAATCACCAATATCATGAACAGCAAAACGGCATACAATTCTACAAACGTTGTGTTAAATGTTTTTGGAACTTATTTCGTTTCAAATACAATGTATATGGTAAATGATCATAGATGAAGATTGTATGGAAGTTATATTAGTATTCACCATTCCTCGCAACATTTGACACCATCTGTACAGGAACCGCCATATGTATATCCACGTGGACATGTGTATTGGTAAACGTGACAATCACAGTCATTACTTTCGAAATGAGGACGTGGAGTTGTCTGCACTTGCCTTCCGTAGTCTGGAAGAAGAAGGCTAAATATCATGTCAAAAAATGAAGGTATGGTTCTTGTTAGTCTCGGCTCAGCTGTAGTGAAAGGTGGAAGTGGTAGGTCGACACTTCCCGACATGAGTAGTGCATGTGCACCTGCAGGTGATGGTGGAAGTACTGGTTTGTGTCCACCAGCAGGTGATGGTGGAACTGTTGGTCTAGGTCCACTTTGTCCACGTGGTAGCCTTTGCTGGAAGGATGATGAGACCTGATCTGTTAGTGATGGCGAATGTGGTAATTCAGGTCTGTCTTCAGAAATTGGTATGCTGACACGACCAGGTCCACCAGCAGCTGGAGGTGGAGGCGGCACCCCTAAAATATTAAATCAATATTTCATATACCGGTATGCGAATGATTGATGTTTTGATTTAAATTAAAATTATTCAATGAATATGCAAACACGAAATCTTTATCTGTCTGAAATAATAGGATACTTTCTTATCATTTAGAATTACCGCATTGGTGATGTAATTGTTAGTGTACTCGCCTCAACTTCGTTAAATCGTGGATCCAATCTCCGGGCGTCGGGTCAACTCAAAGACTATAAACTTGGTATTTGCTGCTTCTCTGTCATGCTTACAGAATTAAACATTAAAGAGTAAGAGGAAAATGAGGTTGGCTCGGAATCGGGATAATGTGTCCTAATGGAGCGTCATGTCTACTCGTTGACTATTGTTAGCGTATTGGTCTAGTAGAAAGTGGTTATCATCACCTGATCGAATTTTAACTTGCTATCGCCATGCTATAGCTGAAAGATTGCTTTGTCATTAAACAACAATAACTCGCTAAACAACAATAACTCGCTCGTCTATTTAGATTTGGCTGAGAGACGCCTATGCTTAGATCTGCTTGACAGATGTCCATACAACGATGTTGCCAAAATATTTTGAATACTAAACTTCGTCTTCATATATCTATTCTATCTTAATTTCCGCATATAACCACCGAATCAGTGTCATAATGGTTAGCGTGCTCACTTCGTATGCGGTAGATCGTGGGTTCGAGCCCCTGTCGTGTCAAACCAGATTATAAAATTAGTATTTGTTAATTCTAGGTTAAGCACGCAACACAAAGGAGTAAGAGCAAAGACTGATTGGCTGGGAATAAGAATAATGTGTCCGAGTGGAGAGACACGTCTACCCGCGGATTGTTGTTTCAGTGAGCTAGCAATATAAAAATTAAATTCAGTCTGTTAGTACAAAGCGGACGCAATCATCATCATCATCATCATCTCATCAAAATGTAACTTGTACTCGCCATGATATAGCTGAAACATTGCTCATTTAACTTTAAACAACAATCGCTCATTAAACCTTTTTTTTTAATAATAGCATAAAAAGGAAATATTATTTATATATTTTTTTTTATCATTTTGAGCAAACTATGGTAAATACATTACTAGCACAACTGCGTGTTAAAAATTTAAAGTTAAAAATAAAAACATTGACAATTTGTTTTCTTTCATTCGAAAATATTTCCGAATTTTTTTTTCAAAGCCCTCCTTAGCGAGTCAAAATTGTAGAAAAATCTGGATCGATCCGCCTGTTAAGTTAGTAATATACATGTACAATGACGTTTTAATCCAATTTAGCATATTTTTTTTTATGTCCTCGTCTTGTGTACTAGTTTTTTTCTGGATTGTCCATGTTTAATTGCCCCTTCGGAACTCTCTATCGTTTACTAATCAACTCGGTATTGACTCTTGAGAGTACGTTTTAAAAACCTTGGGGAAATGATTATATTCCGGATTAGTAAAAACAAACAACAACAGTTTTCTGTGTTTTATGACCATTTAAAGTCATTGGTTCAACTCGCAGCACTTTAAATATGCAATTAACATGGAAGATTGTCGCTTAACCTATGCAAATTCCACGATATAACTGAAATATTGTTGAAAGTGGCGTTAAACACCATAATCCTAGCCTATACAAATTACATAGCAAAACATCTGTATAGCGCAGTAATCCATTATATTAAATATACACTTAGATCAAATAGAGTCAAATTAATGAAAGCAAGTATCTACAACGTACATGATGTAGTACTGGACAGATCTTAATTGCTGAGATTATACAAACACAAAAGAAATTACTGACTGGGACTAACAAAATAAAAGGAATCACTTGCTGGCTGAGATATAATTTACTGGCGGAGACGTACAAACATAAGAACTGGCTGGTTGAGAGGATTAAAAATAAAAGAACTTACCGGTTGAGACGATATAAAGACAATTACTTACTGAATGTGACGATACAAACAAAACAACTTACTGCTTACCCTTCCGGAGCACATGAGTTCACTCCCTGTTTTTAGTGGGGTTCGTGTTACTCGATCTTTAGTTTTATATGTATGTTTTGTTGATCGTTGTTTGTCCTTTTGTACTTTTTCTTTTGGTCATTGTGTTGTCTGTTCTTCTTCGATATACGGATTCTGCTTGCTCCTTTGGTATATTCAAACTCTTCCTACTGGCTATTAGGAAACAAACGACACAACTTGCTACCTGTTACGATACGAGCAAAATAATTTACGATACAAACAAAAACTTCCTGGCTGATATGATGCAAACAAAATAACTTACTGGTTGAGACAATGCAACAAACAATTCCTGTCTGATGCGATGCAAACACAATTTACTGGCTAGTACGATGCAAGAAAACTTACTGGCTGATTCGACGCAACAAAGCTTACTGGCTGATACGATACAAACAGAAAAACTTACTAGCTGATGAAATGCAAAACAAATTACTAACTGACACGATACAACCAAAACCACTTACTGTCTGATACGATGGAAAAAATACACTTTATGACAACCAATATACCTGTAGATTAAATATAATGACAACAGAGTCCTAGCTAGTTTGCTAAATTAAACAAACACTTGTGGAAAAGGTCATTTAATCATTATCATAAATTGAAATAAATTGCATCTCTAAAATTGTTACATAATATAACATAATCATGACTGAAATTATATAATAATTACATAACATCAAATGAATAAATGACATCAAATTGCAAAGGTGGGGACAAAAAAGTGCCTGAAATACACTTCAGTCTGATACGATGCAAAGGAAAAGTACTTACTTGCTGATACGATGTAAACAAAAGCAAGAACTAATCCCACAGGAAATTTCTTCATCATGGTTGTTGATACGTGTAGCAGAGAGACGAAATATTTGTCTACCCCTTTTTATACCATAATAATCTCTTGTAATAAAAGGTCGCCTTTTGTCTATTGCATAATTGTTCACGGTTTAGCGCAAATGAATTATTATCTCTATTTGTTAATGTGGTCAACAGCATCGTATACCCCTGACATACTATGTGTATTTAATTTTTGTAACATCATTTGTTAGTGTGGTCAACAGTATCGTATACCCCTGACATGCTATGTGTATTTGATGGCCTTAAAATCCACCTGTGATGTAAATCTATTGTCAAAACTCTCCATTATTTTTAAGGAATGGAGAGTTATTGTTCTCTTTGTACTTTAGATACTATACACAGACTTTTTTAAGATTAATAATTAATAAAGTACAATTGGTGGATTTTAAGTTGGAGAATGTCCTCGTTTCTCTCCATTCCTTAAAAACAATGGGTCTCGGCTCCATTATTTTTAAGGAATGGAGAGTTACTTGGACATTCTCTTATACGTAATATCATTTGATTAAATAACTTTAGTGTTTGTTAGAACATATCTCTGTATCTTGTTCTAAGGTTATTACTTGTATCTTCATTCGTGTCAAGTTGGCGTATTATAAATATCAACTAATTTTTATTTATTTAGTACAATTAAAATGCAATGTAAAAAGTAATGCTGCGTTCACACGTACATTTAATGCGAATCGAATTCGAATTACGTGCTAACACAGCATGAATATATTTGTATTTAAATATTACAATACGTTTGGGCCTTGTCATTTGTATTGACATATATGTTCCAAGCCAGAAAAGAGTAGCCATGTATCTGTGTTAGGGGCATTGATATTGCCTCTAGATCTCTATGCGGTTTTTCTATTGAAATTTGAAATTGTTCTCCGTGTGGACATTTTTTTACGGTACCGAGATCGTGAGTTCGATCCTCGGTCGTATCGAACTTTTGAATAGCTATGCCATTGGTATGTGTGCTTCTTAACAACTAAGCAAGCATCATTCAGGATTGAAAGCATAAAGACTAGTTGGCTCGGAGATTTAGGATGATGTGTCCGAGTGGAATGACAAGTCAACTGTTGTCCCACTGAGCTAGCGCAATAAAAACCCAGCCCAGTGCGTTGAACAACAATCACTAGAATCACTAATAGTCTACGTAACGTAAAACATATCGCTGGACTTAAAACTTGAAGCACGAGTTTTATTTGAGTGGATCAGTTATCGCCCCTTTATATAAGAAACCATTGATTTTTATGGATAAATGCAAACATAAATCGATCATAATAGCACAGCTAACTGTAATATACGACCAAGGAGGAAATACCGTATATATGATGTTACCAGGAGAAGAGTTATGAGGCAAACAGAGGCTGTTGTGGCCGTGATCGTATGGTAGTTGGTTTCTAACTACCTATACACCTATCACCTCTAAAGTTGTGAGTTGGAATCCCGTTCATGGTGAGGTGTACTTGATACAACATTATGTGATAAAGTTTGTCAGTGACTTGTGACAGGTTGGTGGATTTCTCCGGGTATTCCGGTTTCCTCCACCAATAAAAAGACCGCCACGATATAACTGAAATATTGTTGAAAGTGGCGTTAAACACTATAAACCTTATGATTTAAACCTTATGAGGTAAACAATGTGCATACCAACCACAATGGCGAATTATTAAAACAATTTTGTGTAATAAGATTGCTATCTCATCAAATTGTGGGGTGTCATTTCATCAATTACAAGATTTCCGTGTTTCAACTCATCGTATGACACTCTTTCACCCAAATATTTATATTCATTAAACTGGTCAAAATGCTACATAAATCAAGCTGCAGTTACAAATATTTACCTAAGTGGAGAAACGCGTAGTAAAACTATGCATTACAATAAGAAATGATTTATGACTTCAACATTTTGCTAGAAAAACATTTTATTCAATCTGGCAAACAAAATTCCTTCCAAATTGTTGAAATTCCAACTGGGAATTACGTCACGATATAGCTGAAATACTGCTAAAGTTGGCGTTAAACACCAATCAATCAACCAACTGAGAACTAATTGTGTCATCTTTATATATGATATCTTTGAGTCTATTCCGAATTGCAAATTATTGCTGAATTTGAAAATATTTTGTTATATATAAAACCTATGCCAACATTTTGAAATATCATATTCAACAAACAAACATATGACAATAGCCACAGGTGTTTATATAACAATTAATGATAATTACAAGAGAGCTAATACCTAGTGATTTTTGACATGTAGATCTCAAAGTAAAATATTAGAATAATTAGGTATTGAATTTAAAAAAAAATTAAAAATCTAAATTCAACATGTAAGAAAAAATCTTTAAATAAATAATGAAACTCTTTCATCCAAATATTTCTAAAAAAAATTAATGTTGCCATAGGTTGAATAAACCATACAAATTTATCGATTTATTAATCAACAATTATCGATACCTATTACAATATCTTAGCTGTCACTAATCTAAGTTAAAAATAAATGCTGGTTTCATCTTTATCTCATAAGGGTCACTTCAAACAACTAATCATCGATGAACCTACAAAACCTCAATTATTGAATAACGTATTTCGACGGAAATAGAGAGCTTATGTATATTTAAAAAAAATCCAAGATGTCAGAATTCATAGCTTCAATACTTTTGTTGATTTGTCTGTTTTAAAACGTCGTTTACTCCATGTAACCTTGGTCGGATTGTTCTATAGGATAGTATAGGCTGTAACCTATCGTCCCTCACGTTTGGGGAGAAAGGGCTCAAGCTATGTAAATGTCGCTGAAATATATCACGAGTAAAAAAATAATCAAGATGGGTGCAGGCGAGTTAGACGGTGGTTTCGTCTGATGGCGGACCCCGTAATTTCATTAGCCTAAGTGCCTCCAAAAGACCATAATCCGGCCCTGTATGAGCGCACTAGAATACGCCAATATATGGGTTTATATTTATCTGGATGGTTATAGATAATGTAATTTCAATCGTTTGAAGGAACTGAATTAGATTGAAATTAATTTCTTCTAGTTATCTGCCCATAGACCATTACGTATTTTCCCGTCGTCCGTGAAAATACCATTCAACACGACAGGGCCGACTCGACTGGTAGTTAAATTTTATCTTGTTTCGAGGAAAACTTTTCTTCTTTATTCCATATAAACTTTTTGTAACGATGTGCAGTGACGAGTCTTTACAAGTCTTGAAAGACACAATTATTCAGGGTTGGCCGCTTAAGCGCGAAAATTGTTCACCGTTAGCTAAGCCATATTTTGATTTCAGAGACGAACTGTCTGTGCAAGATGGAATCCTGCTTCGTGGAGAGAGGGCAATTGTGCCAAAGACGCTTCGAACTGATATGATGCAACGAGTTCACTCATCTCATATCGGGATTGCTGGATGTCTACGACGTGCAAATGAATGCATGTATTGGCCAGGCATGCAAGCCGATATTACGCAATACATAGAATCATGTGAAACTTGTCAAATGTATGAAAATAAACAACAGAAAGAGACTTTAAATCCGCATGAAGTTCCCGATCGTCCTTGGGCTAAGATAGGGACTGATTTGTGTTCATTTGATGGGAAAGACTACTTAGTGACAGTTGACTATTTCTCAAACTTCTGGGAAATTGACTTTTTAGAGACAACAAAACCGAAAACAGTTATTCGCAAACTTCGTACCCTGTTTGCCAGATATGGGATACCAGACACTGTCATTTCAGACAATGGTCCTTATTTTAGTTGTAAAGAGTTCGAAGACTTCGCGAAAAGGTGGGAATTTGAAACATGTCATGTCTTCGCCTACATACCCACAGAGTAACGGTAAGGCGGAACAAGCTGTCAAAACTGCTAAGAGACGGATGGAACGTGCTCGTAAGAACAATGAAGACATTTATTTAAGTATTCTAGATTTTCATAACACGCCAACAGAAGGTATTTTCATAACACGCCAACAGAAGGTATGTCCAGCAGTCCAGCTCAACGATTGGTGTCTAGAAGAACAAAAACCTGACTACCAACAACACGCGTTCTCTTAAAACCGAATGTGCAGAAATCAGCTTTGAAAGAAATCATAAGAAGTAAAGAAAAATAATGTGACTATTACAATCGAAACGCAAAAGACTTGAGTGAATTAGAACAAAGACAACGTGTTTGGTTAGCACCGAAACCGAATGATCGATCGAAAACATGGACAAAAGGTACTGTAAATAAGAAAGTGAATACACGTTCATATGAAGTGTTTACCGATGAAGGTCAAACTCTGAGACGTAACGGGAGAGACATTCGTATCCGTAAATGTAGAAATGGTCAATTTGAGAATGATGTCGACATAGATGAATATGTGACTGAACCAGACACTGGGAATGTAGAGAATACTCCGAAGCGCAAAACTGTTGGTAGTCTACCGTCTTGTGTCGATACCCCATTTCTTGCTAACAATGACGATCGTAGACCGTCCAGTGATGATCCGATCCGAACTTCAGTTGCCTCAAGCATGACCAGATCCGGAAGAGAAGTGAAGTTTCCGCAGAAATACAAGGACTTTGATACAGGCTAATTGTTATAAATTTTGTTTTCTTGATAGGCGTATGAATTGGTTAAATTGTTTTTTTTTTAATTGTTCATTTTATACAATTTCTAGTCGGAGACAATTTAGGGTTATCAAGTTTTTAGAAAAAAAAGGACTGGTAAATTCATACAAGTGACATTCAACATTTCTAGTCGAAAGTTCTTTTTTTTTTATAGAAAGAGGGATGTAACGATTATACAAAATACATAAGTTCGTTTCGTATGAAAATCTATAAAGTTGTCATTCTGCAATATATATGTATCACTTCAGATTAGCCTAATTAAATATGGTTGCTTACTAAACAGTTGTGTCTTTAGCCAATCTGTGCCATCCTCCCTTTACACGAACACGAACATATGAAACACATTTCATTAAGTTTTTTGCACTACAGATAATTGAAGGGCATACACATTTTTGTATGTATTGTATAATACTATGTTGCTGAATTAAGCACAGCACATGGCACTGTCGTGTGGCTATTCAATTTGATTATTGTTTTCTAATCATTGGACTCTGTATAGATATTTATGAGTATGGTATGTTTTCTATGGGTTTTGATTGTTGTCTAGAAGAATCGTAAGTTTCTTTCACGGACGTCGATATTCAACGTTAATCGGATCACATTCTATGATCATGAGCTGCATTCGGATTGAACAATATGGTGTCTCTCTCGTATATGATTGGTCGGTCAAAGGTGAAATAATTGTTACATGAGAAGACTGCACATATGTGATATTCATGGGGGTGAATGTACGTCATAATTGGAAGACATTTTGTACCGCTTGAAGGTAAGCTTTTACTTATAGAATTAGTTATTGTAAAGATAACATTAAATGTGATATTGCGTCAAATGCTTCTAATTGTCCGCTAAACAACAGTGTGTCCATCGTTCAAAAACTTGTTGTCAAACTCTCAAACACTTCGACAATGTTATTTCCACCTGTTGCGTGTTGCCTTCAAGCGGCCCAAACGGGCTTCCAATTATGACGTACATTCCCCCCTGATACATGTATATGTGATATTGTTAAATATTATTGAATCGGTGAAAAAAATCGTATTACAATGACTTGTGGTCTACTTGTCTAGGATGATTTTGTGTATGTATTGTTTCTACACGATGTATATGTGTGATCTATGAACATCTTTTTTTTTTCAGAGGGGATCAGTTGGATTGTATTGACCTCTTGACCTACCTGTTTCCGAACATCTACATTCGGAACTTAGATATCCATTATTTCTCCTGTCGGCTTATTTTGGGTTTTTTTTTTTTTTTTTACTTTATTGTTGTTGTTTTTTATTTTATTTTTATTTTTTTGTTGTGTTTTGAAGTTTGAAGTAAGCTATATATGTGTTTCACACTAATTGTAATTGATCCGCTTATCTACTATCACCGATTATTTGTCGTGTTCGTCATTTCGGATCATCGACTGGAAGAAGGGTAGGGTAGTAGCATAGAGTTTAGTGTCACTTTCAGCAATATTTCAGTTCTATCGTGGCGGTGATACAGAAAATATCAGCCTGCTTCGTTCACCTGCCAACAAATTTCATATTCTATCGAGCAGGCTGATATATCTCAGTATCAATCATATTCACATTCAGATGGCATGTTTATCATCCTTAAATAAAACATAAAAACGGATATATGGGACATTCATAGGTTTCGATATTTGTATTTTCGCGGGAAAAATAGCATGATTCAAAATATTCATCCGCACACATTACTTTAGGAAGAATACGCTTCAAAACATAGTTCATACGTAGATTGCAAATATAACATTCATTATTACAGTGAAATGGTGGATTTTAAGATGGTTGATTTTTTCCTTTTAATGGTGATTTTCATTGGTTTTTTTATGACAAACATCAAAGTCGGCAACCCATTTTCATTAACGGTTTTGTTTACCAATTCCGTTCTGGTTTAAAAACACAAAAGGTCACAACCTCGATTATGACGTAAAAATGTAGTCCTAGCAGAGGTTATCAAGAACTGTTTCAAATACGTTTTTGCAAGACGGTGTTTGTTGATATTGCTGACACGACAGTTCCTAATTTGATTTATGTCTAAAAATAAAAAAAATAAAATGTTAACTAGCTAATGGTCTTGATGAATTTTATTTACTTTTGTTATCTTCACAGGAATTATCGTTTAATTGTTGGGAGACTTTGGTGATAACTCCTGCTGACAGTTGATAAGTCCTGCTCAGATCACGTGAACTTTAATACAAGTTTTACTTTAAATGGAGTCAGCAGGTAGATATAGCAAGGGAGGATGATAATTATGGCTTAACGTCCAGCAGCAAATATTTCATTCGTATTGGGGAAAATCAACAATATCTGAATACTGCAGTCATTAGAGATTGCAGACCAACAGGTCAATGACATTTGACTGTCATTGGAAAAGTATGGAGAGTAGATAAGGATGAAACAAATTGGCCTTGTGTTGAGGTTATTCCGGTGAGTGGTTGTGTAGGTAGGGGCTATAATGCTGTTCAGACTTCCCTGGCAGGAAGGATGTTATTTCCAAATACGTTACTCAATATGGTGAGTCATTCCGTATTAAACACCGACATCCCCACCGTAGAAAAGGCAATGTATATCTGCCATCTGTGAACGCGCTGGACAGTTCATGTGTCTTGAGAATTGTGAACAATCACTGCAGTATCCATTTCACCTCAACGCTAAAGACGATCATTTTACAAAGGACACTGTAATGAATTGTTTTCAAGTGTGGTTGTAATTAACCCAGTTTGAAAAATAAAGCAGATTAAAGTCAGTTTTAATGGTGGAGGACACCGGAGTACACGGAGAAAACCACTACCCTGCCGCAAGTCACTGACAAATATATATATATATATATATAAACGTCTAAAATGTTAGCACAACGATATCAAAAAAAGATGTTAAAATGTAACAAAAATAACTATAAGTCTACAAAAAGACTATAATTATAATTAAATCGACGGATATTTCGTTTGACCGACAAGCTTCAATATCCGTCGATTTAATTTCAAATCAGATTACAGACGCTGATGAAGCTTGTCGGTCAAGCGAAATATCCGTCGATTTAATTATAATTGTAGTCTTTTTGTAGACTTATAGTTATTTTTGTTACATTTTAACATCTTTTTTTATATCGTGCTAACATTTTAGACGTTTATTTATCATTTTTGTTTGTTTGCACAGAATCGTTAACATTCCGATCCGAAATCTCGTAGGTTCACACGTTGGCTACTTTTTCAGACGTTTAAATATATATATATATATATGTATTGATGAGCACGATAAAAACCATTTAATATGTAATACTGTTTATTGCATGTTCGACGATGTTTTATTAAAAGTCATTTGAAATTCCCGACAAAAAAAACTTGGAGAAGTTCCTACCGGAAATTGACTGTTATGGAGAACACATTTGCTTTCAGCAATCAATAAAGAGTATAAGAATCCGAATAAAAAGGTTGAAAATGAACATGAAAAGATGTGTTTTATGTACAGAACTAGCGTCTCCCCCTAATCCACTAGTTTGTTGCTAGGATTAAATTGGCTTGTATCATAAAATAATATAACTGGTGATGTGTGCGCATTACTTTTATTTATTTTGTTTGTTTGTTTGTTTGTTTGTTTGCATCTTAATTTCCGTGACTCTTGTCTACAAATTCCCTTCTTTGCAAATTGAGAGAAAATAAACAAAATCATTTATTTTGAGATCTTTTTCTTTTTCTGCTAAAATTCCACAATTGTTGTAAAATAATTTTTATTTAAAACCGAATAATTGTACAAAAAACAATTAAATGAAATAAAATAATAATACTAAACAGCAGCATCACATTTGGTTCAAACATACCTACAAAGAGAGAGAGAGAAAAACATATAATTGTATGGAGACAAAGAATTTCATGTATATTTCACAGTAACAAGATTGTATCCAGAGAAATCCTTAAAATAAACACAAATACAAAATTATTGGCAATTATTGGGCAGTTATTGGGCACAGCTCTAATTTAATTGTTTCTGTATCTGTAAACAACAGCGGCTTCTGTTTCGAACACAAATTGGAAAGTACCCAGGATGCATTTCGCATTACACAATAATGGGTTATATTAAAATAAAGACTTATATTCCGGTTTCGTTGGAGCGAGTGAGTGAGTGATTGTTCTTTATTGCCAAATCAGCAATTTTTCAGCAATACCATAGCGAGAACAAGTTAGTTTTCAATGAGATGGTGATGAGGTCCGCTTTGTACTAGACCAACACACTTAATCGTATTTTCATAGTGCTAGCTCACTGAAACAACAGTCCGCGGTTAGACATGTCGCTCCAAACATTATTCTGATTCCGAGCCAACCAGTCTTTTGCTCTTTCTCCGTAATGATGCGTGCTTAGTGGAGAAGCAACAAGAAATAACAATTTTATTTCGTGAAATTGTATACTGTATCTGAGTGAAAATGTATTTGACTATTTCGTGAAATTTTATTCTATATTTGAATGTAAATATATCTCTGTGCAACCATTCATTTTTTACTTTGTGCAGTCAAATCTGCCCATGAGGTCACCTCTATTAAGCAGTCACCTGTATTAAAGGGTCACCCTTTTCTTGCCCTGACATAGAAAAGTTCATATAAATTGAACCTCTTTTAAAAGGTCACCTGCCTTAAAGACCACTTTTGCTTTGTCCCAAAGGTGACCTCTTAATACAGGTTTGACTGTACTTATATAAATACGTAAAACTTACCGGATTTAATTTATTATTCACCATTTTTCAATTTTTTGTACATTGTGCTTATGCCTAAAACTTACCAGATTTAATTTATTATTCACCATTTTTCACAACATCTGACTCCATCCTTACAGGTACCACAAATTTCATATTTATATGGGCATGAATCTTGATCCCTATAACAGTCACCATCTCCATAGTTCATTGGATAAGGTACAGTTGTTGGTGGTCCATATGCTGGAGCTCTTGTTGGGCCAAAAATCATGTCAAAGAAAGATGGTGTTGCTGGTGGAGGAGGAGGAGCATATCTTTGTGGATAGGCATATCTTGGTGGAGGTGGGGGTGGTGGAGGACCTGGTGGTGGAGGTCTGGCTGCTGGAGGTGGGGGACCTGGTGGTGGAGGTCTTGCTGCTGGAGGTGGGGGACCTGGTGGTGGTGGTCCCTTGGCAGGTGGTGGTGCTGGTACAAGTTGTCGTGGAGGTGCAGCTGGTGGTGGTCCACGTGCTGGTGGGGGTCCTCTAGGTGGAGGAGGAGGTGGAACTCCTAAAATAAAATTCAAATAATGAATAATCATTTACCAAAATTAGTGTGAGTGAGTGATCGTTGTTTAACGCAATTTTTCAGCTATATCATGGCGAGAACAAATCAATTTTCAATGAAATGATGATGAGGTCCGCTTTGGACTAGACTAACACGCTTAGTTGAATGTGTATAGTGCTAGCTCACTGAAACAACAGTCCGCGGTTAGGCATGTCACTCCACACATTATTCTGATTCCGAGCCAACCAGTCTTTTGCTCTTTCTCCGTAGTGCTGCGTGCTTAGTAGAGAAGCAACAACAAATAACAATTTTATGGTTTTTGGTTTGACCCGATCAGGGCGCGAACCTACGATCTACCGCATATGATGCGGTTCTCAATTAATTTGCAGTCTTGTTAGATAATGGAATGCTGTTTGTGTACCTCTGTCTATTGGCGTATTATGATAAGTTGAGAAAGTATATTCTATTTACAATCAAGAACCCACAATGGGGTAGAATCGTAAAAATGACCAGTCATATACAGATGACGGTAAGTTTGCCTTTTACCGCCAAGTGTCAAACGATCTCTTTTACTATCGTTAGAGAGCCGTCGTGGTCGTAATCGTATGGTAGTTGGATCTACAACTACCTATGCAATCAGTGCTTATCACCACTAAAGTTGTGAGTTCGAATCTCATTCATAGCGAGGTGTACTCGATACAACATTGTGTGATAAAGTTTGTCAGTGATCTTGCGGCAGATCGGTAGTTTTCTCCGGGTACTTTGGTTTCCTCCACTAATAAAACTGACCACCACAATATAACTGAAATATTGTTGAAAGTGATGTTAGACACCATAATCCTAACCCCACAACCGTTAGAGTCATATAATACTGATATCTTTGTCGTGATACGTCAAAATCTGTTTCTCAAGCTAACATTAGCGTCAAATTAAAAGACAAATGTATTGTTACCAGTATTTTGAGCATATATTCACTTTGACACGTTATCCGCAATACACCACATGTCCACCCTCTTACTATAACATGTAGCATTCAAGCTATTAAAATCAAAGATTTTATCTTATAAATTGTATAATACATGTTGTAAAGGGAGTTCGAATCCCGCTCTTCGTTGGGTGTACTCGATACAACGCTATGTGATAAAGTATGTTAATGACTTGCCGCAGGCTGATTGTTTTCTCCTGGTACTGCGATCAATAAAACTATTCGCCCTGATATAACTGAAATATTGTTGACAGTGGCGTTAAACACCATAATCATAATCATATACATAAGACTGACTAACTCGATATAACTGAAATAACCTAACATAAATCTTCACATTGAATCTATTTTTATTGTTATTGTTAAATGTATCTTAATTAAGTCCAATAAAGGATTTCTGACAACGATGGCTATTGTCAAATGATAATGATAATCTGTAACAACATTGCATTGTAAGATCAAATATATTATCAGGAGACATCGTCAGTTGCTAAAGTAATGGATATGTTTAATACTAAAAGAATTAATTATTTTCTTATATAATAAAAACGTAGATATCAAATTGAGTGCACATGACGCGTTTCTAAAAAAAAAATCATCGTGTATGCTCAAAACCAAAATAGTTTAAAAACATTTTACCCCTTACAACAAAATTTAAAAAAAATCATCTTTTAGACAATAATTCCGAATAATTAGATATTAAAACAAATTTATCAACACATTTAAAAGTCTACCATCGGTTCGGCAGAGAATTATAGTAAGCTCTAAATAAATGTATATTAAGACAATTTATCAGCACATATTTTTAAAGTCTTCCATTTGGTCTCGCAAAAGAATTATAGTAAAATACAAACTTACTGGCTGAGACGATGCAAGTCAAAGTAAGAACTAATCCAATGGAAAATTTCTTCATTGTGAATGATCGTACTTATTATCAGCTAAAATTATGAAACAGCAAAATTGCAATGTCCCTTTTTATACCAAAAAACGCGTGTAATAAAAATCATTGATAGTTCTTAGTATCATGATGTACGCTTGGGTGAATTTTTCCCAAGGTAAAAATTGTCCAATAGTATTTACGCATGACAAATTAATTTCTTTACATACCAAAAATATTTGATTAATTATCTATTTATAGTAACAATCTTTTAAGTGTGTCTATAAATACATTTTACTATTTTTTAAGTGTCATTGTTCTTAATTTTTCAACATTATGTATATTTTCCATCCAGACTTTTTGTGAGAAAGGGATGAGACGACCCTTCAACTTTGTATCATGATCTTTTAAGAAAAGGCATGTTTTTATTGAGGAGTGAGTGATTGTTGTTTAACGCCAAATGAGAGCAATTTTTCAGCTATATCATGGCGAGAACAAGTTACATTCAATGAAATGATGATGATGTCCGCTTTGTTCTAGACCAACACGCTGAGTTGGATTTTTATAGTGCTAGCTCACTGAATCAACAGTCCGCGAGTAGACATGTCGCTCCAATTGGACATATATTCTGATTCCGTGTCAACCAATCTGTATTCTTTCTCCTTAATGTTGCGTGCTTGGCGGAGAAGCAACAAATACATATTTTATATTCTTTGGTTTGACCCGATCGGGACTCGAACCCACATTCTACCGCCCTCAAGGCGAGCACGCTAACCAATACACCACTGATGCGGTTCTAGCATGTTATGAAAAGAAAGTTCATTACAGAGTAATGTCAACATCATTCCAAGGTCAACAAAATAAACAAAAATATTTCACTTCAAATCCTTGAACACAAAAAGACCACGATAAATGGTATTGGAAATCCGGATCCAGGCGTGGGACAGGAACAGAAATGTGGCGGCATTAAACCGGTTAATGGAATCAATTAAAATACTTTTGCAAAAAAAAAGGATTTTGTAAGTAATTGTCTCATTTTATTTTTTGTTTGTTTGTTTGTTTTTGTTTATTTTTTATTAAATTACACGTAACTTGCATCTGGTCAAAGCACCTCGAACGATGGCGGTACATAATGTTTGATCAAACACCAGTTCTAAAGGGTGGTGGTACAAATTTTTTGTATCAAACACCAGTTCTAAAGGTTGAAATTGATTTTATTATACTAAGCTGTCATTTTTGGTCGATCAATTACTAATGTTATTTATGTCGGAAGTTATTTTACTCAACTAACCATTTGACAGTTAACATATATTCCATGTGAATACTAGTATGACATAAACCATAAAAAGAAAGAAAGATAATGTCCACGAACATTTTTCGAATGATCCATTTTTTACAGAAAACAATATGTCGTGGTCTTTTTTTGTGTTCAGTAAATTCAGTTAATTTGAGAGGAGATTGTATGTTTTGTTGACCATGGTGGAATCGATTACTTTTACTATTTAAACTTTTTATAACCTGGTATGTTTTACAACAGGTCAATATGGACATGGACTAGTACGAATGTTTTTGGTAACTTTTATAAACGCGAAAGTTCATAGATTTATTTAATTTAAGGCATGCTGTTATTCCAACAGAGGATCACTGTATCTACTCTATTATATCTTGGGGAACCTCAACAGGCGTGACACATTTAATTATTCTGTATAAAACCTCCAACGTGAACACCTAACAACATACTAGATGCCTACAAAGCGAATGTCTAGTTTCAAATTTTGTATCTTGAGACATGTCTTATATTCTGTAAATAAACGTTAGAGAATACCGAATAAACGTTAGAGAATACCGAAGGGGCAATCAAAAAAGAACAATCCAGAGAAACTGGCAACACAGTGTACACAAGATGAAGAAAACGACAACACCGCATGTGTTGAACACCATCATACGCAAACACACATACTAGGTGGATAGAAAACTCTATCTTTATTTTTACCGTTAAGGTTGTATTAAAATACCCACTTGTAAAAAGCAGAGCATCCATGGACCTATCCAGATAAACAGGGTTAACTAGGTGTAAAATATTAAAGCTGAGCAACACATAGAATATTGTGGTGGACACGAACGAAAAATAAAGAAGATTAATAAGATACGACAAGAAAAACTTAATATAAGTTTGGTGACATTTATGGCGGAAAACATTTGATAAAAGGATTACAAAGTTGGTACTATTTTTGTCTGTTTACGCCAATGTTAAATATAATTACACATGTTGCATGTAATAATTTGAGAGGTAAACATGGCATTTGTCAGCTAATTCATGACGAGCCCGATAATGTTTTAAGAAATGACACTTTGTCACATTCGAAGAACACTCCATATTTCATTACCTACATATTGTTGCCTTTCAGTTTGTCATCGGCATTGGTGTATTTACAGATTGCATCGGTGGCGTAATGGTTTCCGTGCTCGTCTTGAGTGCAGTAGGTCTTAGATTCGAGCCCCAGCCGGGTCCAACCAAAGACTATAAAATAAGTATTTGCTGCTTTTCCGCTGAGCACACAGGGTTCCAATTGGTTAAGTTGAAGTCATCACTTCGAAAGGTTTTTGGTCGCCACCATATCTTGGTTAACCGTTACGGAACATTTGTATCACAAATGACCACGGATATGTCCCACTTGTCGTAAACACTTTCCGGTTCTTTCCTCATTCGTGACTTATCATCGGGTTTGTAATTAGAGTTACACGATCCTAGTGGAGCAGGAACTGCCTACTCTTCCGCAGCACCTGAGTTCATCCTCAGTTTTTAGTGGGATTTGTGTTATTTGACCTTTAGTTTTATGTGTAATGTTTTGTAGATCTTTGTTTGTCCTTTTTCTTTGGCCATTGCGTTGTCTGTCATTCGATTTACGGATTTTGAAAATCCCTTTAGTATCTTCAAACTCTTCTTTTAAGGAGCAAGAGCAAAGACTGGTTGGCTCGGAATCAGAATAATGCGTCCAAGTGGAGCGACATATCTACCCGCAGACTGTTGTTTCAGTGGGCTAGCACTATAAAGATCCAATT
Source organism: Bathymodiolus septemdierum (assembly GCA_963383655.1). Lineage (NCBI taxonomy): Eukaryota > Metazoa > Mollusca > Bivalvia > Mytilida > Modiolidae > Bathymodiolus > Bathymodiolus septemdierum. The sequence goes on along the minus strand of OY726530.1, from coordinate 20,272,752 downwards.
AAGAGTGTTGGTATAGTATAAAACTGATATCATCATCTCATTGAAATATAACTTGTTCTCGCCACGATATAGCTGAAAAATTGCTCATCTAGCGTTTAACAACAATCACTCACTTACAAATGTATTCAATTAACTTATTATCATGAGTTGCAAACGAACATTGCACATTATGTTTATCCCTGTTGTGTTTAAGGGTGCCAGAATTAATTCTTATTTTCAGCTAAATTTCCTGTGAGATATGAAAGGCCTCAATGGCCACAATAGTACGATGTTTTGATTTATATCTATTTTATATTCAGTACTTATTTCCAACAAATTGAAGACCTATTTATTCTCATCTTTCCGGAAGACCATTAATTTCTGGAGATGTATATGTCCAATTGAAATTCAAATCTATAAGAAGTATCGGCCGTGATTTTTGTTGTTCTAAGATTAAGATTGTTAACCAACATATTTAATTTCTTAGCTAGTAGTCAGTTAACAACGACCATGATATTGTACTGTCCATGTTTATGCTGTAGTTCATTATTATTTTTATAGTGTGTGATCTTTTTGTGTGGAAGCGAATCTGTTCGGGGTTTTGTTTTATCATATGTTCATCTTTGTATTGCCATTTGAGATGCAATTAGTAAGAAGGGGTTTCGATCCCATCAATATTTGTACCTGTCCCACAGGCAGGATCTGGGTTTCGATCCGCATATGTCTTACTTTTTTTTGGTGTTGAATTTTATAAGTAATTTAGATCTATGGTTTAAAATGTATAACATCCATATGCTTCTTCGATTCCATTTTCAGACTCTAGAATTGATTTACTTTGTGTGGGTGATTTGTTTTTTTACAACTATGTAAACTTGATAGCCAAAATTGGCAACCATGTACATGTATAGATTATGTTTATTAATTTAAATGACAGGAAATAATATTCGCTTAAAATATAGTTTAATCTGTATAATATGCAACGTAGTTATATTTGATCAAAGTTTAGAAGCCATATTGTATTTACGTAAACGTTCTCGCGGTCAGTATAATTCTGATTGGCCAACAGCCGTCTCCTATCACTTCATGAATGTAGTCAGTTGATTTTGATTGGCTAACAGTCAATAATTGATTTTTATTTTCGTTATACGAGACCATGCGTTGACAAAATCAATAACCGTTCTGTCGATGATATTTAGTTACCAGCACATCACGTTTAACACTCCTACCCATTTCATACCTATAATTCCAAAATGACCTCCTTCTTTCGCTTTGTTAACAAACGAGCGAGTTATCCATTCGGTATAATCTCATTAGCACATGCGCCGGTGAATGTGACTGACTTTTCCATTGGCAACATATATTGTGTGCGACATTTTCCGCAAACGTAAATATAAATTACCGTCTTCCAATCAAAGTATACTACCGTATTTGTACTCTTAGACATATCAGAATCGAAATAAATCATGGAAGCCAGAATGTGTTTTGAGTTTTAACATGGATTGGCGGATATTGGTAAATTTTATCCCTGGCTTCTGGCTCGGGATAAAATACTAATATCCACCAATCCATGTTAAAACTCCCAACACATTCTTGCTTCCATGATTTATTTCTTAAAGGCAGCATGTTTTTCAGACAATCATCAATAAAGACGATTATGCAAAATTAGCATCGTTGGAAAGTGTGTTCTGTATTTAGCTCAACCATTTATAGTGACATTCTGACAATCGTTAAATGTATATTTCTGATTTATATATTAATATTAGAACGTCTAGACTTATAATGTATAATATGTGACTTCTTTCCTATAGAATGTCGTTAGTGTCATAGAAGAAAAGTGTTATTTTTGTTCGCATTACTTTTAATCTTCTGTGTTACTGAAATTTACAGTTCCTAAATACTGTAAGTATTACAAAGCTAAAGATCTCCTTCCTCAGACATAGGCGACCGTAGCAGATTTTGGCTATACTGTTTAGGTTTATTCTAGATTTGCAGAATTTCTTCCATTGGTATATCCTCCAGAGCTGGAAGTTAAAGAGACCACAGATACAGCTTCGTCCGCATCATTTTTGGACGTATACCTCGAATTTGACGACAGTGATCAACTCAGTACTAAAATTTATGATAAACGGGACGACTTCAATTTTAAAATCATAAATTTTCCAAATATGTGCAGCAATAAACCAGCTTCTCCTGCATATGGTGTTTACATCTCGCAATTGATTCGCTATGCAAGGGCCAGTAGCAATTATTCTGATTTCCTGAAACATCATTTTCATCTGAGAATCAGGCTAATGGACCAGGGCTATAATAAGATTAACATTATTCGATCTCTTAAAAAGTTTATATTCCGATACCAAGATCTTGTTGAAATATATTCTGTTTCTGCAGAGACGATGCATTTTCACATAGTGAAAATGTATAAAGATAAGGAAGTCAACAAAAATGTCAAAAATATTTTTTTATCAATGTGTGACGTAAAATTGTTTTTGACATTTGCTTCGCTGGGTTTGGTACTGCTTTGACAACTATTTTACCTATTTTATTCCAGTATTGTTATAAATACTGTTATAGTGACAGCCGGAACCTTTGAACCGTACTGAAAGCGGGAGGTTTGGCGCTTTAAAATCTGATTCAACCCACCATTTCTTTAGAAATGCCTGTACCAAGTCAGGGTCATTACGGTTTTCACAGTTTTCCGGTTGTTGACTGATTTTTTCTGTTTATATACTTATGAGTTTTGACTTTCCCTTGGTAAGATTGTTCGGAGTTCAGTAATTTTGTTACTACCCTTATTTGAAATTATTTGGCTTTCCAATATTTCGATATTGAGCGTACCTGATGGAGATTATTCTAGAAACTCGTCGTGCACACTAAATTTGATATCTACATTTTCATATAGCAGTTTCATTTCTGCCCAAAGAAGAATTGTATTTTTTCAAATATTTGTTATGCTAATTTTCAACCATACTCATTTTATTTCTATAAATAAATCGTATTATTTCATCTAACCTTGATAGAGCTTAATATCGTATTATAATTAGAGATTAATGTTCCAATTCATGCACTATATGTGCATTTGAGAAATTCATGTAGGTCTGAGATACCGCTTATTCATCCAAAAAGAGAAAACATGTAATTTTGAATGTAGGCGGAAAAGTCACAGGACAAAAAGTCACAGACACAAAGTCACAGGACATAAGTCACAATTGCAAAATTTGATTTGTGACTTTTAGTCCTATTAAAATTGTGACTTTTTGTCCTGCGACTTTCTGTCCGTTTACCATAATTTTATGCTATTGCAGTTTTAAATAAAATAAAAACGTGTCATAATAAAGAGTACTAATTTCTCTTTTTAAAAAACAATACAAAACTTCATAAAAAATTATAAGTATATTAAAACTGACCGGGCAGCCACAAAGGTGCAAGAAGTTAATTAACATGATCGATGTCAGATCTCACATGCTGTGGGATTGAAATACACAGCACGAACGGTCTAGATCTTGTTTTAATTGTGCATAGATGCAATCCACATCCCCGGTAGTTGATCTGAGGACCTGGACACACATGCATTTACTTGTAAAGAATTGCGCGCAAATATAATGTACCGATATTTAAACTTAATTACTTTCTTTCTTTCCCAAGCACAGAAATTGGGCGGTGAGGATCCTGTTTGCTAGGGGTATCGATTTTTGCCTCTTTCTACGATTTTGATATTGATTTTGGAATTGTTCCGACAGTGCGGTATTTTTTCTTTTTCTTTCATTTCGGTAATTCCAACGACTTCATACAAGAATTACAATAATTTCTAATTTAACCAGAGTTCTAAGTATTGTAGTTTTGTGTTTTCAATTGATGAACCGTATTATTGTATGATGTTACAACATGGTTCTGGACACCTTGATTAATGACGACATAACAAAATGTAGTAACAATCTATACTTAAGTGACAGAAATGCACATAATGACAAGATTACAAAGGGAGATACACCCTGGGGGCCTTCAAACTAATATAAATAATATATATTGTCATGACCTTTCAACGGAAGTGTCATGTTTAGATGAAATTAGAATTAAAAATAACAAATAAATAAGATTAATTTCAATGTTTATACTGTTCCTTCATCTCGAGTAACTGTGTTATAAATATTTGTGAAGTTTGTAGCATTGTTTTATCAGTAGACCGTAGCAAGGATTTATATAGTAGAAATCCTTGACCGTACCAAGGATTTATATAGTAGAAAGCCTTGACCGTACCAAGGATTTATATAGTAGAACTCCTTGACCGTACCAAGGATTTATATAGTAGAAATCCTTGACAGTACCAAGGATTTATATAGTAGAACTCCTTGACCGTATTATCTGCGGAACCGTAGCTTTTATGGTAGATTTATTTTGTTTGTTTGATTGTTTTTGTGTTGTTGTTTTTTTGTTGTTATTTTTGTTTTTTGTTGTGTTTTTAATTTTTGTTTTTGTTTTGTTTTTGTTTTATTTTTGTTTTGTTTTTGTTTTGTTTTTATTTTTGTAGGTGTGTTGTTTGTTTTTTTATTTTTATATAAAGCTATGTTTCCGTAGCTAGGGACCGTACATATATCTATAAAACTAAAGCAGTAACGAAATAAAGTAATAAAAGAACACAAAATCCAGAAGACCAGGTGCATCTCATAGTGATATACTAGATATGACGTTCATCACACCTTGATTTTCTTTGTAATGGTCAGTATAACTATAAGTGTCACAAATATTAAGGAAATGACCGTCTCTATGTCAACGTATATATTAATATATTACTGTGCTGATTTAAGTACAATGTATGTTCGTGTTATTGTAACATTTCTAGCCCTTTTGGTTTTCGTGCTCCCCAAAACGTTTAGCTTATTTGGCTTTCTAATGTTTTGACTTTAATCGTACCAGATGAAGGTTATTCCAGAAACGTGCCGTGCGCCCTAAATGAGATATCTACGTTTTTATCATATAACTGTCATGATTTCCATTACCTATGAAGGTATAAGTATAGCATGCAAGTACCTAAAATTCGAATGATTTGTTGTGGGCTGAAGAGCGAGTATTCGTAGCTATTATGTCGCAGAGCATTGGATAATTGCGCTTTCTTAAAGCATGTATATGAAGTTGATTTAGAACAATTACTACACATTAACCCAGGATAACCGTATCATTTCTGTACTGTAAGAGTACTGCTATGTATCATATTAGGCAATGGTTGGTGTTGCCTGAATTATTCTACAAGTGACCATGGCAACAAAGATGTTTTGGTTCTCCGAGTCTCTATCCTATTTCTTTTTTTATTTGAATAATTAAACAGTAATGGTTACCACAAAATACACACTATATATATGTTGAATCGTACCTGTCTAATACAAATTGGAAACAGTTGTGTCAGGAGAGATGAAGGGGCAGGTTAGAGGGAATGAACGGGAGAAAGAGCTTAACTACTTAAATTGGAGGAAACATTATTGGAAGAAAGTTAGATAAATTGGAGAGAAAAATGGGTTTACACCAGTAAAGTGTTTAATCAACCAAGAATTTAATTGGATTTCCATGTTACTAGTTGTGGTGTTAGTCAAGCATTGCCATCACAGGATGTAAGATTTTAAATAGAGACATACCTGTAGTCAAACGTACAGAGCTCAAACATATGTACACTTTTACAATAGACAATCAATCCAATTTTCATGTACAGTTTTTAATTATTATATAAAAGATTTGAAGATTGAAATTTGTCCTATCATTAAATATCATTTAAGATATCAAAGGGGTAATTAGAAGCTGTGAATCCAAGGACAGACAATACAATAGACAACAGGGGTTAGGGGGATTAGGGTTATGGTGTTTAACGCCACACTCAACAATGTTTCAGTTATATCGTGGCGGTCAGTTTTATTGGTGGAGAAACCAGAGTACCCGGAGAAAACCACCGATCTGCCACAGGAAACTGACAAACTTTATCACATAATGCTGTTTCGACAACAGAAAAAGGAACAACATACAAAACACTACACAGAAAACTAGAGATTGAGCAACATGACATGAATCCCACTTATTTGTTATAATTACATAATGAACACCTTGAATAATGAGGTAATATTTATATATAGCAATTATTTATAGGTACAATACATAATTACATAATGTAAATATCTTACCTGACTACAAAGTTACATCTACTAAGTGAAATGGCAGTGGTGGTGTTCAAACTGTAATAATTTATATCATATTCAGTGGCGAAAGAACCGGGGATAAATGGAAGCAAAACCATGTATTGCCCCCACTACGTGTTTTTGGCAAAAATTATGATAAGGCTGATTTACTACCATAGAAGTAAAACATGTATCGTTAGCCAAGAGGTATAATGGTATGCTTAAAGCATAATGTCTTTTTTACTAGTCGGATTGAAAAGTTGCCTTTCCCACTTTCTGGTCATCTTCTAAAGCTGGCACCTCACTTTACAGTCTAAAATATGAACTAGTTTCTCCAAAGCGGGGTAACCTTTCAGAATTAGGTGCATACTTGTTGTTCTGGAATTAAACACATAGCAGAGAATAAATGGGTTGCTTGCATTATAAGAAAGACATACGCATTGTACATAAACGACAACTTGTAACTAGAGTAACACGAGGGTGCCACTACTGGAGCAAGAACTTACCCATCTGAAATACCTGAGCTCACCTCCGTTTATAGTGGGGTTCGTGTAACTCGATCTTTAGTTTTATGTGCATGTTTTGTAGATCGTTGTTTATTCTTTTTTGCTTTTTTGTTGGCCATTGTGTTGTCTGTCTTTCTTCGATTTACGGATACTGATACCCCTTTGGTATCTTCGAACTCTTCTTGTAACCGCTTTTAATGGTTAAAAGTTGTTACGAATGGTGGTTAGTGACCATTTTTATTTTATTCCAATATACACTTCCACTCATATGACTAACCTATGCTCATCTTTAGGAGAGATATTGGTGCTTAACGACAAATGAGCAAGATGATGACGATGATGATGATGATGACGACGACGACGACGACGATGACGATGACGATGACGATGATGATGATGACGATGACGATGTATTAGACCAACACGCTTATTTTGATTTGTATAGTGCTAGCTGAATGACACAACAGTGTGCGAGTAGATAAAATTATGTCGCGCCACTCAGACACATTATCCTAATTCCGAGCCAACCTTAAAGCTTAGCGGAGAAGCAGGGCAAACCAATTTGATAGTCTTTGGTTTGACCCGATCGGGGGCGCGAATCGATGATCTATCACACTCCAGGTGAGCGAGTTCGAAGGATAGTTTGATGAAACTACACTGCAAACGGAAACGCAAAACTAGTGGTAACACGGCTATCACAATTAAGAGGACGGTAAGTTATCATTCTGCCTACGTTCACTGTATTTCCTAGAAGGCAAGCCTACATAATATAATGTCCTTTGTCTGCTTAACAACAATGGTTACCATTTTCTAAATTTAAAAAAACAAATGATCGTTAGCATTGTACATACACGTACAGTTGTGTAATATAAATATTATCTATTTACAATCAGTTTAAAGTTCAAAAACAGTAACTATAACCATAATAATATGACATTTCCGTCTGAAGTTAATAAAATATAGTTATCATGATCTGTAATCTTTCGTCTAAAAGAAAGCGTATCTTCACACGAGAAGTTGCGAGATCGATTTATTTGTCTTAAAGCAGTGGCTTGCTATAAGTATTGGAATCTGATGTTTACTCAAACTTTTATTTAGTGTTGGTTCATTTAGAATATATGGTCCAGAAGAGTTTCCTCATGGTTCATTTATTAGGCTCGGCATCGTAGATTATTCAATTATTAACCGAACATTTACTTGAAATCGTGTAGCAATTACTTCAACGATCAATGTAGCAAACATTCTGACAATAAAAAAAAAAAAAAAAAAACATCAAATACAACTTCCAAAGTTATGGAATGCTTGTGTTCAGTGTCATGGATTACCACTGAAAGATTCCGTTTTTCGTAGACACCAGATCTCACGCCCCAAAAACCGTCATTTTTTCCTTGTACATGAATTATCAACGGATTTTTAACATGATTAACACGACGAATGCCCCCAATGGATCAGAAACTATTTACCCTTCCGAGGCATCTCATTCCACCCCCAGTTTATAGTGGGGTTCGTGTTGTTCGATATTTAGTGTTCTGTGTAGTGTTTTGTAGATCATTGGGTGTCTATTTGTCTTTTTTATGTTGGCATTGTATTGTCTGTCCTTCCATTTTCGGTTATCTTCGAAGATTTTATAGTGCTATAATGTATATGTTGTTCTTTTGTTTTATATTTGTTTATTTTTTCTTTTTCTTTTTCAGGAATAGAAACAATAACGATAATTAAATTGAAACGGAGGCAATCACTCTTTTGGAGGTGACCGTAGGAAATTAATTTCAAGTTTTTTTTCATAATTTAGACCATCATTCTTGTAACTCGCAGGACTGAATCATATCAGACCTGACTGACAAGTAAAGATATTGTTACGCTTTCTCATTTTAATCACAATTAATTTCTGTCTGAAGAATACTCCAACATAATGCTTGTTTCACACGGTGTCAAACGTACCGCAGCATGTCTGTCTACCATATATGTACACTTTCAATTTTATCTGAAACAATAAATAAGTTTATTATATAAAAGAGAAAGGAACGATTAGTAAACTTGTTTTTTAAGAAATAGATTTATTTTTCTGTCATAAAATTTTGGTATTTTGACATGTGCTTTAATTGTTAATTGCATATTTGATAATAATAATAATATTTTATGACATTAAAATGGAAGGTAATTTGTGTTTATATCAACCGGGGTTAATGAAACGAGTGCTGCTATTTCCGTGGTTTTTCAATGTGGTGATTTCAATAACAGTTTGTGGCATCTCTCTGTAAATAAAACAACTTCTTCATATTTATGTTTTTTTCTCTAAATATATCTTGTTCTTGTAGTAGGACAAACATAGAAATGAGTTCAAGGGTTTATATATATCTTTATATAAAAATAAGAACTGTCCAATTGAAAGCTGTTAGCTTTGAAATAAATGACAACTATGTGTGTATAATATTCAATTTTCAACGTCATTCAGTGATTCATTCGGTAGGTTATTTGCGGACGCTACATGTCAGTGTTTGACGTTGTCATTGCTTGTTTTTTTTTCAATTTTCAATGCAAGTCGACATGTGACTGAGACTATTGAAATTATATTACTATCCATTGTTGCACTCACTGTAGATAACACTTACTAAAGTAAATTCTTGAATCCATCATAAAATTATATATGGTTGTTGCGTTTAACGCCAGTTTCAAGAATGTTCCAGTTTTATTGTGGTGGTAAGTGTTTACTGGTTCAGGAAATCGGAATATCAGGACAAAACCATCGTCCTGTCGCAAGTCACTGACAAACTTTATCACAAAATGCCATGAGCGCGATACGAACTCAAAGCATTAGTGGTGATAGGCACTGATTGCATAGGTAGTGGTTAATGCAGCTACCATACGACCACGACGGCCCCTTACACATGCATAATTAAAACTGTCATATGTAAAGATAACACATAAAGAGGAGAATTACAAACACACTTAGTCCGTCTTGTCTCTATCTGGATAAAAGGCTATTAGTAAGAAGATATTTTGTAGTAAAGCGACGATTTGGACACGCACACAAAAAAAACCCGTACAATTGCCAAGAGGTTAATGATCATTCTAAATATAAACAGACGTCAGACATTCTGGCATCTGATATATATGGGGCGGTCATATAGTCCTAAATTCCTAAAAAGTCACCGAACATCGCAAGTTTGTAGATTGTACACTAATGCCATCCGTCGTCAACCATCAGGTCATATGTCATCAACTGCAATTTGTTTACCAAAAGACAATCCAAACACGTTAATTGGGAGCATAATTTGAAAATACTGATGGGCTAAAAAGGATTGGACAAATCACACCATTCATTCAAATTCTTACCACGAAAGTACAGTATAACATGAGTACATGTTGCCAAATTAAGAAATAGTCACATCTCTTGCCCAATGTGTTGTCGGTTCAGTTGCACTGTCCCGGAAAGGAGGAGAAATAAGGTCGTTCTAAATCTGTTTGAGGATGTATTATTTTCCTTCCGTGTTAGAAGGCCCGGATGGCTCAATGAGTTAGGTAGCTGGATTACCTAACAACTCATACAAGCCTACTACCAATACGGCGTGGGTTCGCGCCGGGCTTTGTAAATTACAAAAAAGGGTGCACTCGACTCGCAACTGCAAGTGATAAAGCTTACCAATTGCTTGCCCATGGTCGGTGGTTCGGTAATTTTGTTATTACCCTTATTCACTCCTGGTACTCCGGCTTCTTCCACCACTAAAACTGGTCGCCATGATATAGCTGAAATATTGCTGAAAGTGGCGTTAAAAACCAAAAAAATCTAATCAATCAATCAAATCAATCCTTCCGTGTTATACTGCTTCGGTTTCCTACGAATAATATTCGTCTACATTTTCTTGACAGCAAATGTAACATTAAATAACTGAAGGATAAAAATAAATTGTAAATGGTGTACGGGGAATAGGGTACTGTAAATGGGGAATCGTGTCTCGAATATGGCATATGGTCAATGGTATATCTTACGTGAATGGTATAGTGGTAAATGGGAAATGTTGTGAATATGTTACGTGTGTGGTGTATTGCGTAATGTGAATAAAGTGGTAATGTTGAATGTTTCAAACACTTTTACCCTTACGGAAGATCTAGCTGTTTTAGATTCTATTTATACCATTGGGTTTTGGATCCGGGTGATCATTGTCTTTCATTTTGTCTTGGGATTGGGTAATACAATATAATATTATTTTATTCATCTAGAAATTCAGATGGCTATTCCACAAGTTCATGAATAATAAATAATTCATCTTGTGTGGCATAATATAAAGCATTTACATATTATTTGATGGCGTTATTTTCACCGTGACGAAACAAACGCCATAAAAGCCCTAAATGACGAATTCGCTGCATTATATTATTGATAATTTGCATAATTTTATTAATAAAAATACACTTATATATACATATATATAGAAAATGAAGAGTACATTGCAAACGCTTTTGATTTATTGTTGTCACTTGGTGATTCACACTAGATCATGGCAAAGATCATTGGTGTTTGGTCGGTTAACATTATGATTAAAAACAATACCTCGAACACATGTTTGTTTGGCGTATGCATCGGCAGCAGTGTTGTTACTCTAATGGTTTTATATGACAACTTTTTACCATGAGCATTGAGATCGTTTATCTAAGTCTTTACATGTTTAGTTCTGCTTCAATGCTTTTTTTCTGTGTTATTAGTACGGCGAAGAATAACTATTAATAGGACAGAAGATACAGACACCACTTGGTCTCGCCCGGACAGTGGATACATACACCACTTGTCTCTCCCAGACAGAGGATACATACAACACTTGGTCTCGCCCGGACAGAGGGAACAGACACCACTAAGTCTCGCCCTCGGTTTGGTGCGTGTTGTTCTGACCTTTTGTCTCTATATTTGACTTACCTGAATATTTGTACGGGTATGTACTGTTGTTGTTTCTTTGTATCAAAAAAGTTGTTTTATTTGAATACATCATCTGACGTCATGACATGTAATTTAAAGTCAAACGCGGGGTTGATGCCTTCATTAATTATATTTTACTGCTACTAGAATAGCATATTAGGATTTAAGGGATATTAAAATTGAAGGACCGAAAAAACGTCAAAACAAATAAAATAACAACATATTGACATGAAGTGGAACTTTTCATTCATGTTTCGAGGCGAGTACACATGCATTTTATATTTTATGTACGCATATTGTGCTTATACTGCAATGTCATGTATTCAAAAGAATTATTAAATTCACGCCCAAAAAGGTAAAGATACTGGACATTTTGGTTTAATTTCAAATAGGGTGTCTCCAGTAAGTTCCGGAAAGCTTTCGAATCTACTCCGAATATGATTCTCCGCTGGATACTAGTGAAGGGTAGTGTGTGGATCGAAGCTGGAATGGCAATGGAGTTTGTGTCTACAGCGCATTCCGCGCTCGATAAGTGTCGTTTGCGCTAAATAAGACGCAGAGTAACAGGAGACGTTACACGTAATAGACGTAGTTGACGTAAAAAGCAACAGTTCATATATGCATTGTTTTACAGTAACTGCACTGATAGAAGCATACATATTTACAAATGTCCCTTAAGATTGTATTTCTGCTACTCTTTCAGCTATATCGTGATGGTAATTTTTATTGGTGGAGGAAACTGTAGTACCCAGAGAAAACCACCAACCTTCCGCAAGTCACTGACAAACTTGGTCAAATAATGGCATATCAAGTACACTTCGCCATTAGCGGGATTTCAATCAAAACATAAGTGGTAATAGACACTGATTGTATAAGTAGTTGTAAATCTCCACTTTCGTACGATCACGACGGCCCCTATATAACCAGAGAATTATCATATTTGATATAATGATATGGTAATGTCTCTTTATTGCATGTATGATGTATTGTTAAAAATTAATCAACAGCATATTTTCCCAATAATATGTTTGTTGTTGTCAGGAAAAACTATGTATTTTCGCATAAACCTGTCATATTTCAGTCATAAAGACATACAAACATGTGTCGTGTTTTGTCTCAAACAGCTTTGTGGTCATGACCTCAGTCAATTATCATGTGAACACTAAATGCATTACGAACGTCAATATAACTTTCATAGCGTTCCAATCTATTGAAATAGTACTTGGAATATCCACGCGGCTCTCGGTCGGTCTGCATGAGGGCTTTCTTGCGTAAATTATTATTACAGTTGAATCTCGTTGTCTCGAAGTGCATGGGACCTTTGCAAAATTTCGAGTTATCAGAAATTCGACTTAAGGGAAGTAAGGGATTAAGTAAGATGAGATTTGTATATTATGGAGTGAATAGTTACTTCGAGAAATCCGAAATTTAGACACATCGAAATTTGTGATAAGAGTAATAAATTAAGTTGATAAGAACTAAGTTTAAAACGGGCCTTCAGAAAAATTTCGAGTAAGCAGAGTTTTACATAACGAGATTCAACTGTATAATTTGTTGGCGGAAGAGCTTACAATAGAAGATGACAGTGGATGTTGCTGCTTAAAAGGACCATATTTTGATTAAAATAAACATTACCAGTATATAACAAAACTTTATTAGGCTTTGCTCGTACATATCCTTTTATTTTGAAATGTTGAGAATAGTTTGATGCAAATAAAAAGTACGTCACAAAATACATTCTTTGTTTCTCCTGACTGCGGCACTACAAATGTGGCAAAGTAAATATCATGATTAACTAGAGAAAAATAAACATATTATGTAATACAGAAATTTGCTGTCAAGTGGAAAAAACTTACCAGCCTTTGTGTATTACAGTGCTACGAGGACGTCAATAGTAACTTCTACTCCAAGCAAATACTGACAAGTCAGAGGTTGCACGTGTCAAAGGTTAACTATTTACAAGTTTCATATATTCGTATTTGATAGATAGAGGAGATAGCAATCTTGAACTGAGCATATGGGTTGTATCACATATCAAACGATAAGGGAAAACAACAATTATTGCATGTGTTGAGTCTTAATAGAAGAAGCTAGTATAATAAAAGACGAGGACCGAATATCAAAAGAGTGGTTTTAGTCTGTCTTTTTAAGAATATCTCCTTCTTTGCTTGCTATATTTTATATTATGATGACAAGTCGAGCATCTTTACGCCTGTCTTTCAAAACTATAGCATATAAGTAAATAAGGGTAATAACAAAATTACCGAACTCCGAACAATCTTACAAAGGGAAAGTCAAAACTCATAATTATATAAACAGACAAAATCAGTCAACAAACGGAAAACCGTGAAAACCGTAATGACCTTGACTTAGTACAGGCATTTCTAAAGAAATGGTGGGCTGAATCAGATTTTACAGCGCCAAACCACCCGCTTCCATTACGGTTAAAAGGTTCCGATTGTCACTATTACAGCAATTTTAACAATACTGGGACAAATTAGGTATAATAGTAGTCAACGCAGTACTTTATGAAAATCCTACGTTTACTATCGTCTCTGTAGAACGGTTTAACTAAACGGTCATCTTCTTACACAATTTGATTTCAAATGAGATGTTGCATGATGTCATTTCTAAACCACGATTACTTAATCCTTATCTTTATACATTTTCCATATTTACTTTATGAAAATCCATCGTTTATTATCGTCTCTGCAGAGACAGAATATTTTTCGACAAGATCTTAGTATCGTAATATAAACTGTTTAAGTGATCGAATAAGGCGAATCTTTTAATAGCCCTGGTCCAGTAGCCTGTTTCTCAGATGAAGATGACGTTTCAAGAAATCAGAATAATTGCTACTGGCCCTTGCATAGCGAATCAATTGTGAGATGTAAACACCATATACAGGAGAAGCTGGTATATTGCTGCACATATTTGGAAAATTTATGATTTTAAAATTGAAGTCATCCCGTTTATCATAAATTTTAGTACTGAGTTGACCACTGTCGTTAAATTCGAGGTATACGTCCAAAATTGATGCGGACAAAGTTTTTTCTCTAATTTCCAGCCCTGGAGGATATATCAATGAAAGAAATTCTGCAAATCTAGGATTATAGATAGATAAAACATCATCAATATACCTGTATGTGAAATTAAAGGCTCTAGCTTTATAAATCTTCTTATCTTTTACAAGATTTTGAAGAAACTCAGACTCATGAGTATAAAAATAAATCGGCTAGAAGAGGGTCACAATACGTACCCATTGGTATGTCGAGGACCTGCTGAAAAAGTGCCCCTCCAAAGGAGACAAATGTGCTATCGATGAGGAACTCCAGCATACTGATCACTTGTTCCTCGGAATAGCATGCTTGACCTTTTTGAATTTTGTTTGAAAAATATGTGGAATTGTAGCCTAACACAACAAATTTTGAGCCATCGTTTCTATGACTGAAAGCTTTGTGAATGGTTTCTTTTAAGCGGGTTTTTAATTTGTCATGCGTAGGGTGGTATACAGAGTTGAAAAATCAAAAGTTTTGATGGAGGATACCTGAGAGAAAGATCTTGATTTAAGGTTATCCAAAAGATCTTTAGAGTTTTTCAAAATCCACATGTGATTTATGCCACTACGCGAGGAAACAGTTTCACAATATTTCTGTTGTCCCTCTTTTACTGCAGACAGAATCTTTGTCAGGTGAATAGACAATTCTTTCGTCGAGCAAGTTGATGATCCCGCAATGTACCTTTCTTTGTATGGTGTCTTATGGAGTTTAGGTATCCAATACAAATAGGGTAGATCCTCAGACTCTTTACCAGAGGGAATGTTTAAAGAGGTCATGAGTGATCTGTGGTTAGCTAGGATTTCATCTTCGTCAAACGAAGTTGGCTTGTATGTGGTATTACCAGAGGTGTTGTTATTTATGCCTAATTCCTTAATTTCTAGTTTATGGTTTTTGTTTTTTTGAATAGGGGTTTCAGGCAGAACAAGCACACTCCATATGACCTAAATAGAGATTTCTAACCTTTTTCTTAACGGAAGATGTTTCTGCGGAGGCAACCAAGCGTTTTATTGGCATTCGTGCAGATTTTGTTAAGATGGCATTGTCATTTCAAATCTCGTCTAGATGTGATGGCCTAAAGAATTGTTGGCTTCTTTCTATGCCCTTTGATAATGTAGTTGAATTAGATTGGGTTTGTATTTCGAGTGACAGATAGTACGTTATATCTGCCTGGATAAAAAAGCATTTTCTATTACCCCATGTTACAAATTTGTCAAGAACCTGTTCCAAGAAAAGGTTGAAGATACCAAAGGGGTAATCAGAAACAGTAAATTGAAGAAGGTGAGACAATACCATGGCCAAAAGAATTCAATGAACACCAACCCCACTAAAACGTCGGCATATATAGTGGATTTTATAGCCAAATTTATAACAATGGCGTCTACAAATATGGTCGAGCTTAGACCGACTGGTATATCGTTTAAGATTGACCTTTGGGGGCACTTCAGATTCAACGGGGATATAGGTTGATTTGTTAATACACTTTGAGTCCTGTTTCTTAAAAAGCGTTCAATTTAGGAATTTATTTATCCCAAATTCTATAGTTGTTTATTTTATGTAGAAATAGAGCTAACTTTAGCAAATCCTTCAGAAAAATATTTATTAAGATTGTTTGGCTCTTAACCGTCTATGAATTCTATAAACAAGATTTTGCATGGACTCCATTTGTGAACATCACATTGAAGATAATACAGTATGTCGTATGTATCCACATGTGTTATAATACTACAGACAACAACTTATTGTTCCATGAATTCGCAGCAAATGCAGGTCAGAGAAGCATGGTTGTCGGAGGACCTTCTGGATATGCTTCTGGATATGCTGTTAACAGGTTTTTAATTTAACTTTATCATCCCTGTCGTTTTGTTTTTTTCGTTTTTTTATATTGTCAAACCTCTCCTACTTATTTGTTTTATTTCTTGATTTATCCAGTCTTCAATAGCCAACAGAGCCCAACTGCTTGCTGATGTCGATCTGTTATAAAATGAAAAACAATAAAATACCACACTGTCGGAACAATTTCAAAACAAAATATCAAAATCGTTGAAATGGGTGAAATCGATACCCCTGACACACAAATACATGACCGCTCACTTTCCAGGCGTAGTACATGAACTTCAGTAAAAAGTAGCAGGGTTAAAATAGTTTTATGGACCCAAAATACCTCTGGTCTTAATACAATGATGTGGTCATGCAAGTGTCTTCCACAAGTGAGTAAAATGCCAACCCTCGCATATAAACTGGCGACCTGCGTTATTTTAAAGAAAATTTTGTAATTTCCAGGGAATATATCATGATATTTGGTATATACATTTGCATTTATCCAGGCCTATATACCTATGTACCTATTGCAAAATCATGTATGGAGCTCTCAATTATTTTTGCTATGTTTCCTTTTGATTGATTGGCAATTGATATTTATTATTCCAAGATGTTTCTATTTTATTTTTACAATAGTTTTTTCCGCATGTGGGCTGACGAGTACATGGTTTTTATTTGTTCTATGGTTGACTTGATGCTTTCGTCATCACATACAAACATATTGACATTGATTTACTTATGATGTGTAGTTTGAAACAATAAATATGTAGATATCAAATTTAGTGTACATGACGCATTTCTGGAATAACGTTCACCAGGGACGTTCAAAATATTAGAAAACCAAATAATATTTAAGGTTCTTGAGAGCAATAAAACTAAAAGACCTAAACAGGATAGCCAATATTATCCAATAATAAGGTCACCTATGCCCGAGGAAGGAGAACCTTAGTTTTAATAATATTACATTACATAGGAACTGTAAATTTCAATAATAAATATATCTAATAAACCATGTCAGTGTCGAAACACTGACTACTGGGTGAACAATGTCCACTAGCAGAGGTGTCGACCTAGCAATAGTAATAATGTATAATGCATTGCCAACTGATCATTATATCACAGTTCTTCGTGTGACTTCCTATTGACCCATTTTTAGTTCATACCAAGCCACTGGTCACATATTCATTGGTCTAATATGTATACAATAAAGATATAAGTAAAGAGTGCATATGTGTTTTTCTACATCAATGTATTTCAAGCTATTTTTCAGATTCTTTGAGCTGCTTGATTTTGTGATCGGCGAGCAGACAATAATCATTATATATAAAACGTACTCGCTTTGCTCATCAATAAATTTAAATACATCCTAAATCACATTTCCTGTGGCATGTGTCGTCCTCGTTAGCGTCTGGCTGTACATAGTGCAGACTAGTACCTAATGTAAATTTTGCTACGTGTTATTGTTGACCACAGCTAAATATGTGACCAGACAGCCAATAAAAATGAAAAAAACACTCCAAATAACTCGTGGAGATTCAATTTAAACAAGGATGAAATAGTCATAGTCCAATGTCTCATTCTATTGTTGTTACCTTTGTATGTGGTCTCGATTGCTGTTGAAGGGTTAGGGTTATGGTGTTAAACGCCACTTTCAACAATATTACAGCTATTTCGTGGCGGCAAGTTTTATTTGTGGAGTAAACCGGAGCACTCTGAGAAAACTACTGACATGTCGCAAGTCAGTGACAAACTTTATCACATAATGCTGTATATAGAGTACACCTCCCTATGAACGGGGTTCGAACTTACAACGTTAGTGGTGATAGGCACTGATTGCACAGGTAGTTGTAAATTCAATTACCATACGATCACGACCACGACGTCCCCTGCATTCCTAATAATACTGAAACATTAACGAAAAAAACCAAATCCGAGAGTTGATAACTAATGCCCCTGGTAATATTGAAACGTTACCAGATAAACAAGACCGAGTGTCATATTTTTTTAGCCTTATTCATCGTGATTTGTCTACAACTACAGCGGTACTCAGAAATGTGTGTTAATTAGATGTACCATATTGTTCATATCAATCATTCTATCGACATAAATGTTTATGGTTTATGGGCGACATACTAAAACTGCAAGAATAACAAAAAAAAATTATTAATACTGACAAGACCACGAGAAACAAATTATACAGCAAAGATCTTTTGGATATGGGGACACAATCTTTATATATGTAATTATTTTATAATCAAAGGTCATGGAATCAAGGAGGATTAGAATTACAAGACAAGCCAGCTCAAATTCGTGTATATAGTATTTGTTTGTTTGTTTGTTTGATGGTGCTTAACGCCACGTTCAACAATATTTCAGTTATATCGTGGCGGTCAATTTTATTGGTGGAGGAAACCGGAATTCCACCGACCTGTCACAAGTCACTGACAAACTTTATCACATAATGTTGTACACCTCGCCCTGATCGAGATTCGAACTCACAACATCAGTGGTGATTTTAAATAGTGACAATACATTATTTTCTACATACACTTTGTGTTCCGTCGTTATTTTTTTTCCTTTCTGTCTATCTTTTTGTGTGTAATGTCACTCCTACCTGTACGAAATATACATCCATATAACTACCTTCATAATTATGCGACGATCTAGTCTACTGTTTCGAGCGCCAGTGTCACGATATAGTCTACTGTTTCGAGCGCCAGTATCACGAATTTGGCCAATTATTCTACCACTCTATCACCATCATAATAAGAAGGAATAACAGTCCAAAGCACCTACATTGATAGAGTGTTAGTTTCAGTTTTACAATCGTAGACCATCACTGTTACAATAAAGAGCTGAACGAAAGAGTTTGGTCCCATTTTATCAATAGATCTATCCTCTTTTAAGTGTCTTGTTCTAATCAGTGTTTTTGTGCGAGTTAGTGTCTTTTTTCAATATTTCAATATTTTTTTTCAAAGTCGCTACAAATTACTATCTATTTCGTCTCTGCCCATCTGTCCGTGCTTTTTCAGTGGCAGACAAAAATGGTTGACCCGGTTTACCCATCCATTCCCTCATTGCTCTATAGATTTTATATATCATTGCACATCTCGTTCTCGTCCTTATACAGCTGAAATACTGCTCGCTGGACGTTAAGAAATAATCAATCATGCATATGGTGGTTCAATGTCTCAGTATGGGAATATTCTCTACATGTAAAGTTTATATAACAACTAAACATTATATTGTGACCACTGGTAAAATACATGTAAACAAGGAATGCATGAAAAGCAAAAACACAATAAATACCATATGATAGCAATCTTGTATATACAATACACAACAAGAATAGTGTTATTACTTAATATGAATATATATCGTAGACTAGTATTGCAAAAACCATTTTACGGACTATTGCACCTATTTTTGATACTCCCGGTACACGATCAATAATCTTTCTGATTGGCAGGTTGATTGATTATGTCCAATACACTTTATTACAGACGTCTATGAATATATAAAAGAAAAAATCACTTTATTATGGAAAAAAGGTTAAACAGTGATGATCGTCAATTTCACCAATATCAACAAAATGAACAATCACCTCACACCTCAAATCATGGAACAGGAAAAAGACCATGACATATGATATTGGAAATCCAAATCCTGGCTTGGGACCACAAAAATGTGGTGGGTTAAACCGGTTAATGCTTTACTTCATTCAATACGCACATGTGTTCTTTGTGAAAGGAAGGAGAGGGCTGAAGTGTTAAGGGTATTGGTCGTTAGGTTAGTCACTTCCAGCAACTGTGCAGCTATATTGTGTCTACCAGACTTATTGGGGAATTACAGACAGACATAACAAGCTGAACGGTGATTCCCCTGGCTTTGGGTAGGTTTCTGAAAACCTTAACAATTGAGGTGAGTAACAAGACTTGAATTCACCTTAGTGGTGTAAGGATATTGATGTTGATGACATACATAGCAATATCCAAAACACAGCGTATCTAAATAAAAAAATATATATCAAAATTAGACGCATTTCTGGAATAACGTTCATCAGGTACGCTCAAAGTCAAAAGATTGGAAAGCCAAATAATTAAAACGTTTCTGGAGCAAGAAAACCAAAATGGACTAAATAGGACAGCCAAATCTGCTATGTTCACCTATGCCTGTCAGAGGAAAACCTTAATTTTAGTAATAATTACATTATATAGGAACTGTAAATTTAAATAATAAAACAAATATAATAAACTATGTCAGTGCCGTAACACTGACTACTGGGCAGATGATACCATCGGGGATTAATAGTCCACCAGCAGAAGTATCGACATAGTGATAGTAGTAAAAGCGTAAATATCAAATTTAGTACGCACGACGCGTTTCTGGAATAACACGCTCAAAGCCAAAAGACTTAAAAAAACAAAAATTTAAATGTTTTGGGAGGACGAAAACCAAAGGGCCTATTCAATGTTACCGATCAGCTATTACAAGTTGAATGAAAATGATGCTCCAAAAACACCACCCATAAACACAAATGTATAACGTGGTTTGCTACACAAATACCATATATATTGAATTAACCATTGCTCTTACACAATTACCTGCCAACTATCTTGTTACAAAAATCACCTGTATTTAATTGATCAATGAAAAAAAATCACAATTAACTGACAATCAATCAACTCCCTTGTTACGAAACTCTCCTCTATTTAACTGACCAATAAAATAATCACATACACACCAATAATTTCTTTGACATATTTATTGTTAGTCTGATTAACGTAGCAGTTACTTTTATTAGCTTCCGCAAAATAATTCATAAATGACAAGTCGCCATTAATTATGTAGTGGTCAATAATATACATTGCATTTATATACCTGTCGTCATCGGGTCGTAGAACTTGGTACTACTGACCGTTCTCAGGGGACAACCTACAAATAAGCCCGATATGGTCCCATGTGGTGGGTAGGTATTGCCCTCTCAATGGGGAATTGTTGAGTAATATTACAGAAAGCCTGATCGTGAACCATGAGGAATAACGCTCTATGATGGAGAACTGAATATCACTGACCGTTCTCAGGGGTCATTCCACAGAGCTTCCCGTTATGTCCATAGGTGTTGAATATGAAATGCTCTCTCAATGAGGTATTGTCAAGGGATACTACAGATAGCTTGATTGTGAGCCATAGTGAGCAACGCTCCATGCACGTTAAAAACATCTTCTCTAGATTTCGAAAACGAATATATGCATTGTTTCCGCGAGAGTAAAAAATCGTTGCCCTGGTTGCCTATTCCTCTCTCATTTCTATAGACTTTTTAGATAATGTTGAACTTGTCCATATCTTGAATATGTATGAACTATTTGCCGCAGTAAGTTAAGCAATTGCAGAATTTTATTAAATTTCTAACAATGAATGCAGATAAAATATGTTTTACGTATTATATAAAGATACATATTTTGATGTTTTTGTCTTTATTTATTTGTGTTTGTTTGTTTGTTTGATTGATTGATTGTTTGTTTATTTGATTGATTGATTGTTTGTTTGTTTACTCATTGCTTAAAATGTGTTGGTTTATTATTTGCAAGTCAATTTCGAATCTGACTTTTTCTAAATTAATTTGATCATAGTCTAAAATGCGCTCAGGGAACGCATTTGTTTTGCATTTCAATATGTTGTTCTTCCTAAAGCATTTAATATATGAAACACCACATAATTATGTACCAAGATATATGTACATAGTGCTTGTCATAATATATAATGCTGTAATACAAATCCGTCCAGTAGTCAGTACTTCGGTACTGCCATGTTTTATGAGATATATTTATTATTGAAATTTACAGTTCCTATATAATGTAATGGTTATTAAAGCTAAGTGTATTCGCCCTCAGCCATAGGTGACCTTAGACTATTTTGGCATTCCTGTTTAGGCTTTGTTTGTTTTTGTTTTGTTTGGGGTTTTTTTTCTTGCTTTTTTTTTGTTTTACTTTTGACTCCCAAAAAAACATTAAAATCATTTGGCTTTGTACACTGAAACGCAGCTTGTACACTAAATTAGATATCTGTGTTTTTACATTGTTTTATTTTTCGAGATTTCTATTAAAAATTAACATAAAAGAAGATGTACTCTGAGAAATATTTTGATAGACATCACAGATCAACATTCAGTCTCATTTTTTACCTCCCAAAAATATCGTAAAATACAGAATTATAGTCTACTTTTATAGAATTGTTGTTTATTTGATGTGGCATTTATGACACAGAAGGACTATTTTGTTTTAAGGTAAATTAAGCTGTCATATCATGACAAATGTGTTTATTTTTTTATTATTATAGAAAGTGTAAACTTTATTCCCATATCCTTAGTCTATTTAACACGTTTGTTGATTGTTCATAATATTTTTAATCATCTGCATGAGACTTTCCGCCTATTGCCTTTCGACGGTAATTAACGACGGTTATTTACATTCTAAAATATTTTAGACGTTTTTGGTCATAGGAAAAAAATATTTTCTTTCTGTTACCAGTGGATTACGATATTTCTCTTGTTTTGTTCACGTTGTTCACTATTTCGAGTGGAGAAATATCGTAATCCACTGGTAGCAGAAATTAGGGTTATGGTGTTTAACGCGTACCCGGAGAAAACCACCAAGTCATTGACAAGCTTTATTACATAATGTTGTATCGAGTGCACATCGCCATGAGCGGGATTTGAACTCACAACTGTAGTGGTGATAGGCATTGGTTGCACAGCTAGTTGTAAATTCATACTTACTCGATCACTACGGAGATCACTAAATAAGGAAAGTGAAAATCAATCACTAAAATTCGAATAAGTTACCAAAATATCTTAATATATAGTTATTATGTTTAACGCCACTTTCAACAATATTTCAGTGATATCGTGGAGGTCTCTTAATAGAGAAAGGTTTTCAGACAAGTAAAGCTTGAATTCACCAAAGGGTTAATCAGAAGTTTAAAATCCAAGGACAAAGGGACAAACAAAACACTACACAGAAAACTATTGAGAGAGCAACAGAAACACCACTAAAACATGAGATAGACTTCAGAGGTTACAGAAGAGACATTCATGATAATATTGGCTACATTGTAAGCCTGTCTTGTGAAGACTAGACTTCAGAGGTTACAGAAGGGACATTCATCACAAGATTGGCTACATTGTATGCCTGTCTTGTGAAGTCCTAGAAGAGAGTTAACATTGTCTTTTACATTGTAAAAAATAACATGCTAAGAATAAATTTATTTCTGACTCTAAAAATGGATCATGTTCCATTTGTAGAACTTTTAAAAGAAATCCACATGTTATCTTCAGAATTGGCAGAAATGATAGAACTTTGTATACTGCAGTCATAATAATAAACAAACAAAAACAAAATTTTAATAACTTATTAACCGAGTATGATACAATATATATCCTTCTTCGATTTACGGCCTCTGATTTCACATTTGGTATATTCATACTTTTCTTCCAGATAAAAGACCATGGTTTTCTACAAAAACAGTTTTTAAGCTGAAAAATTCATAGCAATATCAAAGGGCATTTATGTTACAATAACCATTTAAAGGGTCAAAGTTTAAAATGCTCAAATATTTTTTACTAATAAATGTTATCCGTTTAAGGTCAAAAGCAAAACTATTTAATGTCCAAATGACAAAGCATATTTTAGTAAAAACGACCCAAAAATAGATTCAAGTTTGGCTTAATATAACTTTTATGTATAATTATGGCATTCACCGTCATAAAAAAAATATGACAAGTCGAAAAAAAAATTCTTGTATTTTTCTCGTGTAAATGACTGCTTACATTATATTTAACTTACAACATAAATATATCCATGTAGCTTTTTTTGCTTATTCGGTTTAATATATTTTATCTTAATTGTAGTGTTGAATTAAAACCGGGACCGTTGTGGTAGTGATCGTATGATAGTTGGATTTACAACTACCTTTGCAATTAGTACATATCACCTCTAACGTCGTGAGTTCGAATCCAACCCAGGTGAGTTGTGCTCGATACAACATTATGTGATAACGTTTGTCAGTGACTTGCTGCAGGTCGGTGGTTTTCTCCGGTACTCCGGTTTCCTCGTCCAATAAAACTGACGGTCACGATATAGCTGAAATATTGTTGAAAGTGGCGTTAACCACCATGGCCCTAACCATTAAGATAAAACCCTGCGATTAATTGGAAAACTTGAATATTTAGTTATTTTGTGTATTACTGAAAAAAAATGGCACCCTAGCTATAATTTTTCCTGACTTTATTTGAAAGATTTTCAGTTTTACATGAAATATATAGGATATCTGTATCGTGTCAATTTTTTCCTCTAAGAATAAAGTAACATTCCTTTATTTCTGTAATTATTTCAATATCATTTTCACTCTTTCATTTCATAGTTTTATGTACGGCGACTCCAAACTCTCTATATATTTTAAATAAAACTTTTATCTGATCAACTGATACCATGTGCAATACAAGCACAATCTACATCAATTATGAAAGGAAAGTTTAAACAGTGATGGTCATCAATTCCACCAATATCAACAAAACGAACAATCACCTCTCATCGTAATTGAATTCACTGAATACACTGACTTGGGACAGACACAAATATGTGGCGGTGTTAAATCGATTAATGGGACCCCAATCCTCCCTTCTTCAAAACTAGATATCTACGGCAATACATATAAAGAAGCGAAAAAAATCTTCACATATTCGCTTTCACTCAAAAAGACCACATACTATCACAAAAATAAATGACAACATAAACATGGACAGTACAATAGAAGGGTCAATGAATGCTCGTAGTTAACTGACAACTAGCCAGCAAGGTAGAATCTATTAGCTAAAGATCATTACTCTTTAAACAAAAAAATCATAGTTGATACTTCTTAACATTATTTTTATTTCAAACCTTAAGTTTCTTTTACTTGTTACATCAATTTTTGGCTAAAATAGAAAAATATGTCTGTTTATATACTTATGAGTTTTGTAAGATTGTTCGGAGTTTGGTAATCTTGTTATTACCCTTATTTGATGACACCATCTGCAATCATTTCTATCAAAACAGTTATCATTTTGTCTCTCATGAAGACCATTATGATCGATCCTAACAACTTATCATATTAACATTCGTATTAAAGCCTTCGGCAATTATTATTTACTATTTTATGTCTGAAGTTCTACATTAAAGACTTGCAGCTGAGTAACCAAATTATAGAAGAACTATAATATTTAGTAACACCATCTGAATGTGTCAAAAATGTTTCGAACCCTCGTTGAATCATTTTTAAGGAAAAACAACTGCAATTCCAGTGCTTATTTATGGCGCTAGATTTGCATCTATGTATTGAAATTTGTCAGTAATGCCCGATAACACATATATCGAAATACCAAATACTGAAGAGCGCAAACAAAACCAAAATGTCAAACACTTAAACCTCATTGATGACCAGGTGCTAGGCCTCTCCCATTTGACAAAATTAAAAAGCGTCTGACTTTATTAACCGTTACGGAATATCTGTGTCACAAATGACAACGGATATGTTTCACTTTCCGTAATGACTGCCCGGTTCCATACTCATTCATGACTTATCACCGGGTTTGTAACTAGAGTAACATGACGGGTACCACTAGTGGAGCAGGAACTGCGTACCCTTCCGGAGCACATTAGTTCACCCCCGGGATTTAGTGGGGTTCGTGTTGCTCGATTCTTTCTGTGAAGTGTTTTGTTGATCGTTGTTTGTCTTTTTGTCCTTTTTTCTTTTGGCCATTGTCTGTTCATCTTCGATATACGGATTCTAATTGACCTTTTAGCATCTTCAATCCCTTTTTACGTTTAGTGTTAGTTGACATGTATTCGAGTGACTTCAATTTTTTTTAATATGTCTATAGAGTTATGGTTATTTTGTTTAACACCACATTCAACAATATTTCGGTTATATCGTGACAGAGAGCTTTAGTAGTGAAGGAGACTGGAGTACCCGCAGTAAACCACTGACATGTCGCAATTCACTGACAAGCTTTATCACATAATGTTGTATCGAGTACACCCTCATGAGCGGAATTCGAACTCACAGCTTATGTGGTGATATGCACTGATTGCATAGATAGTTGTAAATCCAATAATCATATGTTCATGACCACGACGGCATCATTGAATAAGCTAAAAACTCAAAATTTCAAAGAGACAAACAATGATCTACAAAGTACTACCCAGAAAACTAAAGAATATGGTTATAGAAACTGTGAGATTGACTATGTGACAAAAACACATCCACAGAAGATTTCATATTGCTATCCAAGTTGAAATGTTTGCAAAAGGAGAAAGATGTGAAGAAATGTAAAACGGATCTGTCATTTTACTGTTAGTGTGATCTATCAATCAATCATCTGCTGTTCATCTCGTTTCATTGCTAAAGGTTTCGTTTCTTCATGTGATACATTCATTATTTATTTCATTTCATTGTTCCATGCTTCATGTGATATATGTGTACATCATCCTCCGTTGCCATACCAACCACATATATCTGGGATTTCAGAGCTGAAATGATCAAGTACAATGCATATTTTAGAGGTGTTCTAGTGGGTAAAAGTACTTGAATAAATGTACGTTTGTCGTTACACTCCTGACTGTCTTCATATGGATTGTTAGTCAAAATAAATTACGGCGTTTGAGGTGTCTTATTGATAATAAATATCTGATTCCTGAGTTACAGTTATGGTTGACTCATCATGTATTGGTACACAAACATTAGTCAGATTTGGCCACACTTAAAAATAATAAATAGACAATGAATGCCTGATTGACGTGTAATACTACAGGATGAATGTATGGACCAATTATATATAATGGCCTGTTGAACACGTGTTTTCACAAACACGTGACATTGATGTCACTGTTTACGACTGAAAAGCCATATGTTGTTTGTACCCGTGTTTAAAGACCATAAAGAAAGAACGACATTGCCATTTGTTATTAAACACACCCCGAGTGCGGTAGGTGGTGGGTTCGAATTCCGGTCGGGTCAAACCAAAGACTATAAAACTGGCATTTGCTACTTCTTCGCTAAGCACACATTATCTATGAGTAAGAGCAAAGACCTAAGTTTTTAACCAGTTTGGAAGTACACGTATATGGAGTTAACATGTATTATTTTTTTCCCATTTCTGATAATTCTATCAAGTCTACATTTTCACCATTTGGAATTTGAGTGACTTGCTTAACGTCAAAAATGAAAATTTTTCAGCCCTATCATGGCAAGAACAAGTTACCTTCGATGATGTAATGATGATGTCCGCTTTGAATAAGACCAATACTCTAAGTTGGGTCTTTCTATTGCTAGCTCACTGAAACAACACTCCACGCTCCACTCGGACACATTAACCTGATTTTAAGCCAACCGGTGCTTAACGCCACTTTCAACGATATTTCAGTTGTATTGTGGAGGTCAGTTTTATTGGTGGAGGAAACAGGAGTACCCCGAAAAAACATCCGACCTGCCACAAGTCACCGACAAACATTATCACATAAAGTTGTATCGAGTATACCTCGCCATGAGCGGGATTCGAACTCACAACTTTAGTAGTGATACTCACTTATTTTAGAGGTAGTTGTAAATGCAAATACCATAGATCACGACCACGAAGGCCCCTGCTGGGAATCGAAACTCAAAAACTTTAGTGGTGATAGTCACTGGTGGCACAGGTAAATATGAACCAACCTACCATACGATCGCGGAAACGATGGTCTTCTTCATGAAAATAGCAAAAATATTAAAGGTATAATGTCGTTGATTTCTGGTGATTTTTTTTGTCCAAATATTTTTTACAAGGAGTACATTAAAAACATAAATTAACACTATTTATCAAGTCTTAAAGTAAAAAAAAAAGTCCATCCATTCTCTTTATTTTCATGAAAACACATCTCGAACATATATTCCTGTATGTACGACAAAAATGTTTGCCGATGGAAAATCTGCAAAAATGTTAACTGATTCTGCTAGAAAAAGAAACAGGAAAGATTTTTGGCGAATTATAATAAAACAAGAATTAGCATAGGCCATCGACATGACTGTTGGATGGAATTGAACGAAGCCTTGAGATCAATCGATTAATCGACCACGTGGTATAATTGAATTGTTTTGGGTGTAGATGATTTACCTGTCATTTTCCCTGGATGGTCCTTTTTTACTTTGTCATATTGTATTGTCTTTATGGTCATACATTAATCAATTAATGTAATATAACGTATTTCACTTTTCAATATAAAATCAAAAACATTGACATATGTCTGGAATTTATTTGATATTTATGTTTGTTTCCCATCTACAAAAATAATTTATATCAATAATATTCTGATTCCTAACAGTAAAATATGTCAACAAATCTCGACAATATAACAATATATAAAAACATCAAACAATAAAAATGTTGACCTTCGGCAGGATGGATTTTTTTTATTCATGTTTCCTTAAATAAACTGGTATTCATAAATTATAGACCTTTACCCCAATTTTTTTTTGTAGCATGTTGTTTTCAAACTGTTTAAGTCTACATAAATAACTGACATAGAAATGAACGAGATATTTGTCAGAAATATTGTTAGGGAAATATTTAGATATGTCCTCCCATAATTTTAATAGCAAATAAATTAAATACACAATAACGGAAGTTGGCCAATTTTAGGCATTGCAGTCGGACTTTTCTAATTTAATATTGTATGCAAAAACATATCCAACACGTGTTTCAACAATGACGGTACTTAGATTTTGGAGATAACTGTATTGTATTTGAAAACTTCACGGCATCAATTGGAGATTTGATGGTGGTAAATTGAGTTTACTGGCGACGCGTTAGAGGAGCCAGTAAACGGATATTTACGACCATGAAATCGACAATTGATGCCTTGAAATTTTCAAATACAATACAGTTATCTCCATTCTAATGTAATCATGTGAATAGATATGTATTGCCACATTATTGACAAGATGACGTAAGCGGTAATCAGCTAAAATTCTAAAGATATCTCATGCTATTTCAACCGTGGAATTGATACCGTAAAAATTACAGCATTAAATCCACAATTGATGCCGAGAAATTTTCAAATACAATGCAGTTATATCCATTCTAATGTAATCATGTGCATTGCCACATTATTGACAATATGACGTAAGCGGTAATCGGCTAAAATTCTAAAAATATCTCATGATATTTCAACCGTGGAATTGATACCGTGAAAATTACAGCATTGTCCAATCACAAACCAGGAATAATAAACAACTACATTAAGAATTTTCAGTGTAGCATGTCGGTATTTATTCAAATAAGTTCCGTCGTTGTGTTTCAACTACCTTTTTATTTTCATGATAAAATGATGTTATCGATGACGGATGATGGAAAAACAGCCAATTTATTATACAGGGCAGTTAACAAACCCGAAAACATACTAATGCAGTGACTGAAAACTTTTACTTATATATATAAACAAGTATGTCGGTTATTCTTGCTCTACAATACTTTTAAATTTTATGGTTTTCTAAATCTTTTGACTTTGAAGGTACCTGATAAAGATTATTCCAGAAACGTATCGTGCGCACAAAATTAGATATCTACGTTTTTGTTACTGGATAATGTTTGAAAAATTTTAAAACAGAAACGAACCACATGAACAAGTAATGTCAAGCAATATTATTTTGAATTCGGTAAAACAGCTTAACACACACAAAAAAACCATGAGCTCTATTACAGAGCTTTTAAAACCGACATTGCACCATGGAGACCGTAAAATCATGGCGAGGTCTACTCGATACAACTTTATATGATAAAGTTTGTCAGTGACTTGCGACATGTTGGTGGTTTTCTCAGGGTACTCCAGTTTACTCCATCAATAAAACTGACCGACATGATTTATCTGAAATATTGTTGAAAGTGACACTAAACACTATACCACTAACCCTATACAACGTAAAGCATAGCTTACATTATATCACATAATACATATAATGCTGATTTAAACAAACTAAAGAAAAATAATATTCACAACCAAGATTTTTTATAAAATTTCCTAAAATTTGATTTCTTAACATCTAACTAAAACTGTAAAAACAAAAACAAAACCAATAATATAACAGTAACATTTCAGTGGAAAGCTGAATCTTAAAATGTATTTTTAAGTTAAATGTTGAGTAAAACTTGAGTAAACTTCTTGCATTTTCTAATAGAAGATTTTTTTTTTTTTTTATTAATGTTGTTCATAATGAGTTTCTTTACTCTTGTGCTTCACTGTCATACAATATCCTTGTATACTGTCTTAGATAATGGTTGAGGCCATCGACACTCTTCTTTAATAGAACTAATATTATATAATATATGACAACTTCTGAGTCACGAAGATAAATATATTAAACATTTCTTTAGAAATGCCTGTACCAAGTCAGGGTTATTACGGTTTTCACAGTTTTCCGGTTGTTGACTGATTTTGTCTGTTTATATAATTATGAGTTTTGACTTTCCCTTTGTAAGATTGTTCGGAGTTCGGTAATTTTGTTATTACCCTTATGTATAATGTTCAAGATTTTAACAGCGTTTTTTTTTATAATAACGCTGTCTCCCGGTTATATGTGAGGGTTGGTATTTTACTAACATTTGGAAATTGCATCGACTGCATCGTTTTACTAACAGGGAGGTTTGGGTCTATAAAACTAGTTTAAGCCCTGCCCTTTTTATTGAAGTGCCTATTCTAAGCAAGAAAATTATTCGGTCATGTATTTGTATGTTAGGGGTATCGATTTTACCAATTTCTACGATTTTGGAATTGTCCTGACAGTATGGTATATTTTGGTTTTCATTTTATTGGCATATTTTCGTATCGGTCCGTTTCAATTTCGGATGAGTGATCGCTTAAAAGATTTTTTTTAAAGTTGTCTCAGTTTAAAACTATTTTCACCTTTAGAATAGTCTTCTAGTTTTAAATCAGTCTTCAATTTACTTTGTAAATATAGTTTTGATTTATCAAACAGATTAGAAAGTTTTTCTAGGATTTGTTTTAACTATAGCCTTCTGCATCAATATCTCATTAAATATTTGTTCCAAAATTTATTTCACTTTATGAAAAGGTATATCAAAATGTTCATATTCTCTAAAATGTATGTCCCAATATTCGAAAATGTTTGTTGCAAAAGTATATTCCTTAATGCTGCTTGCTTAGCGGAGAAGCAGCAAATACCAATTTTACAGTCTTTGGTTTCATCCGCCAGGGCTCGAACACACGATCTACCGCACTCGAAGCGACCACGCTCACCTTTACACCACCCATGGGGTTGTCAACTATTGACGTATAGTCACAAAGTATCGTGTTATCAAGATGACTACTAAAGAAAAAACAAATTGTTATGTACACGTATATCAAGTTTTTTTCTTATGATAAATGATATATATGGTTGACAGACTACAATCGTATTAAAATTAGAATGGACAAACACTTGAGTACCGTCAGTTTAGAAATATTTCAGCTATCTTCACGACTAGAAGCAAAAAAAATCATGTAGGTGGCACTCATATAGGCCTTTTGATGGAAGCTTAGAAAACAGAATATATACTGAACAGTTATGTGAGGAAAATATGCCTTGCTACAGGCCACCAACGATCAATCCTAACACGCTATCTATCGTTATCAGCTTGCTGCAATTTGTCTTTTACGTGCAAAGAGCCTGAAATTCTCAATATACAATGCACTTATTTACGTTCCGTTCTACGGCCGAGTTATGTCCGCACACGCAGCAAGCGCAGTTTTTGAAGTTGGTACCCTGCTGCTGAGAAAAAAAACTTGGTTTACTCCGAGGCTCCTATGGAGAAGTGATTTATGATTTATGCAAATTTACTATTTTATATAGTATGTGCTTATCAATCCATGAAAGCGTCCTTTCACAATATTTATAAAAAAAATATGTATCATGAATACGTTTGTAAATAATGTTATGCAAATTATTTCATTGTTTCATATTCTATGTTATTTTCCTTATTAGCTTAAATGATCATCGGTTAAGAGTTGAATTGGGAAGGCAGGAAAGTATATAATTAATTCAGATGAAAAAGCAAGACTACTAGACAGATGTGAAAGACCATGTCAATACTGTCAACTTAACACAGGTGAGGATGAGGTGCACTTCTTAATAACCTGTCATCTTTATAAAGATATTAGACAAGTATATTTGGTTGATTGATTGGTGTTTAACGCCAATTTTAGCAATATTTCAGCTATATCGTGGCGTGAACAAAATTGTGTTATTAAACTTAGATACCTACAAGATCCTTAGAAATAAAACAAAGCATATTTGTCTATAAAACAATCGGATTATATGTACAAATAAAAGAAATATTAAAAAGATTAAAACCATATATTTAGAATGTATGAAATATAACTATATTTTACAAGTGTATTTGGAAAACATTTGATTCAATTAAAAAGTTGAACATTCTGAGTTCATATGAAAATTTTCGTTTAGATAATACCAAATGAAAAAAATATATATATATATATCAATAAAAGTGGCTAACCTTATGGAATCCAATTTGTTAATGCGTAACATATCTAAAAAGCTAAGATAAAATTTCTCTGCCATCCTCCGCTGTGAACATACATATTGTAATGTCATGATATTGTATCCGAATTATCTCTCTTCTATTTATTTTATTTTGGTAATATAACATTATCTCTTCGAAATATACTTTAC
Source organism: Bathymodiolus septemdierum (assembly GCA_963383655.1). Lineage (NCBI taxonomy): Eukaryota > Metazoa > Mollusca > Bivalvia > Mytilida > Modiolidae > Bathymodiolus > Bathymodiolus septemdierum. The sequence continues at coordinate 20,239,565 of OY726530.1, read as the reverse complement.
ATGATATCATCCACCAAGTAGTCAGTGTTTTTGGTATTGACATAGTTTATTAGATATATCTTTTATTGAAATGTGTAGTTCCCCTCCTTCAGGCATAGATGATCTTAACATATTTTGGCTATCATGTTTGGTGTTTTGGTCCTTTGGTTTTATTCCTCCCAAAGACTTGTAAATTATTTGGGTTTCCAATCTTTTGATTATGAGCGTACCTGATGAAGGTTATTCTAGAAACACGTCGTGCACACTAAATTAGATATCTACGTTTTTATTGCAATGTTAAGGAGTGTGTTTATGTGTATCAAATGTTTGTGGGTTGGTTTATGGTGTTTAACACCCAATTTCAACAAAATTTCAGCTATATCGTCAAATTTTGATGTATGATTGTATTATATTTGAAATGTGTGAATAATATTTTCTTTTCTTATATGACTGGATGCACGACTTTGGGCCATGTGATTAAGTGAATATTTCTTGTTCTATTAGATTCTTATATTTAGTATAATTTTTTCAGAAGACTTTGTGGTTTTTTTGCTGATGTTAGCAGACATTTATTAATAATATACGACCATTCTGTCGGAGGGATGATAACATTTTACATCCTTATCTGTCAAAAATACAATTATTACAGTGTTGATATACGATAACGACGTGTTCAATAAAGGTTATTCACCATTGATCTACTAAAAGACATCAATCATAGATCGTAAAATAATCTCGTACTTCCGTAGCACTTCCGGTAATTATAATGACATTGAGGCACGGTGAATAACATGCGATATATAATATGGTAGGGGAGTCGTGGTCATGATCGTATGATAGTTGGATTTGTAACTACCTATGCAATCAGTGCCTATTACCACTAACTTGTTGAGTTCGAATCCTACTCTGGCGAGGTGTACTCGATACAGCAGTATATGATAAAGTTTGTCAGTGACTTGAGGCAGGTCGGTGATTTTCTCCGGGTACTCCGGTTTCCTCCACCAATAAAACTAACCACCACATATAACTGAAATAGTGTTGAAAGTGGCGTTAAAAACTATAACCCCATAGCACTTCCCGTCATTATAATGACATTCGGGGTACAACTTGATGTATAATATGAAACTACCACACGAAACAAAGCATCTACCACATAGGAACCGCATCGGTGATGTCTTAGTTAGCGTGCTTGCCTAGATTGCGATAGATAGTGCGTGTGTTCGGGCCCCAGTTGGGTTTAACCAAAGACTATGAAATAGGTATTTGTTGCTATTTCCCTAAGCATGCAGCAATAAGGAAAAAGAGACTAGTTGTCTCGGAATCAGGATGTGTCCGAGTGGAGCGACATATTTACCCGCGAGCTAGTGTAATAGTGAGCTATCGCTATAAAAATCAAACTAAGCGTGTTGATCTAGTGCAAAGCGAACATCATCACTCACTTGACCATAGACGAATTCATTAGCACAGGGACAAATATTTTAATAATTTGAAAATATAAATGAATATGTTGCATAATTTTTTATTAAATTAATGTGCAGTAAATATGTGTTAAACTGCCCTTTGAAAATGACATATGCATTAATTAAAATGAATTGACTAAGGAGAAAACAAAACATACCACACTGTCGGAACAATGCCATAATAAAGCTTCATAATCGTAGAAAGAGTCAAAATAGATACCCCTAGCACATAAACACATAGCCACTCACTTTCCTGTCTTGGTACAGTCACTTCAATAAAAAGTGGCGGGGTTAAGATAGTATAGACCCAAGCCTCCCCTCTTATTGAAATAATGCGGTCATGCAAGTGCTAAAAATTACAATTAAAACATCGGATTTTAGAAAATGAAAATTGAAGGGGTACATGTATGAATTGTAAAACGAATGCATTCTTTTCCTTTGATCTTTTTATGGTTTATATACCAGAATGTAAGTAACAGCTAAGAACTATCTCGGAGAGCCATGCAATAATCAACGACCTAGATGTGATATTCATGTTACAAATCATTTAGATTAAACGTATTTTATTGTTAACTATATAACATTTGGATCGGACACAAGTTATTCCAACTTACAAAGGTCCTCTCCACAAATCATTTATACCACTGTTTTTCGAGTTAAACGGTTAATAAATCGAACGCGAAAAGCGCGGTATAAATATTACTTATTTTATCCATATAAATAAAGAGTACACACCTTCCACAATATATACCATAGTCCATGATTCAGAGAAAACATGAAATGATTTAACGAAAGTGAAAATTAATAAAAATTCTCCTGAGACGCGAGTAAATTAAAAAAAATAATGAGCAATATTATATACTCATATAAATATCTTGAATCTGATTTGATAAAACACTGTCACGTGATATTTATCCATTCGTTGGGTCAACCGCTAATTGTAAGGTCTCATAGTAAGGTTCACCGCTCGCGAGGAAATCCCAAGGAAATTCCCACGTGAGCCTCACGTGTTTCCAATTATAATTACTTCCCTTGATTCAACAGACAACAAACATGGCGTCCAGCGACAGGTTCGTCGCTGTAGGCGAAGAAGAAATGTTATATATTATATCGAATATTTTCGCAAAGCCGCAGCTATTCTATTACTTGGTGTCTGATGCAAAAATATTCGATATAATATACCAATTATCACCCTTGTTAGAGTGTGACCCGACGGTTTGTCCCCCCCCCCCCCCCCCCCTCGAAAAGTTAGGTCACCCTCGGGTGACGTTACTTTTCTCTGGGAGACAAACCGTAGGGACACACTCTAACAAGGGTGATAATTGTATAAGGTCCTGAAAACGACAAACAAAAGGTGTTATTTATTTAGCCAGTGTTCTAAATAATATTCGGTGTAATTAAACAGATATATCATGTTTGGGAGGGGTATTTGCGAAAAATACCAGTCTTGAGACTAAATTTCCCTCGTCATTCGGCTCGGGAAATTTTTCGTCTCTCGACTGGTATTTTTCGAAAATATCCCTCCCAAACATGATATATCTGTATAGAATTTTAATTGATTACCTCTTACGTCTTGTCAATAATGTGGCAATATACATCTATACACATGACTACATTAGAATGGAGATAACTGTATTATATTTGAATATATCAAATACAATACAGTTACTAGTATATCATATCCTAAATATTTATATTGACAACTATGCTGTACAAGAATTTTTTTTTATCTAGATAAAAGAAACAAAAACAACATATGTTGATCAAAGAACAATAACTCGGTGGTAAATAATGTTCACGCGTTGACAGATTAGTAATAAATACGTAGATATCTAATTTAGTGCGCACGACGCGTTTCTGGAATAACCTTCATCAAGTACGCTCAGAGTCGAAAGGTTGGAAAGCCAAATAATTTAAAAGTTTTGGGGGCAAGTGAACCAATGGGCCTAGTGTAAACATATTTGTAATTCATTAAGACATTACAAGCATGAATATGTGCAAACTATTCGGATGAATCATTAATAGGATTCGGAAACAAGTTACAAAATTTATATTAATCCGTTTCCTGAAGAAACCAATGGGCATAAGTAGGATCGCCAAAATCGGCTTATGTCACCTTAGTTTTAGTCAAATATAATTAAGCATTAATTAATTACTAATGCAGAATGAATTGATCGCACCGGTGTTGTCATGGTTAATGCACTCGCCTCAATTACAGAAGATCAGCCAGCAAAGGTATTTCAATGCTGCTCGTTCGCAGCATTTAACGTATAAGACAGGAGTGTTTAACTCAGGGGTAATCAGAAGTCGGGGAAGAAGTGACAATACAATGGCCGAAAGAAAAAGGACAAAAGGACAAACAATGATCTACAAAACACTACACAACTCAAACCCCACTAAAAAACCCGGGATGAACTCGGGTACTCTGGAAAGGTTAGCAGTTCCTGCTCCGCTAGTGACACCTGTCGTATTTCTGTTAAACGCCACAAACATCATCTGATACGGAAATCGTATTGAATATATTTATCTTTTAAAAAAACATTAAGTTAGCTTTATATTATACTTATTTCATAAGTTTCTACTATTTAAAAAAAAATTGTTTCCATACAACCTTTGTTAGCGAGCGTTTAGAGATCCTTGTTTCAATAAATATATTTTTTAAAAGGGAAGATTAATCATTTCGTTCATCTATTTCAATATGAAGTCTGACGTGGCATTTACGTGTAACACAATATAAAATGTGCTTTTTTATTTATGCGATGAACACCAAGAATATTATTTTGTAGTAGGAGCGTAGGAGCCGGGAGCTATGTCCCTCCTTTCCACTTTTTTGGCAAACGTTTACGAAAAAGCAAAAAAAAAAAGATATTAACTGAGGGGGATATGGATTTGCTTCGAAACTAAACGACCTCTTTTTTAACTACTCGCCCTCCCCTACTAGCCCATCCGATCCGTTCTCACTCCGCTGGATTATAATAATGCGATGAACACAGAGCACCCAATTTACTTTGTAGTCGCAGAAATTTTGTAGTAAAGAAATTATATTAATTCGATGAACGTAGAGTACCCAGTATATTTTTGTGGTAAACCAAATATATTTTTCCTTCGACAAACAAAGATCTACATGTATTAATTATCGTTAGAAATGTATGTGCACTATCAAGCCTTTCGTATTTAACTACGTATATAGGCATATATATGTATTATCCTTAGCGATTAGCTTCACACTTTAACATTTGTTCAAATATAATGTGTCTATAGTTCGAGACAATTACTCTAATTATAATACGACATTTGTATTCGACATTAAGTTATAAACTTCATTTAATAGGTGCACACTCGCTATATTTTTCTTCTAAACAACAGGAGTGAGTTTTACTTACTGGTAAGTTCTTAAATTGATTTGCATACATGTTGTATTCAAGTTTTAATTTTTAAGCATATTTCCCGTTAAATGGTTAGGGGCTATGGTTATGGTATTTAACGCCACTTTCGACAATATTTCAGCTATGTCGTGGCGATCAGTTTTATTGGGGGAGGAAACCAGAGTACCGGAGAAAACCGCCAACCTGTCGCATGTCACTGACAAACTTTATCACAAAATGTTATATCGAATACACCTCACCTGAGCGGGATTCGAACACACAACTTTAGTGATGATATGCACTTACTGAATATTTGAAGAATGTCACCTTAATAAAAATATCAACCCTTTATAATCCGATGCAGATATTATTATGCCACAATACCCGTTAAAACGTAGACGTATAATGTCGTGTACGTACAGGACGAGTCTCTGGAATAAGAAGAGTTTGAATATACCAATGGAGTAATCAGAACCCGTAAATCGAAGAAGGACAGACAACACAAAGGCCAAAAGAAAAAGCACAAACAACGATCTACAAAACATTACACATAAACCTAAAGATCGAGAAACGCGGACTCTACTAAAAATCGGGGGTGACCTTAGGTGCTCCAGAAAAGGTAAGCAGTTCCTGCTCCACTAGTGGCACCCGTCGTGTTACTCTAGTACCGTCACCATATACGTTCAAAGTCAAAAGATCGAATGCCAAAACATTTTTGGGAGCAATTAAACTAAAGGGCATAATTAAACAGAATTGCCAAAGTCGTCTAAGGTCACCTATGTCAGAGAGAGATTGACCTTAGTTTTAATACATTGCATTATCTGGGAACTGTAAATTTTAAACATGCACGAATATATCTAATAAACCGTGTCATTGTCAAAGCACTGATTAATGGGCGTCTGATAACCCAGTCTGATTAAAGTCACACCTCCCACGTGTTCTCCTTACTGATAATATATGTGGTGGCATGTGAGATCTAAAGAAATCCCATTACAGGTCACATAGGAGTGACACTGTCATGACCTTAACCGTCCAATGAAAAAGCCGCTACGGTAATCATGAAAGCGCTATAATTTAAAATTAAATTCCATCGCCTGCTGCGAGCAATCCGATTGGTCGAAAAAGGTTATAGCCCATATTTATCATATCATTAGATATTCATGACATAGGGTCACTCCCATCTGGCCTGTAATGTGATTTTGTTCAGATTTCCAACGCCGCGACATATCAGTAAATATGAGCAAGTGAGATGTGTCATTTTATTTAGATTGATGATGACCTATCGGGTAAAGAAACAATAGCTACAATTTTATTTTCGAATACAGACGATGTTAATATGGCCTATGAAAATTATAGTCGAGAAAAATTTGAAGATACCGAAGGAGTAATTAGAAGCCGTAAATCTAAGACGAACAGACAATACAATGACCAAGAGAACAAGGACAAACAATGATCCAAAAACACTACACAGAATACAAAAGATCGAAGAACACGAACCCCACTCATTTTCCCCCCCGGAAAGATCAGTATATACTCATCTTTCCCCCTGATTTTTAGGGGGGAAATCTGAGTATATTCTGAAGTTTCCCCCTCATACTCAATTCTCCCCCTTTGCACTGATAGACTATACAAGGGCAATAACTCCTATAAGGGGTCGACCCTATGGAGACTTTTGTAGAGCTTTTGATGCTGAAGAAGGAAGATCACCTCTATTTTTCTCTATCTGTAATACTTTTTGAAATATTAGCCAATGACTGCAGTTTGACCCCTATGTTCTATTTTTAGCCATGGCGCCCATGTTTTTTCATCGACGGATATATAATTCACAAACTATAGTCTACACACCCTAAGGATCATTCATACCAAGTTTGATTAAGTTCAGTGGTTCTCAAGAAGAATATCAAAATGTAAAAAGTTAACGGACGGACGACGAACGCAATGTGATGGCAAAAGCTCACCATGACCTTTAGTCAGGTGAGCTAAAAAGGGGGGGTTCCAGTCTAATTTTTGCCGATTTTCACGAATTTTTCAAAATCCGCCAATGGTTATCTGTTAATTTATTCTTAAGAATTTCAACTGTTTACAGTACACCGAGACACAACATAATTAGCTTTAAACTAAACAAACTATTTTGTGGTAGCTTGTGTGTTTGTTATCGATCATTTTAAATAAAGATCAGTAACTATAGAATGGCAGTGTCCATCAATGACGCATAACTATGAATGATAGAATTATTAGTTCTACTGTCAGAGTGTGGATTTGTTTTACCGAACATAATTATACCAATTTATCATATTATGTTCATTTCAAATGATGAACTAGACGGTAACAGTATTCTCTAAATTAAATTACTACTATGAGGGGAGGAAGGACCCTTTTCAGGACTCCGAGATGGTGTCTTTTTAAACTCGAGAATTCGGGATTGAAATTTTATTATATTCAGGACTTCTGGATTTCAAGTTTTTCAGTTCGGGACTAAGGGGATTTCAAGTTTTTTAGTTCGGGGTTTCGGGGTCAGACCCCCTCCTACCCCCCTCTACTATATCAGCACAATTATTTTTTGCTTCGTTTCATGATCAAATTATTATAAAATTGAGCCATCTTGATAAATGCGTTTGCCTCCATCTTTTTTGATTGATCTACCGAAAGTGGTAGCACTATAATACCATATTCACACGTATTCCGGATTGAAATCGAATCATTAAATCGAATTTAAATCCGTTATAATTGTCGTATCGAATTTGAAATCAGTTAGCGTTCGCATATGGTCAACCAATGCGTAATTGTTCGTCTGCATTGAATTTATCTGTGGTTTATATATTGACTAGAAATTGTACTTAGGGATCTGGTGTTTGTTTAGATCGGATGAGGGATTGTTTCCGATTCGTCAAAAAATGGTCATCAGGAGACATTGGAAACATTGTTAGTTTTTCAATAATCTTTCTTCAAGAACCACTGAAGCGATGGTATGGAAACGTGATTTGTATGTTCATTTTAAGGTCCTTGACAGGTCTTGTTACTTTTTGAGCCCATCGGAAATTCAAAATCGTTGCCAGCGGAGGTCAAAGTTTGCTTTAAAACCATATGTAAAGCAACATGTTCATGGTCTACATGAAAAACACTGAACAGAATTTAACCACACTTGGCAGAGGTGCTCACTATTATGTCCTACGCAGGTGTTGTTACTTTTCATGCCGATTCGTAAATAAATAAATAAAAGAGGAATGTGTTTGAGGACACGGAGTTCCCCGCTTTCAGCTAAGTGGGCCTAACTTCCAAGCCGTATATGGGATCTGGCTGAAATTGAACTTGACCTGCATATTATGGTTGTAAACATTGTCTTGAAATTTCAGAGTCCTTTACAGGTGATAATGGTTTTTATGCCGATCGGAAATTCAAAATGGTCGACAGCGAAGGTCAAAATTGCTTTGAAAACCTCCTTGCTCTCCTCTTCTTACTACCTCTCTCCCATCTTCTCCCTCCTACTCACTGCATCTCTCCCTCCTTCCTCTCAATCCTCCTCCTCACTACTTCTCCTCCCTCATTCCTCTCCATCCACTTCCTCACTACCTCTCTCCCTCCTTCTCCATCCGCCTCCTCACTACCCCTCTCTCTCTCTCTCTCCTTCTTCTCCATCCTTCTCCTCACTAGCTCTCCCTCCTTCCTCTGTCATCCTCCTACCGCTCTCCTTCCTTCCTCTCAATCCTCCTCCTCATTACTCTCCCTGTTTCCTATCCATCCTCCTCACTACCTCTCTCCCTCCTTCCTCTCAGTCATCCTCACTACATGTCTCCCTCCTTCCTCTCAGTCATTCTCACCACCTCTCCATCCTTCATTCCTCTCAATCCGCCACCTCATTACCTCTCTTCAGTTTCCTGCAATATTATCATCCACCTCATTACCTCTGTCTTTCTTCCGTCTCCATCCTCCTTATTAACTCTTCCTAATTACCTTCTCCGTATACTTTTCTCCTCCGTCCTCATCCTCCTCCTTATTATCTCCTCCTCACTACTTCTCTCCTCTTCGCTTACCTTTGTCACTTCGTCCTTCCTATCCTTTTCCTTCAAAATCTCCTCTTCACTACCTGTTTCACTACTTCCTCATCATTATCCTCCTCACTATCCCCATCCTTTTCCATATTGACTCCCTCCCTAATTCCTCCCCGTCATCCTCCTTATTTTATACCTCTAGTATCTCTCCTTACTCTCCATCATCTTTTTGCCATTCTCCCTCCGTCCTCTCTATCCTTCTCTTTATATTCCTTCCTTCCTGCCCTCTTCCTCATACCTGTCAGCTGTGCCTTCCAGCACTTAGCAAGCTTGAGTTTGTTCACTTGCACTAAGGAAGATCGCTTTATCACTCAAAATTGTTTTTCCCATCCTTTCCTCCTACCTCCTTATCCGTTCTCACTCCATGTTCAGGCTTGCCTTAGTTATTACTATCATCATTGTTGATACCCTCTTTCGTCCACATTTAATAATTATGTCTTCCACCATATACATGCATAGAAGTGTACACAAGAAAAACCCTATTAAAATAGGAGAGGGGGGAAAACTAGTATGGGAGGAAAATGAGTATGTGTTAACACATACTTGGTTTTCCGGGGGAAAAATTCAGTATATACTCATTTTTTCCGGGGGGAAATCTCAGTATATACTCATTTTTCCGGGGGGGGGGGGGGAGAACTGAGTATATACTCATTTTTCCGGGGGGAAAAATGAGTATGTAACACCGGATTATGATTACGGAATATATATTCACTAGAATAAGAACGTTGATGTATACCCATGTAGTTTAATGTCTTTGCTGAAATCCATATTTCTGTTTCTGTATGAGGCTGACATCAATTCGTTTGCTGACACTGTTTAAAAATAAGAGTGAGTGATTGTTGTTCAACGCCAAACGAGTTAATTGTCAGCTATATCATGGTGAGAACAAACAAGTTACATTCATTGAAATATTGATGATGATGATGATGATGATGTCCGCTTTGTATTAAAGCAACACGCTTAATTGAATCTTTATAGTGGTACAACGGTCCGTGGGTAAAACATGTCACTCAACTCTTGACATATTATTCTGATTTCGAGCCAACCAGTCTTTGCTTTTACTCCTTAAGATGTGTGTTAGGCGGGGAAGCAGCAAACACCAATGTTATAGTTCTTGGTTTGATCAGACCGGTGTTCGAACCCACGATCTACCGCAATCGAGTAGAGCAGGCTGTCCATTAAACCAACTATGTGGTGCTAACTATTAGATGTAAATAGTAAATATCATAGTTGTATTATTTCAATTTTTATGTTATAACTATTTTTGCTTTCCGAATATCGAACTTAGTTACAAGTAACAGAACAACGCATAGTGCGTTAGCGCATTAGTACAAGTTACAAGTAACAGAACAACGCATAGTGCGTTAGCGCATTAGTACATTATCGCCGTTGTTCAGATACGAGCGATTTTGTTTTTGGTTTGTTTGTTTTGTTCTTGTTTAATTTGTTGTTGCTTTTTTTGTTTGTTTTTGTGTCTTTTGCTTTGTTTTTGTTTAAATATTGTGTACATTTTCTAAAGGTAGCTATACATATGTACTTTTTATTCCATAGATCTTACACTTCTCGTTGAGCTAATAAAACTCTTCAAAATCCAGCGCGTCTTTCATGGTAGTACGGTCAATGATATTTTTGATAGTTATCATGTTGGTACTGTGGTGTCACGGAGTAAAGTATGTGTACATTGTTATTTCATTGAGTGAAATACCTTCCAATGAAAATCTCTGTATTTCACGAGAATTTATATCATAAACAAAACTTCATTTTAATTTTTTGACAAACTATGCTACGGTAGTGTGGCTTCTACACTGACCAATGAAATAAATTTGTTCTGTAGATATAGCTTAGCTTCTTTATAAGAGCATAATTTGCCGATATTTCAAAGTTTAAATTGTAATAGAAATTTGCTAACTCTAATACACTCATTTTAGGGTATGTGTAATTGTCATTATTGAAGACTTTACTGTGACTGTGAGATGTAAAACAGCAATGAAAGCGCTGTTCCTTTACACTAATGTATGTCTAATGTTGGATAGTCTCTCATGTTCACTTACATCATGTCTTTGTAATAACGCTGTTCGCCTGGTTATTTGTAAGGGTTGGCATTTTACTCACATGTGAAAAGCACTTGCAAGACGGCATCTTTTCACTAAGAAGGGAGGTTTGGGACCATAAAACTAGTTTAAACCCTCCACTTTTTATTGAAATGCCTGTACCAAGTCAGGAAAGTGAACGGTCATTTATTTTGTGTTAGGGGTATCGATTTTGCATCTTTCTGCGCTTTTGTTATTTTATTTTAGAATTATTCCGACAGTGTGATATTGGTTGTTTTTCATTTTATTCTTACAAATTAATTTAAGTGTTTCTATGTTTTAGGTGTCCTGTGTCTTCCATAATGAGTAAACTGGACCAGCCATCCTTTGCTGATGACGTCATTAGTTTGTTTTCTCCGATTAATGACAAAGACGAACTGGCATATAATGAAATACTAGCCATCCTGTACACTGTCATCAACTCTCTGATTTTATTTTCAAACTTGTGGGTTATATTACTGATCTGTTGCAGCAAATTACGCCGCCATCTTTTTTATTTAAAAATAGTCGTATGTTCAGTTGGTGATCTGATATTTATGATTGTTTTCTCATTCGAAATCATGACACTGTTGGACAGCAATCGAGCATGGAAATATAGCGAACAACTTTGCATAGTTTCTGGGTACATAGCTGAAACACATATTTTTTTCATCGCATTGGCTCTCTGTTCACTATGTTCCGATCGAATTATGAAAATATGCCTTAATAAGCGTTGTTGTTCTATTACTGTGCATGTTATGTTGTTTCTTTTACCATTTGTTGGGACATATTTTGTTATTATACCTATTCTGGGACATTATAACATAGTAATGGTGACACGGTTGACGGACATAGACCAGGTAACATTCACATATTGCAAAATGTCAGTTGATTATGACCTTAAGAAGATAATGGCTGTCGATATTCTCGAAATATTGGAAAATGCTATATTTCTTCCGGTCTTGTTTGTACTTCTTGGTATCATTATTTGCATCTACAAGAAACACCTCTACAACAATGTAATACATGGCGTAGACCAACCACACATGTGTGATCATACCAACATTGATGATGATGACGATGACGATGATGATGCTGTCGATACTGACGTAACAATTACGTCATCTGGCGCAGCTGTAATTGTCGTGTGTGTCGTCACGTTTGTGTGCACACTACCAAATTGCGTCACGTATTTCTGTTCTCCTGATTGTCTGCCTATCAATATTAGAAAGGCAACGATTATTCAACTCAGTCTATATGCTCTATCACTGATTCCTTCGTTTCTGCGGCCATATGTGTGGCTTTTGGACCTTGATTTGAGAAATACACTAAAATTTGCTCTCTGTTGTTGTTTTTACAAAGGACACGGACACGATGGATAACATTTGGTGCAGTATAACAGTTCAGAGTGAAATACGAAATGGTGTGTGAAGCGACAAAGCCCAGTTATTTACTCTCTGTTTTTTCTTCTTAATATCTGTTTTAGTTTGTTTTTTTTACCCCTGTATACTAGCTACAATTATAATCACACACTTTCTTATTATATATGTTTCATTTTTCATTTGATTTATATTTATGCACAGTCAAACCTGCCTTAAATGGCATCTCTATATACCAAATCCTTCTCTATGAACGACAGTCTCATTTTTGCCCATTAATGAATTTGGAGCATATAATTTTAACCTGTTTATACAGGGCAACTGCTCATAAAGGTCACATCTTCAGATTTATATTTATATTTGATTGTATTTTGAATGCTTAGATTAATTATTTTTAAACGTCTGTCATTAATTTTATTGAAATGTGCACCTTTAAAAGTTGTTTTTCTCTCTCTTTTTTTGTTTTCTTTTTTTGTTTGTTTTTGTTTTGTTTTGTTTTGTTGTTTTTGTTTGTTTGATGCTTGTTTCCTTTATGCAATGATTTGTATATAGATTTGTATAATAAAATTTAAACATATATTATATATAACGATAGGTGTGTCCAAATGTTGTCTAAGGTGGTAGAGGTCAGTTTTGTTTTCTGAGCACAGTTCTTATATACACCATGTACTATTCTTATTTTGCAAATTAATTATCAAACGATTATTGAATTAAAAATGAAATTTAGACAATATGATTCGAAAGGATTTGGATCACATAAACAAAAAGAACTATCCATGAAAACGGAAACTGAGTAAAAATATGTTCTTTCTCTTACTATATACATAGCACCCGTTGTGAAATCTAAGATTTGCAAAGAACATTTTAATGGTAACAAAGTGGTAACCAGAAGCCGAAAGTCAAAGGATAGACAGCAGAAAAGGGGCAAACAATATGTAAAAAAAAAACTACACAGAAAACTAACGATTGTGCAACACGAACCCCACCAAAAATGGGATGAACTCAAGTGATCGGGAAGGGTAAGCAGTGCATGCTCCACATCCGTCATGTTAAAATCTTGCTTAAAATCATGTAGCAGGTCATAAATGATGAAAGGACCGGATTGTTATTATGACAAACGGAACAATCAGTGGTCATTTCTTACACCGGCAAGCGTTTACGACAAGTGGAACTTATTTGTGGTCATTTGTGACAGATATTCCATACCTGTTCACCAAGTCATGGTGGCTACCGTAAAACTTGTGAAGTGATGACCAACGTAACCACTAGACACACTTGATACAGCAGTTGCCTTGTTAGCAGCAACCATCTATAAAAGAAATTATGATAGGAATCACAATGTCTGGAATATCGATTCAAGAGATATATACTCCATATGCAGGTGCTGCTGGAATGTTAATACACATAACATGAAATCATCTCTTTTGTCGTAAAGTAAAACATACCTATTTGTATCTGTGATAATAGTTTATCAACTCAGTGGAATATATGTGATCAACATAATAACCTGTAATAATTAAGAGAAAAGACATCGTGTATATAGAGGAACGTAAAACTAAAGGATCACGTTAGGTTTGTTTTGGGTTTTTAGAGTTCTTGCATGAATTCTGCCTCATACGAATAATATTACAAGTAGGCGAAAATGAATGTGCGCACAGTATTTAGTGGAGTACTGGATCTTTGGTTTTATGGGTAATGTTTTGTAGATCGTAGCTTGTTTATTTGTTCTTTTTCTTTTTGTCATTGTGTTGTCTGTCCTTCGATTTACGGATTCTGATTACCCCTTGGTATCTTCAAACACTTCTTGGAACACATATGGATGCCGATTGCTAATAAATATGTACTCAATCAAAAACTCGAGCACTTCGGTAATGTCATGTTCATAAAACCTTTTGTTAGAATCAGAGTGTTTTTACACAATAAGATGTGTCCCTCCATAAAACAAGGTATTTGTATTTACACTAGCCATTCTTTGTTTACACAAATTCTTATTAATTATTTCATCTCTATTGTAGCTCTGAGAGGGAAATAATAAACGAAAAACTAAAAGTTAACAATCCATAATCCGATCGAATAAACGTAGACACAGATGCAAATTCGATACACCAACACACATATGCATACCCGCTCACTTTCCTGGCTTGGTACAAGCACTTCAATAAAAAGAGGTGAATTCGAAGTTAAACTAGTTGTATGGGCCCAAGCTTTTTAGTGAAATGATGCGACAATGCAAGTGTTTTCCTCGTGTCAGTAAAATAGAAACCTCATGTATAACTGGATGAACAGTTTTATTATAAAGAACGTTCGATTATTAAATTGTATACATAATACATAACCTTCATGACACAGAAATTGTCATATGTATAATATGGTTCTATTAAAGAGAGCTGATGACCTCAAGCATCGCTGAAGTAAGAGATAGTGCACCAGACCATCTAAAACATAAAAGGGAACCAATAGTTGCCTTTGAATCAATATCCAATTGTCTATGCCATCTTTTGAAATATTTTTGAAAGTGGCGTTAAACACCATAAGCCTAACCCTCTATACCATCTTTCGTCATCTATATGCAAGTGATAATATTTTTAACAAGGTGTCGTTATCTTCCGAAAAACATTTTGAAAGGTAAGAAGCGACGACTCTTTAACAAATTTTGACTTAATTGTCCCAGTACGCAGAATGTGGTGACGTTGTCAAACGTGTCAATGCAAACTGCAAGCTCGAGCGTAGCGTATGAGTTGTGAAATTGAAAGTCTATACAGTGGAGAGGTATGTATATTACTATCAAGGTGAGGGAAATTTATCATGACAAATTTGAAATCTTCTCTTTTATCATAGAGTCTGGTAGAAAGTTGACTATTAGTGTCGAATTTGACGACAATGTCCAAATATGAGGCAGGGAGGGGAGGAGGGTGTTTCTTTTATCTCAAGTTCTTTGGGGAAATATTAATGGAATTCAGTTTGCAAAAAATGGATTATTAATTTACAGAACATAATCAATATACCTGAAAGTGAGATAGCTTTAGCTCCTGTAATTCATTTGCCTTTAATAAGGTTTTTTTGGTAAAAATTCTGCTTATTATGAGTAAAGGAAAACATCAACAATGAGAGTGGCACAGTAAGTTCCCATGGAGATGCCGATGATTTGTTGTTAATTCTTCCCCGAATTTGATAAATATGTTATCTTTAAGGAACTCCAACATATTGATCATTTTCTGGATATCTCTTTTTGCCTTTTGTTTCGTACTTGGCAAAATAAGCTACGAAGAGTTTGAGGATACCAAAGCTAAAAGGGGTAATCAGAATCCGTAAATCGACGGAGGATAGACAACACAATGACCAAAAGAAAAGGAACAAAAGAACAAACAACGATCTACAAAACATACACATAAAACTAAAGATCGAGTAACACGAACCCCACTAAGAACCGGGTGTGAACCGGGTGCTCCGGAAGGGTAAGCAGTTTCTATAGCAGCTACAAAAGACTTAAATTGTTCGTCCCTACCCAACACTTCATACTTTTTCAGTGACAGTCAAAGGTCGTTGCACCTGAGTGGGGTTCGTTTAACTCGATCTTTAGTTTTATATGTATGTTTTGTATATCGTTGTTTGTCCTTTTGTACTTTTTCTTTTGGCCATTGTGTTGTCTGTTCTTCTTCGATATACGGATTCTCATTGCCCCTTTGGTATCTTCAAACTCTTCTTACTGTGTGATGATAAATTTCCGCTCAAAAACCCACCTCAGTACCTCTTATTTTTATTGCAGGATATATATTTTTTTGTAAGCTTGTTCTCATCATGAGGATAGATACAATGCTGCTCACTTGATATTAGACAACAATAAATCAATAATAATTTTAGCTTAAAGATAAGTGTATCCTGTGAATTTTGCTTAAGAAATAGAATTACCAAATATTTGTTATTAGACTGGAAATTGTTCTTGTCAGTATTAATATTGGGAACCAGTACATTCACAATTTTGAAAATATTTCTTTGTAGATCATCGAACAAACTAATCGCTGTCAATGAAAATACCATTGTAATATATGAATTCCTTAATTGGGGAAATTGACTATCGAAAGTAAAATAATTTTCTGCATAGCCATAATTATTTTTATAGACATATTTATACTTGACTTTACTATGCGTATTCCCAGTCATAGTTAGGTTCATAAATGGGCGGGTTATGGTGTTTAAAGCCACTTGCAACAATATTTCAGTCATATCGGGACGGTCAGTTTTATTGGTGGTGAAAACCGGAGTACCAGGAGAAAACCATCTACCAGTCGCAAGTCACGGACAAACTTTATCACATAATATTCCTAGTCCTATCTAGAATTATTAGTTGGTTACATCATATTATAGTAACTTCATGATACAGTGAAACCTTTATAAAACTACCTACATGAAGCACATTGTTTGTGCGGAATAGACAGATGTTCGGTTTATACAAGTTAAATTAACAAACATTTCCTACAATAGGAATTAGTATAAGGTTCAGTTTATACAGTATTCTGTTTTATTCAATGTTCAGTTTATACAGTATTCTGTTTTATTCAAGGTTCAGTTTATACAGTATTCTGTTTTATTCAATGTTCAGTTTATACAGTATTCTGTTTTATTCAATGTTCAGTTTATACAGTATTCTGTTTTATTCAAGGTTCAGTTTATACAGTATTCTGTGTTATTCAATGTTCAGTTTATACAGTATTCTGTTTTATTCAAGGTTCAGTTTATACAGTATTCTGTGTTATTCAAGGTTCAGTTTATACAGTATTCTGTTTTATTCAAGGTTCAGTTTATACAGTATTCTGTTTTATTCAAGGTTCAGTTTATACAGTATTCTGTGTTATTCAAGGTTCAGTTTATACAGTATTCTGTTTTATTCAAGGTTCAGTTTATACAGTATTCTGTGTTATTCAATGTTCAGTTTATACAGTATTCTGTTTTATTCAAGGTTCAGTTTATACAGTATTCTGTGTTATTCAAGGTTCAGTTTATACAGTATTCTGTTTTATTCAAGGTTCAGTTTATACAGTATTCTGTTTTATTCAAGGTTCAGTTTATACAGTATTCTGTTTTATTCAAGGTTCAGTTTATACAGTATTCTGTGTTATTCAAGGTTCAGTTTATACAGTATTCTGTTTTATTCAAGGTTCAGTTTATACAGTATTCTGTTTTATTCAAGGTTCAGTTTATACAGTATTCTGTGTTATTCAAGGTTCAGTTTATACAGTATTCTGTTTTATTCAATGTTCAGTTTATACAGTATTCTGGTTTATTCAAGGTTCAGTTTATACAGTATTCTGTTTTATTCAAGGTTCAGTTTATACAGTATTCTGTTTTATTCAGAGTTCAGTTTATACAGTATTCTGTGTTATTCAATGTTCAGTTTATACAGTATTCTGTTTTATTCAATGTTCAGTTTATACAGTATTCTGGTTTATTCAAGGTTCAGTTTATACAGTATTCTGTTTTATTCAAGGTTCAGTTTATACAGTATTCTGTGTTATTCAATGTTCAGTTTATACAGTATTCTGTTTTATTCAAGGTTCAGTTTATACAGTATTCTGTTTTATTCAATGTTCAGTTTATACAGTATTCTGTGTTATTCAATGTTCAGTTTATACAGTATTCTGTTTTATTCAAAGTTCAGTTACTACCGTATTCTGTGTTATTCAGAGTTCGGTTACTACAGTATTCTGTTTTATTCAGAGTTCGGTTACTACCGTATTCTGTTTTATTCAAGGTTCAGTTACTACAGTATTCTGTTTTATTCAGAGTTCAGTTACTACAGTATTCTGTTTTATTCAGAGTTCGGTTACTACAGTATTCTGTTTTATTCAAGGTTCAGTTACTACAGTATTCTGTTTTATTCAGAGTTCAGTTACTACAGTATTCTGTTTTATTCAGAGTTCAGTTACTACAGTATTCTGTTTTATTCAGAGTTCGGTTACTACAGTATTCTGTTTTATTCAAGGTTCAGTTACTACAGTATTCTGTTTTATTCAAAGTTCAGTTACTACAGTATTCTGTTTTATTCAGAGTTCGGTTACTACAGTATTCTGTTTTATTCAAGGTTCAGTTACTACAGTATTCTGTTTTATTCAGAGTTCAGTTACTACAGTATTCTGTTTTATTCAGAGTTCAGTTACTACAGTATTCTGTTTTATTCAGAGTTCGGTTTAGACAGTTTTCACTGTAACCTACAACTATTAAAATCACCATGGTTCCATCACATTTTGTTTGTTGTACATCTGGTCTATAGAAAAATGAAACTGGAAACCTGTTTCTTATAAAAATATGTGTGTGACTCATGAAGTAAAACATGTTTACAGTGCATTTTATTGTTCATATCGCATTTTTCTCTAAATTTTATCAATATTAAGCGCTGGTGCTCGCTGTCAAGTATTTCAGTTTTTTTCTTTAAAATTGAATGACAGTTGTTTCCATAATAAATGAAGTCTACTTTTTTATGCAATGATGAAAGCATTGATTGATTGATTGATTGATTGATTGATTGATTGATTGATTGATCAAGTATTTAATACGTGATATCGCCAATAACTTGCGACATGAGGGTGGTTTTCTCCTGGTAGTCCGGTTTTCTCCAAAACTGACCGCCACAATATAACTGTATCATCATTGAATATTTAAACAGTCCGTCAATTATTTCTATAGATATTTTAATATCCAAATTATTTAACCGCCACGATATAACTGAAATAATGTTGAAAGTGGCGCTAAACACCACAAAACCTAAACCAAATTATTTGTTGTTTATACACAAACCTTTTCTGAAGTAAATAAATGTAATTGTGTAATATTGTGCCTTCACTACCTTGTTGTTATCTCATCTCTATTTCATTCGCTAAAAATAACCTGTTTCTGTTAAGTTTAATACGCAGTCAACACAGTCAACACAGTTACAGACACGATTTATTGGTCTTCGCAGCAGTTTATCGAATTTTAACAGGCGCCTAACCTAACACGTTTGTTGTTGTTTAAGGTAAGATTTGTATGGTCATGGCTACAGCTATGGTGTTTAACGCCACTTTCAGCAACATTACAAGTGAAATTCTTATTTATATGTCTTAAAAGTAAATTAAAATATATAAAAAAAATAGATCATTAATAGAAATTAATTAAGATTTTGACATTTTAATAAAGCTGTATAATGTACACATTAAATCAAATAATTTGCAAGATTTATTTGACAGAATAATATTCAAAGCAACTAAGTTAAATATCAAATGGATATAACAATGTAATTTATTAAAACTAAGATCAATCCCTCTCATGCATTGGTAACCTTAGCAGACTTAATCCCTCCTGTTTGGACTCTTTGGTTTACTTGCTCCCAATGACTTTAAATTACTTGGCTTTCGAATTAATTTGACTACGAGCGTACATGATAAAGGCACTAGATTTGATATCTACATTGTTTTAGCTCACCTGTCCAAAGGCCATGTTGAGTTAATGTCCGTGGTACGTCGTAATCTTTCACGCTTAAAGGACGAATAGCACAATGACCATACAAATGGCTAAAAGGACATGCAACGATCTATAAAACACTACACAGAAAACTAAAGATTGAACAAGAAGAACACCAATAAAAACTGGGGGTGAACTCAGGTGCTCCCGAAGTGGCATCCGTCGCGTGTTTCTCTAGCTACAAACCCAGAGGCAAGTCATGAATGAGGAAATTGTGCTTACGACAAGTGTAACATATCCGTGGTCATTTGTGACACAGATATTCCGTTACGGTTGCGACCGTAAAACTTTAATTCGAAGTGATGACTTCAACTAACCAATAGGAACCCTTCGTACCGTAGCTTCCTTGTTAACAGCATCCTTATATCAAGGAAATCCTGATAGGAACCGCAAGCTTTGGAATATCGGATCAACTAAGAGATATATAATCCATATGCAAGTGCTGCTGGAATATTACTACATGTAAATGGATAGTTCACAATGAGAAAATTGACATCATCTCTTTTGTCGTAAAGTTTCGTTCTTAACCGGTTCGAGGTGTAGGTCAAGCTATGAATGAAACGTAGATAGGTAGACCGAACTGCATATGTGGTGTATGATTTATTTCAAAAGTCCCTGTATGAAGTCTGCCTCGTACGAATAAAGGTGCAAGTCGGTGAGACGAGGAACACAATTTGTACCAATAGGTATGCCAACTATCTGTTGAAAAGCACGTCCAACGAACATAGCATATATGTTGTCAATCAAAAACTGGAGCACATTGATGATATCAGCTTCAGAGAATTTTTTGACAGTTTCAGGGTGTTTTTTTATATCTTCCTAAGACCAGGTATTTGGATCTATGTTGGCCATTTCTTTTAGCATATTAAATGCACAGTTGGGCCAATTTTTTTAATCAGTATTTTAGCTTCAGTAGGGAATAGTTGTGTAGAGGGTAGAGAAGTCAGATGTTTTAATACCATTGCAGGAGAATAGGGGTCCTGGTTGTATGTACTCTAACAGATCTGTATTGTTCTTCAGAATCTACATCTGATTCACATCAGCCATTTCATAGTTAATGTCACAGTAACTCTGAGGCCCAGTTCTCAGCGTTGATAGAATATATGTTAATAATTTGGAAATACATTTCAATGGAGCATTTGGCAGACCAAGCAATATAACTCTGTTCATGACTTATCACCGGGTTTGTAAATAGATTAATTCGACAGATGCCACTAGTGGAGCAGGAACTGCTTACCCTTCTGGAGCACCTGAGTTCACCCCCGGTTTTTAGTGGGGCTCGTGCTCCTCGATCTTTAGTTTTATGTGTATGTTTTGTAGATCGTTGTTTGTACTTTTTCTTTTGACCATTGTGTGGACTGTTTTTCTTCGATATACAAGCGACCGTTTCACTAAAGGTCGTAAGTCGTAAACGTAGACGTAAGTGTACTCTTAAGAGTTACGACCGTTTCACTAATAGTTAGGATTTACGACTTACGATAAAAAGTGATCGCAAAGTTAAGAGTGGTGGAAGGTACTCGTAAGTCTTTAATCGTAAACCTATTTTTGAAGAGAAGAATTGCTATCTATATTTTTTTTTTAATATGAACATTAATCAAATGAAGTAATCAATAAATATTAGATGCACGCAACATTTTTTTATATTTCGAGAGCCATAAAAAATCATTAAAACAGCTACACATTATTGTTTGTTTCAGTGTACTTTCTATCAGTTCAGCATTTACAATATTAACATATTTTATTAACGAGTGTGTGTACCTAGATGAAATTTCAAGAAAACAATGATATCGGGTGCATGTACAAACAATGGTTCAAAAATAAAGTTAAGCACAAACAGAGGGCACATTACATTTCCGTGGATTTGAGGATTAACAGGTATCACTTTTGCACGGAGAAAGAGCATTACAATTGCCCGTAAAATATACCTGAGACTTTTTTTTACATTTGCGCGGATTACCTGTTATTTAGAATATATTTGATTTACTCATAACATTTTCTACATTTTGCAGCACGACTGACGATGCAATATGGATTATTCGCCTCTTTGGTCAGCCTTTAAAATGAAAACAAAAAATATAAGAATAACATCTATACAAATATATGAAATATAAATTTTTTTAAAAAATAGTGGAACATACATGTATAAAAAAACAATAATTTTGAAGGCAACAGATATTTTAGCAGTCCAAATGTTAAAATTCATAGGTAGTTTTTATTGATTATATAAAGCGTTAAACACTCACTATGAATATAAATCAACAGTACATGTACATGTTAAGGTTTGATAATGTAAGACGTGCGCATTTTTGTTGTTTTATGTGTTGAAGAAACATATTATTTTATATGCGTGAATATAGTGATGCAATAAAACTACCCAAATCCTACCTCCGCCCCCCCCCCCCCCCCCCCCCCCCCCCCCGCCCCCTGGTGGGCAGGGATTACAGATTAAGTAACTGACTGGCGAAAGAAGTCAATAAAAGAGTTAAAAAAAGAAGTTTGCTGCATCAGTGTTTATAAAAACCATAAAATATTGTGAAAATACGAATTGTACTTTAAAGAAAGGTAAAAGAAAATCCGCACAATTGTCATGTGTTGAAGTTCTTCACATAAATGTAGGATTTTTTTCAGCGCAATTGCAATGCACCGCAAACGGAATATCGGTGCAGAATGTGAATGTATTGCCAAATATATATGGTCACATTTTTGAAATTTCCCCTTACATATAGCGTGAAATTTGTTAAAATATATTCCATAACAAAAATTTCTTCTCAAATTTCGGTAAATTTTTACACTTAACATTTTTTTCCTGATAGCTTTGGTTTATTCATTTAAAAAATCACTTTGGAGTTTTATAATTAGTTGAAAATTAAAAATGTATTTAAACACATCTAAAATGTGATTATTAATGTAATCAGCTTTTGATTTGATTTTTTAACGCCACTTTCAGCAGTATTTCAGCTATATTGCTGCTAGTCGAGTGCACCCTTTTTGTAATTTACAAAGTCGAGCGCGAACCTACTCCATATTGAGGATAGGCTTGTATGAGTTGTTAGATCCAACGACCTAACTCATTGAGCCACCCGGGGCCCTAATCAGCTTTTGAGCTGTTGGGTTTATTATATATAAAATATATGATACATTATAATATCTTTTTACCTCAATTATAGGAGATGTTACTTGTCGCCAGTCGTAACTCTTAAGCTTAGGACTAGTTTAGTGAAACGCACGTATACGTGCACGTAAGGAAATCTTAAGAGTGATCTTAGACTTACGATTTACGATCACTTTAGTGAAACGGTCGCCAGATTCTGATTACCCCTTCGGTATCTTCAAACTCCTCTTCTAAGGACACTGTTGTAATTTAGGAATCCAGTAGAGTGACGGTAGGTAGATCCAGTTCTTCATCCTTGGTTGAAATGCCAAAAGAACACACACAAATCATGATTGTTCTGGATTTCCTCCAATCTAATTAAAATTAGATCTTGAATAGCTCCCCCCTTTTCTGATGTCAAGCGTATGTATAAAGCAATTATAATAAGGGGCTAGCGCATCTGCAGTTGCATCCAGTGACGAAAGCGGAAGTTAGCAAATTAATCTGAGCTATGTGAGTTATGTACCACTTTCTAGCACAAAAATGTTATGCAAGTTTATCAGTCCGATATATCACTTGTACACGATTATTTAAGGTTTTATGTATAATTTGATAATTTTTATTTCAGCTGTTTGTTTAATGTTTATGTAATATTTCTTATTCTTAGTCAATCGTTACCTCGGAATGATATGTGTGTGCCTGTCCCAAGCCAGGATCTGCATTTCCAACGTCATATTTCTTGGTCTTTTTGTGTTCAGTGAATCATGGTGAAATGTGATTGCTTGTTTTGTTGATATTGGTGGCACTGTTTAAATTTTCTTTTCATAATTCTTACTAAGACTAAATGTTTGTTCCGTCTAATGATATTTCCTACATATACCTAATATTTTTCAGCCTTCTGTTTGAATATACCAGAATGAACACAAAAAGTACGACATCGTGGGATGATTTTTTCGATAATATTTTTATATCGGATGATGAGGAAAACAGGGATGAACCTGAATATACGTATGCTGACATTCTCGTTATTACCTATGGTGCTATCAGTGGTTTGATTATATTTTCAAACCTGTGGATCATCCTGTTGATCGTCTGCAGCAAGCTGCGCCGCCATCTTTATTACCTAAAAATTGTCGTCTGCTCAGTTGGAGATTTGATATTTGTGACCGTTTTCTCGTTTGAAATTGTATCATGGTTGAACCCAGATGGAGCATGGAAGTATGGTGAAATATTTTGCAATATTTCACGGTATATAACTGAAACCCACCTTATTTTCATCGCGTTAGCGCTGACATCATTGTGCTGTGATCGTATCATGAAAATAACACTGAAACAAAGCTGCTTCACTTATTTTTGTCATGTTATATTATTCTGTTTACCATTTGCTGGTACGTATATCGTCGTTCTACCCGTTCTTCAACACTATGAAATAATTACTTTCGCTAATTTAACTGACCTAAATCAGTTACCTTTCAAAGTATGTAGAATGTCAAAAGATTATGAAAATAAGAAGATATTGGCTGTAAATATTATGGAGATCTTGCAAACGACAATATTTCTGCCTGTATTGATTTTTCTCTTCGTCATGTTAATTTGTATGAAGAAAACAAGACAAAACGACAGCAATGAAATAGAAGTGAGAGATGAGCAAAACAGTTTTGATCAAGATATCAATAAAGATGATTCTGTTGATATTGACGTGCATGACGCAATGATGATGTCATCGGGTGTTGCGGTGATTATTGTTACAGTTGTAACCGTTGTTTTCACCATACCAAGCAATGTGTTGCATTTTTGTTCATCAGCATGTCTTCCAGATGGCATGAATCAAATTAAAACTAGATACATCATAACCTCGGTTTCGCACATACTGACAATTATACCATCGTTTATACGACCATATTTATGGCTTTGTGACCTTGGTTTGAGGAACATTTTAAAAGCATCTTTATGTTTTTGTCGAATGAAAAGAAGAAACATATAACCGTTCATAGACTTTCAAAAATGTATTGTTCTCCTCTGGACATTTAAATATATATGGCAATGGTAGAAAAATGATTCAGACTCAATATCATTTTATGACAACACACCAATATACCACGTGATTAATTTATCAACCATGTACCACGTGATTACTTACCAACAATGTACCACGTGATTATTTTACCAACAATGTACCACGTGATTATTATACCAACAATGTACCACGTGATTATTTTAACAACAATGTACCACGTAATTTTTTTTACCAACAATGTACCACGTGATTATTTTACCAATAATGTACCACATGATTATTTTTTCAACAATACGCAGAATTTACTCCATAAATTGGTTGAGGAGTATCACAAACTTTGTAATACCATTTTTATAACATAGACATTATGTTCTTTTACATTCATATTGATAATTCATAGCATTTTATTTTGTGAGTCTTTATTTCAGTAAATAAATCATATTCTAGTAGTAATATGTCAATTAGAATATAAGAATAGCCGGAGGCCTAGGTATGTAGGGTCATTGAAACATTTCTAGAAATCGAAAGGTTATTTAGAACTCACGGTTGTAAATATTATCATTCGTTGGCATTTAAATTGTATCTGCTTATATAAGTTGTCACATCCTGAACGTTTGTAATTCAATTTCTTAACGCTTTTGGAGAATTCCCAGTGATCCTTATCTTCTTCAAAATTAAATGGCCTTTTGGCTTCTCAATCTTTAGTCCATGATCCTACCTGATGATTATTCTAGAAGCGCATCGTGTATGCTAAGTTAGATATCTACGTTTTTATTTAAATGTGCCATACCGAATAGCCCTCAAGTAATGGCTCCGACGATAAAGATTGATTCCTGCTAACAAATTATTTTTTGGAAACTAAAGTTCTCCTCCATCAAGGATATGTCATTATTAATTATTTATCTTTCCAATCTTTCGATTTTGAGGGTATCTGATGAAGGTTGTTCCAGAAACGTGTCGTGTGCACTAAATATGATATCTAAGTTTTCATTTTCAAATGGGGTGATTTATGAAATGTAGAGGAAAGACAACAAAACGGCAATATCGACCAACATGTTTAAGTGTATCAATCCCTCTAGATACGTCCTTATGTGCATTAACTAAATGCATCCTATTCTGGATGCCAATATACATGAAGTGTACTTAATTCATTTTGCCGAAAATTATATAATTACAAACAAATTACTGTTGTAGTTTGATTAAGCAATGGTTGCTGTGAATGACTACATATGACAAAATGTCTACCTTTTCTCAGACTTATGGGAAATTAGATATACGTCTAATTTTTCTCGCAGCGGTCTATTGTCAGTTCAGTCAATTATTATGCAATTTGCGTCGATTTAGCATGTAATTTACAACTGTGCTCCTACAATATATCGTGTTCACGAAAAATAAATTGTTGCTTGATAGAAATAAAATATGGACATTGTAACAGACATATTATTTTCAATGGATTACTATGTCTATCTCCGTCTTACATGTCTGTTATTTGTTCAAATTAATGTTTCAAATTATTTCACATTACCATAATTCTCACATATTAAGTTATTATGTATATTTTTCAAAATGTCAAATTAATTTTTATTCCGCACCATGATATCTTAGTTACAAATTGGTCACGACAACTGCTGTACCTCAAATTGTGATTGCAAAATAAAAATTAAAAAAGCGACTTTATCAGACATTTTTCTTCATATTTTCACACAATTGTTTTATGCACAAATATGTTTTATTTGCAAGAATCTTGTAGTTGATGAAATTTATTTGTAAAATTTGTTCACGCCATGATATAACAGAAATACTGCTAAAGTTGGCGTTAAACACCAATCAATCAATCGTTAGCTTTTAATTATTGATATTTATCATTCATTTTCATATTAGAACGATTAGATTGCACCACTGTGCAGAATGAAGAGTAAAAAAATGCAAAACCACTGAGGTTTGAAAGTACAGCAGAATTTATCTCTTCTATAATGTTACTCAAATCTAAATGTAAATGAAAAATGTGATTAAATACAAGCAAAATGAAAGAGCTTATAACAGAGAACATTCCATATGGGAATCACAAGAAATTAAGCAAAATACGAAAACAGATTGATTTATTTAAAGAAAAAGACAAATAATGAGGATATTAGAAAAATATATACGGTAAGAAAGTTAAATATAATATCCTGCAATCTCTTCGACAATCTTGAGGAAATTGGTTTGGAAATCACTTCCACGCTACGATATAGCTGAAATACTGCTAAAGTATGCGCTAAACACCAATCAATCAATCAATCTTCGACAATCATATTTGGTAGTACATTGTATATTGAGGGAAACTGATAATACCATTAAATCTAAACACTGTGGAGAAAATATTTCATCAGAGAGATCGAAACAAATATTATAATGTGAAGATCGTGCTTAATTATTATAAAAATGTGTGTGGGGGGGGGGGGTCGAAACAGTAAATCCAATAGTAAAATTGTAGAACCAGAGGCACAATCGATACTTATAATACACATATACATGGCCACGTGTACTATCCTGGCCTGGAACAGATGCTTCAATAAAACGTGGCAGGGTTAAACTAGCTTTATGGTGCCAAACCTTCCTTCTTAATGAACTGATGCCGACATGTTAGTATTTTCTACATATGAGTAAAATTCCAACCGTCAAAAATAACGGAGGAACCAGCGTTAAAGCAACTGGGTATGATGAATTTAAAACTAGGCTAGATTACCCGAAGAACTTGCATTCTAGCTGTAATATTTCAAAAACTCGGGGGTACTGGTGTAATTCCTAAATATTGGAAAACAGTCCATATAAGAAAGAACCTAAGTACATTGCCAAAAACTACCAACCGATCTCTTTGGCTTGTAATAGCTGTAAACTCCTAAACCATATTGTTGTCAGTCAGGATAAAAGTGTAGATATCGCAGTACCACATTCTTTATCCACTTTAAGATGTTACGCAACTCAAGATCATGTGAATCCCTGTTGAAATAATATACTGATATTGATGTCCTACGTGATATAGAAGAAGGTGTACTGACAGACATCTTAATAATTGTATTTTCCCGTGGTACGTGCGAGTGTATCGGGAACATATTGCATTAAAGAGTACGGGTTACGTGCATATTGAAAAGATCAAGTGACATTGGCCAAAAGTAATTCATTGTGGTATATGTGTATGCGTTACTATTTGTCCTTTTTAATTTGGCCATTACATTTGTCTGTCCTTCTATTAACGGCTTCTCATTACCTTTTAATGTCTTCACACTTTTCGTCTAGAAGTCGCCGTGCCGGGAGTTAACAAGCAACATGATTTTATTGTACATGTATTTTGAATATGTCATTTTCACGATCGCTATCAACAAATATGTGTAGGTCCTTTGGTCAGGTAAGCTAAAAAAATGTAGTGGATGTTAGTATGATACATATTATGATGTACAATGTAGACATTTCCCCAAGCTGCTTTTTAGCGTTTTTAATCTGATTTTGCTTAGAGTGAAAAACATTTCAGGCTAAAAAGAACAGGATGTAGATGAGTTTTCCGTGTAACAGGATATTTTAAATCCAATATTCATACCAAGATTAGTTCTAATTGTCCCGGTGGCTTCAGTGGGGATTAAAAACAGACGTCTTCTATTGACACTTTCGGGCCTCTTGTTTCTTTTATGTACTTTCAATCAATGACAAAAAGCATAAACTTTCTAGAGGAAACTGAATGAACATGTGTATCGAGTTTGGTTTCAATTGGCCCAGTTGTTTCAGAGAAGAGGATTTAAAATATACGACGACCGACATCAAGTGATGACAATTACTTCACATGACCATTTGGGTCAGGTGAACTAAAAATGTAGTTTGAAATATAACACCGGATACAATTCTAAATTGTCAAAAAAATAAGTTATTTTCCTCTTGTAGAATAATTCAATGTTTAACCTTGTCGCCCCTACTTGTTTGTTCGTACAGTCATTAAGTCATCATCTATGGTGATGCATCCTAATGATATATCACATTTATGTATGATTTGATGGCATTTCGAAATTGTTATTTGCTGCAAAACTTGATGTTAGGCATTCACAAATAAATTATATAGACCTAATAAGTTGAGTGTCTTAAAATTTAAAGTTTATGTTTATGAAGCTTAAACACTGGGATAATTAGGCGAGGTTCACCGAGTCTTTCCCCACTTTTGTGCCGAATACACATATACTTTATATTTTAAGACACTGCATTAATATTGTGTTTATATATCCTGCAAAAAAATCACATTAATCCATTGATGTTTATATTTTGAATTAAATAATAACATCATATAATTATCCCTTGACTGCCTCTTGATATTTTCTGTCAACAGGATCTACAATTAGCTGGTTCCC
Organism: Bathymodiolus septemdierum; assembly: GCA_963383655.1. Lineage (NCBI taxonomy): Eukaryota > Metazoa > Mollusca > Bivalvia > Mytilida > Modiolidae > Bathymodiolus > Bathymodiolus septemdierum. The sequence continues at coordinate 20,210,289 of OY726530.1, read as the reverse complement.
AAAACTCAACAGGTAACATGTGGAAGGGTTACCAGAAAAAGCTATGTTTCGGTCAGTGACAGTATATAGGAAAAATATAGTGCAGGATAAATGTATTTATCATCATATCAACATTGAAATTTCATAGGGGTTATGGTTTGTGGTGTTTAACACCACATTCAACAATATTCCAGTTATATCGTGGCGGTCAGATTTATCGGTGAAGGAAACTGGAGTACCAGTGAAAAACCACCGACCTACTGCAAGTCACAGACAAACTTTATCACATAATGTTGTATCGAGTACACCTCGCCATCGAACTATTAGAATCTGCATTTCACAATGATCATTCATGTCATCTACAATAGTATTTTTATACCTGGTTCTCAAAAAATGATCTCAACAATTCCTTCAAATAGTGCAATGGTGTCAAGGAATATGATAAGGGGTAGGATTATGGTGTTTAACGCCACTTTCAACAGTATTTCAGTAATATAGTGGCAGTCAGTTTTATTGGTGGAGGAAACCGGAGAAAACCACCGACAAGGGATGAGATAAGGACGTCTTACCAAGCTTAGATGGCAGAATAGATTACATCAAGTTTTGTGCCTTTGAGGCTGAAAACATCTGCCAGACTAGTGGTTCTGGATAATTTATGGGACAATACAGAAACTTGTATACATTTGTATTCCTCAGTAAAATGTGATTTTCTGTGTGAGACAGGTTCGTGTTAAGCAGTCTTCTATGATCCAATCGAAAGTAACAATTTGTTCGACGGTTACAATGGAAATGTCCCTAGAAATGGCAAGTTTTGCTCTAATCTTTAGGGTTAGGATTATGGTATCTAACGCCACTTTCAACAATATTTCAGTTATATTGCTGTTAGTTTTATTGGTGGAGGAAACAGGAGTACCAGGAGAAAACCACCAACTTGTTGCAAGTCACTGACAAACTTTATCACATGATGTTGTATCGAGTACACCTCGCCATGAAGGGGGTTCAAACTTTAGTGGTGATAGGCACTGATATCTAATCTTTAGGTCTGTGGAGTTTTACAGTCATGTTTTAAGGAACTGGATATATTCCATTCCTGCAAGAAATGCTACGTCTTTTACAATCATTCCTTTGTGCTCCACCCAGGAACGTACAGAATTACTCATGAAAGTTATCTCTGATCTTCAGTATAGACTCTTGTATGATGATTTTTATGTTGTTGCATGAGGCTAGATTAATCATCTAAATATGAAAATAACTTAACCAGCCTGCCTAATAAATATGGTGTGTAACCAGGATTGTTAGAAAACTTTGCTCAATATATACCCACTTCCACCGTGGAAAGTGGAAAATGCAAAATCACCTCAGCTGTGGTGTAAATCATCCCACACTCCAAAGTATGTACGCAAAGACACTGGTATACCTTAATTCCCCCGATGTCTAGAGGCGGGGGTATAAAAACACATATGGTATAATAGCTTCAATTTGCAGTTAGTTTCTTTGTATGACCACAGAAAAATGGGGTTTTTGTCGGTAGATACAACGCGACAAATAAGTTTTCCTTCAAAGTCCCATAACTCTATAACGGTTCATTAAATAAATGTCAAGATCTATGCACATATTCCCCTAATGTATGTTAATACTGTGTATAAATTTTATGGGAATCCATCAAAGCATGCGACAAAGAAGATACAACGCGACAAATAAGTTTTCCTTCAAAGTCCCATAACTCTGTAACGATTGATTGAATAAACGTCAAAATCTATACACATATTCCCCTAATATATGTTAATACTGTGTACAGACGGACAGAGTGATTACTATAGGTCATCCGCCGACAGTCGGGCGGGGCCCTAATAAATCAAAAAACATTCACGTAATTGGTATCCCAGGCAGACAGACAAAACAAAATAATAGACTGTATTCCTCCTGAAAAGGGGAGACATGATTGTTTTGACCGTAGCATAAATTTACATCTGGTTTCACAGAGGAAAAATGTAAGCATTACAAATTTGATTGAATTCTTGTTGATAAAATAGTACATTATACATGTATTGAGTGATGTCACTTTAGCAGAGGAGGCAGCAAATTGGTCAAACTTGTACAAATGAGAACTATTTGTTCTGATAAGTGGGTTTCATTTATCGGAATGCCAGAATTCAAAATGTGGTAGTTCTTAGTTTACTCCATTTTCATTTCAACTACGATTCTAGCTGTTGCAATGTTGTTGGTTTTAAAAAATTCTTTAGATGACATCTGATGTTTTTAAGAGACCCTAGGAGGTACATTTAAGCCAATATCAGGTGGCAACAGATCCTCTATAGTGAATCCTTTGTCGGCCATGACAACGTCACCGGTGGATAACTTCGGTAAAAATTCGTCATGTTGACAAATGTGTCGGTCTGACACATTTCCAACCCAAAGTCTGGACACAAATGTTACCATTCCATTTGGTGCCACACCTATTAATATTTTAAAGGTATTAGAATGTTTATGCTCGAATCATGTCAACCACTGTGCTTTTAAGGAAGTGGGCTTGTCAATATAAAACTCTGTACAGTCTACCACTACTCTTGTGTCTGGGTGTCCTGTGAATAGTTTTAGCAAATTACACATTATTTGTTCACATGTTTGCCAGGCAATCAATGATAAGCAGTGATCATACAAGAAGCTAAACCAGGTGTTGATGGTCCTAGAAACGGTTGTTTCTGACACGGAAAATATCTGCTAAATGTTCGTGTCCGAGTGCTAATCGTAGGAGCATACATGTCATTAAAAATTCATCAACAGGTCTAAGAAATCTCTTTTTTATCTGGTTTACAAACACCTGGTTCATGGTAACTTTTCCCCCCCATTGAACGCGCCTCTCCTTCCCAGTAGTTTAAGCTACCAGCTCTATGTTTAAGCAGTGTACAATAAAACATCCAAAACACTTTGAATCCTACAAATTCAGTATAAAACATTACTTTTGAATCATCCTTTTGAATGTTCTCAATAGTAATTTTTGGTAGATCTACTTGTATTTTTACTGATTCTACTCTACTGATTTGGACGAAAATGAACTGACTGTTTGAATTTCAACTGATGTAGCTTCTGGATAGTCTGTGTTTGTTTCTGAATCTTTTAACTCTACACTTTCAGTTTGAGTTGACACAGTTTTATATTTACTAACAGTGTCATTAATAATTGGTTCTAGTCCAACTTGATTACCAGTCTGATTTTCTTTAAATTCATGTAAGGAAGATTTGCGGTTTAATGGACGTTGAGGAGTTTCTACCTTTTTTGGTTTACTCGGAAAAACAGTTGGTATTGACTCCTCTGTGAAGGTCCCTTCAAAGTGAGCACTACACACTCTAGTGTGGTCTTTAACAACCAAATTTGCTCTCACATGTCTCAATCTTTGTATCCATAACTTTTTATTGTGTTTTTTCTTATCAGACATGGGAAAACGGTGTAAAAATATGTTGTTGCCATTTAAATATACACTGTCTGATGTGTTGCTACATCCTGGGACACAACAATATCTTTTCCCCATTCTGTAATAAATATAATGAGAAAATGAAGCTGGAGTTTATACAAATGTAGCATTGTCAAACAAAATTGTGTCACTCATCTAAATATTTTCTGCTGTTGCATTTAAAAAAGAATTACCCCCACCCCTTTTGCCAGCAAAACATGACTCCCATGGACAAGCGTAGCTTTTTAAGCAAATTGTCTATCTCTTTAGATGCTACGGTAAGAGCCAAAACCATCTTATAAAAGAAAATCAGGGGCTTTATTTCCTATAAAATTGTGTAATTAATTCACCATGATATACCTATTGTGTACTTGTGCGGAATTAAACCTCACCAATCAATCACTCAGACAAGAAACACAAATTTGACAGTCGACTTTTCACATTTATACATGTATTAATTTATATTCTTTATTAATATTAAACTTGAGATTATTTTGACCAATTATGCAAATATGTGTACACATACTCATAGGGCTATAACATTGAAGAGTGGGACTGCAAGTCAAGTTGGCATAAGACAGGTGTAAACGTATATTTGTTCCTTATAATAAATGTTCCTATGCAAACATTATTATAAACATTTCTATAATAGAAGTTCCAACTGGAATATTCTATAAGCTTTAATTATTCCTTCAGGTATAAATATCATGATGTTTGTTCTTTTGGAACACATATTATGGAGGAACTTCTATTCTTTAACACATGTAGAGGTGCTGCTTTGAATTTCTCAATTTTGTTGACGTACACTACAGTGTTGTCTAGATTGTTCCAGCCAATTGCTGTATATACAACCAGTTTTAATATTTTTCAGTGAATCTTCAGTTATACCACTTAGTACTGCTCTACCATTCATGTCTATTATTGTTTTATTTGTCATCCCATTTTCGAGTTGTGTAGGCTGGGTACACCATAACCATGATTGTGGAGGAGCTTACAAGGGGTAAACTTTTCAAATTATTACATTTATTGGGCACTTTTCTCCAATCCGTAAATTTTTGTCCATTTTTTTCACAATTACATGTTTCCTCTTTTTAGCATTACATATTTTCCAACCCTTCTATTTCTGACTCATTTTCTCCCATTCCCATAAATTGTTTACCCTTTTCCAAAACCATGTCATCCTCCTCATTATCAAAAGGAGAAAATACGTTTGGCAAATGTACATGGTATACAGTATGCACTGTACAGTATAATTTGAGATTAATTTCAACTTGTAGGAAAAAACAATCCATTTTGGACTTCATATCTAAAGCTAGCTAATTGGGGTACCGTAGCTTCTTCTTCTTTAATCTGTATTGCCTTCCAAATATGGAACACCAAGATCCAGTAAAACATGTAGATATATCACATTTAAAACGGATAAAAGGAACGAGATTCTTCACTCCACTTGCAATGTCACTTATTAAAACGGATAAAAGTAACACAATAATTCACTTTGTACATATATTTACAAAATTCGGTTGTATTTAAAATCTAAAATAATATTTACAACAGGACGGTCAAGCCACTAATATAATTTTTCTCTATTTGGGACAACCGGGTCTGTCAGCCAGAACCCCCCATTTAGAGATTGTCATAGACTACAGCACTACATAGTCGAGTATATTAAAATGTTCATAAACAGACTACAGCACTACATAGTCGAGTATATTGAAATGTTCATAAGCTGGTGCAAACAGTTAATAAGCACTAAGTCACTTATAAAGTACATGCATACGCTGGATTATTCAGTAATTAAGCACTAATTCATTTCATGCAGTGATTACATCATCTAATAGGCAGAGTCTATGCACGTGCATTTTATAGCATAAGTCACAGGCGCATGGGGCATGGATTTCGTTTCCTACTACCCCCCTTTTTTTCAAAATTTTCATATAAATCATTCCTTTTTCAAAATTTTCATAATCATTCGTTTTTTCTTCATTTGACAATATCAGTAGACGTCATACATCATGAATAATACATGTATTCTGTGTCCACATTTTTATGTATTATTCATGATGTATGACGTCTACTGATATTGTCAAATGAAGAAAAAACGAATGATTATGAAAATTTTGAAAAAGGAATGATTTATATGAAAATTTTGAAAAAGGGGGGTAGTAGAGAAAAGGGGGGAGGAGGAAACGAAATCCATGCCCCATGCGCCTGTGGCATAAGTCTGATGTTTTTCTCATTATGTCATCTAGTTGTGAGCTGCTAGTAAATAAAGTTCTAAATAAGGTACAGTCCAGAATCAATTGGGTTATTGATTCCGGGTTGATGAAATGACAATTCCATGTTGTTTTACAGGTGTATTCTACAACGGTTTTCTTTAGTATTTGCATCTGTTCCCTTCGGATTTCATGTAATGCAGAGCACTGGGTTATCATGTGTATAATATCTTCATCAACTATACAATACAGTACACGGTCAGCTTGAACTTTCCCATTTGAAAATTTATGTTTATCTTTTTGTAAGAGATAGGTTCCTGTTAGCATTCTACATTTGACTATTCCTTTCTTCACATCAGATACTGTTGAATAGAGTGAAGTCCATAGTTTATGTATGGAGCCTTGATTTTCCACGATAATTTGGTGGGAAGATTTGCAATCAGCTCCTGTATATAGATCCAGGATCTTTGAAATTTGACAGAAAAAGCTCTGTATGTTGTCTATATTCATTACTAACTGCCTCTCGAGACGAAATGAGCAATCTACATAGAGGACATTCCATAGATGCTTCTACCAAGTTTCAGTGGTAGCCATGTTTGTTAACCGATCGGGACAAAACGAGCAATCTTCATAGAGGACATCCCATAGATGATTCCTACCAAGTTTCGGTGGTAGCCATGTTTGTTAACCGATCGGGACGAAATGAGCAATCTCCATAGAGGACATTCCATAGATGCTTCCTATCAAGTTTCGGTTCATTTGGCTAAGCAGTTTCAGAGATTATTTTAAAAAATCGGTCAATCAGAAACAAGAATTACCTGTGGTGGCCATGTTTGGTAATGGATCATAACAAAATGTGCACTCTTTAGAGAGGACCTTCCACAGATGCTTCCTACCAAGTTTCAGTTCATTTGGCTGAAGGTTTTCAGAGAAGATTAAAATGTAAAAAGTAAACGGATGACAGATGACAGACACCAAGTGATGGCAAAAGCTCATATTGCCTTTGGCAAGGTTTGCTAAAAAGAATATTAAAATGTGAATACCTACTTGTAATGTATAGAATAAACATGTTACACTATATCAGCATTAGTTAATTTCTAAGAGATAATGGCAAGAGTTATCTTTCTTTTAACAGGATAAGATTTTTTAGAAATCAACCAATCAGAAACAAGAATTGCCTGTGGCGGCCATGTTTGCTAACGGATCGGGACGAAATGAGCAATTTTTATAGAGGACCTTCCATAGATGCTTCCTACCAAGTTTCGGTTAATTTGGCCAAGCGGTTTCAAGAGAAGATTTTTTAAAATCGGCCAATCAGAAACAAGAATTGCCTGTGGCGGCCATGTTTGTTAGTGGATCACGAAATGAGCAATCTTTATAGAGGATCTTCCATAGATGCTTCCTACCAAGTTTCAGATCAATTGGCTTTGCGGTTTCAGAGAAGATTCAAATGTGAAAAGTTAACAGACGACGGACGCCAAGTGATGGCAAAAGCTCACCTTGCCTTTGGCAAGGTGAGCTAAAAAATACTTTCTTGAATAGTGAGCTTTCAATATTTTCTCTACAGAAGTAAATCATGCCATATTCTCAATGTTACCAAAGCACATAAGTAACATTAACATTCATTGGTCAGATGTTTTCTCTCAGCCAATCAGAAATCAATTTTCATTTCATCATAGTGGAATCTAATTTTGGAGTTGGAATCGGTGAAACCATCTGCTTGGCTTAAAACATTGCTTTTTGCGGTTTCCGACTTCATTGCCACCCCACTCGTTTCTAATCAACGAATTTACACATTTTACAAAACCCACCGAATAGAATAATTATGAAAATCCACTAAAAACGAGAAACAATATCACTGTTGTAAGAACTCATTTTGGGCAGAACAGGGGGTTAGGGTTTATGGTGTTCAACGCCATTTTCAACAATATTTCAGTTATATCGTGGCGGTCTCTTTTATTGGTGGAGAAAACCTGTCGCAAGTCATTGACAAACTATCACATAATGTTGTATTGAGTAGACATCACCATGAGCAGGGTTCAAACTCATAACTGTAGTGGTGATAGGCACTGATTGCATATGTAGTTGTAAATCCAACTGCCATACGATCACAATCACGATGGTCCCCCAGAACAAAACAACAATAAAAGATCAATGAAACATATTTATTGTGATTAACAATAAAACAATTAATGACACCATGTGTCTAATATTTACAACTTTAACATGCACAATTACACCATGCCATAGCACTCTCACATTAAAAATAAACAACATGGATGTACTCTCTGATTTAAACTTTCAACATTTTACCAAATAAAAATCTCAATACCAGGGGGGGGTGAATGCAAGTCATAATTGGAAGCCATTTTGTGCCACTTGAAAGTAAGTTTTTACTTATAGCATTAGTTATTGTAAGGATAAGAATAAAAGTTTTCGCAACAGGTGGAAATAACATTGTTGAAGTGTTGAGAGTTTGATAACAAGTTTTTGAACGATAGACACACCATTGTTTAGCGGACATTTAGGGGCATTTGACGCACTATCACATTTAATGTTATATTTACAATAACTAATGCTAAAAGAAAAAATAGTAAAAATTTACCTTCCAGCGGCACAAAATGGCTTCCAATAATGACGTACATTCACCCCCCTGAATACACACAATCAATATACATAACTTCACACACCCTCTACATCCTCTCTCTCATTGTCATACTGTTGTATGATCATCTTACAAACAGCTTTATGTCAAATAAATTATACTGCCGAAGCAATAAATATAGAATAACGTCAGTTGTGAAGGTCGAGACAGACATTAGCACTAGTATCGCATAGTGAAAATGTATGTGAAGACATTCAAAACAAACGTTATTGTTTTTTTATCGGTATTGAATGTCAATATGTGACGTCATACTGACCGATATTTTACAGTATGTCACTTAGTTGATACTGACAATATCTTTTACAACAATATATGTATCAAAAATATAGTTTATGATACTACTGTCTTAGAAAGCAATTTCAATTTCCAAGGTAACAGTTTTAAAGGACAGAATCAACATTTTTTATTCCTTAAGGCTTATAATCTTTCAAAAGAAAAAATGTGCTCAGATCATTTGTAAAAATATATTCGACAAGAAAAATTAAACATGATAATTCAAGAATAAAGTTGAGACTTCATTTATTAAATAAACTGCCAGACCAAATCGTTTCACACAAGGTCGTAAATCGCTAAAAAGTAGTACGACCTTTTCACAGAAAAGTGTGATTTGCAACTTGCAACAAATAATGCTCCTAATACCAGGACTGGGTCTAAGCAGTCGGAGATCAATAAGTTTGAAAATGCAGAAGGATGAATAACATTTGTCCTCTTCTTGCTTAATCAAAAAGTTTTTAAAAACACTGGACTCTACATTAAAGGGTTAGGGTTATGGTGTTTAATGCCATATTTCAGTTATATCGTGGCGGTCAGTTTTATTGATGGAGGAAACAAGAGTACCCGGAGAAAACCAACGACCTGTCGCAAGTTACGGACAAACTTTATCACATAATGTTGTATTGAGTACACCTCGCCATGAATGGGGATCGAACTCACAACTTTGGTGGTGATAGGTACTGATTGCACAAGTAGTTGTAATTTCAACTACCATATGATCACGACCACGACGGCCCCTCTATGTTAAAGAGAGAGCTTAAAAAAAAAAGTCCAAGATTTGAGGTTGTAAGTAAAAAATATCTGAGAGCTTGTGAAACATCTATACACTTTGTCAGAAAAAAACCTTTACCAACAAGTCGTAAGTCGTACGATTTAGAACCTTCTGTGAAACAATGGGCAATGGCCAGTTTTTAAATGTTTCAATTTGCAATCACTGCAGACACCTATACAAGAATTCCATCCATCAGATCATAATTAGACTTAAGACTAAGCATCAAAGATACAAAGCAATGTAACAATAACAATGTATAATAATATCACAATAACCAAATGAGATTTTCTTTATGAATTTAAGTACAGTCAAACCTGCTTTACCAATCACCTCTACTGAGCAATAACTGGTATTGCTTGAAATTAATTTTTCTCTTTGCAGTGCATTTCTATGAATTAAACCTGTATAATAGCAACCACTTGACTTACATGATCCTTTTCCAATGTTCTCTTGAAGTGGAAGGTCACATAAGACAGATTTGACTGTACTGCAATGATCAGTATATAGTATGCAGCTATATATATTACACACCCCTTATTCATGATTACTTAATACTTATGGGAATAGAAGGTATACAAGTTTACCAAATTCTTTTCAACAATTCTAACCTATGCTGGCTAAATGTTTTTTTCCCCTAAAATTGAGCATGATACATACTCAATTCTAATATATCGTCAGAAAAATTATAACATGATGTGTTACAGGTCAAAATAGCTTGATGTCACATGATTATAAAATAATTTGAATACTATGAATATTCATTGCAAATATTTGTGCAGCTCTTAATGTTTGATGTCACATGATGAAATAATTTGAATTCTATGAATATTCATTAAAACTCCTTGTACAGTTCTTATTATGTTTGATGTCACATGATTATAAAATAATTTGAATACTATGAATATTCATTGAAAATATTTGTACACCTCTTAATACGTTTGATGTCACATGATTATGAAATAATTTGAATACTATGAATATTCATTTAAAATACTCATAAACCTCTTAAATAGGTTCATAGTCATAAATAGTGTAATACACAACTTCATAGAAGTTGTTACACTATAGAGCAAATCAGCAACAAAACTCATCATAAATAATTCAACAGTATTTGAACCACACTAATAGATGTGATTCATTACTGACAGTGAAGTTTGACTGAGACAATCTCTGCTTTGAAAAACAACTAAACATTTCATTTTTTACAACTTTGAAAAAGTTTTTCACTGTTTAAAGTTTTGTTGCCGACTTGCTCTGTGGTGTAAATGTGCCTTTGAGCTTTCAAAAATATACAATCACATCATAAATATTCAATTTAAATAAATAAGACTAAATAGTTTACAACTTTGTCTTGAAAGGGGACTTTCCAATGTATGTTTGATTTAACCTGACCCAGTGGCTTATACGAAGAAGTTTAAAAAGGTGAAATGCTAACAATGAAGGATGTCCGTCACCTGATGGAAAAATATCACATGACCTGTCACAAAGTCAATAAAAATAGAAAAAAACATCCTTATTACAAATTTATAAGAATACTTTCATATTCTATGATTTATTTATACCCAATACAAATCTTACATGAACATGTCTTCTTTCATTCATTTTTTCCCAAATTCACTTCACAGTAATTTATATCATGGCCTCTTACTACTAAATAAACCAAACACAAGGGAATCCCCAATTAAAAAAAAATATATAAATAAATCAAACACAACAAGGGAACCCCCAATACATAATGTATATTTTTCTTTATTACACTCCTTGTTCTGGTGAAGAATATAAACAATCCATCCTGTATGGCAATATTGAACAATTAGAGTTGTGATGTTTAATGCCACTTTCAACAATATTTCAGCTATATCATGGCGGTCAGTTTTATTAGTGGGGTTGATCTTTAGGGTTGGGTTTAATTATAGTGTTTAATGCCACTTTCAACAATATTTCAGCTACATCATGGCGGTCAGTTTTATAGATGGAGGAAACCAGAGTACCCGTAGAAATTGAACAATTGGGGTTAGTGCACCGGTATAATACTTTTTGATATTTTACATTATTACTTAAAATTTATGAAGAAGTGATCTTGTATCGTCTTTTTATAAATTTCTGAATTAAGTGACAAACACTATTAAACACAATCAACAAATATTTGTGAAAATAACTTATGTATTTTGTAACTTGGCAATACAGCCCCGTTATTTAAATAAATAAATCAATTAACAATAAATGCACTGTGATTCTCTCTCCTTGTCGAGACGAAAGAAAGCACTTATCAATTCTTCTTGTAAAGAAGACAGCTGTTTCATTTTTTCTTCCTCTCTTCAGAGCACCTCGGACAAAACCATTTCCCTTTTGGTTTGACTGTTAATCCTACACAGGCAAAATGAAACCACTCAATTGGACACTGAAAAAGATAATGATACATTGTTAATAAATATATTAAATCCTGTATTCATATAATAAAAAATATCAAATTTCACAGAAAATCCAGTATATGTTCAAAATTCATGCGAGTAGTAACATAATAAATGTCAACCTTTTTCTTGTTAAAATATGAAAGTTTTGGTCATTTTTAATAATTGTCTAGTGTTGGTACTGATGGCCATCTTGGGTGTATGGTAGGGTTGTCTGATTTTTACTGGATAACATTTAGGGTTAGGGGTAAGGATTATGGTATTTAGCTACATTGTGGCAGCCAGTTTTATTGGTGGAGAAAACCGGTGTACCTGGAGAAACTTTATCACACAATGTTGTATTGAGTACACCTTACCATGAGTGGGAATCGAACATACAGGGATAGAATTTAATGGGAATTGATGTCTAGTCTGCAAGGCTAGACTGATTTAATCTATACTAGCCCTGAAGGAAACTGTCTAGACCTGTATTTGTGGTGAGGATATCGAAGAGACACAAATCTGCTAGGGGGGGATGGGGGCATTTTTGGGGGTTTCAAAGATGGAAAAATGTTAATAAAAGGCAAATATTTAAATAATTTTTTTTATTCTGAAGTTTTATTTGTCCTCAGGTTCCAGTTCATAATCTGACTCCATCTCTGAATACTCTGATAATTCCTCCTCCTCCTCCAGTTCCCTCTCACCATAATGTTCTCTTTCTTTTTGTGGCATCGTATGCCTTGTTACTTTCACGGGTGTCAGCTTTCCATTTAGACTCAGGTTTTGAAACTCCCGTTAAGAATTTCTACATATTTTTTTATTGAAAAAGTAACCTTGAACTCGTGATCATAGTCATATAAGATCTTACATATAGCGGAGAAAAGAGTAGTTTATTTCATGTGCCGACATGACCAAGAATTTTACATAAAATAGAAAACAATGTCCGCGTGGAACACAATTTCCGGAAATTGATAGTCGTAAATCACCTAGACACACGGTCTACGATAAAACTACTTGGCCTAGACTGAGCGTAATTCTTCTAGCCTCGGACTATCGGACCTATAGTAATTTCGAACCCTGACATACAACTTTAGTGGTGAGAGGCACTGATTGTACAGGTAGTTGTAAATCCAACTACCATTCGATCACGACTGCTCTGGTTTACATTTAGAATTTTTAGAACTTTGCTATGAAAAATAATGACAATTTGTTGAGGATATCTGCACTTACAGTTCCAACAGATGTAAACAAGGGCTCAATGTGCCCCAGCCTTTCCTTGAATGGAAATTGCGGGAAATGCCATTCTAGTTGTTTCAAAGCTAAATGTTTCCAAAAGTCGGAAAGACCATGTGACTTCCCAGGAAATTTCAACTTTCACTTTAGTGCCTGAGAGGTTGTCCATTTTGGAACTTGTCAATGTTTGGATCGATAATTGGATGTGTAATAAGGTGCCCAAAGGATAAATTATGTGACAAATCATTGCAAAAGGGATTATTTAAAAGATACTGTGCTAGCTATAATGCAGGAAATTAAAGAAAAATAAACTTCGTGATTTTTCAGTGGATAACACATTGATAGTATAAAAAAAAAATTAGTGGCAGGGGCACCTAAGAGTAACATTTCTGGCAAGTGTAGTGACTTCAGATGCAGTAGTTCTGGAGAAGCTGAAAATCTGTCTTCTACACTTCTACTGGGTTCCTAGAGGAACAACTGTAGTAAGTTTAGTAACAGGGCATGCAGTAATTCTGATGAAAAAGTCAAAGATGTAAAAAGTTTATGAAATATTTACGGACAGACTGATAGACGGACTACAAATACTTTTCGATCAGAAAAGCTAACTGGCATTCATGAGCTAATAAAGTGAAGTGAAGTGACTGTTGCTTATTGCCACCTCAGCAATTTTTCAGCTATATCATGGCGAGAACAAGTTAATTTTCAATGAGATGAGGATGAGGTCCACTTTGTACTAGTTAGTACACTCTTAGTTGGATTTTCATAGTGCTAGCTCACTGAAACAACAGTCTGCAGATAGACATGTCGCCCACTCGGACACATTATCCCGATTAACCAGTCTTTGCTCTTTCTCCATGCTGCATGCTTAGCAGAGAAGCAACAAATACCAATTTTATAGCCTTTGCAGTATATGAGCTAATAAATACTCCTCAATTATTTACAATTTTTTCTGTAGTACCATCTTGCCCTGGACCTAAATCCATCATCTTTAATGTTAAACTTACATCAGCATTATCACAGCCAATCATTTCACCATAAGAAACTTGATGACACAGACAATACGTCGGCTCATTGGGGTCTACTGGCATGTCTAGAACATCTGAAGGATGTGTAATAGATATTGCAAGCACTGGTATAGGTGTAGCTTCTGGTTCAGGAGATCTGCAAAACAATTATTTTTTAATAGACAATGAAGTCAATTCAATAGTAACATACAACTTTTTAAACAATCTAAAGCTTCAGGAAAAGAATTTAATAACAAATGGTTCTAAAGAGTCTTTAAATAATCATTTACTTTATAAAAAAGAAAAAAAGACAAAAAAAACCACAGAAGTTTCCAATCAGTTCCACACCTTCATGGTTAATATTCCTGAACATTCAAATTGGAATAATATTGAGCAAATTTTATCTATATTCCATCAAGGAATGGAAAATTCTGCTCAAATAAACTCGGATGACATACCTGTAACTACTAAAATCATAAATTCTACAGAAAAACAAAACAGAATAAATTATTACACAGCTCTTTGTCATGAAGCTAGAGTAAATTTAAGCTAATTCTGGATAGAAATGTTTGTGTGCATTCAATTTTAAAGTTAAAAAAATTGCTATGTACACGATTATCTTAGGGATCAAAAGCAAAGAGAAAGTCAATTCTGCACGTTTAACTACGTTTCTCTATGTTACTTGAGTTTTTGTTTTTGTTTCAACTGGCTATGGTAAATGGAAGGTAGAGCATTAAAAATATTGTCACTTTTAAATTAATCAAGCAGTCCTCATGATGAGCACTGGTCCTCCGGCACAAGACCAGTAAAACTTTGTTGGGACAAGTAAATTTTTCAGTTTCTATTTAGAACTATATAAAAATAAATTCAAGAATTTGATTCGGACCAGTAAATTCAAATTTTGATTTCGAGGACTGATTAAGAGGTACAACTCTGAAAATTAAGAACTGTAAAAGGAATAAAAACTGAATTTGAACTTTGACCTGTGTGTTGTATTCAAAAAATTATGTAAACTATTCAATAAATTTGGTCAAGGAAAACTAAAGTAACACCAAGGAATCCACAAATTTGTCATTTTTCAATTAAGGGACATAACCTAAACTTGGCTACTACCACAGCAGAAAACAACTTCAACAAAACTCTGTTTAACAAGAAATCTTATTTGCCATAACAATAAATTGATAGAAGTTCATATCTCGCAAAATTATTTTTTCAAATCCAAGTACAAAAATTTGTGTCACAAGAAAGCCATTATCACAAAGAATCTTTATTCTGAAAGGGGTTATTAAAATATCCAGAAAATCATATCTTTAAAATTTGCATTTCAACATGCATAGATGCAGTGCTTTCATTAAGAGCCGGTACCCGGTACTTTTACCCGGCTACGGTAGCGTCTGGTACCGGCAGAAAAAAAAAAAAAAAAAAAAAATCATGTGGAAAATTCTAGTTAATACAATATAAGATTGTTCTGTGGGACTCGAAATCGTAATCTAGTATTTATGGGAGTGTTTTGGTCGAGGTCCGCGTCGGACTCTGTATCTGTACTTTCTTCACCTCCAGTATTGGAGATCAGATTGGATATATCGTAAAAGCGCTTTAAACTACGACGATTTAACAGTGTCTATTCAAGCGGCGTATTATCATTGATGAAAAACGATAAAATGTCTAAACGAAAAAAAGCAATCACTGACTATTTTATACAGAGCAAAAAGCTTAACAAACGTGAAGATTCTATGAAAACGTGTCAAATCATGCTGTTCGGCGTTGGCATTGCCGCATACCCGTTCTTTTTCCTGATATCTGTTGTGATTTGTGAGAACGAGCGCAGGAAATTTTCAGTGTTAAGAAAACTTAAGTTAACACGTGAAATATCAGCATTACTATTAGTCTAGAAATGAACCTGGTGGGGGGGACCAAGGGGCAAAGCCCCTGGAAGCTCCTGGATTTTAGGGTTTTTGAGATTTAAATCAATTATGATTATGCTATATCTTAATTTCAAATTCATTTATATACACAAAATTGAAGTAAATATTGCTGTATGTCTTTTTTTTCAGGTCAAAATTTAAGTCTCAAAATCTCTAATCCAGGAGCTTCCGGGGGGCTTTGCCCGCCTGGTCCCCTTATCAGGGCTTTGCCATGGACCCCAGACCCCTCACCGAAATTGTTTGGTACCTCCTACATTCTAGAAAGTACCTCCAGCCTAAAAAAATAGTGAAACCCCTGATAGATGCCAATCTCTTTTTGGTACAATCAGTAACAAAAAGTTGAGATGTCAGTAATTTGTGATTTTTTTCAGTAATCATAATTTTTCATAAAATTTTACCATAATCGTACTACAGACTAGGCACAAAGTGATGAGCAAATGATTTCCTTTATTTGTGACAACTAGATGTAAAATTGATGAGCAACAAAAAGAAATAAAAAGCTAAGTTTTAATACATGTATGTTCACTTACAAATGTATTCTATGTTTCAACTTACTGTCAATAGAAATGAAAATTTCCTGAAGTGGCCCTCCCTCACCCTCCCATGGAATAATTAATGTCTAATTCTGGAGTGCCTGATATGTTGTTGACTTGGAACTTTTGAACTGTTTTGTTGTATATGTGTGTTCATCCCGACCACCGTGCTGAATGGACAAGTCTTGTTTGCAATATTTGCAATAGGCATAATGTTCCCGTGTCGATTTCATAAGGCAAGAGAAGAATATTCGGGACGAAATCGTCCCAATTTTCTTTTCTTCACTGCAGAAGCTTCACTTGTTCCCTCAGACATCGCGAAATTGACAAAAACATGCTGTGTTCATTAACTACTCGGGATCGAACAAGAAATGGATAGATCGTTTTCTACTATAGATAGTCCCGAGAATCCCTAAAGGATTAAATAATCGAAATCCCTCAAGCGCTTATCATTACGCGATTTTAACATACAATGAAGCGTCTAAATGATCACAATGATATTTAAATGGGGAACGGTTCCGGGCCGGCAATAATCGGAAATCCGTAACAAGTAGACTGTTGACCGTAACACCGTAATTTTGGCCCGAAATTCGTAACAATTACGGAAAAATCGTAATGGTTGGCATCTATGCAACATGCACTTTTTGGAATATAACAGTTTGCAAACTTTTGACAATTGGAATTAAGATTTTTGTATTCACATACAATGGTTGTCCTTTCTTTTTCTTCTTTCGGGGTATTTCATCTTCAAATTCTTCTTTCATTGACTTTCTTTTCTTTTTCTCCTTTCCTTTGTCTGTAAAAGAAAAAGTAATAATAAAATATCTATCTTTGTTGTTTGCTTGTAATAAAATTGTTTTTCTGTTTACTAAACAATATTTTATTGTAATAAGAGAGTGATTTTTGTTTAATGCCAAATGAGTAATTTTTCAGCTATATCATGGTGAGAACAAGTTACATTAGATGAGATGATAATGATATCCACTTTGTACTAAACCAACACATTTTGCTGGATTTTTTGTAGTAGTAGTTCACTGAAACAACAGTCCACGGGAGGACATGCTGCTTCACTCTGACTGATCCACGGGAAGACATGCTGCTCCACTGACTGATCCACGGGAAGACATGCTGCTCCACTCTCGACTGATCCACGGGAAGACATGCTGCTCCACTCTGACTTGATTTCGAGCCAATCAGTCTTTGGTCTTTCTCCTTAATGATGTGTGCTTAGCGGAGAAGCTACAAATACTAATTATATAGTCTTTGTTTTACCTGACCAGGACTCAAACCCACAAGTTATAGCACTCGAGGTGAGCATGCTAACTGATGCGGCTTTTTTTTTATTGTATACAGTTGCCATGTTAATATAAATTTAACAACCTGAAGATTCATTTTTAAGGGTCATCTAGCTAGATCTATACATCATGCCTGGAAAGTTTTGGTTATAATAGCCAAGTGATTGATGACAATATAGTTTCCATATTTCAGTCAATCAGAAACTATGACATCAGACTTCTATATCACAAATATTATGTTTTTCGTACTGTCATGTTACAGGCTATGGTCTTCTTTTCTGATTTATAAATAGACCCTTTCACGATAACTGCAGTCCTGCATTAATCCGGGACATTTGTGAATGGTTATAATACCCTTGCCCGTAAAATGACATAGTAGAACAATTAAATGTGTTTACGACGTCACAATTTTTCTGCAAAATCATAATTTTCCCCACTTACAAATGTCCCAGATGAAAGTAGGACAGCAGTTATTGTGAAAGATCTTACGTTTTTTCCCCGAATCTGAATCTCCTTTTTGTTGACTAGACGATGAACTTTTTTCTTTCAAATCTGCTTCAAATCTTGCCAAGTCGGCATCTAACTTTCGTATATGTTTGTCAACCTGAAATAAATTGAGGTCAGCATTAGTAGACATAAAGTCAGGATCGAAATGTAGAGCAAAGTGTGGATTGAGGAATAAATCTAATCCTAATGTACAAAATCAAAGTGTGGGCCTCTTGTTTAGAAATGGGTCATGTTACTATCCTCAAATAAATATGAACCATTATTCTGTACCAAAGATCATTGCATTCAAATTTCAGAAGGATTTGCTTGATTAGAATGAACAAAAGTTATTGCATGGAAACCATTGTGTCTACAACAATGATGATGACACACCCATAACATAATACAACCACAAAAAGTTTTGCAGTCATGAATATAAAAATTATATGATAGTCAAATGACATAGGTAAGACTGACATATACACAGTCTTCGCACTAACCCACTTGCCCAAAGCCTGGGACTAGTAAAACTGGATTCGAACAAGTGAAAATTATGAAAGAATTTGCATGAATAAATATAATTTTTTTCTCTAAATTTAGCTTTCAGGCAAGTAAGATGCAAACAAAATAAGGCAAAAACTGTATACATTATTTCTGACCTACATTTACATGATCATGTTGTAGTAATAATATTACTATTAGAACAAAAACATTGCAGAAGACAACAAAGTTGGAAAAGGGACATACCTCTGATGGGGATGTGAAAACCAGAGAAAAAAAAACCTATTACATGGAAAATAAAATAGGAGCAAATCAGTATATAATGACAAGAAAATTAGTATTGCTATGGCAACCATCATATCTATGCTCTAATTAATTTCTTCAATAAATCTCTGACTTACGTAAGATATAAGGGCTGTCGTGGTCGTATGTTAGTTGGATTTACAACTACCTATGCAATCAGTGCCTATCACTACTAACGTAGTGAGTTCGAACCCCGCTCATGCAGGGTGTAGTTGTTACAATATCATTTGATAAAGTTTGACAGTGACTTGCGACAGGTTGTTGGTTTTCTCCAATTTCCTCTACCAATAAAACTGACTGCCACGATATAACTGAAATATTGTTGAAAGTGGCGTTAAACACCATAAGCCTAACCCCCATCCATACAAAATTTTCAGTGAAGACACCACATTCAATTTCAGTAAAAATCCAATCCAGAAAAACAATCCCAACCAGGTGAGTTAAAAGTCTTATTCTATTCTTACCATTTCGTATGTCTGCATGGCTAACTGTACTTTGTCGTCACCAAATTCTTTACTTTTTGAGAACATTTTTTCTATAGAATCCAGTTGTTCAGTACGCTTTTCAGGTGGCATCCCTCGAACATTACCCAGATAGTCGACAGCCATTTTGTCA
Organism: Bathymodiolus septemdierum; assembly: GCA_963383655.1. Taxonomy (NCBI): domain Eukaryota; kingdom Metazoa; phylum Mollusca; class Bivalvia; order Mytilida; family Modiolidae; genus Bathymodiolus; species Bathymodiolus septemdierum. Next base: position 20,190,651 of record OY726530.1, on the reverse strand, counting down.
ATTTCTTTCATCAGATCTATAAATACAATCAATAAATTTCATACATTCATCGTTCTATTGCAGAGCGTTCAATATTTGTAAATTGTAACATGAATGCATTCTCTTCCTTTGATCTTTTTATGATTTATATTTCAGAATGTAAGCAACAGCTAAGAACTATGAAATAATACACGCAGATACAAGATATTGCAAACTTTAAATCTGGGCTGTAGTTTTATTACTATCAGAGAGCCGTGCAATAATCAATGGACCTAGATGTGATATTGCATGGTTTGATGTTACAAATCATTTATACCACAGTTTTCCAGCATTAAGCAATCTCACGCTTCGTGTTCAATTGTTTAACCGTTTAACTCGGAAAACCATGGTGTGAATATTATGTGTACCAGTACATCATTGGCACTTTTGATTCAAAATAAACATATATTTCATGAATATCTTGTACGTCGTATACATGTATAACACTCTGAAATTCAGAGGTAGAAAATACTATTTTAAATGGATAAAGTTTATATACCCGATACCACACCGTTATGCTTTAATTTAAGAGGGAGACTTGCTTGCTGAAAACTAAATGACACGGCTGGTTCTTCATTGGTTAAAACTGTCATGAATGTTTTTAATGTCATTCTAATTTCAAAACTTCTTGTTGCAAGTACTGAATAGAAGAATATCAATCAGATAATTGTTAATAAGAAAGGTTTAAAGATACCAAAGTGATCAAAGAATGAAAGACAATACATGGACAAAAGCAAGCACAACTCTCTAAATACAATGCATATTTAATTATCAACAGCAAAAAAGGTTTCATTTCAGTAAAATCTTCATCTATGACTATAAAATATTACCTTGTTGTGCTCTTTGATCTAGATATATCATTAAAATATTACCTTGTGCTCTTTGATCTAGGTCTCTCATTAAAATATTACCTTGTGCTCTTTGATCTAGGTCTCTCATTAAAATATTACCTTGTGCTCTTTGATCTAGGTCTCTCATTAAAATATTACCTTGTGCTCTTTGATCTAGGTCTCTCATTAAAATATTACCTTGTGCTCTTTGATCTAGGTCTCTCATTAAATTAAAATTTCTTTGTAATTCACCCGGTAATGACTCTAAACCTTAAAAAAAAGTTTAACTTTAAATCATACAAGTAAATAATGGAAGCCTTATTGAGATTTTCCAATATTACAGTCTGCACTAAAAACCACTAGCCCTATGACCCAGTCTAGTAAAAATAATTTCGAGCTAGTAAAAATTGCATAAAATTTGCTTAATCAAATAGAAATAATTCTTCTAAATTGCTGTTTCGGCTAGTTTGTCAAAATGTTTTGGGCACAGATTTCAATAGACAGAGACAACTTTAATATACAAACTAGAGAAAGTTGATCTGGTGATCACAGATACCCCCACATTCCAAATTTTGAATGAGGCAATGAAACATGTTGTGATTTATCTTACAACTTATTCATTTCATGGCCATCAAAAATTTACAAATTCTTGTAATTGACAATGTAGTAAACTTTTCAATGCTTGTCAAATGAATTTAAATCAGATTACCCGTAATCATATCCTTTTTTCTTTCACTATTTACATCAAAACACTGATTATAAAACATACATGTATGATGGAAACACACTTGTAATGAAGGAATGCTGAGAAAAGTGAACTGGTGTAACAATTACTTATGAACGGTAAATGTGAAATACATCATAATCAAACTTAACCTGTATTTTATTGCATACAGCATTGTGTTAAAGTTTGAAAAGATTTGGTTGAGCGGTACTTTAAATATCATTCGGAAACCTAAAAAGTCCCTATTTTCTAAGAGAAAAGGGGCCATAACTCCGGAACGGTAAATGTGAAATACACCGTAATCGAACTTAACCTGTATTTAATGGTCCACAGCATTGTGTTAAAAGCTTGAAAAGATTTGGTTGAGCCATACTTTAAATATCATCCGGAAACCTAAAAAGTCCCTATTTTCTAAGAGAAAAAGGGCCATAACTCATGAACGGTAAATGTGAAATACACCGTAATCAAATTTAACCTGTATTTTATGGTACACAGCAATGTGTGAAAGTTTGAAAAGATTTGGTTGAGCGGTACTTTAATTATTATCCGGAAACCAACAGTGTGACGGACGGACCCCTATATACCCCGACTCTCCTCGAGCGGGGGCATAAAAAAAATGTAGACATGATAATTAATGTCTTTCACTGGGTGAGTGTTGTGTTATGTGTGTTTAATACTTTCAACAGAATCATTCATGGCACTCAGTTTTATCAGTTGAAGAAACTTGAGTGAGTGAGTCATTGGGTGATTATGGTTTAATGCCAAATGAGCAATTCTTAAGCCATATCATGGCTGAAAATAAGTTACATTTTCATGAGATGATCTAGACAAACATGCCAAGTTGGATTTTTAGTGCTAGATCATTGAAACAACAGTCTGCAGGTAGACACGTCACTCCACTCGGACACATTATTCTGATTCCTAAACAACCAGTCTTTGCTCTTACTCCTTAGTGCTGCATGCTTAGTGGAGAAGCAACAAATACCAAATTTATAGTCTTTCGTTTGACACCAGGGTTTGACACTAATTTATGAGGGTTGGTAGTCCACAGGACCACCTAAACAAAATATTGGGTAGTCCTGATGTGTCGCTGGTAGTCCGGCGAGGGCTGCAACGCTGCCCGAAACTGCTGGGGGGGTTTGGGGGCATGCTTAAAGAATTTTGTTTTAATTAGATGCAATATCCTGCCATCTGAGCAATTTCAGTGGTACACAAATGTTCATTTTATGATTGAAAATATTGAGTTTTTTTCCACAGAAATAAGGAAAATATCTTAAAAAAGCAAAAATTCAGTAATATCAATATATCACATTTGATTATTTTTGCTTAGTGTCGATTATACACACATTTTAAACCCAAATGAGTATAGTCAAAAAACATTTTCGCGATCCCGATAGTGGCGGTAAAATGTACATCTCGCCACTAATAATAGTCGGCCCCACAGATTGCGTTCGGGAATAGCATGCGTAAAAGGAAGAGATGCTCCGGGAAATGCTTACAATCGGCCTTGAGAAGGGACGAAACGTAGTGTCGTACTGCTGACCAACAATATGATACAGGACCAAAACAAATGTCGGTCATCTTTGCGTAAAGAAATAAATTTTACCGATTTTGGAAATTTTTAATTACAGTTACAATACCCAAGACTAATTTTCAGGTAGTCTGAAGTACTACTCATTACAAAGCTTCAGGTAGTCCTCTGTAAAATTAGGTGGGCACCGGACTACTGTTAGCGTCGAACCATGGACACGACCGTGGCTCGAACCCAGACATACCACATTTCGAGAATTCTGAAGTATTTTGAAAAAAATCTATTCTATTTTTGTCTTACTACGACGCAGTGACTATAACATCATGTGTTTGCCATCAGACGTCTACCGGTAAAAATGTCATCAACATTTCAGAGATTTTAACTTTATGCTTGTTCTAGACCAATAAAACCCGCCTAAAATTAAAATAGTATAATTACCTGAACCCTAACCCTTTATGATCAGAATCATTAAGTTAATATGCTTATTACTAAATATACAAATCCCATAGATATTTGGGCGAGGGTGCCATGTCAAAATATTTTATTTCATATTTATGATTCAGTTTCATTAAGATTTTTATCAAAAATTAAAACTTAAGTAAAGACGGGTCCACAAGACCACATTCTGCAGTCTGTTGTGGCAGACGGATTCTTTCGCCAACTTCACTTCTTCCAATAAAGTACATGCCACTGTTGTGGATTATCGTACTAATAAATAAATAATAAATAAAGTTTTATTTAGAGTCGATACATATCACAACATACATAAAAAACACAAGCTCAACAGAGCTTTTCAAATCGACTGGCGCATGTGGTGCAAGGAAAACTATGTACAGGTGAAGTAATTTATATACAAGGTGCGATTAAAAACATCCAGTAGATCTAGTGTCTGATGGTGGTGGCCTGGATCTGGGACTTGAAGCAGTCGATAGAGAGCGCTATGACTGCTTGTGATGGTAAAGAGTTCCAGATACGAATGCCATCCGGTAAGAAGGATTTCTGATAGATGATGGTCCTTGCGTATGGCACCAGGAAAGTAATGTTATTTTCACTTGGAACAATACCAAGTATAGCAAAGAGAGTACAATGGATTACTTTTATTAATGGGCATCATCGAGAAGAATACTAGGACACCGACATTCATTTTGCTAATAAAATTTGAATTTCAATTAAAATTGCGCCATTTTTCATTCGCATAATGGGCTCTTCCGTTCGTGATTTGTCCTCATTGGATATACAAGATATAATATTACGCTATTTGCTTGGGAATATCACATCTAAACAATATTATTTAATTCCTTTAAACGACATATTTAGCCCATAAAACTCACTATCTAAATAGTGCTCAAGGTACATCGCAGTTGCCATTTTTGATGGACCAGAATGACGGATCACGTGATTTTTCCATGTTGATAACGAGTTTCGATTGGAGTTGCTAACATCGATATGTTTAAACGTTTAGACGATTTAGACAGAAATTTAATAATGGGTGCGTTAGTATTTATGCCTGTAGGTGGCCATATATACTAGTTAGAATGTGTGTGGTTGTATAACTAACTCGAATATTGAGCAATTTTCAACTATATCATAACTAGAATAAGATTTATCCTGCACTGGATTAACTGGATATTTTTTTTTATGTACGGTTCCTGACCAATATATAGTTTTTCTGGTACCTCATTCATGTTGAGCGACGGTAATAATTTAAACGCGGACGTCCTTGAAAACACCACCAACACGTTTTTAAAAGAAGCTTGTTTGTGCTCTTTTTAGACAATTTGGTAGCTGTTTTGTGGTTTTTTACATTGCAGGATAAGCATAATATACGTACATTATTAACAATAAAAACTTATATAGCTAGGGCATGAAAATAGATTGAGTCAAAAACTGAAGCAAACTGTAAGGGCTGTAAGTATATCATTTCTCAGACCTCAACTGAAATTGCAACAATAGAATAACATAGCTGTAGCTAATTGTTTTAATTACTGGGAAGTATTAACGTTCACACCTGTCTGTACTGGGAAGTATTAACGTTCACACCTGTCTGTACTGGGAAGTATTAACGTTCACACCTGTCTGCATGTAAACAGTTCGATAGATATATAGCAGTAAAAACCAAACTTCTAGTCAGTGATTTGATCCGACATTGATTGAAGAGGTTGTCTTGTAAATATATGTGTGCTATATTTTTTTAATATTTATTACTATTTCAAAAAGTCTTTCGTGCAACATTCTTTGAAAGGGTTTGATCTTTCTTGTGAATAAAAGTCAAAGGATGAAAAGGAAACATGGTGGGATTTACACGGTTAAATAATGTTTTTCTTTCTTTAATAAATAAATATTTATGTCACGTTTGGCTTGCCGTCTGTCAGCCGTCCGTTTGGCTTGTTCTGTGGGTCCGTTTGGTTTGCTCTGTAGGCCCGTTTGGTTTGCTCTGTAGGCCCGTTTGGCTTGCTCTGTATAGGTCCGTTTGGGGAAAAAATCTGATAAGAAATGACCTCGCAACATAATTTTTCTTTAAAAAAAGTGGTTTCATATGAAAAATATAGGAACATTATTTAGTGCGGAAAGACTTTTGACCTACATGAATACAAAAAGTTGGAAGATAAAGTGCACGTGGCCGTAAATCGAAGGAGGTCAGTGTAATGGTCGATATACGGATTCTGATTCATTGCCCCTTTGCTATCTTCAAGCTCTTCTTATAAGAAAAGGGAAAAGAAGACATATCTATAAAATACTGTACACAGAAAAATAATGATTGCGTGACACAACATTGTCAACTGTTGAGGGAGATAACTCGGTAAAGACGAACCTGTTATCTAGATTTTTGTAATTAATTGTTACACAAAGAATTCCACTGAAATATTCAATAGACTGCGTGATAAAAGAAACTGGATTGCCGAATACAGCCGTATAAAAGCATCATTTTCTCATGAACTACTTCTCATGCTCAAATCAGACAACATCAATCAAGAAAATACTAAAAGCTATCCATTTACAGTGAAAAATACATGCGAATTTATAAAAAAAATGATAATATTCTAGAAAATAAAAAACTTCTCCTCAAAGATATACAGTACTTTTTTGCAATAGAAAATATTCCAATATGTCAACAAAAATGGGAAATTTATTTCGGAGTAGAATTACCATGGGAAGAAATATGGGGTAGACATTTTAAAATTCTCGCAAATAGAAAATCCAAACAATTACAATGGAAAGTGATACATAGAATAATATATACAGAAGAAAGGTTACAAAAGATGAATAAATCTCCAAATGGTAGTTGTCATTTCTGTAAAAACCCCGAAAATTGAATGCATCTTTTCGTTAACTGTAAATTGGTGGATAGTGTGTGGACAGAAATTTTCCAAAAAATCAATGAATTTTATGAACAAAATGAAATTAAAACTATATCAAAATCAGAAAATTCGATAATCTTAGGAATAAGCCACAGAGACGACCAAATTAACGCAATAGTCAACAGGATTTTGACAACCACAAAGTGGATGATTTGGAAAGAACGAAATGTTGCTAAATACCAAAAGAAAAAAATTACTAAATTGAAAATTATCAACATAATTAAAAACGAAATTTCATTCATATTTTCTCTTGCCAAAAGTAAAACGGGAAATATTATCTATACAGAAATGACTAATAGGTTCTTACATACGTTCTTGGGAAAGACCGGGTGATCTTCCACGAGTGATAGAAATTTTATGTCTTTTCGCGAGTGGAGCGCAGCGAAACGAGCGAAAAGACACAACAATTTCTATCACGAGTGGAAGATCACCCGGGCTTTCCCAACAACGCATGTAAGTACCTATATCTTCCGTAAACCAACAACTTTCACTATCTCGAACTCCTAGAGACGCCCGCCATTGATCAGTAACTAATTTGCAAACATTATCAGATCAATATCATTGAGCGTTATGAAATACACATTACATAAAATTTACTTTTGTGACACCGACTAATAAACTAAGTAGCTTTCTACTGATATTTGAGCTTTTCTCACTAATATTTTATTGAAAGTACAGTATTTTACTTCATGAGACACCCCATACATGAAATATGACGTGACACATATTTTGACGTCATTGAAGAATGACGTCAAAGGTACGGAAAAGGACATCTAGAAATACGAAAAAAAGAAAATAAAAGACACAAATATATATTTAATACGGTTGGAATCTGTATTTGAAAAAAAAACAATTGTTAAATCCGTAATATATCTGTAATTCAGCTATCATACAGGGTTATATAATGTGACATTCCAGGCTTAGGGTATATATTTAAACGATTTTTTTTTCTTGTTAGAGGCGTTCTGATTAGATGTCACAACGAGTAAAGACGAGTGCACGTGGACTCGTCTTACCTCGGTCGTCTTCACCCGAAAACGGCCATTTATGGAAGAAAAATATGTTTTGTATCCAACTGTTTCCATATGAATTAATTTATCTGCGTCACGGTGTTGTAAATGACCAGATACACACTCCTTTCTAGTACATTGTTGTATTGATACATATATTGATTATTTCTTAATTACAAAGCTGTCTGTTAATATGTAGACCCTATAGTGTATATGTTATTTATTAATCCAACTGCATTTTCCCTATAATTCCATTTGAATGAATAACACAAACTGATGATAATTGTAGGTCCCAAGAATGAAAATAGGAAAATGTATGTAAGAATAAATAGCCACGCTGCTGTCGTAAAACTACACCCAAAACAATAAGGTGTGTTCGATTTATCAGGTAACTGCAGTTAGTTTTATTTAGTGATACCGTTCTCAAATCGTTATAATTAGTTTTTCTATTTGCTACAGTAATATTTGTTATAAAAAATAAAGTTAAAAAAAAAAAGAAAAAAAAAAGAAAAAAAGAAAACAATTATTGATAACCCAAACTCTTTTGTGAGAAGACAAACTGATGATATATATGTTGTTAAATTAAATGTACATGTATGTTTGCAATTTTCATTTTGTGAATGAAAGGGAGTGTATTTTTTTACTCAATTTGATATTTGCCCTGGTCAAATGAGTTATGTAAACCACAGGGGCCCCTTAGTAGCTCCCCTGGGCTACATAGGGTAATTATATAGCAGGGTTTTTGAATAAAATGATCTGAAATTTAAAAAAAACAAAAAAACAAAAAAAAATTGTTCACATGCACAATATTTTTGTCTTTATCAATGTGTTAATTTTTATACAGTTGAACCTTGCTATTAACGAACTCATATTAGTCATTTCCTCTGATAGCTTGAAGTTAACAAGTTTCTCATAGTAGTAGCTTCAAGCTTGATATTTTCGAGATAACTCAAATTCTCTATTTCAAGTAAGTTCGAGTCCCTATGAATTTTACACAAGGTTCAACTGTTATTTATTGTTCATAAAATTAGCAGCAACATGAAAAAATACAGATGAAAAATGATAGATTGATCATTAATTATGAAACTGCTTTCATCCGGTCCCTCCATCTGTCACAAAAAATTGTACATGCAAATCCTATATTTTAAAAGTGAATCCTTAAAACTTTGCTTTCTTACGATATGGAGAATTGCATCTCTTTACAGCATATTCACTGGACCATTTTTTTGAAGGATTATTGTGTTTTATGTATGCATGAGTTTGCTTTTATGTATGACTATGTATACATGAGCTTATGTTTTATACTAATGTCCATGCATGCATGTTTTTTGTTTTATTTTTTTGCTTTGTGATGTCATGTAATATGTGCTTGTAAAGTTATTTTATACTTGTATGTGCTTTTTATGTAATAGTCGATTCAAAAGCTCACTAGAGCTTATGTTATGTGTTATAGATATTTCGACTTTAAATAAAACTTATTTGATTTGATTTTATTTGATTTGTTTCGTTTTGCTTTTGTTTGTAACGTGTTTTGTGTGGATTTTCAACGCTATGGCTGCTGCTACTGCAGCTGCGACGGCGGTGGCGGAGGAGGAGGGTGGCGGCGGCGGCTGCTGTTGGAGGAGGAGGAGGGCGGCGGCGGTTTCTGCTGGTGGAGGAGGAGGAGGTCTCTTTGTGTGTAATTATGACTAACACAGAAATCTTCCATATTTTCCATGTCATTTCACTATTCAACTTGCCTTTTTTCCATAATTTCCATATCTTTCCACTATTTTCTTCCATATTTTCCATATCATTTCACATTTCATCCATATTTTCCGTATCATTTCACAATTTTCTTCTGTATTTTCCAAATCTTTTCACTATTCAACTTATCTTTCTTTTATAATTTCCATATCTTTTCACTATTTTCTTCTGTATTTTCCATATCTTTTCACTATTCAACTTGGGTTTCTTCCATATTTTTCATATCTTTTCACTATTCAACTTGCCTTTCTTCCATATTGTTCATATCTTATCACTATTCGACTTGCCTTTCTTCCATATCATTTCACATTTCAACTTACTTTTCTTCCATATTTTCCATATCATTTCACATTTCAACTTACTTTTCTTCCATATTTTTCATATCATTTCACATTTCAGCTTACTTTTCTTCCATATTTTCCATATCATTTCACTATTCAACCTACTTTTCTTCCATATTTCTCATATCTTTTCACAATATTCTTCTGTATTTTCCAAATCTTTTCACTATTTGACTTGCCTTTCTTCCATAATTTCCATATCTTTTCACTATTTTTTTTCTGCATTTTCCATATCTTTTCACTATTCAACTTGGGTTTCTTCCATATTTTTCATATCTTTTCACTATTCAACTTGCCTTTCATCCATATTGTCCTCAAATATTGTTTTGTCCGTACCCATATACTACTAACGGGGTTCGAATTCATAACTTTAGTGGTGATAGGCACTAATTGCATATGCAGTTGTAAATCCAACTACGACGACCCATGAGGGAAATAAGGGTAATAACAAAATTATCGAGCTCCGCACAATCTTACAAAGGGAAAGTCAAAACTCATAAGTATATAAACACAAAATCAGTCAACAACCGGAAAACTGTGAAAACCGTAATGACCCTGACTTGGTACAGGCATTTCTAAAGAAATGGTGGGTTGAATCAGATTTTTAAGCGCCAAACCTCCCGCTTTCATTACGGCTCAAAGGTTCCGGCTGTCACTACAACAGTATCGATATAACAATACTGGAACAAAATAGGTAAAATGTAAGTGTCTATAAGGAACGATTTATATCCAATAATTGATACATTGTATTTAATAGCCATAGTTCACAATCATATTTAAACACTTATGTTTTTAATTAATGTAATTGGATTTAAAGCAAAGGATGAGCACCAGATGGTAGAAGGGTCATCACAGAAGAATATAATGAATTGCAAGCATTGCTCGTCTTGTCTATATATTGAATTTCTATTGGTTAACAGTATACCCACTTGTCCGACTTCCTCAAAAACTGGTATAATCTGTCTGCACATCAATTCGAATGTCAACACTTCTTTTTTTCTTTTAGGGTTAAAAACAATTTTATTGCTTTAAGATGGGGAACAATTAAACCACCAATTGACACTATATTGCTCACACTTATTCATTTACTTTAATTTGTGTCTAAGTGTAATGCTGAATAATCTCTCTGTTTATTTACATCCATATTCTTTCTTACTAATTAGTTGTATTTGTAAAAGCAATTCTACAGGAGAAGACTAAAATGCTAAAAAAAATACTGACTACAAATAAGTGATGATACAAGTTAAAAATTGGCTTGGTTCAGGTCTAGTTACTGGTGAAGGTTCACAGGGGTCAAACTCACAAAGGTCTTCAGCAAATCCCTGGGTCGTGGATAGGGGGAGCCTTCTGAATGGGGGATGGGGTTATCAGGTCATAATACGGAAAGCCTGACCATGACCATTTGGAGAGTGAAATGCTACCTGCATGCTAAACACCTCTTTTTGTAGATTTCAAAAAAGAGTAGGCTCATTGTAGCCACTACTAAATACTAAATTTTCGTCCCTAACCATCTCTCCATACCTTGTCACTGACAGTTAAAAGTCGCTGACCCGGTTGACCTATCCCTTTCCTCGTTTCTAGTTTTTATATATGATTGAACTTGTTCTCATCCTAAATATAGCTAAAATACTGCTTGCTGGAAGCTAAGCAATAACCAATCAATCAATCAATCAATCAATCAATCAATCAATCAATCAATCAATCAATCAAGGAGTTTGGTAAAAACATGTATAAGAAGAGTTTGAAGATACCAAAGGGATAATCAGAATCTGTATATGAAGAAGAACACATAAGAATGTTTATATTGTATTTTATTGCAAGGTAACCCTTTGGGTAAAAAGATCTACAAGAAACTAAAATCAGGTTACTATAGTTACACAGCTGAATATACAAATGACTTATGGTTATAATGAATGAACAAATGTATATCAATCTGTCTGTGAATGGTTTATACAGGTGTATAACAAAAAAATAATTAACCCATAATATGGGCAAAAAGAAAGGGATGATCAGAAAATAACAGCACTGATAGTTTATATAGAATATACATCAAGATTAATATTGCAAAAATGAGGTCCTTGTCGGTCAAAGGTATGACATGTGAAAAATATAATATTAATTAATAGGATTTATTTTGTGTATCATATATTATGATCAAATTGTAATTTTTTATGTTTTCCATGTTTTGTTTGTTTGTATTTGTATTTGTTTGACCCACATGGGTGTATTCTTATGCAAATAAAGAATTATTAATGATTGTATCTAAATAATTCAGAGAAAATGTACTGGTACCCAAAAAAAACCAATTAACTCATTATATGGGCATAAAGTAAGGGCTGTCCAGAAACAGCACTAATAGTTTATACAGAACATACATTACATCAAGAAAATTAATGCATATATCTAAATAATTCTGGGAAAATGTGCTAGTACCAAACAAAATATTGAGGAATAAAGGGAATGGATAGAGCTAAGAGGACAAAGACATATAAATAACATTATATATATTTGCATATTAAGAACAATCTAAAATTACAATTATAAAATGTGTCTTTTAAAAACTGTACAATTATAATCTTGAGAATAATATATATAAAAGCATTCATTTACATATAATGAATTAATTAGCATAAATCTTTTTTTTACTGAACTTGTTATTTTAATGGCACATTTTATTACATACAAGTGTTTAAAATTAAACGAGTAAAAATATTTACAATTTATTATGATATATAAAATATATATGTTATATACAAACATCACTGCATTTAAACACACCATTTGCATAGTCTTAATATAAATTGTAATCTAATTGACATTAGATACTTCTTGTATCTTTTTATATATTTTTTTTCCGGAGAAACACAAAGATCCTAACGACATACCATGTGAAGTTATGTCAACTAACCGCCCAATTATCAAGACACTTATATATATTGACCAACCCGACAACAGTTCTCATCAGCATCTGTTCAGTTTTAATACCTCAAGATTTGGTAGGTTCATCACTGATTGGTTGGTTGAAAATATGAACCCTGATATGACCCCATGTGGAATGTCATTAGTGTATAAAGAAAGATACAACAAACATCTAATTTTAACTAGATTGTATAAATAATAAACTATAAACACATGGCAGCAATTCTTAAGCCAGCCATGTTTGATAATTTCAAAGATTGAAAAGAGGGGAAAGGATAAATCAGCTAATGTCACTGAAGTGTGGTGCATTTATTGCAAGGAAATTTGATTTAAAGTCTATGGTGAGATAGAAATTTATTTTCTATTTAATGTAATATCAGGAATATATCTATTATGAAAATGGTATGAAAAATATGTAGTCAAACCTTCCCATGCAGTCACCTCTATTAAGATGTCACCTGTATTAAAAGTTCACTTTTTCTTTGTCTCAAAGTTGACCTCTTAATACAGTTTCAATGGACTTTTATCCAATACACCTAATATGGTAACTACAGAAAAAACAAAACAAACAAACAAACAATAAACAACTCTTTGAACAATACCTCTGTAAATGTCTTAATAATATCATTCAATATAAATGCAATTAATATTTACATATTATTAATAATATAAAAATTTATCATCTATATCTATATACAAACATGCATGTGACTGGAAGATAGATCTACTAACATATCAATCTGATTAAAATCAGCTGTTATAATATACCACACTCCTCCCCAACATCTGACAGAACCTGATTAGAGGACATGTCCAGATGAACTCATGATGCTGGTAAAATCTTAACGGTGCCTTTCAATCCTTTTTTTTTATTATATCACCACAAACGTAAAGTTCTCTGACTAGTTGACTTATTAAATAAGTATTTATATATACAAGTTTCTTTTTGGATATCACCTCTAATCGGGTTCCGTCAGAGGTTAGGGGGGGGAGGAGTGTAGTGTTACAACAGCTGATTAACATATTAAAGAAACCTATTCATTTCTATATAAACCACTGGCCAATGTATCACTCGGGTTCATAATGTCACACATGATTCTCAATAGAATGAAACTAAAAGATGAGCGCAAAAAAGTACTAAAGGCATACAAAGTTTGTAATGCAGTAAAACCTGCCCTAGCAACACCCTCTATTAAGCAATAACTTGTCTTATGTGACATTCATTTTTATTTCCCTTTGTAGTGCATTTCATATTAATTTACCCTGTATTAAAGCACCCATCTGTCTTATGTGACATTGTTTCAATGTTTCCTTGGACAGTCACATAAGACAGGTTTGACTATATATATATATATATATATATATATATATACACGTCTAAAATGTTAGCACAACGATATAAAAAAAAGATGTTAAAATGTAACAAAAATAACTATAAGTCTACAAAAAGACTATAATTATAATTAAATCGACGGATATTTCGTTTGACCGACAAGCTTCATCAGCGTCTGTAATCTGATTTGAAAAATGGTCACGTGACCATCAGTTATCATGACGTAAATTACTAAAAATCATATTCTTGAACTTTATACTTTATATTATTCAAGTTTATATGTACACTAATTTATAAACAATATGAAAGCAATGAGAAAATGTAATGATGAAATTTACCAACTAGCTAAGGACCAGGCACTGATTAAAAAGTTAAAAAAACAAAAGCCTGTTTTAGTTGCCACCTATATACATGTATATTAAGCAATAACTTGTTTTATATGACCTAATTTTTATTTCCCTTTGCATTGCATTTCATTGAATTTACTAAACCTGTGTTAAGCAACCACCTGTCTTATAAGATTCTCTTACACTGTTCCACTGGAGGGTCACAAAAGACAGGTTTAACTGTACTATATAGACAAAAAGTTGACAGAATTATCATTAGACAATAAAATAAATATCATGTGTGGCATATTTACCTGTATATATGGCATATTTATCTTTATATATTAATTTAAAATTAACATTACAATCTATACCCATTACTGATCCAATTCTAAAAATGATCGAATCTGTTATTTTTTTAAGGGATATTGTAAGGTTAACAGAACGATTTTTGGGATCCAAGGATAAGGTTGATTTCATTCTTAAAAAAATAAAATTGGGGTTAGGGTGCTTAATGCCACTTTCAACAATATTTCAGTTATATCGTGGGGCATAGTTTTATTGGTGGAGGAAACCGAAGGACCCGGAGAAAACCACAGGCAAGTCACTTTTGGTGTTTATTTATGTTTTAAGTATATTTTCAGTTTTCAAAATATTTAGGAAAAAAAAAAAAAAATCGCAGACACTGCAATAAATATGTTTAATGGCAACAGATGAGTGTATTTATATTTATATGTCAAGGATTTACTGCACCATTCTACTGTGTGATTAAAAAATAAAAAAAAATGATTGAGGAAATATTATCATTATTATCTACCTGCAATTGTGTGATTTTGAGCAATAATAAAGAGGTCAAATAAATTTCAGTGTTATTTAGTCATGGACCTAATAAAGCTTTTCTGGTACCTGATTCATGTAGAGCGATGGAAAGAAACGGTAACAGTATAATCGCTGACATCACAGATGACACCATTTAAAACGAAGCTTGTTTTGGACTTTTTGATATTGCAGGATAAACACAATATATGTACATGTCGCTAAATATAAAATTAATTTGCACAGGTAGTACCTGTTATAAAGTTTGTACAATTAAATTTTATATTTTCCTACAATGTACGTATATTGTTTATATATTTCTGAGATAAACATTAAACAATGGCACCATTAATATCATGATGTGGGAGTGGTTTAATTAGATATGACAAACGTGTACTGTGGAATCATTATTAATCATGGTCCACTTAAACCACGAAAATAAAAATCCAACGAAATACAATTTTCCCATTGATTGTTGCCAGTAGGCATTTACAATAAAAAATCCAGGGATCAATGCATTTTGTAGAAACCATGAAAATTGGTGCCAACGAATAAATGTACTAACACAGTATTGGTATATGGAACTTGAAGAATGATTTTCGGTAATTAAATGTTAAATCTTGTGTAAGAATAGCAATTACAATACAAAACAAATAAAAAGGACTAACAAATTATGCAAGTTCATTTCAATCATTAAATGTTTGTCACTATAAAAGAATATTACAATAAGCTTAAAGTATTGAAAAAAAGCACACAATGCATTCTTCAAAAATAAGAACCATTTCCGATTAAAAAAATTTCAATATAGGTGTTGGGCTATGGGTCACTTTCAACAATATTTCACATATCTTAAGTCAGTTTTATTGGAGGAGAACACCCCCTCCCTGTCCCCTAAAAAAAATCCCAATAAAGCAGACAATAAAAAGCCAATAACAAATGTTTATCACAGATATTTACTTCAACTTGCATTAAAGCTATATTTACTTCATTATAACTTGAGCAACAACAATATTTTGTGATCTTAATATCATGAATTATCATTAGTGTATTCAGGACCAGATTATGACCTTTTGGGGCCCCTAGGCTAATGAAATCATACCCCCCCCCCCCTCCCCTCAATTCAGCAATGCAAAATATTATACTAATTTTTCACCAACAAAAATTATATTTGAAAATCTTTTAGCAGTCCCCTCAAGCTGGAGGACCCCCCAAGCCAGAGGGGCCCTAGGCTGCAGACTATACTAGCCTATAGTATAATCTAGCCTGAATGTATTTCTTGTTCTCTTAAATTAGTAACTAATGCCCACTTCTACAAAATTCCTAAAACATGTCCTAATATTATTTGTTAAACTTTTGTTATTGTCAATAAAAGAAGGGTTAGGGTTATGGTGTTTAATGCCACATTCAACAATATTTCAGTGAAGGAAGGAATATTAAAAATAAATTTAAAATTTAAAAAACCCATTAAAATTGAACTTAAAAAAAAAAAAAAAAAACAATTGGGTGTTAGTACTTTTTGGCCCTGTCGTATCTCAGAAACGATATTAGAGCTAAAACAAATTTGTTGGAATACTTTAAAAATGAATTTTTCTTAGAAATTCAATGAAAAATAAAACATATACAAATAAAATGTACTATGATTATTGAAAAGTTTTACTACTAATACATATAACTGTACACAAACAGATAACAGACAAAGTCAGCAACAAAGATTAGAGTTTGACTCCAATATACTTTTATAAACTACATGTATGTACAAACAGCCTTAACAAACAAAATAACTCATTTTGTTGAATTTTTACTCTCATTGAGAAATATAAATCTTAAGAACAATGTACAATGACATGATCATAATTAAAATAATACACAATTGAATTTCTCAAAGTTTTTTTTTACATATACATGTTCTTCAAACTCAGAATATTCACTATTCAAACAAAATTTTATATGAATCTAGAATTGCACATGTTGCAAGAACTGATAAATCCAGTTTAACCCTGCCACATTAGTGTGGCTGTTCCAAGCCATGACCTATATTTCCATCTGTTTCAAATCTTCTGTGAGTGTCTTTTGTGTATTGGAATGTGATCCTTATTAGTAGATTGGTTGTGGATTAGGGTTATGGTGTTTAGTGCCACTTTCAACAATATTACAGCTATATCATGACGGAACTAGTTTGTGCTATATACTAACGGGTAGATAATATTTCTCTCTATTATCATTTAAATGTATAATGCAGGGCTTTCAATATTTTTCAAATGTATCAGTACTTCACTATTTACAGGTGGTACTTATTATTAAAATTTGAACAATTTCATGAATATCTTATTCAACACTCTTTCAAATCAGGAGGTACCAAAAACCATTTTAGGCAGGTAAAAGTACCTGGTACCACCCCTTATTGAAAGACCTGTTAATGGTGTATATTTTAAGAAAGGTATGTGTATGTGTGTCTTTGCATAAAATACTATTAGAAGGTGCAAAAAATGTGTTCAAATTTTTATAGCAACAATTAAATTAGTTTGAATAAAAAATAGATCAAAGTTACCATGGCACAATTTCGTGAAAATATATTCATAGTTAGTAAAAATTACAACCAAAGAACAAATATTTACATTGTTCTCAAGGGAAAATCTAAAAAATACAAACTGTATCTACAACAAAACATGGCAACAATTTAAATCAACGTCTTGAAGAAAATTAGTTGGGTCTGTAAACTTTTGAAATTTAAAATTTAAAAACTATATCTCCACTATAGTTTGCTTTAAACCTAGGTTATACTTCTATTTTAAACCTAGGTTATACTTCTACTTTAAACCTAGGTTATACTTCTACTTTAAACCTAGGTTATACTTCTACTTTAAACCTAGGTTATACTTCTACTTTAAACCTAGGTTATACTTCTACTTTAAACCTAGGTTATACTTCTACTTTAAACCTAGGTTATACTTCTACTTTAAACCTAGGTTATACTTCTACTTTAAAGAATGGCACTGAAAATAGTATTTAAATTTTAAATTTGTAAGTACAACCTTTCTTTAATTTTACTGGCCAATATATTTACTATAGCCTAGTGGTTTAATTGAACAACTGTCTATTATAACATTATAATTATTAACATTTAAAACCGTTAGTGGCATGAAGTAAACATCTCAATAATTCTACATAAAAAAATATGTATTATGATGTGCACTGAAAAAGTTTGATTTAGGTTAAATTGAAATAGACCTTTTAGTTTTACACATTTCTGAATTGATTCTAAAATTATGTTTTTATAAGAGTTATTTCCCTTACGACAGGCAAAACCTCCTGAATTGATTCTAAAATTATATTTTTATAAGAGTTATTTCCCTTACGACAGGCAAAATCTCCTGAATTGATTCTAAAATTATGTTTTTATAAGAGTTATTTCCCTTATGACAAGCAAAAACTCCTGAATTGGTTATAAAATTATGTTTTATAAGAGTTATTTCCTTTATGACAAGCAAAATGGTGCCCATTCTAATATTTAAACATGAGACATGAAAGGGCACCCTTTTTCCTACATTAAAGGGAAATAACTCAAATAAATAATCTTAGAATCTAGTAGGAAATGTGCCAATGGTCTATTCCATGATTAAATATATTGATAAATCTATTATTAAATACATGTAATACTGTGTATTATATAAAATCTATGTATTTTTACATTAATATGAAACCGGCACGGCCTTGAATGCTCGCGCATCTGAAAATTATCTGGCAATTTCATCAAAAAGTGTCGAGATTTTTTGGGCCGAGATATATTGGGGACGACTTTTTTTTAGGGCCGAATCTAGTCTCATTCAATCGAGCTGTCGTTCCTTACGAGAGAGGGTACGAGACTTCAGGATCACCTTTGCGCTTTATGTTAAGAAGATCTTCATTAGTTGAGTGTGTTAGTGTGTTACCCGGAAACCGGTGTTTACAAAACGTAAGGAACGATAACTCGAATAACAAATACAAAACGTAGAATTTTTTTTTCTTCGACAATTTGTTCAGCCATGTTTGTTAAAAAATCCTAAGTACATATTTTATACCATAAAGAGCTCGCTTAAGCTCGCATAATAATGAGGACTAAAATAGTAACAAATAAACAACAACAAATTTTGCTATACAGAATCTGATGTAGATAAATCACAAGACTCTGGTTCTTTTGAAGCCATCCCAGAATCTAAAGTACTTTCAAAATCTTTCTTTTTCATTGTCTCTTCCTCGTGTTCTGATGGCAGTCTCTGTACACTACAGGTGGCGCCCTCGTCTGTTCCTGTTATAGTATGATTGTACTGTTCTAGATGACTGTCTATCTGGTTAGTTATATCACTTTCCAGTGGAGAATCTGGATCTGGAAGACACAAACATTGGTGTGAGTGAGTGAGTGAGTGATTGTTGTTTAAATGTCAATGCAGCAATTTTTCAGCTATATCAGGGTGAAAACAAGTTAAACTTGAATAAAATGATGATGAGGTCCACTTTGTACTAGGCCAACACGCTGAGTTGGTTTTTAAGTGCTAGCCCACTCAAATAACAGTTCGCTAGAAGACATGTCACCCCACTCAGACACATTTACCCGATTCAGAGCTAACCAGTCTTTGCTCTTTCTCCTTAATGCTGTGTGTAAACTAAACCTATGCCTTGTGCAGCAGACAATAGTTGGTCATGGGAAACTAAAGTTAGAGCACAGTAGACACATTCAGTCATAGCATTTGTTCAGACTAGAACAGATATTATATCATTTCTATTGCTACAGAAAAAAAATATCACAGAATTGAATTCTGGACAGAATAAACTGCATAGAATATTTGTTTATCAAAGAAAAAATATTATGGAGTTGTTCATAACAAATTAACCAAAGGAACAAATATTAGACATAACAAATTTACATTCACAAATCAACCATTTAAAAATCATGATTGTGAATGATTGACATAGTCCTTCAATCCAAAACTAATGGTGCTAAAATTTAGCTATAAATATAATTTTTCTTGAATATCATAAATAAATCCAAACTAATTAACGTACAACGAAATATACAGACATTATTGTAATCTACTTACATTGTGGGGGGCCATTGTGGTGATGATTGTATGGTAGTTGGATACCTATATGCAATCAGTGCCTATCACCACAACATTGTGACTTCGAATCCTGCTCATGTGAGGTGTACTCGATACATCTTTATGTGATAAAGTGTGTCAGTGACTTGTGGCAGGTCATGATTTTCTCCGGGTACTCCAGTATCCTCTACCAATAAAACCGATTGCCAAGATATGATATTTTGTTGAAAGTGGCGTAAAACACCATAACTCTAAGCCTAACCCCCTGTGACAAATAACATATACAGAAATATAGTGTCATTATAATAGTCTACTTACACTGTGAAAGGTGACAGTCTGAGTAATCAGCAGCGTCACTTATATGTGGATGCTCAGCCACAACTCTACTAATATTTGAATCAACTGTCAATAAAAAATATATCACACATGTTAGCTTTTAAAGAATAAACATACATATAATATAGTGAGTGATTGTTCTTTAATGCAACTCAGCAAATTTTCAGCTATGTCATGGTAAGAACAAGTTACATTTCGAAGAGATGATGATGATGTAAGTTTTTTTTATAGTGCTAGCTCACAGAAACAACTGTCTGCCAATAGACATGTCGCTCCACCAGGACACATTACCATCCAAACAGTCTTTGATCTAACTCCTTAATGCTGCATGCTTCCCGGAGAAGCAGCAAATACATAAATACTAATTAATACAACTTGTATACATGTTTTTATCTACTATTAAGTATGCTTTATCTCAAAATACAGGATTTTACCAACCAGATACAAAACCTTTTATCATTTACACTATATGTATGTGATACAAGATGCATTATTATATATATATCATATATTAATTATCATAAATAGATTAATTTGATTGGACAATGGGTAAAAATCAGAACATGTGATAACACAGGACAAAAATCATATTCCGTGAAATAAAAATCATATTCCACCCCCTCGGAAACCTAGTGGGTTTTCCTGCCAGAGTTATTGTTCTTTGACAGGAAAACGTCAGAGGCACTCAGAACGCATCACTTGCAGGCGACCGTTACAATGGCCACAGCCGAAAAGTGCTTCCATGTGCCATCAGAGCAAGAAATAAACAAGTTATTAACTGACAAAGACAGCATTAATACACAAAAAGCTACAAAATTGTCTGTGAAATGCTTTCGGGACTATTTACGTGAACAGGACCCTGTTAGTGATAATGTCAAGTTTGAAGAGTTCTCCTTGGAACATTTGAACAAATCAATGAAATCGTTTTACATTGGTGCAAGGAAAACTGATGGAATCCATTTTAAAACAAGTGCTCTACAAAAATGTTGAAATGTTGTTTAAGGGTCATATTTCTAATTGGTCAGATTGTTTTCTCTTGGATATTGATCTTGAATCTCTTTATTGTTGTGGATGTGGTTTTTAAATGTCTGAGACAACGTTCCAATGGACTTAAAAAATATATTTATATTTGTCAGCAGTATTTTACATGTATGCGCTTTCTTGGTTTCATTCGGTATAATAAAACATTTATAGCATGCAGGTTCAGGAAATATGAAAATTTATTCACCCACAAGTATCATATTCTTCTGAGGCATTGCCCTCAGGAAATATGATACTCTTGGGTGAATAAATATTCATATTTCCCTCACCCGCATGCAATAAATGTATATTATTGCATGAACTACTCTGGTGACGTCGTTAGTTTGGAATGCTGGAAAAATCACCATGATGCCTTCGTTAATAAATACAAAATGCCACTGAGAAACATATTATAAGCTCTTTACCAATTGTAGGGGACTGTACCATTAATGACTAAACTTTAGGCTCAAAATATCTCCCTAAACAACGTTAAGCAATAGTTGTTTATTTGGATGTTGTTTTATTTATCGGTAAAATTTATAACGTGATAATGTACTTGACGTCACACTAACTGATCATTTTCAGTTTCAGAGTCTGTTGATACTGATACAATGTAATATCACAATATCAAAGGAAAAAATGTTCAATTTAAATTTATCGATAAATAATTTATACATGTAGCATATGTTCAGTATTGTTACAATACAAAATAATTTGTATAATCTGACTAAAATTGTTTTATTTGATTTGAAGATCAACTTTGAGGTTTTATGCTAATATCTTTTTTCAGTTTTTGTTGTATATAATAGTTGTATGGTTACTTGTTTACAATAAAAATCCATTCAATGCAAGGCACAACTTTAACCGTGTAAATGTTTGAGGATAAAATAAACCACGCCTGTACAAACCTTCCTGTATGTCTTTACCAGTCTCCTCAGGTATAGAATTAAATGGAGAACCAGAATGGAACTCAACAGATGAATTAGAATCTGAAAGACAATTAATAATTAAATGGAGAACCAGAATGGAACTCAACAGATGAACTAGAATCTGAAAGACAATTAATAATTAAATGGAGAACCAGAATGGAACTCAACAGATGAACTAGAATCTGAAAGACAATTAATAATTAAATGGAGAACCAGAATGGAACTCAACAGATGAATTAGAATCTGAAAGACAATTAATAATTAAATGGAGAACCAGAATGGAACTCAACAGATGAACTAGAATCTAAAAGACAATTAATAATTAAATGGAGAACCAGAATGGAACTCAACAGATGAACTAGAATCTGAAAGACAATTAATAATTAAATGGAGAACCAGAATGGAACTCAACAGATGAATTAGAATCTGAAAGACAATTAATAATTAAATGGAGAACCAGAATGGAACTCAACAGATGAATTAGAATCTGAAAGACAATTAATAATTAAATGGAGAACCAGAATGGAACTCAACAGATGAATTAGAATCTGAAAGACAATTAATAATTAAATGGAGAACCAGAATGGAACTCAACAGATGAATTAGAATCTGAAAGACAATTAATAATTAAATGGAGAACCAGAATGGAACTCAACAGATGAACTAGAATCTGAAAGACAATTAATAATTAAATGGAGAACCAGAATGGAACTCAACAGATGAATTAGAATCTGAAAGACAATTAATAATTAAATGGAGAACCAGAATGGAACTCAACAGATGAATTAGAATCTGAAAGACAATTAATAATTAAATGGAGAACCAGAATGGAACTCAACATATGAACTAGAATCTGAAAGACAATTAATAATTAAATGGAGAACCAGAATGGAACTCAACAGATGAACTAGAATCTGAAAGACAATTAATAATTAAATGGAGAACCAGAATGGAACTCAACAGATGAACTAGAATCTGAAAGACAATTAATAATTAAATGGAGAACCAGAATGGAACTCAACAGATGAACTAGAATCTGAAAGACATTTAATAATAAAGTTACATACATGTATACAAATAAAATACATGATCTGGATGTTTAAGGTCATTTGACCATATGCCTATGACCACTGACATGAGTAAAGTCTGGAGAGATCTGTGTGGGATGCCCTACTTCCCAATGACTATTATGAAGTCAATTTTAATATTATAAATATAACTGAGTGCACATGGGTTCTCACTCGTCTCTGATACTCACCATAATCAAATTTCAAGAAAGGGTAAATAATAATTAAGGGTTAAAGTTAGGATTATGATGTTTAACACCATTTTCAACAATATTTCAGCTATATCGTGGCAGTCAGATTTATTGGTGGAAGAAACCAGAAGTACCTGGAGAAAATCACAGACCTGTGGCAAGTCACTGACAAAATTTATCACACGGTGTTGTATCGAGTACACCTCGCCATGAAGGGGGCTTGAACTCTCAACTTTAGAGGTGATAGACACTGATTGTACAGGTATTTAGTTGTAAATCTAACTACCATACCATCATGACCACTACGGCCCCCGACTAGTATGAAGGAATTCCAATATTATAAATATAGCTGAGTGCACATGGGTTCTCACTCTGATACCCACCATAATTAAATTTCAAGAAAGGGTATATTATCATTAACATAATAATTATTTTTACAAGGTGAAATTTCTCTCCTGTTCCTCTATAGACACCCTCTATATTTTAGAAGATCTGCACTTGACTTCTGCACATGGCATCTCCAATGACATCTTGTCGTTAATTTGATAATATAGTCAAACCTGCTTTAGTGACCACCTCTATTAGGCAATAACTTGTATTACCATGTGACCTTAATTATTATTTCCCTTCACAGTGCATTTCATATCAATTAAACCTGTATTAAGCGACCACCTGTCTTATGTGACCATATTTCACTATTCCCATGTGAGGTCACATAAGACAGGTTTGACTGTATTCTCGTTCCATTTACAATATCATATTTGGTTATGTATAATACACACATACTGTATTTACCCTAAGAAATTATTTTGTAAAAGGGTATGCATAAAATACATACAAACATGACCAGTGACATTTTTGGTATATGAAATAAAAAATGAATCGTATACTATGATAACACTGTGCTTTCAATATTTTTCAAGTCTACCAGTACTTCACTATTTACAGGTGGTACTTTTTTTTATTAAAATTTGAAAAAAAAATCATGAATATCTTTTACAACACTCTTTAAAATCAGGAGGTACCAAAGACCATTTTAGGAGAGTAAAAGTATCTGATACCGCCCCTTATTGAAAGGCCTGATAACTTACCTTTACTCAGGGATCTTTTAAATTCACCCATATTCGGTAGTTCTGTGTTCATAACAGGATTAGACGACTGAATATTATTAAAATCGGGTGGAGGAATACAAGCTCCTCGTCCAATGTCCATAAATGGCAGACCATTTGTCGTCGGCGAAGGCACTAATTGTGAAGATGAATTATGGAATGACTGTTGTCCAGAGTTTATCACAAAGTCTCTGTATCCATTCTCGGATACTTGTTGTGGAACTGAATCCGCTCTATCTAATACTTGTGGATTCGGCAAAGAGTCTGAACTGTGTATTATTTGTGAATTAGGAACAGAATGGATCCTATGCATAACATGTGGATTTGAGTTAAGTTTTTCTTCCACTTTCAATAATGGACTATTCTCAGAAATATTACTATTTATTTGTTCAATAGTAGATATATTTGATAACTGACGATTTATAGACACGGTACTCGTAGAATCAAATCTGTCGCCAGAACAATCACTGTTGATACGGTCAATGTTGTTATTATTTGGTTTCACTACATTTCTCTGAGGGTCTATGTTACGAATATTATTTAAAGCATTATCCTGTTGTTCTACTGGTAAATCATTCAAGGCCTGCAACTCTTCTGCTTGGTTATTTTCCACTGAAAAAAAGATAAAATAAATGTTCTAAATACTGCTTAAACAATATACAAAATGTACCTTTTGAGTTCAGTGGGTAACTGATTGTTATTTAATGCCAAATATATCATGGTGAGAACAAGTTACTGTTTTATGAAATGATTATGATGTCCGCTTTGTATCACACCAACACGCTTAGTTGCATTTCTATAATGCTATTGCACTGAAACGACAATCTGCGGGTAGACATGCGTTCCACTCTGAAAACATTATCCTGATTATTATCCAAATAGTTTTTGCTCTTACTCCTTAATGCTCAATGGTTAGTGGAGAAGCAGCTAATACTATTCACTGTCTTTGGTTTGATCAGATCTGAGCTCGAACCCACGATCTACCGCACAATGCGAGCATGCTAACCAATATACTACAAAATTTAGCTTAGATCTGTCCTATTGATTCTAAATTACTTTACAATATTTGTTCCCATAGGGGTCGATGTTAAATTTGTCTTGTAAAGGTGGCCATATTAAATTTCTGATTAAAATAAAAAAAATTGGAAGGGTCCTTCCAATGATTACTCATGCAGTTTGGATTCAATCAAATTTCTAGTTTCTGAAAAAAAAAAACATTTTTTTCCCATTTTCCTCCTAGAAAAACTTTGTCCTAAGGGATCTCCAATCGACAAAAAAACATAATAACTTATTTAGGGGGTCATATATGAACATTTCTATCACGTAACATATCCATTCCAAAAGTGGTTTCAGAGAAGAAGATTTTTAAAATTTCAGCCAATTAGAAGGCATAATTGGTCCTATCAGCCATGTTGGATTTCCAAATACCAAAAATCCTATATATATATGTTGAGGATCACCCAAGTAACATTCCTACCAAGTTTATTTAAAATTAGCCCAGTGGTTTTAAAGAAGGGGATTAAAATGTAAAAGTTTACGGATGATGACGATGACGGATGCCAAATGATAGCAATAGCTAAGCTGACACTACCCTTTGGGTCAGGTGAGCTTAAACAAAAATTATCCCTTTTTTCTTGGTTAGTTTGCACTTCTCCATTCACATTTTGATTGTCCAAAAAATGTTTTGTTGAATTTTAAAGTCAAGATAACAATATGTTTATCAGTTAATCCAGAATAAGAGTGATAATATTACTATATAAATAGTTCATGGCATTGAGGGTCCAAAGTGCCATGAACTATTTGTTATTTTATACACAACCGACCAAAACTACTTCAATCAGAACACAATTGGATAATAATTATACAGATATTCTTAATACAAATACTAAAACAATCACTAAAATGACAGATACATGTACATAGAAAAAAATGGATATCTAAATATCACCATTGAAGTTTAATTTCAAGCAGACACATCCTTTAAGGACTTTCAAACAAAGAATCAAAATACACCATACCTGGAGATGACATTTTTGTTTGTTTACGAAATGTAAAACTGGAAACCTATGTCGGTCGATTTCTGGGTTTTATATTATATTGGACTGGGCCCAGTCCAATATACTATATATTGGACCAGCTTGCTTACAAAGGCAAATAGTGTAAATAAAAATGTAAAGTATAATATGAATCAATATACATTATATCTATTAATTACATTTCACATATTTAATCTCCCTCCTACTTATTTTCATTAGGAAAATCCCTCATCAATTTTTAAAGTTCATTTATCAGGAGTAAAATAGCTTACTTTGTTGAACTGTACCTAAAATTAACACGTTTTTTTGTTTCCGATTACTTATTTCATCCATATATCGATTATTTGAGATATACAGTAATTAACATCAACAATACATTCAAAAGGAATGGTGGCTTTGACATATAAAAAATTAAAAGTCAAGCATGATCGATGAAGTGTGACTCAGTTCAGTCAAAAATGTTTTAAAAAAAAAATCTACCAATATTGAAAATTATTGATGGGTAGCAAAATGTTTATATATAAATTACATATGTTAATGCGGTTGTATGAGATTTTTAAAGTGATATTCTATAACTAACGTGACTAAGATACATTTGTACTGAAATATATAATACTATTTAGATAAATATTTTTTTTCTCTCAAATATTTAACAATAATTTCACATACTTTAAAAATAATAATTTTACATTGCTATTTTTTTTTTGTCTAATGCAGTCCAGTCAACTTATAACGAAATTTTAGGAGGACTTGAAATCTTTTCATCATAACCAAACTTCAGCAGTGTCTGAAATGGACGGTTACCCAGTCGCCAAAGGCAACTTATTTTTAATTAGGGTGACCAAAAGTTGTCAAAAGATAAGCTGTCACTGGCCCAAAGAAATATGTCTGGGCGACAAGCTAATAGTCTGTTAAAATATATCAATATCGTCATTTTTTTTTAATTTTTATCGGTCATATGGCCCAAAGAAATATGTCTGGGCGACAAGCTAATAGTCTGTTAAAATATATCAATATCATCATTTTTGTTATATTTTTATCGGTCATTTAAAAGTTTTGCAACTGTATGATTCTACTTCCTATTGATAGGAGCATCTTTCTGAAGTTTTCCTGGAAGCCCCTGTCATTTCGTAATGTCCCAAATTTACTTCCGACCCATGTAACATCCACAATTTATATAATAACTTTGGGTCAGGTGAGCAAAACAGCTGAAAACAATTTCCAATTCACTGAATTTTAAAATTAAACAAGAAATGTGTGCATCACAAAATACGCCTGCCTATATAAATTATCAAACGGTATAATAGTAATGACCCCAAAATAAATAGGGTTCTTCCCCTTCCACAGGGGAATCATGTGGCCAAGTTTGCTAAAGATCCAATATACAGAACTAAAGTTATCGTGCAGAAACGATCCTGTTGTCAACATTTTTATTTATAATAACGGTGACCTTGACCTTTGACCTAATGACCCCAAAATAAATAGGGTTCTTCCCCTTCCACAGGGGAATCATGTGGTCAAGTTTGCTAAAGATCCAATTTACAGAACTAAAGTTATCGTGCGGAAACGACCATGTTGTCAAAAATTATATTTATAGTAAGTGACCTTGACCTTTGACCTAATGACCTCAAAATAAATAGGGTTCTTCCCCTTCCACAGGGGAATCATGTGGTCAAGTTTGGTAAAGATCCAATATACAGAACTAAAGTTATCATGCGGAAACGATCCTGTCAAAAATTCTATTTATAGTAACAGTGACCTTTGATCTAATGACCCCAAAATACATAGGATTCTTCCCCTTCCACAGGGAAATCATGTGGTCAAGTTTGGTAAAGATCCAATATACAGAACTAAAGTTATCATGTGGAAATGACCCTGTTGTCAAAAATTCTATTTATAGTAATGGTGACCTTGACCTTTGACCTAATGACTCCAAAATAAATAGGGTTCTTCCACTTCCACAGGTGAATCATGTGGCCAAGTTTTGTAAAGATCCGATATACAGAACTAAAGTTATTGTGCGGAAACCTGCGTGGACGCCCGCCCGCCATACCCAATCACATAATACGGCCCCGTCTCGAGACGGGCGTATAAAAAGTATGTCATTTCTTTGAAGATAAAATATAAGATTCTTACATATAGCAAAGTTCCAAATACTGTTGACCTAGGGTACATGTATGTAGTATATAAAGTAAAATAATCAGTCATATTTAACAAACCATGTTTCTATAGCAATTCATTACATATGTATTGCTTGTTTTCATACAGAACTTCAACTAATAGACACAATCAATTCTGTAATATCTTTCCTGACATCACAATGCTGATTCCATGTCTATGAAACAACAAGAGGTTCACCTAAGCCTCTCCGGGTTGTCTGGCTACAAATTATTATTCTATTATTCTATAGTGGTGGTGGTTAATCTATAATTTCTGATCACCATAAAAAAAAACTTTAAAAGGAAGCTATAAAAATTTATAAAATCATTTTTTTCTCATAAGATACTATATTAAGCGCTGCATTCCGGTGGCAGCCATCCTGAATTTTTGATCATGTTAAATCCTAGACCTTTGTAAGGAAGCAACCATCATTCATGTACAACATGGGGTCAATTAACAGAATAAGTTTGAAACTACTGAGAAAACGATTTTCTGCCAGAAATTAACCTCTACTTCATTTGTGAAAGGATATTGGTTATTATAAACAGCAACCATCTTGGAAGGAATTCTATGGGACCAAGGGGACCATTCAAAGACTATTCCTGCGAAGTTTGGTTCAAATTGGATGAGTAGTTTCAGAGAAGCAGTCTTCACGCTAATTTTTTCAGACCACTTGCCCCATCGGGCAAGTGACATTAATAGCCTATTTGTCCGAACCATATTGTACTAACCCGAAAATAAAAAATATATTTTATGGTATTACTTTAATAGCAGCTGAGTTGAAATCTCCAAACAACAATAAAAAACATGTACATTATATATAGTGATTTTTTATTTTTATTCTCTAAAGGACATTATCAAAGAAAAAACAGTGTCCTCCTCAGCCATTTCATTTTCATCATCATCATCATCATCCGACCTGCCTACCTTATTTTATTTCATTAATTTTTTCACATGAAACCTCAAACACATTTTTTAGTTGCTTAATCGTGACTGCAACCTGTGGAAGCAGTTTCATACAGAAAATTTGCTGGAGAAAAAAATATTTTTTATCTATGTTGAGTCTTTCATGTGTTGTACATGTAGCCTAATTTAGGAATTAGCAATTAGATGGGCATCAATATAAAAATGGGTAAAAACAGTGATTTGCATGTCAAATGTATCAGTAATACTTTCATTTCATTATTGTCATGTTATAATTTTTAACTCTATATATTTTCTATAACACTTTGACATGCTTGACTTAGGCCACATTTAAAAATATGTATGTTTCCCCTCGGTCGACCGACTCATTGAAAAGCCTGCCGTCTCAAAAGTTTTTATTTGAATTTCC
This sequence comes from Bathymodiolus septemdierum, assembly GCA_963383655.1. Taxonomy (NCBI): domain Eukaryota; kingdom Metazoa; phylum Mollusca; class Bivalvia; order Mytilida; family Modiolidae; genus Bathymodiolus; species Bathymodiolus septemdierum. The sequence continues at coordinate 20,160,442 of OY726530.1, read as the reverse complement.
GATCAAATTTTTTTTTTATTTCCGAAATTTCAGGTCCGTTGTCGTCATCATTATTTCCGTTTGTGCATTTTACAATAGCCGAAGCTTCTGTTGATACGATTGCGGGAATGGTTTTGTAAACACGTTTTTCGTCTGCTACTGGTAGAGACGATGGCCTCTTACAAAAAGAGACCACGGACATGGAAAATTGTCATTATAAAATTGAATTCTTTTGAAAAAACATTCTGATGATCATGTAAATACAAATCAAGAAATAAAAAGTTTACTTGCCCGTTCACACTTGTGCCTATGAAATTTCTCTTGTCCAACGGACGAATTACTTGTCCCGGGCTTCGGGCAAGTGGGTTATGTCGAAGATATTTTAATGATTCTTTTTTGGGGTTAAATATGCCCTTTTTTCGTAATCGGCAAACAATGTAACATGTAAAGTTGACGAAAAAAATGGCATAAATGTTAAAGAGCTCTTAATCATATTAACAGGTCGTTATTTCTCTACAGTCTGTGACTTAAGCACTGGTCATATTGCCCCTGGCCAGTAAAAATCTGATCAGGCTAGGAAGGTTAATTGATTTTTCTTTGTAATTGAACTTGAAATTTGCTTTTTTTCTTAAATTTAGGCCAGTAACTTCTGAAGTCTACAATCATAGCCTGTCTATAGTAAAATTAGGGTTGGGTTAGGGTATGGTGTTTAATGCCACTTTCAACAATATTTCAGCTATATCGTGGTGGTTAGTTTTATTGGTGGAGGAAACCAGCGTACCCGGAGAAAACCACAAAGTCACTGGCAAACTTTATCCCATGTTTTTATCGAGTACACCCGCCTGAACAGGATTCACACTACAATGACGACCTCTTAGTAAAATTAGAAATATTTAAAGTTTATACAATCTTTTAGAGTACTAAACAAACCGTCACGCTGAAGATTTCTTCTGTCTCCTCCACAAAATTTACTGGTAACTCTCTCAAATTTGCCTTTTCTATACAGTATAATGGATATCAGAGCTAATATGACTAAGATTAAGACAGCTGTTACTATACCAACTCTATAAAAAAAGAAAATATAAGTCATTTATTATTATACTGCATAACTGTCAACTCAGGATTGCAGAAATTAAAATAGCAGAATATTATATATTGGAGAAACATTTGTTACTTCCTGTAACTCAAACAATTTTTTTCGGCGGCAAGATTTTCAAACCGCAGATAATAAGTGTCTTCTTTTTAGTCCAAAACCCCAGAAATTAGCGGTTATACGGTATATAATAATAATATTGTATAATGAAATGAAATTTTAAAGTGACGGTCAACAATTTCACCAATATAAACCAGAGACTCCCAGGAGCCTGTAATCGCTCACCTGGATCAAAGTTGCTTTCTATTTTTAGTAACAGCGGCCATCTTGAATGGAGGGCGGGGCTGTCGGACACAATTTTGAAAGAGACCCACCAAGGGACCATCCCTGCCAGGTTTGGTTTAACTTGGTTCAGCGGTTTCAGAGGAGAAGATTTAAATGTGATCTTTTATCAAAATATGCCTAATTTGCATAATCGGTATATATCGGCTGAAAGAAAAATTTCACAGAAAAACCTGGAATATATGTTAAACTATTCCTTGCCATGTAGCTGCAGTTAAAATTTGAGCTCATTTTGACTTACACTAAAGCAGCAATGGACAATTAAAATTTCATCCCCCCTTTTTTCTATTTTGAGCTTGTCGGCCATCTTGGTTGGAAGTCGGGATCAACGGACACAATTTTGGAAGGGGGCCATCTAAGAATCATTTCAGCAAAGTTTGGTTGATATTGGCTCAGTAGTTTCCAAGTAGAAGATTTTTTTTTAATTTCATCCCCCCTTTTTTCTAATTTGCATAATCGGTCAAAATCGGCAAAAGTTCAAAGTTCATAAAAAATCCTGTAATATATGCTAAAAAGCTCATCATTATGCTTATACAGTTCAAATTTGGACACATTCTGGCTTAAAATAGAGCAGTTTTGACCATTTGAAGAAATTTCTATTTTTAGTAACAGCGGCCATCTTGAATGGAGGGCGGGGCTGTCGGACACAATTTTGAAAGGGACCCACCCAGGGACCATCCCTGCCAGGTTTGGTTTAACTTGGTTCAGCGGTTTCAGAGGAGAAGATTTAAATGTGATCTTTTATCAAAATATGCCTAATTTGCATAATCGGTATATATCGGCTGAAAGAAAAATTTCACAGAAAAACCTGGAATATATGTTAAACTATTCCTTGACATGTAGCTGCAGTTAAAATTTGAGCTCATTTTGACTTACACTAAAGCAGCAATGGACAAATAAAATTTCATCCCCCCTTTTTTCTATTTTGAGCTTGTCGGCCATCTTGGTTGGAAGTCGGGATCAACGGACACAATTTGGAAGGGGGCCATCCAAGAATCATTTCAGCAAAATTTGGTTGATATTGGCTCAGTAGTTTCCGAGAAGATTTTTTTTAAATTTCATCCCCCCTTTTTTCTAATTTGCATAATCGGTCAAAATCGGCAAAAGTTCAAAGTTCATAAAAAATCCTGTAATATATGCTAAAAAGCTCATCATTATGCTTACACAGTTCAAATTTGGGCACATTCTGGCTTAAAATAGAGCAGTTTTGGCCATTTGAAGAAATTTCTATTTTTAGTAACAGTGGCCATCTTGAATGGAGGGCGGGGCTGTCGGACACAATTTTGAAAGGGACCCACCCAGGGACCATCCCTGCCAGGTTTGGTTTAATTTGGTTCAGCGGTTTCAGAGGAGAAGATTTAAATGTGATCTTTTATCAAAATATGCCTAATTTGCATAATCGGTATATATCGGCTGAAAGAAAAATTTCACAGAAAAACCTGGAATATATGTTAAACTACTCCTTGCCATGTAGCTGCAGTTAAAATTTGAGCTAATTTTGACTTACACTAAAGCAGCAATGGACAATTAAAATTTCATCCCCCCTTTTTTCTATTTTTAGCTTGGCGGCCATCTTGGTTGGAAGTCGGGATCACCGGACACAATTTTGAAAGGGGGTCATCCAAGGACCATTCCACCAAAGTTTGGTTGCAATTGGTCCAGTGGTTTCTGAGGAGACGATTAAAATGTGAAATGTTGACGGACGGACGACAGACGACGGACGAAAAGCGATGACAATAGCTCACACGGCCTACAATGTGAGCTAAAAAAGGACTACCATTTTGAATTCTCTCTTCAAATCATTGAACACAACAAAGACTACTCAGTATTGCTTCCACTCAAGAAAGACGACACACTATCAGTCTTAAAAATTAATGTTATAACACACGTAATACATACATACATTGTATTTAGGCTTCTTATATTCTTAGCATGTATAATAACTATTTGGACTAAACAACCACAATGGTTAAATTTCTGCATCAGAATTCCGACCTATTTGCTTTCGACAGTCAATAAAAAAAATTGATATTTTGGTCATATGAAAAAATAAAAACATTCTCCTTCTTCTACAAATGTATTACAATATTTCAAATTTAACTATCGAGAGTGGAGAGATATAGTAATCTGTTTGTAGCAGAAATACAACCTATATTTCTTTGACTTATCCAAAACTACTTTAAATACAAACGGTTGACATAAGACACAAATCTGCAGTTCATGCAAATAAAAATATGCAAATTGATTTTAAAATAAGTGGTTTCTTTAATGTTCTTGTAGCTTTAATAAGTTTTAGTCAAATTAAAAAAATATATATCATCTAATGATACTTTTTCAGTACTAATTTATCATTGTTGAAATTAAATCTTCAACCGTAAGTTGTTCAAAAACAGATATGGGGAAGCCTACTTTATAACAGGGATGATTCTTATTAGAAAAGGAAATAACTGAAAATCAATGAAAAATAGCTGAAACCATCTACACCCCCTTTTTAAATGATCCATTTATAACCTGTTTTTTTATTGTGTCCAGCAACTTTCGGCAATTTCTCTCCAGAGAAAAATAGCTGAAATCAGTTAAATAACTGAAAAAAATCATCCCTGTTATTAAAAGTATCACTAACATTTCATTCAATATCAGTAACAACTTACATGATTGGAGTATTAGATCCATTATCATCATGATTTACATCTCCTGGAAGAGGTACAGCTACAGTTGTTGATTCTAGAAACAAAAAAATAATGAGAATTATGAAAAATCTTGTAATTGTTCAAAAATGTGTATTACCAGCAATACATATTAAAAATAGAATTCACCCAAATCTACATTGTTAATCTTGTTATTTATACATAGATTGTGTTCAATCAAGTCTGAAATTTATAATAACATGATTTTTGTTCATATTCCACAGATATGTGTATTCTTTAAATATTCTAACGGAACATTTATTGGTGTTTCTGCACAATCAGAAGCCAAGTCTAAATATTGATTGGTTTGGTTCATGGTGTTTTAACGCCACTTTCAACAATATTTCAGTTATATAGTGGCAGTCAGATTTATTGGTGGAGGAAATCGGAGTACCCGGAAAAAACCACAGACCTATCGCAAGTGACCGACAAACTTTATCACATAATGTTGTATCGAGTACAACTCGCCATGAACGGGTTCGAACTCACAACTTTAAGTGGTGATAGGCCAGGCACTGATTGCACAGGTAGTTGTAAATCCAACTACCATACGACCATGACAGCCCTCTCTAAATATTGAGACAGTACTGTATATACTTACTAGATTCAGTTGTAAGTTTCTCTGTTATATGTACAGGCACTGGTGTGGTGGTGGTTGTTGGTTTCGGCTTAGAACTAATTACAGACTGTTGTGTCGTTGTGGTTGTAGCACTTTTGTTGGAAAACAGAAAATAAATTTATTATACCTCATTAATATGCATAGCGTTTCCTATTGGCTGTTTTGAATCATGTGACCTGTGATTATTTTTGACAGTATGATCTGTTATTGGTCATGTGATAGATATGACCTGGCAATATTGACTCCATCCAAAAACAAAATGGCCACTTTCATCGTTTGAATTTCAAAAAGCATGTTTTAACTTTTGTTTGTTGAATTTAATATAAAATTTACTTTTCAATCAATATATTAATACATCAAAGACCAAAACATACAAAACACACACAACCAACAACAACAACAAACAACTAACAACAAAAAAACATGTAATTCAGTAAACACATACATATAAGCACAACCATTCAGAGTTTGCTTGCCTTGAAGGTCAAGGATCATGGGTTCAGTACAAGTTCTATCAAAATAGACTTTAAAAGTGGTATTTGATGGTTCTCCAATAAACTTGCAGCATTAAGAGAAAAGAGTTATAATAAAACCATTAATTACTTTTTGTCAGGTCAATAGCAGGAAATAAGAACCCTTGACCTGCGACTCTCGGTGATCTGATCTCAGCCTCGATCAGTTCTGGTCACCTCATGTGTATTCAATTTCACAATATTGGTATACAGTCAAACCTGTTTTAATGACCATCTATATTAGAAAGTAAATTAAGACTGGTTTGACTAGTACTGTACCTTCAAGTTTGTGTGCATTCAAATTTGCAATAATTTAAAATAGACTATAGCTGAAAACGATAATTTTCTATATTACCGGCTGTATATATTATGGAAAAGACTATAGAATAATGACAACAGCGAGCATGATCTTGTCATATATACAATATAAATATTATAACATAAAATAACTCTTGTAATTAATTATATACAATTATAGTCTTTTGTTGAGGTCAATACAAGTTTTTATGAACCTTAAAAACGATATTCACTGAAGCCTTTAGGCCGAGGTGAATATTGATTTCTAAGGTTCATAAAAACTTGCATTGACCGATACAAAAGACCGTAATTGTTTTATTACATTAAAATGAAAATGAAACCAAGTCAATATGAAATTAATCACTTCATTATGACGTCATACTTAATGCAATGGAAAGTGAAAGAGAGTCAAAATGAATTTTAATCAAACAATTCAAAGATTAATGGAATGTTAGGTGATAAATTATAAACCAATGAAATAAGAGTACAAAATCATTATGTAACGAGGTTTGATTGTGTTTGGATGCAAACACAGAAGTCCCCAAACGACCCCCATATCAGAATTCAGGGCATTATTAGGGTCTCTGTTGTCAGAAGTAATAGAATTTGAGAGGTGAGCAGAAATTAAAAAATAATTTATGCACATGTTTCTTTTGTAAACCTCACCCCTATTTGGACCCCTTTTAAAACAAAAAATGGATATCAATTTTCATTGAAATCAGAGAACATTGAAATTTTGTCAATTTTGTCAGTGGCCATTCACTCGCGATTTTTTTTGGTCAGAATATAATATTCTGCGAACCCTATTTAATATATATGCCAAGTCTTGTGGAAATCCCTTTGGCAGTTTCCGATATAAGTGAGGTCAAAGATTTTGACATATGTTCAAAATAATAATAATAATAATAAGAAACGGTGCAAAAACAATAAGTCTCCAAACTTTGTTTGGGAACTTAATAATAACAAGATGAACTGTGAGCTAATGCGACGAAAAATGTGCATATATGTTCAATGTGTATAAAAACCAACTAAGTCGGCAAACAGAAAGGAATCTGACGGGTCCAAAAACGCTACCCACAATATGGCATACCTATATGAAGCTTGGGACCAAATATCAGATTTCTGCAATTGATAGTTGCTAAGAAAAATGCGACGAAAAATATCTTGGACGGACGGAAGGACAAAGGTAAAACAGTATACCCCCCTCCCCCTCCGGGGACCGGGGATATAATAAGAAACGGTGCCAAAAAAATAAGTCTCCAAACTTCGTTTGGGGACTTAATAAGAAACAGAGCAAACACAATATGTCTCCTGAAACTTCGTTTGGGGGACATAATAAGAAACGGAGCAAACACAACAAGATATGGTATTATATGGCTCCCAAACGATGAATATCAATTCGCAACATCATAATCTACTTGGAAGCCAAATTTCGCCAAAATCGGAGGATTTTTGTATTTTGGCAGTCATTTTTGGTTCAAAATGGCCACCATAGCAAACCAAAATGGTCGCCATATGGTGCAGCATGTCTTATTCCCTGTAAATATCCATTTCCATTGAAATCTGTTCATTTTTGAATTTTTAACGATTTTTTTAATTCTTATATTGGTGGCCATCTTGAAAATTATAATAACAAAGAGCACAACTTTGAGTGATGATCTATTTTTGTGTCATGTTTCAAAAGGATCTGCTGTACGGTTTGGATTTAACATTTTTTGCACCTTGGTTACCATGGCAACGGTCACCATTTTGAATTTTTCAACCCCCCAAAAGCTGCCACACACTACGGTGGATATTCTTACAAAGGAATCCAAATTTTTTTTTAATCCCCCCCTTTTTTGTTTCTATGGCAACTGTGGCAAAGTTAGTCCAACCAATTCCGATTTTTTTGGTTTATCTTGTTCCACTAGATGTGGATGTTGTTCCTAACAAGTTTGATCAATATCTGTTTGGCGAGTAACCTGCTATGATCATTTTTGTGTTTTTAAATTTTTTAGCATTTTGGTCGTTTCCATGGCAATGGTGGCCATTTTGAAAATTCCGAAAATATTCTGCACATATACTCATAGTGCTTAACATTCCTATGAAGTTTCATTGATTTCCGTTCAGTAGTCTCCAAGAAATGTGTCGGATAAACTTTTGGCGGAAGAAAGAAAGAAAAAAAGAAGAATAATAATAATAAGAAACAATGCAAACACAATAAGTCTCCAAACTAATAATAATAATAATAATAAGAAACGGTGCAAACACAATAAGTCTCCAAACTTCGTTTGGGGACTTAATAATATTTATTATTAGTTCATTGTTACTTTTTACTATAAAGTCATAGTTGCATCATAAAAGCTCAATATATACCAGGCCTCGACATTAACGTTTGTCCGATACCAGTGAAAACTGACGTCGGACAAGTAGATCTTGTATCATGGTTGTCCGACGGGAGGTTATTTTCTATGATAAAAATGTGTTGCTTTGTCATTTTAACAGACAAAAACTTCATAAATAATTATTTCAATGTGTTTAAAACTATCGGTTTCTGTTGAAGTACATTATCGCTAATTATAACGGTGAACCATGAGATATTCTGAATATATACTTGATCCGTATCTTTTCAGCGATTTGATTAAACGACAACTGGCATGAAGTAATTATAATGAAATAGAAATCGATTTGTTTATAGGGTTTCCTTCCCCTACACAATAATTCCTTGGAAACGTAAATAAAATGTCCATCAACATGGATCTATATCCCCCGATCTTAGAAAGTATGGATTTACAACAAGTGGCGGAGATTAATTCAACTATAAAATCTGATTTTAATTTTCCATTGAGGGACATTCAGTAGCTGATTTTGATACACAATTTGCATTCAATAGATGGTGAACAACGACGTTCAAAGCATCCTGGATTCAATCCACATTATACGATTATCGCTATTCGAGAACCAAACTTAGAAATTTACGATAAGACACTCATACCATGATCGCATCGTTTGATACCAATGACTTTATGACTTATGTCTAAGTGTATGTTAATTTGTTGATTAAAGATGTCATAATCATAATTTCTGTTAGTATTAATAATGACGGGATGCGATAATGTTGGTGAGACAATAACCAAAACATTTTACACAAATTGCTGATAATTATTCTCTAGTTTTTGTGATTTTTATTAATTATTTATAAGTACTTTTTGTAGTTAGTTGTTCGAAGGGACCAGCTAAAAAATATGTTAATGTATAGGCCTGTATACATGTATGTATCATGTGACATACATTATTTTATTCACTTGATGGTGCGTTAAACACCACAACCCTAACCCTTCAGTTGATGATAAATTTAAATGGTGCAATCCCCCTTTTTTTTTAACACGTACACACAAAGGTTTGTCTATTTTTTTCCCTTTCATAACTTGATCTACACCATTTGTTAACTTGAATCTTTCTGAAAACTGTAATAAATATTTACGTATTGTTAGAAGGTACTCTCCAACATGGCCCACAACCAGACTCATTCTTGACAAATCCAGGAGGACAAGGCACACACACTGTAAAATTAATATAATTCACTTTAGTGATAGCAGTATCTACAGATCAACATTATGTGATAACGTTTGAAAGTGACATGGGGCAGGTTGGTGGTTTTCTCAGGGTACTCTGGTTTCCTCAACCAATAAAACTATAGCTAGCCACCAAGATATAGCTGAAATATTGTTGAAAGTGGTGCTAAAACACCATAACCTCTCATGTTCTACAGCTAAAATATATCTATACTGTGTAAAATACTTCATGTCCACCACTTCTACAAAAATATGGCAAGTAGAGGATAAAAAAATAACAAAATTGATCCTCTCAATTAAATTTAAACCATTTTCAAAACCATAACAAGTTCTTAACGGAGCAAGTTCAAAAGTATTAATGACCCTTAGTTTCTGAATGACAAGATGCCATCTTTTATTGTCTTATGAAAACTTACTAGTGTTCGTAAATGGGAATGAGTACTTGCTAGTGCTCTTAAAGGGGAATGAGAACAATGCTAGTGTTGGGAAATGGGAATGAGAACTTGCTTGTGTTGAGAAATGGGAATGAGAACTTGCTAGTGTTGGGAAATGGGAATGAAAACTTGCTAGTGTTGGGAAATGAAAATGAGAACTTTCTAGTGTTTGGAAATGGGAATGAGAACTTACCACCTGAGTTGTTCAGATGTAAACCTGGATCACAACCATTGTTGTGTGTGTGCCTGTAGTAGTCACAAAAACATGGATTTCCAAAGAAACAGGTGTTTAAATCACATTTACATCCTCTTCCAGCAAGACAGTTTATCTTATCTTCACCAAGATCTACCTTATCATATATTATATCTGAAAGAAGAAGGATACAAAGTTCTCCTCATAAAGACATGACCTTCCTGTTACCTAGATTCACCTTGTCTTAATTAAGTAATATCTGTCTTAAATCCATACAAAATACATTTTTTGTATTAGAAAACAGTAAAATTATATTTGTATTTCAAAGATCTATTGTAGCTACATCCTGATTTTTTTTTTAAAGATCTGAATACCATAAAATATACAATACAATTGTTTGAAGACAAAATATCTAAATAAACTGCTTTATTTAGTATAAAAACAAGTTTGAAGATATCAAAGGGGTAATCAGAAGTCATAAATTGTAGAAAAACAGACAATACAACGGACAAATGGACAAACAATAGTTGACAAAAGATTACACAAAAAACTAATTGAGTAAAACAAATGCCACCAAAAACTGAGGGTGAACTCACATGCTCTGGAAGAGTATGCAATTCCTGCTCCATTAGTGGCACCTGTCGCATTACTCTTGATCGACACACATATGATCCGACATGGAGACCATTTTTTAAACCAATATACGTTAAATAAATACATATACATGTAACATAAATAAAACATCAACCCTCTACAATTACAAAACAACTGAGTCTATAGACCAACCCTCTACAATTACAAAACAACTGAGTATATAGACCAACCCTCTACAATTACAAAACAACTGAGTCTATAGACCAACATGACGGTGGATTTACACGGAAATCACAATATGGAATTAAAAACGGGAGACATGTAATTGTACAAAATGAACAACACAAACCCAACTAAAAACCTGGGGCGAACTCAGATTCTCCGTAAGGATAAGTCGTTCCCTGTTCCACTACTGGTACCCCATCATGTTACTCTTTATAAAAATCATGAAAGAGGAAAGGAGAAGGGGATTGTGACTATGACAAATAAAAATCCATGATCATCTGTTACACAGAACTTCGATAACAATTAATGAAGTCATGATGGCAACGGTAAATCTTATGAAGATTAACTTCAACTTACAAAGTTAACTAGGAACCCTTTTTCGGTATCTTCCTTGTTGGCATTTAGAGCTAAACTTCAATAAATTAAACATAACAGGCACTCAGTCTTCGCGCTAACCCACTTGCCTGAAGCCCAGGACAAGTAAAATTGATTTGACTAAGTGAAAATTATGAAAGAATTTGTTTGAATAAAAAGATTTTTTTTTCTAAATTTGACTTTCGAGCAAGTAGGTTAAAATAATTAAGGCAAAGACAGGACACTTTTTCAATAGAATAATTTTTTTTTAACAAGCCTTGACTAGTTCTCTTTATCTAATATAAAATATTAACAAACCATGGCCAGTACAGGAACTTTTCTTGTCAATTATAGTGAGTGGTTTAAAACACTTGAGTTGTGTTATATCGCCATCAACTGAAGAGATATAGTCTGGTTGTACAAAGTCTGGTCCACTTGTCTTTGGGTCATCATAACATGGTTGACACAATTCTTTAGTATATTCAGAATCACATGGTAATATCTCATTGCCTATATACAGAAATATAGCTAGAATAACATACGTTCTAAATATATATTTATTTTTTACATAAAATCCGATTGTTTTATTTAAACAAGTACAGTCAAACCTGACTTATGTAACCTCACATGGGAACATTGAAATAGGGTCACATAAGACAGGTGGTCGCTTAATACAGGTTTAATTAATATGAAATGCACCGTGAAAGGAAATAAAAATAAAGGTCACATAATACAAGTTATTGCTTAATAGAGGTGGTCACTAATGCAGGTTTGACTGTATGTTTTATTTCTAAGTGCCTTATAGGTGTCTTAAGTTAATTAATAATACAATTTGTTCACGCCACGACATAGCTAAAATATTGCTAAAGTTGGCGTTAAACACCCACCAATCAATCAATCAACCTATAAAATGTTCAACAGAGTGGATTTCAAATAGAAGATTAGGCCAAGAAAAAAGATGTGTTTCCACTAATACTCTTGAAAAAAAATCAGGTAGGGGGGAAAAATTTTTAATTTTCCAAAAAAACCCCCCAACAATTATAACTATTCTAGGTTTACATAACAGTGTTTATCCAAAATTTGCAATAAAAACATTAAAGTAGGCTCTAAAAATTAAGATCTATAGATTAGCAGAAGCATATATATTTTGTTTTGCCTTAAAATGTGATAACAGCTAACAGAGGCATGAGAAACATTGATGCCTACTATATATTTTTAATGGCTAAATCTCTTAATCAGGTCATGTACATGATACATACACTTTGACAAAAGATTAGCGTGCGCCTTTACACATTATTTACCCAATTTAATTATGTTTATATAGATAACTTAAGTCATTACTATTTTTGATAATATTTCATAAAGAACTAAATCAAGACTACAAAAAAGACCATATTTGAAGCTGCAAATTGATCCGAAGTACAAAATAAATGTATTGGTTATTACAGTACGAGGGGGTTGTCATGCTCTTGATCGTATGGTAGTACTAGTTGGATCTATAACTACCTATGCAATCAGTGACTATCACCACTAACGTGAGTTCGAATCCTGCTCATGGTGAGGTGTACTCGAACCAACATTATGTGATAAAAGTTTGCCAGTTACTTGCAGTGGTTTTCTCTGGTTACTTCAGTTTTCTCCACCAATAAAACTTACCGCCACGATATAACTGAAATATTGTTGAAAGTGGCGTCAAACACCATAACTCTAAACCTAGTATGATAAAAAAGTGAATGAAACCGACATTTCAAAATTGTAAAATTAGCAGTCAATTTTCCACTAACCATACTAACCAACTATAAAAAGGTGCTACAGTAAAACCTTTACAAACCAAATGTTACTTAAACCAGAATCATGAATAAACCAAATATTAAATAAAGTTTGCATGTAAGAAATCTTTGGTTAATATATTCTGTATAAACTGATCACCTGGCTATTCTGAACACAACAGTTGGTACAAAGGAAGTGACCTGTAGACATGTTTCACTGTACAAATGTAACTAGTCTTCATGCTAACCCACTTGCCCAAATCCTGGGACAGGTGAAATAAGTGAAAACAAGATGATCTGTGAGCTAATGCTCACCTATGATACCCCCGCTCTTTGGCAAACAGGAAGTAGGAATCTGATGGGTCCAAAAACGCTTCCCCATGATATGGGGTACCTATATGAAGCTTGTGACCAAATATCAGATCTCTGCCATCAATAGTTGCTGAGAAAAATGTGACGAAAAATGTGCATATATGTTCAATGTGTATAGAAACCAACTAAGTCGACAAACAGGAAGTAGGAATCTGACACATCCAAAAACGCTTCCCACAATATGGCATACCTATATGAAGCTTGTGACCATATATCAGATTCCTGTCATCAATAGTTGCTGAGAAAAATGCGACGAAAAATGTGCATATACAAATGTATGTTAATTGTGTATAAAAATCAACAAAATCGGCAAACAGGAAGTAGGAATCCGATGGGTTCAAAAACGCTTCCCACGATATGGGGTACCTATATGAAGCTTGTGACCAAATATCAGATTTCTGCAATCAATAGTTGCTGAGAAAAATGTGCATATATTATCAATGTGTATAAAGACCAACTAAGTCGGCAAACAGGAAGTAGGAATATGAGGGGTCCAAAAACGCTACCCACAATATGGTATACCTATATGATGCTTGTGACCAAATATCAGATGTCTGCCATCAACAGTTACTGAGAAAAATGCGCCGAAAAATATCTTGGATGGACGGAAGGACGGACAGGCGTAAAACTGTGAGTATACCCTCCTCCCCCTTTAGGGAGCGGGGGTATAATTATGAAAAAATTTGTTAAAATAAATATATTTTTTTCTAAATTTGGTTTTTGGGCAAGTACAGTGAAAAAAAATAATACAAAGACTTTCACTATCAGGAAAACAAGATGTTGCATGCTACGTCATGCTAAGAATACCCCCACTCGTTCATTGCAAGTCGCACGGTAAACAGGAAGTAGATGTGCGGTAAACCTGGAAAGGGGAGACACGGTACAAGTCACCATGCCAAAGCCATATATCAAATATAAAATCATTTCTTCCAGTAGAAGCTGAGATAACTGTTACGAAAGTTTTCATTACGGCAAACATGAAAAATTCTAAGTCGCACTGTAAACAGGAAGTAGATGTGCGGTAAACCTGGAAAGGGGAGACACGGTACAAGTCACCATGCCAAAGCCATATATCAAATATAAAATCATTTCTTCCAGTAGAAGCTGAGATATCTGTTACGAAAGTGTGAACGGACGGACAAGGTGATTGCAATATAGCCCCCACTCTATGAGTGGGGGTATAAAATCTACGACCTCACCAGAAACAATCAGATATGTCTTACAACATGTAATAAACTACTACGCTTCCATTTCAAAAATTTGTAAAACTTACCAGGTCCACAGTTATAGTATGGCATACAATATTTTGGGTCTCCGTTTATTAATCTACGAACATAATTATTTTTTCCATAACAAGTGATCAGCTGAAAAACAAAAAATATTGTACATAAAGAAAAGTTTGAAGATACCAAAGGGGCAATGAGAATCTGTATATTGAAGAAGAACAGACAACACAATGGCCAAATAATATATGTTACCATACATGTAGTAACTGAATACTTCTAATTGTATAATTTATTATGAAACTCTTATTTTTGATGTAAATGTTAATAGTGCATCTCGGTAATTGCAGTTAAGGTTGAGAGGGTTGTGAGCAATTAAAATTAGATCTTTTAAAATATTCAGAATAAAGCTACATTTGAAACATATCAGAAAAGAGGAAGCATGTTTTATGTTAAGTAAACAGTATTTCAGCTATATTCAAGAACAAAAGAACCGGATCGGTTGTGTAATGGTTATAATTAGCATGCTCCCCTCGAGTGCGGTAGATCGTGAGTTCGAGTCCTGATCGGGTCAAACCAAAGACTGTAAAATTGGTATTTGTTGCTTCTTCGCTATTCACGCAGCATTAAGGAGAAAGAGCAAAGACTGGTTGGCTCAGAATCAGGATAATGTATCTGAGTGGGGCGACATGTCTATCCGTGGCCTGTTGGTTCATCCGTGAGCTAGCACTATAAAAATCCAACTAAGTGTGTTTGTCTAGTACAAAGCGGACCTCCTCAATATATCATTGAAAATTAACTTGTTCTCGACATGATTTAGCTGAAAAATTGCTGAGTTGGCGCTAAACAATCATTCACTCACTCAAAACCAAAAGACATTTAAAAACAGCAAATAGTATTGGTACAAATACACAATGTAAATTGTACTGTGGCATATGGTCTAATGTTTTAATTACCACAGGGAAACTTACATAAGCATTTAAATATAATGAAACATGAAGCCAATATCATGTGAACATAACGTTTAGTTTTTAATTGATTATTCTATTAATTGTGCATGCTCATCATGACAGAAAATACATTTATATTAACAGAAAAAAAATAATCAATTATATACCTAACAAAATATAGGACTTTAAAACCAATGTGTTATTATATTCTTAACAATCAAAAATGTTTATTAATATATTTACTGTTTTTTTTCTCTTAAT
Source organism: Bathymodiolus septemdierum (assembly GCA_963383655.1). Lineage (NCBI taxonomy): Eukaryota > Metazoa > Mollusca > Bivalvia > Mytilida > Modiolidae > Bathymodiolus > Bathymodiolus septemdierum. The sequence continues at coordinate 20,144,984 of OY726530.1, read as the reverse complement.
GATTAACATTGTAATTACATGTACTTTAGGGGGCAGTAATGGTCATGATTTACAACTACCTGTGCAATCAGTGCCTATCATCACTAAAGTTGTGAGTTCGAATCCCACTCAGATGTACATGTAGGGTGTATTCGATACAACATTATGTGATAAAGTTTGTCAGTGACTTGCGACAGGTTGGTGGTTTTCTTCGGCTACTCCGGTTTCCTCCACCAATAAAACTGAAATATTGTTGAAAGTAGCTTTAAACATCACAACCCTAACCCTAATTCTATTAAAGTAAGAGCACTCTATTGTATATAACTTTACAAACAAAGTACATTAAAACCTCCACTTTACAGCACAAGTACATTATAATGAAAACCAAGTTTTAACAGTGATGATCAGCAATTCCTCGAACATCAACAAATTATACATACAAATGTACATGTACATTTTTGAATTGCATCAATTAAACAAAATTAACGAATTCCATGCAATCAAAGAGGAGTCCCTGCACTATTTAGTATTTATATATTACCTGTAAGATAACAAGAAACAAATGCAGTAAAATCATCTTGATATCATTGTTGTCATGGTTTCATGTCACATGATAATCTGTAAAAAGAAATGGTATTACTAACTTCAATTTACATTTTTACCTGATACTCTCTCTCATTTTTCCATAAAAAAAAAAGATCTTATGCTATCAAATCGATTGAATTGTACATCATTTTTTATGTGTGCACCACATGATCAATTTCGAGACGTTTTTAGCTATAGTCCATTTCTCAATGTCAGCTTTTATAAAGATGTTGAATAATTTTTTCAATTATTGACATCGAAAAACGGATTATTATAGCTAAAAACGTCTTGAAATTGATCATGTGGTGCCCACATAAAAAATGGCATACAATTTGATCTAAATTTTGGATCTTTAACTACTTTAAACAGTAAGAGATTATTATTATTTTTGCAGATTTGAACCAGAAAATATGTCTATACTATGAAGTCTTACCTGCACTTGATCTGACACAATCAGTCCATGACAAGATATGCATCGGAATGCACCGAGCAAGGATTTGTATAGTAGAAAGGATATGAATCTCGTCAAAATTTAACATAGATTGTATGTAAGTATGTTACGTGGCGAGAACAAGTGAGATTACCCATAGTGCAATTCATTGACGATGCGCATGCCTTGATTAATGGTGGAAATTTTAATCGTTTCAACATTTTAAACCCGTATTTATAAATATATAAACCCATAATTACAGGTATAAAGTGAAAATATTTGTCCTAAATACCAATCATTAAATAAAGTATCGACTTTTTGTAGATGTGTATCACCCATATTTCATCAATAGTTGACATTTTCCATTTCGACCATCATAATCCCACCTATAAATGGCAGTCAAGACTCGAATTCAAATTTCAAACTCCTCTCTTCTCTCATCATACCGAATATTGAAGCGGAGCCGTCATTTTTGTGATAATATAAATATTTTTCAATGTATAGAAGGAGTTTTATTGAAAACAGTGCTCCCGATTTGTATTTATTAAGGAATGTTTACCATCATTTGTCAAAATGGCGGCATTCTGGGCAGAAATGGGGGTGGCCTATTTAGAAATCAATAAACTTCCTTGTACTTTACTATGTAGATTGTATGATGTTTTATATGTTATTATATTATTGTACTCTATTCTGTATTGATGTATTTTGCAGTTGAGAAAAAAAAAAACTAATAAAAAAAAAAAAAAAAAAACTTCCTTGTTTACATGAAATCGACATACCAGAGTGTATAAATGTGTAGTTTAGAGTGTATACGATATATAGAAGAAAATTTGGCATGATTTGTTGCTTTGTTTTATTATTTTTAGAGATGTATGAAACTCTACTGTACTGTTTTTTTATTTTATGTGTATGAGAGGTGATACAGAAAAAAATCAAAAGACTTTTCCATTTAACCTATATCGGCAAATCCAAGAATTGTTTTGTGTAGTGTAGTACATGTATATAGACGATGCATAGAACGAACTTTGGTGTAATTGGTTGATTTTTCTACGGATTCTAAAGGCATTTCAAAATGAATGAATTAATTTTTGCTCTGTTGTAGCATAAAACATCACCACGCGAGAAAATATGATATTTATATCCTTTCTACCAGTGTTCCAGCTAAACCAAAATAGAGGGGCACTGCGCTCCACCCCATAATTTTATGCCCCTCTGCCCTTTTTAGCCATCCCTTGCACCCCTCTGCCCTTTTCATGCCGTACATGAATCCCATACGTGTACTCGTGACATTGTCTCAAAACTTGTCCAATTAATTTCTAATTAAATGTGTACAGGTGTTAAAGCATGGCAGGTGTAATGCTTTTAACAACAATCACCTGTTGTCAGCTAATTAGTAATTTCCTGCCCTGACCAAGTGATCAGTTTATGACTTCGGTAATCCTGATCAGCGAAATATGTCCTTAGGTCATTGTAAAAAAAAAACCGACCGTGTAGAAATTTCACCCCAAAGCTCTGGATTAAGGTCCATAAATTTCTTTTTTCCTGAATTTTGCTCGTTAAACAATATTTCATGAAATAAACTCACTTTATTTTAAGATTTTTCATTCTGATGGCAAATGCGTAAACCTAGACATGCAAACATGCCATCCAAGAAGAAAAGGTTGGCTCAAATTGAAGGTGAAAAGAAGAAAATTGCCAAAACCCCCAAGTTCATCTTTTTTTTCTGACAATGAACAACTCATTTATAACAACTCATTAATATATTTCTAATCAATATTTTTTATTGTTGGCTTTCTGATACTGTTATTATAGTCACAAAACTGGCATCAGAGTTTTTGAAAAAAAATTATGACTGCAGGACAATAGGTCCTACATGTACACTACATCAGTTTCTGCTGGACCTACTAGTTTTCTGCCGGACCTAAACACTTTAACAGAAATTTCTGAAAGCATGTAATTTTCATTCCATACCAATCTACATGTTGGGCATATACATACATGCAAGTGTTATTAAGATGTAACATTTTATTTCATTCAATACACTTAATTCAAATAAATTCTCTTTCAATTTCATGCTCCACCTCCAGAGCTAATTTTTTTTAGATTTCCAGTTTCCCCTCGTTTACCATACTTTGTACATATTGTACATGTCATGACATTTTCATCACGATCATATTTTAACCAGGGACGACCTTCGCACCATTTTGTGTTGAAAATTCGTTCAGGTCTTTTCTCCTTTTCATATTTAAATCTTTTTTCTGCATTTGTTGCACTGTCACTTGTGCCGCCCTTTTTAATCCAGGACGAGCACCCTTTATAAATTTGATGGGCCACGATGCACGAGGCACGACATTTCTTTGAAGCTGGTAGGACATACATGCAAGATATTAAGATACAAATCATCATCGGTACATTCGTTCCACGAAAAATACAGTAGTAGAGAAAATAAACATTTTAAATCATTGCCGGTAAATTAAAAAAAATCAAAATTCAAAACGGGTAAAAGGTTTTGATGATGGTGAACTGAAGTCAATAAACAATCTGTTACAAAAATAGAATCGCTTTTTTTTTTTTTGGAAATCGACGTCATCGCCTTTAAACAATTTCCATTGGTCGGAACTAGTTTTAAGTTCTATATTTGGTAACTGTCGGCAATCACGAGATTGTACGCGATATTCTTTAAAGGGAATCCCCTAATCCCACCAATCAACGATAATGTTACAGAACGACTGCGGATAACTTTGTTTACCGAATTTGCTATTTATGAAACCTGGACAAATACGATCATTATATTTAGAACCAAGGTTGCATAAGCAATCTGTTAAACAAGAAATCAATAACCACGGGACGTCATGTTTGGCAAAGCCATTACATACAAAACAACAACAAAATGTTTGGCGGACAATAGGACCGCCAAGTATGAGGCTTCTGTCGGACCTGCCGAAAATCTGCCCCTTTCGGTCCGACGAATTTCAAAAACTCTGTAGCATGGCCCATAAGTTCATCCTAATGGCATGTATCCTTGGTACTTCAAGTAGTCATACTATTTCTTTATTTTAAGATACATTTTATTTCCTCCTCAATTGTTAGAGGGATCAATACACACCTAAGACTATGGCTTTAAACTAGTGGTGAAAACATTAGTGCTGTTGGGGGGTTTTTCCGTCTTTTTTGTTATGTTATAAAACAATTGTAATAAATGCTCATATTGCATACATGTATGTACATGTATATTCCCACTGTAGGCCCTTGATTGGTGAATCAATAAACTTATGACTTATGTACATTCCGATTTTGTTACTAGTTTTATGCATCTAAGCAGCATTTCTAAAAATACAAATAAACAAAAAACAAGGAAGAAAAATGTGTATGACGGAGATAAAAAATCGCGATTCATTGACAGAAAAACCACGGGAGACAAGCTGAACGAGACTGGCAGACAAACGTGTAAATTACGAAATGGACAGATGGACAACACGAACATTTAAACATTTATTAAAAATTATTAAAATCTCGCACATACCTTTAAATACATCCACGTTCTGTAGAAGTACCCAGTGACCTACTAAAAACACCTCAGTCACTTGAGAATTTATAATTAATAAAATTATGAAAAATTTCAGTTTTTAGTTAAAATTGTATCTGGAACATTCATAACACTAATATTCTTTTTAGCACATGTCTTTTTATTGATCTTCAGATTTTAACTGCACAATAAAATATATATAAACAATGAGTCATGTAGATACATTGAATTTGATGCAAAAAGCTGAAAATGTAGTGGTGAAAGACATTTTTAATAATAAGTAACTGTAAATAAATATATTGCCCTTTTTCATAGTTTTTGACGTGCTGAAGTGCCCTTTTTCCAAAGTCGCGCCCCTCCATTTTCAATTCCTAGCTGGAACACTGTTTCTACTATACAAATCCCTGCACTGAGGGGGTCAAATTTTTAATTTCAAGAATATCTTTGATAGGATTTGTGATGAGTTAGGATGAAGATACAGACAGAAAATATCATTGGAAGTCTAATCTCAATGAGATTAGCTCAACTTCAGATAAACATTTCATACATGTAACATGATACTTAAAAATAAAATATAAGATGAACAATGCATTCCTGAACATCAAATAAAATATGATAAGATTAGCTTGAAAGCAATTGTTTTCCTGAAATCTCTATATATGACATATTGGATAGGAGGGAGTAACCACCAGAGGCATCTTCACGAACTTTTCAAAATATTAAAAACAAGTTGTTTGTAAACACGTTTACTCCCTTTTCAACTGTTCAATGTGAAAAAAATACCCATAGACATGTGTTCCTTTATATAAGATTAGATTCGTGAAAGAAAAAAATAAAGGAATTAAATGTAATTAGTGAATAAAAACACTTACAAACACTTAAAAACATCATCGAAAACTTTACAGAAAGAACATGTTGTAAAGTAAGTACATATTGAGGTCAAGGCCTTCTTTTATCAATACATTTCCGGTAAATTCTGGTGAAGATAAAATATGTCAGAGAACCCGGTTATATACAAATTTTTACCTGCTAATTACAAATTGAATGTGCAACCATGAAAAACGGTTTCGCCAACAAATAATTAGCAAAGCTTCATTTATATTTTTAAAAACAATAGTAAAAGTTTAACTCGTCAATGTTTTACTGTCATAAAGAGAAAACATACTTCTCTCCAAGGATTTGTCCCTGGTGTCTCCTCCAGCTAAGTAATCGCATACATGTAGTCCATTCTTCAACCATACGATGTACTCTGCTACTATGCATTACTCATTGCCTCTCCTCGGGTCGTGCTGCCAAACACAGCCCACTTGCTGTAACATGCTATCATTTAAATAGTTAGAATTGTCTTGTTTATGAACATACCGGTATGTCTCCATTCTGTATTGTTGTAAGTTCTAACTGCTGATATAATTATGAATGCATATTTGCTATTGTCCCTTGAGGGACCTTGATTGGAATAAAATATATTGTATTGTATTGTATTGTATTGTATTGTTCTTTCAGAGGAAAATAAATTTATGTGTCAGTTACCTTTCTCTGAAGATAAAACAGTTATCAATATATTGTTCAAGTGTCTATCTGAATTATCTGATGCAACGAAATTCTTAATTAACAATAAAAAGAAAAAGCATACCCCTTTCCGAATAATTGCTGTACACCTACATGTATGTAGTGTGTTTCTGCTTTAATAAATGAGCACTTGTGAGTTGTGTTAACATTAATAAGTATGTCCTTATTACAGAAAAAACATAAATACGTGTATCTTTGGAAAACAGGTCACAGAGAGCGATTATTGATTTTCTGTGCCGTATGAATTACACAGCACGGCTTCCATGAAGTGTTAGAAGTAAATTTTAGCCAATCAAAATTCTACTTGTCACAAGAACATCAGATAAAACATGTTATAAGCACAAACTATGGATATCACATAAATTGTATATTACCTGTAAATATAATACTCAATATTTTTTCCAATATTTAATCATTCTACATTGTCTTTCTACATACATATTCACAATATATCATATTATTTACTGTACTTTTCCTTACTTTCAATATATATATATATACGCTTCAGAAAATATAAATTATTGGCGCAGTGTGATAACCCCACACAACCATAGTTCAATATGCATGTTACATAAGTATCAGACAATGATAAAAGTGTTCCATGGTTATAACGGTGTCTTCAACCTATGCCAACATTTTGAAATATCATATTCTAGGAATGCCAACAAACATATTACAATAGGTGTTAGCAATTAATTATAATTACAGGTAAGTAAATTTAGAAATCCAGACCTCAAGCATGAAATATTAAAGATTAAACAAAAAAGTTTAAAAGATGATAAAAAATATTGAAATTAGTCTGATAGAATTAAATAAAAAAAAGTTTAAAAGCTATGATAAAAATGATAAGAATAAGTGTGTTATAGCAATTATCATATATTATATCCATATGTATTTATATATTACATTTTTATATTTACATTCAATATACAATTTATGTGATATCTATGTTTTTTGTTGTTTTTTTTTGCTTTATGGTGCTTAACGCCACTTTCAACAATATTTCAGCTATATCGTGGCGGTTAGTTTTATTGGTGGAGGAAGCCGCAGGACCCGGAGAAAATCACCGACCTGTCGCAAGTCACTGACTTTATCACATAATGTTGTATCGAGTACACCACGCTATGAATGGCGTTCGATCTCACATCTTAAGCTGTGATAGGCACTGATTGCACAAGTAGTTGTAAATCCAACTACCATACGATCACGACCACGACGACCCCCAATCAATCCTTTTCGAGTCTAAGAAAATTTACTATTAAAATAAAACAGTATAACCATGATTGCATGATTCGACAGGAATTTCCATTCAGGAATTATGAATGCTGAGGTGGTGTGGATATCATTTTGTGACCTTTGCCCACAGTACCTCCGTTAATTAAATTTAGTTGTAGTTAAAAACGATTTAGCCTTAAATTGTGCACTGGGAATAAAATATTGCGTGTTTCGTCATGTAGTATTTTACATATTGTTCATAATCGTTCTTCCCTAGAAACATTTAAAGGTCTGTCCTTTCAACCAACGATTAGTGGTTACTTATTATAGTAATCACTATTAGAACCGCCTCTTTCCAAAGTAAAGATTATTTAAAAAATAATTATAATGTTTGATCATGTTAGTAATGAATAATAAAACCAATAATAAATCCTCGAAATGAAAATTTTAATCCCTCGTCCGAATCAAATTCTTGAATTTATTTTTATATAATTCTAAATAAAAACTGAAAAGTTTACTGATCATAACGTTGTACTGGTCTTTGACGGAGGCCCGGCGTTCGTCGTTATGTCTGTATTCATGGCTGCAAATAGAAAACTTTTACCGAGTTATTAAACAAAAAGGTTATATGATATTTTTTTTCTACTTTTTTAATATATTTATTTATTTGTATATTTTTCTATTGGACAATTTAACATTTTGCCTCTTTCGATATATGGTCGTTATTGAACATCTCATGCAAATATTAGTATTTTCAAAAAAAAATTTCTTCACATTTTCATTAACATTTTTCTCAGTTAACAGATCAGGTCATGCTGATGCGAATAATTTCAAAGATTTTGTTCTATTTCCATTTTATTTTTCCATTTGTGTAAAGTGGGTACCATGGAGATAGTTTTTGGCAAATACCAGTAATATAAACATATTTTCCTCAGTTCCATGTCGTGGTCGTGATCTATGGTAGTTGGATTTACAATTACATATCAAAATCAGTGCCCATCACCACTACAGTTGTGAGTTCGAATCCCGCTCATGGCGAGGTGTACTCGATACAACGTTATGTGACAAAGTTTGTCTGTGACTTACGGCAGGTCAGTAGTTTTCTCCGGTTTCCTCCTGACCGCCTTTATATAACTGAAATATTGTTTAAAGTGGCGTTAAACACCATAACTATAACGAATTATATTTCTCTACTAATTAGTAAGAAAGGATATGGGTGTAAATGAAGATTTGAGACTACCCATCATTACACTTAGGGGCATATTAAAAATACAGGAACAGCTAGCGTTTATATTGGTGTTCTACATTTCACAGCTGTAGTCGTATCGTTTAACTCATAACCTAAAGTTTCTGTGAAAGAGCTTTTAGCCAGCAGTTGATAATGATTGGTGCTTTTAGCCGGCAGTTGATTGGTACTTTTAGCCAGCAGTTGATTGGTACTTTTAGCCAGCAGTTGATTGGTACTTTTAGCCGGCAGTTGATTGGTACTTTTAGCCGGCAGTTGATTGGTACTTTTAGCCAGCAGTTGATTGGTACTTTTAGCCAGCAGTTGATTGGTACTTTTAGCCGGCAGTTGATTGGTAGTTTTAGCCGGCAGTTGATTGGTACTTTTAGCCGGCAGTTGATTGGTACTTTTAGCCGGCAGTTGATTGGTACTTTTAGCCAGCAGTTGATTGGTACTTTTAGCCGGCAGTTGATTGGTACTTTTAGCCAGCAGTTTATTGGTACTTTTAGCCGGCAGTTGATTGGTACTTTTAGCCAGCAGTTTATTGGTACTTTTAGCCAGCAGTTGATTGGTACTTTTAGCCGGCAGTTGATTGGTACTTTTAGCCGGCAGTTGATTGGTACTTTTAGCCGGCAGTTGATTGGTACTTTTAGCCGGCAGTTGATTGGTACTTTTAGCCAGCAGTTGATTGGTACTTTTAGCCAGCAGTTGATTGGTACTTTTAGCCGGCAGTTGATTGGTACTTTTAGCCGGCAGTTGATTGGTACTTTTAGCCGGCAGTTGATTGGTACTTTTAGCCAGCAGTTGATTGGTACTTTTAGCCGGCAGTTGATTTGTACTTTTAGCCAGCAGTTTATTGGTACTTTTAGCCGGCAGGTTGATTGGTACTTTTACTGCCGATAAGCGTTACATTTGGGCATTGTTACCCTCTTGATGTAATGTGGTGTAAACAAATTAATTTATTTTAAATCTTTTACCTTTAAGAAAAACGGCATACAAGGGGAAAAATTTACAAAATTTTCAAGATTTGTAACACTTTAGTATGTTTAATACGCTAAAACAGTTACAGATATGACACCCTTTAGGGTTAGTGTTATTTCAACAATATTTCAGTTATTTCGTGACGGGTCAGTTTTATGTTATTGGAGAAATCCGGAGTACCAGGAGAACACCGCCGACCTGTCGAAAGTAAATAATAAACTTTATCGCATAAGAACATCGTTAGCATACCTTTCATCATAGATATGTAAATATAAATTTGACTGTACTTCAGCTTTACGATTTATAGTATGTAACATTCTTATAAATATATCAAGTAAAATTATTTTAAAATTTAATATGTATTAATAAATATATCAAGTAAAATTATTTTAAAATTTAATATGTATTAATAAATATATCAAGTAAAATTATTTTAAAATTTAATATGTATTAATAAATATATCAAGTAAAATTATTTTAAAATTTAATATGTATTAATAAATATATCAAGTACAATTATTTTAAAATTTAATATGTATTATTAGTATTGTAATAATTAGCTAACATTCCTGATTTACAAGGTCATGGAATGGTAAAGAGTTATCTACCTTTTACCACGTTTCTCTTGTTAAAACATCATACAGTGTATTGTACAATTTGTAAAGCATAAGATATATATTATTCATCAAATTATTTCAATGAAACTAATTTTGATGTGCACAATAAATTTGATATCTACGTTTGCATTATTATCACTGGGTCGATACCTCTGCTGGTGGACTATTAGCACCAGAGGATATCATCCGCACAGTAGTCAGTGGTTCGGCACTGACATGGTTTATTAGATATATTTATTATTGAAATTTACAGTTCTTTAATTATGTAATTATTATCAAAACTAAGGTTCCCCTCCATGCCTCAGGCATTTGTGATCTTAATTAGCTGATTTTGGCTATCCTGTTTTGACCCTTTAGTTTAGTGCTCCCAAATACTTTTTATTATGCTTTCCAATGTTTCGATATTTAGCGTACCTGATGAAGGTTATTCCAGAAACGCGTCATGGGCACTGCATTTGATATTTACGTTTTTATTACGTTGGGACTGCGATCAGATCATGATCAATTTTGCGAGAGGAACGAGAGAACAGTCTAGATCTGGCAGCCTCTATTTACTCTACTCTGTTGGTCTCCAACAGGCGACCATTTTGAGAACTCCGAGACATGAAGGGAAATTCACAAATTGCCTCATTCCATTTTGTGTGGTCGAAATTTGTTATGAACTTGGATATGCTACATTATTTCCAAGGCCCTGTGAAGACCTTCACAATAATTACTTTTTGAATATTAGTTTGATTCTAAGCAGAATTTGAAGCTGGAATTCTTCATGAAGAATTTGTGGTCGTTTTAGGAGAAATGATGTTGTAAGAATGTTGTCTGTTTTTTAACAGTTAGTCGAGTTGTTTATCTGCATTGTTAAGACAATCTCTTGCCAGGTTACCATCAAGGCAACAACAGGCCTGGTCATTCCGATGCACAATTCAACCCGTCTTATAGAAACTAGTCCACGTGTTCCAAGTAATTGAATTTGTGATTATTTTCATAAGTGCAGCCATCATACTCCTCATCCTAACACTTGGAGCAAAAAACAGTATCAATTACATATACATTCATTATGCCCAAATATCATTGATATTCGAAGAAGCCTACAGGTTTGGTTTATGGTATTTAATGCCACTTTCAACAATATTTCAGTTATATCGTGGCGGTTAGTTTTATTGGTGGAGGAAACCGGAGTACCCGGAGTAAAGCGCTGACCTAACACAGGTCACTGACAAACTTTATCACATAATGTTGTATCGAGAACAGCTCGACCTGAACGGGGTTCGAACTCACAACTTTAGTGGTGATAGGCACCGATTACACAGGTAGTTGGAAATCCAACTACCATACGATCATGATCATGACGGCCACAAGAAGCGTACATGTTTTGAATATAATGATGTACACCGACTTTATAAGGATCATTGTGAATTTAGCTAGGTTAGCAAACAAATTAATAAATTCAACATAAATAGACTGAAGGGGATGATTACGAACAATAATGACATAAGTAACATTTTCTGTTTTAGAACTATTGCAGTCGAATTAAAAAACACATTATTATAGCCTATGTTAATTGCATGATATACCGATTAAAATGTAAACTTAATGCAATTTGATTGATCCTGGGAGAATCTAATAGAACACCGCCATCCCACATACCAAAAAAACCCATAAAAAATCCAAACAAACCATGAGTACATCCATGTCCTTCAGAAAGATACGCAGTTCCTGCCTCTTATAAGATATCCACTGCTCATAGACAAGTCAAATACAAGATTTGTCGGTGATAGAGGAACGAAAAAAAAGTTACACAAATGTGATGAGATCCAGTGCCATTAGACAAACGGATATTTCGTACCGGAGTCGGACGAGTGGGCTAAGAGTCGCGATAATAAACCGGAATGTCTATCGGTAGCCTGTTTTACAATAAGCTAGCAGTATAAAAATCAGTACAACACAGATATCATTAAAAAGCAACATGTTCATGTCTTGATATAGCTGAAGCATAGTTCACTTGTCGTTAAACAACAATCACTCACTCATTCAATTGTTAAGGGGGTACCATACACTACAAGGGGATAACTCTTTAAATTCAGTTGAACGTTTTGATCATATGATGTTTGTGTGCAGATTTCAAGCATCTCGGTGATCAAAACCACAGAGAGAAAAACTGCTATGTTGCTAGAGAATGTATAGCTCTTTGTCTGTTGGTTGGAATTTGCTAAAATTTTGATATTTATTACAGTGGATATATTCAAACACACTGCCAAAAAAATAAGAAAATTAAACAAGTAGATCAAATTTTACCTGAAGTGTATGGTACCACCTTAATTCGAGTCTTAAACACATTCTTCTCCGTGCTTACACTATTATAATAGTAATAAAAGAAATAATATTTTGGTTTTGAAACATATCTGCTTATTGGTCGCTTGTTATTGCTCGCTTGCTTTGAGCATGGTACATTTTACACTTAGACACACATTGAAGTAAAACATAAATGAACATGAGAGACTAAGAACGTTTAGATGTGAACTTAAATAGTCGATTTTTAGTATCTACTAAGATATATGTTTATATGGTTCTTTGACAATTATGTAAAATCTGTGAGTAACTGTCTGTAAGAATTTCCTTTTAGATTAATAGACACCAGACTGGACCTGTCTATAATTGTAATATCCGGATTTCAAATGTGAGTAAAAAGATGTCGACGTAACACAAATCAATATTATGATCGTATCAACCTTCCGAAACAAGTATACATTCACATTAGAAAGATAAAATCTAATGTTCTTTAATGATTTGAAACTTTATTTTCCTCAATAAACCTATACCAGATATAACATAATGGCATTTTAACATACTAAGTAAAAGATGTCCTGTACACGTTTTGCCATTTTATACGCCATGCGTGACCTGGTTACTTGTTGACGTCCAGTCATAAATGTTTTATTTTCCAAGCGAACGACTTCATATAAGAACAGCTTCCATGACTTGACCTACAGAGCTTCTCAGCGCAATCACAGAACATAGAGTATAGCTCTTCTACTATTCTTCATTGATAAACAGAACTCATAACTGTTATACAGCACTTTACTTCAATGGATGGGCCTGACTCATACACAGAAGTTTGAAGATACCATAGGGGCAATCAGAAGCCGTAAATTGTAGAAGGACAGACAATACAATTGTCAAAAGATTAAAAACAAAAGGACAAACAATAATCGACAAAAAACTACACAGAAAACTAAAAATCGAACAACACAAACCACATTAAAAACCGGGATGAACTCTGGTGCCGCAGAAGTGTTAGCAGTTTCTGCTCCACTAGTGACACCCGTCGTGTTACTGTTAAGCTACACGAACTGTTGTACATAGCTTTATTTCAATGATGAACATAATTCATGGAAGATTATACCACTTCATAATGCAGACAGACAGTAGGAGTGAAGCATAAACTGAAAACGAAACAAGAGATCAGACAACACGAGGCTTCACACACAAAGCTGGAAGTGAAATCATACACGACAGTCGCCGCCATGTTCTTTAACCACTAGATCATCGCAATATACACCACATTGCACTCAGAAATGGAATCAAGAGATTTCTCCAAACAAACTGGAAGATCTAATAAAAAATCGTTTTAGGCGAGTTTAAATCACAAATCTAGACATTCAGACAATATACGCCCACGACAATAAAACACAGAAAAAGAAAAGGCAAATAATACACGCTTCCAACAATAAAACAATGTCTTGGAATGTATCAGGTGCTCCTGGCACTAGTCATGAAATAATAATCAGGGTATATCATTTCGAGAGAATCAGTATATTTTTTTTATATTCTTATACAATGTGGTCAACACTAATATCAGTTACTTAAAGCTAGACATATCTGAATGTATACCACTTTTTATAAAAAAAAAAAACAAGTTGTTAATGGGTTATCATTCACACGATAGATCAATTTTGTAAATTCGTTTTTGTTAGCGTAAAACATTGTGCTAAGAATTAACACTTTAAACATTGAATGTAAAGTATATTTATTCCATTCTTTTTAAGAATTCAAATCTGATCCGCACTACGTATAAAAGTAACCGTACAATAAATCATAATAAGATTGGCTTTTATCACTCCTATAGTATACATGTAGAGTAGGAATATCAATAAAAACGTAGATATCAAATTTAGTGAGCGTGACACGTTTCTGGGGTTCGTGTTACTCGAGCTTTAGTTTAGTGTGTATGCGTTGTAGATCATTGTTTGTCCTTTTGTCCTTTTTCTATTGGCCATTGTGTTGTCTGTCCTTCTTCGATTTACGGATTCTGATTATCCATTTAGTATCTTGTGGCCATTGTGTTTTCTGTCCTTCCTCGACTGGCGGATTCTGATTACCCCTTTGGTTTCTTCATACGCTTCTTCTGACATAACATTCATCAGGTACGCTCATAATGTAAATATTGGAAACCATTTCTTTTTTATCATATATATCTTTATTCTCATAAAGCCAATGTATAACAATGGTACAGAGGTATAACAATAAAATCAAAATAACAACAACTATTTACAACATATATGCAAATTAGGAGAGAGGTTACAAAGGACTAAGATCCTGGAGGACAAACACCGGTATTAATAGCACTTATAAAATGACAGAGTTTCTTCAATATTGGTTTTCTTTTACTTGACATAAGTTCAGAACATTTAATAATATTATGTCTATATATGAAATAATTATGAAACCCAAATAATTAATAAGCCTTTAGGAGCAAATAATCCAAAGAGTACAAATAAGGTCACATATGCCCGAGGGAGGAGAACCTTATTTTTCATAGTTAATTTAGGAATAATAAATTTCAATAATAAATTTACCTAAAAAAACCATGTGAATATCGAAACCTTGACTACTGGGTAGATGATTTCCTCTGGGTAGATGATTTCCTCGGGGATTTAAATATAGTCCAGCGGTATAAAATTTGTAAATAAAACTCTAAGGAACAAAATTGTTTTGTTGGTGCAATACATATTTTCAAATGTGTGGTTCTTAATAAATATCACATTCATTGTATGTCATAATTTTTTGTAATGATGCTTATTGAATAAAAAATGTCGTTGCAAATTATCCCAAGACAATTTTCACTAAGACGGGAGGCTAGGGCCCATAAAACTAGTGTAGTCCTGCTACATTTTATTACAGTACCTATACCAAGCCAAGAAAGTGAGCGATCGTGTATTTATGTGTTGGGGGTATCGATTTTTCTCCTTTCTACGATTTTTCTATTGGATTTTGAAACTGTTCCGACAGTGTGGTATATTGTTATGTCTTGTTTACGTTATTTGTGCTTGTTTGAGTATAGTGGTGTCCCTCACCTGTTGCGTTGTGTTTTTGTTTTGTTTGTCTTCGTCTTCTGTGCCCTATGTTATCGACTTCTCTGGATTGTCCATTTTTGATTTTCCATTCGGTGTTCTCTAATGTTTATTGGTTTTTCATTTTGTTATTGCAAAACATTATTGATGTTTCAAAAACAGAATGATGCTTTGTGATATTTTGGATTAAAATATTACAACTATTTCACACATGGAATGACAATCATAGAAATAAAAATGACATTGTTTCCATCTCATTTACTCTTATTCACATTTATATTGAAATAAGCAAACATTGTAGGAGGGATGGAATTAGGACCAGATTATGATTTCACGATGGCTAGAATTATTCTTAACACTAATTGTCAATGTTTACTCAGTTTAAGAGATCTAACGTTGAGGTTAAATACTTCAGTTATTATCCCTGTATTACTACGTACACAATATCTGTAATAACGTGTAATTATATTTACTAATGTTATACAGGCTTGCCGATTTCATTAAATAGAAAAAGACATTTACGATCAAGATTAAATAGAACTCACTAATGAGTATTAGATGAAAAGTGATGTTCAATATGTAGCTGGTTTCCTGGGAGTAATAAGAATGACTTTTTTATCTAATGACTAGCTGTATTAAAACGTCACTTGAATCTGATGACCAACCGCATAAAAACGTCACTCGTATCAGTATATACGTAAATACGTTATACATGTACGTATGAGGTATGCGATATAACATTATGTGATAAAGTTTCTCAGTGATATGCGGCAGGTCAGTGGTATTCTTCGGGTACTCCGGTTTCCGATATCGTCATGAAAATGTTCGGTTGTCAACTGATGGGCAGATGCGCTACATGCAGCACATATATCGACGAATTTAGGGCAGGATTGTTAGTGGGGCTCGTGTTACTCGATCTTTAGTTTTATATGCATGTTTTGTAGATCTTTGGTCGTCCTTTTGCACTTTTTCTTTTGGCCATTGTGTTGTCTGTTCTTCTTCGATTGACAGATTCTGATTACCCCTTTGGTATCTGCAAACTCTTCTTAGCCATTTTACCAGAAACAAAGCTGTGGATGTATGTAAGTGTAACAATCGAGTGGCGGTCATATGTAGTGCTTTGATTACTGTAGAAACATATTCTAAAACAGTGGACCAATTTACGTTCTGAGTTCCGTGTTGTCATGTCCGTTACGATGTGCGCATAAAATGATAGGTCGATTCGTCTTTACCTCCAGTTGTTTGAAGAAGGAATAATATCTTACTTACGTTATTTGCGTTTGTTTGCGCATAGTGGTGTCCAACACATAGTGTGTTGTGATTATGTTTTGTCCATTTTTGATTGCCCCTTCGTATTCTCTAATGATTATTTAGTCCAAGGATATATACAAAACATAGACAAATTCTGATACAGTGGGTTGCGAAAAAGTAGAAGATACCAAAGGGGAATTCAGAAGCCGTAAATCGAAGGGCAAAAAAACCCATGACCAAATGAAAAAAGATAAAAGGACAAACAATGATCTACAAAGACCACAACAATCCCGGAATGAACTGAAGTGCTCCGTGGAAAAGCACCCGTGTCACACATAGTGTTCCTGTCGAACGACAACATCAACTGATATGGAAATCGTATTGGACACCAGTATGCGTAAATAAATACAAGTAACATTAATGAAGAATTAAATTCCGACAAAACAAATCGAAGTAAAGACGTACTGAACATCATTTTTAAGAGGAAATCGTAGCTCCAGTCAAAACAGACAAATGCGGAGACAGTGGGCCCATGCAGTCATAAGATAAACACAAGTACAGAACAATTCTGATACAGTAGATGGAGCAGGAACTGCCTCCCCTTCTGGAACACATGGATTCACCCCCGGTTTTTAGTGGTGTTTGTATTACTCGATCTTTAGTTTTATGTGTATGTTTTGTAGGTAGTTATTTGTTCTTTTGTATTTTATCTTTTGGCCGTTGTGTTGTCTGTTCTTCTTCGATACACGGATTCTGATTACCCCTTTGATATATTCAAACTCTTCTAACAGGAAGTTCACCTGCAATGGATGATTAAAACTGACACAAAGTAAACAACTCCAAACTTTCAAATGAATGGACAACAACAACGTTACAACTTAATGGTAAAGCAAATAATAGAGCACAAGTAGTAAAACACAAACTCTTACCATGCACTAGATTAATTACACCAAGAAGATCAGTTTTATCTGCTCTGTTCCACTAATGGAACACATCACGTGCTACAGAAACGATATGAACATGGTTTAATGCGACAATTGTGATGTACATCAAACATTCTACAAAATATGTATAAGTACATGCTTAAATAAACGTTAGAGAAAACCGAAGGAGCAATCCAGAATCGACAATATAGAGAAACTGGCAACAAAGACGAAGAAAAAACCCACAAAAAAAAACCACAAACACACAACACAATGTGTGTTGTACCCCACTATGGGCATGCGCACAAATAACGTAAATAAAATATGAACCCTCCTACAAACAACTGGACATAAAGACGAACCGAACATCGTTTTTATGTGGAAATCGTAACGAACATCACAACACGGAACTAATGTTAGGGGGAAAAATATGAGCAACACGGACCCCACCTTATCCAGGGTCTAGTAAAAGATAAGGATAAATTCTCTACATTTACAACAATAAAACCTGAGCGCTGTTCCATTACTTTAATTAATTTGTGTCTAATTAATTGCTAATTTACACCCATGTGCTTTCTTGCTACTATACGTCTCCAAGACAAAGTGATGTATCTGTTGGTTGACCGCTATGGAATATATGTGTCACAAATGACCACGGATCTGTTCCACTTGTCGTAAATAGTTCCCGGTCCTTTCCTCATTCATGACTTATCACCGGATTTGTGACTAGATTAACACGATGGATCTCACTAGTGGAGCAGGAACTGATTACCCTTTCGGAGCACCTAAGATCACACTCGGTTTTAGTGGGGTTCGCATTACTCGATCTTTAGTTTTATTTGTATGTCTTGTAGATCGTTGTTTGTCCTTTTGTACTTTTTCTATTGGCCATTGTGTTGTCTGTTCTTCGATATACGGATTCTGATTACCCCTTTGGTATCTTCAAACTCTTCTATTGATTGTTGTAATATTAAATACAACAGTTGATTGGAGTCCATCATATTCGCACTAAACACCACTATGTACTCCTTTAAAAATAAAAAAAATACTTTGGAAGGAATTCCAACCTTTTTCTGTTAATGACCCATGTTTGTTTATATGCAAACGTACATATATTATTCTCGATTGTGATCTACATAGACTTAATAGACCAATTCAGTTCGTACTCTCAAAGAAAATAGTTAGTGAACATCAATATAAAACAATACGTTTTAGGAATATATATCTTGATGATATTAAGATAAGGAATATTCTGCAACATAAAACTATTCG
This sequence comes from Bathymodiolus septemdierum, assembly GCA_963383655.1. Taxonomy (NCBI): domain Eukaryota; kingdom Metazoa; phylum Mollusca; class Bivalvia; order Mytilida; family Modiolidae; genus Bathymodiolus; species Bathymodiolus septemdierum. Next base: position 20,126,063 of record OY726530.1, on the reverse strand, counting down.
ATCCTCATTTCCTCCCTACTTCACCAAATTCATAGACACAAACACCCCTATCATGTTATTCTTATTGCCTAATAGGTTTGTCATCTACAAAGAAGTATTTATAGAAACTAAATGTATTGAATAACATGCTGAAGATTTAATGGTTCAACTTCTGCTGTTCTCATTTTGCATCGCCTTTTCCACAGATGCCTTTTTTGCTCTTCTTATTTCAGTTTTCCGTGTTTTGGTTTTTGCTTTGTTTGTCCTCGTTCATTATCTGGTGTCCAATGTAGTCTGTGCCTCAGAATTAAATATTATTTATTGTCCCTTCGATATTCTCTAGCGTGTATTTAGAAATATCGGTTCAAGTTATTAATAGAAGAAGGGGAGATGAAAGCAAGATTTTAGTCAAAAAAGATATCAGTTGAGGTCAATCAGCTTTGCGTTTGAGTTAATGTAATTAGATCATTGATTCCAAGAAGAATTAAGAAACAACATATTTACTATTAACGTTAGAGAAAACAAAAAGGGTAAATGAAGAATGGTTATCAAAAGACACTGACAACATTGTGCACAAGACACTGCACGAAGATAAGAGACAAGACAAGGTAAAAAACGCACAACACTGAATGACAATAAGATGAACAACACGATCTCGCCAAAACATCCGAGGGTGAACTCGAGAAGGGTAAGTTATTCCGTGTCTTATAAGACACCACCGTGTCATTTAAGATACCGAGGTTACTGGTTGTAAAACTTTATGACAAATATGTTGTTGTTCCAGATGACAAAGCAACCAACATTGCAGTATTTGCTTTGTTACAAGGAACATTGCTTAGTTTATTTAAAATATGTTTATTAGAACGATGATTCATTGCAAACGTTATTAACATTCACCTCTGATATCCTAGAAAACAGTATTTTGCTTCATTATTCATAATAGTGTCGGCGTTTTTATTTTATCTTTCCCTTCTATAAGTGTTCACACAGACATAGATGGCCCCTCTAAGTGCTATACCACACATATATATAAAGTTCTAGCCTCTATTGTTTCCGCTTCCGAAACTCCCAAGAAATAACATTATCAAGATGAAAGTAGACGACTAGTGTCCGGTATATTTGAGTGCACGGCTGCAAATAATGACAACTAAACAAATATAACGGTAAAACAACCACCATAAAGACCAAGAGTCCTGCAGAGCATGAAGAAGAGTTTGCATTTCCTGTTGATGCACTGTAGAGTATGGTTACACTAGTTGTAATAGTGATAGCCGTCCTAATATCATACTGGTTCTTCCAGTGGTCAAAATAAGATATGATTATTAGAATTTCAACAGATTTGTTTTAGTACATAGCATGAAAAAACCCCCAATGCTCTCCGCTTTAGATATAATATTATTAAGAAACATAATTTTGAATGTTGGTGTTTAACGCCACTTCCCGGGCTTCCTATAATACTAAGCAATATAATTTCCGCCACAACATTTGTTACGATTGGAACAATATTATTTGAATTTCCTGTCTTCTGATTAAGAACGTACCTGCTGAAGATTATTTCAGAAACGTGTCGTGTGCATTATATATTTACACAACAGGTGTCTTATATGAAGCAGGAGCCTACCTGTCGCGTGCACCTGAGTTCATCTCAGGGTAATTGGTGGGGTCCGTGTTTAATTTTTTGTGTTGTCTTATTATGTATCTTTACGTTCTGAGTTCCGTGTTGTGATGTCCGCTGCGATTTCCACATAGCAACGATGTTCGGTTTATCTTTGCTTCCTGTTGTTTGTAGGAGGGCGCAGTCATATCTATGTTGTTTGTGTTTGTTTGTGCATAGTGGTGTCCAACACATATTGCGTTGTGGTTTTCTTTGTGTGTTTTGTTTGTCTTCGTCTTGTATACCATATGTGTCCAGTTTCTTAGGATTGTCTTTTTTTTATTGCCGCTTCGGTATTCTCTAACGTTTACTTATAATATCTGGAAAATATTGCAATGTTTACTCCTGACGGAATACATAATATAGAATATTATTTTATCAGATATAAATATTATCGAGTTGTTTCTAATAAATTATCCAGAGGAGCAATGTTGTCAGAGCAAATATACATTCACAGCAAAATTATCTACTACGGTCAAGGCATAAGTATATTATAGCACAGCAGTCACAATATATTATTTTCATTGCCAGTAATAATGAATAAATAATGAAAATATAAAAGAAAATATGAATATGACGGTATATTTAGAATGAACTATATATTTATTGTACCAAAAATATTACAATATTATTTACTGAAAATCAACAACGATATATTATTTCAGCTATTTATCATTTAGAAAAAAAAGCTATTATAAGGGAGGAAAGGAAGGGGATATATCAGGAAAAAAAATATATGACAACAATACATGTGTACAATGATCCTTGAATTATTCTTCAATGACTCTCGTATAGAGCCTTATAATCACCTTGATTCAGAACATTAATAAGGAATAAGGGTAATAACAAAATTACCGAACTCCGAACAATCTTACAAAGAGAAAGTCAAAACTCATAATTATATAAACAGACAAAATCAGTCAACAACCGGAAAACTGTGAAAACCGTAATGGCCTGACTTGGTACAGGCATTTCTAAAGAAATGGTGGGTTGAATCAGGTTTTAAAGCGCCAAACCTCCCGCTCTCATTACGGTTCAAAGGCTCCGACTGTCACTATAACAGTATTTAAATACAGGAACAAAATAGGTAAAATAGTTGTCAAAACAGTACCATATTCAGTGAATGTAAATGTCAAAAACACTTTCACGTCACATATTGATAAAAAAATATTTTTGACATTTTTCTTGACTTCTTTACTTGCTTCACAGAAAAATGTTCCTTAGTGGGGTTCGCTTTTTTCGATCTTTAATTTTCTATGTAGTGCTTTTTAGATCTTTGTTTGTCCCTGTGTACTTTTTCTTTTGACTATTGTATTGTCTGTCTTTCTCCGATTTACGGCTTCTGATTACCCCGTTGGTATATACAAGCTCTTCTTAAGCCTTTCTACAATGACACACGGTTAGACTATCTTAATCACCTTGATTCATAACATTTATAAGTGATTCTTTAAAAAAGTACTACACAGCAATTAACCTCTTTAAGCCTTTTTGTAATGACAGAGCCTCATAATCAACTTGATTAAAAACATTAATCTTAAAAAAAAAAGATAACAAAGGAATCAAACAAACAAAAACAAGAAACTAAAAAAAGAAAAAAAAAGAGACATTACACAACACTACCCCTTTAAACCTTTCTATAATGACACTCGTACAGACACTAATAATCAACTTAATTAAACACATTAATGAGTGATTATTCAAAAGAAAAATATTAAAGGAAACAAGCAAACAAAAACAGTAATCAAAAAAACAAGCAAAAAAGAAAAAAGAAAAGAAAAAAAGAGACATTACACAACACTACCCCTTTAAACCTTTATATAATGACACTCGTACAGACACTAATAATCAACTTAATTAAACACATTAATAAGTGATTCTTCAAAAGAAAAATATTAAAGGAAACAAACAAACAAAAACAACAAACTAAAAGAAAAAGAAGAAAAAAAGAGACATTACACAACACTACCCCTTTAAACTTTTCTAAGATGACACTCGTACAGACCCTCCTCATAATCAACTTAATTCATAACATTAATAACTGATTTTTCAATGTAAAAAAAGATAACTTCTGTGTTATTTATTTGTTTTATTATGTGAACTTTGATTGTTAGTCCATGTTTTATCTGTTTGTTGACCACGAGTTGACCATAAAGATTACAGTTTTTTTTTCAGTATAAAATTGATGAACACAAATAGATAACATTATCTTGGCTTTCAGCTTGTTTAGATGACTATTCTACACTTGATGTATTTATTTACTGGAAGGATTTTATATACATTAGGTACTGAATAAAAATGTTTGTGTCATAATTCATTGATAAACCAGGCTGTAATCAGATAAAATGATATCAAGCATTTTATATTCATATTTTCCACCAATTATGGAAACTGATGTTTGTTTTCAACAAAGCTTGTACTTATTAGAAAATATCAATGAAGTCATTCGTAAGCCAGAAAAGTTTGAAAATGTCAAAAGAGGTACTCAACAGCCGTAAATCGAAAGAGGAAATATGTATACACGATAACAACTGAAAATTGATGGAAATGGATGTTTGGTTGTTGTAAAGCTTGTACTTATTTAAAAACATAGTTATACAAATACAAGAAAAACGTTCACATTTAAGCTAAAAAAAAGTATGTACCTGACATTAATTAATAATTTTATGTATGCCAATTACATTGAATATTTTTAAAAATAAAATTTACTGAAAGGATCTTTTTGTTGTTAAAGGTCTACTATCGTATACGTTTATATACCTGAATGAGGATAGAAATAATAACCGTTCGGGAATACCAGGTATTTCTGTGATATTTGTGGGAATCTTATTCTCAGAACATTTGTACCTTGGTTTGGTTTGGTTTTTTGTCCTGTTGTTGTTTTCTGTCGCATTCTGATTGCTTCTTTATTCAAATCCATTTGAATTTACTGTGCGTTTGTCGTTGTTAAATTAACTTTCCATTCAAATCTAGATGACCATTAGGGGCGCCATGGTCGTGATCGGATGGTAGATGGATTTACAACTACATGTGCAATCCGAGCATACACCACGAAAGTTGTGAAGAGAAGAGTTTGAAGATACCAAAGAGGTATTCAGAATCCGTATATCGAAGAAGAATAGACAACACAATGGCCAAAAGAAAAGGACAAAAGGACAAATAACTATCTACAAAACATACGCATAAAACTAAAGCTCAAGTGCACCGGAAGTGAACTCAAATCCCACTCATGGCGAAGGGTACTTGATACAACATTATGTGATAAAATTGGACAGTGACTTGTAGTAGGTCGGTAGTTTTCTGACCACCATGCATGATATAACTGAAATATTGTTGAATGTGGCGCTAAACACCATACACCAAACCAAGACATACATAAACAGTAGCAAACAATACTTTACATACAATGTACATATGCGTTGTTAAGCTTGAAGTTAACGTCAAAGTTTGTTTATAAAACGTGAAAACATTTTCTCTCGTCTTTATGGTCAATTGATTGGCAATAGAACCACTAAAGCACATTCTAACATATTCACATTTAGTAATATATGTTTTTGCGCACTGTATATGTCCTGTTAATTAACTAGATGTATAACTTGGGGTTAACAGGATGGTTATATGTTTTACGATAATCATTTAATAAATGGGAAAATGCATTACAATATGTTTATTACATCAAATCTATTTAACCTTAACAACTCTAAGTAAGAATAGAGAAAATCGGATTAGAATGGTGTACTTTTATTAGTGCAATTATATAATAACAATTAATCATTCTCTGAGGTACAAAGGACTTTTTAAACATACCGGTATCAAATTTCGTGTACAGCACCACGGAGATCTGTTTTCATACTGTCTCTGAGTTAGTATGAACACAATATTTCGGAAATAAAGGAACATTTTGAATATTAGTGCATTAAAGCCTTAAGGAAGCGTCAAAATTAGACACAAAAACAGGAACAAATCTTTGAATAATATGTGGTTAACAGATTTACTGAAAATGAATGTTATACATCGTTCATAATAGTATATTTGATTAGGAAGACATTTTACTCTCGGTCAATTGTTTATTTGACAAACATTGCAATGCTTCTAGACGGAGGAACTACCACTAACTACATTATATAATGATAGATGACACAAACTTTGTGGAACGGTGCGCTATCACATTAAACAACTGCTTCAATTAATTTAGATCCTCCAGGGTAATGTTTACTGTCGTAAAGTACAGTGCAGACAGGGTAATCATGCAAAATACTAGACATAAGGGTAGGTCAAAGCACAACATCCATAATTAGTGAAGTTACAAGAAGAGTTTGAAGCTACCAAAGGAGCAATCAGAATCCGTATAGCGAAGAACAGACAACACGATGGCCAAAAGAAAAAGTACAAAAGGACAGACAACGATCCACAAAACATACATATAAAACTAATGATCGAGTAACACGAACCCAACTAAAACCTGGGGGTGAACTCAGGTGCTCCGGAAGGATAGGTAGTTCCTGCCCTGCTCCACTAGTGACACCCGTCGTGTTAATCTAGTTACAAACCCGGTGATAAGTCATGAATGAGGAAAGGACATTTACATCACATATTTATATCAATGTCCTATGAATTTCTTAACAGAGCAGCAATTACACGAAGAACAAAAAATACAACACCGTCAGAACAATTCCAAATTATATCGGGAAATCGGAAAAACAGATAAAACAATCGACAATCTTAGCACATACATACCAAATCGGCTACTCTTCTTTCATGCTGGCGGGGTAAAAATAGCTTTAAGTGATCAAAACATTACCTCTTTGAGGAATGATACGTTCATGCCAATGTAATTAGAACGAAGTTATGTTTTGTTGCTCACAGTTTAATTACAAATACCACTTACCTCCAGTTGTTTGTAGGGGGTTTATCTTTTTGTGTTGTCCTATTATGGATCTTTACGTTCTGAGTTCCATGGTGTGATGTCCGTTGCGATTTCCCCATAAAACGATGATCGATTCGTCTTCGCCTCAGGTTGTTTGTAGGAGGGCTCATGTCTTTTTTTTTCTTCTTCTTTTTTTTCCATTATTTGTGTTTGTTTGCGTATATTGGTGTCCAACACATATTGTGTTGTGTTTTTGCTTTGTTTTTCGTCGTCCTGTGTACCTAATGTTGCCAATTTCTCTGGATTGTCTTTTTTATTTCTCCTTCAGTATTTTCTAACGTTTATTTGAATATATATTTTTGTTCAATATAATTATCATAGTAACAAAGTTTGAATTATGCTTAATATTTCGTAGATTAAATAAGAAATAAATCATGGAAGCCAGAATGTGTTGGGAGTTTTAACATGGAATGGCGGATATTAATATTTTATCCCGAGCCAGAAACGAGGGATAAAATTTACTAATATCCGCCAATCCATGCTAAAACTCAAAACACATTCTGGCTTCCATGGTTTATTTCGATTTTGATATGTCTAAGAGTACAAATACGGTAGTATACTTTGATTGGAAGACGGTAATTTATATTTACATTTGCGGAAAATGTCGCACACAATTTATGCTGCCAATGGAAAAGTCAATCACATTCACCGGCGCATGTGCTAATGAGATTATACCGAATGGATAACTCGCTCGTTTGTTAACAAAGCGAAAGAAGGAGGTTATGTTAGAATTAATAACATTCGATGCTAATAGTCAACAAACCATCACGATTCGCCAACAAATATAAATATATCAAATATTATTATTTGATCATAGCCAGTTTCATTTAATAGATCCGAACAAACAATATATGAGTAATACATATCCCTGAATATTTTCTTATTTTGAACGTTAACGTCCTTGACCTCAGAGTTAATGATTTTGACGTATTGATTAATTTTCAGTAAATGACTTAATTATGTTATCAGGAAAAAGTAAATTAGAATGTAAATTGTTTATCGGCTTTTGACGTCACTCAGTAATATCAATTCGATTAAAGTGGTCAGTTTTATTGTCACAGTGATGTCGTCACCTAATAATATCGTCGAACATCGTAAAAGAGAACTTTTCGTTTCGTTAGAGAATACCTATCTAAATTGATAATCCAGAGAAACTGGTAGCACAGGGTACACATGACGAAGAAAATCCAAAAAACAAACAAAAACAAAAAACACAACACAACACGTGTCGGACACCACTATGCACAAACAAACACAAATAACGTAAATAAGACATGTTTGTCAATTATTAGTAGCCTACAAACAACTGGAGGTAAGACGAACCGAACATCGTATTTTTGTAGAAATCGTAACGGACATTACAACACGGAACTCAGAACGTAAAGACACATAACAGGACAACACAAATAAACTAAAAAGATGAGAACCACGCACCCCACCAAAATCCAAAACATAACATAACCTTTTTGTCAAACTAGTACAAAACTAATTATATCGGCCACATTCATGCTTGCCGAAGACGTCGCAAAAGCAAACCATTTCACGATGTCTAAGCTATAATGCACAGAGAGATACACCGTGGGTTGCAACATATAGCAGTTATTTTCGATTAATCTGTCGTAATTTGAGAATATACAATTAGCAGAATGTATACTACCTTATCCTTCAATTTAGAACTTAGGAAATATATATATTGTGGTACGTCAAATAAGAAAACTAAATGTTACAGATATAAGATGTGAGAACGAAATCTGCATGTACACCGATGATTAACACGACGGATGCCACTAGTGGAACAGGAACTGATTATCCTTCCGGAGCACCTGCGTTCACCCCCGGTTGTTGGTGGGGTTCGTGTTACTCGGTCTTTAGTCTTATGTGTATGTTTTGTAGATCGTTGTTTGTTCTTTTGTACCTTTTCTTTTGGCCATTGTGTTGTCTGTTCTTCTTCAATATACGGATTCTGATTACCCCTTTGGTATCTTCAAACTCTTCTCAAATGTACCTGCTATCATGACACATAATGTTTAATAAAAATGAATGTATATTTTTGTAAGCAGGGCGAAATGTTTAAGGTTTGAAAGAGAGATATTGTAGTATTGTCTCCCTTTATCTCCCTTTAATTTGATGTTGAGATCAGTTCAGAACAGTCTCCTATAGCTACACTAACAGCATTGGCCGTAAAATTTTCAACTACAAAGAAGCATTGCAAGATATTAACATAGAAGAGTACCTTAAGAACCCTCTGACTTGTGACTGCTCCCACTCTCCTTTTCAATACAACCCATCTGGACATGTAATCACTGGTGATCTGAATATCATTCAACATGAGAGTCTCCGAAAGGTGATTTCTCATGGTTCTAAATTCAGAGAACCTCAACACATCAATTGAAAACATAATTTCAAGATAATTATGGATGCTGTTGAAGATTATGCCAGAAGGTAGATAAAGCGAGAAGTAGACCAAGATCATGAGTCCTTGTCAGACTGTGTTAGAACAATTAGGTCTCTAGTACAAGATCGGATTCACAAACTCAAAAATTGTGTTAATAGTCGACCTAAGTCTGTATTTAAAGACCAAGAAGCTGTTAAGTGTCTTTCCTCTCTTCATGACAAATATGTTATCGTTCCTGCCGACAAGGTTTCCAACAATATCGTGTTTGTATGTAAATCATATTACTTCGAATACCTAATCAAGGAATTAGGCATAAATAGCAACACCGCTAGTAATACCACATACAAACCAACTTCGTTCGACAAAGATGAAATCCTAGCTAACCACAGATCCTTCATGACTTCTTTAAACATTCCCTCTGGTAAAGAGTCTGAGGATTTACCCCATTTATATTGGATACCTAAACTCCATAAGACACCATAGAAAGAAAGGTACATAGCGGGATCATCAACTTGTTCGACGAAAGAATTGTCTATTCACCTGACAAGGATTCTGTCTGCAGTAAAAGAGGGACAACAGAAATATTGTGAAACTGTTAACTCGCGTAGTGGCATAACTCACATGTGGATTTTGCAAAACTCTAAAGATCTTTTGGATAACCTTAAATCAAGATCTTTCTCTCAGGTATCCTCCATCAAAACTTTTGATTTTTCAACTCTATATACCACCCTACCGCATGACAAATTAAAAACCCGCTTAAAAGAAGTAATTCACAAAGCTTTCAGTCATAGAAACTATGGTTCAAAATATGTTGTGTTAGGCTACAATTCCATATATTTTTCAAACAGAATTCAAAAAGGTAAAACATGCTAATCCCAGGAACAAGTGATCAGTATGCTGGAGTTCCTCATCGATAACATATTTGTATCCTTTGGAGGGACATTGTTTCAGCAGGTCGTCGGCATACCAATGGGTACTAATTGTGCCCCTCTCCTAGCCGATTTATTTTTTACTCATATGAGTCGGAGTTTCTTCAAACGCTTGTAGAAGATAAGAAGATTCATGAGGCTAGAACCTTCAATTTCACATACAGGTATATTGATGACGTTTTATCTATCAATAATTCTAGATTTGCAGAATTTCTTCCATTGATATATCCCCCAGAGCTGCAAGGTAAAGTGACCAGAGACACAGCTTCGTCCGCATCATTTTTGGACGTATACCTCGAATTTGACGACAGTGGTCAACTCAGTACTAAAATTTATGATAAACGGGACGACTTCAATTTTAAATTCATAAATTTTCCAAATATGTGAAGCAATATACCAGCTTCTCCTGCATATGGTGTTTACATATCGCAATTGATTCGCTATGCAAGGGCCAGTAGCAATTATTCTGATTTCCTGAAACGTCATCTTTATCTGAGAAACAGGCTACTGAACCAGGGCTATGCACAGATTCGCCTTATTCGATCTCTTAAAAAGTTTATATTCCGATACCAAGATCTTGTCGAAATATATTCCGTCTCTGCAGAGACGATAATAAACGATTGATTTTCAAATAGTGAAAATGTATGAAGATAAGGAAGTCAACAAAAATGTCAAAGATATTTTTTATCAATGTGTGACGTAAAAGTGTTTTTGACATTTACTTTCGTAGTTAAAATACTTCAGGTGACTCGGGGTTGTTGATGGAGATGGTTCACGATAGATGTTCCACCCACCTCACTGAATTTGGTACTGCTTTGACAACTATTTTACCTACTTTGTTCCAGTATTGTTATAAATACTGTTATAGTGACAGCCAGAACCTTTGAGCCGTAATGAAAGCGGGAGGTTTGGCGCTTTAAAATCTGATTCAACCCACAATTTCTTTAGAAATGCCTGTACCAAGTCAGGGTCATTACGGTTTTCACAGTTTTCCGGTTGTTGACTGATTTTGTCTGTTTATATACTTATGAGTTTTGACTTTCCCTTTGGAAGATTGTTCGGAGTTCGGTAATTTTGTTATTACCCTGATTGATTGATTGACTGGTGATTAATAAATGCAGTCAAATAAAAATGCTTAATTTGTTTTTAAAATTTTATAGCGTTACCCACCTTCCAACTCTGGCACATATTTAAACGCTTCAGGTTAGTTTTGATGCAGGCCCGTCGTGGTCGTGATTGTATGGTAGTTGGATTTACAACTATCTGTACATTCAGTGCCTATCACCATCAAAGTTGTGAGTTCGAATCCAGCTCATGGCGAGGTGTACTCGATACCAGATTATGTGATAAATTAGTCAGTGACTTGCGACAGGCCGGTTGTTTTCTCCGGATACTTCGGTTTGCTCCAACAATAAAACTGATCGCCACGATATGACAGAAATATTGTTGAAAGTGGCGTTAAATACCATAACTTAGTTTTGATATAGCCACATATGATATGTTTTCCGTTCAAATCATATATACAAGGCAATGTTTACTAAGCACAGTACACCAGACAAAAGTTTCGTTATAATTGGACAGATGAAGGGCTTTAATTATTAAATTTATAAAAAGAAATATCGTTATTTGACCGGAAGTGCAAAAATAATACGTTTTTCAGTTTCCCCGAATTTCCACGTTATCACGAAAATTACACCCAACAATAACCTTTCATAGAACACCGTTAGCAATATTAGCGAAAGTGCTCGATTAAATAAGAAAAATGAAACCGAAAATGTTGACAGATTAAGTAATCCTGTAATTGTGGTAGACAACCTCTGTGATGTAATTGTCAAATAGTCAGCGTGCTCGTCTAGTTTGGAGTGGCTCTCATCAGAATTGGTAATAAGTTTGGTGCCAATCAAATATTCAATATGGCAGCCAGACCAAACAATACAATTTGATTGGCTGAACCTAGGAGATCTATTGTTCAAAAACTTCCCAGTGCTTTGATATCATTCTGTGGTTCGTTATGAAAGGTGTGGAAATCCAATATGTCATCGAACAGCTCTAAATGGCTGTTCGTTTGCATCACTCCTATTGGAGCTGGCTGTGTTCAGGTTGTTGTTTTGTATCAACTCGTAGTGATGTTGTTTTGGTTCTGGACTGTAATTGTTGTGTGTCACTTGTAGCGATGTCATTTTGGTCCTAGACTGTATTTGATTTTTATCACTCGTATCGATGTTGTTTTGGTTCTAGATTGTAATTGTTTAGTATCACTTGTAGCGATGTTGTCTTGGTTATAGATTGTAATTGTTTTGTGTTACTCGTATCGATGTTTGTTTGGTTCTAGATTGTAATTCTTTTATATCACTCGTAACGATGTTGTTTTGGTTCTAGATTGTAATTGGTTTATGTCACCCGTATCGATGTTGTTTTGGTTCTAGAATGTAATTGCTTTGTGTCACTCGTATCGATGTTGTTTTGGTTCTAGATTGTAATTGGTTTGTGTCACTCGTATCGATGTTGTTTTGGCTCTAGATTGTAATTCTTTAGTATCACTCGTATCGTTGTTGGTTTGGTTCTAGATTGTAGTTCTTTTGTGTTACTTGTAACGGTGTTGTCCTGGTTCCAGATTGTAATTGCTTTGCATTACTGGTAGCGATGTTGTTTTGGCTCTAGATTGTAATTGGTTTCTGTCACTCGTATCGATGTTGTTTTGGTTCTAGATTGTAATTGTTTTGTATCACTCGTATCGATGTTGTTTTGGTTCCAGATTATAATTCTTTAGTATCACTCGTATCGTTGTTGGTTTGGTTCTAGATTGTAGTTCTTTTGTGTTACTTGTAACGGTGTTGTCTTGGTTCCAGATTGTAATTGCTTTGCATTACTGGTAACGATGTTGCTTTGGCTCTAGATTATAATTGTTTTGTATCACTCGTATCGATGTTGTTTTGTTTCCAGATTGGTTTTTCGTTTTGTATCACTAGTAACAATGTTGCTTTAGTTCTATATTGTTGTTGTTTTGTATCACTCGTATCGATGTTGTTTTGTTTCCAGATTGGTTTGTTGTTTTATATCACTAGTAACAATGTTGCTTTAGTTCTATATTGTTGTTGTTGTGTATCACTCGTAGCGATGTTGTTGTGTATCACTCGTAGCGATATTGTTGTGTATCACTCGTAGCGATGTTGTTTTGTATCACTCGTAGCGATGTTGTTTTGTTTCCAGATTGGTTTGTTGTTGTGTACCACTAGTAACAATGTTGCTTTAGTTCTATATTGTTGTTGTTTTGTATCACTCGTAGCGATGTTGTTGTGTATCACTCGTAGCGGTGTTGTTTTGTATCACTCGTAGCGATGTTTTATTGTTTCCAGATTGGTTTGTTGTTTTCTATCACTAGTAACAATGTTGCTTTAGTTCTATATTGTTGTTGTTTTGTATCACTCATAGTGATGTTTTTTTTTGGTTCTAGATTGTAATTGTTTTGTATCAATCGCAATACTGTTGTGTTGTTTCAAGATTGTTGTTGATTTGTTAACGGTAAGCAGTTACTTGTAATTATTTCCGCATTTGCAATTGTACATTGTACACCACTGTTTTTACATATATCATAGTGTTGGATTATAGTGTTTAACGCCACTTTCAATAATATTTCAGATATTTCATTGCAGTCTGTGTTACTGTTGGAGGAAACCAGAGTACCCGGAGAAAACCACCAACCTGTCGCCAGTCATTGACAAACTTTATCACATAAGGTTGTATCTTGTACAGCTCGCCATGAGCGGGATTCGAACTCACAACTTTAGTGTAAATCCACACACCATACGATCACGATCATTTTATTTTACTTTAATAATTATGAAGAGAAACAAGCTAATAGAATGAAGGAAAAAATACCACACAGTTCCAAAATCAAACAGATAAAATCGTAGAAAAAACTATATCAATAATCAAGTCATGAGCAAAAAAAGATAAATTTATTTAAAAATGAAATAACAGTAAAATTCAAGTACAATTTAAAAATGAAAAGTAAACAAGTTACACATAATGAGATCAACTAGGATATTACAACGCTGATTTCATTGTGAGACTGGTATATTGCACATTAGACTGAATGAATAATTTAGAAGAGGAGCAGTTTGTACCCATAGGCATGCCGAGAATGAGTAATAATTTCCATTTTTTTTTTAGCAAAATGCAATGCATTGAGTGTACCTGTAACAACATTGAACTAGACGTTACTGCCATGTGAAAATGCTTAAAATAAGAAAATTGATAAAGAAAGATACACGTGTACGTTCATGAGATTCGTACTGTGATATTCATAATAAGAATAAGAAATATTAAATTAACAAAGAATATAAAGACACAATATGAGCTATGCTTAACTATGGTAGGAAATTACAAGTGTTTTGTCTATGCTTTGCTTATTCATGTTAAAACATAATTAATTTGAGTGTGCTCAAACGTCATAGCACAAGTGCTAATGTCCTGCCAATACGCAGTAAGAATAATAATAGTATTAAGTTTAAACAGCTATAATAAGGTATGAGAAAAAGGTTAACAGTCAATATAAGATACGTAATAATCACTTCCGGTATGGTGTCGTCCTGTACGTTGGTTTGCTATTTTTCCATTATGAGTATCAAGTCGGTCCCGTATCAGAATTATCAACCATATGCATAGACGAGGTGAATAGATGATTGAAATGATCGGGTAATATATCTATATATTACGTAGTAGCATGTTCTTGTGCGCCATTGAACTGAAAAAAGATGAAAATATATGTTAACATTTAATAAAACTGATTTTTAATAATGATTTGTTTTGTTTTTCTTCGTCTTGTTGCCAGTTTCTCTGGATTGTCCCTTTTTCATTGCCTCCTTTAGTATTCTATGACGTTTATTTCCTCTGCCGTACTAATAAGCAAGGTATGCATTAATTATTTTACTAGGTCTAGGTATTTCGAAACATTTGCTTTAGTTTTCAAATAGAACCCTCATAAAAGTGACGAGAAACTGTCACAGATTATAGCGTTCTTCTTAATAATGCTGTTCGCCCTGCTATATGTGAGGACTCACTGGTGGAAATCTCTTTCATCACCACATCATTTCACTAAGAGAGGAAATTTTGTGGTAAAGATATCGAAGGAACCGTAATGAGAGCGGGAGGTTTGGCGCCTTAAAATCTGATTCAACCCACCATTTCTTTAGAAATGCCTGTACCAAGTCAGGGTCATTACGGTTTTCACAGTTTTCCGGTTGTTGACTGATTTTGTCTGTTTATATAATTATGAGTTTTGACTTTCCCTTTGTAAGATTGTTCGGAGTTCGATAATTTTGTTATTACCCTTATTTACTATTTTTCTATTGGATTTTGAAACTGTTCCGGCATTTTTCACACACTTCTCTTGGTTTTGAATAAACAGATGAATAACATCCATTAATTTGTGCAAAACAGCTAATGGCTTTGTAATTTTAATATCAATTTTTGAAAAGCATATTTGAGGAGATAATTTAATAGTTAAACAGTTATTTGATACAATCATTGTGAAAGTAAAATAATTAATGATACATTTGACATACAACGACTCTAAATGATTAATAAGAGAACGATTCTGATTACAATAAAATAGAACAATAAATGTGAATAGGTATTACATACTGAGATGTTGAGCAAAATAAACGATATCAACCTGGGGAATTATAAAATTGAAAGTGAAGTGAAATCAGATTGCCAACATTATTCATTTTCAGTAACCGATTTCTATCTCTTTCTATGCACACAACATTCGATATTTAATCATATATGTCTTAAATGGATACAATATGATAAAAGTTGTATTGCAATTTGTTACTTTTGTAATGCAATCAACTTGGCCGTGATTGTCTGGTAGTTGGATTTACAACTACCTATGCAATCAGTGTCTATCACCACTGATGTTGTGAGTCTTGAATGTCGTTCTGGGCGAGATGTACAACATTATGTGATAAAGTTTGTCAGTGACTTGCGACAGGTCGGTAGTTATCTCCGGGTCCTCCGGTTTCCTCCACCAATAAGACTGACCGCCACTATATAGCTGAAATATTGCTGAAAGTGGCGTTAAGCACCATCAAGCAAACAAATAAACATATTTCTATTTTCAAGTAGTCAGCAATTGAAAATTAATTATCGAATAGTATAAAGTTTAATGTGATAAAATGGGGAAAAATATATCTCCCTGTCAGAACAGTTCCAAAATCTTACTGAAAAATCGTAGAAAGAGGCAAAATCGAATACCTCTAAACACACAAATACATGACCGTTCACTTTCCTGGCTTGGTAGCATGACAACAAATGTCACACTGTCAGAACAGTTCCATTCTAACATAAAAATCGTAGAAAGTGGCAAAATCGGATACCTGTAACACACAAATACATGACCTCTCAGTTTCCTGGCTTGGTACAGGACTTCAATAAAAAAAAACTAGAGGTTAAATCGCCCCTCTTAATGAAATGGTGTGTGATAAATTGAGAACCAAGAAGCATGTTTCTACAAATATTGACCATTCCCCTTTCGGATAATAGCTATTTATAACAATGACTGCATATGTTCTTCCCTGCATAAGGAGTAATGATAGGTACTGTTTCAGCGGGCATAGAAACATGAGCAGAAAAAAAAATATCCACACACTTTTTCCCCCCAATTTTTGCCCAGCTGCGAAACGACAGCTCTTATCACAATTGTTTCCCTTTTTGTGACCATAGACAAGAAAAGGTAAGTAAAATGACAACAAGAGCTACGCTTTCTCAGCTAAATTCACTCGTGCATACTACAGAGTAAATGTATCTCAACATTGTGAATCCTTGTTTCGTACTCTCGGTTTTATAATGTTGGGAAAATTATTGTCATATAGAAATTACATGTGATTTGATCTGTGAAACTTGCCACAAGTCTTTTAGTACTTTTTCAAAAAACTTTTCTTTTTTTTTCTTTAAGAAGTGTTGCTATGAAAGTGAAATGATCTGCTATCCAAACTTGTTACTATGAAATTGTTATACACAGACATCATAAATAATCTAAATAATGACAAAAGGATGATACACAAGTTTGCAACTTAGTATTGTCTCCTCCACAGTAGGTTGATTGTAACAAGTGGGAAGAGGATTTTCTTGTCTTATCATAGCAAAACCTTTTTTTAGAAACACATATAAAAACAGAGATTTTTGTGGCAAGTCTAGGTCTATTGGTTTAATGTATTTTTTGTCTGTATACTAATCGATCCTTGTTTTTCGTATGCTGTGTATATTCACTTACGTACATACACGTGTCTATATCATACACTGATTTGTTTTGTTTTCTAAACGCAGAATTAAGCATTAACCAAATTCAAAGCTATTCAATTGATGTCAGATCAAGACAACGTTATAAAACAAATTGATATGGATTGTACGGAATAATTAAAGCAAAATTGGATATTTATATTTCACATAATGTTCTACTATAAATACAATTGCATTGCATAAACATATATAAATTAATATAGTATTCTGAGGGTTATGATCCCATTAACCGTTTTAACCCCACCATATGTACGTACCTGTTATAATATTCCAAGTTAAATCTTAGGGTTGTGGGGTTGTGATTCCATTAAAAGGTTTAACCACGTCACATTTACTTGCCTATTTCAATATTCTAAGCTAAATCTTACGGTTATGATTCCATTAACTGATTTAACTCCGCCACATGTACTTGTCTATTTCAAGCCAAGGTTTAGATTTCCATCAACATATATATGCCATGTTTTTTTACGTTCAATAATTTGAGGTCAGAGGTAATTGTTTGTTCTGTTTACATAAATGGGATTGTTGACGTCATTGTTAGAAATTTCTTTTCATAATAACTACTATTAATAGTCAGTATGCTCCCATTTGTCCCTCCCGTGTAATGACCGTCTCGATAAGAAGAGTTTGAAGATACCAGAGGGGTAATCAGAATCCGTCAATCGAAGAAGAACAGACAACACAATGGTCAAAAGAAAGAGTACAAAAAGACAAACAACGATCTACAAAACATACACATAACACTAAAGATTGAGTACAAGAACCCCACTGAAAACCGGGGGTGAATTCATGTGCTCCGGAAGGGTAAGCAGTTCCGGCTCCACCAGTGGCACCCGTCGTATTAATCTAGTTACAAATCCGGTGATATTTTACTCATACATATCTGACTTACCTCTGTTGGTACACAGAGAACAGATAGGCTATCCTTAGCTTCTTCTAAATATCTCTTTTCTAGCCCTTCACAACACTGGCTGCCTTGACAATAAGTCTTTACGCCTGCTTGACCATATATTGTAATAATTCCTTCTGAGCAGCATGTATCATCGGCAAGTCCATCTACACGTTTTCCTCCTCTTGGCCAATGGAAAAAGTTCTACAATAAACAAGATTTGAGTTATATCCGATATTCGTATATTTAGGGGTGGTGTTTGTCCAACACATATTGTGTTGTGTTTTTGTTTTGTTTATGTTCGTCTTGTTGTCAGTTTCTCTCGATTGTCAAATTTGATTGCCCTTTCGGTATTCTCTAATGTTTATTTCGGTATTGTTACATAAAAATAAAGAGAAGAATTAGAAAGAGAAAGCAAACCCTACGATAACTAGGTTTTTATATAACATTATTATATACATGTATTCAGAAATTAAACTATATATCTATATAACTGGTTCAGTGGTGATGCGAGTGTTTGCTTATAGAACAATGTGAAACTTTGTCTGCATAAAACCAATTAGTATATTATCACAATTGATACCATAAGAAGAGTTTGAAGATATCAAAGGGGTAATCAGAATCCATATATCGAAGAAGAACAGACAATACAATGGCCAAAAGAAAAGCTACAAAAGAACAAACAACGATCTACAAAACATACACATAAAACTAAAGATCGAGTAACACGAACCCACTAAAAACCGGGGGTGAACTCAGGTGCTCCGGAAGGGTGAGCAGTTCCGTTTGTAGCAGCCGGTATGATAACTCTATGCTTGTTCCACTGGTGGAGTAGTAACTATTTTTTCTTCCATAGCACGCGAGTTCACACCCGTTATTGGTGGAGTTCGTGTTCAATACAGTCAAACCTGCCCAAGCGGTCACCTCTATTTAGCAGCCACCTGTATTAAAGGTCATTTTTCTTAATCCTGTCATAGAAAATTCCATATCAATTTAACCTCTTATAAGAGGTCACCTGTCTTGAAAGACCACTTTTTGTTTGTCCCAAAGGTGTCCTCTTAATACAGGTTTGACTGTATTTAGTTCTCCGTGTATTTTTCTGTCCGCAGTTGCTGGTCTTTTTGCCCTTCTTACTTTAACCATTTTATTGTCTGTCTTTCAAAATACGGTTTCTGATTATCCCTTTGGTATCTTCAAGCATGTCTCTGTACTGAGCGGAAACAGAACAAAACTTATAATATTTTCCACATTACTTGCTAACACCTGATGCATTCGTATCAATGATTACTTATGATAATTACATGACATCTTGTTGTACTCTATTGCTGGAGCGATATATCAATATCACGTGAGGTTAATATAATGTACCAACAGTTAACATTGGACCAAATTTTAAAATAGCTGTTTTTTTCTTATGCTAATTGGCTCAAAGAGCATTTCCTCTGCTTGATGGGTCCAGGTGTAATTGTGTGGAGTTAATAATGAATTGTTTGTTGCATCATTGATTACTCTTATATGCTTGTATTTTTGTCTCCTCAAAGGGTAAAAACAGCATTTTAAATTTTGACAGTTCGATAAATTTTTGAACATCAATAAGACTGTCCGAATATTGGTATTTTTTCCAACTAAGATGTTATATTCACCTTGGCCTTTGGACTTGGTAAATATTGTTAGTTTGTTAATTTGCAATGTTAGCAATGGTTGACAAACCGTTGAATGGTCACCAGAAATATATATAAAAAAATCACTCAACAATTATTGTAGAAGTCATGTTTTGTAGACTTACAGATTGTGAAGTGATGGTGTTTACTGACGAGTTGTGGTATTTAACACCACTTTCAACAATATATACAAATATACACTATGTTATATAATACTTTGCAGAAGAGAAATTATTATAGGATTACAAATATATAATGGCACAACACAAAATTAAACATAAAACAAAACATATACGAAAAGAAAAACAGAGTCTAGTTAGGCGAAAAAAGAGGACCTGAATTAACAAGTTGGACGAAAAAAAAGAAGATCCGAATTAAAAATATATTATAAACCAATAAAAACAAAATATCAACAAAACAAACTAATATCAACAATGTCACAAATGAACTTGAAATTTAAAACAATAATAGTTTAATAATGTCGACAGCAGATCAACTTTCTATGTTTACCAAACAAATGAATTAACTAACTAAAAAATAAGAGATGAGACTAGGGAATAAGCAGAGTATAGATACAATTCTCAATATTATGCAATACAAATAAACTAAATCATGTTATACTATTACAGATATCATACACAAATCTGTATTACACATTGTAATAAGTCAGCTTACATTGCACGACCACACTGTCATTATTTGTTACTATGTATTTGAGGGTTAGGGTTAAGATTTTGGTCTTTAACGCCATTTTCAACAATATTTCAGTTTTATCGTGGCAGTCAGTTTTGGTGGAGGAAACCGGAAAAAACCACCGACCTGTCTCAAGTAACTGACAAACTTTATCACATAATATTGTATCGAGTACACCTCTCCTGGGTGGAATTCGAACTCACAACGCTAGTTCTCATGAAGGTAACTGACGTTGAGTCTAAATATGAATTGTAATCACTTATAATAAGGAGGTTTAACCGATGTGCTTATACAGACATATTATAATGTATGAATGAGTGAATGATTTTTGTTTAACGCCAAGTGAGAAATTTGTAAGTTTAATTATGATAAAGATAAGTTACTTGTTAATGGTGCTTGGTTTGTACTAGACCAACACATTGCGCTTGACAATAATATTGCAAGCTCTTTACTTAAAACAACAGTCTAGAGGTAGACATTTTGCCCCACTCGGATACTGACTTCGGGTCAATCAGCCCTTAATTTTACTCCATAATGCTGCATGCTTAACAGAGAAGCAGCAAATATCAGGTTTATAGTCTTTGGTTTGACTCGATCAGAGATGAAACACCCGGTCTATATTGCTTAAAACGATCACACTAACAATTACACTGCTGACGTGGTATCATTGGGGTGTCTTCTGATTATTTTAATTGATATTTAATCCAATGTAGAAGTTAACATAAGATACTTTAACATAGATATCTCTGTGACATAGTAAACTTTACTGTAGATATTCCTGTGTCATAGGATACTTTGGCATATATATATCTGAGTCATACAATACTTTAACATAGATATCTCTGTGACATAGTAAACTTTACTGTAGATATTCCTGTGTCATAGGATACTTTGGCATAAATATATCTGAGTCATACAATACTTCAACATAAATATCTCTGTGACATAGTAAACTTTACCGTAGATATTCCTGTGTCATAGGATACTTTGGCATATATATATCTGAGTCATACAATACTTTAACATAGATATCTCTGTGACATAGTAAACTTTACTGTAGATATTCCTGTGTCATAGGATACTTTGGTATATATATATCTGAGTCATACAATACTTTAACATAGATATCTCTGTGACATAGTAAACTTTACTGTAGATATTCCTGTGTCATAGGATACTTTGGCATAAATATATCTGAGTCATACAATACTTCAACATAAATATCTCTGTGACATAGTAAACTTTACCGTAGATATTCCTGTGTCATAGGATACTTTGGCATATATATATCTGATTCATACAATACTTTAACATAGATATCTCTGTGACATAGTAAATTTTACCGTAGATATTCCTGTGTCATAGGATACTTTGGCATAGATATATCTGAGTCATACAATACTTTAACATAGATATCTCTGTGACATAGTAAACTTTACCGTAGATATTCCTGTGTCATAGGATACTTTGGCATACATATATCTGAGTCATACAATACTTTAACATAGATATCTCTGTGACATAGTAAACTTTACCGTAGATATTCCTGTGTCATAGGATACTTTGGCATAGATATATCTGAGTCATACAATACTTTAACATAGATATCTCTGTGACATAGTAAACTTTACCGTAGATATTCCTGTGTCATAGGATACTTTGGCATAAATATATCTGAGTCATACAATACTTCAACATAGATATCTCTGTGACATAGTAAACTTTACCGTAGATATTCCTGTGTCATAGGATACTTTGGCATAAATATATCTGAGTCATACAATACTTCAACATAGATATCTCTGTGACATAGTAAACTTTACCGTAGATATTCCTGTGTCATAGGATACTTTGGCATAAATATATCTGAGTCATACAATACTTCAACATAGATATCTCTGTGACATAGTAAACTTTACCGTAGATATTCCTGTGTCATAGGATACTTTGGCATAAATATATCTGAGTCATACAATACTTCAACATAGATATCTCTGTGACATAGTAAACTTTACCGTAGATATTCCTGTGTCATAGGATACTTTGGCATAAATATATCTGAGTCATACAATACTTCAACATAGATATCTCTGTGACATAGTAAACTTTACCGTAGATATTCCTGTGTCATAGGATACTTTGGCATAGATATATCTGAGTCATACAATACTTCAACATAAATATCTCTGAGACATAGTAAACTTTACTGTAGATATTCCTGTGTCATAGGATACTTTGGCATAAATATATCTGAGTCATACAATACTTCAACATAGATATCTCTGTGACATAGTAAACTTTACCGTAGATATTCCTGTGTCATAGGATACTTTGGCATAAATATATCTGAGTCATACAATACTTCAACATAGATATCTCTGTGACATAGTAAACTTTACCGTAGATATTCCTGTGTCATAGGATACTTTGTCATAGATATATCTGAGTCATACAATACTTTAACATAGATATCTCTGTGACATAGTAAACTTTACCGTAGATATTCATGTGTCATAGGATACTTTGGCATAGATATATCTGAGTCATACAATACTTTAACATAGATATCTCTGTGACATAGTAAACTTTACCGTAGATATTCCTGTGTCATAGGATACTTTGGCATAGATATATCTGAGTCATACAATACTTTAACATAGATATCTCTGTGACATAGTAGACTTTACCGTAGATATTCATGTGTCATAGGATACTTTGGCATAGATATATCTGAGTCATACAATACTTTAACATAGATATATATTTGTGTCATATGATACTTTGAAATAGAAATCTCTGCTATATTTTAACATAGATATCTTTGTGACATAATACATTTAACATAATGTCACAAGTTTGTTTGTTTGTTTGATAATGTTTCTGTGTTATAAGATACTTTAGTACAGATATATCCGAGTCATACAATACCTTAGCATCCATATCTTTGTGTCATATGATACTTTAGCATAGGTATCACTGTGTTGTAAGATAGTTTGAAATAGACATACCTCACTTAACATATATTAAAAGCATTTCAGTAAGTAAACATAGATATATAAATATACAACAAAAAGATTTTAAATTTTGACTAACAATACGCCAAGTTGGAAGTTTGAGTAGAGACTGATGTTTTAGTAGTACTGCGTGCGTTTCTAGGATAAAAGAGAGATAAGATCACACACGTAGCAGAGATCTAAAGTCAGATTTATGTCAGGGATATGCAGCGAGCTACCTACCTCTTCGTTGCGCAGACCATGCTTGGAAAATGTTTGATCCTAAGAAATAATTTTAATTGTCATGACAAAGAATATAGCTACTTCACAGCAAAATATACATAGCTAATCAAAGTGATTTATATATACGAGAAATATCCCACAACATAATTAAAAACAAATATCTAATAACAAATGGCTGACATTGTTTGATTTCATTTTGTCTGCACAGTCAAAGGATTCCATCGTTCATTCTGTCTGTACTGTGAAAGCTACTCATTTGTATTTTATTCTTGTCTGTACAGTCAAAGAGTTCCACTTTATATTCTTTCTGCCTATACAATGAACGCATCCCATTTATCTTCTTTCAGTCAAATTTGTCATTTTTATTTTCTTTCTGTGTGCAGAGGAAACGGTGCACTTAATATACATTTTGTCTGTGTAGTCAAAGCTTCCCACTTTTTGTTCACTCTTACTTTATCTTCATTCTCCTTGTACAATGAGTCTCCTACTTTATTTTCACTCCGTCCCATTTTATATCTGTAAAGTTGAAATTTACCACTTAAGTTCCATTTTGACTTTACAGTAAAAGCTTCCAACCTTCTTTTCGTTCTATCTGTACTGTCAAATTTATTTCCCTCTGTCAATACCTCTCATTCTACTTTCGTTCTGTCCGTACGGAGATTTTTTTATTTATTTTCATTATTTCATCCCGTCTATGCAGTCAATTGTTCACACTTTATTTTTATTCTGTTTACACAGTCAAATCATCTCTATTTATGTTCGGTCTGTCCACAGAGTAGAATATTTCCACTTTATTTTGTGTTTGTCTGTACTGTCGAATCTATCATTTTATTTTCGTTCTGTCTGTACATGGATATCATCTGACTTTACGTGTTGTCTCTTTGTACAGTCGAGTTTTCCCTTTTTATCTTTGGTCTGTCTGTAATGTCGAAACTAACAAACTTATGCTAGGTTTGTTTGTACCCACTTTATTGTATCATTACCATAATTGACACCATTTAAAAGTTCTACGAAGAACTATAATTTCATTTACATTACCCTTAGAAATTATTCGAGATTATTAATCTTAATTTGGATATACATAGACGGAAAGTATATTTCCTTCACAATGGTTTGAAAAAAAGATCACTAAAATTGTGTTCAACATTATAACAAAAACATGCCAAATTTATATTCATAATTGTTCAGAATCGATTTGAAAACAATTGAAAATTTAATTTAATTAGCTTAGGAATAATCTTGAATCTTAATGCTATTATAATTAGACAACAATACATTTTTCAGGCCATACTCAGTTAATTTTTTTTTCAGTTTGTGCATTGTATTGCCCACATGACAGAATATATTAACTTGTATGTTGTCATTGAAACAAAAATCGCTAAAAATAAAAAAATTACACAACAATAATCTACTATACTTCTATGTAATGTCATGTATATGTTTGGATATAATAAAGCAACAAAACAAAGACGGTGTGATATGATAAAATAAACCGTAACTTACCATAGCTCTCCCACCTCTTGGATAAGCAAAGAAATTCTGGACAAAAATAAAAGGAAAAATATAATAGTATATTATACTCTCTATCCTGGTATATATAATTCTTTTTGTGTGTAAACATTTATTTTACATTGGTTTTGAATACAGCTAGTATATGGAACAGGAGAGCGCTATGCCATGATAAAAACAGGAAAGCGGTATGTCATGATAAAAACACGAAGGCGATATGTCATGATAAAAATAGGAGTGCGGTAAGCTATGATATAACCAGGAAGATGGTAAGTTATGATAAAAACAGAAAGGCGGTAAACTATGATAAAAACAGGAAGGTGGTAAGTTATGATAAAAACAGAAAGGCGGTAAACTATGATAAAAACAGGAAGATGGTAAGTTATGATAAAAACAGAAAGGCGGTAAGTTATGATAAAAACAGGAAGATGGTAAGTTATGATAAAAACAGAAAGGCGGTAAACTATGATAAAAACAGGAAGACGGTAAGTTATGATAAAAACAGAAAGGCGGTAAGTTATGATAAAAACAGGAAGATGGTAAGTTATGATAAAAACAGAAAGGCGGTAAACTATGATAAAAACAGGAAGGTGGTAAGTTATGATAAAAACAGAAAGGCGGTAAACTATGATAAAAACAGGAAGATGGTAAGTTATGATAAAAACAGAAAGACGGTAAACTATGATAAAAACAGGAAGGCAGCAGGTTATGATATAAACAGGAAGGCGGTAAGTTACGATAAAAAAGAAAGGCGGTACGTCATGATAAAAACAGGAAGGTGGTAAGAAATGATAAAAAACAGGAAGGCGGTAAGCTATGATAAAAACAGGAAGGAGGTACGCCATGATAAAAACAGGAAGGCGGTAAGTTATGATAAAAACAGGAATGTGGTACCTCATGGTATAAATAAGAAGCCGGTAAGTTATGATGAACATAGTAAGACGATAAGTTATGATAAAAAAAGGGGAAGGCGGTAAGCTATGATGAAATCAGTAAGGCGGTAAGCTATGATAAAAAAAGAAGAAAGGCGGTAAGTTATGATAAAAACAGGAATGCGGTAAGCAATGATAAAAAAGAAAGGCGGTAAGTAATGTTAAAAAAGAATGCGGTACCTCATGATGAAATCAGTAAGGCGGTAAGTTATGATAAAAAGTAAGGCGTATCTCGTGATAAAAACAGGAGGGCGGTACCTCATGATAAAAACAGGAAGGTGGTAAGTTATGATAAAAACAGGAAGACGGTAAGTAATGATATAAACACACGGAGGTACATCATGCTAAAAGCAGGAAGGCGGTACATCATAGTGGAACAGGAAGTCAGTACGCCATGATAGAATTCAGTGAAAATCAATGTTGTTAACCTTTGATCATGATCAAAGACTAACAGTAACAATAAATAATACATTTGACCTAAGATCTTCATGAATAACATGTTTACATTAAAAATGCCAAAACACTTATTATAGAACTATTACAATCAGTTTCCTCTTTTATATAACACTTACATAATATATTCTTATCAAATATCTTGCACGATAATAATAAAGGCCAATGATTTTAATGTCAGTGCCATTTTAAAGATTTCAATATAGTTACCTTTGGCAAATGTAATAATGCAATATAAATATTTGTCTCCCCTTATCAACAAATCTAAATTACACGTGAGGGACACGTGTTTATGATTTACATTAAAAGATACATTAATGCTGATATTGTTCAAGGAAATGCTTCATCCCTAAGGTAATACTACAGCTCCAAGAAAAGATTGTAATAATAATGGATGATAATTTACAGTTGAAAGGTCAACTTTGACATATATTGGTCGTCAAACATTTATGACAAAGTATACAAAAGATGAAACACAAAGAGACATGGGGGCAGGATAAAAGTTGAATAACAAATACACAATTGATACTCAACATGTATTTATGAAGCATAGATTGTTTAATAGAATGTTACAATATACTGTGAAAGTACTTTTATTCTTGGGTATCAGTTTTCGTTTTTGTTAACAATTGCATGTTCGTGGATTCGTAGTTTCATAGAATTTGTGTTTGTACCCAAAATAAAATTCGTGGATTTTATATTTTCAACATAATAAGTTTCATTGGGAAGCAAATCTTCTAGAAAGCTTCAATACATTAGACAGATGTCATACTGCTTCCCAAGTGTCATTGTTCGTTTGATTCTTAATTTCGTGGATCAACCCTGCCATCATAACCACGAAAATTGGAACCCCACGAATAAAAGTGATTTCACAGTAGATGAAATATATAAAAATACAAATCATAGTAGATACCAGAGTGAAAGTAACAAACTATAAATAGAATATACAACTCTTCAC
This sequence comes from Bathymodiolus septemdierum, assembly GCA_963383655.1. NCBI lineage: Eukaryota > Metazoa > Mollusca > Bivalvia > Mytilida > Modiolidae > Bathymodiolus > Bathymodiolus septemdierum. The sequence continues at coordinate 20,098,546 of OY726530.1, read as the reverse complement.
TTGCCACTGACATGGTTTATTAGATATATTTATTACTGAAATTTACAGTTCCTTGATAATGTATTTGTTAATAAAACTACTGTTCTCCTCCCTCAGGCATAGATGACCTTAGTCGCTTTTGGCTATCCTGTTTATGCCCTTTAATTTTATTGCTCCCAAAAATCTAAATTATTTGGATATCCAATCTTTCAATCTTGAGCGTACCTGATGTAGGTTATTCCAGAGACGTGTCGTGCACACTAAATTCTTTATCCACATTTTTATTATTTAAATATAATGCACTAATTCCATGAATATTAAGAAATGGCAGTACAGCCAAACCTGCTTTAAAATCAGTGATCATCTCTATTTAGCAAATAACCTGTATTATGTGACCTTAATTTCAATTTTTCCATTCACAGTGCATTTTATATTAATTAAAACTGTATTAAGCGAACACCATCCTTATGTGACCGTACTTAAATGCTATCGTGATATGTCATACAAAAAGACACTATTTACAAACAATCTCCATTAAGTGTCTATCGCAAACACCTGCTTTACACGAAGATTGATGTAAATGGTTAACACACCTAACCACTCCATAGACATATATTATCACGATACAATAACAAAGAAAATTTCCTTACTTTTTTGTTCCTACGGAAATATAAGACAGGAAGGTGTTACACATTTAGACTTATTTACAATTAAAGAATGAATGGGAAAAATGACGAAAACAAGACAAACATAGCAGTTAATAAAGTACTCTGTAATCCTGTCAGAACACAACTATTGGATTGTAAAACAAACACACAAAACATAGAAGTTAATAAAGTACTCTGTAATCCTGTCAGAACTCAACTATTGGATTGTAAAACAAACACACAAAACATAGAAGTTCGTTTTGTTCTTCACTTTATAGTTCTTGTCTTACAGTCATAATACTTTATTGTGCAATTTTCATACTCGTACTTCAAAATTGTCCAATCGGAACAATGCATTTTGTGATCCTATGTTCTGATTGGCTGATTTTTTCGAATACCAGTACAAACTCTTGAACAAAATTAGCTAAGCTCTTAAGGTCTGATTTTGATATAAGAATATCATATTATGTTAATTAGAAATGTTCATTTTTTTATAAATATATTACCGCCACGATATAACTGAAATATTGTTGAAAGTGGCGTTAAACACCATAACTCTAACCCTATAAAGATATTAAATATGGTATCATTCGTTATACAGTGCCTTTCTGCCAATGGACTGCTCTTTAACAAATAATGTAGCGAGTGTTAGCTACAGATTCTGAATCAGATTAGAAGTTATGGATGTGTAATTTCTGTAATGTTTAAGCAACAAAAAGAAAACATTACAGACGAGTGGAAAACGAAGATATTACACACAGTACATTTTGCATAATGTATCATAGGTCTGTCTGGGAGTCATTAATTCCCTTCAAGCGTGACAGAAGAAAGTATAGGACAAACATTATCTGAGTGCATGAACAAAAGAGAAGCAAAAAAATGGTAAATCATGATTAAATTTAACAAATCATAAATAAATTGAAATGACTTAGATTTAATTGATTTAACCAAATTTGAGAAAGTTATGGTTCTTATTTTACAATTTGAAACAATTATTGTTCAGTGCAATTAATAAATAACAAAATCCAAAGAAACAACCGAAAATGTAATATATGTAGCAGCGTTTTAATTATTGATAAGGTTCACCAAATCCTTGTTTTTGTAGAATTACAAATAAGAAATGCCTGATAAATGAGAAAATTAGTACATGGTGATTTATAGAAGAAGAAGAAAATTAAATTAACATACAGAGAAAAAAGATGAAAGTAAAGATTGGTATGTTAACAGAAGAAGAACATATATTAGACTAATAAGACCGGAAGTAGAAAATACTTACCCACAAGAACGATAACTCGCATAGAAAATCATTACGAAAAGACGGAATACGTAGTGGTGATAGATATTAGCATTGCGTTAGTAGCGAAGTGGATAAGATAGGAAAACGTTATGCAAAGTTACAAAGAAAAGCCAATTTACGAGGCAAGAATAGTTATGTATTACTATGAGATAACAGTAGAACAGGAAGACAATGTAGTATTGTCTACAACATGGAACTGATGCTGTAAAACGTCACATTAAATATATACATGGCAATATAGACCATAGTTACCATTTGTTATACACGCCATAATATAATATAAACCATATAAGAGGCAGGTATAGCTATGTATTACTATGAGATAACAGTAGAACAAGAAGACAATGTACATAGTATTGTCTACAACATGGAATTGATAGAGTAAAACGTTACATTAAATATATACATGGCATTATAGACCATAGTTGCCATTTGTTACACACCCCATAATATAATCCATATTTTAATGGGTATTGTTGCTGTGGAACATCAATACGGGTATTTAATAAATTGTACTTAGCACAGCATATTTACATTGACGATGAAAAGAGACAATGCATCAACACAGATTATTTAAACTGATGATGAAAAGAGTCTCTTTATTACTTAATAAATACATATTATTTCACAATATCATAGAACATACACAATAGATGCAGAACGAGTCCAATTGAATGCATGGACTACTAGATGAGTGTTTAAGTACATGTAAGATGATTTAAGCGCCATTCATAGACAGGAACAGAGGACATTTCATATTCCAGTCCACATAACAAAGATACAAAAGAGATAATAATATTAGTACATAGCCATAAAACCATAGAAAGTTAGTATTTCTTTATCACAGGTAGCAAGATCAACAATATTTAGATATTCATCCATAGAAAGTTAGTATTTCGTTATTGCATATAGTAAGATCAACAATATTTAGATATTCAACAGTAGTATAGGTCGTGCTTGACAAACCTCTCCTAATCGTGGATTTTTATCAAGCTGCTCTTCTAAAAGTTTAACAAAGACTTTTTTATATTCCTCTTTTAATCTTGGGTCCAGGGAGACGGCATCCATTAGCTGGTTACGATCTATAATCTGTAAGCAGCAGTCAGGTTATTGTAATATCAAAAATGTTTTCTGATTATAAACTGTCTATTATTATATAATGTATAAAATGTTGCATTGTTGAACTCTAACTCATTTACCAATTTCTAGAGATTCTTTGTCGTTCAGTGACGATTCACATGCTATTCTTTTCTAAGCAGCAGAGAAAGAAACATTAGGAACGTATACGAAAATAATTCATAATTTGAAAATTTTACAAGTGGACAGAATATAATTGAACTCGCATGCTGAAAGTATGTATCATAGTCATTTTAATTACTGGCTAAGATAGCGTTTGATGTTATGAATAATATATTAATAGACTACAAAATGATTATGTACGTAGAATTGTAATGTTGATCATTATTTTCTTCTTTTGTTATGAAAAGAAAGATTAAACAGTGATGGTCAACAATTCCACCAATATCAACAAAACAAAAGAAAGTTTAAACAGTGATGGTAAAAAATTCCACCAATATCAATAAAACGAACAACTATCACTTGTCTCAAATCAATGAACACAAAAACGATCGCGACATATGACATTTGAAATCCATGTTCTAACTAAGAACTGGGATCAAGCACAACAAGGGAATGTGGTTAAACCGTATAATGGGATCTGGTCCTTTCTCTTGATAATGGGATCTCCTGTATCAATACTTATATAAACTAACGCTTACACATTATTTCCCACTATTACAAAAATAAACTATAAAACATGGACAGTATAATAACATGGTGAGCGAATGATCGTAGTCAACTAACTAGCAGCTAAGAAAGTTATGCTTGAGGTGAAACGTTGTTACTTATATTGTCACAAGTTGTGAGTGAGTGGTTCTTCTATAACGCAATTTGTGCAACGTTTCAGCTATGTCACGACGAGAACAACTCACTTATGAATATGTTAACTCTTTTGTACCAGAGCATAGCGCCGAGTTGGATGTTTATAATGCTAGTGAAACAACAATCATTAGACAGGGTCACATTATCCTGTCATTCTTCGTTGTTGCTTATTAATGCTGCGTGCTTACAAGAGAAGCAACAAATACCATTTTTGCAGTCTTCGATTTGATTCGAGGCGAACACGCTAGCTATAGCACAGCCGGGCCGTTCTGTCTTATGATTGTATCCAATTGTAATAAATACATATTTTCAATAAATTGTTGTCATGGTAATACATCTACATATGTATAGCAACTTGTTGTTGGGGGCGTCATAGTCGGGATCGTATCGTAGTTGGATTTATAACTACATATGCAATCAGTTCATATCACCATTAACGTTATGGGTCCGAATTGCGCTCATGGCGAGGTGCACTCGATACAACATTATGTGATAAAGTTTGTCAGTGACTTGCGGCAGGTCGGTGGTTTTCTCCAGGTACTCTGGTTTGCTCCACCAAAAAAACTGACCGCCACAAAATAAGTGAATTATAACACCATAACTCCAATCCTAGCCCCCCCCCCCCCCCCCCCCCCCCAAGTTGTTGTTACTCTATTCTATTGTATTGTGGGTAGTCCATGTAATAAATATACTGTCATGCAAAATAAGATATTAAAACGCCGTTTGTTTTCTGCTGACAATTGTCATATCGATACTGACTAATGTTATCATATAGCAGATCAATGATGATGATCACTTTTTCATTTATGTTCTAAGAAATCGCCTCATTTTACTATAGAATTGTCTATATTAGAACTAGATTGATTACACTTTCACATGTTCATTACAGCATCAAATTAGAACCTTTTACTTGCTTTTCAGACATTTTACAATAACAAATTATTATTCGATCTTAAGAGGAATTTTACGGTGCCATAAAAGTTGTTGTTGGTTAATTTTTTTTGGAGTGCAATGTATTAATAGCAGACCGTTAGCACATAACGTCGGATGACACATGTACTAGGAGAAATGCTCATGTTCAAAGCAAATGGTATGACATACTGTTGTTGAAATCTAATTTGTTTATTGAAAGTTTATTTCATTCTAAAATTTCACATATCAGTTGCTTTGTGTCATTTTCCCGGATTATAATGTTTTGTTCTGTTTCTTCTAATTGGAATGTTATCTTTAATTTAAATTATTGAATTTTCAAACAGCACAAGGCCGTCAATCTACGTTTTCTATTTCCTATTGATAATTCTACCCTCATAATTGTAATCGTCGTATGATATAATATCAAGAAATTTTATTTTCAGAAATATCATATTTAAGTTCATAGTATTATGTGTTATTCCAATAAAATACTTGTTTACAATTTGGGGAAATCCATCTTTAATATCTGTCTTGTGCAATTCTTAGCACACGTATAAAAGGTGTGAATTGCAAATGGCGATCTCAAAGTTCCCACAAGGAAAGGCGTTGTAAATGCATATCGTGTTTCAAAACAAAAAAATATCCCAAATAAAAATCGAAACTCCCTAACACACAAATATATGACTGCTCACTTTCCTGGCTTGGTAGAGGTAGTTCAATAAAAAGTGGGACTGTTAAACTAACTTCATGGGCTCAAACAGAGACAGATAAAGCATAAATCTAATGGGGTCGTCGCGATCGTGATCGTATGTTAGTTGAATATACAACTACCTGTGCAACCTATCACCATTAACGTTGTGAGTTCGAGTCCCGCTCATGATGAGGCGTACTTGATACAATACTATGTGATAAATTTTGTCAGTGACTTGCGGCAGGTCGGTGGTTTTCTCCGGGTACTTTGGTTTCCTCCACCAATAAAACTGACCGTCACGATATAGCTGAAATAGTGTTGAAAGTGGCGTTAAACACCATAAAACCAACCAACCAAGCATACATTATGTCTGTTGAACCTACCAGGTTATCTGTAGAATCTATTGAACGTTTACGTCCCAATCGTGGCTGGCAGCATTTCTTCTGAACACTAAAGATCTTAAACAATCATCCATCATACATATATACTTCTTAGTATCAGATAATTGTTTTAATATTTTATCATGCACTTAATTTTCATAAGTGGTTGTTGAAAATAAACGAGATCAGTATTTGTTGAAAAAATGAAAGCATTTGAATTGAAAATAAAATATTGAACAATTTGGAGTAAAATCACAGTTTTACAGCTCTTCACAATCATGTTGTAGCTTGTGATGACTTAATGTTCAGATGTATTTGTTGAAAATAAATTAGAACATTAAAGTTAAAATTTAGATGTAGTAAAAAGTAAAGTTTTGCAGCTCCTCACAACCATTTTATAGCTTCTGATGATAGGGATTATTACAAAGCAGATTATCGACTGGACTCTTGTTATATATTATTTTATGAAATAGCGAGTAATGACATTGTTAGTATAAAATTATTGTAATTATTGATAAATAGCAAAAATAGCGACGGCAGCGCAGATATTACAATAACAATAGCTTTATATAACCAGACTGTGTTGGTATAGACATTAAAATAGCACAAAATAAACCATACACAACAATATCAATAATACTTCAATTATTGATATGGTTAAAACAGGTTCTTTATTTAACATTAAATAAAACCCACTGTCATTCAGTGTTATTTTTCTTATTGTCATTCAAGATTTTTTCAATGCCACGTTATAGCTAAATTACTGTTTAAGTTGGCTTTAAGCACCAATTATTGAATGTAACAAACATATGTATAAAATAAAAGATTGGTAAATTTGTATTAACGATAGTATTGTGCTACCTTTATGAAATGTGAAACCAAATTATTGCAGATATGGTGTAACTCGTTTATATAGAAACCAAGCCCAGAACTCATTATCTATTCACCTCATTATATAACAGTATGTTTTTGCTCAAATAGATTTATATATATTCGACCATTCTGAAAACTCGACCCTATCGAAAATTCGCTATATCCGTGTTCACTAAAGTCCAGTTTTTTCCCTACACTCAACAATAATTTGTTTTATCAGTCAGCTGTAACATAAAACAGATATAAATCAGAAGAACACACACGTAAGTTGTCCAAAAATATTCCGTTTTAAGCCATCTAAACTATCATCATACAATCTCATTCTTGGTTGACAAGAATCAAGAAATTTTGTAAAACAAGTATGGAACAGAAACGAAAACAATAAATATAAATATACATTACAAATGATTAGCAGAAAAAAAAACATATTTAATAGTAAAAAACGTTTTTAATCTGTCAATTAAAAAAATTGACAATTTCTTTGATGTTTTTTGTTTGTAAAAAAAAACAATAATAATAAAAATGTGTAAATATTAAATTATATTTATTTTCTAAAACAGTCTCTAAAAAGGAATCAATACGCACACAACACATAGATGTTATGCGAAATGGAGACCAAAGTCCATTTGTCCTGCAAGATCTAGCATACATATAGATGCTCTTTCAGTCACAATTTTAATAACAGTTAAAATTTAATTAACCCGACATAGCAATATTAATAAAACACAAATACAAACAAATCAATTAAAAATAACAGCACAACACCACAACAAATAAAAAAGACAATGGTTAAGCTTCATGTAATACCAGTTTCTACAAATTAGTTGGCGCCGCTTTTTCAGAATGCGCAGTAATGACATAGTACTTAGAGGGGGAAAGGGATGCAAGATTGACATTAAGAAGATATTACTAAAAGTACTGTTAGTATTGAGTAAGAAATAAATATAGACAAGATAAGAGAAAAAGGAAATGTCTAAATTAGATAATGATAGATATGTATTTCAATAACCATACCCAGAGATAGCGATAATCCAGAAAACAACAGCTCAAAATATTTGAAAGCATACAAAACGATTAAAGAATATGTTGAATACACTACGCTTGGATAGCCATACCATTTCAACTCTAAATTTACCCGAGACTTCGCGAGCACATGAGTTCAACCCCTGTCTTTGGTAGGGTCCGTGTTGCTCACCTTTTTAGTTTCTTGTGTTGTCCTGTTTTGTGTCTTCACGTTCTGAGTTCCGTGTTGTGATGTCCGTTACGATTTCTGCATAAACACGATGATCGGTTCATCTTTACCCCAGTTGTTTGTAGGAGGGCTCATGTCTTCATTACGTTATTTGTGTTTGTTTGTGTACAGTGGCGTCCGACACATATTGTGGTGTGTTTTTTGTTTTTTGTTTGTCTTCGTCTTGTGTCTTATGTACCCAATGTTGTCAGTTTCTCTGGATTGTCCATTCGTGATTGTTCCTTCGGTTTTCTCTAACGTTTCTTTATATTAAATTAGTATTACTAAGCTGATGTTGGCCTTTCAAATTGAATAGGTATCCCTGCACTGATATTCAGATTTTAACTTAAATACATCTGATGGCAGGCATTCAAATTAAATTGATACTGTGAATTGAATTGGTTTCTCTGAACGGATGTCCGTCTTTCAATTTTAATAAAAACGTATCCCTGAACAGATAGTAGATGTTCTCTTTGAACATTGCTTTGAATTACATTGTTATCGTTGAAATGATGTTCAGTCTTATATTTTATAGATGCTTCGGATTTAACTTTTGTTGTTGCTGCTGTTTCTATATTGTTGCCTTTGTATCTGGATTGTCCATGCTTGATTGCTTATTAACATACGCATGAGTGAATGCTTTCGAATATTTTGATGCACGATTATTTAGATAATATGTTTTGTCAGATATATTGGTTTTAGAGGTTTTGATATCAATAATGCCTGAAAACCAGATTGAGCAAAACAAGATTGTTTTAGACAGAGAAGATCCAAATAAAAAAGTAGCGGAAGAGAAGTTTTGAACATAGTAGTTGAGGAAATGCGCAGGCGTAATGTGCTAGATACCTACCTCTTCCGAGCGCCGACCAAGACGAGGCGAATATTGTCCCTATCAAATAATCAGCAATATTATCTCTTAATATATATAGAGAATATAAATATCTTGTCTCTTAATTCAAATTTCATTTATTTTAGGCCCAGGAGCGGTTACAGGAACGGGCACAAGTGCGACGCTGGGCGAGTATCTCTTACCTGTTCAATGCCAAATACATATATTTGTTTTTTATATATAGACAATAAATATTTATATGTATATTCTGTTTATCTTGCAATGTGAAACATATTGAAAATCTCATATTAGCACGAGAAAAAAGCAACAAATGACGTTAGTAGTCCGCGCTCCACCTGACTTTTTCTAGGGACTGCAGCTCTACATAAAACCATGGTAACTAAGAGATCATATGGTTAGTGACCAGGCATTACACAAACGTACGATGTGACTGCTCAAATAGAAAATTTGAGGGATGAATAATAGTATTTTAGTAGTTTGGTTATACGTTTGGGGGGATTTATGGTATAATACTTCAATTACAAATTGTAAAATTGTCATAATTTTGAAAGTAATAATAAAGCATACTATTATTAAATTTGGTATATATGGGGTCTACTACAAAGCTATATTCTTTGAATGATTATGATAAAGACAGTATAACCAGTAATGGTCAACAATCCAATCTATATCAACAAACCTAACAATGAGAATGATCTAAGGTGAGTTGCGATTGTTCTTTCTGTTGATATTTTTGGAATAGTTGGGAATCCCTGTCCACACTTTCATTCTATATTTTGACCTCTCACCTAAGATCATTTAATATAAAACAAGACCGCAACATATGACGTTGGAAATTAAAACCCTTGCTTGACATAGACACAACAACTAGTAGACATGTTTCCTTTCCTTTATCAACGATAGAGGATGTTGAGATAACCTGAGTCCATTTCCGCCGATACAGTATCAAATAGGTTTGACATTGTGCTTATGACAGTAACACCGTAACTTTTGTTTTTGATAATTCGTTAGGTTTATTTGGACACCATATACTAACACGTTAGAGAAAATGACCTTAAAAATCAGTAGAACTGTTGTCAGAAATTCTTCTTAGAAGTAGAATAATTGACTCATGTAATAATGTAATCAGAAGACTGTTCAGGAAAGAAGTGTATATATATTCTTTTAAGACGGCACTGAGAGCGGACCGCCCTGACATCCGATTCAGTTACCAAGCATGCCAAGTAAGTGTGCAGATCAGTAACCGATACCATACTCATCCAATATAAACATGTTCATGCTTCCATAGTAACGAATATTCCTACGAATATCTTCAATGCATGTATACAATATATACTATGGGACGCCAACAGATTCTATCCTCCTCTATTTACTTACATAAATTTTACTAGTACATAATAAAACAGAACTTATATATGTATTTAGACTGTATTCTTTTGCGGAAATGCACCTTATAAAAATATGTAAGCTTTCTTACCTTATTTGCAAACAATAATATTCAAAATAAATGCATTCACAATTTTAAAGTGAGCTATCGCAACTGACAAATCATTGTTATTTAACATAAAAATAAAACAAATATAATGTTTTTTTAAATTATCTGACCATTTATTCAAATGAAACGAAAAATTTCTGGATATTTTCGTCAACTGACAATTTTACGAATTCGGTGTTCAAGCTAACAAACATACTATGGACACTATTGTGTAATAAATACATGGAGGAAAATTTTAATGACTGCATCTCCCGTCAATAACGATAAATAACATCAAGTTTGCTATGCTACTTTAAACTGTCAGAAATATTACATTTCTGAAATTTGATACAATAAGTAAATTACGGAACCAATTCATCATAACATTTGTTTTATTGGCAATTTTTAGCAAGTCATTCAGTACGACATGGCGTGACATACCATTCCAAATTGCCTGTTAAGTGAATCATTAATAATTAAATACTAATTACTGTCCATTAACAAACCACTTGAATACACATCTCTATTATATTGTTAGCTCGGATTAAATTCATAATAATACAATTTTTTCATTAAAACGTTATGTCTAATACAATTTGCACAAAATTAAAAAAAAATATTGCGCACGAAGTAGTTCATTAGTGTCATGTCTTGTATGACATGCCAAAAAAAAATAACATATAGAGTTTAATGGCTTTTTAATGAAAATTTTATTTTTGTGCTAATCCAGAATATTGTCGGAAGTAGGTCTACTTCCTGTAAATAAACAAATTAAGTTGCTTTGTATATATAATCGAACTCGAAAAGACCAACACATTTATTTGAAATAAGAGAGTATTCGAGCTAACCATTCTAAAATATACAGTGAAACATCTCCAAACTGAACATCCTTGGATATAATCGTTTTGTCCGGAATAAATAAGTGATCGGTTTACATAGTTTAAATTAACAAATATTTGCTACATTGGGACTACATTTATAGCTCAGTTTATACAGGATTCCTTTGTATTCAGAGTTCGGCTTAGACATGTTTCACTGTATTTACAACTGCAAAGGAACTACATGATCATTTCGACTGATCCGAGATCGACATATACACACACACACACAAAAAACAACTGAAAATTGATCACAACGTAATAATATATATGGTATTTGTTTATAATGGTGATAAAATATAAAATTATGGTGTGAATTTCTATATTTAGCATATCCATACTTGTGTGAACATTGTTATACACAGATTATACTTACAGGTGCTCGTTTTTCTCTGTTTGCAACCATAGTCTGAAAAAGAAAATATACGCCATTAATATGTTTCAATAAATGAATTATTTACATCGGTTGGTATTTGGGATATTTCGTCTTTGTGTGGCCTGTTGGTACGAAATGTGGAACTTGAATGCTGATATGGCTTCATCCGCTTCATGTAAGACGTCAATAGTTTGATTTTATCTACCTTTATTTTTATAAAGAACTGAATTGTGAAATCCGATATGAGCATGTCATAACAGCGAAGACGCAACCAAATGTATAAATGGATAGTGCGCAATTATATTAAACTTATTTTACATACAACATTTAGATCGGACACAAGTTATTCCAACTTACAAAGGTCCACTCCACATATTTATATACAATTATATATTCCATACACCAGAAAGTATTACTGTATTTATAATAATTACATTTAATAACAAACAATGAGAAAAAGGAAGGATTTTTCAAATTATATAACATGTTCCTGAAATATTAGAAAACAATGGAAAAAAAGATTAACTAAGGGATTGGCTAAATTCAATATATAAAGTGTGATCAATGTAGGATACAACGTTTCGTAATTTAAAAGTCTTTTGGAGCAAGAAAACCAAAAGGGCCGACATAAGAATAGCCAAAATCGGCTTAGGTCACCTATAAATGAGGGAGGATAACCGTAGTTTTATTATGAATAACAATATTAAAGGAAAACGCCATGGTTTTAACAAGTCAGCGTGAAAATTTAAATGACAGTAAATAAAAGACATTTGTGTTAATGAATGCTAAAAATAGTATACCGCAAGGTAGAATTTGGTCATTGAAGTTGCCTGTAGCACAGAATAATGGGGATCGTCATTTTTCAGAACTCTTCAATGTGAGGAGAAAAAAGGCATAATCCATTCTCGGATTATACCTGCTATTAAAGCTCTTCCGAAAGAGACGTGACGTCACAATAGCGGTATCGTATATTATATCAGCATTGATCAGTTGCAATTTTATCATTAAAAATTATGTAAATCGTAAAATAACGTCGTATATTTATCTTTTGATATTTACAAAATCATTATGACTTCACGCTAAGCATTTTATTGCACTAACGAAAAGGGAAAGTGTGAGAAGAATTTTTTTGTGTAATTACCGATCAGGACTACCCTTGTCAACACATCGACCAGTGCCCTCGAAAAACACGGGAAAGTACGACAGCATTGGTGACAAAAAAGAAAAAAGCATGTGTACGCATAAAACGAGTTAAAAGTGACAGTTATTTAAACTACGGCCAATCACGTAAAACGTGAAATTATATGTAGAAACCCCCCTCCCCCACCCCCTTAATACAAATAAACCCCTTTGTTATATGAAAATGTAACATGGGATGGGAATATTAAGAAAACATTTTAGAACGATATACAATTATAAAAGTGTATTGCAGTTGATCTGATATTAAAACATAACCAAACGGGCTGGATGTTGGGAAGAGTCGGATACATGTTATTTATTCAACTAATATGATCCGTCCCCGTGACGTCTCATGAAGAGGTGTCATGGCCGCTTACACTACGACAGGAAATTCCAAATATTCATATTTCTAATTGGGTATATTAATGTTAATAAAGGTGTTTTTTGTTTAATAATTAGTTATTTACGAATAAAAAGTTACAATGTATTGAATTATAACAATTGTTCAACTGACTGGAGTTTTCCTTTAAGGAACTGTAAATTTCAGTAATAAATATATCTAATAAACAATGTCAGTGGCGAAAACTAAGGTCAATCTTCTACTTAACTTGCCCTCAAAGATATTTAAATTATTGCCTTTCCAATCTTTTGACTTTGAGTGTACCCGATGAAGGTTATTCCAGAAACGTGTCATGCGCACTATATTAGATATATGCGTTTTCATTCAACTGATCATCATCATCAAGAAGAACAATGAATGTAAAACTTTTGATGTAACTGATTGGAGGAATGTTATATCATTAAAGAGACAATATATTGGAACGATATCGAGAGGACATTAGCTAAAACATGTACGTCTAAATAGTAGGTGTGAAAACAGAACTGTTAAAACTCATTAAAGATGTGAACATGATGACGCCATGTTCTTAATGAATGAAATCTGCAGGCGTGATACGTTTGATGTATCTAATGACGATATGTTCAAATATGTTGACATAGAACATTTACCGAACATCGTTAAAAATACTTTTAATGTCTCTTAAAAATTACAGTAAATAAAACGGTAATGAAGCTCTAATTGTCCCATCAATAAATGTCAGGGAGCCTTTGTTGTTGTCTTTACGGAGCAATCAGTTTAGGTAATGGGGAAATGTAACCCGTATCAAAGAAACAGAATTAAGTAATCTTAAATGTTTTCAGTAAATTGCTTTCATTGCTTCCTGCTATCAATAGTTTGATCTTCCTGTCGTCTCTCCGATGTGTCGCTATCAATCATGTATTGTGTTAAAGAGGAACATATTAATATCGTTGGTAGATGCGTGATATAGATTATGAAACACTTTATATCTAACATGTATATGTTTATATTATCATCTATTTTAAGTTACGACATATATTGTTAAAATATATTTTCGCTGTTATGAAAGATTCATGTCTGATACTGCTATTCAGTTCTTTATTACTATAGAAACAGAAAAGAGTGGGTTATTGAACCATGATATATGGACTTGACAGCACCATCCTTATAAAGTAAATAAGGTGCACTCTATTGGTATTATTGAACCAGTGCCGTGTAATTTTAATGAATATATTATACTCTTAATATCATCAAATTAAAATATTAAGTTATTTTATGAGTTTTTGAATACTTAATTTTTTATTAGATTCGTACATCTTGAAAAAAATGAGGTAAAAAATAGTGAATTATTAAATACTAAATTTATTCAGATTGACAATCCTTTAAATATTGGAAAAACAATTTACAGGAAATCCAACTACCCTGCGATCGTAAAACAAAGATTTTAAAAGAAATGAATACCGGTATACAAATACAAATGGTTGTACGAGATGAAACTTGGCTAAGGGAACTTTCGAAATAGATATTTTATTTCCATGTATGGTCCTACAAACATTTTAGTGGGGTTTGTGTTGATCGGTCTTTAGCTTTCTGGGTAGTGTTTTATGAATCATGTTTGTCCTTTTTTCCGTTTTCATTGGGCCATTGTATTGTTTGTCTTTATTTATTTGATTGATTCTGCTGTCGTATCTACAAACTCTTCTACACAAGTCGGTTAATGTATATTTTCGTGACCGGTCAATAGTGTGTGCTCTATTGATAACTAATTTTTGACGTTAACCGGAAAAGAAGAAGTGATGTCACCTATATCGTCAGCATGGCAGCTGTTGTACCATCGGGAAATGTATAATATTTGATTTTAATATACCAAATTAATAAGTTTCTGCCATTCTTTTAACCATAAAATGTGCTTTATTACCTTCTTTTAATAAGCAATTAAATTTTTATTACATTACATTATAATTGGGTTTTCCTGTTTTCCTTCCCCTTTAAATTACCATGCCATTGATTTAAAAACATTCAGTCAACAAATCTATTTTACTATGGGGAGAACTGATTTTGCGCGTCGTTTCTCTGTATTGCTGGTTAAATGGATAAATATATCGTGTTTCTATAAAGTAATATTTCCTTGCAGTTTGCTACCACCATAAGAGTGCTCCATTTCAATAAGTTGGAAAAATGGTTTATTATAAGCAGGAACTGCAAACCCTTACCTAGCACCTGGGTATTTTTGGTGGGTCTGTGTTGCTGATTTTTTTTAGTATTCTGTGTTTTGGTATGCTTTTGTTTTTGGCTTTGTTTGTCTCTGTGCTGTGTCCTGGGTGCCCAATGTTGCCATTGTATCTGTATTGCCCATTCTTGATTGTCCCTTCGGGATTTTCTACCGTTTATTTAAACACAATCAATACCAGATATCTCTCTCTCTCTCTGAAAGACCCCGTGATATCACTAGTATTTTCTGGTATATCAAACCTTACATGTAATGTAATTTTATATTTAAATATGACAATAAAATGTATTGACTGGTATAACAGTATTATCATCCGAGCTAATGCTGTTAACCTTTCTTAACTTTTGCTCTACATGAATCAAGTACATTGTACAAGAGAGCTTTACCAGGTCCACGACTAAATAACACTGGCGAATACTTGTCGTCACATTTATCAGTACTCAAATCTACTTGATTGCAGGATGCCGAAATTTAATTATTATTTTCTATCACATTTACATACGTGTATGCATTGCAACGGTTTTATACTATATACATGTTTTCTTGAACATTATTATAATTTATAATTGTTGCATACATCCCGCCACGTTTTTGTGCCTGTCACTAGACAGGACATGAAGTTCCTAAATCTGAAGTCGTGGTCTTTTCTATGTTCAATGGGTTGAGAGGAGAGGTGAGTGTTCGTTTTGTTGATATTGGTAGAATTGTTGACTACTACTGGTTTTTATAATCAACAAGGAGAGATAATCAATAATAAAATCATGACAAAGTAGTAAAAATATCCGGCATATTTAAAATTAGTTTTTGTGGTATTAATGTTTTTTTTTATTTGCATTTAATATTTTGCATTGATTGATATTTATCGATTTCTTTAATCCTGTATGTACAAGACGAAATTTTTCGTGATGAAGTTGGTATCTGAATCTTCTCAATACACGATTGAGACGTTTAAGAGTCAATATACACTGGTTCAATTACAGATTAATCGAATCTTGAAAATCTTGAACTGAAACTGGGTATTAATTAAAAATCTGTTGTGAAAACATCAAATAACACTCGATACAAATATTCATCATGTAATTCATTTTATCAATACGAAAAGAACCCATTTTAATAACACACTTTGTTGGGCGTCTTCAAATAAACACTGCCGATTATCGATAGGAATGTTTGCACAGAAAGAATGAACACACATTATAACAGATATGTAATTAAGAATGGCAAAATAATAGGTGAATAGCAATGACTACAACAAATAGAGAACCAAACGAAACAGATAACCCACCGATTACAAACGTTCAATCAACAAATTAAGACTAAAGGAAAACAGAGAAGTTACCGATTACGAACATTTAATCGTAAATAAATAGCTGTTCATCTATATCTAAATAAAACACTTTGCATCAGCGGTTGACTTGTTTGTATTAAATTAAAATCAGAACAAATTAGTAGACAGAGTACCGGATATCTAAAGTATTCCTACAAACGATACATATACGTAGGAAATCGGAAACATGATGAACGAATATTCTGGAATGCTTTCAGATAAAATGGGACACAAAACATACCACATTACTGTCAAATAGTTCAAAAACCCAATCGAAATATTTTAGAAGCAGAGGTACAGTCGATACCCCCTACACACAAATACATGAGAGCCCACTTTCCTGGATTGATACAGACACAACAATAAAAAGTGGCGGGGTTAAGCTAGCTTAATGAACTCAATGCCCTGTTTAGTTTATTACAAGATGATGAACAACAATTAAGACAATTAGTATTAGTAATTTTAACTCAGTAGAAGATATTTCTCCTAAATCAATCCGTATGGGGCGTTTCTGAAGAAAACGTTCACAGTCAAATGATTGGAGAGCCAAATAATTAAAAAATCTTTGGGAGCAAATAAACCAAAATACCTAATCAGGATAGCAGAATATCAGCCAAGAATGCATGTGCCGGAGTGTTAGGATTAGGGTAATGATGCTTAACGCCAATTTCAACAATATTTCAGTTATATTTTGGCGGTCAGTTTTATTAATGGAGGAAATTGGAATACGCGGAGAAAACCACCGACCTGCAGCAAGTCACTGAAAAACTTTATTACATAATGTATCGAGTACACCTCGCCATTAGCAGGATTCGAATTCACAACTTTAGTGGTGATAGACACTGATTGCATGGATAGTTGTAAAATCAATTATCATATACGATCACGAAAAAGACGACCCTTTATGTGCTAGAGGGAGATTTACCTTAAGGTTAATAAATTACATTATTTAGAAAATCCATTTATGGATGATGCGTACATTTATTATGTATACGACACATTCCATTACATAGGATGTAAATGCAGTAACTGATATTGATAACTATTATTAGCAAACTAAAATTAGAAAATTTGTGAGTAACTGTGCAAAAATATACAAATTATAGGAACTGTGTGTGCATATTTGTATATCTTGTTGCTATGCATGAGAAAACTTTCGAAGTAATATATTGATCTCGAAAATGATAATAATCGCATCATGCTCTGCGGTAATGGGAATTCGCCATAATATACTTCATTTTGAAGATTTTACATCCGAAACTCTAGCAAGATATTGATCATGTACTATATAAATATAAGCACAAAACATACATGGAAACAAAACCAGTTCTGTAAACAAATATGTCATTGTAGATTTAATATGCATGCAATTAGTAAATTGATATTTAAATCCAGATACATTAATTGACAATATGTCATGTACAAACAATGGGACAAACATAACAATGTCACCGTTCATTCCTGCCACCAGAAGGTTCCTAGATACAACAACTGGTAGCCGGAAGTTATATAATTGAACCTATTGTTTTATTACAGACATTCGAGGATTGAACCAATTGCACTTATTCGTCAGATCAAAATTGAACCGATAGTATTTGATATATTACCATAATGAAACCAGAAATAGGGCAATAGAGTTCAATCAATTCCAGAATCGAAAGAATTTAAATAAAACATCAGTTCCGGAAACGAACCGATAGAATTCAATCAATTCCAGAACCGCAGCAATTCTGACAAAAGAGACCAATGGAGAACATTCAATTTTAGAATCAAAACTATTGCGCTATGACATCAGTTCCAAAAATAAAACCAATGTCATTTCTAATTTGGTAGCGCATAGTAAAATAATGTAACTCTTATTGCATAGATAAGAACTGATCACCCAGTAACAAGCACACTCAAAACTAGAGTATTAATTGATACTTCCCAAATGACCATGGATATAGTCCATTGGTTGTAAGCACTTCATGGTCCTCCCCTCATTCATTTTGTTTTCTGGCTTCCGAAGCTTTTATATTATTTGACTTTCGGATGTTGTGGCTTTTAATGTACCCGATGAACGTTATTGCGTGCAATGCATTTGAAATCTATTTTTTAACCATCGTAGTTTGTCTACAACACCATTTTATACAATATAATTTATTTGTTCTTTTGAATTTGTCCTTGACCTAGTAACTGTATTGATTACAATGTCAGTTTATCATACATCTTACTACAATCACTACCTAATACGTAAGGTAAAATCAGGCATAATTAGGTTCCATGTGACATTGACTGCAAACAGACATTAAGACACAACGATAGTCAGTTCATCTTGTCGGTATTTCAATTTAATTAAGAACTCTTAAGACTGACAGATGGAACATAGAATGTCGTCTGCCTTTTTAATCTTTGACTTGATTTATAACGTGCTTGTGTAAGTTTTCATCAGAATGCATTGGTACAAAATAAACTCTCATCAAGTAAGCCATACATTGACACACTTTCAACATCTTAGATATTCAAATATGCTTCCTGTTCAAATTACGTCACCGTATTTTCGTATTTCAGATAATTTATAGGAACTCTAATAAAGTGTAAAATATAATAGAATAAGATAAAACACAGACAAATCCCGATCTTCTGTTCATAATCAAATGTCATACCACTTTGTGCAAAAAAACAACCCATATACAAATGCAATATTAGACCAGAAAATGAAATGTCACACTATAACATTTGTTTATCTCAATATAGATTTTAGCAGTCAAACTGAAACCAGAACTATCTGAATGATATAATCACTCACGCTATAGCTCAAATTATCATGCTATGCACAATCTGTCAGTAAATTTGTGGATATAAAAAGAAAACAAAAATAATCCCTCCTGTCTTCAATATGTAGCTCGTCTTCCGGTCATTGCCACCAGTGTGCCACTTTGTAACCACTCTATTAATGATATAAGTTCCATGTTAATGCGTCGATCGAAGTGTTTCGTTTTCTAATGCATTTTTATAAAGCCTAACAAACCGAGGCTGTGATATTCCACGAGATCAAGAATAAGACAATGTTATTAACATTCTCGATATAACAGGATTACATTAAGGAAAACAAAAGGTTGAAAAACACAAAGACAAACGAAGCTGAAAGGTAGATAGCATTGTCAATGAGAAGATTTCACTTCTGCTAGACATTACAAAGCTGTAAATATGCATATGAAAATCAAAGTACTTAAACATAAAATATGAGTACAACGAAGGAAACGTGAACAAAGGCAAAATCTAGGTTAGCATGAACATATTATTGTGTTGTTTACATGTCTCGGTTGATGTGATTATATCTATGAGAAAAACTAAGATCGTCATTAGGAACTTGTTGACCATTACGAATTATCCATTTCTCAAATTGCAAGGGATCTTTTCCCTTTTACGAACATTTTGCCTTTTCTTTATCACCGACAAGACTATTACCGGGCTTGAGTATGTGTAACAATAACTAGTGTCATATAAATACTGTTATAGTGACAGCCGGAACCTTTGAGCCGTAATGAAAGCGGGAGGTTTGGCGCTTTCAAATCTGATTCAACCCACCATTTCTATAGAAATGCCTGTACCAAGTCAGGGTCATTACGGTTTTCACAGTTTTCCGGTTGTTGACTGATTTTGTTTGTTTATATACTTATGAGTTTTGACTTTCCCTTTGTAAGATTGTTCGGAGTTCGGTAATTTTGTTATTACCCTTATTTATAAAATTTTGAAACTGTTGCGACTGTGTGGTACTTTGCTCTTTTCCCATAAATTTGAACTGAACAACAACTAGGTGGACAATAGCTGATTTTACAATGAAATATCATTTACAATGTAGATTGACCGGTGGTCATTACTTACGACAGTACCAAGGGAGTGCGTTGATTCATTACAAATTTTGATGTTAGTTAATCAATATGCCTACAATAGCTATCGGCCCATAAGTGTACATTCTAAATAATTAATTATTGAATTCTTGAATAAACGTCTAGATCGGAATTGTCTGTATATATACGTGACCCGTTTGCCCAATAATAATTTCTGAATAACAAATAACATATGGTTTAAAGCACTAACACATTTTGGTTGAAATTAGGGTTTGGTTTGGTTTATGGTGTTTCACGCCACTTTCTACAATATTTCAGTTATATCGTGGCGGTTTGGTTGAAATTAAATTGATATTGAATTTGATAATATAATAGTATGGCAACAGTCTTCCATGACTTAAGTTCCAACATTTGCGATTAATTAGGAATATTGGATGTGTTTATATGGAGCACCTTATTCACCCCCAGTTTTAGTGGGGTTCGTCTTACTCGATCTTTAGTTTTATATATATATATATTGTAATCGTTTTTTGTCCTTTTTCTTTTGGCCATTTTATTGTCTGTTCTTCTTCGATATACGGATTCTGATTACCCCTTTGGTATCTTCAAACTCTTCTTTATAACAAATATGTTCACCCGGTTATGTATGAGATTTGACATTTAACTCAATGGTTGCATTTTATTATCTAATGCTAAAATATTGCATCAAATCCACATTTCCCGGACGTTCATAATATTTTCTTTCATTTCCCGGATGCCTTACGTCATCAGAACATCGGCATTTCCCGGAAATTTTACACCATCATATTGACATTTCACGTGTATACATCTGAGGTCACAATATTTGACAGTATACACACATTTTACGACGTGATACTAAAGCATATTTTAATAGTAAAAAATGTCAAGTACTATGTTGATGATTATGTACAAGGTAAATAATAAATACACGTATCATAACTTTCCAGTTTCTCTGGATTGTTCATTTTGATTGACCGTTCAGTATTCTCTAACGTTTATTTCCTTAATTATATTTCCCTTCATTCAATTAAATGTGTAATATATTCCAAAGATTTCTGAAATATTGTCATAAAGTTGATACTGTAGCTGTTTTTTACAATCTTCCCTTTGTAATTGTATTACAGCTGAAGATATCAACATTACACTTAAGATTTGATAACTTCATCATTGAGTTATAGACAATTACTGAAGCATTGTAATACAAAATTCCTTTTTCAACTTCTTTAAAGTAATTTTCTTAAAGACAAACGTTTGATATTATTATAAGACAGAAGGCATAAATCTTTAAAAAGAATAGAAGTTTGTTAACATTTTGTGTAACAAATGTAAATGAATTAATATCAACGTAAAATGTTTTCAATACATCAATAGTTATTGTTTGATTAAATTTTCCCAATATTTCGTGATATTTAGCTAATTCAGCAATATCTCTTAATAAATCTCACAGTCAATAATGGCACTATAAGAAATGTTCTTTATTATAATGTTGCAAAAGAAAATGCATCGTTGTACCCACTATGGAAATACAAATGTATTATCCCTCGTCTTCAATAATAGTTATAATAAATATTTATGGTTGTGAGTGTTTAATGCCACTTTCAACAATTCTTCAGTTAATATCCTGGTAGTGATTTTATTGATAGCGAAAACTATCGACCTGCAGGGGCATTTATTTAAAAAAAAATTCTCGTAAAGGTTGATAGAATATATGTACTGGAATCTCACGTTCTTGTCTTGTGTTCCCAGTTTCCCTGGATTTCCCACTTTTGATTACCCGTTCGGTTTTCTCTAACGTTTATTACAAGCAGGAACTGTTTGCCCTTCTAAACATGAATTAGACGACGGGTGCTACTAGTGGAAAAGCAACTGATTATCCTTCCGAAGTACTTGTAATCACTTTCCGTTTTACTAGGGTTCGTGGTGCTCATTCTTTATTTCCTATATATTGTTTTGTGACCATTGTATTGTTTCTCCTTCTTCGATATTTGACATCTGATTAACCATTTGGTACCTTCAAACAACCGTGAAAAGATAACTTCTTTAAACAAATAAAACTGTCAAAAGATAGGGAAAACCTACTAGACGTATGCATGTGTATTTTTCTAAAATCTTAACTTATTCTATATTATTAATACCTTCAACAGTAAAACTGACCGCCACGATATAACTGGAATATTATATAAAGTGACGTTAAACACCATAACCCTAATCCTAACATACATTATTAATTCTAGATTAAAACGTAGATTAATTATCTGAGAGATTATATTTAACTTTTAAGAAAATGTTTAGTTCTCATGTCAACGTGGTTCCATTGTACAGATATACAATCAATTTAAGTCAATAGGAAGAATTGAAATGCTCTGAAAACAATTTGGTTTTGGTTCTCAACTTAACGTAGTCCACTTTTGTAGATATTCAACACACTTAAGTCACACGAAGTATTGCAATGCTCAAAAAGCAATTTAGGTTTAGTTATCAACTCAACGTGTTCCACTTTTGCAGATATTCAACCAATTTGTGTCATAAGAAGAGTTGAAATACTCAGATTAACTAACATAGAATATCATATATATGTAACTCAACTTAATGTCATTTAAGGGTAAAACAATTATCAAATCATTATTTCTAATATTGAGTTACATAGTATCCAACCACTTAACATTGCCATGTTTTAAAGAGAGGAACAATAGTGTATCTAAAACGTAGGTCGTAATTGACAGATAAATCGTTTTTGTATTATTTTAGTTTTGCTTGGAGTGGAAAATTAATATGAAAGGTTACATTCATTTTAATTCCCAATGATATTTCAACACCTACGATGACATTTCATTTGCTAAAAGTAATTAAACAGTAAAACATCCAGCTCTATCTATTGTCTTGCTAATGGAGTGTGTTGGCCTGTTTTAATTTGAGTAGACAATGATAAACCTTAACATGTCAAATGAGGCGGCAATATGGTTGTATGATAAGTGATTTATTTCATGCTTAATTAGTAAGACAGGATACGCATGTAAATGAACATGAGGGACTATCTTGAATTATCGCTATACACATATTAAGGTGAAGGCACAGCTCCTTTTTTTTTTAATTTGCAGTCCTCCCTAAATAATGTTACTTTATCAAAACTAAGCTTCTCTCCCATCAGGCATAGGCAACCGTAGCAGATTTTGGAAATAATATTAAGGCCCTTAGGTTTATTTTTCCCAAAAACTTTAAAATTATTTGGCTTTCCAATATTTTAATATTGACCGTCCCTGAAGAGGGTCATTCCGGAATCGTGTCGTGCGCACTAAATTTTATATCTAAGATTTTATTAGATATGTGGCAATGCAAAAACATGCTTATGCATATATATTTGGTACTTCGTCGAATGTTTCGGACTGTCCGACATTGTGGTATGTTTTTATTTATTGTATTCCATGAAAATATATCCAAAACTATAATAAACTTATTACCTATCATTGAAATGTAGGTTAAATACATATTTTGAGAAAATCGACGTATGTGTTTGTGAACTAAAGTGGTAATATTTTTATCACAATCTTAGCTTCCCTTGAAAGGGAAAACTATGTAATACGTTATATGCATATCTCCTTTTAGATGCTATCGTTAACTTAAATATTCCACATGCTATTAGCCATACAGTGTTATGCTTTATATATTTGTGTCGAAGACATCTTTGCACGACATATTTGTTGGCCCTAGAAATTCAATCAAAGCCATTGTAAATAAACGTTACAGAATACCAAAGGGGCAATCAAAAATGAACAATCAAAAGAAACTTGCAACGCAAAACGGAAAAAAAACAAAACAAAGACACAACCCAATATGTGTTAGACACCGCCATGTGGAAGCAAACACAAAGAACGTAAAATTATGCTTAGATGTGAGTATGAAGATTTCACAATCAATATGCTTAACAGTCACCACGATAATTTATCTACTACGATGGTACCCGTCTCTACTGCGACGATATTTTTTCCAGCAATGCGGAACACATCTCTACCACGACGATGGTCTTATCTACCACGACAATAGGCTTCTCTAAAACGACGATAATTACCCTACCAGAACGATAGGCTACTATAGCAAAACGATATGTATTTCTATCATAACGATATGCTTCTTTACCACGACGATCGGTTTCTCTTCCACGATGACAAGTTTCGTGGATATTACTGCATTAGTTGACAAACATACAATTTGCTTGTCTGTTTGTACTTTTGGCCATTGTGTTGTCTGTTCTTCTTCGATTTACGGATTCTGATTACCTCTTTGGTATCTTCAAACTCTTCTTGATATAAATGTATTTCTATCATAACGATATGCTTCCTTACCACGACGATCGGTTCTTACCACGATGACACGTTTCGCGGATATAACTGTATTAGTGCATACACATACAATTGATATAAATGTATTTTTATTATAAAGATATGCTTCTATACCACGACGCTTGGTTTCTATACCACGACGCTTGGTTTCTCTACCGCGATGACAAGTATCGTGGATATAACTGTATTAGTGTGCTAACATACAATTGATATAAATTTATTTCTATCGATTTAATTCATATTTCTGTATTAATAATAATTAACATGACCAGAGGTGATCTCAATTCAGAAATATTTTATTGACTGTTTGGAAGAAATGTAATTCAATTGTGCACATCAATATGTAGTTAATATAACCGTAAGTAACTTATCAAGCAAGACAAGAAATACACTGGATGTTGAGATTACTTGATCTTTACTGATAGCGTTGAACTTATTATATATGGTAGATGTCAGAATAGTATACCAATATCACTAAGTAAACAGCACATCGATGAAAATAACATAAGAATACGCTAAAACTACAATATTGTACTATACATCTAAATAAACAGCACATTGATGAAAATAACATAAAAATACGCTAAAACTACAATATTGTACTGTCCATATTAATGTTGTTCATGTTTGTGATAATTCGTGGTCTGTTAGAGCGAGATCGAATCTTTAATTGTTTTGTATATCTATTTTGCCGTTGGAGAGGAGATCTAATTATCAAGAAGAAAATTCCATTAGCCGTTTTAACCCCGCCACATGTTTGAAGATACCAAAGGGGTAATCAGAATCCGTATATCGAAGACGAACCGACAACACAATGGCCAAAAGAAAAAGTACAAAAAGACAAACAACGAAATGCATTTTCTGCAATTATCAATAGGGGTCTCTCCATTTTAGCTCATCGGACTTAAAGGATCATATGAACTATTGTCATCGCTTGGAATCCATCTGTATACATCTAACCTTCGATGACATTTCATTTCTTAAAAATAATTAAACAGTAAAACAGCCAGCTCTATCTATTGTTTTGCTAATGGAGTGTGTTGGCCTGTTTTAAATTAAGTATACAATGATAAACCTTAACATGTCCATTGAGGCGTCTGTGTGGTTGGATGATAAGTGATTTATTTCGTGTTTAATTAGTAAGAAAGGATACAGATGTAAATGTACATGCGATGCTTTCAAACATTACCTTTAGACACACATTAAATTATTTCACAGTCACAATAGGGTCTTCAATACCGAACATAGCTCATTACTTAGCATGAATGTGAAACAAACTCTAGCAATTTTGGAATTCCGACAGTGTGTTATTTTTGTTTGTGTTTCATTTTATCCGTACACCATCATACTTTTGACATCTTTACAATCACTGGGCCAAATTTAAACCAAACTCACATCAGTTTATATTTATGGCCATCATTAAGCAAAAATTATTACACAATATCATTACTTCGGATATGATATTTCAAATGAATTGTTCTTTCACCTTCTCTATCGCACTAATATGCATTTTGAAACAAATGCTTTCACAATTTGTTTGATAGTATAGAACATGTTCCGTGTTGTGATATCCGGTTCGATTTCCGCATGGATACGATTTTCAGTTCGTCTTTATCTCCAGTTGTTTGTGGGAGGGCTCATGTCATGTCACGCTACTTGTGTTTCCTTGCTTATAGTGGTGTTCAACACGTATTGCGTTGTGTTTTTGCTTTGTTTTTCTTCGTCTTGTGTAACCTATGTAGCCAGTTGCACTGAATTGTCCATTTTGTTATTGCCCCTTCGGTATTCTCTACCGTTTATATATATAACCGTATACAAAATAAAAGTATCATAATGTCAAAGATAGATCAATAGCTATAGTATATCTATTGTTGCATTCCGAACATCTAAACCGAACTATGTTTGGAGTTGTAAAGATATATTATATTCATAGATGAAAGGTAGTTACAGGAAGTACAGGAATGATACAAAAACACATTCCTACAAGACAATATGAAAACACGACATAGATAAACATCTCCAATCAGGTTTGTCATGGTTACAATGTTTAATTGGGTTAATATGTAGGCAAAGTTATTGTCATGGTCACATTTCAGTGACTCCATCTTGTAAAACAATGTTTTTATCTATTAATAAGGTACCGATTATATTGAATTTAAGACTCGTAAGTCGTGAGAATTATTGAACTGCATGATATATTATAATGTAGTTGGCCGGTATATCTTGACTATATTTTCTTACTAATATGTAGGCAACACTTGTATGGCCGCATCATTTCACTAAGAGAGGAGGTTTAGGCCCATAATACTAGTTAAATCCCGCCACGTTCTTTTTATTGAAGTGTCTGTGCTGAGCCGGGAAAGTAAGTGGTGGTGTACATGTTTGTTAGGGGTATTAATTTTGCCTCTGTTTCTACGATTTTCCTATTGGAATTTGGAACTGTTGCGACAGTGTGGTATATATTAATTAAGAAATAAATCATGGAAGCCAGAATGTGTTGGGAGTTTTAACATGGATTGGCAGATATTAGTATTTTATCCCGAGCCAGAAGCGAGGGATAAAATTTACTAATATCCGCCAATCCATGTTAAAACTCAAAACACATTCTGGCTTCCATGATTTATTTCGATTCTGATATGTCTAAGAGTACAAATACGGTAGTATATTTTGATTGGAAGACGGTAAGTTATATTTACGCTTGCGGAAAATGTCGCACACAATTTATGTAACTCGAATAATACTGCGCCCTCTATCGGCACTATCGCTAGATGATTTAATGTAGCGACTGAATAATTCGGTTTACAATTTATGCTGCCAATGGAAAAGTCAGTCACATTCACCGGCGCATGTGCTAAAGAGATTATACCGAATGGATAACTCGCTCGTTTGTTAACAAAGCGAAAGAAGGAGGTCATGTTAGAATAATCAATCTATTATATTTGAAATTTTTACAGTTCCGTAATTATTAAAACAAAAGCCAATCTCTATAAGGTATAGGTGACCTTAGCCGATTTTATTCGTCCTGTTAAGACCTCTTGATTTACTTGCTCCCAAAGCATGCTTAATTATTTAGCTTTCCAATTTTTCTCTATGAGCGTATCTGATAACGGTTATTTCATTTATTGAGATATCTACATTTTTATTACTATCACTGGGTTGAAACATTTGCTGGTGGACTATGAGTCTCTGATGGTATCATGCCCCCAGTAGTCAGTGCTTTGACACTGATATATTTATATTTGAAATATACAATTCTTAGAAAATAGTATTTATTAAAGCTGAGGCTCTATTCCCTTAGGCAAAGATGACTTCAGTCGATTTGTCATGTTTCAGCTCTTTGGTTTACTTGCTCCCAAAGACATTAAATATAGAAACAATCTTGTTTTGGTGACCACCTCTATTAAGCAATAACTATCATATGAATTAAACCTGTATTAAGCGAACACATGTCTTATGCGTCCATATTTCACTGTTCCCTTAGAAGGTCACATAAGACAGGTTTGACTGTAGTTGCCTTTCTAATTTTTTAAGTATGAGCGTACAAGATGAATATTATTCCAGAAACGCGTCGTGTTCACTAAATTAGATATCTACGTTTTTAGTACACACTTTGCCAGGAAATATTGACACAAGAATATTAGGAAGATGAAGATTATTCCAGAAACGATTCGTTGCCGCTAAATTATATATCTACGTTTTTAGTACACACTTTGCCAGGAAATATTGACACAAGAATAATAGGAAGATGAAGATTATTCCAGAAACGATTCGTTGCCGCTAAATTATATATCTACGTTTTCACTCATTGGTTTACTCTCAAAGACTTTTTTCCATTAATAATTGTCTTTCCAATTTTATTTAAGTATGAACATACCCGCTGAAGATTATTCCAAAAATGGTTGGTACGTTTTTTAATACACACTTTGCCATTAAATATTGACACAAGAATAATAGGTAGATCTACTGTATATTACATCTAAAATCTGAACTCTTTGTCATACTTCAATTCTCTTAGGGACAGCTAAATTACAACATACATGTCGGATATGGGATGATCTTATAAATTATTCACATTATATTACTCTCTAGCCACCTTACTGTTGATATAATATGATAACAGTGATATGACTTTGAGATTTACACAGGATATAACAATCCTGTGTTTCTGTAATCATAATTAATATTCACTAATTCACCACTATCGGGTATTATTTATGTGTAAGCGGAATAGGGAGAAATGTGGATTAATGCTTTTAATCGAAAAGGTTAGCTAGGCAGATATTGAAAAAGAGTTTCTTATAATCATAAATAATATTCACTAATCCACCACTATCTGGTATTATTTATGGGTAAGAAAAATAGGGAGACATATGGATTGATACTTGTTATTGAAAAGGCTAGCTAAAAAAGGAAAGTTTCTAAGACGAGTTTGAAGATACCAAAGAGGTAATCAGAATCGGTAAATCGACGAAGAACAGACAACACAATGGCCAACAGAAAAAGTACAAAAGGACAAACAACGGTCTACAAAACATACACATAAAACTAAAGATCGAGTAAGATGAACCCCACTAAACACCGATGGTGAACTACGGAAAGATTTAGATTATTGATGTTTTCATTGGACGTTTACTTCGTTGTCAACACGTATGTACTATATATACATGACTTGTTGGATTGCTGTATAATATTTCGACAAATTTAGACAAAAAGATAACTAAACTATCCACAAGCCTACATATTAACTACCTATATATATTGTTTGGATTTTGCTTCTTCTTTTTTTTTTTACACTAATATGAAAACTAATTTATCAATTTAATTCGTTTTTTGTTTTTTGTTTTTTTTGTTTGTTTGTTTTTGACATTTGCATTAGTACTATGAAAAGAAATATTAAACAATAATGGTCAACAATTAGATCAATATCAACGTTTTGAACCACCATCTCCCACCTCAACTCATTAAACATAAAAAGACCAGGACATATGACTTCCTAGGAGGAAAACTAAAAAAGCAATGTTGCGGGTTAAATACGGTTGCCTTTGTATCAGGGTTGTCTCATTGGTCGATGACATCTTTTAGCTTGTGCACTATGTATTCGCCATCTCTCTCTCTCTCTCGATCCAAATATTGACCATCTGGCAGTTGTATTCCTTATTAATGTAATTGAAATGTTTCCCAGAATCAAATAAGGTTGATGCGTAACTTTATATGTCTTCATGTTAAGCATTAAGTATTGTATATAGACATAAGGCATTGATTTAGTATATAACAGTACAGTATTCAGGTTAATCATTCTCTACGATCATGTTCGTAATGTCTACAAAAATATTAGTTGGGTAGCATTATAATTTTAATCTAAAATAACAGGTAATTAATATATTAGATAAACACATTGAAAAAAAAAAAAAAAAAAAAAAAAAAAAAAAAAAAACACAACAAAACAGAAACAAAAACAAAAATTAATTAAATAAACAAATCAAATACAAAATCAACAAAAACAAAGCCAAAAAAACACACCAAAAAACCGCGTACATTTGATAAGAACTTACATATGATAGAATGATTTATTAAAAGAATAAGCTACAAAAGCGTCACAGTTTGAATTAGAACCTACAAATCATAGAATAACAGGATTATTAAAATTCCTGGAATCTTCTATGAAAATGACTTCCCAATAATCTATCCATCCTAGCATATAAACGTATCAAATTTAACATAGTACTTAACACATAGCAATGCTACTGTATCTTTATAAAATGATTAAATTAAAATAAACATTGGCTAAACATAGATAGCAGGACATTTATTACTTGTTTTAATGGACATTGTAGACGGTTTAAGATGCTTAGTGTTTCTTTTAGAAGAAGTAACGTTTCATTGATATCAGCCTTTCCCATTCTGATTTTCCACTGTGGCTGTAATTTCATTTTCTAACAGAATGGAACGCTTTATGAAATAGATTAATTTCCATGAAATGAACATTTAATTGAAACAAATAGAAATGTAAAAGCTGAATGAAACGCCCTTCTGTTTGGTTTTAAATGTAATCAGTAATATAACTACCGCGTACAATGTAATGAGGATAATATGATCTCCCGCATAATACTCATATTTTCCTTCATAGCCATTTTGACATGGAAATTGGGTCAGAATACGTGGTACTTATCAGCTTGAGAAAGGTTCAGATGGGAATAGGGTGGGTCTAGTTTTGTGAAAGGTCAGAAGAAGAACAGAGCGAGTTTAGAGTTGCTAGATCGAGTTGTGGTGAAATGGGTTGTTTTTTGTAAATAGTTCAATAGAGGAAAAAGACAAATATTTTGTAAACATCACTGGATCGGACGAGGAACATACCTGTTTGTGGTAGTTTTAGAGGTCGGGAGAAAAGGTCATTTTTGATAAAGTTTTACAGAGAACTATGCGCATTTTTATGATAAGGAAAGCGACGAACATTGAAGTATGTTTATGTACGAGGAGAACTGGCCAGCTTGTTCGTGATAGATTCAGAAGGGAAGTGGCATATTTTTGTCATACGCCGAGTGGAAAACACACCCTCTTTTGCTATAAGTTGATGACAAGACAGTTTCTGTCATAGGTGAAAATAGAAAAATAGACGAACAACTACAATGACATATTATTATAAGTCAAGCGGGGTCGTCCCAGCTATTCGTGGAAGATCAATAGGGGCATATTCTATTTTCAAACAGGCCCGTTTTGTAACTAGATTAACACGACGGGTGCCACTCGTGGAGCAGGAACTGCTTATCCTTCCGGAGCACCTGAGTTCACCCCCGGTTTTTAGTGGGGTTAGTGTTACTCGATCTTTAGTTTTATATGTATGTTTTGTAGATAGTTGTTTGTCCTTTTGTACTTTTTCTTTTGACCATTGTGTTATCTGTTCTTCTTCGATATATGAATTATGATTCCTCCTTTGGTATCTTCAAACTTTTCTTGCCTTAATTACTTGTTTTTTCATTGGATGGTTTTCTTGATCATTTGTTTTCGTAAATTTTTGTTGCAGTTTTGTACTTTATTATCACCGCGGGAATTTACGGACAATAACTGATAATTTTCTTTTCTAATTAAGAACGTTTTACTCTCTATTACATATTAATGACGATACAGTCCCGATGGAATTGGGAAATACACAAATGTATGTTGTTTCTGATCAGCTTTTATTATTACATGCAAAAAACAAGTACGTGTAAAATGTCAATTAGAGGTTAAGGGTCAAATCCATGTGAACAAAACAACACCACTGAGTGACGAAAATTACAGTTACTAATGAATTCTTAGGGAAAACCCCGAACGAGACCCAGAAGTTACGAAATGGTACGACAAATACCAACTGTGCAACATTTCCAATGCATATACCAGGCGCGCCGGAAAGGCCTCCGGTGTATCATGGCTTCAATGATTTGTCTCAGTCATTGTTTAGCTTCCGATCGTTTATTCTTTTGGTAGAACTTCTTATTCTGTTTGTTTTTGCTGTCTTTACTAATTTTGGCATTTTGTACAGTTCTTTTGCATTGATGATTCCCTTATCCTTATATATGGCTTGTAGGTTTATATGCTAGTTTTCTATATTTGTGGAAAACTTGAGAAAAATAGAAATTACAACATTTTAACTTAGCTTAAATGCAGGTTGTGTGTAGACAAATTATAATATAAATCATATGGCTTATGAATTATATATGATGTAATCCCGTAAATAAGTTTATCAAGACAAAACAAATTACGAGACACATCTGAATGTAATTTTCATAAGAACATTTACAATTATATGACATCTCATCGTAATATCCAGAACTTAAATGAAACTGCAACTTTAGAAACAGAGTAAAAAAATCGATACCCTTTACACACATATACATGACCTTTTAATTTTTTGGATTGGCGCATACACTAGCTACCTTCCCGGAGCACCTGGGTTCACTCCGGTGGTTTCTAGTGGTGTTTGTGTTGCTCGATCTTAAGTTTTCTGTGTTTTGTTTTGTAGATCGGTGTTTGTCCTTTTTGTCCCTTTTCTGTTGGCCATTGTATTTTCTGTTCTTCTTCAATTTACTGGTTCTGATTACCTCTTTGGTATCTTCAGACTTTTCTTTAATAAAACGTGATGTGGTTAAATTAGTGTTATGGACACAAACCTCCACTCTGCTAAATAATGCGATCAGGCATTTGTTATCGACATACATTGTATAAATCACATATAACTTAGTGAAGAGCGTTGTTTATAATATTGAACTTCATGCATAATTTATTCTTCGTGACACAGAAGTTGTCATATACATAATACTAGGTCTATAAAAGAATGCCGGTGGCCTTAAACGTCATATAAATATAGGACTGTAGACAATGTCGTCAGAATACAGTGATACAATGATCAACTTTGAACCAAAATTTAACTGATAATAACATCTCGCGTGATTTGTATGCATGTGACAGAATATTTTTCAACGAGATGTTGGTATCTTCTGAAACTGCTTTGGAAGATAAGATGAAACGATTCTTTAAAAATCATTGACTTTATGCATAGTTCAATTATCAGATTACGCACTAAGATGTATTAGTACAAACTGGAAGTTCGATCATATCGATCACAGCATACCATATTTGAGTGTGGAAGTGCTCGATGGGGTCTATTCCATAATAAATACGATGAGGCAAATCAACATAAGTGAATGAGGGGAATTCATCATAATTGGTTGGTACCTCTATTAGTGGACGATTAGTTTCCAAGAGTATCATCCTACCAGTAGACAGAGTGTCGACACTGACATGGTTTATTAGATTAAATATATTTATTATCTAAATGTCCAGCTAATAAATTATGTAATTATTATCAAAGCTAAAGTTCTCCTGCATCAGGCATAGGTGACATTAACATAGCCTTTTAGACTCTTTGATTTTCTTCCTCTCAAAAACTGTAAATCATTTGGCTTTCCAGTCTTTTGATTTTCAGCGTACCTGATGAAGTTTATACCAGAACCCGGTCATGCGCAATGAATTAGATATCTACACTTTTATTGCGTGGTTCAGAAAATGAATACAGATAGTATTACTGGACCGGGATTTGTTTATTTTAGCTAATCGCTTCCCATTTTGTTGTGGATTTTTGTTATTACCAAGTCTTTGTTCTTGTTTTCGTTTTATCGCTTTCATGTCTGAACATAATGTGTTTTCATTGTCTATCCCGATCACTTACTTGGGTCGCCGAAAATCTCTGCTCTTGTTTTCCAGAACAAAAAGAGGGGTATTCTTAAAACAACAGCAGATAATTTCTTAGACCAAAGGAAGGGATTACCTCAGAACCATTCTGGTATCATTCTTACAAGCGTTTTTGATGCGATCATAGAAATATGGTCTATGACTATCTATGCCTTTGAAGCTGAATAGAACAGTTTTCAGGAAAAGGAAAGGCAGATACATATCTGTTCCCAAACTAACGTAATAAAAACGTAGATATTAAGCTTAATGTACGCGACGTGTTTCTGGAATAACCTTCACTCAAAGTCGAAATATTGGACAAGATTTTTGTTTTTCAAGTTAATTTGAATTTTAAGTTGAACAGATCGTTACTGTATAAAAGGAACATAAACTAAATATGGAATATGTAAATAATTAACTAGTTGTATATCAGAAATATATTTCGCTGCAAGCTAGACGGTTTAACATTTCCATATAGGAAACAGAGGTATTAATTTTACGCTATTCAATGTCTAATTTTAGAATGTAACTACATACGATAATGATCATTCAACGTTTACTCTCGTACAAATTCCTTGTGTTTTGTTTACTTTCAAAACAATTCATTTGTCTTTTTCTCTTACGCTCATACAAATTCTGTGTTTTGTTTGTTTTCATACAATGTCTTTGTTATTTTTTTGTAGCAATCTAAATGAAATATTTATTGATTTGTATAAATGTTAGAAAGCAAGCTACATGAATCTATTTTATATACAAGTCATGACTGAGCTCTATATGACGTTATATATGCTATGGCGACTGCGCTCTGGCTGATTTAATATTTTTTATGACGACTGACCTCTATATGACGGTTGTAATTATGACGTTATCAACTTATCTTATTAAATACAATATATCTTTTTATGATAATCAGCTAATATTTCATCTATTTCTCCCCTGTTCTTTCTTGTATCGATACCCATTGTACGTGTTCTTCATTTTCTATTGAAACTGTGTTATTTGTTTTGTTTTCTTGTCTAACTCTTCAGTATTCAATATGAAAGTCTGGTCACTGAATGCATTGTACGTTTACTTCATTTTCTATTGAACATGTGGTATTGGGGTTTTTTTCTCGTCTAGCTCTTATTATGTATGAAAGTCCGGTCACTGAATGCCAATTGAAGGTAGAAGCTTCTGGGATATAACAAAAACACTGTTTACTTTCTATGTTCTATTCGTCACGTCCAGACGACAGAGAGACATTGAACCAAGTATGATATATGACACAAAGAAGTGAATGACGATTGTCATGCCAACGTATGTAAGATTAAAACTAATAAGAAGTACTTTATTAAGACTACTTTGTCGATATGGAGTAGAATAAATCTATTTGTTTTTGGTTTGTGACAAGAAGCCATTATTTAGGTGTATCTTACAACATTAAAGCTATACAGAGATTGAATTCTAAAAATATTTCACAAGAGTTGTCATTTCTATTTATCGGTAGTCAATTTCTAATTCAGTAATATTCATTTTCTTCGCTGATTTAGTTACATTAGGGGAAGAGAAATTGCAATTCGTTCACACATGCAAATAATCACTTCTTCAATGAAATATAAAATCTGCTTAACTAATTTTTATTGAGCTATATATATAATTCATCACTTACTTAAGACGGACCACACTATACAGAGATACATTCTGAGATGAGTGTCACCAGGTTAATTATATGTTCGTGTGAATATTATGAAATAGTGCTTAACGTCACTTTCAAAAATATTTCATTTATATCATGGCGGTTAGTTTTAGTTTTACTGGTGGAGGAAACCGAAGGACCAGGAAAAAACCATCGATCTGTCGCAAATATTGTACACCTCACCCTGATCTGCACTCGAACTCACAACATCAGCGGTGATAGGCACTGATTGCATAGGTATTAGTAAATTCAACTACAGTACGATCACGGCCACGACGGCACATTATATGTTCGTGTGAATATTGTGATTTTCAGTAACTATAGCTACGTTTTTAACTTTATATATTTATTTCCTTCAAAAAACTTGCAGAATCTATATAATTCACAAAATAAAATTGCCGCAACACTTGTCACATATTTATCTTATTTAAAATAAATCAATACCATAATAATTAAATAATGAAAAAAAAATAACCCTTCCAAAATCAATCTTCATGTTTCTAAATAGAATTATATATGCAGACAAATTCTCAATCGTTTGAAAACCATTCTAAGAACGTGATTAATTTAGGAGAAGTAGACAATTCATATAAACAGATTTTACCACATAGAAAAACAATCAAGTGAATCTGAGGTGATTTAGAATTCATACGTAGGATTTTATTTATATAAGTTGCAGATAATTTAATTTAATTTTTGTCATTGAATTAAATAATATATTATGTTATTTTGTTGTTGTTGTTAGTTTTTTTGTATAAATAAATAAATATATATTTAAGTTGGGGCTTTTTTTTATGATGTTTAACGACATTTTCAACAATATTTCAATTATATCGTGGCGGTCAGTTTTATTGATGGAAGACACCGGAGTACCCAGAGAATACCGGAGTACCCAGAGAATACCACCGACCTGTAGTAAATCACTGACAAACTTTATCACTATATATATTATATATTAGTTTTTTTCTTGGTGTTTTTTCTTCTCTTTTTTTGTATTTTTTTGTTTTTGTTTTAGTCAGCATTGAACTACACGATATCTAAACTTAATGTCTACTTCCGCTTTCATAGTCGCCAGAAAGGATATCGATTCATTTAAATAAAAATGCGGGTATTGCATTGAAATTCTGCAGTTGTCCTTTCCTCATTTTTCTTTAAGCTTGACACATTTTATCATAAATGAACTAACCAGCGTGGCTGACACTTGTCATTACATCTAATGGTTTAATTTCAGCAAAAGCAATTTCTTAGTTCGATTGTTCGCAGTTAATACAAATAAAATTGTATCTGGTGTGAACCAATTGGGTTTTTTATTTTATTTGTGTTTGTTATTCCTTGTTCATTTCGTTGTGACAAAATCTAAATTATAATGAATCCTTCAGAATGTTCTGTAGTCGGCAGTAATCAAAACGGTGCTTTAGAGTGATAAAATGTAATTCAAAAATTAAATTCGTAAAATTTTAAATTTTGTTTGCGGTTCTTTAATTCATTATAATTTTAGATGTTGTTAAGAAAATATGAATCGTCTCATAATTCTGGAAAGCATGCTGTATATAACTTTAGAGTAGATGATGTCGGTAAAAAGCTCATTAGAGCTTATTTTTATTATTTTATATGCGCGACTAAAAATAAAACTTTTTTTTTTGTATTGTTGGATCAGATTGTATAGATATAGATAATCTTAATGCAGCAAAATCCAACATATTTCACATTTTCCTAAAATGTTTATTGTTCAAAGCAAGTTATTTACTATATTAGCATATTTAAAGAGAACTATCAATTCATTTGATGGAAAGTAACATAACATTGCAATTACATCATATGGCACAGGCACGTGAAAAATGCAGGACAAAAGAAAAGTCTATCTTAATAATCTCTAGGTTTTATAATGACAAAATAACTGTTAAGTTACAAGTAAAAATCCAACTAAATTAAAATATATGAAAGTAAAACTGTAATAAAAAAAACTAGTTTGTACGTTGAAAAATTTCTAGGTTTGATAATGACGTAACTCCTTAGTCTCAAGAAAAAACACGACCACATTAAACTATATGAAAGTAAAACTGTGAAAACAAAATAGTTTTAAGGAAAACCGCTCGTATCCATTGGATCTAGCCTATCCTCGTTAAATAAATAAAGAATTAAAACTAGTTTCTAAGTTTAAAAAATGAAATAAAAAGAAGACTTACCTTTGCATCCGCAGTTTCTGTGTGTAATATAAATACAGCTGCTAAAACTAAGGCTGGGAAAGTTAGTGAAGCCATATTTTCTGTTCACTGT
Organism: Bathymodiolus septemdierum; assembly: GCA_963383655.1. Lineage (NCBI taxonomy): Eukaryota > Metazoa > Mollusca > Bivalvia > Mytilida > Modiolidae > Bathymodiolus > Bathymodiolus septemdierum. Next base: position 20,060,573 of record OY726530.1, on the reverse strand, counting down.
CCGATGTCAATATAACTGTAAAGATTAAGGCTTTAATACTATCATATATATATGTATAAATTAAACACACCCACCGCTACAATCTACGTCACATCACGTGACTATTTAATGGTTTACGTTTCACTTTTCATAAGACAATATTGTGTGGTAATAATTAATTCAGACTAATATCGGATCGAGACCAATATGTATCAGAATTCATCATACTTAATATTCAATATGGTTAAATATTATTCTCTAACTTATCCAGGTATTTTCTAATATTTCAATATTGGATGCTAAATAGATGTTCAATAAACCATGACTGTTTATATTTGTTTTACGGAAATCAATTTCCATCTGATATTGGAATTTCTTGGTAATACTAAAATTACTTTTATTTTCAAAACTTTATTTGATTTGGAGAATTTTTTTTTTTTCAAAAATCATTTTATGCCTGATCATAAAAGAGTTGTACAAAATATCAAGATGTAACATAAATTTGTTAGTTCTATTGATTAAGTAGAATGGATTTATTCTTTAAGTGAAAAATCTTGTAATTGTTTTCAACTTTGATGATAGTTCTTTTAAAGGGTAATAAAATTTCACTTTCTTTATTCACGATTGTATGCGATAAATTGCAACCCACTCTTACAACATTTATTTCTCAATGAAATCTATGATGTTTGTTTAAAAAAAAAAGCAACAACATATTGTATAGCATGTTTGTAAAATATATATTATGAGAGAGCTGTCTCTTCATTTTCAATTTTACAATTTAGAAAAAAACGCTATCAAAGTATAATACAATCACTGTCATACAACTGTTATTTTGCAATTATTTTATTTATGGTGATTTTGGCTTTCATGCTAAACCCTTCGATTTTCTTTTTCTTGCTCTGCTGTTGGTTAACTCGCTTCTAAAGATTTATACATTATTTGGCTTTCCAATCTCTTGGCTTCTTAAACCATTTGATTGTGAATGTTAAATAGAAACTATTTATTCTAATAAAAAAAGCAGATATCTAATTTAGTACGCACAACGCATTTCTGGAATAAACTTCATTAGATACGTACATAGTAAAAAGAAAGAAAGCCAAATAATTAAAAATGTTGGGAGCTAGTTAACCAATGAATATAAACAGGACAACCAAAAATTTTACCATTATCTGAGGGAGACTGACCTTATTTTTAGTAAATTATATCATTTAGGAATGGTAAATTTCAATCATAAATATATCTAATAAACCATGTCAGTACTGAAACATAGAAAACTAGGCTGATGATACCCTCGAGGACTAATAGTTCACCAGCAGAGGTATCGACCCAGTGATGGTAATACAAATGTAGATATCTAATTTAGTGCGCACGACACGTTTTCGGAATAACCTTTATCAAGTACAAATGTACGTCCATAGTCAGGAAAAAATTAAAAGTCTTTGAAAGCAAGTAAACCAAGGACAAACTGGATAACCAAAATCGGGAAAGGTCACCTGTGGATGAGGGAGATGGATCGTAGCTTTAATATACTGAATTATTATGGATTGGTAAGATTAAACAGAAATATATGTGATAATAATAATCAGTGTTAAAGCACCGATCACTGGGTTGATGATATCACAGAGACTAATACTCCAACAGCAGAGATAGCGATCCAGTGATAGCAATAAAGCGTATGCATCTAATTTATTCACGATAATGTAAATAAACGTTAGAGAATACCGAAGGGGCAATCAAAAATGAACAATTCAGAGACATAGGAGACACAGGACGAAGAAAAACACAACACAATATGTGTTTGGACACCACTATACTTAGAGAAACACAAATAACGTAAATAGGACATACGCCCGCCTACAAACAACTAAATTGTAATTAAACTAAATTGTCAGATAGACAAGAAATTATATGGATAAATAAGACATATCTAACTATTCAGTTAAACAACATGGACATGTGGTTTGTTAATGTAAAGATTATTTAATGTTTCACTGTGACTTTAATAAACGTTAGAGAATACAGAAGGGGCAATCAAAAATGAACAATCCAGAGAAACTAGCAACATTAGGTACACAAGACAAAGAAAAACAAAATAAAAACACAACACAATTTGTGTTGGACACCACTATACACAAGCGAACACAAATAACGTAAATAAGATACAAGCCCTCCTACAAACAACTGGAGTTAAAGACGAACCGAACCTCCTTTCTATGCGGAAATCGTAACGGACATCACAACACGGAACTAAGAACGTAAAGAAACACAACAATAGGACACAACACGGAACTAAGAACGTAAAGAAACACAACAATAGGACACAACACGGAACTAAGAACGTATCGACACACAACAATAGGACACAACACGGAACTAAGAACGTAACGACACACAACAATAGGACACAACACGGAACTCAGAACGTAAAGACACATAATAGGACAATTATATTTATAAAAACTAAAACAAATGAGCAACATGGACCCCAGGTGTGAGCGCACGTGCTCACAAAGGATAACAAATTCCTCCTACTTACGAGACACCCGCCATGTTACTCATCTAATAAATACGTGTTGGACACCACTATGCGCAACAAACACAAATTCATAATTAAAGGATGACAATGGTGTATTACTTCATACCCGATGTGCGAATGAAAAATCTCCATAGAGCAAGGAAGTGATTGTTTTTAAGCTAAAATAAGCCATTTGTCCAACTATGTCATGAGAGAAGAAGCTTTATTATACAGCTATAATCTTAATCCAATCAAAAACACCCATTTAAGACATGTGACCGTACATTATTTTTCCCGTATTGTACAACCTGAAGCCTTATTTTTTCAGTATTGGACGTCCAATACGTTTTTTTTTCGTATTGCACATTATGTAAGGGAAGTAACTCGCTGGTTTTTGTCGTCTGCTGGTAAATTATTTTTAATTATAATCTACAATCAAATTAACTTGTTCGATATTTAACAGTTTGAGGGAAAAAAGTTGCTTAGAATAATTGTTGATCAGTTATTTTGCTGTTTTTAATTCATTTTAGAGATTACGAGATCTGTATTGATACAGAACATTTTCCTAACGAAATACTGTTGTGCAGTTGTTCTATTTAGAATGTATTAAAAGTTAAGCATAAAATTGTTGTTATAGTATTGATCATTTCAGCTGTATAATAAATAGGTCATTATACAGTGTTATGTACAATATGGAAAGATATTGTACTCGTCCGTATTGTATTGAAAACCCGTATTGGACTCGACACCTGCGGCGTCTCGTCCATTACGGGTTTTCAATACAATACAAACTCGTACAATATCTTTCCATATTGTACATAACACTGTATAATAACCTATTAATATTTGATGAGATGATACGAGGTCCGATTTGTACTAGAGCAACACGCTTAGTTGGATTTTTATAGTGCTACAATAAAGCAACATTCCTCGGTTAGAAATGTCGCTCAACTCTTACATAATATCCTGATTTAGAACCAACCAGTCTTTGCTCTTGTTCCTTAATACTACGTCCTAAGCGGAGAAGCAGCAAATACCAATTGTATACTCTTTGGTTTGACCCGACCGAGGCTCAAGTCCACGATCTACCGCACTGAAGACGAGCACGTTAACTATTACACCATCGATGCGGTTAAATCTCGATAAATATTTTACACAAAAAAATCAAATTGAAATCAAAGACAACTTAATAAGCAAAGGGTATTTGTTTTTCTGAATGGTGACGTTGAAATAGATAATTTTGCGATCAAATATATAAAGCTTTAAATACGATGATATTCACAAATTGATATACTTGGGGAGAAAATAAAACTATCGCATCTATCATCGCCACACAATGGGATATTCAATCGTAAAGATAAACACAAAGAAATAATAAAAGCGCAGAACTAAAGGATTAATAAATATTATCAATTGTCTGAATAGTCAAATACGGACAACGATGCCCGTGATCTTACAATACCTGGATTTTTATTTCCTAGTTGTTCTTATCACAACTTATGTCCGTGTGTTCAATTTGCATCTATGTCAGGATGTACTCGATCGGTGACAGTGTGTACCCAAAACAATTTTATTTGCACAAGTGTGCGAATCAATTTAGATATGGAAGGTGGTTTTTGTGGGTACTACCATTTTTCCCACCAATCAAACTGTCTTTTAAGATAAAACTGAAATAGTGTTGAAAGTGCCATTAAACGTCAATAATATAATCTACAGTAATAGATCAAATCATTTAACAATCAGATGGCATCATGCTTTTGTCTTTAATATATCTGCAATAGGTTGCATGTGCACGGAAGCCATGAAGCCAGTGAAGGGATACACATTTTTTTTTGTATCCGACATATATATAGAAATCCATTATCTCGATTTGGTAGATTCGCTTTCACGATTACGAAATTCATTGCTTCGACTTGGTAGATCGTTATCACGATATATTAATCCATTTTTTCAATTTGGTAGATCTTTATCTCGATACTTTTATTTGTATCAGGATCGCCCTTTTCACGAGCAGCAAGACATCATTTGCTATGTATTTAGTAATGAACATGGGAGACTATCCAATTTTACTCTTAGACACAAGTTTAAGTAGAGGAACAACGATTTTTTTCGCTGTTCTTCATTTAACAGTCATGATATTGTCCTCAACAATGAGCCTAACTTATGCTGTCCGCAATAATTAGCCTAACTTATGTTGTCTTCAACAATGAGCTTGACTTATGTTGTCTTCAATAATGAGCCTAACTTATGTTGTCTTCAATAATGCGCCTAACTTATGTTGTCTTCAATAATGAGCCTAACATATGTTGTTTTCAATAATGAGCCTGACTTATGTTCTCTTCAATAATGAGCCTAACTTATGTTCTCTTCAATAATGAGCCTAACTTATGTTGTCTTCAATAATGAATCTAACTTATGTTGTCTTCAATAATGAGCCTAACTTATGTTCTCTTCAATAATGAGCCTAACTTATGTTGTCTTCAATAATGAGCCTAACTTATGTTGTCTTCAATAATGAGCCTGACTTATGTTTTCTTCAATAATGAGCCTGACTTATGTTCTCTTCAATAATGAGCCTAACTTATGTTGTCTTCAATAATGAGACTGACTTATGTTGTCTTCAATAATGAGCCTGACTTATGTTGTCTTCAATAATGAGCCTAACTTATGTTGTCTTCAATAATGAGCCTACCTTATGTTGTCTTCAATAATGAGCCTAACTTATGTTTCTTCAATAATGAGCCTAACTTATACTCTAAGGTGAATGTGAAACTGCCCATGTGTCTGCAGTTGAGTGGTACTCTTTATTTTCGTCGATAAACGCTACATCCCGGCATCTTTGTCGTGTTGGTGCTATTTGATATATTATGTAATGCTTTCGCAGATGTAGAGTTTTAACAAGAAAACAAAATACGAGTGAATCAATCTTACAAATACTGTCATCAGTATGTCCGACATGAAATTACGAGGTTACATAAACCCACAGGGAAAACAAACACGGGGTTTCCATCAGTTAAATAATAAGATAACGAGACAGTTTAATATTGTTTGAAGTGGGCTGACTAATTGGATGTACTGTATAAATATTTTACAAAACTACAACTTAACATGAAAGTTGAAAGAGTGCAAAAATAAAACACTTTATCACGCACAATACCTCCACAACTGTATTAAGTAAGAGTATACATCTTAGGGAAATGATTTAGCTATTCCACAGTTAACGAAAAGAAAATACTGATAATTAATTAGTAAGAAAGGATATGAATCTAAATAAACATGAGAAACTATCCAACTTTCCACTTAGCCACAAAGTAAAGTAAAAGAACAGTGCTTTTATTATTGATGATTTACTTTTGACAGTCACAGTAGGGTCTGGACTGTTGAGTAGGTCTCTTTACGTCTGTTGATAAGTGTTATATCTGGGCATTTTTGTCCTTTTGATGTTATATGGTAAATTCCGGTTTATTTCCCAGGTGCTGGGTTATCGACAAGAAAAACAAAATACTGTCAAGCGTTCTCACAAATATCGTTAATATTGTGCTCGACATCACATCACCAGCTTGAAATACAGACAAACAATAACTACAGAGTTCTCATCAGATAAATAGGTAGATAACTAGACAGATTAAGATAGTTATAGTGACAGCCGGAACCTTTGAACCGTAAAGAGAGCGGGAGGTTTGGCGCTTTAAAATCTGATTCAACCCACCATTTCTTTAGAAATGCCTGTACCAAGTCAGGGTCATTACGGTTTTCACAGTTTTCCGGTTGTTGACTGATTTTATCTGTTTATATAATTATGAGTTTTGACTTTCTCTTTGTAAGATTGTTCGGAGTTCAGTAATTTTGTTATTACCCTTATAGTTTGAAGTTGCTGACTAATTGGAAGTACTGTATATATGTTTTAGAAAATAGCATCTACAAATTGAGAGTTGAAGGAGTGAACAAATTAACACTGTCACGAACAAGACACCCACAAATGTATATAGCATAGAAAGAATACACATTAAGCATGTTTGTAGCTAAATATCGGTCATTGCACATAATTGGGACAAGATATCTCTTCCATTGCATTTTGACAACAAGATATTGCATGCGTTGTATTTTATAACAAAATGTTGTCTGCGTTACTGCTGGCATTGCAGTTTGTCAACAAAATATTGTCTGCATTACATTTTTTCAGCAAAATATTGTGTGCGTTACACTTTGTCAACAAAATATTATCTGTGCTACTTTGTGTCAACAACATATTGTCTGCGTTACATTTTGTCAACAACATATTGTCTGCGTTACATTTGGCCAACAAAATGTTGTCTGCGTTAACCTTTACAGCAAAATAGTGCTTGTGTCGCATTTTTTCAACCAGATATTGCTTATGTTGCATTTTTGCTACAATGGACGTTAAGAAATATCCCTTCTGATGAGCATTTTCCAACAAATTATTGTTTTCTGTAAATATCGTAAATAAATGTTCTTTGTTCTGCATGCTTGTAACACTATATTGCTTGGTTTATATTTCTGCATTGTAAACACAATTGTTTGCTATGCATTTCTAAAGAAAAGATAATTTCTAAAACATTTGATTAGTAATTTGCTTACTATGCATTATTGGTTGGTATGTATTTTTGTGGCAAGATATTATAGGGTTATTGCACTAATATTGAGGAATACTGTCCCGAGTAGTATATCATATTACACGAGCTTGCGAGTGCAATATGATATTCTGCGAGGGGAAATATTCCTCAATATTAGTGCAATGACCCTTTTATAAGATAGTACCAAATATTTCAGTCTGTGACAATTAAATTTCACCACGCCTGCACTTTTTTGTTACCTTTTGGAGAACATCCGAACTATTAGTTGTGTTGAGTTGTCATGTTAATATCGTTAGTTCACAACTTCTCTGATACTTGAATGTAATTTTACTAAACTTAACCATATTCCTTCGAAATTCACGTATACAATTTGTTCACTGCTCGATATAACTGACAAAGTGCTAAAGTTGACATTAAACACCAATCAATCAATTAAGTCAACTATAGTCCTTCTCACAATTTCTTTTAATGAATATTGTATGTTTACTGTTTCTATATATAACATAATCTGAGTTTATGAGAAAGTTCTTGTTTATTAAAATTCATGCTTTAAATTAAAATATATATTAACCAATTCGGCACTGCCATGGTTTACTAGATATATTTACTATTGGAATGTACAGTTCCTACCCAATGTAATTATTGTTAAAACTAATTTTCTTGTCTATCCTGCTTATGCCTTTCGGTTTACTTGCTCTCGAGACTTTTCATTCAGTTACTTGGATTTGCGTTCTTTTACGTTCTTTTTATATATAAATCTTTTTTTTTTAATTTATTGGGCCAACTTACAACGAGTATGATATAATAAGATTATTAATGTCATAATTAATATCATATAAAAAATATATTCGTGAAAAATGATTCCATGTAATACATTAATTTATTGCTTTTTCGGAATTCCATGTTCGTGTTACCTGTAATTGGTGACAGATCAAAGGAATCCATACAAACCTGTACACGTCAATCACTCTTTGTTTTTGTTAGAAACACATGACAAAGACAAAATACACACCTTCTAATCAAGTGTCTGTAGTTCTTTTCTGAAATTAATAACCTGTTTACGTCATGTTTTTGATATTAATACACCAATGTCAAAGCTAGAAATGATTACAGTTGGCGTTGGATATTCTACGAAGAAAATAATTTCTTATTAACAAAATACCAATTATTACACTTGTGACAATAATAGCGTAATCTACACGCAACGAACGCATTGTGTAAATCATCGGTACCTTAAGTCTCAAGTCAGATAACAATGGAGAGAACAAATTGGTTTTGTGGTTTCCGTGCAATGTTCTTGTTTAACAATAACCAGTTTATCCTTACCATATGGAGGCTAATTCAATTATTTTAGCATATGATCTAATTATAGGGATCGACAACAGACCACTCAACAAAGTTTATCTCCATCATGGCGACGAACGACAAATATGTGTCTATAAAGGGTTCTCTCTTGGGATTTAACGTTTTGGATTTTTTTAACATACTTATGGTATAATCTTGTTATCACACACTACTGTTTGATAATAATGTTATACCTCAGGTTACCCTATTCATAACCGATTACTCGACATAAATGCATATTAAATAATTCATAATTAATATACTCAAATAACTACGTTGCCTGTAATGTTATTAGGAAGTCTACGAGTAAATAGACTGGTATATATAATAGGTATATACAATATTGACCCAAATTGGGCATAATTTGAAAATAAAGTAATACTTGTGGGAAAAGGTTTGAAAATACCAAAGAGGTAATCAGAATCCATAAATCGAAGCACAGACAATACAATGACCAAACGAAAAAAGGATATAGGGACAAATAATGGTCTACCAAACACTAAGTAAAAATCTAAAAATTGAATAAGATGTTCGGGAGGGTCAACAGTTCCTGTGCCTCTAATGGCACCCGCGTTTAATAGCTTTTGTTAAACATTTGGTGATAAAGCAAGACAGAGGAAGGATGAACTGGATTACGATTTCGACAAACAGAACATATGTGATACTATCTGACACATACATTTTGTAATTGTTAACCAATTAATGATTCATAGTGTCATTTAGTGGGCAATATCATTCATCGGAAATGCAGCGCATTTATTGTTGTTCTACACCTCATTGTAACCATAGAACATACCATAGTCTACAAATCAGGGACACTGTCATTTCTAGCCAATAGAATTATACAGTTGTATGGTTCACAGATGTGATGGCATTCTATAAAATCAAAACATACGGGTCTGCTTAATATCAATCTAGATAGAATTATATCTTTATAAATTGCTCCCACTTTTCTGATATTGGGTGCATAAAGATCTATCTCAATCCCTTAAAGGTTCCGGTTCAGGTGACATTTCCTTGTACGATCAATATGCTACTTACCACACTGTGAAAGTAATACTGAACAGATACGATACGATATTCCAGAGCTTGTGGTTCCTATCAGGATTTTCTTGACAGGTGGTTGCTGTTAATAAGGATGATACTGAACCAAGGGTTCCTCTTGGTTAAGTTGAAGTCATCCCTTCGAAAGTTTTACGGTCGCCACCATGACTTGGTTGACCGGTATGGAATATCTGTGTCACAAATGAATGTTCCACTTGTCGTAGATACTTCCCGGTCCTTTCCTCATTCATGATTTATCACCGGGTTTGTAACTATATTAATACGACGAGTGTCACTAGTAGAGCAGGAACTGCTTATCCTTCCGGAACACCTGAGTTCACCCTCGGTACTTAGTGAGGTTCGTGTTATTCGATCATTAGTTTTATGTGTATCTTTTGTAGATCGTTGTTTGTTCTTTTGTACTTTTTCTTTTGGCCATTGTTTTGTCTATTCTTCTTGATATTCGGATTCGGATTACCTCTTTGGTATCTTTTGGCCATTGTTTTGTCTGTTCTTCTTGATATTCGGATTCGGATTACACCTTTGGTATCTTTTGGCCATTGTTGTGTCTATTCTTCTTGATATTCGGATTCGGATTACACCTTTGGTATCTTTTGGCCATTGCTTTGTCTATTCTTCTTGATATTCGGATTCGGATTACCTCTTTGGTATCTTTTGGCCATTGTTTTGTCTGTTCTTCTTGATATTCGGATTCGGATTACACCTTTGGTATCTTTTGGCCATTGTTTTGTCTATTCTTCTTGATATTCGGATTCGGATTACCTCTTTGGTATCTTTTGGCCATTGTTGTGTCTATTCTTCTTGATATTCGGATTCGGATTACACCTTTGGTATCTTTTGGCCATTGCTTTGTCTATTCTTCTTGATATTTAGATTATGATTACCTCCCTTTGGTATCTTCAAACTTTTCTTGATTACTAAAATTTTCCTTGATTAATTTTCTTATATGGAATTAATTTTAATTGTCCATAAGAAATACACTGTGTGGAGCTACATGTCATCATTCAAGATTAATTTACATTGCTGTGATAGTTTATTAGGATAGTAATTGAAAAAAAACCTACTAGTAGTTTCATATTAAAAGTTCTTATTTTTGCGACCTACCGACCAATCGTAAAATTTTAGTTTTGAAATATGCTGATATATTATAGCAATTTCCAAATGTCGGTTTAGTAAAGGAACAACAAACTCCGAATTCGAAACCAATGTAATTGTTTCAAAAGTCCAATCGAGTAAGAAGAGAGGGATCCACCATGGGATACGGACGATAATTAAGGAATCATATTAAGCAGTGAGCGAACAAGCCAATCGACTGATATGCATATTCCATCAGTCTTCTATTTGATCACATCTACAACAACAAAAAACTATATTATATTACAATATTTGATATCTACTATTAACTTTAAAAAATGTTTTACACCATACAATGTATATGGCGACTAAAGTCTGACATCGAAATCGGGGGTGAGTTCAATTAAGTAATATGGTACAGCCATATGATCCAATCGGACATGATCAGACACTCTCGAATAACCACTTCTGATATTACTTCCTGTTTCAGGCTGAGGAAGGGTTTGACGGGGCACAGTTTTTTTTTATTCTCAATCCGCGATATACTTAGAATATTCTTTTGGGTATGGTAACAAACCGATTGAAATCTATCGAAAACAAATACAAGTAGATTTTGAGAAATGCTACCCCCCCCCCCCCCCCCCCCCCCTCCCACCATGATTTCTTAACACGGCTAGAGTATAGTTGTCAAATTTATAATAACATTTGAAATTGTTCTTTTTAAAGGTAAGGAGGTGGCATGGCCGCCATTATTAATATCTTGTGCAAATTAAAACAAGTGATAAATAATAAACATGAATGGAGAACAACATCTTGCATGTGGGGAAATATGCTTGATAATGTCCGCTATTAATTGTTTATTGTTTTCGTGCAGAAATTAAAACTGAGATAAATGAATGCGTGGTGGGTTTTGATAACTTGTCGCGGATTTGTATAGAGATAAGGTTAAATGGTACAGTACATAATGTAATCATCCTTATTTATTGTTATGTGGAAATAACTTGCAATCAAAAACATTGAGCAAACAACAAACAAACACAAAATGACGGGGAGGCTTTATTACAAGGACGAATGGTAATATAAAAGTTTTGTGTCCTGTTGAATCTCAGTAATGCATCACATGTAATTTAGGACATTTAAAGATTCTATAGACCAGATATTGACAATTGCATTAAATACTTTACTTTAAAGGGATATTAAATTTAATGTTTTAAAATGAAATTGCAGATGATTGTTAAAATATAGCATACATTAGGCACGGAATCTAGGCAAGGGGACTAGAGGATAGCCTAGGTCTCAAGTGGGTGCAAAGTAGGACCGCCAAGGAGAGTGTGTGCTGTTCGGACTGGAAACATTGTCGCTTATCACTGATTAACATGAACCTAGGAAGTGGTTTGTGGGGCTGGAGATATTGTCTCTTAGCGCAAGTTAATATGAATGTGGGGTTAGGACTAGAGAGATTGTCTCTTATAGTGAAGCAACATGAACCAAGCAAGTGGTTTGTGTTGATGTGGTTAGAAAAAGTGTCCCTTATCGTCGATGAACATGAACCAAGGAAGTAATTTTGCTGTATTCCCAGGAGAATCTGGTTAACGAAGATATATGATTTAGCGAGCACGATGTGCATTTGAAACAACCATAATCGGTTACGCTCATAGTAAAAGAAATAAAAAGAAATGATTTGTTTTCTTGTGGCTGGTGAGAACATTGCTTAACACTGATTAACTGTTTCTAATTTTTAGCTTTACCTGACCAAAGGCGTGCTTTTGCTATTACTTGACAGCCGTCGTACTTTTGTTGTACATGGAAACTTTCACATTTAAATATTGTCCTCTGAAACCTATGAACCAAATTAAGTCAAACTTATAGCAGGGATGGCTCTTAGGTGGGTTCCTTTCAAAAGTGTGTCCGACAGCCCGACATTCCATTCAAGATGGCTGTTTTATTTAATCTAATTGTCCATTGCTGTTTTATTGTAAATCAAATTGAGCTCAAATCTTAACTGCAGCTATATGACAAAGAGTAGCTTGACATATATTCTCGTTTTTTTTGTGAATCTTTTCTTTCAGCAGATTTAACCGATTTATCAAATTAGGCATATTTTGATAAAAGATCACATTTAAATTTCCCATTCAAATTTTTTTCCGACAGCCCTGACCCATTCAAGATGGCTGTTGTTACTAAAAAGAGAATTTTCTTTAATTGTCCATTGCTGCATTATTATAAATCAAAATGGGCATACATTTTAAAGGCAGCAACATGGCAATGAATAGTTTAGCATACATTCCGGATTTTTGTGTGTGATTGTTCATTCCGCTGATTTATACCGATTATGGCAATTAGGCATATTTTTATTAAAGATCACGTCTAAACCTTTTCCTCTGAAACCGCTGCACTAAACCAAATTAAACTGGGGAAGGTCTTTATGTGATCCTATTTTAAATTTGTGTACAGCAATCCCGCCCTCATTTAAGATGAGGATTGCTATTAAAAATATAAATTTCTTTTATTGCTTTTAGTTGCTCAAATTGTCACCGCAGCTACATGGAAATAAGAAGTTTAATATATATTTCGGGTTTTTCTTTGAATCTTTCCATTCAACCGATATATACCGATTTTGCATTTTATGAGAAATAAAATCATCTTAAAATCTTCTGCTCAGAAATTTGAGTTGAAATTATCTTTGATCCAAGACGGCTGCCATTACTATTAGCAAATATTTCAAATGGCAAAAAAAAAAATCGATTGAAATTTTTCTTTGAAATTTAGAAGTAAAATTGAACACCAGGTAAACCATGTAAGGTTTCAAGAGCCTCAATGTTTTGTTTGGTAGTTAAATGAGACACATACATGGAAATTTAGAACAGAACTAAAAGCGCTATTCCTTTACTTTAATTTGTGTCTATGTAAAGTTGGATAATCTCTCATATTCAGTTACATCCATGTCCTTTCTTACTCGTTACTAAGTATGTTACATTGACTAGAAAGTCGCTCCACATGGTCCATCCAACATGGAAGTTATGTATTCGTCCTACTGTTATATAAATATAAATACTAAGTTTGTGAAACATTGATAATACTATGCAGAGCTGTAATGATCATATCATTTTGTATTGTAATCAAGAATTAAGAGCTTGAAGATACCAAATGAGTAATCAGGATCCGTAAATTGAAGAAGAACATAATGGGGAAATTAAAATCATTTCTATTATAGTTAAGTTTCGTTCTTAACCACCCCTCACTGTCAATTTCGAGGTGTAGGTCAAGGTATGAAGCAGACCTATCTGTATCTGTGGTATCCTTTATTTTAAGCTCAATAGGATAGATGCGATCAATGAAATCACCAAACCTAGAATTATTTAGTGAAAGGACATCACAGAATGTGCACTGAGCTGTATGTTGGCTTGGTTGCATCATCACAAGAGGAAAAGATGACAAGACAAAGTAACAATTGTGTAATTATTCGATAAAACGTGGCGGTTGATATTAATGTAAAGCTTCAATTTTCAAGTACTCTGTTTTATCTCTCGCAGCAACATATAACTATCTCTAGCGGGAAAAAATACCGTAATTCAATGATACAAATTACGAATCTGTTCATTTTCCTAAGTTAATTGGCACATTCAGTTTATGTATCCAATTATGTAATATGATATCAATGTTTTACATAATCTTGAACATTATACATAAGTAGTATTCCTATTAAATTATTGGAGATTTACCATATAAACATGCCTATTACTAAATTACAAAACAGAGATATTATTTTAGCTATATGAAGAAAACAAGATCCTATTTATTCTTCAGTAATTTTAAGTTCAATGAATTCGACTTTCAAAAAAAGAAGAAGAAGAAAATAGAGCGTGTATTTGACAGAAATCCATTACAAGCATGTCAAAGACATTGATTAAACGTTTTTAGCAATCGACACAAACAGTAAAAGGCCAAGCGATAAAATGGTAGGAGGCAAAACGATTTTATTTGTATGACGAAGAGGTCGTTATAGATACCATCAATGGAAGCTTGGCTTTAGTGCATATAATAAATAGATCAATAGTGTCAAAATATTATTCACATAGACAATTAATATTTCAACTTAAAATATGTGGAACTGTAATAAAACAGTAATGTAAGATCATAAAATATTGTAATAAAATAGATTTAAATATATTTAAATCTTAGAAATCAGCCCACGAACAAACGGTACACTGTGTTTTTACAAGCGCTATAGAACATTTTTATTATATTTAATTTAACCAATTTGCATAACCTTTATTTGTTGATGATGTAGATGCCGTACTTGTCATTTGTGTGTGTGAAACCATTCGATGTCGGTGTGTTGTCGTTTGGCGTCGTGCCATTCAATGGTTATTTTCTATCTTTTCATCTATTTTCAGTGCATTCTTATGTACACTTGTATCGATGTTGTAATGATTAACGAGTGGGCCGCGAGTGTGGTAGATCGTGGTTTCGATTTCCGGTAATGTCAAATCAAACGCTATATACAAAGGTTATTTGCCTCTTCTATGACACGGAGTAAGAGCACAGATTGGTTGGATCCGAATCAGTATCCACGTCTGATTCACAACGCCAATTTTTGTATGCTTTGTAGATCGTTGTTTGTCCATTTGTACTTTTTCTTTTGGCCATTGTGTTGTCTGTTCTTCTTCGATATACGGATTTTTGATTACCCCTTTGATATCTTCAAACTCTTCTTTCACAGGTACTCTGCAGCTTGTTCTTCATTTTTGGTTGAAATTGCAAGGGACCACACAAAGCTAATCTGTTCAGGTCTTTTATTGTTTGTTTATACCTGCATAGTCGTAGGAAATCCAATTATCAAGAGTGGGTATGATCCAATAAGTCAGTTTTAACTTGGCCACATTTTTGTGTCTGTCCCAAGCTAGGGTCTGTATTTCCAACATCATATGGCGTGGATTTTGCGTTCAATTTGTAACCATCGATGCTTAAACTTTCTTGTCATAAAGTATAAGAATAAGAAATTAGTATAAGAGACTAATCTTTAAAATAGGATTTGATTGGTTTTTCATGAAGGATCTTTCCTTGGTCAATAATATCAAGACCTGTGTTGGCAAACGAAAGCTTAAAAATGGAACGCTTGTTTGTGTTTTCTTTTTTTAATGCTAGCAGATTTGTGAAATTGTACGAGGAACAATATCCAGAACGTTTGTTGAGAGCTTATACATGTACTAGTATGAATTCGGATTTGCAACTGGTCTTCTTAAACGTGAATTGTACAGATATTACAGTTTTCAAAACGTTTATGAAAATATAACTGAAATAGATACGATCAATATAGTAGCGAAACTTTGAAATATTCAGTAAATTATATTATATATGGCGTGAACGTGAAACTGAAAAACCAGGATAGCTTTTTATGTTTTCATCAGTTAGAAGCCCGTGCATGAAGTCAGCTTTATACGAACAACAGAACAACGTGATTGTTCTTTTATGAGAGTTGTGTCTACTTTAGCGTACATTTTTGCATGCAATAAAATTTCTAAGGCGAAGTATTATTACCAGAACAGTGTTGACGGTTGTTAATTCAAACGTGGATATAAAACCATTGAAAATGTCTGACAACAAAATATGATTTAATGGCCATAACGTTAGAATTAGATTACGATGGTCTGTTAGCAAATGGAGGTTGTATAAAGCTGCTGTAATGATGGTATAATGAGGTAATGGGCTTAATAAAGAACCTTCTTCCTTGATAACAAGGCTATCAAGGGGTATATGTATAATATTTGTTTTGCTTAGAAAGACATGTGGATGGATTAGAAAATTACACTTCTGTGTTTATTGTGTGTATTTTCTATGATAAATCTTAAACACGTTATATACCCGTAATTGTTTTTACAAATAATCGTGAACTTGATTTATATGAAAAGTACAATATATTTTTTGTACTTGTTCTAGTATCTATATATGATGACTGGTATTTCCTGTATTATATTGTCGACCAAACTGTTTATTCATGTTTCAGAAATTATATTTGTATTTTATTTAAGTCAAGAAGGTAATTAAATCATCGATCGTTTTTCGGTGTTTGCTATACCAACCATTTTATTTAGCATAGATTATGCATGTTTAACACCAATATGATGGTTACATCGACGATGAGAAATTGATTGGTAAAGTGGAAACCGGAACAAAGGACTACCGGAAGTCACTGAACAACTTTATCATATTATGTTACTTATATACTTCGCAATGGATGGGAACACAATTCACAAATTAGTTTCTATCTCACTGTATTGTAGATAGAGATCCAATTATCAGAGGGGGTTTGGGATACCATTAACTAGGTATACTCCGCCACCTTTTGTGCATGCTCCAAGCCAGGATCTGAAGTTACATCATATGGCGTCGTCTTTTGGGGTACAGTGGTTTGTGGTAGTTGTTCATTTTGTTGATATTTGGGGACATTGTTGACCATCATTGGTTAAACTTTCATTGCATAAATAGGCACACAGTGCTAACCATACGATCAGTTCCACGAAAAACTCATTTTATTTAAATATGTATTGCAACAATTTTAACGCTTCCAAAAATATCCCATTTACATATCTTTTTTTTTACTTTCATCTATTCTTCATGTAAAGCATTCTAATCAGAAAAAAGCATAAAATAAATCAAAATGTGTAAGGGTTCGTAAGCTGAAAACTTAACGATTAAGTACAATTTATTATAAGCCAGACCTTGCGTGATTCTTACATGATGGTAGAATAGTAATCACATAACTGTGCTTATCCATCTTAAATAATTTATATCTGTTTCAATAAAACAATGATTGTTTAGTACAATCAACAAGGTTATTCCGTGTTTTGTTTTAAATCGTCATCATTATCCATCAGGCGATGCGTGTCTTATTTTACTTTTTATAGTCCTTTGCATCATTAACAAGACGATGAACCCCATCGATGGTGTAATGGTTAGCATGCTCGCCCCGAGTACAGAAGATCTTGGGTTCGAGTCCGTCGGGTCAAGCCAATTGCAAAGACTTATGAAATTGCAAATGGTTGGTTCTCCGCTAAGCACGCAGTATTAAGGAGTATGCACAATACTGGTTGGCTCGGAATCAGGTTAATCGAGTAATGCGACAAGTCTATCCACGTACTGTTGTTTCATTGAGCTAGCACAATGCAAATCAAATCAAGTGCGTTGGACTTTGTTTAATATACAAGATCATCCGTAAGGCGATGTGTGTTTTGTGCTTATTTTTCCCAATTACCCACAAAACAACGCTCGTTTTATCTTTAATATTTAGCATTGTGTAGAAACCTGAGGATTTTGATTTTGATATATAACTTTATGAATCAGGATGTGTATGTTTTGCTTTTCTTAATATTATTTGACATTATCTAGTACACAAATAATGGTTATAGTGAGCAATTGCATATGTCTTAGCACTTTTGTGTATCTGTTCCAAGCCATGACTTGGATTTCCGACATCATATGTCGTGGTCTTTTTAATGTTGACTAAGTTAGGTGAGAGATGATTGTTCGTTTTGTTGATAGTGATGGAATTGTTGACCATTACTGTTTAAGAAGAGCTTGAAGATACCAAAGGTGTAACCAGAATCCGTAAATCGAAGGACAGATAAAACACAATGGCCAAAAGAAAAAGGACAAACAACGATCTACAAAACATACACATAGTTAACTACAGATAGATGGTCCCTTTACAGATCCTCTTGTGTTATTGTCAAACGACTATGATAGCATCAAAGTGTGGTTTATAGATTATGTTTACATCATTAGTTTCCTTTTAAGGACACTGACTGTACTTAAATCTGATTGATGTTTAAGTAAGCTCTTCTAAATATACGTATTACATATAATCTTACAAATATAGGTGTGTGTACCGTAATGCACCATTAGTATAGACACTTTTTATGTTATATTTGCTAACAAAGGCGTTATGTCAACTTTTCCTCATAGCTTGGCTATTGCAGATTACTGCCACCAACGAAGTCATGTGGTGAAAAAAGTTGGATTAAGTAATTTTCAAAACACGGACCAATAGGTAAACAAACTGATTAATTGAGATTGGGTGAGATATGCTAATGGAATTATGACAAGAATGCTTAAACAGTGATGGTCAAGACTTCCACCAATATCAACAAAACAGGGATAAAACCGATTATTGTGCTTCCAAGCCTCCCATCTTGATAACTGGATTTCTAACGTCAATATATATAAAAACAAACGATAACAATCTCACACAGAAGCATGTTGTATGTGGTTTTATTTTGCTTGTCTTCGTCTTGTGTACCATGTGTTGATAGTTTCTCTAGATTGTCACTTTCTGATTGTCCCTTCTGTATTCTCTAACGTTTATTTCAAAATATTTTTAACATTTACTGACATAATTCTGGTGCAAATGTTTAATCACTGATTAGTTTTTTCAACAATAACTATGGATACTTAGACGATATCTTAACTGTAACTTTCTTACGTTTGTTACACGAATTTATCCCATGGAACTTACGTTGAATAAATCTCATATTGCAAGAGATTCGGGTCAATCTTTCGATTTACACATATCCCTTTTTCAAGGTAACTTTAACACACTCATTTACTATTTTGCCTATTTTGTTCCAGTATTGTTATAAATACTGTTATAGTGACAGTCGGAACCTTTGAGCCGTAATGAAAGCGGGAGGTTTGGCGCAATAAAATCTGATTCAACCCACCATTTCATTAGAAATGCCTGTACCAAGTCAGGATCATTACAGTTTTCACAGTTTTCCGGTTGTTGACTGATTTTGTCTGCTTATTTACTTATGAGTTTTGACTTTCCCTTTGTAAGATTGCTCGGAGTTCGTTAATTTTGTTATTACCCTTATTTACGACAAAATAGAATATTTTACTTTCCCTATCGTTAATTTTCCTTTTTTGATAGTGGCGTTTTTTTTTAGTTCGTTTGTTTTGCGCGTGCTTGTTTGTTTTGCACGTGTTTGTAATAACGTTTATGCATCCAATGACAGTAATCTCCTGATAACAGAAAAACAACTTTAACAAAATGGATACCGTTTCCATAAATTATTGAAAACATTCACTAATTTTATTACCACTATAAAGATCTTTCATCTAAATACAATTCTACATGTAGAGATCTGATCACAAAGAGTGTGTTTCTTCCATGTTTCATTGTGAAGTAATTAACAAAGCTAACATGCTTAAATCTGACACATCTAAGCTTGTAAAATTATTGAAAAGGCTATGATTTAGTAAAACAATAGACAGGCTTACCTTGTTAAAATAAAGACAATCTTCTTGTACAGCTAGTAGGCCCGACTAGCAATTCAATCAATATATTTCATTTTATAATATATTACTATTTTATGTTGAATATTTGATTCCAACAATTATTCGGTTTCCCACGAAGACCATTAATTTCATTAGGTGTTTATAACTAACATATTCTACTTCCTGGACTAATAGTCAGTTAACTACAAACATTCGGTGACCATACTATTGTATTGTTCATGTTTATGCTGTCATTCATGTGTGTGATAGTATGCAGTCTGTGTCAGTAGGTAGCAAATCTGTGCTGCTTTTTCTGATCGTTTATTTATATCTGTTTTTCCGTTTGAGATTAAATTATCAAAAGAGGGTTTGGGATCTCGTTAACCGGTTTAGCCCCGACACATTTCTATATATGTCCCGAGTCAGGACCTGGATTTCCAATGTCATATGTCGTGGCCTTTTCTGTGTTCAGTGATTTGAGGTGAGAGTTGATTATTCACTTTTTTGGCATTGGCGGATTCGATTGTTGACCGCCACTGTTTAAGCTTTCTCTTCCGAATTATGGTTTTCAGGCAGAAAATAAACAGTTATAAGAAACCACTATCTCCAAGATGTCATCGTTGCGAATAATATATCCATACACATACTTTACGTTTCAAGGTCAGTTGTTTCTCTGACAGCAATATGTTATTATCTACAACAAAATATTGAACACAAACATTCAATGTTTTCTTCTTCCTGTTGGACTGTACATGGATCATGAATCTATCATTTTCTTCAGGGTAAATATTTAATTCTGCCAAATCTATGGACATAGAAAAGTTATTTCCAGTAGCAACTTGAATCGATAAATATAATCAAAGATGTCCCTCTCTGACATGTTGGCCATTAAAAACATATACAATCACCCGTGTAAACAAAGTTAATCCTCAGGAACTGATATGTCAACAACAACAACACATATGTCAACAACAACTGCAACAAAAAATGTGTTCATCTGATATGAAACTCATTTTATTTCGAACCATTCAATACATGAATATCGTGGTTCTATGGTACAGTGGTAGTTAAATTAAAAATATGGCGGCGAAATATTATTGAAATAGTTCGTGAATGCATGTAATCATAAAACCCGTGGTACCGTATGATCTGACTACATGGAAATATATACTAGTCATAAAAAGAAACGTTACACCTAATTTTTTATAAATATATTTTATTCAACAAATACGAAATAAAATCAAGCATTAAAAATTTCAACTTTATGATGCTTCAAAGGTAAGAAAAGTAACATCAAAAACGAGTTTGACTGTTAATAACGTGTGTGTTCCCCCTCCCCCCCCCCCCCCCCACTTGCATTTATCACTGGTTGGCATCTATGACGCATGGAACCGATCAGGTTTCTTATGAATGCTTGTGGTATGTTATTTCACTCCTGTATAATGGCCCGTCGTAGCTCATCTAAGGTTTCCGGTGGATTTAAGCCATGTCGAACACGTCGCCCAAGCTCGTCCCATAAATGTTCAATGGGGTTTAAATCCGAGGATAATGCAGGCCATGGAAGGGTGCTGATATGATTGCCATTCAGAAAGTCCATTGATACACGGACTACATGACAGCGAGCATTATCCTGTTGAAAGACATGACTAAAACGATGCCTACGTAGAAAAGGCAGTACAATAGGAGCAAGAATTTCATCTCTGTAACGTGCTGCGTTCAGATTACCGGTAAAGTCGTAAAATTTAACAAATGATGAAAATCGTTGAATTGGTTAATTAACTAACGTCAAATCTTAGAGTGCCCATTTTGCACATTTTAGAAAGATATTTCATTATTTTTCATAGCGTGAAAAGGAAACAAAATGAAAGAATCTGGATTTGGAAAAAAATGAAAAATTATGGTGTAACGTTTCTTTTTTTGACTAGTATATATATTTGGTATTATTTTTTTTGCATTAACATGTTTTCATTTTCATTTTATTAAAATATAATAAAATGAAAATAAAAAATAACACTGTCGGATACGATTTCCCCAATAAATTATAATTCAATTATGTACTGAATACATCTAAAGACGCCTGGAAACAAAACAGCATAATTAATTCATACATAAACTTCTTTTCTTTTCTACATCTCGTCTTTGGTGAATTTGTTTGTGTACAAATTGGTCTAATATTTTGAACAATATGTTTCTTTTCATCATCAATACATTATTATAGCTATGGAAAGAAACAAACAATAGGATTTCAAATCATTGCATTCAGTCCGAAAGGGTCTGAATTATACCCACTACTTTCACACATCTTGCCTGAAAATTAACACAATTCCCTTTTTAATGTTGGGCGAAACTGTTTTATTTAGATGAGGAATGGAGTGGTATTGGTTGGACGAACTTGAACCTCTTAACCTCTTTAATAATTAAATCTTTATTGTCATACTCACGTGTGGAACACACTTGCAGGACGGCATCATTTACCCAGGGAGGGGCTCATAGCACTAGTTTATTAAGCCCTCCACTTTTTATTGAAGTGCTTATTCCAAAACAGGAAAGTGCACGGCCATGTATATGTGTATTATATTATAGGTTATCGAAGTTGCTCTTTCCTCGATTAGGTTTTGGAACTGTTCCGATGTTTTTTTTTTCCTTTTATAAAGTTACAACTTGTGACAAATTCTAAATAATGAACATATAACGTGTACTAGTATTTAACATCATATGGTTAGTTTAAGAATTTAACAGTCATCAGTTCTAGAGACTTTTTAATCAAATAAGACAAGCTTTGTACCTGTAGAAAATTTGTCATTGTGTTTTATATAAGTTTAGAAAATCTGATGCTCAGATAATAATTCATAGAAATTATATTAATGAATTAAATAAAAGTCTTGGTGAATAACGAGTCTGATTGAAACTTTGTCAATAAATCTGGATCAAAATGTCTGTCAACTTCCTCCGTGCGTAAGGATCCCAAATTTTGTTTTCTGCTTCACAAACTATAAAATGAAAAAAGCAAATAGAAAATAAAACAAACAGAAAAAATGTTCTTCAAGATAAATGAGAATGATTGAAAGTAATTTAGTAGTCACTTGTCAAATTAAATACAAAATCAGGTTTGAAATATTTACAAAAACACGTCATTATTCCTATCTGGTTAGAATATTAATATAATACGTTAGTGATCACCGAAGGGGCAATCAAAATGGATATAACACGTTTTCTACATTTATTAAATGTTATATATAGGACGATTGATTAAAAATATACCTGATATGAGAGATAAACGGTCAAGCCATACCGTTTTGGGCAAAAATCAATTGAAATCTTACATTCATTCATAAATAATTAATAAATTAATAAATAATGAAAAATATCACCTTTAGATATAAAAATATATCATGGCCATATTTAGAAGATGAATTTTCTGACCAGGGAAAAGGGCGTGGCCTTCCCTTAAAAGTTAATTGACCTGTACGTTATTGCAGATATATTCAACAACTGCTACTTGGCTGTCCTGTTTAGGCCCATTTGCTGTTATTGCTTCCAAACTTTAAATTATTTAGCTTTCCAATTTTTCGATTTTGAGCGTGCCTGATGAAGATATTCCAGAAACGGGTCTTGCGCACTAAATTTAATATCTAAGTTTTTATTTTTTTATATCATAGTACAGATGCTATTTGTAACTTTAACGACAGCATGGTATTTTTTTCAATTTATTTGAGCAATTATATATTTTATCACATATACATATACAATTGTACACACACATACATATATATATTTTGAAACAAAATCGGTGAGACTAATGGACAAATGCATTGAGGTATGTAAAGTACAACTACAAGACATGTATACATATATATATATTTGACAGAAATCTAACTCAGTAAACGTCCAGAAGCAAGAGACAATCATACAATATATCTGTCCCACTGGATCTCAAATTTACTAAGGACGATTGTATAATATACTTTATTTCCTGTGACTGTATAATGAATTCTTCATTATCCTATACAATATATTAAAAATTGCTGAGTTAGAGTGCTGTCAAATTATAATATTAAGTATATATGTACCATCTACACACGCTTATACACATGTCTTACGTCTATCCCTAGATTTGCTTTACGAGAAAAGGTAACACTACGATTATTGAAGCTCTTTTTTTAGGGAGTGGATGTGGTCAAGTGGTCTAGGGCGCTGGACGTAAGGCTAAGCGAATGGTGCTGCAGTGTATCAATGGTGTGGGTTCAAATCCCGTCGAGGGAAGAACAAAAATTTGACAGCTCTAAAATCTAATTCTAACACTGTTTGGTTTAATTTTCAGACGTATATAATATTTAGTATTAACCTAGTATCCTTAGTAACTTTGAGATCCAGTGGGACAGATATATTATATGGTTGTCACTTGCTTCTAGACACATATATATATATATAGAAGTCTAGAAGATTGTGCAACGATACCGATAAAGATGCTACAAAAAATATATTGACAACATTTTCGATCATCAAATGACCTTCCTCAGTGTCGATCAAAGTTTATGCTGCATCGTCATGTCTCGGCGATCCGTTACTCATTAAGTTCTGTGGTTGGTAGATTCCATTAGACTTTATATATATATATCCATAACACTATTTGGTTTAATTTTCAGACGTATATAATATTTAGTATTAACCTAATATCCTTCGTAACTTTGAGATCCAGTGGGACAGATATATTGTATGGTTGTCACTTGCTTCTAGACATTTGTATAATATACTTTATTTCCTGTGACTGTATAATAAATTCTTCATTATCCTATACAATATATTAAAAATTCCTGAGTTAGACTGCTGTCAAATTATAATATTAATAGTCTAGTTAAAATAGCATTTGACCTCAAAAAAATTGCAACAGAATTTTACTTTTCGTTATCTTTTAGGGAAAGGCCCAAAATAAAATATATTAAAAGTCTACCGAAATCAACCCACGGGAATGACGTCATTTTTTATCATAAAAAATCACGTATTTCCGCTGATTTTAACGTTACAGATGGGATGCCGTACACAGACTATTTATCAAGGGGGGACACTAAAAGTTTCTTCCCGCTATGAATTGAAATATCAATAAGCATATTATGTGACAATTATGAATTTGGTAAGTATTTATCAGTAAAAATACAACATAATTATCATATCTATCATCTGAAGATCTAGGAATTATCTCCTTTTTTAGTAGAATATTGAATTTTGTTGCATTTATATTTTTCGTCTCCCGTGCCTTGAATGTACGTTTATTTCATTGATTTGTGTTCTTAAATACATTTAAATAACCATAAAAAAAGAAAAGAAAATCTTTATAGACTAGAACATGCATTTATAATTACAATAAGCATAAAAACAAAAGAAATTCTCGTCTGATTTTTTTTTCTACGGAACGCCGGTTTAATAAAAATGCACAAACCGTCGACGTTATTATTTTCAATATGAACATTAATGAGATATCAGGTAGGTTTATTCTATTGATACGAAGGAGGACAATTTTAAGTTATTTAATTTTCAACAAAGGATGGCATTCCCCTGTCTATGGAACGCGGTTTTTACCATGCTATACTTATAAATACACATTTAGTAAATTCGTCCTGATTATGCATGAAATATTTGCGACTTGACGTAAAACAAATAACAATCAATCAATCAATACCAGCAAAATAAGTAGATACGTGTTTACATTTGATTGTATATCAGACGAAATGACAAGTATATTATTGCAAGTTTTATATGTACAAGTTGCATTGTAAATCCGAATCAAAGTGATTTTACACATGTAAACTAAGGCGGTTACGGCTTTGTTTCGGAAGATTTGCCTCTATCATTTCGTTTATTTGTCAATGACGTTTAAACTGGAACTCGATCACACAGAAGTGTACAGGCATTTCAAAGCGGGGCACGACGTACTTAGGAGGACAGACCGTTTTTGGGGTGGCCGTTCTACAGACCTAACTATAGAGCAGATATTGATGAGGAGTATTAAATCTTCTGGAGGCTTAACCAGAGGCAGAGGTATTGGTGAAGCTCAACGTGCACAATGGATACTATCGATGCCAGCATGTGCAGACTACAACAGTGCTATGCAGGAACTTACTGGAGTTGGACACTTTACCAGTGACCAGCACAAAGAAGCTAGCCATGCCAGAAAAGAACGAGATAGGAAAGATACTCTCGCAATTCTTGAGTATCTTTGTGACAGAAATCGTTTTACTTCCAATGTTTCTCTACGAAATATTGAAACAGGCGTTGTAGCAGAGCCTGATGTCAACGTTGACAAAGCTGAAAATATAGGAACTCGTACGTTAGAAATGATGAAAGGAGAAAATGTGTTGAGTTTCAGTTTTAAGAAATCAAATCAAACAGTGACATTAGCAGCAAAAACTAAGACTAAGTCAGATTCAGATTTTCCAACTACTGATATAGATCCTCAGTTGATGTTTCAACGCTTGACAACAGCAGCTAATGGTCTCTTTGAAAATACAGCAGAGGTGTTCAAATATGAATTGTCTAGTGTTCCTTCCTCTATGTTTGATTGCAACAGACTTCCTCCAGAGGCATGCAAGTCAAATTTAGCTGATGCAATATGGGCATGTGGAAGCGATTGTACACATGAAATAGATGGTGAGGGATTTCAGTATGTTCTTGATGGTGGCTCTTTACTTCAGCGAATTCCCTGGACACATGGTGATTCGTTTGGATCAATAGCACAAATGTATGTTGATCATGTTATCAAGAAATAAAAAGACCCTGTAATTGCATTTGACAGTTACCCAGAGCTTCCGTCAATCAAAGATGCAACACATTTGCGTCGAACAAAAGGAATTATTTCGCCGAACATAAATTTCACCCCTACTATGCCTTGCAAAACCAAAAAGGAACTGTTCATGTCAAACAGTGATAACAAGCAAGCGTTTATAAATATGCTTTGTGAAAAGCTCAATAAGCATGACATAAGATATAAGAATGCAGTTGATCATGCAGATCTTCTTATTGCACAAACAGCCGTAGATTGTGCTTTATCGTCAGAAGTCATTGTAATTGGTGAAGATACTGACTTGTTGGTGTTGCTTATTCATCACGTCAATCAACAGTGCAAACGGGTTATGTTCAAATCGGAAAAAATGGCAATAAACAAAAAAAATGAAAATATGGAACATTCAACAAACAAAAGGCTTTCTTGGGGAGGATATTTGTCATTTGTTACCCTTTTTGCATTCACTAACAGGTTGCGACTCTACATCTAGGCTTTTTGGAATAGGCAAAGTAATTGCATTAAAAAGACTGAATCAAGAGTACTTGAAAGCACAAGGTCAATTGTTCATGAATACAACTTCAAGTAAATTGGACGTCATCATAGCAGGAGAAGAAGCTCTTACATGTGTCTATGGAGGACTCCCACTTGAAGGTCTTGACATTTTTCGATGGAGAAAATCTACCGCCAAAGTGATTACGGGAAATACATCGGTGCACGTGAAAAGTTTACCTCCTACATCTGATTCAGCAAAATTCCATAGTCTACGTGTGTATTATCAGTGTCAAAAGTGGATGTCGGAAACAGTTGATATTGATCCCACTGATTGGGGATGGGAAATGAAACGCGGAAAACTTTGTCCGATTCTCATGGAACTTCCACCGGCGCCTGAAAAACTACTAAATATCATTAGATGCAATTGCAAACAAAATTGTGACACCAAGCGATGTGTGTGTAGGAAGCATGGTCTTCAATGTTCAGTCGGATGCGGTGAATGTCGTGGATTAAATTGTTCCAATTCCGCTGCAATTGCAGAATCTGACTTCACTGACGAATAGGTACATGTGTACAGATAAATATTGTATTTAAAGGATATAACGAAACATTTCCTTCTTAACACTTAGAACCTCAAACTTTCCGCATATTAATTGGAATACAGTCTAAATGATACTACAGAGATGTCAATAGAAATGTCATAAACATATCTTTTGAGGTATCGTCCTTTTTTGGTCAATTAGACTTCCTACCCACACATAATGTTTCACAAATCTTAAATCTTTTCAACCAAAGTCTTTTGTTTATCACAACAGCTCATAAACTGATCTTTCGGTCTCATTTCAAATGATTTTCGAATACATATATGAACCATGATAGCTTTTCCCAGTTTTTTGGTGTTTTTTTGGCATATTTTTAAATTTTTCACCCAAAATCACATTTCTTTCATTTTTTGTATTCAATATTGTTTTATGTCATAAATGTGTCGAAATCTTTGCATTACTTTAAAATTGGAGTTATTTTTTCACAAAAAAAACAACATATGTGATTTTCTCAGTTTTTAACGAATTTGGGCTAATTTTGCTATTTTTACCCAAAATCAACATTTACCCAATCAACATTTAGCCATAAAGTTTTAAAATGATTCAAATAAAGTTATTTTACTTTATTGGTATGACCTTTGAGCTTCTGTTACTATTTTTCCTTTTGTTGTTTGCTTTTGCAGTCACTCGCGGTATTTTTTCGCAACTTTTCACTAAAATATGATGTTTTTACCCAAAAAATCTGATGTTTATACTCCCGAAAAAAGTGTAAAATATTTTCTTTTTAATTGATCACCTGAAAAAGTGTTGTTAAACTTTTGATTTGGGATGCTTTGTTCAAGAACTAACATTTTATGAGCAATTTCCAGTTTTTCACGATTTTTAACAAATTTTGCTCTTTTTTACCCAAAAAATACATTTTCCCCAACTGATATTGTGGTAGACTTTTAGTATGATGCTAAGAAAGCCTTTCAGGACTGGAACATTTCCAAAATAATTCTGTTGCAATTTTTTTGAGGTTTGCCATATTTTTCATCTATTTTGACTAGTCTATAAGTATATATGTACCATCTACACACGCTTATACACATGTCTTACGTCTATCCCTAGATTTGCCTTACGAGAAAAGGTAACACTACGATTATTGAAGCTCCTTTTTTAGAGAGTAGACGTGGTCGAGTGGTCTAGGGCGCTGGACGTAAGGCTAAGCGAATGGTGCTGCAGTGCATCAATGGTGTGGGTTCAAATCCCGTCGAGGGAAGAACAAAAATTTGACAGCTCTAAAATCTAAATTCTAACACTGTTTGGTTTAATTTTCAGACGTATATATTATATGTTATTCAGTTATCAGACAGGGTATATAATGTGACATTCCCGGTTTAGGATCTATATTCCCTGAGGCGCAGCCGAAGGGAATATATATCATAAGCCGGGAATGTCACATTATATACCCTGTCTGATAGCTGAATAACAGATATATTACAGATTTAACCTATTTTTTTTAAATACAACATCCAACTGTATTAAATAAATTTGCCTCTTTTATTTTCATATTTCGTATCATCTCTGGATGTCCGTACCTTTGACGTCATTCTTCAATGACGTCAAAATATGTGTCACGTCATATTTCATGTATAGGGTGTCTCATGAAGGAAAATACTGTACTAAATTTCTAAATCAATACAGTTTCATATGTAGTAAATTTTATAAACTTTATAAATATAACTTTAATATATCACATAACAAAACAACGGATTTGCGAAACAGTTTCAATAATTTAAATGTTAACTACATGTAAATAAAACCTTGGTGTGACCCCATGACGTCGAAAGTTTTCAAGGCTCAACGTTTTGTTTATTTGTTATGGTACAGCCGTGGAACATAGGAGTTTGCTGAATCGATCAGGTATGTGTGACGGAATTAACCGTTGTAATATGTTTTGTTCATGCAGCCGTTTTGAGTATAAAAACAGCATTTAATTTGGTAAAAATACATTTATTATCCCGTATTATACCATTGATTCAGTGAAGCGTAATGTTTTGTCGTACATGTTTTAATCGTTTTTGGGGACTGAAATATATACCCCGTCTGTTTTCCGAATATATGCTGACATTCAGGGCTGAAGAACCAATGAAAATATGTGTAACAAACTAAATCCGTAATATATATATATATATATATATATATATAAGTCTAGAAGATTGTGCAACGATACCGATAAAGATGTTACAAAAAATATATTGACAAAATTTTCGATCATCAAATGACCTTCCTCAGTGTCGATCAAAGTTTGTGCTGCATCGTCATGTCTCGGCGATCCGTTACTCATTAAGTTCTCTGGTTGGTAGATTCCATTAGACTTTATATATATATATATATGCATAACACTGTTTGGTTTAATTTTCAGACGTATATAATATTTAGTATTAACCTAATATCCTTAGTAACTTTGAGATCCAGTGAGACAGATATAGTGTATGGTTGTCACTTGCTTCTAGACGTTTGTATAATATACTTTATTTCCTGTGACTGTATAATGAATTCTTCATTATTCTATACAATATATTAAAAATTGCTGAGTTAGATTGCTGTCAAATTATAATATTAAGTATATATGTACCATCTACACACGCTTATGCATATGTCTTACGTCTATCCCTAGATTTGCCTTACGAGAAAAGGTAACACTACGATTAATTAAGCTCCCTTTTTAGGGAGTGGATGTGGTCGAGTGGTCTAGGGCGCTGGACGTAAGGCTAAGCGAATGGTGTTGCAGTGTATCAATGGTGTGGGTTCAAATCCCGTCGAGGGAAGAGCAAACATTTGACAGCTCTAAAATCTAATTCGAACACTGTTTGGTTTAATTTTCAGACGTATATAATATTTAGTATTAACCTAGTATCCTTAGTAACTTTGAGATCCAGTGGGACAGATATATTATATGGTTGTCACTTGCTTCTAGACATATATATCTATATATATATATAGAAATCTAGAAGATTGTGCAACGATACCGATAAAGATGTTACAAAAAATATATTGACAAAATTTTCGATCATCAAATGACCTTCCTCAGTGTCGATCAAAGTTTATGCTGCATCGTCATGTCTCGGCGATCCGTTACTCATTAAGTTCTCTGGTGGGTAGATTCCATTAGACTTTATATATATATATGCATAACACTGTTTGGTTTAATTTTCAGACGTATATAATAGTTAGTATTAACCTAATATCCTTAGTAACTTTGAGATCCAGTGGGACAGATATATTGTATGGTTTTCACTTGCTTCTAGACGTTTGTATAATATACTTTATTTCCTGTGACTGTATAATGAATTCTTCATTATCCTATACAATATATTAAAAATTGCTGAGTTAGATTGCTGTCAAATTATAATATTAAGTATATATGTACCATCTACACACGCTTATACACATGTCTTACGTCTATCCCTAGATTTGCCTTACGAGAAAAGGTAACACTACGATTATTGAAGCTCCTTTTTTAGGGAGTGGATGTGGTCGAGTGGTCTAGGGCGCTGGACGTAAGGCTAAGCGAATGGTGTTGCAGTGTATCAATGGTGTGGGTTCAAATCCCGTCGAGGGAAGAACAAAAATTTGACAGCTCTAAAATCTAATTCGAACACTGGTTTAATTTTCAGACGTATATAATATTTAGTATTAACCTAGTATCCTTAGTAACTTTGAGATCCAGTGGGACAGATATATTGTATGGTTGTCACTTGCTTCTAGACGTTTGTATAATATACTTTATTTCCTGTGACTGTATAATGAATTCTTCATTATCCTATACAATATATTAAAATTTGCTGAGTTAGATTGCTGTCAAATTATAATATTAAGTATATATGTACCATCTACACACGCTTATACACATGTCTTACGTCTATCACTAGATTTGCCTTACGAGAAAAGGTAACACTACGATTATTGAAGCTCCTTTTTTAGGGAGTGGATGTGGTCGAGTGGTCTAGGCCGCTGGACGTAAGGCTAAGCGAATGGTGCTGCAGTGTATCAATGGTGTGGGTTCAAATTCCGTCGAGGGAAGAACAAAGATTTGACAGCTCTAAAATCTAATTTTAACACTGTTTAGCTTAATTTTCAGACGTATATAATATTTAGTATTAACCTAGTATCCTTAGTAACTTTGAGATCCAGTGGGACAGATATATTGTATGGTTGTCACTTGCTTCTAGACGTTTGTATAATATACTTTATTTCCTGTGACTGTATAATGAATTCTTCATTATCCTATACAATATATTAAAATTTGCTGAGTTAGATTGCTGTCAAATTATAATATTAAGTATATATGTACCATCTACACACGCTTATACACATGTCTTACGTCTATCCCTAGATTTGCCTTACGAGAAAAGGTAACACTACTATTATTGAAGCTCTTTTTTTAGGGAGTGGATGTGATCGAGTGGTCTATGGCGCTGGACGTAAGGCTAAGGAATGGTGCTGCAGTGTATCAATGGTGTGGGTTCAAATCCCTTCGAGGGAAGAACAAACATTTGACAGCTCTAAAATCTAATTCGAACACTGTTTGGTTTAATTTTCAGACGTATATAATATTTAGTATTAACCTAGTATCCTTAGTAACTTTGAGATGCAGTGGGACAAATATATGATATGGTTGTCACTTGCTTTTAGACATATATATATATATATATATATATATATATATATATATATAATATACTTTACTTGCTGTGACTGTATAGTGAATTCTTCATTATCCTATATAATATATTAAAAATTGTTGAGTTAGATTGCTGTCAAATTATAATATTAAGTATATATGTACCATCTACAAACGCTTATACACATGTCTTACGTCTATCCCTAGATTTGCCTTACGAGAAGAGGTAACACTACGATTATTGAAGCTCCTTTTTTAGGGAGTGGATGTGGTCGAGTGGTCTAGGGCGCTGGACGTAAGGCTAAGCGAATGGTGCTGCAGTGTATCAATGGTGTGGGTTCAAATCCCGTCGAGGGAAGAACAAACATTTGACAGCTCTAAAATCTAATTCGAACACTGTTTTGTTTAATTTTCAGACGTATATACTATTTAGTATTAACCTAGTATCCTTAGTAACTTTGAGATCCAGTGGGACAGATATATTTTATGGTTGTCACTTACTTCTAGACATATATATATATATGGTGCTGCAAATGTATAAATGGTGTGGGTTCAAATCCCGTCGAGGGAAGAACAAAAAGTTGACAGCTCTAAAATCTAAATTCTAACACTGGTTGGTTTAATTTTCAGACGTATATAATATTTAGTATTAACCTAATATCCTTAGTAACTTTGAGATCCAGTTGGACAGATATATTGTATGGTTGTCACTTTGCTTCTAGACGTTTGTATAATATACTTTATTTCCTGTGACTGTATAATGAATTCTTCATTATCCTATACAATATATTAAAAATTGCTGAGTTAAATTGCTGTTAAATTATAATATTAAGTATATATGTAACATCTACACACGCTTATACACATGTCTTACGTCTATCCCTAGATTTGCCTTACGAGAAAAGGTAACACTACGATTATTGAAGCTCCTTTTTTAGGGAGTGGATGTAGTCGAATGGTCTAGGGCGCTGGACGTAAGGCTAAGCGAATGGTGCTGCAGTGTATCAATGGTGTGGGTTTTAATCCCGTCGACGGAAGAACAAAAATTTGACATCTCTAAAATCTAATTCTAACACTGTTTGGTTTAATTTTCAGAAGTATATATATATATATTAAATATTGATCGCAATTTTTGTTCGGTTCATAAAGAAACAACCTCAATCAGGTTGTACACACCGGGTAAAGAAAATCACCCGATGACAACGGCGCACGACGCCTTGAGAACGACGTTTATTTTCAAATTCCGTACATTGACAAATAACCTCAACTATCTAAGCCAATCAAAACACGTATAAAATGACATGTGACTCTAAAATTAATTTATATATATAATTATGGAAACCTCACCATTAGGTGGACCATTGTCATGTGTGGGTATGAAACTGTAGTCGACCATTCGATTGACGGATGTTCTAACATGTAGGATGTAGACAACTATTAAAAGTTATTATTATTCGTGTTAAAATTATGTAATACTTCCCTATAAAATTAAATACATTTGTTGAGCTGCACAAGAGGGTATATAAGTATCAATTTGCAGCACTTTCAAACTGGCGCTATCGATTACTAACACAATATATTGTCACAGCTAAAATAAAACTATTTTTCATCTTATTTAATTTAAATATATATTGTTAGCGTTCTGAAATTAAGTAATCGCTATCATATTTATTTATTTATTTATTTATTATCGAATAATTAAGATTTGTCATTTTTAAATAAAATTTTATTGAGAAGAATAAGATGGTAGAATCCATTATTTCCTGTCTTCATAGATTATGACTGAAATACAGACTTACTAATAAGATAAGAGTTTGAAGATACCAAAGAGATAATTAAAATCCGTACATCGACAGACAGACAATATTAATACAATAGCCAAAAGAAAGAGAGCAGCAGACAAACAATGATTTACAAAACACTACACAGAAAACTAAGATTCAGTAACACGACGCTATGTGCTCCGGAAGGATGTACAGTTCCTGTATCACTAGTGGCACCCAACGTGTTACTGTAGTAAGGTTCAGATTGACAGAAGATAAACTCGTATTTGAATAAATATCGCGACCGCCTGTGTTCACCCTCGGCATTTTGTGAGCGTCGGTGTTGCTCATCTTTTTAGTTTTCTGTGTCGTGTTTTTTGTTTTGCTTGTCTTCGTCCTGTCTCTTGTGCACCCAATGTTGCCAGTGTCTCTGGATTGTCCATTCTTGATTGCCACTTCAGTTTTCTCTAATATTTATTATCTATATATTGGTCAATGAAAACGAATGACCCTCACGATATATACATTCTGTAAATAGTTTGCTATTGATAAACTCCCAAGTCATCCAATTAACCCTACGAAACTACAGTTATTAATGTCATTGCATATATAGATCTACATTGCTGTTTGTAATTGACAAATATAAATCTCCAAACCATTCGATAACGTAACAAAGCATTTCAAGCATTTTGTTACTATCACTGTGTCGATACCTCTGCTGGTGGACTATTAGTCCCCGACGTTATCACCCGCCCAGTAGTCAGTGTTTCTATCACTGGGTCGATACCTCTGCTGGTGGACTATTAGTCCCCGATGGTATCATCCGCCCAGTAGTCAGTGTTTCTATTACTGTGTCGATACCTCTGCTGGTGGACTATTAGTCCCCGATGATATCATCCGCCCAGTAGTCAGTACTTCGGCACTGACATGGTTTATTAGATATATTTATTTCTTAAATTTACAGTTCTTAAATAATGTAATTATTAATAAAACTAAGGTTCTCCTCCCTCGGGCATAGTTGACCATAGCTGATTTTGGCTATCATGTTCAGACCCTTTGGTTTTATTGCTCCCAAAACTTTAAGTTATTTGGCTTTCCAATCTTTCGATTTTGAGCGTACCTGATGAAGGTTATTCCAGACACGCGTCGTGTGCACTAAATTTGATATCTGCGTTCTTGTTAATAGTTATTTTATGGTAAACAATATTTGAAATATAATGGGATTATTTCAAAAATTATATTTACCAGTTCTATGACAATGATATTATGAAACGAAAGCGTTAAACATCAACAATTCCACCAATATTAACAAGGAAAACAATCACCTCTCACTTCAAACAATTATACACTAAAAGACCACGACATATAGCGTTGAGAATCCGGGTCCTGACATAGGAACAGACGCAATAATGTGATCGGCTTAAGCAGTTAATGAGATCCCCACCCCCCATCTTGATAAGTAGGCCCCCAACGGCTATACAGATATAAACAAACGATAAATAAAAACTGTGCAGATTCAATTCCACTCAAAAAGACCGCATACAATAGCAAACATTGATAACAATAAAAACGCGCGTGTGTGTGTGTGTGTGTTTTGTTGGTTTGCTTTGTGTTAGATTTTAATATAATCGTACATATATCACATTATAAATAAAGTAGACAAACTTTAAGTTAGAATAAAAAGGTATACAATAATTAACAATCTGAAAGTAATGTAAAATACTTTTTATGAAATTATATATTATTTATATCAAATGCAGGATGTAACGGAACGTTGTACGAAACAACATAAATTACGTCAAAATACGACTATTTCACTCATTTGCATGCTACCATACAATACGTCAACGTTCTGAAATAAACGGAATATCGGAAACACAATTTTTGAGGTATAAGAGTTCGTCAATGAAACGTAACAGTGATGATTACATTAGCTATACCCCTTGTAATTATATATTTCTCTTCCTATCCAGTAGATTACAGGTGGTGATGGTTATGGTGTTTAACGCCACTTTCAACAATATTTCAGTTATATCGTGGTGGTCAGCTTTATTGGTGGAAGTAGAGTACAGATAAACAGAAAGACAATGAATGCTGAATATGATAATCACTTCAAACTAGCATTTCAACCTGAGACGTCATGTATTTTTGTATTAGAGGTATCGAATTTGCCTCTTTCTGCGATTTTTCGTTTGGATATTGGACCTGTTCCAACAGTGTGTTATTATTATTTTTCATTTTGTTCTATCAATATTAATGGGAAAATACCGCATGCCACAGGTACAACAGATTAAATCAGTTTCTCCCATTATTACGGCGTTTTAACCCCGCTGAACCAGTGGTGGAAAAATCTGTAATCCTCTAGAGGATTAAAATGTTTCGTGCCTTTCCCCGCATTAATTTCAAATTTTGAAATAAGGTTCGTGTTAAATAATGGGAGAAACAAATTCTCCTTCAATTGCCCATGTGGGTTACAATATTTCTCCACTCTCGAGAGTTAAATTTAAAATTTTACTCTCTTGAGTGGAGAAATATTGTAACCCATGGGCAACTGAAGGAGAATCTATATATCCATGATTTCTGCCTACAAGATATATTTATGCATTATCGATGTACTAAATATTATTATATATACAATTTTCCATTGTGACGTCACTAAAAGTTGGGACTCTCCATTTAATTTCGATTAACCTTTTCATGACCCTTAATAACAAGATGCAGGCAGATTGAACTGGGAAATTAATGAGCGCAATACCATTAAGCAGTATATAGTGTATTGTATTATAATTAATAATTTCCTTCCGTATTTTGTTCAAACATTATTTAGAGCAAAGTGTGGCCATAAATCCGTTCTTAAATATCATAAGAAATATGCATGTGTATCCATCTATCCACTGTAGTTCTTTTTTTTATTGTAGCAATATTGAAATAAAACATTTATAACTCAAATATGATAATTTTCATTACTCCTGAGTAAACATCTTTAAATTTCGTATCAACGTCTATATTAATATAATTATTCTTATTTGAGAATTTGTTTAATATTTTAATCATTCATTTCTTCATATATTGTACATACAAGTTGTTCTCCTTTTATATCAATGCATCGGCAAGTTTCAATTTCCGAGGAGTGGTCGCTGGAACGAAAAAAATGTTAAAAGTCTGAATTTAAGACTATTTTCACTTTTAATATATTATTCTATGTAAAAAAAAAAAAAATTAATATCCGTTTTCAATTTACTATATACATAAACTTTGGGCCGTCGTGGTCGTGATAGTATGGTAGTTGGATTTACAACTACCCATGCAATCAGTGCTTATCGCCACTAAAGTTGTGAGTTCGTTTCCCGCTCATCGCGGATTGTACTCGATACATTATGTGATAAAAGTTTGCTATTGGTTTGCAACAGGTCGAGGGTTTTCTCCGGTTTCCACCAGCAATAAAACCGATCGCCACGATATAACAGAAATATTGTTGAAAGTGGCATTAAACACCATAACCCTAACCCATAACCTTTGACCTATTAGTCAGATCAGAAAGATTGCTTCCATCGTTTTTGTGTTGTACATTTTTATAACAATATGCTAATGTTTACCGTTGAGAAGGTCTATCAAATTTGCATACGCTGTAATAAAAAGCAATATAGAATTATTCGATAGATTTCTGCTAAAAGTATACCAAGAATATTGTTATCAATGCTATAAGAATCGTTTGAAGATACCAATGGGGTAATTAGAGACTAAGCTGTAAATCGACAGATTAATGTATCATTGCATAACCTTGGGCGAGCAGTATTTCAGCTTTATTTGGCAATTCAACAATAATATAATATATGGATACGCAGGGTGAAGTATGATACGGTCGCAGAGTATGGCGACAAGGGTAAGTTGAACACTTACATTAAAAACCAGTGTAGACACCATATTTTGATGGACACAGTAAGTTGACGGACACAGAAATATGATGGAAACAGTAATTTGCATGACCCTCAATATTTTGTACGTTTGTCTTGTTTTTCTATTTCAAGTTTTAAATATTCCTTCTGAGTATGTGAAATTTCGGAATTTGGTCCCTTTTAAAGATACTTTTTCAAAATAAAATAGCTAAATTTGAATGCGCTTTTGACAACTGAAAATCCGCGTTTTCGTAGAAAAAAATCCGTACTTTTGATATGCTGATCCGTGCTTTCGTAAACCGCCGAAATAACTCATAAAAATGATCATTTTGCAAACAAAATCTGCATAAAAATTAGATGAAAAATTGTAAAGTTCAAATTTTGTAATTGGGCTTTTTCAGTCCATTTTGTTTGATTTTGTCTCCGAAACGACAAGAGATGGAGGATAATTTGTCAGACAACATAGAAATGTACAAAGTAAAATATATCGAGCATTTTATCACGGAATTGAGTATAGTCAGTGAAATACGTTTTGAACTTGGTGAGAACATATGAAAAAAGAAATAATGCCAGGAGATAATGGAAATTAAACCAACATAAATTGTCAAGAGATAAAACTTAAAAATGTGAGAATTTAAAGTGCGTTTTGTAGATCGTTATATGTCCTTTTTCTTTTGGCCATTGTGTTGTCTGTGCTTCGAATTACAGATTCTGATAACCCCTTTTGGCACCACCCCACCGTTTGCTGGAGGGTTTTTGTCCATTCACGCAAAATGAGGGAAATCCTCGTAGTATTAACTTCAGGAAAAAATAATTAATTGCAAACAGATTTTACTATTATCATATTACATCTTATTGATCTATATAATGTTCTTTTTCTGTTTGCATGTTAAAAGGCATGTAGGAGATATTTTGTATAAAACATGGAAACCTCAAGAGTGTATTTATACCTTTAGATCAAAATAATTCTACTTGTTCATATTAAATTGTCAATTACTATTCTATATCTTACAGACTTACAAAAGTAATTTTAATACCCGTGAGATTTTTCTGCTTTATTACAACAAATTTTGTAAATTAAACATTTTCACAGATATAAAGAATGTTAATATTCGTTTGCATAATATATGAAGTTGTTTCTTTCAAAGGGAAAAAACGCCTAATTCCTGATATTAATTGCGTACGTGCTGAATCTGTTTAGAAACCGTAAATAAATAATAACGATTTGTAATAAATATGGTATCTACGGCGAAGGAGTGAAGAGGATCGTTTTTGAGAACGACCATGAGGCAATCCCGATTTGTATCGTTAAATGATTTATAAGACAGAACTGTTGATAACTCTAATGGGAATGACTAATTAACTAATTATTATATAATAGTAATATTCATCAATAACAAAATGCATGTAATATTCTCTTTGATTTATTGTGTATATCATATTAACACTCTCGGATCATGGTGTCCTATACAACTTCAATAATTGGTATTTTATCATCAGTTACAAATCTAAAATATATTAGTCGGTTAATGAAAATATTTATCATCACTCCTAATTTAGTAGACAATGGTTAGAGTGCACCCTTAGTGTGGTAGATACCGCCTCATGTCAAAAATAACTGCATTTCCATTCTTATGAATATTTTTACCCCCCCCCCCCCCCCCCTCCTTTATTTTTCTTTAGCCTGTAAGAAACAGGAACCGTTACCCTTCACGAGCATCTGGTTTCATTCCTTGTTGTGTTTTTAGTTGGGTCCGTGTAGCTCAACTTTTTACTTTTCTGTGTTGTGTAGTGTATTTTTTCTTGTTTATTTCATCCCGTGTCTTGTATACCAAATGACTCTGGATCGCTCCTTCGCTTTTCTTTAGTTTATTTAAACTTTACATCACATTGATTTGGAAACCAGACTCTGAGGAATATTTAAAATGTGTGCAAATTTGTATTTACATACCGCGATACTGGTCCATGCCATTGTTTTCCATTGCAGTGCATGTTAATCTTTGAACTCCATAGACCAACATTTCATAAGGATGCCAATTCCAAATGCCATTAAATATCCACTTGTGTATATTATTTTCTCCATTTCAGTCTATATATAACTTTCGGCAACTAGGGCTTGGTACCCATATATTACGAGATCTGCATTAGAATAAATTTCCATCTGCATATCACAATGATGTTTTAACTGTCCCCTGATGTTCATCTGTTTAATTATCATTCGGTGCTTTGTACAGGTGTCACCAGTGGAGCAAGAACTACGTAGCAACCGAGTTCCTCCTGTTTTTAGTAGGGTTCGTGTTGCTCAATCTTATGTTTTTTGTGTTGTAATTTGTCGACCATTGTTTGCCTTTTTTCTTCTTTTGACCATTATACTGTCTATCCTTCGAATTACGCCTTCTGATTACCCTCCTTTGTTATCTACATACATTTCTTACACACTGCTCTTCACATCATACCCAGTAGTTACTATCTTCACATCATACCCAGTAGTTACTATCTTCACATCATACCCAGTAGTTACTATCTTCACATCATACCCAGTAGTTACTATCTTCACATCATACCCAGTAGTTACTATCTTCACATCATACCCAGTAGTTACTATCTTCACATCATACCCAGTAGTTACTATCTTCACATCATACCCAGTAGTTATTATCTTCACATCATACCCAGTAGTTACTATCTTCACATCATACCCAGTAGTTACTATCTTCACATCATACCCAGTAGTTACTATCTTCACATCATACCCAGTAGTTACTATCTTCACATCATACCCAGTAGTTACTATCTTCACATCATACCCAGTAGTTACTATCTTCACATCATACCCAGTAGTTACTATCTTCACATCATACCCAGTAGTTTTCACACTACATTCAGTAGTTTTGTCTTTATATTCGGTGCTTTTTGCATTATGTTTGTTACTATATTATATCCAGTGATTTGTCTTTATGTTGGATAGTTAGGGACCGACCATTTAACTTGCAGGCGGGGGGCTATGGGTTTTTTTTTCGTTCAGAATTTTTTTTTCGGACAACTCGAGTTAGAATATTTTTTTTCCTCCAGAATTTAACATTAGGTTGTAGGACAAAAACTCTGAATCAGATTATATTTTTTTTCCCTCCACCTTAATCAGAATATTTTTTCAGCAACATTGGGAATCAGAATATTTTTTGGGAAAAAAAACCCATAGCAACACTGGTAATTTTTTGTTTTTCATTTTATGCTGTGGACACATAATTATTTGTTTTGTTCAAAGTCATTATGTTCAGTAGATAATTCATTACATTGTTTTCAACATTCATTTAACATGTTCTTATGACGTTGCTACAATCGGAAAATCATTAAGGATATTATCAACATAAACGAAACAGCGTTATATTTTCGAAAAACAAATTCTAGCAGCACATTTTTTTTTTGTATTTTCAATCGAATAAATGAAACATTCTAAATACAGCTGGTCTATATGAGGTATACATCTCTCAGCTGATACGATATTCCTGAGTTTACCCCTTTGGAATCTTGAAACTTTTCTTAAGGTCAACATTTTTTATCATTATAATATTAACAGCAAGTCTTTTTTAGGTTTCATAAAAAATATGGAGATCAACGTTAACCCTAACCTCAAATTGTCAGGAAATTAAAGACAAATTTAGTTAGGATGGAACTATTTTTGTTCAATCTTGAAAAAAAAAGTTGTAGGTAAAATTAAATTTTTAAAACCCGGAAATGTTTTCCTAATTGTTTTTGTTATATAATAACTGTCTATCTAAAGATAATTATATATGAACATAATAAGTTGGAAGTACTTATTGTACATCTTCAATATTAGAGAAAACCAGGAAGTGTCAAGTTACCACCAAGTGTTTCAGAAAATCTAATTTACTTGTTATTATGTTATTAAAAACGTAAAAATGAAAATTACCATAATAAACTATTCTGGCACGAGAAAATT
The DNA here is from genome assembly GCA_963383655.1 of Bathymodiolus septemdierum. Taxonomy (NCBI): domain Eukaryota; kingdom Metazoa; phylum Mollusca; class Bivalvia; order Mytilida; family Modiolidae; genus Bathymodiolus; species Bathymodiolus septemdierum. Next base: position 20,018,624 of record OY726530.1, on the reverse strand, counting down.
AGCACGATTTATGTGTTAATTTGGTGACTCCATAACACAGTTTTCATCTGTTCTTCGTGTAAACAAATTAATTTAAAAGTAATATGACCAAAGAAATTACACATTCTGTAGTAAAAAAAATTAGGACAGATAGCTATAGATTTTAATTTTGAAAACATACTAGAATTACATGCACTCTAATCTTAATATTTAATAAGAAATGCTTGAAGATGCCAAAGAGGGAATAAGAAGCTGTGAATCGATTTGGTATGGTATGATGCTTAATGGCTATTTCAACAATATTTCAGTTATATAGTGGTGGTCAGTTATATTGGTGGAGGAAACCAGAGTACCCAGAGAAAACCACAGACCTGTCGCAAGTCAAAGAAAAACTTTATCACATAATGTTGCATCGAATACACCTGGCCATGAACGGGGTTCGAACTCATAACTTTAGTGGTGATAGACATTGATTGCACAGGTAGTTGTAAACCCAACTACAATACAATCACGATCACCACGGTCCCCTAAATGTCCAAAGGAAAAAGAAGAAAAGAACAAACAATGTTTTACAAAACACTACACAGAGAACTAATGAATGAGCAACATGAACCCCATAAAAAACTGAGGGTAAACTCAAGTATTCTGGAAGGATAAGCAGCTCTTGTTCCACTATTGGCAGCCGCGCCGGTCATGCTACTCTTGTCAAAAATCGAGGTGGTAGCCTATGAATGTGGAAAGGATGGGATTGTGATTGCAACAAATGGAACATATATATTTGTGACACAGATAATCTGTAACAGTTATTTTAAGCAGCAGTATGCACTCTAATGGTTTCGTTTTGGATATGTGGTGTTACAACCCTTCACTGTTTCTTTGATAAATAGTGTCCTGTATATTGAAGAACAAGTTAAGACATCTCAGGACAAAGCACTTATATAATTCAATTTCATATTGTAATGCCTTTAGTCAAAACTTGAGAAATTTTCATTATTTAAATTTTTTATTGCACTGATTATGAAATATTGACATTAGATTATTGCAGGGGCCATCGTGGTCGTGATTGTATGGTAGTTGGATTTACAACTACCTGTGCAATCAGTGCCTAACACCAATAACATTGCGAGTTCGAATTACGCTCAGGTGAGGTGTACTTAATACAGTATGTGATAAAATTTGTCAGTGACTTGCTGCAGGTCGGTGGTTTTCTCTGGGTACTCTGATTTCCTCCACCAATAAAACTGACTGCCACGATATTGTTGAAAGTGGCATTAAACATCATAACCCTAACCCTAACCCATTAAATTATTACATATTAGCTGTCACAACTGGCTGCAAGGTCTGGATCTTGAGCAGATAATCCAACAATAGAATAAGCTTGAGGTGGTTATATATATTAAGCCTATGGTGCTTAAAGCCACTTTCAACAATATTTCAGCTATATTGGAATGGTCGGTTTTATTGGTAGAGGAAACCAGAGTATTCACAGAAAACCACAGACCTGCTACACTGACAAACTTTATCACATAAAGTTCTATCATGTACACCTTGCCATGAGCGGAATTCAAACTCACAACCTTAGCAGTGATAGCCACTGATTGCACAGGTAGTAGTAAATTCAACTACCATATGATCATGACCATGGTGGCCACACCCATACAAAACTTGGTATTAGAGACACAATGTAACATATTAAAGCATTTAATGTCTTATTGTTGTGGAGTTTCTTCATTGCTGTTTGTCAAAAGGTCCAATTAAGCCAACATTGTACATTTCTGTTTGTAATTTGATATTGAATTATATCCAATCTAACTGAAATTAGGCGTTTAATCTGTTGTATCTTATTTTACATATTTTCTTTGGTGATACCATTATGTCTAACAACATTCCACTTAGGGTCATGTCAGGGTTCATATTTTCAACCGACCAATCAGGTCATGTCGTTTGTCACCATCACAGTTCAAGGTTGTGTCATGTCGTTTGTCACCATCATAGTTCAAGGTTGTGTCATGTCGCTTGTCACCATAACAGTTCAAGGTTGTGTCATGTCGTTTGTCACCATCACAGTTCAAGATTGTGTTATGTTGTTTGTCACCATGACAGTTCAAGGTTATCATGTTGTTTGTCACCATCACAGCTCAAGGTTGTGCCATATCGTTTGTCACCATCATAGTTCAAGGTTGTGTCATGTCGTTTGTCACCATCATAGTTCAAAGTTGTGTCATGTCATTTGTCACCATCACAGTTCAAGGTTGTGTCATGTTGTTACCATCACAGTTCAAGGTTGTATCATGTTTTTGTCACCATCATAGTTCAAGGTTGTGACATGTCATTCGTCACCATCACAGTTCAAGGTTGTGTCATGTTGTTACCATCACAGTTCAAGGTTGTATCATGTTTTTGTCACCATCATAGTTCAAGGTTGTGCCATGTTATTTGTCACCATCATAGTTCAAGGTTGTGTCATGTCGTTTGTCACCATAACAGTTCAAGGTTGTGTCATGTCGTTTGTCACCATGATAGTTCAAGGTTGTGTCATGTCGTTTATCACCATGATAGTTCAAGGTTGTGTCATGTCGTTTGTCACCATCATAGTTCAAGGTTGTGTCATGTCGTTTGTCACCATAACAGTTCAAGGTTGTGTCATGTCGTTTTTCACCATCACAGTTCAAGGTTGTGTTATGTTGTTTATCACCATCACAGTTCAAGGTTGTCTCATGTCGTTTGTCACCATCACAGCTCAAGATTGTGCCATATCATTTGTCACCATCATAGTTCAAGGTTGTGTCATGTCGTTTGTCACCATCATAGTTCAAGGTTGTGTCATGTCATTTGTCACCATCACAGTTCAAGGTTGTGTCATGTCGTTTGCCACCATCATAGTTCAAGGTTGTGTCATGTCGTTTGTCACCATCATAGTTCAAGGTTGTGTCATGTCGTTTGTCACCATCATAGTTCAAAGTTGTGACATGTCGTTTGTCACCATCACAGTTTAAGGTTGTATCATGTTTTTTGTCACCATCATAGTTTACGGTTGTGTCATGTCGTTTGTCACGATCACAGTTCAAGGTTGTGTCATGTCGCTTGTCACCATCATAGTTCAAGGTTGTATCATCTCGTTTGTCACCATCACAGCTCAAGGTTGTGCCATGTCGTTTGTCACCATCATAGTTCAAGGTTGTGTCATGTCGTTTGTCACCATCATAGTTCAAGGTTGTGTCATGTCATTGTCACCATCACAGTTCAAGGTTATGTCATGTCGTTTGTCACCATAACAATTCAAGGTTGTAAAGAATTAGCTATATCAGGACAACCAACATCTCTAAGAAGCTCTGCTAATTTACAAATTTGTGCTAGTCCATTTTCTTGTTCTCTTCGCCATTTGAGAAAACAAGTATAGAAGACTTCTCCTTTCAATGTCTTATCTCTGTCTTCCAGAAGTTCCAATTTCTGTCTGCCCATAATACCTTCCACTAAAAATAGATAATAAATATATAAAATTCTGATGAGAAGAGATTTAAAAAGTTTCAGCCAATCGGAATGCAAATCTAGAATTAACAGTCATTATGATTTTGAAAATGGAACTTACATCACCCAAAATGTTGATGATTGCTAAATAAGCGTTCTTTAATGTTTTGTTCCATTTGGTCGAGTGGTTTCTGAGATAAAGATTGCAACCACTGGTTTCTCAGAAAAAGATTTATAGGCAAAAAGCCTGAAGTACAATTAATCAATTTCATATTCTGTTTGTTTATTTATATCAAAGTTATTACATGTAAATCTGTATCTACATACTTAGCTGTCTTATTCTCCATTGATATTCCGGTCGTTCTGCTATTGTTTCAGATACATAAGCTAACTCCCAGTTTTCTACCATTCTTGTTGATTCTATAAAAATAAAACAAAATGATTTATTAATGACTGCAAAGAACAAGGCAAAATTACAAACAAGAGGCTTTAGTTATGAACTGGTTGATTACAAAAGAAAAAAAAAATCTTCAATTTGAGTAAATGTTGTTAATGCCATTATAGTAAGTTGAGTAATTGTTGTGTAATGGCAAGAGAGTAACTTGAGTGAGTAATTGTTGCTTAATGGCAAGAGAATAATTTGAGTGAGTAATTGTTGCTTAATGGCAAGAGAATAATTTGAGTGAGTAATTGTTGTTTAATGGCAAGAGAATAATTTGAGTGAATAATTGTTGTTTAATGGCAAGAGAATAATTTGAGTGAGTAATTGTTGTTTAATGGCAAGAGAATAATTTGAGTGAGTAATTGTTGTTTAATGGCAAGAGAATAATTTGAGTGAGTAATTGTTGTTTAATGGCAAGAGAATAATTTGAGTGAGTAATTGTTGTTTAATGGCATGAGAATAACTTGAGTGAGTAATTGTTGTTTAATGGCAAGAGAATAACTTGAGTGAGTAATTGTTGTTTAATGGCAAGAGAATAACTTGAGTGAGTAATTGTTGTTTAATGGCAAGAGAATAACTTGAGTGAGTAATTGTTGTTTAATGGCAAGAGAATAACTTGAGTGAGTAATTGTCGTTTAATGGCAAGAGAATAATTTGAGTGAGTAATTGTCGTTTAATGGCAAGAGAATAATTTGAGTGAGTAATTATTGTTTAATGGCAAGAGAGTAACTTAAGTGAGTAATTATTGTTTAATGGCAAGAGAGTAACTTGAGTGACTAATTGTTGTTTAATGGCAAGAGAATAACTTGAGTGAGTAATTGTTGTTTAATGGCAAGAGAATAACTTGAGTGAGTAATTGTTGTTTAATGGCAAGAGAATAATTTGAGTGAGTAATTGTTGTTTAATGGCAAGAGAATAATTTGAGTGAGTAATTATTGTTTAATGGCAAGAGAGTAACTTGAGTGACTAATTGTTGTTTAATGGCAAGAGAGTAACTTGAGTGAGTAATTGTTTAATGGCAAGAGAATAATTTGAGTGAATACTGACTGCTTAATACCAAGAGAGTAACTCGAGTAATTGTTGTTACCAAAGAAAGTAATTTGAGTTCAAGCTTAACTGACTTTTTTCTTATTTAACCTCAAAAGAACAATTTGAGTAATTGTTGTTTAAAAATATACACCAGAGAGTAATTTGAGTGAGTAAGTAATTGTTGTGTAATGCAAAAATTGCAATATTTCAGTTAAATCATTGCCAGAAAAAGGTACATCTTAATAAGATGATAATTAATACTATTACTCAACCAACAGTTTGCACCAATATTGGGGCCGTTGTGACGGTAATCGTATGGCAGTTGGATTTACAACTACCTGTGAAATCAGTGCCTATCACCACTAACGTTGTGAGTTCGAATCCTGCTCAGGCGAGTTGTACTCAACACAACATTATGTGATAAAGTTTGTCAGAGACTTGGTTTTACTTGCTGCAGGTTGGTAGTTTTCTCTGGGTACTCCTGATTCCTCCACCAATAAAATGGACCACCTCGATATAGCTGAAATATTGTTGAAAGTTGTGTTAAACACTGTGAACCAACCCAAACCATTTACTAAACCAACATGCTGAACCAATGTTTATAATGCTATAATACTATATAGCTCATTGAAATAACAATCCACAGGTAGACATGCCTCTAAACACATTCTACTGACTCTGAGACAATCAAGGGAAATTCAACAAATATCAATGTTACTGATTGTGAATAGAACCCATGATCTTCTCAAGTTCTATACTTTAAGCAAGCATGTTAGCCATAGCACCGCACTGAATCAAGACAATAAAAATGTTAATAATTCAGACAATATTTACCATAGACTACAATATTAGGTACTCTGTTAATAATTCAGAAAATATTTACCATAGACTACAATATTAGGTACTCTGTTAATAATTCAGACAATATTTACCATAGACTACAATATTTGGTACTCTGTTAATAATTCAGACAATATTTACCATAGACTACAATATTAGGTACTCTGTTAATAATTCAGACAATATTTACCATAGACTACAATATTAGGTACTCTGTTAATAATTCAGATATTTACCATAGACTACAATATTAGGTACTCTGTTAATAATTCAGACAATATTTACCATAGACTACAATATTAGGTACTTTGTTAATAATTCAGACAATATTTACCATTGACTACAATATTAGGTACTCTGTTAATAATTCAGACAATATTTACCATAGACTACAATATTAGGTACTCTGACATCTTGTGGTTTAAAACTTTCTGCTGATCTTCCATCTCCTAGAGTTGTACTCTGCTTGACCATTATCTAATCTGTAATAACATTGTATTTAGTATATATATACTTCATGTGAAAATATACATGTAATTCATTTATCAGTTGTTTGGTTTTTGTTGAAAAATACAAAAGAGTTTAAACTTATCAGTTATCAAACAAATATTGCTACTTTTTATTTTGTGTGTGTGAATTTTTAACGTTTCCATTGAATATTAAGCTTGTCAATGACTTGCGTCATGTCGGTGGTTTTCTCCGGTTTCCTCCACCAATAAAACTGACCGCCACAATATAACTGATTTATTATTGAAAGTGGTATTAAACACCATAACCCTAACCCTAACAGGGTGTGGGATATTTTTTGCTATATGCGTACGGCACATTGTGTAGCCATTGTAGGGTAGTATAAAAGTTACTACATTGTTCTATTCAAATATTGTCCGTAATACCTGAGCAGGGTAGACAGACGTAAAATCCTCACAAACTATTCAAATATAAAAAAAAAAACTTCCAAGCCTGACTAGCTGTGTTGTTATTTGTGTCTATTGTTACTTTCATCAATGACAGCTAGCCTATATCCTGACTACCAGATTTATTAGGGCGAGGAACATACAGACACATATTACGAACTGACAATGAAACCCAAAGCCCCCAGATTTTGGTAGCTCGTGTCTAGAAACCTCAACTCTTGAGGTGGTTTACATATTCAATGCCATGCGAGCCCTCGTTGTTGGTTTTAAGTATGTGATCAGTGACCTTAACTGTGCTGGTTTTGTTCATGGTGTTTAATGCCACTTTCAACAACATTTCAGTTACAGTACAGCTCAAGGCATAGTCTGATAAATGCCAGGTATGCCTCCAATACCTGGCATACCTGACATGAAGTCATAAAACTGGACCTCTGTGGTTATCTAATATACAAATCATAAATTAATCATTAATGAAGATATTTTTTGGTGAAGCCACAGGTAAAATTTCCCTGTTCACCTGGGCAGGTAGAAAATACATCTACAGGAAATGATTATTAATTAGTGTTTTATAACACACTAGGATGTACAATGTAATACAATTGAGAAATTAAAATTGAAATATTTCTTTTTGAAAAAAAAAAAGATATCAGAATAAATAGGAAAATATTTGTAAAACTTAAATTATTTGTAGTAAAGAATAATTAATATTATTGTTTTTTGTCATGAAATTGTAAGACATTGAACTGAAAATTTAAAACAGTGCATAATAGCATGCATAAAGTTGTAATTTTGTAGATGTTCCTTTCATTTGCATCAATTTATGCAGAAAAAATATTTGCATTTAAAAAAAGATAAACAAAATATGAGAGGCTCAGAAATTTAAATTATGAATTTACACATGTCAGTTTAAAAAATAACTTAGTTATATTTTAGCTTACATAAAATATAGTTTTGCAGTCAAAATTCAAACCTTACTGGATACATTTGAAAAATCAAAATTTATTGATAATTCATTAATTGTGTATATTGATAATTGTGTAGTTATGTGATCATTTCTGTTAATTACATAATTTTCTATGACAAAGGCTATGTAATTACAGATTTTCATAGATATATAGATGAATTACCATTATCCTCTATAAAGGAAGTTTCTCATGTTCCAAGAGCCGACAGAATATTGTTCAATAAACAACTCTTTACATATTTATGACACTCACTACTGCATTTACAGGAAACAATTAAAAATTAATTTTATATGGATTGTAAATTTATGACAAAATATTCTTGCATAAAAATGTTTTAAGTTTTTTTTTTACATGTTAAAAATGGCATTGTCATTGTGTTTTGCAAAATTAAAAATTAAATTAATTTTTATATCATGTTTATTGACAAAAGTTATCAAAATAGTTTCAACATACAAGTGCTATCAAAACAAATTAGATGATGATTAAAGGAATTAGTACCAGATTGCCGAATACCATATTGCCGATTCCATTTTGCCGAATCCCATATTGCTGACTTTTGTTAAAAATGACAAAATTTCATCATATTATTTTTTATTTAAAAAAGTAACATTGATGATGTGTACATATTTTATTGAAAGCAGTAATTTTTCGCACAATTTTCATTAGAAAAATCATAATCAAATGCATACTGATTGTTGAATAGGAGATGCCGATACTCATTACTCAAACAATTGAAGAACAATGGAAAAAAAACTACAAAGTAAGTAAATGGTTTTTTTTTAGAGTTTCACTAACTAAGAAAGAAAAACAATGCCGAAAATTGTCGTTAAATAGCAAATTATTTAGAACTGATTGATGATTTTGGTAATCTAAAAATGAACTAAAATGTAGTACTATACCCACAATATCCAAGCTAGGTGATTATGGTAGATTTTAATAAATGATCGACAATTAATTAACTCCAAACAAATTTGGGGCGTATTTACAAAACAAAAAATGTGTATTTATTTAATTATTTTTCATATGTCGGCAATTTGGGAATCGGCTAATTGGGATTCGGCAAACTGGGAATCGGCAATTTGGGATGCTACCGATTAAAGATACTTTGTTACTCAAGTCTTTTGATTGATATTAAAAAGAAGTAAGGTAAATAATACAATTAACATTTGTTGAGGATTAATTATCATTAATGATTTGTAGGTGTGTGTAATTGGTAAAGAAATTCAAAGTACAATTAAAAATTAATTTTATATGGATTATAAATTTTTGACCAAATATTCTTCACCTAGGAATTGAATTTAATCATTACAAATATTATATGAAATCAGTTCTTAGTGTTCTTTTTGTGTAATAATTTTAGACAATTTTCTAGTAAAATTTTATTCAAATTTAACTTAATAAAAGCTAAAATTCTTCAGCACGAAAATATTGAAATGTTTGACAATTAAGAGTGTTGTTTCTAAACAAAGGACATCAAACAAATTGTCTCAGAACTTGTAAAAGTTGTTACAGCCATTCAAAATCACTAATTAATACAAATACTTTCATTTCATTAACAGTTGTAAAAACTAATTACTGCTGATATGCATATTTGTTTCTTTAACAATTAATTGTATGTCCAGTATAACACAATAATAATGAGATTTGAATATCTATATAATTAAGAATCCACATAATCAATTTTGATAAAATTAAAATGCGAAATTGTTGCAACCAAAAGATTCTTGTAGGCCATCTGCTGATTAGTTTAATTGAGATATACATGTAAATATACATGCAACTTTTATTCTTGATTTTGACCTTAACTGTTTTTAAATCCGGAAAATTTTCAATATTTGTATTTAAATTATTTTCATTGTACTAAATATATTTAAATCTTCATTTCTTGATATTTTTTAATTAAAAACATCAAAATTATATACTTTTATCTTTGTGCTGGTAAATTTAATGAAACTGAATTCAACTGCATTTTGCTAATAATTTTTCTTTTGCTTCATAATTTTTTAAGAGTTCACCTATCTTATATGGCCAATTTTTCTTTTTCCCAAAGTTTTGACTATATATGGATTCTTAGTGTATATAATTCTTTATTAAACCTACTCACATGCCAATGTCTATACTGAGTATATAAACCATAATACTATCAATTACATAAAGGTAACATAGAATCTATAGATATTATCACTGACTTACACAGCTGTTCATAATATACACATTTCAAGTTAATTCAGTCACAAGCATACAAAGAGAGATAACTGTAATATAACTTACATGTAATTGTATGTCTATGCTTGGAAAAAAACTCTTACATGAAATATGTTGTTGAAAAAAAAAATATACATATAATATCATATCACATATGATGAAAGTAATATTTAGATTTACATCATTTTTCTTACTGAATACAGTGTACATGTAGCTTAAAAGCATAATGTTGAATTGAAAATTTTGTTCTCATTTGAAATAATCCTTATCACAAATCCATATATATGGCTTAAAGTAATTATACAAATGTATTTGAAAATTGTTGATAAATATCTCCAATAAACTCTTTTCTAGTTTTATTCATGAATTGGACATTTAAACAAAAAATGAATTTCATCCTCTGCCAAATAAAATGAACAAGATTGACAGATTATCTCGATCAATTCAAGGTATATGAAATGTTTCTGCTTTTCGCAACATTAATTTTACATATTCTATTGTCAAAATAATGACAAAAGTACCAGACCCATAGTTTATGGTTAAAGTTATGGTGATTAACACCACTTTCAAGTCAACAATATTTCAGTTATATTGTGGCAGTCAATTTTATTGGTGGAGGAAACTGGAGTACCTGGAGAAAACTTAACCGATCTGTCGCAAGATGAGATGTAATTCAAAGTGGAAGGTTCATTTCAATTTGTATTTAGTCATGTTATTTTACCAATTTCTTCTTGATTATAACATTTTTTTTTACAGCACTCCAATATTTTCAAAAACTTATATTGTGCACATTTCATTAATCTTATATTGGCAGCTGCTGAAATTTACCAAGCTGCTAAAGACCTTTACTAAATAAAATATCCCAAGTCTAATTTTTACAGAAGAATGCAATGTTGGAGTCACAGACACTTGTCTTGATCTACATATCTTTACTATCAACATGAATATACAATGTACATGTAGATATATTCCTATGATATATCAAATATACATTGATCGACACAAGTGGGCTTGGAGTCGTTATATGTGCTATTAAATAATACTATGCCTAAATAAATGCTTGAAATATTAAATTGACTCGATATTGTTCTGTATAACATGCATTAACTGTGAAGTTGTGACGAAATGTAGGATTTGAACTGACAAAATCAACAGAATAGAATAGTTGTTTATCAAAGAAGAAATAGTATGGAGTTGTTTATCATAAAATATCCAAATGAACAAATATTAGTCATTACAAATATATGTTCACAAATTTATCTTTCAGCATATAGATGACAATAAAATATATTTTTTCTTAATTAAAATTACTTTTCTTTGATTAATTATAATATTTATTTTAAGACATCTATCTTGTCATGTTTACCAGGACCTACATGTAGTAGCCTAATTAAGACCACTAAACTTTGAACTGTGTCCCTGAAAATTTTCAGACAGTAGCCCATGTGGCGGGCGTGACTTTTTACCCAAATACATGTACATCATAAAATCGTATTCATTGTATTAGTTAAAGGTTCTATATGAATTATTTTTCATAAAAAAATTCAAATTTCATAACTTTGTCACAAGAGTAATCAAAATGATCATTTATAACTATTATAAACATCGATACAACATGGCCGCTTTCAACAAATACAAATGTACCCAAACACACTCAAAATTCATATGGTTACTGGTATGTCATACTATGTGTAATACATACAACAAATATATTTCTTTCAACACTCTTTTAGTTATTTTATTTATTTATCTTATTCCTTTTCTTCCTTTTTAATATGAATAAAAATATATATGAAAATGGGAAATGATCAGTATGCTCCTTTTTTTTCAGTGATTAGACATACCACTTGCTCATATAGCAATCGCCTTAAATCAACTGCACAAGTTTTAAAAAGACTAGAATTGTTTTCAGTATCAGAATTTCTGTAAAAATATAAAAATAATTTATAAACATGTATATCAGACTTTTGAATGGCAAAATTTTAATGTATATTTGGGTATACTCGTGATTGCAAGCGACCCGACCGAGATCGGGATCGTTTGATATTGTCCGTAAAAACCTGACTATGTTGTTGAAATTCATGAAAAAATAACGATAGAGGAGCTAATAAATCATTAATTATTCATAAAACATCTCAAAATAATAGAAATAATATAATTTGAAGCTGTATTTGGGTAAAAAGTCACGCCACCATGTGGCTACTAAAATTTTGAATATTTCATTTCCAAAGTCAGTTGCTGGATCTCAAGAATTTTGGCTGCGCTACTGATATTATTTTAGGAAGTCAGGTTGGCAATTGCAGCCAAACTACTATTAACTATGCATTTTTCTGAAAGATTTTCCTAAGAATTCATTAAAAAAACATTAAAATCAGATAAACAGTAAATGCTCCATACCCCCAAAAACACACTATTTGGAACCTTTATATTGCCATTCTTCTTAGCTTCTTCTTCCGGGTATAGTGCAAAACCAATAAAGTAATCTCGCACTTTGGGACTTTTATTTGGAAAGGGGTAGGTATACAATCTCCACAATCAAGCCCTAGGGTTATGGATCAACGTGTTGAAAAAGTCAGTATTCTAGAACGAACGTGAATATATTGCATAGAAAACTATTGCGTCTACAGACGGAAGATCACAGGCACTTGTTTCTATCCATGAGAAGATCGACTAATGCATAAGCAAAATCGATCTTCCCATGGATAGAAACAAGTGCCTCTGCCAGGCTGTACGGAAGTCTAGACCAGATCACAGGGCCTTGTCACTATCCAGGTAAATATACTATCAATGTATAAACATATATATGTTTATACATTGATAGTATATTTACCTGGATAGTGACAAGTCCCTGTGGACCAGATGACGACGTCAAAAATGACAGACCCAAAAAATAATACGACTGAAAAATTATTGCCGTTGTATAAAAAGTTATCTAATATATGGTTTGTTATGTTAAAGTATTGTATTTAGTCTTTTAGATACCTTTTAGTAGAACTTGTTTTTCCCTATGACATCCCCTGGTTTTGCTTGGTATTATTTATCGGTTTTCCACATTCTAAAAATAACATTTGTTTCTATCGATTATCCCCCTTTCTAAAAGAAAAACAACGAATCCGTTCAGGACAAAACAAAATGTCCGGATGAATATGAAAAAGCTACTGTTACAAAATTTTTAACTTCTGTTCTTTGTTCTGTGCCTTTCGTTGACAAATTTCCTGGAAATTCCAAATATCACATTTCTGAATACATTGATATGAGTTTTAATATTGATTCAGACACTGTTTGTGTACATGTACATGTATGTGGAAACACTAGTACTGCAGCATCTGAATGGACTAGCACAGACAAGGTATATGTGGATACACTGAAGCATCTGAATGGACTAGCACAGACAAGGCATATGTGGAAACACTGAAGCATCCGGAATGAACTAACACAATTGTGTATATTTGAGGCAGGATTGATGCTCTGTAACTGCACGACCACTTTCCATTGTGAGAAAGTACATTTGTAAATCACTTTTTTAGGTTTGTTACTTGTCCCATTATTTCTGTTTTCTTGGGGAGAAGACTCGGCTGGCTTGAGTAGAAACCTTCACGATATCAAAGTACAAAATGTATGTGTAGAAATATCATCAGTTTCTGTTTTTAGCAATACATGTATGTTCTCTACTTCATACAACAAAATTTGAAACTTCTGAGGATCTGAAATTTTTAGACAAATAATGTGGTTCTGTTGAAAGTGGTGGTACACTTTTGTACTGAAATGATGAAGAAAAAAAACCGCCGCCGGAACGTGCCGAATCATCAAGAATCCCCGATTGCAAGAATATCACGTTGATCGATCTGTCCCACTTTGTTTACTTAAATGAGCTAATCTTTCTTTTAATGAGATTGTAGTAAAGGAACTACCGTTCCTCACTCACTAGGGTTGTCAACAAGAGACGGGGGGACCAAGGGCATTAAGGAAGACATCCAGATCGTCTATAAGAAATAGAACTAACATGTTCTTAGTTTTCTTGAGAAATCGAAGGAGCAGAAGAATTGAAATGTTTATCAACCATACTCTTGGTAAAAATTTGGTTTCAAATAAATGGTAGAAGCAGACCTCTTACCGTTGTTAAAGTTTACATTTACTCCGACCTCATTCCGCTCTTTTTGTAATGGTAAGACAAACACAGTGTCGGATTAAGGCATGTGTTTTATGGCCTTCAGAATATAGGCCTATATGATTTAATAAGCCATGTATCTTCATTGAGTGAACAATTATATATGTCTAATGTTGATCTTGTTTCATGAACATGGCCAAACTTTCGTTAGCTAAATATACATTTGTATGTGGATAATATCTCAATCGATGACGGAAACCATATGACTTTTCGTAAAAAAACAAATTAATTAAAAAACAACAATTATATATTGGTCCATTAAAGACATTCAAAAGAGTAAATGTATTTTTGGTAGCGCATTTACAAAATATTTCAGAGCACCATGACAACATATATGCATGTGCAAATAATACAAAGCTAATGTTTTCGAATTACAGTATATAATTTACCTTTATTGAAAACACATTATTAACTGACATACTTGCTAACAATTTTTGGTAGAAAAATAGGTTAATTATTGCCTTGTATGATCTGGGGTCCGTTGTTTAACTTGTGATTAAGCTAATCATATGATTAGCCATAATTTACATGATTCATTCCTAATCACATACTTAGCTAATGCAATGATTAAATTTTGTTGCTGAACTCTTTTTTAATCAATGTATTAACTAATCATATTTAATTTATTTATATATTGATAATATCTCAGGTGAATTCAAAACCTTATTTTTTGACAAGAATGGTAAGAGTTATGTCCCTTGATGCTTTCTAAAAATAAATGTGAACATATTTTATTTAGAGCAATTAGTAAAATGGTTTCTCAAGAGGTTAATTTATATCTAGAATATCTCCATGATCTCTGTCGAGTTCGAAAAACGGAATTATTAAAAAAGAATTTTAAGAGCTATTTATCTTCAAGTTGTAAATAATAGAGTGAAATTCATTTCATAATTCATGCAGTAATTGAACCATGCAGTATATCAATGATTTTATTACAGTAATCAAATATCTAACACCACGATATGAGGGGGGTGCTAGGGTTAAGATTATGGTGTTTAACGTCACTTCCAACAATGTTTCAGTTCTATCGTGGCGGTCAGTTTTATTGGTACCCGGAGAAAACCACCATAATGTTGTATTAAGTACACATTGCCTTGAGCGGGATTCGAACCCAAAATTTTAGAGTGGTGATATGCACTGATTGCACAGGTAGTTGTACACGAGTTTAGGTTTTAAGTGATACAATAAAGGTCAAAGGGCAACCACGATTGTGCATCTCTTATTCTTTATACGATTTTGCATAAGTATCCATTGATTTAAATTTTGAATTACAATATGGGGATTGTATTATAATGGCTGATGTTGGTCGCCATTGGATATATGCTGTATTAATGGGTACTAATCAATAATGTATGCACACAGAGCATAGGCAAGCATATTGACATGTAAGGAAATTTTAATTTCTAGGTAGGAATTGATTCTTAGAAATCAATACATTGGTATTTTATAGGTGAAACTGAGAAAGGGAAACACAACAGACATGAAGACGTTCCTTGTGTTTATTATTGTAATTTGTGTTGTTTCGGTGTCGTGTTCCACTATTTCAGCAGACATGCGTCTTGAGAACAACGTATTTTTCACTTACGGTGGGATTAAGACGTTTTTTGTGTGTGGGATGTTGTGCTTACAATCATCAAGGTTTGTATAACAGAAAGTATTATTATTATATTATTATTATTATATATAAGATGGAAACATTTACGTTGTTTCACATACGTCAAGATATATTAGGGGGTTTGGATTATGGTATTTAACGCCACTTTCACTAATATTTCACTTACATCATGGCGGTCAGTTTTAATGGTGGAGGACACCAGAGAAAACCACCGCCATGCTACAAGTAAATGACAAACTTTATCACATAAAGTTGTATCGAGTTTCTATTGTGCCCCAGGTGTATCCTCTTTCCTTTATTTCATTTTCAATGGTGCGTCTTCATGTTGTTTTTGGTCTTCCTCTTTTTCTTTTCTCTTCTGGTGTCCATCTTAGGGCTACCTTTGTCATGTCTTCGGATGATTTACGTAGAACATGACCAAGCCATTTCCATCTCTTTTGAATCAACAAAGTCTCCATGTCCTTGGTGTTTGTGATGTCATGCAGGTCTTTGTTGGAGATTTTGTTATGGAAGCTGGAGAGTCTTGATGTCTTTATCAGTCATTCTCCAGCACTCCGAGCCATATACTATATATAGACTGTCTCTGTATATGCTTTCAAAGGCTTTCTCAAAATCTACAAAATTAACAAGTAATTTTCTCTGCCACTCATGGCACTGTTCTAAGATGTTTCTGAGGACAAATATGTGGTCTATGCAACCTCTACCTTTTCTGAACCCAGCTTATTCTCGTCGTAGTTTCTTGTCCACAGCTTCTATAATTCTTGATATTAAACTATGCAGAATACCTTACTCGGAATGGATAGTAAGGTGGTTCCTCTCCAGTTGTTGCAGTTAGTCAAGTCTCCTGATTTTGGTATTCTTATGATGTTACCTTCAGACCAACTGTTAGATATAACAGCTTTTTCCCATATTTTGTGGAATACTGGGTGTAAAGTATCCGCTGCAAGAACTGGATCTATCTTTAAAAGTTCTGCATTTAGTTGGTCTGTGCCGGGTGCCTTCTTGTTTTTTCAAACTTTTAATGGCTTTCTGTATTTCTAGTCTTGAAGGTGGATCTGTATCTATTTCTAGGTCCATTGGTGCTTCAGAAATAAATGTAAGTTCATCCGGATCTTTTCGGTTAAGAACTTCTTGAAAATGTTCCTTCCATCTTAAATATTGTTCTCGTTCTGTTGTTAGTATATTGTTGTTTTTGTCTTTAATTGGCATGTTTACTTGAGCTTTTTTACCACTTAGTTATTTAGTTACTTGGTAAATCTGTCCCATTCTTTGATTTGAAGCTGCACTTTCTGCTTCTCTTGCTAGGTCTTTTATAAAATCCCTCTTGTTCTTATGTGTTGCTGTCTTTACTTTCTTTTTGCATTCTGTACATTTTGTTCTTAGCTTTTCTTTAATTCTCTCAGAGTGTGTTTGACATATTTTGTTGTTCACTACTTTTCTTTCATCAATCAATTTCCAAGTTTCAGGTGTTATCCATTCTTTGTGTACTTGCCTTTTAAATCCTAGTAAATTTTCACTGGATTCACTGTAGATCTTGTGTATTTGCTGCCGTTCTTTATTTCCAGTTTAAACTCTTGCTGAATTTTGGGTCTTGTAATTTACCAACATCAAATTTTCTTTTCACATTTACATGGGTAGACGACTTTTTAAGTTTAAGCCTGATGTTTGCTACTACTAGATGGTGGTCACTAGCAACATCCGCACCCCGCATAACACATACATCCTGCAATGATCTTCTCCACTTTCCATTGGTAAGAATATAGTCTTATTTGGGTCTTGTCCATACCATTTGGAGAAATCCATGTCAACTTATGTATTTCTCTATGAGGGAAGATAGTACCTCCTATTACTAAATTGTTGGTTCCACACAAGTTTACTAAGCGTTCACCATTGTCGTTGATGTTGCCACAGCCGTATCTTCCCATCACTCTTTCATTCCCGGTGTTTTCATTTTCAGCTTTGGCGCTTAGATCACCCATCACTATTGTTACGTCATGTTTTGGTACTTTTTCTATCTCAGATTGTAGAGCTAGATAGAAATCTGTTTTCTCTTCATCATCTGCTTCATTTGTCGGAACATAGCATTGAATGATGGTTAGTTGTCCCTGTTCTGCTTGAAAGCGAGTTCTTATTATTCTTTCGCTTACAGGTGCATACTCTAACATTGCTTTTGTTACATTTCTGTTCATTATAATAGCTACTCCACCATGGTGTTTCTCATCATTTCTACCTGAGTATACAATTGTTTCTCCTGTACTTGTTATTCTTTTACCACACCCAGTCCATCTACATTCACTAATTCCTAGCAGATGGAGTTTGTATGCTCTCATTTCTCTTATGACTTGAGCTTGTTTTCCTGTTTCATGCATTGTTCTTACATTCCAGCATCCTATTTAAGTTTTGTTCTCGTGTTCAGAATACTTTTCATGTTGCCAGCTTCCGTATGGCTTTCACTGACATCATTCATGCTTGTAGATGTCTGTTGGTACTCTGATCTTCCGAGATGAGCTAAGTTGTTTTTTTGTCCTCGTTTCCGTAACTGCATTTTTTATGAGACGAGATAGTTGGTCTTGTGCTCAACCCCCTACCTGGAGGGCCAGTGGATTTGGTATCAAGGTTCCAGTCCTCTAGATCTGTTGCCAACCAAGGCCTACGAGTCATGATCTGTTCGGATTTGGATAGAGTTGTCTCTCTTAGACAGGTGATCTTACTGGGCTAATGACTCCTATCTAGCCACAACTATTTAACCATAGATGGGACAAGGTTGATGAGTGCTAGGGCATGTCCACACGCTGATGGGCCTACACACTGCATCTCTAGGGCCCTTGCTGCTCTGAGATCCCCAACAGTTCAGCCTGACTTCGGAAGATGCTAGTTACCAGTGTTACCAACGTGGAGGATACTGTAGGAGTCGTGGTAATGTAGAGGCTATGTACTGGCAGGAAAGACTTACGCACTCGGCTTTCTTTTCACATAAAATATGCTAGCCAGCGGCGGTAGGATTCATTTGAATAGATCTACAGCACTAGACGCATAACATTACCCCGTGGAAATACACCACCAACACCCACTGATTGCATAGGTAGTTATAAATCACTACCACCACGACCCCGAGATATATTAAAACTTTAAAATGAAAAATAATTCACAATACATTTTAATATGATATACAATGTATATCAAATGTTCACAACCGGTTATTACCGGTTCCATCTTTGCTTAGATCTTCAACGTTGTTCCTGGGAACGTTATGCATATTTAGTATTCAGTGTAATTATTTAATTATAAATGAACGGATTTTATTTTGCAATTTCTACATATTTGAATTATATTTATGGAAAATATTCTGGACGACTCTTGGGTCTATTATTTATTAAAATGGTACTTTGACTAAAAATGCCACACCCTCAGAACAGTTCCAAAATATAATCGAAAAATCATAGATACAGGGACACAAATGATACCCCTAATACACATATACATGACCGGTCACTGCCCCACTTCATTGGTACAGGCACTTCAATAAAGTTATGGACACTAGTCAATGTTTAATCTAGGGAATAAAATATATTTGTGGTTTTTTATAAACGGTTGAATCTCAGAAAAACCTGGGTAAACTTAATCATTTTTAGTGATACTTAGTACTTAGGGGTGTTTTTAATTTTCATTTGGTAATAATTTAGGAGTGTGTTTATTCCTTTGATTTTCATCCGACTGTACTCAAATACCTCTTGTAAACTGGTGAAACCAGAAAAGTGTTCTATATTTCGCATCATGCAATGAAATAAGAGAGATCAAATTAAAGTAACCAGATCTTTCGCTAAACATTTTCTAATTTGTATAATAGCTAATAAGGGTAATAACAAAATTACCGAACTCCGGAAAGTCAAAACTCAAAAGTATATAAACAGACAAAATCAGTCAACAACCGGAAAACTGTGTAAACCACTAATACAAGTTTGAAGATACCAAAGGGGTAACCAGAAGTGGCATTTCGGAACAGGACAGACAATACAATGGTCAACTAAAAGAGACAAAAAGACAAACAATGGTCAGCACAGAAAACTAAAGATTCATTAAACAACCGGGGTAAGAGAGGAGTAAACGCATGCGCTTCAAAGGCGTATGCAGTTGGTGGCACCGTCGTGTTAATCTTGTTTTAAACTCAATGATAAGTCATGAATGAGGAAAAGGCCGGATTAATTACTACAAACGGAACATATCCGTGGTCATTTGTAACTCAGATATTCCGTAACGGTTGACCAAGTCATGGTGGGAACCGTAAACTTTAGAGTCTCTGGTCCATCCGAAATTTGACTGGAGTCTCTGGTTGTTCAAAGAAAAGTTTGAAGATACCAAACTGGCAAAGTAGAAGACGTAATTCGAAGAATGAACGACGTTGTGTTGGTCATTCTTCAGATTACGTCTTCTGCTTTGCTTGGCCAAAAGAAAAATGACAAAAGGACAACCAATTATATACAAAGTACTAACGATACACTACTAATGATCGAGCAACACGAACCTCATTAAAATACGAGGGTTACATCAGGTACTCCGGCAGGGTAAACATGTTTCTGTTCCACTAGCGCACCCGCCGTGTTACTCTTGTTAAATCCACTAAGTGATAATTATTATATTTATATTGTACAGATGTGAAGCCATTAACTTTAGATCAGAAAACAACACGTGTTTCTTTGTTGACCAGAGAGTTAACAGTACAGTGGTAGCAGATACAGGTTATGTCTACTCTGACATTGGTAACTGGAACACTGTATGTGAAGTTTTAGTTTTAATTAATTGTTTTTTTTTAAATGATATATTATGTTTAATTAATTGGGGTTTTTTAAAAAGGAAATATTCCGACAACATTATTTCTAATTAATTGGGTTTTAGAATTAAATATTCCGAATTCAGAATGAAATATGTTTTACAACATTATTTTTTATTAATTGGTTTTTAAAATAAAACATAAGAAAAAAATTATTTTTAATTAATTGCTTTTTAAAAGGAAATATTTCGACAACATTATATTTTTAATTAATCGTTTTTCAAAATAAAATATTCCGACAAAACGTTTTATATTCAATTTGTTGTATGTTCTATGATACAATTTGGCAGCCCGTAGTTTATTGGAGATGTTATCATAGGTATGTTCGTGAAAAATTAGTCCCAGTGGTGCGAAGAAAAGACCAAATAGAGCAAATATATAAAACATCCATTAGAGTAGATAATAGAAACGTAGATGTCTTTTTTCTCTCGAATAATGTTAATCAGGATTGCTAATAGCCAAAAGAGCGGAAAACCAAATATTTGGAATTATCTTGTAGCATGTTACCAAAGAGCCCAAAGGAATAGTCAATATCGGGAGAGATATGAAACAATCACACACCTGTGTAAACATTAAACTGACGTTAATTTTAATTCGTTAGTAAATAATTACAAATTTTCTTTCTACATACTATCGATCACATTGTTTATATGCGTACGTCTATCGTTAGATACCCTACCCCCACACCCAAATAAAGGGAGGCTAAGATGACATTAGATACGTTTTGCTATAGGCCACCCCCCCCCGCGCCATATAATAGCGAGAACAAGATGACATGATGATGGTGTCCGCATTGTACAAGACCAACACTTTGAATGTGGTTTCTATAGTGCTAGTTCACTGAACCAACAGTCCGCGAGTAAGCATGTCTCTCTACACGGCAATATTATTCTGATTCCAAGCAATCCAGTGTTTGGTCCTTTTTGCTCGAACCCACTGTTTACCGCAATCGACATAAGTACGCCATTCATTACACATGCGGTTCCAACAGTTTAGGTTAAGTGCGCTATGCCACAGAAGACTTATAAACAACCATGTGCATCTGTTTCACGAAATTCAATCATTGTCAAATACATGTAAAGTAAAAAGAATGAAATCACAGAAATTGTGATATCTTTTCATGCTCTTTTAGGCTATAGCTGGATTTTGCGAGACGAAACCATGTGACAGTAACTCCTTCTGTGTTCCTGGTACCAGTAACTACTTCTGTGTGGCAGCAGGTACCAGTATAACTTGACAGGGGATAAATAAAATATTAATAATACATTTAAAGATCAGAGAAATGCACACGTATAAATCAATAACAAAGAAACAAAGGCATACAAATAAGTTATACCAATAAATCAAGAAGATAAACAGTAATTGATCATTGTCCTTAACTGACATTTATGACTTCACGACGGGTACAATTAATGGGCCGGCAAATGCTTCTCATGTCGTCTCTTGGTGGAATTTGCTATGTCCGAGCTTGTCGTTTACCAGCATGTTTACTTGTATATCCTTTCGGATATTGGAGCTGGTTGGTTGGTTGGTTTATGGTGTTTAACGCCTCTTTCAACAACATATCAGTTATATCGTGGCGGTCAGTTTTATTGGTGGAGGAAACCGAAGTACCTGGAGAAAACCACCGACCTGTCACAAGTCACTGACAAAATTTATCAAATAATGTTGTATCGAGTACACCTCGCAAATAACGGACTTTGTAGCTGGATTTTTTCCAGATTGGCAATTTTATTTATATATCCAATCTGACCTTGGTATTGGTTTGTATCCGATTCGTCACATGTTTATCACTTTTGGCAGTGGATTGTTTTGTATCCGGATCGTCCTCTTACTTGTATATCTCTCCTCGCTGTGGTACTGATTTGTATCTGACTCGTGAATCTACTTGCCTATTCCTTTGTGACTGTTGTACTGGTCTGTTGCGGATCGACAATTCACTTTTATACCTCTAATAGTATGAACGGGTTGTATTCGGATCGTCGTCTTATATCTGTATATTCTTTCTGACCTTAGTACTCTGTACTCGTCTTACGACAGGCATTTGGGTGTTAATAAAATGAGAAAATGTGATAGTTAGTGTTCTCTATAAATAAATAAACGTACGAGATAACCGAAGGGAAAATCAAGAATTAACAATCCACAGACAATGGCAGCATTGAGCAACAAGACACAGAACGAAGACAAGCAAATCACAACACCACACAGAAGCTAAACAGATGAGCAACACGGATCCCATAAAAAACACTGGTGGTGAACCCAGGTGCTCACAAAGGGTAAGCAGTTCCTGCTTCTTATAAGACACCCGTCATGTTACTTATATAGTCAAGTCATGTAAAGGCTTGTCGGTGATAGACGAAAGAAACATTGTCATTTGAGATATAGATATTTCCTAGCGGTCAACCAGTTCGTCATGACTACTGTAGACATATACATCATTATAATATGCAATAGTTTTTGTACATGCAGCTATGACATGTACACCATTGAAGCATGCAATTTGAAGATAGTCGGAACATAATACATATTGTTGATTTGAAGGAATGGATTTGAAAGGTTTACACAGCTCATTTTTCCTTAAGCAAGTTGATGCAGTCATATCGTTGTGGGTTAGGAACTGGCTTTAGATTTTAGACGTGTTCAGTATCTCTAGCAGTTGAAAATCCTGTCTGGTACTGCTAATCTGTATTTGCAATATTTTGTTTATTGGTTGTTCAACCAATGTCTGACTATCAACAGATACCGGCGAAGCACGTGTAATCTCGATGTTTCGTAACTCTAGTCCGTGATATAAAACAAGGGTGCTGTCACCTAAATAAAAACAAAGTTTGTCGAAAAACACAGCAGCCAGATAGCGTATTTTGAGTCAACTTTATCGATTGGTGTTAAGATAATACAGACAAGGGTATACATTGTAAAATATATTATAACTTTGAAAATAATTTATTCTTAACATCCACTAAATTGTAGAAGAAAGTGCACTGTAAATTAAAATGAAAACTGAAAGGTAAAATGGGTACCCAGATTGGTCAAGTAGGAGCGTGAATAAAGGAACGACTCGTAGTTACATTGCACATGAAGCAAATTGCATGTTCTGACATAACCTAAACACAAATTCTACGTTTTGACATAGCTACTTGTAATTGATTAATTAATCGTAAAATGCATTGCCTGTATAAATACAAATGCATATTTATATTTTAGCATGGGCACAATAGAGAAGACAAAGAAATGAGTGGCGGTTTGGGGAATATATCAAAGAAGGTGAATACTGACTCTAACGAGACACATTATTATATACTTTTGAACTGCTGATTTTATACTTCAATTTAACTTATTTATTTGTATTGACGTAGTTATATTTTATATAAAGAACAATAAACTTATTTATATTGTATATTATATTTATGTTTATATGTATACCTTAATACAATGTAGATAAAGTTTGTCAGCATCTTCAGACAGGTCAGTGGTTTTCTCCGGGTACACCGGTTTCCTCCAAGAATAAAACTTACCACCATGATATAACTGAAATGTTGTATTGTTGAAAGTGGCGTTAAACACCATAAACCCCACTCTAACACAATATACAAATACAAAATGCAACACAATTGCCAAAAGAACAAAGACAAAACGACAAGCAATGATATACAAAACACAAGACAGAAAACTAAAGATCGAGCAACACGAACCTCACTAAGATAAGGGATGAATTCAGGTGCTCCTGAAAGAGTAAGCAATTTCTGGTGGTAGCATCGTGTTATTCGTATTACAAACCGGTGATAAGACATGAATGAAGAAAGGACCTACTGGTTGTGATTACGAATACACAACATATCAATGGTCATTTGTGGTGCAGGTATTCTGTGTACACGTGTAACCATCAGTGAAATAGTTGATCCCTGTCCAGTCTCTGAACTCAGTTCAATTAGTGAGAAGCTGTATATATATATATATACATTTGTATAAATGAACATCAGAGACTATCAATTATTACGCTTAGAAATAAATTTAAGCTTTTACTGCTGTCCATATCCTCTTGTTCACAAAGGACTGAAAGTATCAATCAGCGGAACAGCCAGTATATCCATTCATTATAATGATGTAGTTCGTACTCGTTCGATGCCGTGAATGGAAAAGCTATAATATATTCCAAGAAAAAAAGAGTTTGAAGATACCAAAGGGGCAATCAGAATCCGTAAATCGAAGAAGAACAGACAACACAATGGCCAAAAGAAAAGGGACAATCGGACAAACAACGATCTACAAATCATACACATAAAGCTAAAGATCGAGTAACACGAACCCAACTAAAAACCGGGGGTGAACCCTTCGTAACATCAATCTGATTTATGTATTATCATGATTATGTTGGTTTAACAGGACTGACTACTTAGTCGTATGTAGAATTGACGATTAAAGTACGTTGTCATAAGAAGACAGTGTAACGGTCAGTAAAATAGACCAAAATTCTCGGTAAATTCAAAGCAAGGAAGGACTCATTATCGGAACTGTCTATGATAAAAAAAAAAGAAAAAAAAAAAAAAAAAAAGGGGGGGTTGACAAACGTACAAATGTACAACGAAAGACAACTCTTGATAATTTAGTTTTGAATGTCAAACAATCATTTTTATACACTTAACAGATTTAATATGTAAATCCCAGTTGCTAATATTTTGAACAAATATTTTCTTTAATTAAAAAAGAAAATCAAATGTAATTCCATGATTGCAGTTGTATCTATGACATGCTTTGTATTTTTGTGAAATTACATGCACACACAATACTACTTTTTAAAATAACAGTGAAATTTAATACCATAACGGTTAAAATTAAAAGGTGAAATAAAGGATTACAATAAAACAATGAACCGATAACTCTTGTTGACACGCATGGTAAACATTCAAAGACGCTTATATTCATAACAGTAATTAATTGTGTACAAGTGTGTGGATAAAAAAATAAACAATAGTGTAACGAAAACATATTTTAGTATATTTAATTGAAATGTATAGGACTAAAAATGGGTTGCGGAACATCAAAAGATAGCCAGGTAAGAAAAAAATGAATATTTCAATTATTTTTTTTTTAAATCCATTAAAATTTGGTGTGGCTATCATATGTTTTGGGAGATAGGGTTGGGTGTATTTACTGTAGAATGAAAGGGTCGGAAGAGGAATGAACTCTCACAAAAGAAAAATGTTTCGTTACTTTCATTCAATCAACTTATAATTTGAATTTGACAACTGAATATTTGAATTTCCAAATGTAATGACAAAACAATCGGTACTTCACATATTTTGTAATGAAATACCTCTAGATTTATATATAAAGTAATTTATATTATATCTATGTTGTATTGTCCTCTGATAAAATCCAAGATTTATCTTATGATGTGTTTAGTTTTATATAGTATGGAATGAAAACATACTATTTATCTAAATACAAATAACCACATCTTCATTTCTTTGTCAAAAACTGAATATATTGATTAATACAGAATACCAAAATGATATAATGTTAAAAAACAATTGTTATATAACTAAAACAAGTATTGTCTTAAAACTAGTACGCGGCACACCGTTTGTGACAACCAAAAAAAAAATGAAATATAGCATTATATATGTGTTTCAAGTATAAAATAATCAAGAGTTCCACCCTTGAGCAGTTCTTATTACAGACGACTGTGGCATGAAATGACATCCCACTTTTTTCATTTTCTTCTTGTATTTCTATTTTCAATAAATTTCTTGATGATTCCATCTATTTTTCCTTTATTTAACCTGTTGTTGTCCATATCCATACAATCTTATGGTGAAAAACAGCTTACAAATACCATACCTTTGCTGTTATCTGAGTGTTCATGGGTTTAGCTAGAAAGCAATCGTTGTTTTTCCTTTTGTACTTTTTCTGTTGGCCATTGCATTGTCTGTTCTTCTTCGATTTACAGATTCTGATTACCTCCCTTTGGTATCTTCAACTACTCTTCTTGTATTAATCGCAGGCATGAAATACCTTCCAAAAAGGGTGAAAAAAGGCTACACTGCTCTTTATAATGATGCTAAGGACCAAAATACAAACATGTTAATATAGAGGATGTTAAAAATATTATTACCCCCAGAGCAACAAAATTTTACAGAATTCAAGTCAACAGACGGCTCCGATATTACCATTATGATTATTCCACACCTTGATTATAATATTACAACCGCCCCTGCGCACAATGTATGGACTTTATATTTAGGAGATATATAACTGTATTGTATTTGAAAATTTCACGGCATCAATTGGCTATTTGATGGTCGTAAATTGAGTTTACTGGCGACGCGTTAGCGGAGCCAGTAAAGGGATATTTGCGACCATTAAATCGACAATTGACGTCGTGAAATTTTCAAATACAATACAATTATCTTCATTCTAATGTAATCATGTGTATATATATGTGCATTGCCACATTATTGACAAGATGACGTAAGCGGTAATAAAAAAGGAAATCTCATGACGTTTCAACCGTGGAATTGATACCGTGAAAATTACAGCATTGTTCAATCACAAACCAGGAATATTAAACAACTACATTAGAATTCAGAACTAATACCCTACTCCCGAGGTTGCTGTTTGCATTCAGACATTTTACATCGTCACCATATTCTCAATACTAAACTGTTAAATCAAGGATTTTTAAAGAATCGTCTCATCTTATTTTTCAAAAAAAACAACTTCGGAAGATATCAACAGATTGTTAAGAAGTAAGATCTCACTTGCGTACAAATGACGAGGTTAAAGTTGACTATTGTTTTCCCTATTATATCTTTCTGATGGATTGTGCACTATCTGACTTATATAATAATGCTGATTAAGACAGCCAGTTCTCTTTTATGGAAATAATGTCATACATACAGGGCCTTCAAGAGAAATTTTGCAATGCGGAACAAGACTGCTTTGGGGCCCCGGGGACAGACTGAGATTTGAGGTCAAATAAAACCACTGCTAAACTTTCATAAATGCTTTATTTCCTGTGCAACCGAATGTCCAGCTAACATATCTAAACAAACTAAAAATAGTGGAAAATACCAAAAAAATATGAAAAAATAAAAATAAAATGTCTATGGCTAAGACAAAGGGGCCCTTCAGAGATTCACGGGCCCTTTCTTGGCTCTCCGGGCCCCAGACCGATGTACCGGCTGAACCTCCCTCTCATAGGTCCTGCATACATATGATAACTTGTGTGTCACTAACGAAGATTTAAGAGAGTTACAGATTAGGACTTAGCATTTACAACAACGTTACTCACACAGTTATATGGGAGGACAGACATTTTAACCACAAGCCCAAAACTCTTGCATGACCGCATCATTTCAAATTTTGACCTACAAAAATAGTTAAACCCTGACACTTTATATTGATACAAGCCAAGAAAATGAGCGGTTATGTATTTGGGTGTTAGTGTTATTGACAGTACCGGATTTAGGACAAATGAAGCCATGTGCCAGCTAAGTTATGAGGCCCCTTACCTGGGCCCTGAAGGACTGGGTAGACCCGGAGTCATAGAGTAAACCTTCCCCCATAGTAGATTAACCCCCCGGAAGATTTACTATATAGTATTTATTCCGCATAGTAAACCTTCCTACGTACTCAAATACTGCAAAATGGCTCCGTACATTTTTTTTTAACCTTTTAATCATAACCGGATATAATTAATGGTATATAACAATTAAAATTAACACGATTAAGGTGTTAAATTCCGAATCAATAGTAATTATCCGGATTAAGGGGGAACATTTACTATATAGCAAAATAACCGGGGGAATGATCGGCTATGGATGGGGGAATGTTTGCTATATAGTACATTTTCCCCGGGGGGAATATTTATTATATAGTAAAGTATCCGAGGAGAGGGTTTACTATGTAGCAAATATTCCGAAGGTTTGCTATGCGGAAGGTTTACTATACGACACCGGTAGTCCTACACAGGCAGTCGGGCATACATGCTCAGGAAATTCTAAAATTTAAAATTGCACCACATAAGCAAAAAACCATCGTAATTTTTTTGGCAGGAAGATGGGTCCCCTGACTAACGGGGCTCTGTGCTAAAGCACACCTAAGCACAATGATAAATCCGGCACTGGTTATTGATTTGGCTCTGTTTCTACCATTTTTCGGTCAGATTGTGGAACTGCTCCGACAGTGCAGTATATATTTTGTTTTTAATTTTATTCTATAAAAGTAAAATATAATGGAATCTTCTTACATCATGTGGCCATGTATACAAATAATCCCCATTTTCATAAACATTACCGTTCATTTCTTTGTTTGTGGAATGCAAAAATATTATCTCCCTTTTTCTTATTTCTGTGAAAGTTGTCTTTCTTTGGATGGATGGGGAAGTTATGTAATATACATATGCCTTTCTTTTTTTTTTATCGAAAGAGAGATTTGTGGACAAAGAAAGATTAAGCTATTAAATATACCTCAAAATAAATTAATATTCTAAGCCACGGTCGGGTCAAATTAACGACTATAAATTCTCGTCTAAGTATGCACAATTAGCTTAAGTTCAAAGGCTGATTGGTTCAGAATGCTGTTTCAGTATCTAACTGAGCGTGTTGGTCTAAGACAAAGCGGACAGCAACATCATCTCATCGAAATGCGGTTTGTACTCGCCAGGATATCGCTGAAAACTGCTCGCTTGGTGATAAATAAGAATCAAACACTCGCCCGCTCACTTAAAGCGGATGGTGGAGTTATCGCGATAATTATACACAAGTTGTATATTAAAGAATGAAATTCACATTCCTGTTAATGATCAATGAAGGAACCTCTCGTCCTGCAGGATGTTAAGCAATCAACAATCAACCAACAGGCAATTACAAAGCTTGTTATTGGAACGAGTGCTAATTTGTTAACTTGTGTTGTTAAAACCATACTGCCGTACTGATAGTCATTCGTGCGCAACATTTACTTCCATGTTAATTATATGACACAATATAAACAAATCGCGAGCTTTGTTAACAAAGAAATACAATGAAATACCAACACATAAAAAAGGTATTACCCATCCTGCTTTATATTATGACGAAATTAACAAAGTTGAAAAAGTTCATATCTAACACGTCTAAGCTTGTAAAATACTTGAAATAGCAACCATTATGTATGTTTGAGGCACGTTTACTGTGCTAAAGAATATAGACAATAGAAATGCAGCGTGTACTCGCCATGATATCGCTGAAAACCGCTAGCTTGTTGTTAAATAAGAATCAAACACTCGCCCGCTCATTTAAAAACGGAGTAAGAGTTATCGTTAATTATGCACAAGTTGTATATTAAAGCATGGAATAGACATTTCTGTTAATGAACAATGATGGAGTATTCTGTATAAATGTTAATTCTATGGTTAGGTTGTATATGAATAATAAGGTTCAATTGTATACCGTATTTACACAAGGATATCTGGGTATTAGTGATAGTTCGAATTTCTAAGGTTTTAAAGCACAGACATTCACACCACGTCCCCATGTGTTGGATAAGGGATGACATCTCGATGGGTGGGATGGACTGTCGGGTTAAAATATGGAAAGCATGACCGTGAAGAATAGTGGATGCCATGGCTCTTGCAAGTCAAAAACGCTTTTTGCAGACTTCGGAAGAAAGTTCATTTATTTCGTCCCTACCCAACAGTCAGTTTTTTTTAGCTTAAACATATTTTTATTTGCTAAATATAACAAATAGGGATCGGACACAAGTTTTTCTAACCGTTCCAGTGATAGTGAAAAGGTGTTGTCTCAGTTGTCATATTCATCACTCGTGTCATATCTGACACATACAAGACGGGAGATTTGGGACCATATAACTAGCTTAATTCCGACATATTTTATTGAAATACCTGTGTCAAGCCTTGAAAGTGGACGGGCATGTATATGGGGTTGGGGTATCGATTTTGCCTCTTTGTACGCTTTTTGTTGGATTTTGAAACGGTTCCGACAGTGTGGTATTTTTTTGTTTTTCATTCTATTCTGTATATATATATATATTGAACTTGTTCTCGTCCTGTATATGTAAGAAACATTTGCTGGATGTTAAACAACCAACAATCAATCACAAGTATTGTTTTTGTAACAAGTTATATAATTACCTATCGGTATGTGATAATAACTTCGAACATGTGTTGTCTAAAACCATACTATAGCTACTGTACTGATAGTCATCCATCCATAACATTTACGTCCATGTTAATAATATGACAAAGTACAAACAAAATCGTGATATTTGTTAGTCAAGAAATACAAATAAATAGCAACAAATAAAAAGGATATTACCTATCCTTGTTTATACTGCGACGAAATTAACAAAGCTAAAACGTTCATATCTGACATATCTAAGTTTGACAGACACTGGAAATATCTATAATTTAGCAACTATTGTTGACTGTTTGGTGCACGTTTACTTGGCTAAAAATATAGACAATATGTTGGTACATCAAGTAGGTTCACCTAATTAAATAAGTACACTTATATTTCATTCCATATTATATTACTATTTTATGTTCAATATTTGATTCCAACAAATA
The DNA here is from genome assembly GCA_963383655.1 of Bathymodiolus septemdierum. Classification (NCBI taxonomy): domain Eukaryota; kingdom Metazoa; phylum Mollusca; class Bivalvia; order Mytilida; family Modiolidae; genus Bathymodiolus; species Bathymodiolus septemdierum. Next base: position 19,987,604 of record OY726530.1, on the reverse strand, counting down.
TATGACCTATTTATTCTACCATAAAGACCATTAGTTATGACGAATAAAAGTAAAAAAATACCACATTGTCGGAACAGTTCCAAAATCCAATAGAAAAGAAGCAAAATCGATACAACTAACACGCATGTATACGACAGCTCACTTTCCTGGCTTGGTACAAACTCTTCAATAAAAGGTGGCGGGATTAAGCTAGTTTTATGGGCCCAACAATCCCTCTAAGTGAAATGATGCGGTCATGCAAGTGTTTATTGCATGCGAGTTAAAAAATACCACGCTTCACATATAACATACCTAAGGGAACCGAGTTGTCATAGAGAACGTTATAATATTGAACATTATACATACTATATTTTATCTTTGTGACACAGTCCTGGTGATATCTATAACATTAGTTCAATTAAATAGAGCTGATGACCACAACCATTAGCTAATTATTAGATTGTATACAAGGTTATCGTAAGACATAATAGTGAAACAACAGTCACCTTTGAACTAAAATATAATTGTCAATACCATATTTCGTCATCTGTAAAATGATAAAATACTTTTCAACAAGATGTTGACATCTCCCGAAAAAACTTCTTAAAAGATATAAGATGAGACGGCTTTTGAAAAACACTTGATTTAATAGTTCAGTACGTAGAAGACGGTGATGTTTTAATGAGTCTGCATACAAACTGCAAGCTCGGGCGTAACGTACGAGTTGTGATATATCAACTCCATAGACGGGTGCGATTGGTATATTACTATATAAGGGCAAAATTGAAGTAGTCTCTTTTGTTCTAGAATCTGGTAAAAAGTATACAATTGGTTTAAATTTTAGATAAATGAGGCAGAGGTAGCTGTTTCTGGGTTTTTTTAAATTAATATCAATTCTGTTAGAAGTATCAGTTATGATTTCCCGCTAATAGCAATGGTCTTTACCCTACATATTCTACCTGTCTAGCTAGCAGTCGGTTAAGTACGAGCATTCATGGACCGTGTTATTGTACTGTTCATGTGACCAACAGATTCTACCTTCCTAGCTAGTAGTCAGTTAATTACGAGCATTCGTTGACCCTGCTATTGTACTGTCCATGTCATCAACAAATTCTACCTTCCTAGAGCTCTAGTAGTCAGTTAACTAAGAGCATTCATTGACCCTGTTATTGTACTGTTCATGTGACCAACAGATTCTACCTTCCTAGCTAGTAGTCAGTTAACTACGAGCATTCGTTGACCCTGCTATTGTACTGTCCATGTCATCAACAAATTCTACATTCCTAGAGCTCTAGTAGTCAGTTAACTAAGAGCATTCATTGACCCTGTTATTGTACTGTTCATGTGACCAACAGATTATATCTTCCTAGCTAGTAGTCAGTTAACTACGAGCATTCATTGACCCTGCTATTGTACTGTCCATGTCATCAACATATTCTACCTTCCTAGCTAGTGGTCAATTAACTACGAGCATTCATTGGCCCTGCTATTGCAATGTCCATGTCATCAACCAATTCTACCTTCCTAGCTAGTAGTCAGTTAACTACGAGCATTCAGTGACCCTGCTATTGTACTGTCCATGTCATCAACAAATTCTACCTTCCTAGCTAGTAGTCAGTTAACTACGAGCATTCATTGATTCATTGATCCTGTTATTGTACTGTCCATGTGACCAACATATTCTACCTTCCTAGCTAGTAGTCAGTTAACTACGAGCATTCATTGATCCTGCTATTGTACTGTTTATGTAATCATCAAATTCTAACTTCCTAGCTAATAGTCAGTTAACTACGAACATTCATTGATCCTGCTATTGTGTACTGTCCATGTTTATGTCTTTTATTGTTTGTTTATACATGCATATGTATTGCAGTTGGAGATCTCATCGTCAAGATGGGAAGGTTTGAGGTGCCATTAACCGGTTTAATCCAGCAAGATTAGTGTTTATGTCCCAAACTTGGACCTGGTTTTCCAACGTCATAAGTAGTGCTTTGTATTGTTTGAGGTCAGAGGTGATTATTCGTTTTGTTGATATTGGTGGAATTGTTGACCATCACTGATTAATCCTTCTTTATCAAAATACAAAGAAATGTTATGTACTTTTTAACCCGTGAATAACAGCAGAAGTTATTTTCTGTTTTAAATGCAATCTTCGGTTTTCATATATCTATGTATGTAGTTTAGCATTTAACATTTAACTTTAGGGTGTGTGTATGTTTTTCCTCTGAGACAGAAATTTGTTTTATCGCGAAAGAAGAGTTTGAAGATACCAAAGGGGTAATCGGATAATCAATCCTTCTCCATAAAGTTAAATGATCATTCCATAAAGTCTATTATGTTAGATCGAACTCACTATCTTCCGCACTCACGGTTTTCATCCCCAATTCCACAAATTTAAAGTAATTAAAACAGCTAGATATGAACCATGTATTTTCTTTTCTTCAAATCAGTTTCCTCTGCCGATTAGATAAAAAGGATACATTTGATAAAACTGTGGCATTTATCCTCCTGAAAATTGTTCAATCAAATATTTGGAAGTGTCTCATTCTGTAGTTTTATACACTATAGTTCGTGTGTATTTACCATTACGGAAGTGAAATGCATGTTATTATTATAATCTGTTAATATTATTTAAACATTACTTGGTTATTTAAAGACTTAGTAACACGTGACTGGTTACTAAGAAGATTAGTAAATTGTTAACTGATTAACTCAGCCTGTTTAATCTCGTAGCAATACAATTATCATGACATTCTCTACGTCTGTGTATCGTATGTTGATATCAATGTGTACACGTAGCAAGTATTCATTGACCCTGCATTTCTATTAAGTTTTGTTTATTTACGCTATATGTGTGTGTTTGCGCATAGTGATGTGAAACACATATTGTGCTATGTTTTTGTTTTGTTTTTCTTCGTCTTGCGTCTTGTGTACCCTATGTTTGCCAGTTTCTCTGGATTGTCTATTTGTGATTGCCCCTTCGGTATTCTCTAATATTTACTTACCCTATGTTGTCAGTTTCTCTGGATTGTCTATTTTTGATTGCCCCTTCGGTATTCTCTAACATTTATTTACCCTATGTTGTCAGTTTCTCTGGATTGTCTATTTTTGATTGCCCCTTCGGTATTCTCTAACATTTACTTACCCTATGTTGTCAGTTTCTCCGGATTGTCTATTTTTGATTGCCCCTTCGGTATTCTCTAACGTTTATTTACCCTATGTTGTCAGTTTCTCTGGATTGTCTATTTGTGATTGCCCCTTCGGTATTCTCTAACGTTTATTTACCCTATGTTGTCATTCTTTTTTGTAATAGTATATATGTTCCTTTTGAGTGGAAAGGAATCTGTGCAGGGTTGTTTTTTTTTTAATCATTTGTTTATACGTGTATTGCTGTTGGAGATGCAGTTATTAAGAGATGAAAAGGTTGGGGTCCGATTAACCAGTTTAATTCCGCCATATTTGTGTACCTGTCCTAAACCATGACCAGGATTTCTAACATCATATGTAGTAGTCTTCATGACATTATCTACGTCTGTGTGTATCGTGTGATGATACGAATGTATACATAGAGCAAGCATTCATTGACTGCTATTGTACTGTCCATGTGTAAGTTGTCATTCTTTTTTGTAATAGTATGTGTTCATTTTGGGTGGAAATGAGTCTGTGCAGGATTGTTTTTTTTTTTTATCATTTGTTTATACATGTATTGCTGTTGGAGATGCAGTTATTAAGAGATGACAAGTTTGGGGTCCGATTAACCAGTTTAATCCAGCCACATCTGTGTACCTGTCCCAAACCATGACCAGGATTTACAACGTCATATGTCGTAATCTTCTTTTAGGTTTGATGATTTGACGTCAGAGGAGGTTGTTTGTTTTGTTGATATATTAGTAGAATTGCTGACCATAACTGTTTAAAACTTTCTTTTCATAGCAATTTTATATAAATAATAATTTTATCTTTAACAAGCTTGATAGAATTCTATTGCCTAAAAATTACATTCTCACTTTTTATCTATCGTGATTAAGTGTCATTGACCAACAGCTCAGATTGACCAAAAGAAGGTAGATTATAGTATGAATATTTATAGTAATGTTTGTGTCGGACTGTAAAATCCACATCTAGTGTGTATACACCTGCTGTACATCTGTTGTACATACACTTGCAGTACATCTATTGTACATACACTTGCAGTACATCTATTGTACATACACCTGCAGTACATCTATTGTACATACACTTGTAGTACATCTATTGTACATACACTTGCAGTACATCTATTGTACATACACCTGCAGTACATCTATTGTACATACACTTGCAGTACATCTATTATACATACACTTGCAGTACATATATTGTACATACACTTGCAGCACATCTATTGTACATACACTTGCAGCACATCTGTTGTACATACACTTGCAGTACATCTATTGTACATACACTTGCAGTACATCTATTGTACATACACCTGCAGTACATCTATTGTACATACACTTGCAGTACATCTATTATACATACACTTGCAGTACATCTATTGTACATACACTTGCAGTACATCTGTTGTACATACACTTGCAGTACATCTATTATACATACACTTGCAGTACATCTATTGTACATACACTTGCAGCACATCTGTTGTACATACACTTGCAGTACATCTGTTGTACATACACTTGCAGTACATCTATTATACATACACTTGCAGTACATCTATTGTACATACACTTGCAGCACATCTGTTGTACATACACTTGCAGTACATCTGTTGTACATACACTTGCAGTACATCTATTGTACATACACTTGCAGTACATCTGTTGTACATACACTTGCAGTACATCTATTATACATACACTTGCAGTACATCTATTATACATACACTTGCAGTACATCTATTATACATACACTTGCAGTACATCTGTTGTACATACACTTGCAGTACATCTATTATACATACACTTGCAGTACATCTATTGTACATACACTTGCAGCACATCTGTTGTACATACACTTGCAGTACATCTGTTGTACATACACTTGCAGTACATCCGGTCAATATGTGATTAGGTATACCGTTGCGTGTGATACTAGGAGGCTGAATAGCGGCTGTAATAACAATTTCAAAATAATCTCACACTCCTTCTTGGTTGGGGTATTTTTTTTTTTATTTGGGTGATTTCTTTTTTTAATACAATTTTTGTTGTATATGCCAATCTTGTACAGATGTATGCTATCTCGGTCTGATTAATAAACGTTGGAGAAAATTGAAGAGGCAATCAAGAATGGATAATCCAGAGACATGGATAACAATGGGCATACAGGACACAGGACGAAGACAAATAAAACAAAAAACACAACACAAAAAACTAAAAAGATGAGAAAAACGGACCCCACCAAAAACCCAGGATGAACCCTGATGATCGCGATGGGTAGGCAGTGCCTGTCTCTTATAAGACATACGACATGCTACTCATATAGTCAGGACATGTTGGACATCACTATATACAAAAAACACAAATAACATAAATAAGGCATGAGCCCTACTACAAACAACTGAGGGTAAAGACTTATTGGAAATGATCCTGTTATGATGGGGTTTACAAGGAAGTTGTAGTTATTGCTCGCTTAGATAGTCCAGTATATATGTTGTCTTTTATAATTAATTAATTATGGATTTTGACGGCCACTTTCCCAAAAAGTAATTGTCTTTTGTATCTTCACATTTTTCACATATCAGGTGCCGTGATCTTATGGTAGATGAACTAACAACTACCTGTGCAATCAGTGCGCAACAGTTGTGAGTTCGAATCTCTCTCATGGCGAGGTGTACTCGATTCAACATTGTGCGATGAAGTTTGGCAGTGACTTGAGATAAGTCGGTGTTTTCACCGGGTACTCCAATTTCATCAAGCAATAAAACTGACCATCACGAAATAACTGCAATATTGTTGAAATTGGCGCAAAATACCATAACCATAGCCTATTATATCGTTCCATGTATCTCATAGAGTTTGTAAATATATGTGAATTTAATTTCTTATATCTCTTTTGAATTTTAGGAAGACGCTGAAATGCAAAGAAAGACCGGTTTTAGTCCAGCTGAATTGAAGGTATGGTATTTTGTGTAATTAAAATGAAAGCAAATATTATCACAGTGTCGGAACAGTTCCAAAATCCAACAGAAAAATTGTAAAAAGAGGCAAAATGGATGCCTCTAGTAAACAAAGACATGATCGCCTCCCCCTCCTGACTTGGTACTGGCACTTCAATAAAAGGTGGCGGGGATAAACTAGTTTTCTTACCCAAGCATTCCTTCTTGCCGTCGTATATTTAGTCCGTTTGTTTGGAATCCGTGCACTTGTCATATCAATCTTTTCTCACTGCGTACTAGACCAATAAAGAGATAATGATAAAATAGAGTAATCGCACGAATACTGTTGAATATTGACCCATGTTGAATATTATATTGCACGAGTTGCGAATGTAATTGATATCCTGAGAGGGACAATATTCATCAATAATCTCGCAAAAGCACCTTTTTAAAAAGCAGACCTTTGAAAAACTGATGAGAGGAGCATTTTAACATGTGGATGACGTCTTGATTTGAAGTGGTATTGCATTAGAGAATATTGCATGCTACCTTTTGATTATATTCTACATGATATATTATATGTGCCTCAGGCAACACTTTTCAAGTCATCTCCAGCACCTCGGGTCAATAGTTTTGACTGTTCCCTGAACAGGCATGAAATAACTGTTTTATTATCTTATATACATGCACATTTCCACAAATCCACTGAAAATGATAATGTCAGCATACCATGCCATTAAAAAATTGGGGCACAACATTGTTTTGAAAGAAATACAGCATTTGACAGGAATGACCCACTGCGCATCCTTCTCGGGCATGAAACAGTTCGGATGCGGAAGTAGGGAAACGGTCAACTGTTTCACTCCGCTGGCTATTTTGAAAATTTTCTTGTAATCAGTTAAAAATATAGCATATGAAAAATATATACTATAAGTTAATAATGTATACTATTATGCAGTGATTTGTTGGGTGATTTATTACTTGTCTTCCTCGATATATAAACCGCATCGGTGGTGTCATGGTTAGCTTTCTTGCCTGGGATGTGGGTTCGAGCCCTGTTCTGACCAAACCAAAGACTATGAAACTGGTATGTGTTGCTTCTCCGCCGCTAGGCACGATAATGTGTCCGAGTGGGGCGACATGTCTACCCGCGGACTGTAATGTTCAATGAGCTAGTACTATAAAAACAAATCCAACTAAGCGTGTTGGTCTATTATGTAGCGGACCTCACTATTATCCCATTTAAAAGTAGCTTGTCCTCGTCATGACATAGCTGACAAATTGCTGAATTTGCGTTAAACACAGTACTATAAAAACAAATCCAACTAAGCGTGTTGATCTAGTATGTAGCGGACCTCACCATTATCACATTTAAAAGTAGCTTGTCCTCGTCATGACATAGCTGACAAATTGCTGAATTTGCATTAAACACAGTACTATAAAAACAAATCCAACTAAGCGTGTTGGTCTAGTATATAGCGGACCTGACCATTATCCCATTTAAAATTAGCTTGTTCTTGTCATGACATAGCTGACAAATTGCTGAGTTTGCGTTAAGCACCAATCACTCACTCGCTCACTCATCGATATTTATTTAGGGATGGTATTAAAAGTGCTTACGGCCACTTTCAGCAATCTAAGATATGTATTAATGGTCGGTATTAGTGTTGAGGAAACTAAAGAAAAATCACCTACCTTAGAGGAAACATGTACTGATTTTACTTCGGTAGATCTAAATCTAACTTCTATACAATTCCAGCCACCATGATTTAGGTACATCTGTATGCGCCAGTAACACATAGCTAATTAAATCAATGTTTAAAACATGTAGGCTCGCTGTTGTTGCTAGTTCACAACTCATTTGCATCATAATAAGTAATTCGATTGAAGACATTAAAGATACATATGGCTGATTACAGTTTTTATGCTATAACATGCATATTATATTTTTCTTCAAAATCAATGTTGGGCCCACAATACTAGCTTAACTTTTAATGAAGTGCATGTACACAGCCAGGAGAGTGAGTGGTCATGTCTATGTGTCAAGAGTATCTATTTTGCCTTTGATTCTATGATTTTCCCATTAGATATTGAACGATGTGAATTTATTCATTTTATTACTGCAGATGTTCCACTTGCATGGTTTTTTCTTCTTCAATAATTAACATTAATATCATACACATGTTGTGATTTACCACTGCAATATATAATAATCTAACTAATTTTTAAATGACAAGTGACACCATGTTTACTTTTTCTAAAAAAAAAATGGTTTATATTACTTTCAAGTAGTGTATAAACAAAAAATATATTTTTAAATCCTTCTGATTGTCAAATTTTATGTTTAACCTTTGAAGATCTCCACGATCGTTGACCTTCACATCTAAATGAGGTTGATGTGACCTCTTTTCCTGGTCAGAATATCAATAGGAAAGGAGTTGAACAGAAATCGTCAATTTTTATCATGGAAAGTATTGACATTGAAATCACGTATGTTTTTCGTTTCTTTTACACATGGTCGTATCTTTTTGAACAGTTGTTGGTTGACAATGATCTAAAAACAGATTGAATTTCCACTCCTGATACACATGTTCCGGAGCGTTCATTTAAAAAAAAAGTTTTTATATTGTTTTAAATTAGAATAACTAGACATTGGAATGCAGAAACCTTTCACAGTTCATTGGAGACATACACAAAATTACTTCATACAAATAACTGATCAACACTTTAAGACATAAAACTTGCTTGTCGAATATAATAGCAGCATATTACTGTCTGCATTGTCTACTTGTCCAAAACAGGAGAAATATATACTTTTATGTTTCTCTGCTGCCATCAAGGAAAATGACGGTTAGTGTTTTTGGAAAATATATGTATAATTATGCAGGTAAAATAAAATATCAGTTTGGAGAAATTTAACGAATTGTACAATGACTTAACATAGCGAATAAACTGCACTGTATAAAAATAATAAGACGCGGGAAATTAATAAGAATACATAGAAAACTGAAATAAGTTCTAACAATAATAAGGATTAATAATCCTATCTACAGATGTATTTCGAAAAGGCGTGTTTAACTGTTTACGGAAAATTGATTTGGTTTCTATTTTTTAATTTTAATTTTTTTTATTTGATTTTGCAGAAATAATGCCCCCTCTTTCATTGGTATAATGTTGTTTTTTTTAATAAGGAACTTCTTTTTACATGTTTAGATTGTAAACTTTCAAACCAAGTGCTGTCACTGTGTGCAGTGTATTACTTTGTTTTAGCAACTCGTCTCTGTTGTCTTCTAAAGGCTTATAATTTCCATGTATATACTATTGTTTATTAATCAGACATTTCTTGAAGACGTTGAGGCACAGAAAATAAATGATACGACCAAAGCCAGTTCACGAAAGGTATTTTTGCATGTGGTACGGTGTAGTTTGCATATCTTATACACGCTTTGCATTGAGTATATTTTTTTTACCACATTTCCCATTTCCACTTCTGGTGTTGAGCCTGGCCTATTGGTGCTATATGGTTTTTCACACCATCCCTTTCCACTTCCGGTACGTGTTGAGCCATTTCTATTAGTAATTCTGCATGTTTTATCACTACACCCATTTCCACTGCTGGTGTTGAGTTATTCATATTAGTGCTGTATGGTTTATCACATCGCCCATTTCCACTTCGGGTTTTGAACCATTTCTATTTAGTGTTCCTATCACATTATAGGAAAACCACGAATTAATATTTGAAGTAGGTAAGTGAACGACCTTTGGGTTACTAGAAATGGTGTGAGACAGTATTTTGCTATTTATTCATCTACCGTTCGAAAGTAAAAATACTCTTCAAAAGCAATATCGGAATAAATAATTCAATCTCTCAATGAGTTCTCAATATTGCAAAAGAGTTATCAGTCTAACTACACTTCCGTATACCCTGTTTAGTCGTAAGTTGAGAAAAAAATATGAAAAACAGTTTATCAACTATAAATGTATCTGACATTACTTAATATAAAGTTTGTGTCATTACATATAAACATATATAGGGCCCGGGTGGCTCAATGAGCTAGGTAGTTAGATTACCTAACAACTCATACAAGTATATCACCAATACGGCATGGGTTCGAGCCCAGCTTTGTACATTACAAAAAGGGTGCACTCGACTCGCAGCCGCAAGTGATAAAGTTTATCAGTTGCTTGCCCATGGTCGGTGGTTCTCTCCGGGTACTCCGGTTTCTTCCGCCACTAAAACTGGTCGCCATGATATAGTTGAAATATTGCTGAAAGTGGCGCTAAACATAATAAATAAATAAATAAATCAATCAATCAATCAATCAATCAATCATATAAACATAAAACATTCAAAACAGGAAGTAACCATCACTAAGGAACGTAATGTCAGGATTCTCTCGATGTTCTTTGTCCTCGGGAATACATATTGTTCCATAAGTGAACTTATTAACTAATATTTTTCTGGTGCTAATATGGTTGTTTTAATCTAAATTTGAGCAATAGTTATCGCGCTTCCAATGTTGTAAAATATACAATAGTTCTCCTTATATAAATCTGTTTTAACTTTGTATAAGCATATCTCTAATACACGTAATATTATTATTTTCATTACAATGGTCTATATATACCTACACAAATAGAAGTTAAAACCAATACTTTCTGTCATACGAAAAGTATGAAGATACCAAAGGGGTATTAAGAAGCTGAAAACAAAGAATGACAGACAATACAATGACCAAAAGAAAAGGCACAAACAATGAACTACAAAAACTATACAGAAACATAACCCCACAAATGTTCGTCCAGTGTTGTAGGATAAGTTTGAAGATACCAAATGAGTAATCAGAGGCCGTAAATAAAAGACACCAAAGGGAGGTAATCAGAAGCCGTAAATAGAAGACACCAAAGGGAGGTAATCAGAAGCCGTAAATAGAAGACGCCAAAGGGAGGTAATCAGAAGCCGTAAATAGAAGACACCAAAGGGAGGTAATCAGAAGCCGTAAATAGAAGACACCAAAAGGGGGTAATCAGAAGCCGTATATCTAAGATACCACAGGGGTAATCAGAAGTCGTGAATCGATGAAGGACAGACAGCACAATGGCCACAACATACCAAAGAGGTAATCAGAAGCCGTAAATCAAAGAAGTACAGAGAATACAACAGCCACAAACAGGACAAATGTAATAACAATGATCTACAAAACACTACACAGAAAACTAAATGCAACAATAACCCCCCAATAAAAACCGGGACTCACCTCAGGTGCTGCCGATGGGTTGATAGTTCCTAGTTAAAAAACAACAACAATGAATTTGTTAGATTCTATCGAATTCTTGTGATTATAGTTACCAGTCTAGCTGGCGTATGACATAAAGTAAAATGGACAGTTCACTGATCTTTAATTTTCTCGTCGATTGAATTATCAATATACAACATGTAGGTTTTAAATATGTAAAATGTAAACAATTATTTCAATAATTAAACGAAAATATTTGAAATGTGAAACTTTTGATACAAATCTAAGTGCAAGACAACGATTCAATTCATTATAATATACCGCATATAAAATTACAATTAATTTATAACATATATAAACATATATATACAAAATGACAACCTTTTAAATTTTGACAAATAGCAGTTTTTAAAAATCAATATTTACTTTAGACGAAGTTATTTGATAAGGCAATGTATGAAGTGAATGATATCGAACATTTAAGGGTCCCCTTATTAACGCCAGTCATTATATTGTGATATAACCTTAAGTATTTTATAACTTGCCCCCGACTGTTGTAACTTGAATGGATGTGTCCATCATTCATTATTGGAATATTATATAATGAAATCTAAGGGACAGGTAAGTTTCTTTATTTTTTATATTTTCGATAATGATATGTGAGAAAATTACCTTTTGTATTTCTCGTCGTTTGTATATTGCTTAGTGACCCGTTTCTTTAATTTTCAAAGATAACCAGTAAAAATGAACAAGGACCATTTATTGATAATGATTTATAAGTTGAGAAAATTGTGATTATGCTCCATGTCGAGGAAGATCTAGGCGTTTATTTTATTTTCTCTTCCCGATTTGTTTTGTGCTTTTGTTTTTGTGGAGGGTGAAGGGCATTGAGTTCCTACGATTGGGGTGAATGCCTATAGTCTCTGTTTGTCTCATCATTTAAAATAAAAATAAAACAATTTTTGTCGGTTAAATCAAAACGTTACCCTTTCTGAACTCACAAATATTTGTGGAAATAAACAAAATAAAACTTAGGAACTAGATAGCATGTTTATTAATAGACCAGGAAGTTATATTAAGCAATCGTATTTTAAACTAATAAATAACACGGTTAATTCATAGATCAATCTGTACGCTTGTCTTGTCTCCTACCGGAACAGATTATTTTATTATATGTACGGTGTTCGTGCCAAGATGGAAATATATCAAAATTACGAAAGCCCAGAAGGATCATACGAAATTCGAGATTCGAAATTCGAGATTCAATATCTGAAATTCGAGATTCGAAATTCAATATTCCGATTAACCAATGGGTGGAAATAATTATGTATTCCGTCCAACCCACAGGCACTTGGGTCCAGGATATTTGTTTTCTTCAATTTTATCAATAAAATGTGCATCTACAACGTATATGAACCCGTTTGACATGCTTCGTTGTGAAATAAACGCTTTTATGAACTATGCCCCATTTTCCTAATATCTTCCTAATACAATGTATCGACATGCTTCGTTGTGAAATAAACGCCTTTATGAACTATGCCCCATTTTCCTAATATCTTCCTAATACAATGTATCTACTAGTACTCTATACATTGTATTAGGAAGATATTAGGAAAATGGGGCATTGTTCATAAAGGCGTTTATTTCACAACGAAGCATGTCAAACGGGTTCATATACGTTGTAGATGCACATTTTATTTATAAAATTGAGGGAAACAAATATCCTGGACACATGTGCCTGTGGTCCAACCTGTAGCCAAAATTTCATATTTTCCAAATTTATGGTTATAAACTTTCATCACACGCTGAGAGATCCGAAGTAAAAGAGGGGCCAAAGGGGTGCCCCATATTATTTTGCCAGAATTTATAATTTTAATTGTGTGGGTCAAATAAGATTTAACCTTATTTCATTTTTAACATTAAATGATTACAGTGTATATTTTTTTTTCACAAGAATACAAGCAGGATAATGTAAAAAAACATGGAGAAGGTATAAGAGAAGAAAAACTTGTGTCTGATCCTTTTGTCATTATTTAGACAATAAAATATGTTTAAATTAAAAATATTAAGAGAAGATGCTATGTGCTTTAATGGTTTTATTTTTATTATCTATCATTTGACATAAGCTTAGAAATCATCTGTCATTCTAAATATCTTCATAATCATCTGACATCTCATGGAATTTAAAACAGAATTTTATTCCATCATTGCTATCATCGTATTTTAAAACTAAAGCTAAAATATTAGCAATGAACTTTGATGACAATATATTATATATCATAGAATATTTTCACTGACTAGTCTGGTTTATTTATTTTATGTCTGTTTCATCAACATATTTTGACATTTATTACTGTAACTATCAGCAGGACAAGTGCAGAATTTCATTCATGTGTGGAAAAGAGACTGTTATCTAAAATATAATTTAAACGGATAAAGATATAATGCTCTTATCTAAAACTATGTCTAGAAATGCTTAATATATATTTAATGCATTTTATATATTAAATATATATTAATGTAATTAATATAATTTTCAGAGAAGAAAGTTTTTGCATATTTTCAATTGTTCTACATTTCCTACATAGATATATATATATAATTAATGCAATGGCTTCAGAGGAGGAATTCAAACTTATTTTTTGTCAAAATCAGCCCAATTTGCATATTTTCTACCATAATCAACAACATTAGAGACATCCAATTACACAATGAATGAAATTAAATGTGTATAAAACTAGCATTTAAGATTACATGTATTAATAAAATCCAGATTGCTAGGCGGACCAAGTACATAAAATCAACATCCAGAATCACTGTCAAAAATCCGGACCCAGAATCAGTACATACAAATGAAACCGACCCATAAGATAAAATACTGACCCCGGATAGGAGAGAAATCCACGGATAACGTGAGAGTATGCCCTTTCTCGTATCATCTTCATACAAGCACATGTTTTAGCTGAGTAGTTAATTTGCGAAATGTAATGAGTGATAAATATTGTAGTAGGTGTATAGTTTATTATACTTGTAGTTGAATCTTGAAGTATCTTCATAAAAACGAAAGATGTAACCACAAAGAAAGTAAAACAATTTAATAGACGACAATACGTTTATCTAGCAATTAATAGGAGAGCTATATCATCTATAGTTATCAAGTTATTAAGAGGGTACATCATTCAACCACTGCACTTAAAAGGTTTATTGAATTGAAAAGTGAATTTTTAAAGAAATCTTTCTTGAAACGTAGAATATTCTCCAAACTGTTGCAGGAAGCATTTGCAAGAAACTAAACTTAGCAAACAGTTAAAAGAATCTCGAGTTATCATATCAATAATTATTATCAAACAATTTGCAACTCTTTTTTTGTTTGTTTTTTTTTGTTTTTTTACCAAAGATGACTGCTGCTTAGACGTGCACATTCATTTGAATGAATCGTTTTAAACATACATACATATTTCAAGGCCATTTTGTTGCCACTACCCTAACGACCAAAATGATATGCTCTATTGACAAAGTCATATAATCTTCAGTTCCTATTAATTGTGTACTTAGTAGAAGTAAATCGACTTTCGTATATAATTTGGTTTTATGAGGAGGGGGTAACACGCGCTTTGTTCTTCCACTCACTACAACTCCCTAACCGGATACAAAATGATCCCCTATGGCAGTTCTATCAGATGGACGAAAATTGTATTGGGGAAACAGGTAAACAATTAATGGTGATAATGACCAATCGATCATATCAGTCAGTTTATCTGCACTATATTATATATTTATTTGCATACCTACGAAATTCGTCTTACTTCTGAAACAATATTTAATATTGGAACTAGGTTTGGTTTAGGTTTGGTTTAACGCCACTTTCAACCACATTTCAGATACATCGTGGCGGTCAGTTTTATTGGTGGAGGAAACCGAAGTACTTGGAGAAAACCACCGACCTGTCGCATGTATCCAGTACACCTCGCCATGAACGGGGTTTCAACTCACAACTTTAGTGGTGATATGCACTAATTGCACAGGTAGTTGTAAATCCAACTACCATACGATCACGACCACGACGGCCCCAATATTGGAATTGAGAAATTTGCATTTGTTTATTGAGTTAAAAATTCATATACTTTTAATTACGGGTTGTGTTACTATTGAATATGGACAAGGCAATTAGCACACACTACAGTCCTACAGAGAGTGGACAAAAATATACGCACGATTCCAATTTCCTCAGAAATAAAACTATATTTTTTCAAAATATTATTCTGAAGTTAATCGATGTCCGATTTTAACAATATGTAGTTTATATCAGTAATTTTCAAATAATTGATAGGATTACGTTTTTGAAATCCACATGCATGATTTAAAGACTATCTAAAATTGTCTCTCTGCAAAAGTACTATCAATGTTTTTCGCTTTGGACGAAATTAATTATGTTTCGTGTTGAATTTGTATATTCTTTATTTTTTTAGTTTATGCAATTATTTAGGTATTACAGAGAAAAACTATATTTATTTTTTCCTATGTTGATAAAAAAAAAATACTTTGAACTGACATTTCATGTTTGTGACGGGTATTTGTGAAAAACACACGTCTAGAGACAATTAAATTCCTCGAACCAAAAGTCGGTGTATTGATCTCAAGGTGGGTATTTTTCGGTACACAATATACGATGTCCACATGCTATTCGATGAGGACCCGTTTGCTCAAAGTATTCCCTTAACTATGATTTTACCAAGGATTACCTCAATTCACGATAAAGTCAAGTAGCATGCATACTTAGGGATCGTTTCACTAACATTTGCCCAACATTCAATGAAAGAGAAATGTTCATTGACAGTGGACACAATTCTCGATTTTATAATTAGGAATCCATATGACCCCGATGCAATGAAAACCTTTTTGAAAATAATAATGACTGGTATTTAAATGAATTGTGATTGCATAGCAATCCATTTATTCCCTGTGGAGGAGATGTGAATTGCGGGACGTAACTCAAGAATAATGTTATTTGAATAACTAGTATGTTCCCCGTTCTACAGACTCTCAATACAATAAATAATATATAATAGAAAAATATCTTACACACAATTGACATGATACAATTTTGGGGTAAATACATTAGTAGATGCGGATTTCAGGGCGTTAATTTCTCCTATCACTCCTTTGGATCCCCAAAATAAATAAGCATTTAAAAAAGCATAATGCATATACATTGCACACATCATATGTTGTGCAAGTTTCACTTCAATCCATTTATTGGCTATTAATGAGTTGTGAATTGATGGGTACAATAAACCTATTCTAATTAATGTCATATGTACATACAAGCAATCTCGGCTGCCATGAACTAGTGCAGTTTATAAGCAAACAAACTAACCCGTTGTTTTCAATTATTTATTATTAAATTTAGTTTGTTTGTTCTTTTATTTAGATGGATGGATTAACTTATTTTATATAATTAAAAAGGTTTTTGTTTGCTTTATTTCTTCTAATTTGTTCTGTATGAAATTATGTTAAAATACATTTTATTGGCCATAAACAATTCTTAATTTAAAAGCTTTCTCTTGATTGGTTGTTTTAGATATTGAATTTTGAATCTCGAATTTCGAGTTTCATATATTGAATCTCGAATTTCGAATCTTGAATCTCGAATGATCCTTCTGGGCTTTCGTACAAAATAGATCGTTGAGAAGGATATGGTTAAATCATAGTGTTATGACATAATATATCTACGTTTTTATAGAACCAGTACAATGTCCTTTGCGTTCCATCTCCAAACAGGAAACCAGTAATCAACCCTTCGGAAGAAAATCTGGAATAATATAGCAAATTGAAATACGATTGCGTTTTCTCAGTCAAATTGAAAAAGGTTTAATTTTTTTTAACCGGAAACCAGAAATGAACTTTTGAAGGAAATTCTGGAATATTATCAGAATTATTGAAATACGGCTGCGTTTCCCCGTGAAAGTGAAAACGGTTTAATTTGTGATTTACATCATAAAAAGGAACATGTTCTATTGTCGTGTGTTATATATGCTGCTTTTGTCTATACAGTTCAATTTCAAATAATTAGGGTTAGGACTTTGGTGTTTAACGCCACTTTCAACAATATTTCAGAATTACTCACTCACCATATGTATATATTTATTTTTTATATACAAGAGGCCGTCGTAATCGTGATCGTATGGTAGTTGAATTTACAACTACCTATATGCAATCACCACTAAAGATCTGAGTTCGAATCCCACACATGGAGAGGTGTACTCGATAGAGCATTATGTGATAAAGTTTGTTAATGACTTGCGACAGGTTGGTGGTTTTCTCTGGGTATATTCAGGTTTCCTCCACCAATAAAACTGACCACCAATATAGCTGAAATATTGTTGCAAGTGGCGTTAATTACCATGAATGCAAACCCTAAACCCTATAGAATTTAGAATTATCGATCATTTACACTATAATGTCGTCGTGTATTTTTTATTTTACTTTATAAAAAAAAAAAAAATTATACATTATTTTACTTAAATCTATATTAAATCTATATAAAGTGTTTTAATGAAAAAGTATACAAGTAAAAGTCATGATTATGATTGCGATTGATTGATTGATTGATTGATTGATTGATTGATTGATTGATTGATTGATTGCTTGATTGCTTGATTGATTGATTGCTTGATTGATTGATTGATTGATTGATTGATTGATTGATTGATTGATTGATTGATTGATTGATTGATTGATTGATTGATTGATTGATTGATTGATTGATTGATTGATTGATTGATTGATTGATTGATTGATTGATATTAGCGTCCACATAAAACATAAATATCCCTATATAAAAAAAAATGTACTAGTGAAATCATATAATCATTTGATTGTATATTATAAATAACCATTCTGTTAGGTATTATAAAAAAGAACAATACCTGCATTTTAGACAAAACTTATCGTCAAGGATTGACCTCTTGACCCAGGTTTTATATTACTAAGAATTAGTAGCCTCGACTGAAAGGAGCTCTGTTTCACATATATTATTAAAATCAGATTAATCCGTGTTTTACACTTAATCCATAGTTGTGATAAGGCATTGGAGACTTATTTTATATTTTCACGACACAATATGCCAGTAAGTAAAATAGTTTTTATTCTCCATTTTCACTCTGAAGACGCGAAGATTTAATGTTGGTTCTTGTCATGACACAACTAGATTCAGTTGCATATTTGATCCGTCAGATAAAATGTCAAGCAATATAATAATATCTCATAGAAAATTAATTTACTAGTTATATACAAGACCAAACACACACAGATACACACACAGCTCATAGGAGGACAACACGCATAGGAGGACTCGTGTCTTATTTTCGTTATTTGTGTTTTTTGTGCATAGTGGTGTCCAACACATATTGTGTTGTGTTTTTGATTTGGTTTTCTTCCGCTTGAGTACCCTATGTTGCCAGCTTCTCTGAATTGTCCATTTTTGATTGCCACTTCGGTATTCTCTAACGTCTATACTATATCTGACTACCACACATGGAAACAAGATACTTTTAACAGCATCGCCTGTCCACACCTAGTTGTTATACGTAGTCACAGTAGTACATGACTGCATTCGTGTGTGACTGTTTTGATACTAGCAGATCTACATGTATCTCCGATCAACTTGTACATTTCGTTAACGAGCACAATGACCTTATTTCTGTAAAATCTAATGGTCAACGTGGAGATAAATTCTTTGATCCTGCAATCAGTACATTTGCTGTACAAATATGCTATACGAATACATTTTTGCTTTATTCGTACTAGACGAATAAACTTTTCGTACTATACGAATAAACTTTTCAGCCTACGAATAAATTTTCCTGGTACCCTGTAGCTATGTACAGCGGAGGGCGCAGACAAGTATGAAACTGGTACTAATGTAACGCGGACCACGAAGAAGACACCCTTGACAACATTTATGAAAGGCGAGGAATTACGCTTGTTTCTGTCCTTTTTGTCTAAATCTGACAAGTTTTCCGATTTTTTTGACATTGCAGGATAAACACAATATACGTACATTGTCGTTAAATATAAAAGTCATTTGTACTCGCTGCGAAACAGGCCTGAAAAGCTCGCCGAAGGCTCGCTATTCTGCCTGTTTCTAAAGCTCGTACAAATAAATTTTATATTTACCGACAATGTACG
This sequence comes from Bathymodiolus septemdierum, assembly GCA_963383655.1. Taxonomy (NCBI): domain Eukaryota; kingdom Metazoa; phylum Mollusca; class Bivalvia; order Mytilida; family Modiolidae; genus Bathymodiolus; species Bathymodiolus septemdierum. The sequence goes on along the minus strand of OY726530.1, from coordinate 19,968,098 downwards.
TATATTGTATATTTCTAGTAGAGAGTCGACAACAACATTAGAAAGTCAAGAGTCTCTTCACTCGACAAAATAAATGAGGACCACAGTCCAACATTAAGATATACAAATAATAAAGAAATGAAATAGAGTGTCGATACAAATTAAACCTTACAGTGCCAAGGGTTTTGTGTCAACGGATACAAATTAACCCTACAGTGCCAAAGGTTTTGTGTTAACAGGTACAAATTAACCTTACCGGAGCAAGGCTTTGTGTCAACAAGTGTAAGTGGGACCGTCTGCAATGCATACAATTTTATAATAAACTCCTTCGCGATATTTACGGAACAATCAAATTGTATAAAATAACTCATAGAACGTCAGATAAAAGATTTATTGTAAGGGCGTTATAAAATATGGTCGTGATCGTATGATAGTTGGATTTACAACTACCTGTGCAATCAGTGCCTGTCATCACTAACTCTGTGAGTTGGCTTCCCGTTCAATGCGAGGTGTACTTGATACAACGTTATGTGATAAAGTTTGTCAGTGACTTGCGAAGGTTGGTGGTTTACTCCTGGTACTCCGGTTTCCTCCATCAATAAAACTGACCGCCACGATATAACTGAAATATTGTTGAAAGTGACGTTAAGCACCATAAACTAAATCAAACCAAAGGTTTATTGTGCATTATATTAGTAATAGCTAAGATTATTAACTCCCCAATATATTATAACACGTTACTATTTCTGCATAAAAACTATGTTCGGTTCGTCTTTACCTCCAGTTGTTTGTAGGAGGGCTCATATAATATTACGTTATTTTGGGTTAGTTTGTGTATAGTGGGTGTCCAACACATATTATTATATTTTAATTTATATGATGGATTTTGATTGGATTAAATTAGTCATGTGATAATAAAATAATTGAGATGTTTTGCCAAAATTTGCGCTGCCGGGAAACAACCCTATTGTTCCCCGCTGAACAACACCTATTGTTCTCCGCCGAACAACCCAATTTTCCCCCACTAGGGAGATAACCTATAAAACATTGGCAAAAATATAATAAAACAATTACAGCCCTCTGTGTAGGGAAACATCCCGATTTGTCAACCCTCGGGGGGTTGTTTTCCCCTCAAGTTGACAAATCTGGATGCTTCCCTACACAGAGGGTCGTAATTGTATATTGTGGTGTGCTGCTCTTGCTTTGGTTGTCTTCGTCTTGCGTCTTGTGTGCCCAATATTGTCAGTTTCTCTCGATTGACCATTGTGATTACCCCTTCGGTATTCTCTAAAATGAGTTTGGAGTATAGGGGTAGTCATAATCAGTAAATCTAAGGACAGACAACATAATGACCACAACGATCTACAAAACATACAACTAAAACTAACGTTTATCTAAAATAATTGTTATCTAAATTTAAATGTTTTATTGTAATGTTCAATTGTATACTTATTTAAGAACGTTGTCTTACAAGCTATTAAGGGGAGTTATTATTGAACTGTTTGATTTTGATTAAATAAACGAATGGTATTTAAATTTGCATTATAAATAAAGAAAACAGACATTTAAAGTCACAATTAGAGTTGTTAAGGTTTTTTTCTACTTCGACGATAAAATGTAAGAGTAACATGAATGAACTTGAATTGTGGCCGGGTTTACTGACACGCATCCCATGTACATATTTGGGCACCATCCGCTTGCTTCGGACAGATAGTACAATTCAAATATGTAATTTTGATTGAGAGTTAGGTTAAACTTTGCTTAAGTTGAAAGTAATATTATTTGAAACTCCTATTTAGGTTTTAGCCCATCAAACTATTTGAACCCCGCCACCTTTTATTAAAGTATCTGTCACAAGCCAGGAAAGTGAGCGGTCATGTATTTGTGTGCTATGAATATCGATCTTGTCTCCTATGATTTTTCTCTTAGATTTTTGTAGCTGTTCCGACAATGTGGCATCTTTTAAATTTTATTATTTGAATAGCAAAATTGATAAAATATGTCTTGTAAATATGGTTGAAGTAATACAAATTTGACATACGAGGTTAACATTTCAATACCTTTATGCGATATAACAACATTATGTAATAAAGTTTCTCAGTGACATGCGACAGGTCGGTGGTTTCCTCCGGGTACTCCGGTTTTCTCCACAAATAAAACTGACGACCGCCACGATATAGCTGAAATATAGTTGAAAGTGGCGCTAAACACTATAAATCAGGGTCGAATATATATGTTTTTCGTGGTTGGTGTCACATGTGGAGCAAGAACGTTTTAATTATCTATAACACCAGATGTCACCACTGTTGTTGATGGAAGGGGATCGTGTTGCTCATCTCGAGTTTTTTTAATGTTTGCTCATGTTCATGTTTTTTTTTATATTTTGTTCACGTGTTTCACTTTCCATGCTGTTCTACCATCGTGTCATATTCTGCCTTTCTAGCAAGCTAATGTTGATTTGACCTTTGTCACATGATATCGTAAACATTCCTCCATTGACGAGGAATTACTGGATACAGATAGTTCTTAATGAGAATAAAATAAATTTAAAGAATTTAAATATACTTATATCTACATGCATATAGTCTACATAAATAAACCATTTAAGTTACTTATGATCTATGTTTGTATTTAAAGATTATAATTATTGATCACGGTATATCCGACGTACCGCAAGAATATTAAAATCACAATAGATTACCCTTGCCCTATGAATATTGATTACGGCATATCACAATTACCATAGGAATATTTATCACTATATCCCAGATACCCTTGGGATGTTTATAACGGCATATCGCACGTCCCTATGACTATTGGGGACGTCGTGGTCATGGTCGTATGGTAGTTGGATTTACAGCTACCTTTGCCATCAGTGCCTATCACCATTAAAGTTGTGAGGTCTAATCACGCCCATGGCGAGATGTACTTGATACAACGTTATGTGATAAAGTTTGTCAGTGACTTGCGGCAATAAATTTGCTATAACTAAAATGCAAGTGTATATTAATAAACAGACGTTTTTTTGTCAGAAAGTATCACTTTCACAAAATGATTTTGATCAGATAAATGTCGAGATAACCTATCAATTAATTTTATCATGGCATATATTTGGAATATAACTTCAGGGGTGAATCCAGATGCCTGTCTAGGGTAAGAATCCTCTGTTCCTGTTGATATCCACTGTTCATCCTATCCATATCTCATTGATGAAGGTTATTCCAGAAACGTGCCGTGTGCACTCAATTTGATATCTACATTTTTATTTTTAAATAGGGAATGTTTTCTTTCTAAGTTTATATCGTTGGTTTTTTGTTGTTTTTTTTCTTATCATTTGTTACTGTTTGTAGCTGGGTTTGGGGTTGTTGTTGTTTATTGTCCTCGTCTTCCAGCTATGTCTTCACTTTCTGTTCTAATGATGTCTTCACTTCCTGATCTAATGAAAGTGAACAGTCCTACATGACTTAATGGGGATACAGAGTCATAATAGTATTAATGAACTGACTGATAGAACCTCCCTTCATGTGTAGCTGTCTGGAATCCTCAAACGCCGACCTTTGGTATCGGGGCGCGAACACATGTTAGTCGTGTCCTTTTCTCATTCACGACTTATTACCGGGTTTGTAACTAGATTAACACGACGGGTGCCACTAGTGGAGCAGGAACTGCTTACCCTTCCAGAGCTCCTGACTTCACCTCCGGTTTTTAGTGGGGTTCGTGTTACTCGATCTTTAGTTTTATATGTATGTTTTGTCGATCGTTGTTTGTCCTTTTGTACTTTTTTCTTTTGGCCATTGTGTTGTCTGTTCTTCTTCGATAAACGGTTTCTGATTGCCCCTTTGATATCTTCAAACTCTTCTTAGACATTATCCTTTTGTACAATTTAATTTAATAACTGACAAATCTGATCACACAATCATTGACGAATAAAAACGTAGATATCAAATTTAGTGCGCACGATGAGTTTCTGGAATAACCTTTATCAGGTAGGCTCAAAGTCGAAAGATTGGAAAGCCAAATAATTTAAAGTTTTGGGAGCAATAAAACCAAAAGGCCTAACCAGAGTAACTAAAATCAGCTAATGATAGCATTAATTAAGCGATAACCCTATCATCTTTATATTTCAGGTTGCACCAGATTTAGGAAGACTTCTTGCCACTTATCAACTTGTTCCATCATTTGAACGCTCAGATAAACACCATTGTTTTATTGATAGCCTTGATAGTATAGACACTTTACCATTACCGGTACCTCCACCAACCACAAAGCAGCAAATCTTTGACGTCAGCAAATATTCTGACGTAGACGAGAGAGCACTTAAGGTATACCAGTCAATTTAATGCATTATTCTTCTTTATGTAAATTACCGTAGTTGTGTAGACGTATCATTGGTCGAGGCTGTTGTATGAAACATTGAACAAAAGATCATGCTCTCGATTCAATATCATGTTCCTACTTTAATAGTATGTTCCTCTGTCAAGTGTCACATTCACATTTTTTGAAATTCCCAAGATGAGAGCTACATTGCTTTGAACAGAGTAAATGATGTGTTCCAAAAGAAAATATGTCAAAGACAAGGTTATCTGTGTTAGACGACAAGGAAATGGAAGAACTGTTCATAAGATAATCGATTAGATAGTGGACTGTTCTGACGATATCCCCCCCCCCCCATTATATAAACATTTAAGCATATTGTTTCTTATTTCATGTTTATCTCCGGTTCATATAACGTCTATAAAATTGCTTTGAATAAATATTACTGTTTATTAATCTAACTATACATAATTATTGTTTATTTATTAGGCTCCGAAAAGTTTATTGAAACAGCCATTGTCAGCTTTAGTTGAATATTTAATAAATGGCTATGACGACGATCTGTCAAAGATAAGATTGATATACAGATGGATAACTGCTCAACCAATAGATCAACTAGACATACCAAAGAGAGAACCAACACAATCTCATACATTATTTCAACTATGGCGAATAAAACACAGGAAGGGAAACTATGCACAATTAGTCAGTCTTCTTTGCCGGTAAGATTTATATAAGCTTGCGGACAATAAAAGTTTGAAGATACCAAAGTGGTAATTAGAAGCCGTATGTCGAAGAAGGACAACCGCATCGGTGGCATAATGGTTAACGTGCTCGCCTCGAGTGCGATAGATCGTGGGTTCGAGCCTCGATCGGATCAAAACACAGACTATAAAATTGGTATTTGATGCTCCTCCGCTAATCAAGCATCACTAAGGAGAAAGAGCAAAGACTGGTCGGCTCGGATTCAGAATAATGTGTCCGAGTGGAACGCCATGTCTACCCGCGCGCTGTTGTTTCAGTGAGCTAGCACTATAAAAATCCAACTCAGCGTGTTGGTCTAAAATAAAGCGGACCTCATCATCATCTCATTGTAAATTAACTTGTTCTCGCAATGATATAGCTGAAAATTGCTGAATTGGCATTAAACAACAATCACTCATTCATGCACTCACTCACTCGAAGAAGGACAGACATTATAATGGCCAAATAAACAGGACAAAAGGAGAAACAATGGTCTACAAAATACTACACAGAAAACTAAATGCTGAGTACCACGAACACCACTAAAGACCATCTATGTACTCAGATGATCCACTTATCCAACATTTAGATTACGGATTGTAAGAAAACTGTCCATTTATACGTGACGAGTGTAATGTGTTAATTTCATCTCAGTTTTACAAGACGAAGACACCGCACAAGGACATTGTAAATTGCCCGGACGGAAGTTTAATTTTTGAAAGAGTTTATTCATGAACACATATGAACATAGCATTTCACTGAAATATTCTACCTATGTATTATATTCACAACAAGTTTTCTTTTTACCACAAGGTTAACATACCAGCACAATATAAAAACACACCGAATAGATAAAACTACACCACATATTAAACATAGAAGATGACAGAAATAACGATAAAAAGATCAAACAACAAAACTCCATCAAAACCAAAACGAGAAGTGACTCCATATGCTTCAGAATAATACAATTCTGCAAAATACACGATACTCATCTTGGAGTCTTACATTTTCGAGCCAGAACAGAGTTATGAATATATTAAAAACAGCGAATATTTTCAGGGAATCATGGATTCTTTTATGTATCATACAAATATGGTTGTTGAGCACATTACATTTACATTTGTTCTTTACTTGGTTCCCTAGGCTCGAAATTATACAGAGTAACATGTAGCCTTTCCTCTCGTGCTCGCCTGCAATGTACATCCTGGTATTTTCTTATGAGCCTGAATAACTCGCATACGCCATTCTAATTAAAACTGGATGTCTCTTGGATCTTTTGGTTAATGAAACGAACACCATTTAGGGTCCTTCGGGTAACATTTAATTCACATTTGACCGTCCGCCCAATCATATAACAGTGGTAAGATATATTGACCAATAACACGAGAACATATTAGCAGGTTGTTGTTCAAATTTGATTCATTGTATTTTGTAGGTTTGCCCAGCTTCCTTGCATAATTATACATGGAAGGTTAAAAGGTTCAACTTATGACGTAGGTGAATATCTAGATGACGAACAACACTACGGAGAATGGAACGCAGTTCTCATTAATGGCTATTGGAGGTTCGTTAATGCCTATTGGGGTACGTGTGCAGAGGGAGGTTCTGAGGATGCGCAGTGGGAATGTGTAGATAAAGGCGAGGAGGTTAAAGGTGATGTTTTAAATAAACAGCTTTTCTATTCTTGTGACGAAAATTATTTCCTAACAGAACCTGACCAGATGATAAGCACACATTTTCCAGCAGAAAAAGTATGGCAGCTGAAAGCCAAAGTAGTTAGTGAAGATGAGTTTCAAACTCAAGCCTTTCTAAAGGATCGTTTCTTTAATCTCAATTTGAAATTAGACTATCCAAGAAAGTGTGTTGTGAAGTCTGACGGAGAGATGGAATTACAGTTTCAACTACCCACAGAAAAGTCAAATAATCTAGATTTTCAGTATCTACTATTCCGATTAAAGTCTTCGGCATCTGGAAATTTACCAAGGTAATTTGTTTACTTCTTAGTATGCAAATATTCTGATTTCCCCTTTGGCATCCTCAAAATCTTCTTGTAATTATAGTATTTTAGGAAATACCAGATGATTACACTACACGACAATGTACATGTATGACAATTTGTAAATTCAGAGTTTGAATAATATTACTGAAAACAAAATTTCGTAAGTTCTGGTTTGAAATATCTGTTATCAATTGAGATCCTGGAATTTCGTATATTGCGAATTTTTTATTTTTCGTGCTACACCATTTTTATGGATTTCGTGGATAGTATTAAGCCACGAAATTGGAAATTCAATGAAAATAGCGATGGTCCAGCTGTCTCTGATTGACAATATTTAAGTATAATAATGTAGATTAACAATAATATATGTTCTCCTTATGATAAAGGGCAGATGATTAACTAACCCAAAACGAGAATAATTACCCAAGAAAAAAAACTACATGGTGCATTTGATAATGCTGAAAATGTATTGCATAATATCAATTATCGAATCTTTCAATATTCTTTCAGCTACTAATATATTTTGGAAGCAAGATTGAGTATTGATTTAATAATAGTTTCAGTCCATCAACATTTCTTCTCATATACAATTGTTTTGCCTAAGCTTCAAGCTATATATATGTACATGATATGTGTACTTACCAGAACATGATCTAATAAATTGGACCGTTGAATAACAATTTCTTAACAATTGGAATATAATGCGAACTACCATGAAAATAGACAAATAGTAACAGCGCAATCATGCATGTAATTCACGAATATGAACAATTAACCTTTCGATCGTGATCGCTTTGAAAGTGTCAAAATCCGGAAATTGTCATTGTAAAAAGCATGTGAAATCACCATGGACGGTTAACTTTGATGAATAGTAAATCCCTTGCTATATAGCAATACAATGATATGTGTTTTAAAAAAGAATTCCTAATTCTGTTGTACCTCATTTACTCATTTTGCCATACATTTGTAGTAACCCGGAATTGTGAGTCAAATTAATGATTTTAAGGCTTTGTTTTAATGTTGTTGTATATATAGCTATTTTAGCATCCTTGCTTGTTTGCCTAAATTGTAATGATGCATGTACTTTAAACAGTTAGTTAGAAAGGGCATGCATGTGTATGAACATCAACGTTTCGTTTATAATGGTGGAATTGCTGAAGATCTCTGTTTAACCTTTCATTTTATAATTAGAGACTTTCCAATCGAACACCCAGACACAAATTAAACTAATGGAACATTGGCTCCATTAGGCCCTTCAACAACGAACATAACTTATACCACTTATACCCCAATACAGATGCAAAGCGGCCCATACCATCAATTACTTAATACATGATTGGCTGCTCAATGATCAATGATCGAGGTTTATTTATGGCAGGATTGCGGATTCATTTTGTCCATTCCCAATTCCATTCGTTCACACATTATAATGTGGCAATACAATGTCAGTGAATCAGATTTATCCACCATAGACTATGAGTGACGGCCATCATGCATTCGTTCCAACAGAACATTCAAATGCAATTTTGCGTCTGTTTTGGAAGGGAATGGATTTTGTTTTGAAAATATTGTTGTCTAATTATTAACTAAAACAAATATCAGTTATATCTGGTATCCAGCTGATCTCACATAATCCAATGTGGGCAACACAAGATGGGTAAATTAGTACAATAAAGAAGAAATGTGTTACTTTTCCATGCAAAATATATTTAAACTTAAATTGAAGAATATCCATTTATGTGTATATGTAGCCTGAATTAATGCGTCGTGTGCACTAAATTTGATATCTATGTTTTATCTTATTATAGCCATTTTTATATTCCATTTAATTATAGAGACATAAGCAAATATTTCACAATTGACAATTAAACACTGATATTACTAATAAATTTATAGACAAACTTTAATAAAAGGGGTTAATGTACATTATAACGTAGGATGCAGGGAACTGAAATAGGACGCCATTTTGTTCCACCTCGATGTCAGTTTTTATTTGTAGCTTTCATGATAACACAAATATAACATGAAATTAGATACTGTATCAACTGACCTATAATCTCTTTCAAACCATACAACAAATTATCAGATACTTCCGCAATGTAGAAGCCAGCAACCTGTCAGGATACACATTCGAAGTGTTTTTGTCAAAATTGCTGCATCGTTCAGCATGATGGATATATCGTTATCTAACAGATATAATATGGATCATTTTATTGTGTCATCTGCAATAAATAAAGCTACACGTAAAAACAAAACTTGAGGTCGAACAAATAAAGGACTCATTACGGGTTCCGACATCATACGTATATTACGTCCGGTTACACCCTGTTAAATATAACATACAATTTATTGGTATTTGCTAGATGCATGTATATTATTTGTTATAGACGCTTATTGTAATAACTGCTCTCGTTAGGTTAGAAATACTACTCCACATTTTATGATATATGGAGAACTTGGTCGATTTCCGCTTGAAATTCGTGTGAAGCTTCGTATGATTGCTTTTTGGAGCAAATTGGTTTTAAATGAAAATAAATTAAGTAGTGTGTTGTATAGATTAATGTATCTCTTAAAAACCAAACATCAGTATAGTTTCAAATGGTTAAATCATATAGAGTCTATATTCAATTCAACTGGCATGGGATTCATTTTTATAAACCAGTTTCCTGTTTATGACAAGAGTGGATTTAATCAAATTTACGAGACCAGTTTGTTCAAAAATGACTTAGTGATATATATTCCTCTTCTCGTGGACAAATTTACTCTGTTTTCAAAAAGGATTTTTGTATTGAGAACTATTTACTTAGAATGTCGGAACACTACAGAATTTGGATAACTAAATTTAGAACTTCAAATCTGCATTTACCTATAGAAACTGGTCGTTGGTATAATATACCTCGAGAAGATCGTATTTGCCATTTATGCAAAGAAACTATTGGAGACGAATATCATTTTTTATTGGTTTTTAAAAAATGAAAACATTATCACCCTTAGAAATAAGTATTTGCCAAATTATTATCGAGCTTACCCTAATCATGCCAAATTTGAAGGTCTTCTTTCTATTTGCAATGCAGAACTTTATAAACGATTATCAATTTTTATTAGAAAAGCTGCTGCTTTACTCTGATTATATGTAACTGCCTGTATTATGTTGTAACTTTATATTATATTTACTGTCAGATTTATTATTTTTCATCGTATGTTCATTCTGTCATGTCTTGAATGGATATATTATTTAAAAAATAACCTCTTGTTACACTTGTATATGTGTCTGAGTGTTTTCAAATAAATCTTGAAATCTTGCATGTACAGCTGCTTTAACATTTCCAGTTGTTTTCCATGACAACCAATATATTCCATGACAACCAATAGGAAAACTTTTGTATTATTTTGGGTATTAGGGAAGTTTGGTGATAACCTTTAACACACGTCCACACATTTTTATTATACTTTGCTTTAATTACCTTGATATTTTGATTTTGAGCGTACCTGATGAAGGCTATTCCTCTTGTCTTTGAGCGTACCTGTTGAAGGTTATTCCTGTTGTCTTTGAGTGTACCTGATGAAGGTTATTCCTGTTGTCTTTGAGTGTACCTGATGAAGGTTATTCCTCTTGTCTTTGAGTGTACCTGATGAAGGTTATTCCTGTTGTCTTTGAGTGTACCTGATGAAGGTTATTCCTGTTGTCTTTGAGCGTCCCTGATGAAGGTTATTCCTGTTGTCTTTGAGTGTACCTGATGAAGGTTATTTCTGTTGTCTTTGAGTGTACTTGATGAAGGTTATTCCTGTTGTCTTTGAGTGTACCTGATGAAGGTTATTCCTGTTGTCTTTGAGTGTATCTGATGAAGGTTATTCCTGTTGTCATTGAGTGTACCTGATGAAGGTTATTCCTGTTGTCTTTGAGCATACCTGATGAAGGTTATTCCTGTTGTCTTTGAGTGTACTTGATGAAGGTTATTCCTGTTGTCTTTGAGCGTACCTGATGAAGGTTATTCCTGTTGTCTTTGAGCGCACCTGATGAAGGTTATTCCAGATAATTTGATATCTAAGTTTTATAACTACTACTGGGTTATCCGTGATGGCGAACTACTAGTCCCCAAGTGTTTCGGTTTAGTAGATATATTTTTTATCAAATTTACAGTTCCTAAATCATGTTATTATCATTAATACTAATAAGGTTCTCCTCCCTCAGATATAACTGACCTTAGCCGATGTTTGCTGTTCTGTTAAGGCCCTTTGGTGTTCATGAGACAAATCCATGTTGGTAAGCAGGCAAATTTGTTTTGATGGGGTGAGATGTCAATTCGATCATTTTTATACTTCCTGCTTTTACATTTTTACATTTATAGATTGGTATGTTATGTAACAATTAATGTACACACATCCAAGTTGCTATTAACTAGTTCAACCACAACAGATAAGGGATTAATTATTATTTGCAGGTGGTGCACTTGAATGTTCTTTTGAAAAAAAGGAATAAAAGATTATCTTTAATTTTGGCAAAAGTAACTATTTTGTCCATAATTTGTAGGAGGGTCTTATTTACGTTATTTGTGTTTGTTTGCTCATAGTGGTATCCAACACATATTGTGTTGTGTTTTTGTTTTGTTTGTATTCATCTTGTGTACCCTTGTGCTTCTCTAGATTATTTACGTTATTTGTGCTTGCTTGTTCTGTTTTTAGTTTGTTATTCTTCGTCTTGTGTACCCTATGTCATCATTATCCTTGGATTGTGTATTTTTGATTGCCCCTTCGGTATTCTCTAATGTTTATTGTAATAAAAAAACCCTGCAAGATTCATTAAAAGAATTCGCCTGATCCATACTTAAGAATGTTGTTGTTCCTTCCGGGATCCGGAATTTAACAAGAGAAAAGAGATGATGGCAAATTAACTTTCTGGTGCGAAAATGAGACAAATCGTTATTCTTTTATCGTCGTTAGTCAAAGTTAATATATTCACTTTAGTTATCTCTAACGTCTAATACGTTAGTTTAATTGATAAATCTGTCATGATTGTTAATTAAAGGCTATGAAGTCACAGCTTGTGAATTAGTATGCTAAATAATCACATTATCATTAGCATTAGAAACACAAAATGCATTACATTAATAAGCACTAATGAAACATGTTAAAAGGAACATATTATTTAGTGATCGATATCTTTAAGGCTCTTTATGAATTGTAGTAATTTCAGGACTTCGAAAGCGCTATCAAGATCCTTTCTTAGTACATACCAGAAGTAACTACACAATAAATAGTTACACTAATGAACTATTTTTTTGTAATTTTACCGATAGTGTTTGTCTCAATCGATTAAATTTACTCTTAATCCACAGATAATCTGTAGTTATTTTAATTTGAAAAGTATTATTTAATGACTTTAAATAATGTTATATGGCAGATGTGATTACAAATTCTATTGTTAATGTCTATATAATGAAAATATTTGTAATGTCTGTGTATTAGTCTGATTTGTATGTAATGTTGAATGAACATAAATAAGTAAAAATAAGTTTTAGCAAATTGTTTTGTAATCGTATAGAAACATGTGAAAAAATGTTAAAGGAAACTACACGTATTAAAACAAATGAAATTAAAGTTAAAAATATTATTGGTATTTGATAAAGTTAAAAATATTATTGCTATTTGATAAAATGAACATGATAGGGTAAAATTAAATTCTGATCAATTCCCTCCTCATCCTGTTCTACTGTAATCATATACTTTTTACATCCTCGTAAAGTTCTGATCAGGGATAGCATCCTCAATACCGACCAGAGTTATCTTCAGGTCTGATCCTGGCGTCGTCAGTTCTGACTGGAGTCAACGAGTGTATCGAATGTATCAATGATATTTTATGTATGACATGTCAATATGCATTGTGGTGTACAAGTTATATAACCATATTATAATATTCATGATAAAATAATCATAAGTTGATCATAACAAAAATATGTCGTTTTTTCAGGTATGATAGATATGTTTTTCTACAACGAAAAAAGCCAGATATTTTGCATATTCGTGTTCGTTCACCAGTAAGAGACGTATTCCGGTTTGAACTGGTTGGGAAAGATGTGACAATAAAAGATACAGGCTATGATTATGACTGGGTCGCGGTTTATAAATTTGATTTCAGCGGAGCCAATTGTACAGATGTTGATCCTTTCCCAGAATGCCCTGTGATCGGCTGGGGCCCAGGTAGAACGTCTCTTGAATGTGGTATGGCCCCAATGAGTCACTTTGGTGGCGAAATTGTATCGCCACATGATGGTAAATTGGAAGTTAAATTTAGCACTGTCAATGGAAAGAATTGGAATGAAATGGACATAAAGGGACAATTAATCCGAGGAGGAAGTTCACCGGAAGAGGTTGCAGATCATGTTGTTCATAGAATTGAAAATGGCGATATCATATTCAATTTGTCTACACCTAAGGACGGGGAATATGCATTTAAAGTGTACGCAAATGAAAAGGGTGACAGAGAACCCAAAAATGTTTGTAATTATTTGATCACATCTAAACAAAAACAAGTCGCTTCTCCTTTCCCTAGAAACTTTTCAGATTCCCTTGGCGCAAAAGAAGCATTCCATGCCATGGGTCTTAAAGCTTTAACTCATAAATCTGGATTTATCGAAACGGAAGAAGAGGAACTTGAACTGGTATTCGAAAAATCTGGAGATGTTGATCTTTCGCTTAATTTATCAGGAAGTCATGTACACGCGGAAATGGCTAAACGACTTATTTCAGAGGAAATAAACGGTAATAGAGTTACCTACAAGGTACGATTCCCTGGAAATGGAAACTATGGTTTAAGACTGGTGGGGAACAGAGGAAAAGAAAATGAGGTTCTTTATGACTATGTGGTACAATATAAAAAGGGTAAAAAATCATCACAAAAATCTAAACCGGAACCAGTGGTGAAGCCAAAAACCAAGCCAGGGCCAGAGCCTGAGCCGGTTGAACACAATATACCAGATTTTAGTCAAGGTAAGATGTTGACTGTAATATATTTGAACTTGTTGATTTTTTTAATTCTTTCTAAAGCACGAACAAGAGGTTGGAAAATGCTTGAAAATGCCAAAGGGGTAATCAGAAGCCATAAATCGAAAAAAAGACAGAGAGTACAATGATCAAAAGAAAAAGGACAAAAAGACGATGATCTACAAAGCACAACACAGAAAACTAGAGATTGAGCAACACGAACCCCACTAAAGCAGTGAGTGAACTCAGGTTCTCCGGAAAGGTAAGCTGTTTCTGCTTCACCAGTGCCGCCTGTCGTGTTTCTCCTGTTAAGTATCCGGTGATAAGCACTGAAAGACACATATATTTCCTGACGGTAAACCAGGTCATGATAGGGAACGCAAAACCATCGAAGTGATGACTTCAAATTAACCACTATGGATAGTTGGTTCAGTGACTTCCTCGATAGCACAGTAATTGTTTTGACATCAGTTGCCACTCGGTTATATGTTAACTACAGTTTAATTTAAGACGAACATATACAAACACCATTAGCTAACTCTTTCCAAATGGTTCGGTTACAGGAAGGAAAGGAAAAACAAGAGAGAATCGAACAAATGGAAATTTGGAATACCAATACAATTTTCCACGCCATATTATTGTGCCTCTTCAAGCACCCAGATTTCTACCGAATTCTCCGTGTTCTTTTCTCTAGGTTTTAAACCTGATATTTTTGTTGACAATAAGATTCTACATACTAACTACTCTATATTCTTACTTGTGATTGCGATATACCTATATATACCCAATTAACGTAGAAAATCAGGTCTAGCGTACGACAAATATACCTATACATTGTAATTAAACGTAATTTAATATTATATCATGTATCTCTAATTAGATGTACCTAACGAATTGCGGCGGGAAATAAAAAGAGCTATACAAAATCAAAATGAAATCGACCTTGAAATAGCATTAGAACAGTTAAAAGAACTGGGTCTACCTACGGCTAAGAATGATATAGAAAGTGCTGAATTTGAACTTGGAGTGATGCAATCAAGGAGAGGTAATTAGATAATTACATGTCTATTAATATCAAACATTAGTGAGCGGCTACGATTAATAACAATCAGGAAATAGGAAGGTAAAACATTTCCGGATGAAAGGTCAAATTAGACTAGGTCATGGGACAACAGAATTCAAATTTTGAGGGTTATTTTCAAAAACTCATCGTGCACATTAAATTTGATGTCTGCGGGTTTTTTCAAGCTTCGCAAAAATGAAAGCTATGTGAACGTCAGACAACAATGAAGCGAGCTGAATTTGAAAGTAAAGGTCAATCTAATAAATAAATTAACGAAAAAATGAAACACAAAAAATAACAAGGAGCTCCTATTCAAAATTGGCTAATTTATTTGATGAACTTTTTCAAATTTACTACGAAAATAAAGTTAAATAAAAAAAAAATATTTAAACAATGTCTGTATAGAGGAACTATTCTGAATCTAAAGAAGCTTCTATACATGCTTCATAATAGTGTACGATGTTGTAATGAAGATATTGAAGATTGTAAAACGACTGTGATGACGACGTAACATGTGACTGCAGAGGTCACTGGTGCAGCTAGTCAAATGCTATGAATTTATAACACAAAACACATGACCCTTTTTTGTAGCAATTTGGACGACAAAGCCAAAAGTTGTATAATTTCAAAGCAGATATGCTTCATTACATGTACTGTTGTGCATTGTGTTTGCTTTCATTGCAAACTTTTCAAAAGTTTGCAATTAATGTCTGCTCGTCATGTATAAGTAAACCCAATGTTAATTGAGTCATAATTATCATACAAAAGTCTGAATCTCAGTTTGATTGACAGTGAAAAGTTGCAATGGTTTAGTTTGAAAAAACACAGAAGAAGGCTCTTGGAAAATGTATTTAGTTATTCATTGATCTCGCTTAGAAATATAATAAAAACGTAGCTATAAAATTTATTGCGCACCACGTGTTTCTGTAATAATATTCTTCATGCAGGCTCATAGTCAACCGATTGGAGAGCTAAATAATTTAGAAGTGTTTGGAAGCAAGTACACCAAAGGGTCTAAACAGGAGACCAAATATAATATGCTATAATAACCTATGCCTAATATTAATATGTAATATATTAGATAGATCTTCAGTCGTGTTAAGATTATATGTAGATATATCTTTTGATAGAACTTAAAGAAGCAACAGAGCTTAGAGACATGGCATTGATTAAAGATGCATTAGAGAAAGCAAAGCGTGTTGGCTCCGAAAAGAGGTTACCCGAGGAAGTAGCTATGGCCAAAGCTATGCTGGAGCGATTAAGGAATATCACAAAACTTATGCATGCCGTTCTCTCATTGGACCAAAAGACAATAGCAGAGATCAGAGGCTACCAAAATCCTCCACCAGCTGTTCACAGGGTTATGATGGCAACTCTCCTGTTACTAGGTCACTGGGAAGAGGAAACGGAGGTTTGTAGTTTCAATAGCCAAATAAATTTTTAATGATTTATGAGTGTTTTCCGACAGTATCGTCTTGACGAACGGTTTATTGATATTAAGCAATAATGTCATATTAAGATAGAAATCCAATTGCCATGCTTTTGGAACATAACAACTGATTAATATTCGAGATATAAGGGGGTCAGGCGATTATTATACTGTGCTGAGGCTTAATTATTATCACCACGGTGTACCTCTGGATGGACAAATATAGGCATAATTGAATTATAGGTTGCATATATAGAATAATTCATGGCTGATTTTTTTTACATTAAATCAAACATTTTTTTTAATGTAATGATCACTGATATTCACCTGTATAAAGCTTTAAATGATAATATACCTATAATACTAGTAAACAGAGGAGGTGACCGCGATAGTATAGTAATTAGAACTACATCTAGCTATCCAATTCCTTCACCAATAAAGTAGTGAGTTCGACTTCTCCTCGGGTCGAGGTGTACTCTATTAGTTACTAATAAATGTCGGTAGTAAACTTGCTACATGTGGATGAGTTTCTTTTGTCACTTCCTGTTCCTGCGCAGATCGTCACGATATTGCTGACCTATTGTTGCTTGTGGCGTCAAAAATCAATAACCATGAATCAATATAAAAAAAATGTCAAAATTTTTCTCTTTTTCTTTTTTCTATATTAATTCTAAATTTACATACATTTCAGGAATGGAAAAACGTACAAATTGCTCTTGGTAAATTGGGAAAAGAGGCAATAAAGAGGAAAATTCAAGAGCTTAAAGTTGATGCAATTCCTGTTGATGTTGCACTGGGTGCACGAGATTTGATACGAGATTTTACATTAGATCAAGTACGAATGGTCAGCGCTGGTGGAGCTACCTTTTTTGTTTGGGTGAGTCCGCATTTGTCTGCAGGTTTCTTTGATCTTAATATGGAAATATGTCAATTATGCTGAAGCTCTAAGGAACCAGTATTGTAATTAAGGGCTCTTCCTAATTACTCATAAAATAATGATGTTAAAAATTGAAACTATTGTATGCCTACCTGTCTTGTATATAAAAAAAAACCATTAAGATATTGACCTAAAGGAACAGATGTATTCGTAGAATTGCAAAAAAGCGTGATAACCTCGATTTTCCTGTTGTAAATTTTCCTTTCTTGAGCAGCAATATTCCTGACTCTCCTGATAATATATCTTTGTATTCCAATTAATACGTTATTCTATACATTGACTTTGATCTTTTGAGCAGGGGACGACTCTTGTCTGGCAAATTACTTAATTAAGGATAAGTCATATTTTTAAAATTCCCATACTCTCCATCATGAACAACATTGATCCATGGGAAATTATATTGTCTCAACTGATTGCACACATGCTTTCAATACACCCTATGAGAGATTCCCGTTGCAATACTTTTTGAGAGTCCATGTTGCTTGTCACAATACCAACCTAACTTTATTCTCTAAACCAATGTTACAAAGGTTACAGAGTGAGAGTGTTCAAATCAATACAAAGTAAATACATATCATTACATCAATTATCAAAACATTTGTTCTTTTGCCTTGATTGACATCTGCTTGTGGATATAAATAGCAAATAGTTCATGGCACTGAGGGTCATATGGCAGTATATGGACCGGTCCATACACTGCCATATGACCCGAAGTGACATGAACTATTTGCTATATTATACTTTTTATCTAAAATAATGCATGTACCTGGCCGGTCCATATACTACAGGTCCATATACGAAAATAGTGACCGGATGCACTAACAAAGACAAATGGGGAAAATAAAAACGTAAATTGTAATATTATAATATAATTGTTTTTAACTGGACAGTGCATATACTCGAATCTTTGCTATGTTCGAATACTACTGGTGTACTATTCTCTTTTAGAATTGTATTTTTGGTATTTGTTTTCACTTATTTTTGACATTACTGCTGTCCCGATTATGATTTGCCAATGTTATTTTTTTTTCTTTCAGTTTAAATTGTAATTCTGACCATTATGCTGATATATTGATAATTATAATTTTTAGAATTAATAGAGTAATCGTCTGTCACCATCACATTAAAATATTATTCTGTATAAATGATGTTATGTTCAAACTGTCATTGATAGTTTTTTGGAACCAAATTCTTTCAGGTTAGAGGGTTAACAAAGGAAGTTCTTACATGGGAAGAACTAGGAAAATGTTGAACACAGTAATTAAAATATGCTGTCATTTAGCTGGGTTTAGTTTAACATAATAGCTAGTGGTTATTTTTATTTATATGTTTTGATTACAAAGTTTTTCATGGATTAATGTTTGAGACAATTGTAATTCTGACCAGTAACATATAATATAAATTAACAAAATGTCATGTTTTAGTGACAATAGGTATCCAGACCATGTTGCTTGAGTGGGACCGGTTCAGAATATGAATTCGATAACGATAAAAACTTATCGTTTCTTCTCTTTATATTAATGAAAAAACATATGCGTCCCTCGGTAACTTTTGAGAAAAATGGGTGTCTGGCCCATTAAACATTTTTGATTATTTACTGTGACAAAAATTAAGAAAATCAACAACATGTTGATTGTTGTTTATCATCTCAACGTCCCACCAGCATAAACAGTACTAAGTAGTCCTTACACCCAAATCCAGAGACTATAGAGAGAACCTAACTCCTGGCTGAATTAAATTATTGACTACCAAATTAACGTTGCATATATGAACCATATATTCTACAGTTTCAATTACCATTTTGGCGTAATGTTAAATTAGTATCTCCATTTATTCATTCTTGTAGGAGTTGTCTTTCTTTGGTTTGTATTTTGGTATTATTTCAATTGGGTTGTAAATATATTTTTTAAAAGAAAGATAATTTGTCCAAAAACAAAAAACAAATATTGAAGATAACTCAAAAATATATAAAGTCGCAGATAATTTGCTGTTGAAATGAGATTGAAAATATTAAACCGTAAAAAACTTATCAACGGGGCATAACTCTTACAGAACGTGAATAATATCAGACGGGAAAGATCATATAACTCATAGCCCTAAATGAATGGTGATCAATAACATACAATAAGCGAATTATTAATCTTATATATTAATCACGTTATATAAATGACACGACATTATATTAATATCGTACAAACAAATATGACTTTCTTTCATTTCACTTGTTCCTTTTATAAAGTCATCCGTTTTCCGTTAAATTATCAAATAAAGTCTAGTTACGAATATACAGTGTAACCTGTATTAAGAGTTCACCCTTGAGACAAACAAAAGGTGGTCTTAAAAGACAGGTGACCTCTTAAGAAAGGTTCAATTCATAAGGAATTGTTTATGACAAGGCGAGAAAGGTTGACCTTTTAATACAGGTGACTGTTTAATAGAGGTGGTTGCACGGGCAGGTTTGACTGTAAATATAATTGTTTTAATCGACTTGTATATAGTGCTAACATGACGCAAACTGCAATAAAACTAGAATTTGTAGACAGGGTGATTTCTTCTATATTCTAATATGACGTCCTTCACACGCTTTGAGTCCAAGCCCGTAGAAAAAATAATATTAATCTATGACCGATTAAATTTATGACGTCATCGACAATTTATAACGATATTTTACCAATTTTTACATATCAAAATCGAAATAATTCATGGAAGCCATATGTATACATTGTTTTTACCACGGGTAGGCCTTTATGTCAGCTTTTTGTCCCTCGCTTACGCTCGGGGTAAAACTTCGTGACTTATAGGCCTACCCGTGGTAAAAATAATATATACATATGGCTTCCATGAATTATTTCTTAATTATATCACGTCGCTAGTAAAACTTATAGGTAGAATACATCGTAACTTACTTGAACTCGTACTTTAGTCAATTTAATGAATTGTAGAACTAATGCCTCGGTTCCGGACAACAAGCAAAATAATTAGCTAATATTCTCTCTGAATTCGTAAGCATGCAAAACAAACATTTATCCTCATAAAGTTAGGATTCACATTAAATTATTGTTTGCACGCAATGCATACAGAGAAATACATGAAAATATTTTTTTTTTTTTTTTTTTTTTTTTTTTATGCTTATGTTTTTGTTGACTTTTTTCATCAGTGGCTACATTTTCATAATATTTTTGAGTGTGCTTTATAACCCCGCTATCGTGTTATATAGTGTTATTATAGCTTTAGAGTAACGATGTTGAATTACTTCAGTCTTTCAAATAAAACCAGGATAATAATGATGATGTTATTCAACCTCATCTGCATAATCCTAACAAAAACCTGGACGTGTTCCCATTATCACGTACAAAAAGGTAAAGGTTGAATAAACAATAACAGGGAGAGTGCAAAAAGCATTACACTCCGGATTATAAGCAAAAACAAACAAAAATTAAGTGAAACTTAAATTGCTAATGGTAGTATGCATCAAACAATTTCCTACCGACAGGCAAAATAATACCGGTAATGAAAATTGTCACATACATGATCAATTATTTTCATATTAGTGCTGTAGGACTGGTAAACATGTTTATCTACTTTATAGTAATGACCATAAGCTAATGACACGATAGACATTTTGCACATTACCGATTTGATTCTAAAATTACGCGGTTTTATATCTTTTACAAACGAGTTATTTCCCTTACATGGACAAAATGGTTAGTGCCCGTTCGAGCAATGGAAAAGGCAACGAATTTGAATATAATTGTCTCATAATTTGCAGATATTTGAACCATGTAAAAAACAGAGGATAATTTTTGTTTATAGAAAATAGAAAATGTACAAGTTGTTACAACAATAAAAGTTTGAACAGATCATGGGAATAATATATGTTATTATACTTCATGTATGTAAGCTGTAATTTTATTGGATAAGACGAGGGTAGCATTCTGCTCTGACACATGGCTCAGCGGGTAACAATTTGTTTAATGTCACCCTCTCATATTTGTCTTTTTATATGCAAGAATATAAATATATCTGCCACTCTATTGCTGGATGGTTAATAATTCTAGGTTCTAGCAAAATTACTGAACATCTGTACAAATGAATAGACTGAATATGAAACGAAACATTAAAATGAAAAGAAAACATCATTGCAAACGAGAAAGTGAAAACATTCATTATAATAAATTAAATAACATATAGTTGAGAGGGTGATAGATCAGATTGTTATCCTTCGAAAGAGACATTGTCAACCTCGGCTTTGCATTGGTTGACAATGTTTTTCTCTGGGTAGCAATCTGATCTATCACCTTCTCAACTATATGTTATTTATATATTATTTTCATTGAACTTTGCATGAAAAAAGACCCTATTGGTTCGTCGTAAGGGGAAATAACTCCTGTAACATGTATAATTTTAGAATCAACGTCGGAAATGTGCGCATAGTCTATTGAATTTATAATTAGATTTATATGTTGGTTAGAAATGTGTGTGCTTATATTGTTTAAATGTGAATGACCAGAACTTACTGCTTTAAGTTATAAAATTGGAGGTGTTAAATTAAGTGCACACGAATCGTTTCTAGAATAGACTTCATCAGGAACAACAAAGTCAAAAGATTTGAAAATCAAATAATTTAAGAGTTTTTGGAGGATAGCAAAAAGTAAATTACATTACGAAGAATATGCTTTTTTATTTAATATCATTGATTGATTGATTGATTGATTGATTGATTGATTGATTGATTGATTTGTTGATTGATTGATTGATTGATTGATTGATTGATTGATTGATTGATTGATTGATTGATTGATTGATTGATTGATTGATTGATTGATTGATTGATTGATTGATTGATTGATTGATTGATTGATTGATTGATTGATTGATTGATTGATTGATTGATTGAAATGCCTCTTTCGATACATCCAGCCTGTCTCCAAAATGTTTTGGCCGATTGTGTAAATCCAATTTTTGTTATGTTTTATTTTTTTTCAAGTCTTGTTTTATTTGCTAGATACTTATTCATGTATGGAGTTATGACCATTGTATTCGTGATCTATATTTATATACACTGTGTTTATTCTCTATATACATGTGACATGTGTTTTTCCACTATCGACATACAATATGTTTATCTACTATCTGCATGCTCTATATTTATTCACTATAGACAACGTGTTTTCCGCTAGGTTAAAGGGTTAACAGAAGTATAACATATCATTGTTATTATATAGGTTAAAGGGTTAGCAGAAGTATAACATATCATTGTTATTATATAGGTTAAAGGGTTAACAGAAGTATAACATATCATTGTTATTATATAGGTTAAAGGGTTAACAGAAGTATAACATATCATTGTTATTATATAGGTTAAAGGGTTAACAGAAGTATAACATATCATTGTTATTATATAGGTTAAAGGGTTAACAGAAGTATAACATATCATTGTTATTATATAGGTTAAAGGGTTAACAGAAGTATAACATATCATTGTTATTATATATGTTAAAGGGTTAGCAGAAGTATAGCATATCATTGTTATTATATAGGTTAAAGGGTTAACAGAAGTATAACATATCATTGTTATTATATAGGTTAAAGGGTTAACAGAAGTATAACATATCATTGTTATTATATAGGTTAAAGGGTTAACAGAAGTATAACATATCATTGTTATTATATAGGTTAAAGGGTTAACAGAAGTATAACATATCATTGTTATTATATAGGTTAAAGGGTTAACAGAAGTATAACATATCATTGTTATTATATAGGTTAAAGGGTTAACAGAAGTATAACATATCATTGTTATTATATAGGTTAAAGGGTTAACAGAAGTATAACATATCATTGTTATTATATAGGTTAAAGGGTTAGCAGAAGTATAACATATCATTGTTATTATATAGGTTAAAGGGTTAACAGAAGTATAACATATCATTGTTATTATATAGGTTAAAGGGTTAACAGAAGTATAACATATCATTGTTATTATATAGGTTAAAGGGTTAACAGAAGTATAACATATCATTGTTATTATATAGGTTAAAGGGTTAACAGAAGTATAACATATCATTGTTATTATATAGGTTAACGGGTTAACAGAAGTATAACATATCATTGTTATTATATAGGTTAAAGGGTTAACAGAAGTATAACATATCATTGTTATTATATAGGTTAAAGGGTTAACAGAAGTATAACATATCATTGTTATTATATAGGTTAAAGGGTTAACAGAAGTATAACATATCATTGTTATTATATAGGTTAAAGGGTTAGCAGAAGTATAACATATCATTGTTATTATATAGGTTAAAGGGTTAACAGAAGTATAACATATCATTGTTATTATATAGGTTAAAGGGTTAACAGAAGTATAACATATCATTGTTATTATATAGGTTAAAGGGTTAACAGAAGTATAGCATATCATTGTTATTATATAGGTTAAAGGGTTAACAGAAGTATAACATATCATTGTTATTATATAGGTAAAAGGGTTAACAGAAGTATAACATATCATTGTTATTATATAGGTTAAAGGGTTAACAGAAGTATAACATATCATTGTTATTATATAGGTTAAAGGGTTAACAGAAGCATAACATATCATTGTTATTATATAGGATAAAGGGTTAACAGAAGTATAACATATCATTGTTATTATATAGGTTAAAGGGTTAACAGAAGTATAACATATCATTGTTATTATATAGGTTAAAGGGTTAACAGAAGTATAACATATCATTGTTATTATATAGGTTAAAGGGTTAACAGAAGTATAACATATCATTGTTATTATATAGGTTAAAGGGTTAACAGAAGCATAACATATCATTGTTATTATATAGGTTAAAGGATTAACAGAAGAATAACATATCATTGTTATTATATAGGTTAAAGGGTTAACAGAAGCATAACATATCATTGCTATTATATAGGTTAAAGGGTTAACAGAAGTATAACATATCATTGTTATTATATAGGTTAAAGGGTTAACAGAAGTATAACATATCATTGTTATTATATAGGTTAAAGGGTTAACAGAAGTATAACATATCATTGTTATTATATAGGTTAAAGGGTTAACAGAAGTATAACATATCATTGTTATTATATAGGTTAAAGGGTTAACAGAAGAGATAGCACAGAGAAACAGAGACGTCTTGGGTAGTATACGTCCACGAACGAGTCGTAGGCGCAAACAGTCCTTATATTCAGAGAAGACATTTGCAGACGGTTGAATATATTTTACATAGAAAAATATCATAGAAGTGTTTTATCTATTGATTTTAAACCTAATGTAAACATTATACTCCTAAGCAACGAAAAGGAGCTGTACAAGAAAAGTATTTTGTCATTATGAAAAAAAAAATTGCTGTTAATAGTTAGCCTATTGTAGTTTATTTTCATTTTTTGGTCAATACTTTTATTTAAATTGAAGCATTTCTTTCTTGTATTTCTTCAAAAGATTGAACAATTTTGATTTTCACTAGTTCATAAGACATCTCGCTCAATTTCTGCAATAAAAGATTATTCTATTTTTTCCAGAATATGTTGAATTTATATTCCAAACATCAAAACCAGTCATGTATGTGAATTATGTTAAGCCTAACTTGTTGTGACTGTATCTATATATATATTTCATGTCAGTCACGTGATCATGGCGTACATACTCACGTGATCATACTGTCCATACTCACGTGATCATTCCTCCATTATTGATTTGTTTGTTTTATTTATGACAATTATTATCAATTTATAATAGATAAATATACTTAATAAAGCAACTGCACTGTTTACTTATTTTTAAAACAGGAAGTGACCAATATAAACTATGAAAATTCACCAATGTATTCGTCAAAGCGTGCTTGTCATTATAATTGTTAGAGGCAACCTGAAAAATCCACCGACCTGCAGCAAGTCACTGACAAACTGTATGAAATAAAGTTCTATCAGGTACACCTCTCTATTTGCAGGAATCGAATTTACACGTTTTTATTTGGCATATGTAGAAGTAAGCCCAAATCCCGTTGTTAAATTTCGATATTTAGGTCCTTTCCTCATTCATCACTTATCACCAGGAATTTAACTAGAACTACACGATGGGTGCCACTAGTGTAGCAGGATTCTTATAGCCTCTTTGGTATCTTCAAACTCTTCTTAGAAATAGGAAAAAAACGTAGTTAGATAAAGAAGCACAAAATGTTCCAAATACAATGTCAAAGGTCTATATTTAATTGGCATCTTAGCGTCCATTTGTTTTTGTTATATAATGTTTCAGCAGCTATCAGTATGAATAAACGAAGAGGGTAATCAAGAATGGTCAATCCAGAGACACAGGAATAGTGCATTCAAAGACAAGCAAAAAATATTTAGAAAGAAAAAAAAAAAAAAGAGAACAGACAATCTAAAAGATGAACAACACATGTGTAAAAACCTAGGATGAACATATGTGCTCGCTTTAAAGATAACCAACACATGTGTAAAAACCTAAGATGGACATATGTGCTCGCTTTAAAGATAACCAACACATGTGTAAAAACCTAAGATGAACATATGTGCTCGCTTTAAAGATAATCAACACATGTGTAAAAACCTAGGATGAACATAGGTGCTCGCTTTAAAGATAACCAACACATGTGTACAAACCTAGGATGAACATATGTGCTCACTTTAAAGATAACCAACACATGTGTAAAAACCTAGGATGAACATATGTGCTCACTTTAAAGATAACCAACACATGTGTAAAAACCTAGGATGAACATATGTGCTCACTTTAAAGATAACCAACACATGTGTAAAAACCTAGGATGAACATATGTGCTCACTTTAAAGATAACCAACACATGTGTAAAAACCTAGGATGAACATAGGTGCTCACTTTAAAGATAACCAACACATGTGTAAAAACCTAGGATGAACATATGTGCTCACTTTAAAGATAAGCTGTTCTATTTTCTTATATGACACCCGCCGTATTACACATATAGTCAGGTCAAGAAATATATATTTCATAATTGTGTTTAAGAAATACTACGAATTATCATTGCTGAAATGTCAGAACATTTAATGTGTCATTTCACTGTTTTGTGGTTTGATAAAACGTAGATATCAAATTTAGAGGATACGACACGTTTAGTGGTGTAATGATGTTCAGCTTTCTATTGGTGGTTCTATATTATCATTATAGTTATCATTGTTGCTCTCTGTGTTTTCTTTCTGTTGTATTATGCATACATTGTTAATCTGTGATTTTGTGTCATGCGCAATTCAAGTTATTACGATCTTAAGATAGTTATAGAAATATAGAACCATAAGTGAAAAAAATCATTCTTTTATGCAAATGCCTCGTATATATATACTACTGCCGTCTTTTTAAGGGACAATTAGAGTTAGGGTTGTTGGTCAATTCTATTGGTGGAGGAAACCGGAGAAAACTTCATCACATAATGTTGTATCGCGTATATCTCACCATGAACGGGATTCGAACTCACAATTTCAGTGGTGAAAGAAACTGATTGCATAGGTAGTTATCAATCCAACTACCATACGATCACGGACACGACGACCCCTAAAGGAGGACAATTAAAGAAGAAAGTGGATGTAGTACATTTATTTTATCATGGGAAATTACATTATGTATTTCCGAATGTTGAAAATGAATGTTTTAAAAAGAATCAATGGAAGCGTTTTACATAGGATAACAAATTTAACATGAAAAGAAAATTGTAGATATTTTTAATTTAGACGATTTGGCGACAGCTAGTATTGTTATTTCAGATAATAAAGAAGAAAACATTTCCACGTATATTTGCCATAGATATTATATTTCGTCTTAAGTCTAGATATATTTTACATACATGTATGTTTTTCATTATTTTTTATTATGTGAGAGTTGCCATTTTACTCACATTTGGAAAACAATTGCATGACCCATCATTACACTAATGTTTAGGGCCCATAGTACTAGCTTAACACCGCCACATTATATTGAAGTGCCTATACCAAGCCAGGAAAATGACGAATCATCTATATTTGTGTTAGAGGTATCAAATTTACTTGACTTTAACTCCAATTTTACAAAAAAAAAACACCATACGATTTTCTTACTACCGGGCATACTCGAAAGTATAAACATTTGGCTATTACTAGTAAAATAAATCAGCTGTGTATTAGATAGGTGCATTAAAGTCAAAAACTAAGCGTCTTTTCTGAAAATGTCACTCGACTATATCTGTCATATTCTTAATTAACCCAGTTGTAGTGCCTTTGGTGTTGTTTAATCCATCTTCTGTCAATGTCAGCGACAGGTCGGACAAAATTCATTTGAAGTTGTTTTTCTTCATTTCTGTTAATTGTCAACATGCCGCTCAAAACTTTATTTCACGTTGTAGTGACGGATGTTCAAGAAATATCAATTAAATAAATAATTACTTCCGTTAAAACCCAACCAGGATCGTTTATTAAGAACCCGGTAGATTTCAATGGCATATTTTTTTTTATTAATGTTTTAATTAATTTATCAATTCTATAATAAAGATCAAAGATATTGCTCAATTTCAAACACTACCGCAGCGGTGGATTAATAGTTACAATGCTCACCTCGAGATCAAGGGTACAAGAACCGCTTGTGTCAAACAAAAGACTATATATTGGTATTAGACGTTTCCCGGATAAGCAAACAGTTGTAAGTAGTACATTTAGTTTATCATAGGAAATTACATTATGTATTTCCGAATGTTGGAAATGAATGTTTTAAAAAGAATCAATGGAAGCGTTTTACATAAGATAACAAATTTAACATGAAAAGAAAATTGTAGATAATTCTTAATTTAGACGATTTGGCGACAGCTAGTATTATTATTTCAGATAATAAAGAAGAAAACATTTCCACGAATATTTGCCATAGATATTATATTTCGTCTTAAGTCTAGATATATTTTACATAAATGTATGTTTTTCATTATTTTTTATTATGTGAGAGTTGACATTTTACTCACATTTGGAAAACAATTGTATGACCCATCATTATACTAAGGTTTAGGGCCCATAGTACTAGCTTAACACCGCCACATTATATTGAAGTGCCTATACCAAGCCAGGAAAATGACGAATCATCTATATTTGTGTTAGAGGTATCAAATTTACTTGACTTTAACTCCAATTTTACAAAAAAACGCACCATACGATTTTCTTACGACCGGGCATACTCGAAAGTATAGACATTTGGCTATTACTAGTAAAATAAATCAGCTGTGTGTTAGATAGGTGCATTAAAGTCAAAAACTAAGCGTCTTTTCTGAAAATGTCACTGCCATACAAGGATAAAATTCATTTTTAATGCACCTACCTAACACACGGCTATATCATATAACATTGGAAAGGTAAAAGAGTGTAGACTTCAATTTGCCCGGTCGTAAAAGTTAAATATGGTGCAATTTCTTTTAAATCCGGGTCAAAGGTCAAATATGAAAATTTTCTAATTCAACCCTCATGTTACATAATGAGTTAATTTGAAGCAATTAATTAACGCAGCATGCTTAAATGCTCCATGCATCCAATGTTACTAATATTCCTTCCATTCCAACTCACATCAGTAAAAAACAACGAGATGTGTGACGTCATATTGACGTTTTCGTTAAGGCCGTGGTAAAATAGCGATGCATGTTATAAAACAAACTTTTAAAATTGTTTTGAACCATAAATATAGTATATTTGCATTATTATTTATCCAAGCACATATATTTGAAGAAAATAAAATAACAAATTTGTGAGTAGGAAGTATATAAGATCGAAAAAAATATCATAAAAGGGGTGAAAATGGACATCTTTGACAAATCATCCATAAATCACAATAACTTGGGCCTCCTGTTTGTTGAAAGCCTACCAACCACGTCAAGGTCGGAGGGCCGTCTGGTAGGATTTATTATTTTGTTTTTTTTCGTCGTCATCGTCAGGGTTCTGTTGGATTATAATTATGCTTAAGCATAGATCACTGCCCTGACAAGGACATAATTCTGTACAACAGAGGTTTTGTTCGTAGCAAACACATTCTCGGCTACATATCTTTCTACCTTTGCACGAACAAATCAAATCTTGAAGGAAGTCTGATGACATCAGACCAGAGAACACAATTGGAGTTGGACCGTTGCTACCTTTTTGCCAACCGTAGTCATAAGGTGAAGCTACTGGTGGTTTTGCTTGGTGTGATGTCATCCACGTCTTTGTTTGAATGGAAGCTCTCAGGGCGTGTTGTTTAAATGCCCATTCACTTGGTGGAATGCGAACAAGGGAGCAGTCTTTGCTGGTAGCAAGTCTGACACGTAGCTTATTCAGATTGGTGTGTCAAGACTTATACTTTGCTTTTGGGTCATACAACTTTGTCACAACTTTTCTTGCAACACATATTGAGGATTCAAGATCTGGGTTCTTAAGCTGCGAAAGGTCCGAAAACTCAGCAGATGAAGATTTAATCAGCTTAAAAACAGATTTTTCTCCAATACCAAAGATAGCAGAAGTGGTATCACAACCAGTCAGAGCATGAACCGCTGGGAGAATTTCACAAGTTATGCTCAACAGAGAACTACACAAGTCATGAACTTGTATATATCGCCTACCATCCATAATACTAGTAACCGAACCCATCAAGAGCCATAATTGATCCGTGTTCTGCAAGCGTGGATAGTAATGGACACAAAAAACTAACACATCAGTGTCTGAGCATTTGATAATGATTCTGCCTTTAACACTAGACTTACCAAATTGTTC
Source organism: Bathymodiolus septemdierum (assembly GCA_963383655.1). Taxonomy (NCBI): domain Eukaryota; kingdom Metazoa; phylum Mollusca; class Bivalvia; order Mytilida; family Modiolidae; genus Bathymodiolus; species Bathymodiolus septemdierum. Next base: position 19,937,881 of record OY726530.1, on the reverse strand, counting down.
GTCAGCATGAAGGGCATGCAAAATAATTCTAGTATCTGCCTCTTCTTGGATACTGAATAAATCTACACAGTCTGTAACTTGATCACCTGCTATTTTTTCACGACCTCTGGATTCCAGAAAGTCCCTGCTAAATATAAAGTGTGTCCAACAGGCAAGGGATTTTCGGCGTTGACGAACTTTGAAATAAATTCTCCAAGAAAGCTGATCAATTCCTGCTTATTTCTATTATTCGACAAGAATTTTTTCCAGTCTGGGATGCTGCTGCCTTCATTTACATGATAGATCCTGTGCCCACCAGCTGCTTGAGAGCGACGTTCTCTTTCAGCAGATTTGATAGAGTCCTTCAGATGATACCTATCAAAGATATCTACAATTGTTTCCGCAGACTGAAAGAGTATCGACAAATGTTTCAAATAGAAGATCGCCAGATCACCAAAATTGGAGAACTTTTTCACATCTAAAGATTGAATAATGCCCATACCATCTCGGATCAAAACTGTAAGTGTTTTGTCAAATGAAGGAAGAGTGAAAGATGAACATACCTCACGTACAAGTTCATGAGTAAGATCACCCTTGACACATTGTCGCATGGTGCTGTCATCGTGGAACAGGGAAGTCGGTATGGGTCCAATAGTGAAAAAGAGTAGATTTTCCACAGTAACATCATCTCTGCATGTCGTTAGTGCTAATGCACGACGAAATATAAGTTCTGGATTGATGTTTCCCTGTACTGACTCTCCTGATCGGCATTATAGCTTCGTCTTCTTGCTCATATCTGAACATATCTTGATGTTAGATCTTTTAATAGGACCATAAAAACTTCCAGACTTACCTACAGACAAAGCAGAACAAACAAATGTTTTGACCAAAGCATTACCCGTATCGACTGGTTTTTTAGGAGCGATTCTTGCACTTCCTTTGACGCTTTGAGGCCCGTAGAAACATTAATCAATTCAGGAGGGCAGTGCTGAATGTCGAACGGATTGATCATTTTCTCCTGCAAATGGCTGATTAAGTCTGCGCCTTGTTGTTCATCCCGTTTCATCGATGCCGATCTGTTCTCATCGTGAGTTTCGTCGTCCGCGGTAAGCAACCCCGATCTTACTTTCATTACTGCACTGAAGTGTCCCACGATATGTCGTGTAATGCTCCATCTTATCAGAGCAGGTTTCTTTCTGGTGAGACCAACAATACCACCGTTACTCTTGCGATCTTTAATGATGGTCTTTTCTGTGGCCATTTCACTCCACACTCCGTTGAAGGAACCAGCTTTCTGTCGAATAGCAAACAAACCTGCCTTGAAGCGTGATTCAACTTCTGAGGGGAGATTGATATAGGAGTTCATCTAGAGTAATTATTCCTGTTGGTCACACAAAAGAATGGGAGCATAGACCGAACTGAACTCAAATGCATTGACCATATACCGTTTCTCTCTGCTGTTATATTTTGGAGCATAATACTAGCTGCTAGCAGGAACATGTCCCAAAATCTAAACGTCGGGGAAACAGCACATCCTCATTCACGAAAGTCTTTCATTAGAGGTGCAAGATGCGCTTCAAATAAAGAATTCAGAACAGCAATATCTTCATTCCATGAGGACATATCGCCAGTGAAAGTTTCATGACACCTCAGAAGGGCGTCCCAAAATAGATCTGGTATGTCAGTGAGACGTTCTGTTGTTCCACACCAGTCAAAAAATGATGCAAGCCATAACGACATTACTGCTTCATAAGTCAGTGTAAGACCTCGCACTGCTCTGTTAAATTGTTTACCAGAAAGCAACTGTTCTACTGTGCATGCAGCGTATACACCTGAATCAACGAGTACATCAGCCAGACCACCATCGCCCCAAAGTTTGCCAATAGATGTGATAAAACATGATAAGGTGTGGAATCCGCCTAAACGAATGATATGATTCTGAAATTCAAGAGATCTGGACCATTTTATCTGCTGTGCAATAGCATACAACTGTTGGTCAAAGGTCTGAACTGAATACTGCTGCCCCGCTTTACAACACATTTCAACACACTTTTTCATGGTGGTATAAACTGTTGCCATATCGGTGGGCATGGAATCGATGATATGATACTAAGCTAAAGGATTCACAGTATTCGGATGTTTTCTTGTAATATCCTGTCCAAAATGGAATAATTTGTTCACTGTGAGGAACATGACACGCAATTGGAAATTCAACAGCGTTTCTTGAAAAAAGCCTAAGAAGCATCCAAGATACGTCCTGGGTTTCAGCGTTTTTTACTTCACATCTGGTAATTTTGTCATGTGCATCTTCACGGCGTATTGGTTCCATGCGTTCTTTGGGTTTGTCGTATGGTAAACAACTGATCAGAGCAACCGTTTTCTCTGTTAGTGGAAGAAAACGCTCTTGATTTCGATTGATCCTTGCATCATTCAAAGCATCACTGCTAGGCGGTGCCGATTTAACCTGAAACGCCGCCCTTGCCATCGAGTGGAATGTATCTTTACCATCTAAGATTTCGGTTTTGATGTCTATATTGTCCGCTCCTTCCTGAATAAGCGTGAGTTCTCCGGGCAACGAACAAATACCATGAGGAATATATGTTCCATTTTCAATTTTGTTAATATCGTGATCAGCTAAACTTGTAAGATACCGTCTAAGCTCGTTATATGAAGCACAGAAGCCATGACTATGTAAAGTTTCAACCAGATTTTTAGAACCATAGACATGATGCATTTGTAAAGCTAAACCCGGGCTGAATGGTGTGAAGGAGTTTTTATTTATTGATACTATTGTTTCAGCTAAAGCCATGCATTTACGCAACTTTTCTGGTGGAATTGTGTGGTCTTTGTTGACAGTGTCATAGGCAACATCATCCAACAGCCAACATGGGAATGTTTTCAATACTGGTGGCATAACATTAAGAGAATGGCTAAGTGAAGTGTCCGTAGGAGACGTATATTCGCTACTTTCGATGACTAGATCGCCAATATGCTTACGTAAAATGCCGATAGCTTTGTGAAGTATGAGATATTCATCACAAACAGATGAGGAAGTATCGCTAAGATCATGGGTTCTGATAGACTTCATATCAGCCTTCAGACAGTTGAACGTGTCGATAGCTGCAGAGAGACAAATGGAGCTGATGTACACGATATTAGACATACCTTGCCCTTATTGACATTGAATAACGATAGCATCACCAAAGCGTTTCTCCAACTTTTGCTGAAGCCGATACGTTGTGTAACTTTCGCGCATATCTTCAGGGAGGAAAGGTACAAATTCCTCCAGTAGATGGTTCAGGTAGAATACTTTCTTGTGTATCAGCAGGTCTTCTTGGATGGTGGAAACAAATTGATCGAATGCATTTTCATGCTCTGACATCGGAGGTTCCTCGATCTCTGTTTTGATATTTCTAAGCAAATATCGTGTTATGCACGCTGAATGATACAAAGCATTTTCGGCAATGTTTCGAAAGCTCTAGATCGTGTCACAATAGTGACATTATCTTCATTTGATGATGGATTATGATTGCATGATGCTGAAGTCGGACGTGTGGATTTAAAGTTGGAACATGTTGACAGGTTTTGCTTACTGGTAAATGCTTTGTAACAGCTTTTGTGATATTTGGTATTTCCAAATGGAGCATTTTCGACAGTTGTATATTCGTCAACAAGTTTTCTGTAAGCTTCATCCTTCCGTTTATTCACGGCAGAAATAAAAGTTGACCTTCCCTTAGCAGTTGGAATACAAAGCCGTTCTGCCGTAAATACTTGACAAATGATACAACGTTGCGTTAATTTGACCGGACTACAAATTGTAGACATTACACGGATTGTTTCTTATTTTATCCGGCACGGATTCAACAATTAGTGAACGCCCTTAACATAACACTTATCAACATTATATTCACTTTATAATGTGTGCTTTAATGACTTTATTTGACCAGAGTTATTGTTTCAAACAATTAACACAAAAAAACTATCAAATAAGTATATAAATGTTGCTAGTTAAACGAATTCAGTCGCACACACATTCTGTCATTATAATATACAGGTAAATATATGATTACGGAACGGCAACAGACTGTCAGTTCGGAATTAGCTTGCTAAGTGTGAAAATGGTAAAATCTAGTATTTTTCAGCGAGTCCAACATTTATAATATGCGTTTGGAGCTGAAAATGAATTTTATGAACAGTTTGCGTTTGGTCATCGACAAAAATGATAAAATTAATAATTATAAAGTGAAAAGATGTGACTGATTATCTGAAATAACGATAAAATGGTAGCCAAAACTGATTTAATATCTACAAAAATGTAATTATTTACACATTACAAATGTGTTTCATACTTTCTTATGTCTTTCGCAGAAAATCAACCCATTATGTTTACAAAAAATGTTATGAATTGAAAATAATATACGTTTTAAAAATGTAGATAGTATTTTGTTCATTTGAAATGATAACTTGACTTTAACCCCAATTTTACAAAAAACCCACCATACGATTTTCTTACGATCGGGCATACTCGAAAGTATAGACATTTGGCTATTACTAGTAAAAAAATCAGCTGTGTGTTAGATAGGTGCATTAAAGTCAAAAACTAAGCGTCTTTTCTGAAAATGTCACTCGACTATATCTGTCATATTCTTAATTAACCCAGTTGTAGTACCTTTGATGTTGTTTATTCCATCTTCTGTCAATGTCAGTGACAGGTCGGACAAAAATTCTTTTGAAGTTGCTTTTTTTCATTTCTGTTAATTGTCAACATGCCGCTCAAAACTTTATTTCACGTTGTAGTTACGGATGTTCAAGAAATAGCAATTAAATAAATAATTACTTCCGATAAAACCCAACCAGGATCGTTTATTAAGAACCCGGTAGATTTCAATGGCATATTTTTTTTCATTAATGTTTTAATTAATCAAGGGTACAAGATCCGCTTGTGTCAAACAAAAGACTATAACATTAGTATTAGACGCTTCCCAGCTAAGCAAACAGTTTTAAGAAGTACGAAAAGAGACCGGTTGCCTCGGAATCAAGAAAATGTGTCAGAGTGACTCGTTTTCGCCTTAATATAGCTGAAAAATGTGTCATTTGGCGTAAAACAACAATCACTCACTCTATTTCGAAGATATGGATGTTATCGTTTGCAAATTACTCATTGAAGAGTAGAGAACCACACAATTGCCTATAAATCTTACATCCCAGCCTACACCCAAGCCCTCCATCTAAGTCTACAGTTATGAATACACTTAAATACTACACTCAAACCCCACTCCCAAGTTTATATCAAAACTCTACTCTGTAACCTTTAAGATAAGTATGTTTAACCTCTAACCAGCTCTGCACCTAGCTTACACCCAAACCCTACAACAAAACCCTCAATTCAAATATTCACCCTTATATATTCCCAAACCCTAAACCTAAGTTTTTTTGAAGACCCTACTCACTAACCTTAAGCATAACCAGGCTTAGCCTCCACCCAAAATCTACACCTAAACATACATCCGATCTCTACACACAAACCCTATAAGCATATGCCTCCCTCTCAAAAAAAACTTACATACAGAAGGCCGATCGTCGGTCCTTAAGTAAATCAATATTGTTTTCAATTTACCAATTTACTTCCTCTATGATTCTATGTATATTTACGGAGGATTCACTTTATCTCCCGATCACTGTCCACTCTGGAGACCTTATTCTGATCGATTACAAAATGTGTGCCCACAGTCCCCCTCCCACTAACACTCTGTATCCGGTCCTGTGGTATACGTCATCACAATACGTGATAACCACCATGCTTTATTGTCTAACATAATCATACACGTAATTAATACTGTGTTAATTATCTGTAAGCACGCTTCAAAGTATAAGACGAACAAAGTATAGTAAACTAAACACAATAAAGTTAACCACACATTGCTGATTGATGTCTAATTATAACACAAGTCGAGGTACACAGACAAAAAAGGAATGGACGGAATATTTATTGACAGAAGGCCCTTTAGATCGTGATTAGTTTACTTTAAACAAATAGAAAACAATTCAACCAGACATTCATGATTGACTAAAGTATTCCACTGGTGTTTTATTGTCTTATAGAACAACAACATCATGGCGCTATTTTAATTAAGTAGCAAATAATCAAGCAAAGCCATATATTTGATATGTAATATGATACATTGTTTGTCAGGCAGAGATAAATATGCAGCAATTTAAACAAATAATTACGCTATTTGTTTTCAAACCAACATTACGAGTTGAATCAAGATCACTTAGATTGCAACATTTGTTTGCATCATTAGCTTTATTGATATCCTGTACTCCAGTCTGTAAAATGCCAATCTATTTACTGTTTTAAATTTACAGATTGACAACATACCATACAATACATTCTTATTATCACCCAGAAGATAATAGCCCTTCCAGAGCTTCAGATATCCCTCCCGGCTTTGTGGCCAGTTTATGATGACATATTTGTGTTCTTTTAGTTTCGTTAATCTTTATGTCTGTGTTGTTTTCATATCCGGATTACCCTTGTGTTGTATCCGGATCGTTCGATTGCCTGTTGTATCTTTGTTGTATCCGGATCGTCCGATTACCTTTGTGTATGTGTTGTATCCGAATCGTTTGATTACCTTTTGTGTCTGTGCTGTATCCGAATCGCTTTCTTACATGTTATGTCTTTGACGCATCCCGATAGTCCTATTATTCTTATGTCTTTGCTGTATCCGGATCGTCCGGTTACCTTTATGTCTTTGTTGTATCCGAATATTCCGGTTACCTTTGTGTCTGTGTTGTATTCAGATCGACCGATTACTTTGTGTGTCTTTCCTATATCCGGAAAGTCCGATTACCTTTGTGTCAGATGTATCCGGGTTGACCGATTACCTTGTGTGCCTTTTTTTGTATCCGGATAGCCCGATTACCTTTGTGTCTGTGATGTATCGGGATAGTTCGATTACCTTTGTGTGTGCCTGTGTTGTATTTGGATCGACCTATTACCTTGTGTGACATTGCTGTATCCGGAAAGTCCGATTACCTTGTGTGCCTTTTTTTGTATCCGGTTAGCTCGATTACCTTTGTGTGTGCCTGTGTTGTATCCTGGTAGTCCGAATACCTTTTGTGTCTTTGCTGTAGCCGGATCGTCTTTTTATTTGTGTATCCTTGGTGGATTAGTATAGTCCTTTTACGCAAAGATCCTTTGAAACTTGGGTACTTCAAGTTCGCCTTAGCCAAATTACTATACAATACAAAGGTGAAAAAGCACACTATGTTCTTCTGTACAATGATATTTCTAAAATAAATACGGTTTTGTTGATTGTGTCAGGACTGGTAAATATTCAACGATATCATTAGGCAGTGATTAATTGATTAGATTGATTGGTCATTCCTTCGGTTTTTGGTGGTCTCCGTGTTGCTCATCTTTGTAGCTTTCTGTGTTTTGTTTTTGTTTTGATTTGTTTGTCTTGTTAACCCAATGTTGCCAGCATGTCTGGTTTGTCCATTCTTGATAACACCTTCGATTTTCTCTAACGTTTATTACTTAAAATTGACAGCAGTTCATATAATTTCATGACGTAAACAGGTTTTGCGAACGACAAAGCGTATGTGATGACGATGGTTCAAGAATCGCATCCTGCGTTCTAAATTAGATATCTACCTATTTTTAGATATTGCTGATGGACTATTATTACCCTACGATATCATCCGCCCAGTTGCAGATATCCCGACAGTGACCTGATTTGTGAAATATATACTATCTTTTGACCATATAGTGTTGATAATAAACATGTAAATATTGTCAAATTTAGTGCGTACGACCAAGTTTCTGTAATCAGGTATATTCATAATTGCAAAGCCAAATAATTTTAGGGTCTTTGGAAGCAAGCATACCGAAGGGTCTAAGCAGAATAGCAAAATTCGACAAAGATTACCTATGTCTGAGGACATTGTCTTTAATTTTAATCAATTATGTTATGCAAAAACTGTAAATTCCATTTATTATTATATCCAATGAACCATGACAACATCGAAGCACTGACTACTGAGCGGGAGAGACACTCTTTAATGGAACCCAGTTTTGTTATTCGGTTTTTCGTCCTGCTTTATTGTTTATTTATCACATTTAATTAAACCACGTGTCCTTCATTTTTGATTTACTAATTATTTATACATGTTATAACTACATAACCGTTAAGTCAGTTATATTACTTATTGTATGTAATCGTCTAAGAATCTAGATCAATAAAGTTACGAAAATGTATTAATTGTAAGAAAGCTGGCTTCAGTAAATTGAAAAGAAAACCATTTCCTTGCCATTATTATAGAGCTGTAGTTTAAGATATCCTTCAGACCACATGTAGCTGTAGCTTATTATATTAACTTGAATATCCGATGCGCACGACGTATTTTTCATTAAACACTTTATCTCTCTCAAACAGTTTTAGTAAAGCCTAACCCATTAACTGCAGTGTTAGATGTTAATATGGTGCAAGACATTGTTTCTCGGATAGGCTATCACCGAAGACAGATGAAAAAAAAATTCTAGACATTACAAATATTCTGAAACATGTCTACTCTCAAATGTACATATTAATATTGATGTTACATTGCCAGTACCTACCCTTTATAGTTACACCAGTCAGTATCTACCATCCATTGTTACGACAGTCCTCATATTGGGTACGACAGTCAGGATATTGGATCAACGGCAAAATAGATATAAACAACCGAAACAAACCTGCATAAATCCGCTTCCATCACAAAAAATAAATAGATAACAACATAAACTAATACTCATTGCCATACCAGTCAGTGTATGCCATTTGAATTATTACCCCAATCAGTATGTGCCCGTTATTTATCGCTAGTAAGTATATGCCGCTCAATCTGCCGTCCACGTTTTCCATCTTTGAATTCAATGAGAAAACCTCTTCTAATATGTAGCCATTTCGTACAGGTATATATCTAGGTTTTTTCATCGATCTGCTGTATGGCCAGAAATGTTTTAGTCTTAAGTAGCTTGATAACTTTCTGCAAAGATTAACATTGCTAACGAAACAGGTCATCAATACTTTCTATCATACTACATTCACTGCTGCAATGACGTCAATTATAGAGTGAGTATTCGACACAGAAAAAGTAAAAATAAAAGTTACTGAAAACAGAAAGGGCAATTAAGAAGGAAAAATCCAGAAACACAGGCAACAATGGGTACACGATCCAGAAACACAACGTAGAAACTAAATATATGAGTAACACGGACCCCAACTAATAAGCGGGGATGAATCCAGGTGCTCACGAAAGGACGAAAGGTAAGCAGTTCCTGCTTCTTATATGACACCTGCCATACTACTTACATAGGCAAGTCGTCTTGGACAATACTATAAATAAATATCAATGACACAAATAAGTAATGATGTGTTTTTCAAACGACTGGGGTAAAGACGAATCTAACATCGTTTTAATTCGAATATCTTAGCGCACAACACTGAACGCAAAACATTACTAAAGAATTATAAAAAGACTTCCTTCCTCTCAGCTTGTAAGTCTCCTACTCATGAACTTTATAATAATGGGGTCAAACTAACTTCAGTGTTATTTCAGTAATTGACCTAGTAAAGCCTTTTCTGGTACTTCTTTCATGTGGTTTACATGTTGAGCTTTGGTAAGCTAGTTCTAAGTCATATCACTTCCTGTTGACAGAAAATAGCAAAAGAGACAAAAAGGGATTATTTTATTATTTTCTTATTTAATATAAATACAATATAATCGTCGATGGATTAATGCGAATTAATACAGGATAAACACAATATCAATACAGTGTTTATTATATAAATTACAAGCGTATTTGGCGGGAAACTGTGGAAAAGCTAGGGAAACATCGCCATTCTCCAAGTTTACAAGTCTCATACAGATAAATTATATATTTTAAAACAATTAATGCAATAATTTTGAAACAATATGTTTGCTGTACAAAATATCATTCTCCTTTAAAACGGATGTTCAATCTAATTGAGCAGCAAAAACATGTAAAATATTGTTATATAACATATGAAAAAAAAAAACTTTTGTAAAATGTAATGTAATGTTTAGTTTGGTAATAGATATAATCATCAGTTACGTCAACACGAATGGACGGACATGAAATGACGTGCAGAGCTCTTCGTTGATTTATTAGTCATTCAAAAATTTCGTCACACCATTTATTTCCATTATTCAATCTTTTTGAACTTGAATTGTTGTTATATCCCATAAGCCAATATGTCGTCATCACTCCCTTACCCTGAAATAAAATGAATATAAGGGTTAGAGTTATGATGTTTAACTCCACTTTCAACAATATATCAGCTATATCGTGACGGTCAGTTTTATTGGTGGAGGAAACCAGAGTACCCGGAGAAAACAACCAACATATCTTGCTATATCGAGTACACCCGTCTGAGTCGGATTCTTACGCACAACGTTAGTGGTAATAGACACCGACTGCACAGGTAATTGTAAATTCAGCTACAATACGATCACGTCCACGATGGCCTCAAAATGAATATAAAACTTATTTATAAAATGAAATACACAAAATATCATGCCATTGGAACTATCCAAAATGCAATAGAAAAACCAAAGAAAGAGACATAATCAATACCCTTAACACAAATATATAACCACTTTATTTCCTAACTTGGTACAGGTACTTCAATAAATAGTGGCGGGGTTAAGCTAGTTTTATGGGCATAAAGCTCCTCTCTTAGTGAAAAGTATATCCGACATTGGAGTAAAATGTCAACACTCACAGATAACCGAGAGAACGGTGTTACTGTGAAGAACGCTCTAATATTGAGTGAGTGAGTGAGTGAGTGAGTGAGTGAGTGAGTTTTCAGTTATATTTTGGTGAGAACAAGTTAGCCATTTACGATGACTCCATAGCCTTTCCACCTATTAATATTCAATACTTGATCATTATATTATGACGGATGAATAAATGTTCATGCAATTAACTGATTGAATTAATAATGGTAATGTTACAGTTCAGAATTACAAAACAACTTTATATACTGGTACCTTGATAGTCATGTCACCTCTATCACGTACCACAAAACCAGGAAAGACAGCCAGGGCATCATGTGTACTTGACGATAGTTGAATCATACATGCTGCAAAACAAAAGAAAACTAAGAAGGGTTTGAAAATACCAAAGGGGTAATCAGAATCCGTAAAACACAATGGCAAAAAGAATACGGACAAAAGGACCAACAATGATCTACAAAACACTACATTAAAAGCTAAAGGACAAGTAACAAGAACCCAATAATAACCAGAGTTGAACTCATGTGCCACGGAAAGGTAAGCAGTTCCTGATCCACTAGAGGCACCCATCGTATTGCTCTAGTTACAAACCCGGTGATAAGTCATGAATGAGGAAAGTTAACCTAGTTTAAGGCTTATGACATCATTGACCAATGAGTCCCACTTATTTTAATCATGTCATATGACACACAGTTGGCCGTCTTTTATCTGTTCTGATCTGTTTGACAAACATATTATTATGAATAATATTGAAAATACTTCATTCGTTAAGCGAGTGACTTACTCCCATTGTAAATAATATCCTCTTGTTGATAGCGAAGTTTATTATTATAAAATTATGACCCATTCCTATATTAAAGTCTGCCATTTTGCCTAAGAGTTACGGATGTCTAATATTTGTATAGCCTTGCTTAATTTTATGTTTTGCTCATCGGATTATTAATAATGTACTAATTTACCAATATACACACCACAGTCCAATAGACGAAGTTCTATATTTGTAAGAAAGGTGGAAATTATATCCATTTTCATAGCTTTACTGGATGAATAGCGCACTGTAGATAGAAACTGAACATCATTAATGGTAACAAGGAAATACAATAAGACAACTTCATTATCCTTAATGAACTTTGATGTCATAATACGACGTAAGACGACCCCCTACTGTCTGCACCGATGTCAACCAATGAACGATATGACAAATGACTAAAGGTCAATTAGGAGGATGGAAATGAGGCATCATGTAAAACTCTTCATGGTAGTTTTACCTCACAATAAAGGTAGCGAATGTTTTCAAAAAATTAAAGAGAAAAAAGAATACCACACTGCCGAAAAAGTGACGAAACCAAATAGAAAATTCGTAGAATGTGGCAACATCCCGGATTTGTACGGGTTAAGCAAGTGTTATGGACCCTACCCTCCCCTCTCAGTGGAAAATGATGCGATCATACAAGTGCTTTTACATGCGAGTAAATTGCCAACCCTCACATATAACCGAGTGAACAGCGTTATAATAAAGAACGATATGACATTGAACATTGTACATAATGTAATGCTATCGGTAGCTGAGAAAACCGCGTTTGACGTATCATTTAAAAAAATTGCAGGTCCATGAGATTGCAAAGAGTATTGTCACCTTCAACTAGCCGATGTTTTGTAATCTATTATGATATCAGAATGGCCAGGATATTACTAATAAAAATAGAAACATAGATATAACATTTAGTGGGCGAGACGCTTTTCTGGAATAATCTTCATCAGGTAGGCTCAAAACCGAAAATCTTGAAAGCCAAATAATTTAAACCTATTCGAGAGCAATAAAAGCAAAAGGCCTAAACGGGCTCGCCAAAATCCGCCTAGGTCGCCTACGCTAACTTGCTTACAATACAAATATATAGATACAAATTGTACTTACGTTTAGCTGAGGATTCCATTCTCGATGCAACATTTACAGTATCACCAAACAAGCAATAACGAGGCATTTTGGTACCTACTACACCCGCCACTACTGGTCCTGAAATATTGCATACAATTATTTTAAGTATTGAATTTGACTGATTCAAGAGCAGGAATAAAACTTAACAGGAACCCAGTAGGCCAACACCACTAGAATTTGGACTAGGCCCCTGGACATTTTTGACACAGTACGGCGGGTGGCTACTAAAATATTGAATATTTCATGTTCACAGTCAGTTGCTTGACCCCAATAGTTTTTGCTGGTCTACTGCAATTGTTATTTCATGGAGCTCACCCGGCCACTGCAGAAAAAATACTAAGTTTTGTTTATGAACTATCTGATTTTTGGTCACATATGTTGATAAACAGCCAAATGAAGCGTTTCATTTTCATTTTATGCGTATTGCTAGACAAATTATGGACACCATGCCTGACTGATTTCATATATTTACACAAAGCCATACTGCATACAAACATTTAAATCTTCGTTCTCTTTCTTTTTTTCTTTTTTTTTGGAAGAAAACACTAAGATCTTAACTTCTGTAAAATGTCGTCTTTCGGTTGTTCCCAATGAACGCTTGTGTCATTGCTACATGCTGCATGCTGATTTATTTTACCATTTTATTAACATTTAGCTTCATTGAGTTGCTAGAATTTAAATGCCAACAAAATTAGAAAAGGTCGCAGTAACTTAATTTCAACATGGTCTATTTATCTATAAAGAAAAAAACAACTGTAAACTTTACAGTTAGTGGAGTTGCAAAATATTTCATCTACTGCTTTTCCCTTTGTCATCTCTACATGTCGGATGGGGTTGTACCCGCTATGGAGAATCTTTATTCTTTTTTATTATTTCTATTTTACGGATAATCAAGGTTTTATATTGTCTTTTCACCAATCATTATGGTTCATTAGTCTATGTGATAAAGCTTGTCATTGATTTCGACATGTCGGTGGTCTTCTTCTGGTCCTCCGGTTTCCTCCACCAATAAAACTGACCGCCACGATATAACTGAAATATTGTTGGAAGTGACGTTAAGCACCATAAACCATAAACCACAACCATATTTCGGATGGGGCTGTACCCACTACAGATAATCTAGGTTTTATATTGTCTCATCGGCAATCATTATGGTTTATTAGTCTAAATATCAATGATATGAATTGTATGTTAGACATTAAAATAGTTATTATATATACCCAACAAGAACAGGCAAAAATAAGTAAATAAACATAAATATATGTAGTTAATAACTAAGCCGAGTATTTGAATTAGAATTTGTTAATCTTTATTCGAATGACTACTTGCTGACAAAACATTGGGTTAGGGTTATTGTGTTTAACGCCACTGTCAACAATATTTTAGCTATATCGTGGCGGCGAGTTTTATTGAGGGAGGAAACTGGAGTATCACAACGTTAGTGATGATATACACTGATCGCATAGGTAATGATAACTCCAACTACCATTACCTACATACAATCACGACTACGACTACGACGACCCTGACAAAACATTGATACATTCAAAAAAATTGTGGTTACTTACGGAATAAAAAGACATTAAATAATAAATTAATATACATATTTATTATTTCATTAGCATTTGCTTTCAAAATTACGAAGAAGTATTTTAGCAGGAGTGACATAAAAAGAAATATGTCGCATGTGAATGTTATCAATCTATGCTATGTCAAGTAGCCAATCAAGATTAAGTATTCTATGCAAAAATAAACAGAATCAATTTAAAAAAAAATCCATACAATATCCGAAGCAGAGGACACATGTCTTCCGCCGTCATCCGTCATAGGAGAACTAATATTGTCTCTGCTTCGGATATTGATTTCCATAGCAACTAAAATATATATTATTCTGGAATTAGCAGGTTTCTATGGACAATAAACGTTAGAGAATACCAAAGGGGAAATCACAAATAAGCAATCCAGAGAAACTGGCAACAGACGAAGGAAAACAAAACGAAAACACAACACAATATGTGTTGGATACCACTATGCGCAAACAAACACAAAATAGTTTGAGGTTTTTACCCGTATTTATTCCTATTCTAATTGCCCATCTCTCGTCTGGTAAATGTGGAACCTTAGCTTCACTGACTATTGTCATTACATCTAACGATAGCAAAGCGATCTCCAGTACATGTTTGTCTTTGTTGCGTACAGGTAAACCGGATGCTACCATATAAGCATCACCTGGAAAAAATATTCTTTTGCATTATGCAATTAATATATATAGTAATGGTCGACAATATAGAGCCAGCTACAACAATACACAAGTAAGTCTATGATTTAAACTTTGCTATAGAAACATAGATATCAAAATCAAATTTAGTGTGCAGGACGCCTTTCTGGAATAATCATCAGCAGGTACGCTCAAAGACAAATATGTTTTTTTACTTTGGGAGTAAGAAAACCAAAGGGCCTAACTTTAATAGCCAAAATCGGCTAAGGTCACCTAACAAACTATGTATGAGAGAGGAGAACCTTATTTTTAATAGTAATTACATGAGTTTTGAACTGTACATTTCAATAAAAAAAATATCTAATAAACTATCCCAGTATCTTATGAATAACAATACATTGCATGCAAGTTATTTCCAGACAAGATCGTTATAATGCTGGTGGTTTTTTTGTTGTTGTATTAAGCTATGAATAGATATATTGGAATGCTTGATTGGATTGTAAATTAACGGACATCACAACACGTAATACAGTAATATACTATTTTTCGGAAGATATCAACATCTTGTTGAAAAGTATTCTGTTAGTTGCGTACAGATGTCGAAAGAGGGAGGGGATTTGCAATTAGATTGTGGTTCTAAGTTGACCTTTGATTCCCTATAATGTCATACGATGGTCTTGTGTGCTATCTAATATTTAAATGTTTGTCGAGACTATCCATTCTCTCCAATATAACTAATACTATACACATGACAACTCTCCTTGCTTTGTACAGACACTTCAATAAAAAGTGGCGGAGTTAAGCTAATTATATTGTCCCAAATTGTTCTTCTAAGTGAAATGATGTAGCGGTACGTTATAATTAAAACGTAGATACAATCAAGCTTGTATTCAGTGACCACCTCTACTAAGCAGTAGCTTGTATTTTGCTACATTAATTTCAATTTCCCGTCACAGTGCATTTCATATTAATTAAACTTGTCATTAGTAACCACCCACCTCATGTGGCCTATATCAATGTTCCCTTGGAAGGCCACATAAGACAGGTTTGACTGTATCAAATTTAGTGTGCACAACCCGTTAGCTGATCAATAAAATGTATTAATTTTACCTATTGTTTCTACCTTGTATACATCAAAAGCTTCCAGTCGTTCGTCTATCAGAATGTACAGTAAATTTAACATGTGAATAACTTCCATAGGAGTACTCTTAGAACATATTGTAGTAAAACCAACAATATCAGAAAAAAAAATCGTCACAGAATCGAACTGTTCTGGTACAATATCCATCTTTTTAATCATACGCTTAGCTATTTCTACTGGTAACATTTGGTACAGGATTTGCTCAGATCGTTCCCTTTCATTTTCTAACGCATGCGTTTTATCTTTCAGTGAATTGGCAAATGATTGTAGTTTTTTCGTTATACTGTAGACTAACATTATAATAATAGGCATCATAACAACAGCTACAACTGTTTGCACTACGTTCAATATCAGGTGTTGTTCCTTATCAGAAATTTGTGCATTTAGTGAACGTATAATTTCCTGAATTAAAAAAAGAAAATGTATATAGAGGTAAGTTAAAGGCATACGGTCGCTCAGATTGATTTTTTTTTGTTTATATTAAAAACTGCCAATATTCGATGTTTTATACTAATAAAAATGTTCTGAACAAGAAGCCAGGTTTAAAAAATAGGTTATAATGTCGTAATTAGTGAAAAGAATTCGAATACTTGTTGGTGAAATCGCCATTAACACACCTAATTATCTATCGGCTGTCTTTTCCGAAGTTTACCGGACACTGATAACTGCTATAAATACCCAGAAAGCATGTTGCAGGTAAATATTGGTTAAAATTAATATAATTTAAAAAATATATCTATGAAATTGGATCCCGGGGTAATCAGTTAATATTATATAATGGTATTTAGTAAGAATGATACTAAAAATCTGAAATACGTGATGAAATCAATAAAAACAAACCCAAACTCAGCAAAGGTGTCCGATAAAGGGAAAATTGTAAACAAATTGTATTGCATATTATTGACAACACTTGAGTTGTCATGATTATATTTTTTAGAAAAAAGACCAGACATGAATTTCATTATTTTAGTCTCTATTTTAAAAGAGATATCACCTAGCGTTTTCTCCTGAAAAAAAAAAAGAATATATTAAAAACTACGATGCAATTCTACTGTCAAAATACGATTCAGCCGAAAAAATATACTAAATTATGCTTACGTGTTGAAAAATGGAGTAGGTCGGTATAACATCTTTTTTTAATTTTTACACAAATCTTGCTGAATCCTCCTGTGTCGTTTTCGCGTAGAATCCGTCAATATTTTTATTTATAACATGTGCTTTTCTCAGCAAACAATTTCGCACAGGCGCAAACGCTTTACCGAATGAGGTTACTGTGTAGGTCATCAATGTCATATGATCATATTCATGAATATATGAATATCATGCAGGTAAACATTGAATTCTTTACTGGTCGTAAGAAAATCAAACAGCGACATATTTCCTACGTTCCAGGTTAAATACGTATGAAATTATGAAAAATTTCAACTGCAATTAGTATAAAACATCGAATCAATCTGAGCGACTGTATGCCTTTAAGGCGTTTGTATATAAAATTGATAGCAGTTCTCACTAGGAATTCAAATAAAAACATAAAAATAAATAAAATCACATAACATAACATGACAATTCAATTTAGAATATAAACAGTTACAAAATGTTTGATATTTGTGCTGATAAAGATAGTACATTGATTGATATGGAACCTGGTTATGAGATTTAACATCATTTTCAGTAATGTATCATAAAATCGATCATGTACGGCGATGTCGTTTTGATATTGAGTGTTGTTTGTCAGTTAATGAACTTATCATAAAAGGACATTTTACAGAACTTCAGTTGTGAAGAAGAATTTGACGAAACCAAAGGAATAATCTGAATCCGTAAATCGAAGAAGGACAGACAACACAATGGTAAAAGGAAAACGGGCAAAAGGACAAACAACGATCTACAAAACAATACACAGAAAACTAAAGATGATCTAACAACACTTCAACTTTACCAATAGGAATCCTTGGTATAGTAACTTCCTTGTTAGAAGCATTGATAGGGTTAATTCAATCGAAGTGTAACTGCATATGTATAAAGATATACAACCCAATTTTCATTTAATTTACCATTGATGGAGACGAGGACACAATCGTCATTCTTTAATCCCGATTCATTGGCATTATTGGCAAAAATGGGCGATGTTTATCGCTTATGATACGAATAACTATGCATGCAAAATTTGCAACAGTTAAACCAACAGAAATGACAACAATCAGACATAGCCAGAGAAATGAGACTGTCAATCATATAGAACTGAAAACCGTTAGGCTTTAACAGTCGCCACCATAACTTTGCAAACAGTTACGGAATATCAGCGTCACAAAGGACCACGGATATGTTCCACTTGTCGTCCGCACTTCCTGGTTCTTTCCTCATTCATACATCACCGAGTTTGTAACTATAGTAACACTACGAGACGAGTGCCACTAGTGGAGTAGGGAACTGCTTATCCTTCCGGAGCACCTGCTTTCACCCCGATTTTCAATTATGTTCCTGTTGCTCAATTCTGTGTAGTGCTTTGTAGATTGTTGTTTATCCTTTTGTCACTTTTCTTTTGGCTATTGTGTTGTCTACTCTTCTTCGATTTATGGATTCTGATTACCTTTTGGTATCTACAAACACTTCTTGATACAGAACTGACAACAACTCATTCGATCGCCAAGTGCTTTTATGTTCCTAAGATGTGTGGTATACAGCATGCATCCTAAAGTTGCAGTTTTGTGCATTTTATGTTTTCATTCTTTTCTCAAAAGATATTGAAAATTGCTTGATTAATTTGTAGTCATTGGACGATATGTCAGTTATAGTTACATTGAAAGTTCAAGATTTTTCAAGGCTAATTATAGGATACACCATGACGTTTGTGTTATTACTTCTCCCGTTTCTAACGTACAGCTGTTAATAATATGTAGGTAATTAAGCCTATATCATGCAAAAATAAGGATCAAAGGGAAATCTAGCAAAATAGCAACAAATAAATACCTGTGCCACATTATCCTGGATAATGTTTAATATATTTATGTAAGATGTCATATTATCAAACCAGAGAATACCAGATATTACAGAAGCAGTAGACCCATTGTTACTTAGTATTTGTTGTCTCATTTGTGTTAGTTCTGACGAAAGCCGAGTGAAGGTGTATCTCGTGTCTAGTTGTTGCTTTACAGAGGACGAATACTGTACACTCCTTTCTAGGTATGCTTCTCCCAGCGTTTTCTTCTCTGTATACCATAGCAAATCGTCAATTGGAAAACTACCTACAACGACACACAATATGGAATAAGACTACATTGGTATTGTATTGATTAGTGTGTTCCGCTCGAGTGCAGTTGGTTCAATGTCCAGTCGGTTCAATTCAAAGACTATAAAATATTTATAAGCTGCATCTCAACTAAACATGCGACATTATAGAATAAGACCAAAGAGCCAGTACCAAATACCTATTGACTCTATCTGAAAAATGTATCTGAGCGCTGAGAGAATCGCATATGGGTGATATCTTTGTACCTAGGTTGCAGAGAATCCAACAAGGGTGATTGATATCTTTCTAACTGACAGAGATCGCATAAGTTTGCTATCGTTATACCTGGCGGAGAATCACATAAGGGCGATATTTTTATACCTGGATGAAAATGTTACATAGCTCTATGGCAAGACAAGCCAAAATATGCAATGAGCGTCTCTTGTAAATGTTACGATTTAAAGATGTTAGTATGGCTTGAATCGGCTTGACTTTTGAAATGTATCACATTTAATACAGATTTATTCTAAATGACTATTGGTTCGGATTATCCTTGATAGAGAAGAATAGCATTCGATTAAAAGGAAAGTCCAAATTGACCTTTTTCACTAAAGGTGCTGTTTTTACTGATACATGATACCAGATATATTTGGAATATACCTAAATGTATTTCTGCAATATATTATACATATATATATTTTGTTCATGTTAAATAGCTGTTCAAGTTGTGAAAAAATCAAAAATACCATTCTGTTAACAATCCCATCGACAAATCGTAGAATGGCAAATTCGATACCACTAACACACATACATACAATGCATACATGACCACTCACTTGGTTTCAAAAGAATAACAAATACAGTTATTCTCAACGAGATATTTTGCATAAAAAACAAAATGCCAGAAAACAATCGTCAAAGCAAACATGATAATAGAATTATAGGTAATACATTTATTCTGGACATCATTTCTACTTTTTTATGTTTTCAAACATGTAGATTTATTACTTAAGGTAGAGACTGACACTAGTCACATGACTTTTAAGAATATTGAATAAAAATGTGGTAATAATTATTGATTATGTTTGCAGTATTTCTTACGAGGTATTTTGTTTTTTGAATTTTCTACAGATGATTTGTACAAGTTCTCAAATTAAACTGAAATACAAATTTAATACAGTAACTTCTTGGCAATAATACATTATATGTGTAAAATATTATATGAAGCATTTCGTCAAGGGGGGTAATCATGTCTCAAATGATATTAGAATATGATGAGTTTTGCATGTCTTTGTTAAATATTGAAGTTTTTAATATCATGACTCCAGATTTTCCTTACACTTCTGAAAACAAAACAAAATACACCATATTATATCAAAAATTTTGAAATTTTTAAAGACAGGATTTTTCACTATTCAAGAATTTTGAGGAGAATTTATACATTTCACATACAATGCATTATAAAAGTTGAAGATTTAAGTGCTTTATATCTTGAAAATTAGTCTGGTGACCTATATTTTTTAATTAAATTCCTTAAAGTCTGCCACAAAAGCAACAAATCTGGCCCGTTTTAAGGAAATTCAAAGACAAATTATTTTAGAGTCGTTTTCTTAATTCTACATTATCTACATTGAATTGAACAGAACAAATGTATCATCCAAGAGGACACATCAACAATAATCTCTGATTAAACTTATTCTCCCAGTAAAGGGATAATTCCCTCCAGAAAAGCCAGACAAAATAAACTTATTATCTGAGTCTCCGGATGAAAGAATAATACATCAATAAGTTTCTAATGATACAAAGAGAATTTATTCTGTAGAAAACAGAATTACAAATAAATATGATAAATACTACAAAATGTAGACATTTCAATGTTTTTGCAGACGATACTAAAGTCACGTGGAAAAATACGACACACAGATGTCAATTCAATGTTTTCTAAAGTCACGTGGGCAAATAAGATAAACAGTAGTCAATTCAATGTTTCCGCAGACGATACTAAAGTCACGTGGAAAAAATATGACAAACAGATGTCAATTCATTGTGTTTGCAGACGATGCTAAAGTCACGTGGTAAAAGGGAACATTTCTGAATTTATTTGTTTTCAATATTGGCCTGACAAGCCTATTTTAGTGATTTCGATAATTCAATTTGACATTTCATTCCTCAAAAACAAGCAGTAATTAATAAACCAATAACATAAATATTTGCTTTAGCAACATCAGAAACAACCCTTTAACATTTTTCCTCCGATTTTCTTCAATGAAAACATCATCAAAGTTGACAGTGGCGGTCAATGTCACAATAATTATACAATAGGGCATAAATACATTATCTTTGTGTCTCACACCAATGGTGTTTTATATTTACCATTGCAATTGTGCTTACAAGGCAAAATAATGTTTATCTAATTATAAGTTTTCCCTTTAAATTAAAGAATGTAGCCTGTATTTATGAACCAGTGAAAGTAGGCTATGTCTTTCAAGGTGAGGTCTTTTGTGTAAATACGTATTCAACGAAAGGTTTGACCCGATACAGCTTGGTACTAGCACACTGTGCATGCAATGAGTATATGCATATATATTTTTTTATAATTCAGTGCACACGACGTGTTTCTAGAATAACCTTCATCAGGTACGCTCAAAGAAAACGAAATTATATATTTTTTACCATTAGACACCAGGAAGATAAAAACTAAGTTTACGTTATAACAGTTTGTGTCGAAGATTTAAATGTATTCCCAACGAGATCAAACATTAGCCGAATCTTAGTGTGCTTTGAACATCATGTCTGTATTAGGAAATGACCAATTATCATTTGTTAAGGGGTATGCAATGTTTGTTTTTCAAAAACAATTATATATTTTATAAACGAAAATGTGATATACTGAAAAACTCAAAAAATAATCATCTGATCCTTCAGTTTTCAATTAGACATTTTTGGTAAAATGTGAAGAAAATAATCTTTTTGGGATATAAAAATCAGAATTTTGTTTAAGCATCAGTACATTTTCATTCCCCTGTTCTGTGGTTTTTGATTAAATCGTTTCAAATTTATTATTGTATTTTTTTTTTACGTCATAGTGAAAAGCTAAAACTACGACTATACTTAATCAGATGACTTTGGACTTTTCTCGATTCGGAACTTATTATCAATACAAACAACTTAAATAAACAAACATCCCAATAGTCACATGATAATGACCAAGACGTAGTCAAGCAATCAGTCATTACGAGACTCGGGTGAACCATTACGTTTGTGTTTTAGAAGATTTTGTAAATAACTATCAGAATTTGCGCTTTATTCTTTCCCATTTACATCACACCAGACAAATAAAAATAAGATTTAGAGATAATGATTTGGTTTGTAGCAGAAATTCCATTAAATTTGACAGATAATATTAAGTCTTAGTGTAATCATGGAAACTTATTGGTTCCTTTCAAATGGGAAGTAATATCATCTTTCAAAATTATAAAGGAGCTCCAGTAATATATCTTGACGTTTTGAAAGATAACATTTGATGTTATTCCTTTGAGGTGGAATAAGTTGACGTTTCTGAGAAAAAAAATATGTGTTGTCCATGTTTTCTGATGACGGTTATTCCTGAAACGCGTCGTGGGCACATGATTAGATATTTAGGTTGTTATTACTATCACTGGGTCGATACCTTTGCTGGTGGGATAGGGATATTAGTTCCAGAGGGTACCAGTTGCCCTGTAGTCACCGTTTCGTCACTGATATGACTTATTCGATATATTTATTATTAAAATTGTTAGTCCTAAATAATGTTATTATTAATAAAACTAATGTTCTCCTCCTGCTTAGGACCTTTTGCTTACCTTCTCCCAAAGACGACATTGGACCTATGACTCTGAAAGTCAGTGCCCCATTTATTGTGTCTCCCTTAACTTATATATTCAACAGAATAATAGACAGCGGTATTTATCCAAACATATTAAAAAATGCAAAAGTGTCTCCAATTTTTAAGTCAGGGGAAAAATGTCTCCCTACAAATTACAGACCTATATCCGCACTACCTGTTATATCAAAGCTAACTGAAAAACATATCTCAAGACATATGTATCAGTACTTGGCAAAATACAATCTTCTACATGATGCCCAATCTGGTTTTAGATCTGGTTTTAGATCAAATCATTCCTGTCAAACTGCTTTTATCAGCATCATAGATAAATGGATAGAGGAAATGAATAATGGAAATGTCAATGTAGTTATACTCTTAGATCTGAAGAAAAGGCCTTTGATGTTGTTGACCATAATATCATGGCTAAAAGGCTTGAAATATATGGATTCAATAAAAAAGCTTTAGCTCTTTTTAATTATTATATGACAAATAGAACACAACAAGTACAAATCGGAAATGCTCTTTCTGATAAATGTCCTGTAAAATATGCAGCATTATTGTTTATTTTATATATAAATGATCTGCCTTTAAGTATTTCAAATTGCAACACTGATATGTATGCTGATGATTCTACGATACACATTTCTGGGAAAAATATTTCAGATATACAAACCAAAGTCCAAATATTGAATAGAATTGAATAATGGTGCAAGGATAATAATATGTTTATAAATTGTAATAAAACTAAATGTATTACTGTTGGAACAAAGTAAAAACTTGCATTTCAAAATGAAGAACTATACTGGACTATTAATTCTGAACAATTACAACATTCTGCTTGTGAAAAATTACTTGGTATCAAAATTGACTCAAATCTAAATTGGAAAAACCAAATTGATCAAGTATGTTCTAAGATATCATCAAAAATCTACCTTCTTTCAAAAATTAGGAAATATTTATACCTTGAATCAAGGCAACTTTTTTATTCAGGTTACATTTTGCCTTTAATAATTGATTATTGCTGTGTTGTTTGGGGAAATTGTTCAAATAAGGGACTCAATCGCATTCTTAAATTGCAAAATAGAACAGCAAGATTGATATTAGATCAAGATCCCATAGCACCATCTGAACCTCTATATAAACAACTGGGATGGATGAGTATTGAACAAAGAATCAAATATCATAAATATCATCTTGTTTCAAAATGTCTAAAGAATGAAGCACCTATATATTCAAAAAATAAAATCCAGTACTTATCTGATAGAAATCCTTACTCTCTCCGAAATGTTGTAAGTGAAAAATTACAAATCCCAAAGACAAAAACTGAACTTTTAAGAAAACTTTTACATACTCTGGACCAAAACTATGGTATGAACTTCCGTTTTCGATACGGCAAGCTTCTTCTCGTAATGCATTTAAAACAAAAGTTAAAAGTCTCATTTTAAATGATGATGTACCTTAATTTACCATTAAATGTTTACTAAATCTTTTGTGTATACTTATTACAATGTATTGTGTAACTTTATATATTGTGTACTTTACAGTGTATGCCTAAATATGTTAATGGGGGCCTCAAGGACGATTAGTTATTATATTTGAACACTTTTGTAGCTTTTTCCAAGACAGGATCTAGTTTCCATCAGATGTTGTTGTTATCTTATTTTGCTTTTGTTTTTCGTTTTTTTGTTTTTATTTTGTTTTTTTTTTTATTATGTGTGAGGTTTGCTGGCAGTGTTGTTAGTGTTGTGTGGATAGCTATAATGTCTAGTATACTGTCCACAACTAATTTTGGTGCAATCAAGAATAAATATATATATCCAGATAGGAAAAATGACAATATAGTGTGTGTAATGTCTTGTTGTGTAAATGTATTGTACTGTCTGTATTGTATGTAAAAATGGAAAATTAAAAACAAACAAAATTTAATGAAAAAAAGAAAAAATCTCCAGTTATTTGTTTACAACTAAGATGTCTGTAAATATTGAAATCATAAAAAAAAAAAATCAAAAATTAGAGTAATATGAAAGGTAAATACCGTGGAATTTTTTGATTAAATATTTTCACTTAATATGTCACTTAATTTTAACTAAAATCAACTGCATAACATTAAAAATCCGCTCAAAAGCAGATTTTAAGTGCAAATCTTAAAATATTTGACAGCAGATAATTCTGTTGTCCCGTACAGTAATGCAAAGGATATGCGCATGACCCAAGATTTGAACTCTCTCGGGGAGATTATCGCTCATGCGCAATGTTCAGTTGATGAGAACAAAAAATATTCCGTGTGTAACACATAAGAATAATTGCCCCAAAAAAAATTGTTCACACGACATGAAACACAGATTCCTCAATAATCATTGTCAGGAATGTGTGCGTGCTTACCTCAGCATCCATGATTGTTTATCTTTTCTTCACGAGGTCATGATCGGCAATCATCGGACCAAAACTTTTCTTCACGAGGTCATGATCGGCAATCATCGGAACAAAACAACCGAAAATTAATCAGTCTCCACAACAATGGCGAGGACCACAAATATGCACACGGGTTTGCAGATTTCTAGTTGTGAACATATTTCGACTTGAAACATGCATGAATAGCTTAGTAAAGGTACCGCCGTATTCCAAATTGAATTTTCAGGGGAAAATTGTCTTCACCCAAAACTGGTGTAATATTACTTTAAGTTAATTTACTTTCTAATTGAGCACCTGGTTTCACCCTTGTTTTGTTTTTTGTTTTTTTTGTTTTCTTTTTGTGGGATTCAAGTTGTACATAATTTCTGTTTTCAGTGTTTTTCTTTGAATTTTTTTCTTTTCTTTGACCGGTGTCTCATGTGCCCAATATTCGCTTCCCTCTAATGTTCTAATGTGTGTATTTTGTTTGTGAGCGAACCTGATGGTGGTTATTCCAGAAACGCGTTGTCGTTTTTATTCTGAATGTCTGTTTATCCTGATCCTGACAGACAAAACAGATTCATCGTAATGAAAAAATCTTAATTGGTTGCAACCACAATAGTTGGTTCGATTACTGCATCTAAGAAATGTATTGTATTGGAAATATTCTGAATCTTATTGACTATATCAAAGTGAAACAATTAAATTTTTGAATTGAAGTATACTCGATACAATCTCGACTGTCATGATATAACTGAAATATTGTTTAAATGGCTTTAACGTGATTTCTTTTTGTTTCTTTGTTTCTTTGTCTTGATTTTGTTATTTGTGTGCTTGGCTTTTTTTTTCTGTGTTTGTTTGTTTTTGTTTGTTTGTTTGTTTTTTGTCTTTGATTTACATATATGATTGCATTCCTGATAAATGGAGCCCTTCTTCATATTATCACACTTCTTTCTTTCCCTAAAGGACGAAACATTTTAGAGTACATGATAAGAGTTATTTTGAAAACGCGTCGTTCGCAGTAAATTAAATATCTAGATTTTCTTGATTATTTTTTTATGACATTCGATTGCAATCAGAGTGTTTGCTAACCAATAAATAATTACTCATGCAATAGAAAACCCAATGTAAAAACTTTGAAACATAAACACAAAACAGCGAACCGTAGTAATAGGTAAAAGGGAACAATTAAACTACATAGACCTTTTGCACATTCCTGATTTAATTCTAAAATTATACGTTGTACGCACTAAATTATACGTTGTGCGCACTAAATTATACGTTGTATGCACTAAATTATACGTTGTGCGCACTACATTATACGTTGTGCGCACTAAATTATACGTTGTGCGCACTAAATTCGATATCTACGTTACTATTATTTCCCTCACAGAATGGTACCCGGTCCTGCAAGAGAAATGAAAAAGACGACGAATTTGAATATAATTTTCTAATATTTGTAGATATTTGAATCTTGTTAAAAATTCAGAAGACATTTTTAGTAGAAAATAGAAAATTCACAAGTTGTTACATCAATACAATTTTGAACAGATTATGGAAAAATATATGATACTTTTTTCACTTTTCTTGAGAGAAGACCATTTTGGCTGCCTTAAAGGGAAATGACCCCTGTCAAACGTTTAATTTTAGAACCAAAGTAGGAAATGTGCAAATGGTTTATTTATTCATCAATGTTCTATGTATTTGGTTTAAGCATGCAAACCTCCAGCAAAGAATGTAGTTCCTATGGCTCGTTCTATTCCTGCCTGCTCTTTACTCAACAATAACATATGATACGCTGTTAATAATTGCCATGTGGATTCACTTTGGGAATCCTTCACGGTTAATCCTACCCAATCAATGATGATCTCGTTATCGTCCGAATAAAACTTGATAGCTGCTTGAATCGTAGTATTTAGTGGGTGAAGACCATCTCTGTAGTCTTGGAGATGAACGCGAAACACATCACGGGACCGGAAATGAATAGGGGAAGTAAGAGTAAGCCAATCCCCCAAAGAATTCAGTGCAATATCGGTGTTTAAACGTTTAGCTTCTAAATTTGTGAAAACTATATCGCTCCCTCCAGAACTAATATATAATGCAGTAGTTCCTCTCTCTAGTTGTAACAAATGAACTAAAAATCCAATATCAACACTAAATGAAATGTCTCCACGGACCGACTTGTGTTGAGCCAAACTTTCTACGTCGTTCATTATGCTAACCAAACTTTGGCCTATCAGAAAAACTATCGGAATAACTGCTACAGAAATTATTTTAAACATTTGACAGTTTTGTCCTTTTTTCGTTGATAGGTTATTATTACACATACAACGATATTTTTCCGGAATATACATGTCTGTTTTAGAAGAATGGCTGATACTAATTTCCGTTAGTTGTATATCTCTTTCTTTATTATTCATAGTGTTCTGGTACTAATACATCATAACCTAATACCAAAATAAACAAAACAAGTAATGACTTTCAATGGCCTATGTTTGTTTTCCGTATATAAGATGATGTATGTTGTTATATAAATTTTCTCATACTGTTGTGTACAGGTTTTCTCATATTGTCACTTATATAGCTTTTTCTCCAGAATTAATATGCATACATTCAATTCACAATGATTGAATATCAACATTTAATATATTTTATATATATAAGTCTTCTCATATTGTCATTTATATACTTTTTTCTCCAGAACTAATATGCAACCATCCAATACACAATAATTAAGCATTAACTCTTAATATATTATATATATATAAATTTGCTCATACTGTTATTTATATAAGTTTCTCATATTGTCATCATTGATATAAGTTTTCTCCATAAGTAATATTCCAACACCCAATACACAATCATTAAATATCAACTTTTTAATATATTTTATATAAGTTTTTCCATACTGTTTTCTTATATTGTCAATCTATATAGTTTTTATCCATAAATAATATTCACACATTCAATAAACAATAATTAAATATCAACTTTTAATATATTTTATATATATATGTAAATTTTCTCATTCGTCATTTATATAAGTTTTCTCATATAGTTTTCTCCAGAAGTAATATTCCAATCATCCAATACACAATGATTAAATATCCACTTTTAACGGAGATTTGTTTTTATTTAATCCAGCTGTTGTCTCCAGTAGTTATGCGTGTTATGGCGCTAACTAAAAATTCAATAATGATCTTAAAATGTTAGTCAGCAGAAATGTAATATAAATCAAGCATACCAATACGTATCAACCTTATTATATATAATTATGATGTCACTGTAGACATAGTAATGATATGATCTTAAGAATTAGGTTCCCTCGCTTGGCTTTTGTAGGGTGAGCGTTGGGGCTATGGTGTTTCATACCCCTTTCAACAATATTTCAGTTATATTAGTTTTATTGCTGGAGGAAACCTGAGTACCCGGAGACGGGAAGATGGCACAATGTGTCAAGAGCTGACAGATTGTGTCATGTTTGCGACTCTGCTGATATCGGTGACGAGTTTCATCATATAATGTCATGTAATTATTTAAAACAAGAAAGGGAAAATGTTTACCAAGTTATTGCTGTGATAATGTCAATACATTCAAATTTAATAACTTATTTTCTTCATGTAATGTTTTTGTATTAGAAAAACTATGTAAATTTATAAAGATTGTTAGTATAAAAGTCCCACCTCCTGATTAATGTAATTGTAATTTTTCCACACATGTACAAAATTTAATATGTTGTATATTATCATTTACTTCTCTGTAACTATATATTTGGTTTATGAGAATAAAATTCATTCATTCATTCAGAAAACCACTTTAGTAGGAATTGGGGGTACATGATGGATGCTTATAATGGGGTAGGAATAACAAATCCTTCCTGGTCAACTTATATCACTTTCGGTTTTGGCGCAATGTCGTTTTGCCGTAATATATGGCGGTATTGTTTTTGCTTGTTTTTTGGTTTTTGTATTGTATATTGTTTGTTTGTAATATTTGTTTTGTTTAATTTAAGTTTGTTATTATTATTATTATTATTATTATTATTATTATTATTATTATTATGCTGTGTTTTTTGTATTTATTCTTACAATTCTGTTTGAATTGTACAATTCTGTTTGAATTGTACTGTTGTATTTTGTATAAAAATCATCCCTTTACTCGAATTTCCTTTCTGACTTGGGCTCTCTGTGTTGTATCTTTATGTATGTACTGTTGTTGTATCCAGATGACATTATTTAATCATTGGAGGTGTAGTATACACCTCCAATGATTAAATAATGTCATCTGGATACAACAATTACGGCCATCTTAGGAAGTGGATATATCTAATTGTCAGCCGAAATGGGTTGTTTTCTGAAGGGCTTTAGCAATTATTGATGTCCACCTCCTAAGATGGCCATACTCGTTTTATTATACCGAACAAGCAGAGAAATAACTAAGAACATTCACGAAATGAATAAATACAATTACAATATCATTTATGATGTCTAGCCATTTTAATAAGCAACTAAACGACAATAAAATGAAGAACAACTGCAGCTATCTGTACCAATTATACAGACTCCAGTGGCCATTTTTGTTTTCCTGACATCGCCATCTGCGTAAAATCTCAAAAGTAGAGAAAATAGATTATCCGCTGAAAATGAATCTCTAAGTTAATAGGGGGGCTCCTGTCTTATTTATGTTGTTTGTGTTTGCTTGCGTATAGTGGTGTCCAACACAAGTATTGTGTTTTCGTTTTGTTTGTCTTGGTCTTGTGTCTAGTGTACACTATGTTGCCACTTTCTCTGGATTGTCTATTTATGATTGCCCCTTCGGTATTCTCTAACATTTATTTTCCCTATGTTGTCAGTTTCTCTGGATTGTCTATTTATGATTGCTCCTTCGATATTCTCTAACGTTTATTTAATTTCATAGCCCGTACAGTTGCATAGACTTGTTATTGCCCTTTAGTGTTAATAGCGTCTTACAATTTTACAATATCATCGTCGGAAGACCTGGTGAAGCATTCCACTTCATGTGTCATTTTTACTAAAACAGACGACGTTGATTCAGATGCGCGATGACGTCACTCCGTGAGTATCCATTGACGACAGAGGAGGTGTCGAGAGTGACAATACTATTGCCACACCTTTGTTGAAACACAATATGGGCTGTCGAGGATGAAAATATACAATCATCGCCTTCATATGAGGTGAACATCGAGAGTTGTCTATCGAGGGTGGTTGTTTTCCCCGAGGTTTTTAGTCGTAAGGAAAACAAGCTATCGGGGTTGACAACTTCATTTTCACCTCATACGAAGGCAATAAGCTTTATCATACCGAAACTACTCTAATATGTTCAAAACTTGCCTTTTTTTTCAGAAGACAACAAAATAATTTCCGGTATAGAGAATACATTTACGGAACTGGACTGGAAAAAACCGATTTTCATCACACTTGTCAGGGGTTGTAGACAGGGCTACACCCTGTTGTAGACCTGGCGACAGCCTATTGTTTCCCTCGTCAGCAAATCTTCCGTAAAACATCCAAATTGTTTTATTACTTCTATATAGTAAAATATTACGTAAGGTATAATATTATGTAAAGTATCATAATACTATGTTCACATCTCTGTTGAAATAGCATATGGGTTGTCTACCAGTCGTTGGGAAATGTCAAGAATACTACAAAAAGTGCTTAAACTCTATAACTATAAATAATCCAATAGAAGACATGAATATATTGTGAGGTACAACAATACGTCATTATTTCCTTTATAGAGGGTTGTTACTAACAAGCAATCTACTGAATCAAAGGTTCACCTTCGCTATTATGACTTGATTAACCGTTACGAAATATGTGTGTTACAAATAACCACGAATATGTAAACACTTTCCGGTTGTGCATTCCCTCATTCATGACTTATCACTGGATTTGTAACTAGAGTAACACGACGGGTGTCACTAGTAGAGCAGGAACTCTTAACCCTTCCGAAGATAGTGAGTTCACCCCTGTTTTAGTAGGTTCGTGTTGCTCGATCTTTAATTTTCTGTGTAATGTTTTGTAGATCGTTGTTTGTCATTTTGCCCTTTTTCTATTGGCCATTGTCTTTTCTGTTCTTCTTCGATTTACGGATTCTGATTACCGCTTTGGTATCTTCAAACTCTTTCTTATCCTCACTTTAGAAAATTTTTCAGTTTTATCGTGACTATCAGATTTATTTGGGAGGAAACTCCTGACATTAAAGGGAAACTTCACAAAAAAAATATTTTTTAATATGTTTTTCCTGATGTATAAATATGGATGTTTATATGTACATTAGCGTTTTATTATGTTGGATAAGAGAATGAAATCGATTTTAAAATTCTGTCAACGATACATGGAAGTCGCCATTTTGATAGCATCTCAATACCAAGTATCACGTAACGTCTAGATACCACCACGCCCCAAAACAAGCGTGACAAACCAGGGCCCTCATTCAGTGTCGATATGGCTTGTCAGGCGTACGGTTGTTTAACTCGATATGGGTATGGCAAAAGCCTATTTTGTTTTCCTGACCCCGCGAAAAAGAACGAGCTCTACTTGACTTGGCTGACCAACCTCAGCATAGAAGAAAGCTTCACCAGTGATAAGCACCAGTTGGTTTGCGAAGACCATTTCGAAACTTCCTGTTTCGAAGGAAGCTTGATGGTAATTCTTTTTATTTTTCTTATTATTCTAAATATATGAATTTATTACACAATCACTATTTGCAGATTTACGTTTTGCTTCTATAGATTATGGCAAAACAAATGAATCGGGGGGAAAGGTTCGTCTTTAATGAGACACATTTACAAAAGATTTTTTTCCAAAATTGAAGAACTACAAGATTAAGTTAAAAAAAGAACGGACATCGGAACAATGCCCTGAATTCGTTGAAAAAATCAAAAAAGGCCTATACTACGGGGCAAAATTGTCTTAATGACATTATTCAGTAAGATCGCACTTTGTAATCGATTGTTCATGCATTACAATAAAGATACACATAAACTAAAAGCACAGAACTTTACAGGGTAGGAAGCCATACAATTGAGAGGATTATGTAAACATATAATTTGTAATAGCTTTCATTTGACAATTACAGACGATGAGTATTATAAATACTTTTAAAGTTCATTATACAAAACTTCAGGGTACATCTCTTACGTAATATAATTATTTGTTTATGGTAATATAATATTTGTATTCGCCAACAGTAAAAAGATTAATCTGTTTTCATAACGGTTATTTCTGATTTGAACAAAGCGTAAAAAATTTTTGTTTATTTTAATCACGTCTTTCGAACTGGCGGACCCTTCTGATTAATCTCAGAATAGTCATAAAATATTTGTTCTTCACAATTATTGATATTTCACCGCGAATATTTAGTTTGATGTATTGTTGTTGTGTATCAATCATAATTGTTATTTGTATATGCCCTCCTTTGGGCCCTGATTTGGTTAATAAACTTATTTCTATTTCTATTCCTATAAGGAAAAATTGCATACAAATGGTTTTTTGTCTATTTTGCAAGAAGAATGTCTACCCTGCCCTGTTCACCCTGCTTTATTTCATAATTTTGGTTGTTGCTACATCATTCTGATGGGGCACACAAAAATCAAGAAAAAAATGAACAATTCAATATAGCTTACGATCAATGGTAATCTTAAGATTTTTTATGAAAATAGCCCATGAATCATTGCTGCATTAGGTGCGGATCCAGCAGTTTTGCAAAATACAGCTGGTTGAGTAAACGAGTCTCCCAAAAAAATGGGAATTATAGATGGATAACTTAAATATTTAATCCTGAGTCTATATGATATTATATAACTACCTATATTAATGTGAAATATCAATACAAAGACTGATTTATACAGTAACTACCGAACTAATTAACATTTCACTAAACCTGTTACGATCTTGTTTACATAATCCAAGATGTCTGCGCCCAGTAGAGTCAACAGTGATGACAGTATTTCTTGTTCTCAGCCAAATATATCCACTTCAACTCCTATTACTAATAAAAGAGCTTCACCTGACAGTCCCGATGACCTCCCAGCAACAGAAAAACAAGAAAAAAGACAAATCAGGCGACGAAACTCAATTTCTGATCTAACCGACATCATTCCCAAAAAGGCCCCCAGTACCAGGAAAACTATTACGGACAAAGTATTAGAGGCTCTCACTAGCCCTGACATTCTCAACAAAATCATTCCAATCCTTTCTGAGAAAATATGTGAAACAATAGAAGCAACCATAAAAGATATTGTTGATGATAAAATCAA
Organism: Bathymodiolus septemdierum; assembly: GCA_963383655.1. NCBI lineage: Eukaryota > Metazoa > Mollusca > Bivalvia > Mytilida > Modiolidae > Bathymodiolus > Bathymodiolus septemdierum. The sequence goes on along the minus strand of OY726530.1, from coordinate 19,904,029 downwards.
AACACATGTTGATGCTCATGTAAATCCATTAATAGAAACTGTCAACAAGCAACAAAAAACAATAACTGAGCAGGCACAAACACTTTCAAAGCAAGCAGCTATTATTACTACTCTCCAAACAACAGCTAAAGACCATACATTGGCTTTGAAAGAACATTCAACTGAAGTTGATGCATTGTACAACAAAATTATAGAGCTTGAATCCAGGATAGAAGGTCAGGAACAATATTCAAGGCGTACCAGCCTTCGTTTCCACAACATTAAGGTGCCTGTTGATGAAAGGGGAAATGTCAAGCACCCTGTTAATACAGATGAGCTTATTCTCAATGTGTGTAATGACAAACTTGGGCTTGATATAAACTTACATGACATTGGAAGGTCACATATTATTGGGAAGGTAAAAGATGGAAAATCTCAAGTAATTGTGAGATTCATTTCATACAGAACACGTAACAAAGTGTATAGTAATAAAAAGGGCTTGAAAAACCACCCAGATAAAATCTTCATCACTGAAAACCTTACCAAATACCGAACCGAACTTGTAAAGCAGCTTGCAGAACTAAAATATAATGGCCTACTATACACATACTGGACGTCTGATGGTCGTATATTTCTTAAGCAGAACACAACAAGCCGTAAAATACTGATAAACAACCGTGATGATATCCTGGACTTCATCCACAGCACTGAACATGACACATCCACTTAGACATATACAATATCACAACACCTGTTATTTTGAATACAATTTTGATTTTAATTTATCTTGTTCATTGCACACACATTTTGTTATATTTTTTCTAGGTTTGCTCGAATAATCTCCATTATTAATAATACTATTTGCCATGTCATTTATCTCAAATTCAGTAAATATTTGGTTTTCTTTTTAAGTATATCATTACACAATGTACGTTAAATGATAAATAAGCCAAACATAAATATATTACTGTGAGTCCAGTACCATGATATCATTTAAAAAAAAAAATAATGTTATTGTTTTTTTCCCCTACCTCTTATGACCTTTGTGTATTGTAACATGTGATTTATAAATAGTATGGAGGGTTTGTCTCAAAGTACAAATTATGCCAAAAAATGTATACATTCAAAAGTTATTTGTTTATAAACTGAAAGAAATTTCCACACACCAAACATGACAAACTTGGCTATCATCCAATTCACTATACTCATGACACTGATTATCAAATTCAATCTAGGAATAAAATTGAATTACGACAACAATCGTCCAAATATTCAGTAATTTATCATTCACTATTACTATTTGTGATATGATTTGGTGGTTCTTTACAGTATATGCCGTATATTTCTAACAGCTAGGTATACTGGTTCTATATTCATATCTTTGGGGGCCTGATATTTCTAATAAGATTATAAATAGCTAATTTGAATTCAAAGTATGTTTTATTGTTATACGATGTGCATTTTTTTCATGTTTTCCAATACTGTACAGACGTACCAAGATAACATTCTCTATCACCCACATGTTTTTAATGTTATTGTTTTTTTGCTACCTTTAGGGACCTTTGTGTAACGTAACATTTGACTGTTAAATAGAATGGAGGGTATATCTCAAAGGACAAATTATGCTATAAAAATGTACACATTCAAAAGTTATTTGTTTATTGATGGAAAGAAATTTCCACACACCAAATATGACAAACTTGGTTATCATCCAATACACTATATTCATGACACTGATTATTGAATTTAATTTAGGAATAAAACTGAATACGAAATGGTCAAAATATTAAATAAATTATCATTCACTGTTTTTTTTTTGTTTTTTTTTTATATAAGAAACACTGGTCGTTAATATAATTATTTAGTATGTGTCGTATACCTCTAACAGCTGGTTTTATTGTAATATGATGTGTCCCTTTTCATGTTTTCTCAAAACTGTACCGACATTATCGGTGTGTTCGTTTCCTCACACATTTGACTGAAACTAGCATACTTGTCATTCACTTATGTATGTTGTAAACAATTGGATTTTTGTGTATTTAATAACATGTTATGAAATTTTAAGCTTATACAGTATGTTGTCGGTAATTGGAGTTAGAATTTGATATTATAATAAAGCTTTAGTTTTCAACAAACATCATGTTTTTCGAACTGGATAAAATATTAATCCATGAATAATTCTTTTAAATTACCGACGGGACATGTAGTGACATTTTTTTTCTCAAATGGGTCTATCATCTCATATATGCGGGGACGCATAAGTCACCCATGATGTGGGGGGATGGATTCATTCTCGATATAAAGGATGTCATATAGATTTAATTATGACTATTATGTAACATTCCCATTTTATTTTTTCGAAACTTTTCATTCAATGACATTTCAATTACATGTACATTTTCCAAACTGTTTATATGTAGTATCTATGTTTGTGATCTTACTTTTTTCTAGATCACAAGTGTTTAATTTTCTAATATCTTTAATACACAAGGAGATGTGTTTGGTTCTGGGTCGGCGAAACATCTGCATAGCCAGGAAGCAAATGATAAAACCATTTTTTTTAAAACCAAATGGGTAACAACTTAGATGCTTATAGAGCGGCTATCGGACTGTTTCATGCCTGTAAAATGAGTCTTAATATCGGCTATGATTCTCACTCTGACACCTTTCATGATATCTTAATTACTAACTTACGATGTTCCTTCCTATTTGCTTCACTTTTAATCCTTCAAAGTCTAAATCCAAAAGTTAATGTTGCCTTCATCCTTTTTGTTTTACATTTTTTATTACTGGTTGGCAATATTGAATCCAATCCTGGACCTGAATCTGCTTACATATCGAGTACACCGTTGAGTGCGGTAGATATTTTGTCTGATAAATCCATATCCATATGCAATATCAATATTAGAAGTATAAGAAATAAAATAAATTTTCTCCAAAATTTTGTTGATGAATTCGATATTATTGTTTTAACTGAAACACATCTTGACAACAGCATTGAAAACAGAGATATCGAACTCGATTCATTTGATAAAAATCCTCAACGAAAAGATCGTACTAATTCTGGTGGCGGGTTACTTATTTACTCAAAGGAAGACATCGGCATTTGCAGGAAACACGAACTTGAAAATGACATAGATGAAACGATTTGGGTTGAAGTTCATGCCAAAGGTCACTCTTTTCTTTTGTGTAATACATATCGACCTGAATGGACCGACTCTGAATATTGGGCACGCTTAAATCATGCTATAGGTTTAGCATATCAAGTCAACGAAAATATTGTGATCTCTGGAGATCTGAACTCTGACCTTATGTCTTTAAACAATAACAAATTGATTGATATGATGAGGCTTTTTAACTTTAAAAATGTAATAGAGAAACCAACAAGGGTAACAAATCATAGTAGAACATTATTAGATCCCATTATAGTAAGTGACACAATTAATTATGTATTTTCTGATGTTTTTAAATTACCTGATAATATTAGTGATCATGATGCCTCAGTCGTAATTCTTCAATGTTCAAAAAATATCTCACGATCATTTAAAAGAGAAATTTGGCAGTATCAAAAAATTAATTACGAAAAGTTTGAAGAAAAATTAAATGAAATTAACTGGAATGAAAAACTTGACCACTTGAATGACGTTGATGAAATGTGCGAAAAATTTACAAAGTGTTTCCTAAAAATAGCACAGGAATGTATCCCGACAAAAATAATAACTATTCGGAATAATGATAGGCCGTGGTTTAACAACGAAATACGAAAAGAAATTCGCATAAGGGACCGATTTAGAAAAACTGTTTTGAAATATCACAGGGAAAGGGATATTAAACTATATAAAAAACAGAGAAATAAAGTAAATAACATGAAAAAAATTGCAAAAGAAAATTTTGAAAATAATTTAGATCACATTCTTTTAGAAAACTCGTCCAATCCAAAAACATACTGGAAAATTATGAAAATGCTTATCAAATCAAATAAGGGAAACAACTGTATTCCTCCTCTTAGAAACTCTATAAATGATGAAAACTTCGACGATATTGTGTATGGAGATGAAGACAAGTGTGATTTATTAAATAAATACTTTAGTCTTATATCGAAGTTGGAGGAGGAGAACGTGTCTCTTCCAGACCTTGATATAAAAACTAATAATGTAATAAATGAGATTTTTGTAACTATAAGTGAAATTGTAGATATTTTAAAAATTATTGATCCATACAAAGCTTCTGGACCCGACAAAATTAGTCACAAAATGTTAAAAATTTCCCCTGAAAAGATAGCCATCCCACTACAAATTATTTTTAACAAATCTCTCCGCCAATGTAAATATCCCTCTAGTTGGAAAAATGCGCATGTCATAGCGATTTTTAAAAAAGGTGATACATCTTTACCTTCTAATTACCGCCCAATATCACTGATTAGCTGTGTCGGAAAAGTAATGGAAAGGATTATATACAAACACGTATATAACCATTTAATTCAAAACAAGCTTATCTACCAGTATCAATCTGGTTTTTTGCCTAAGCATTCCTCAGTCCACCAATTAATAGAACTATATAATACTATCTTAAACTCTCTTGAAAAAAAAGAACTATGTTGCTTCGTTTTCTGTGATTTCTCAAAGGCTTTCGATAAAGTTTGGCACAAAGGTTTGATACATAAAATGAATTGTTATGGAATAAAAGGGAATTTATTAAAATGGTTTGAAAATTATTTATATTGTAGACACCAAAAAGTAGTAAACAGAGATTCGTCGTCCTCATATGTGTCTGTGTCCGCTGGGGTCCCCCAAGGATCTGTCCTCGGTCCTCTGTTATTTCTGGTTTATATTAATGATATTGGTGATAAGCTTCTTTCCTTAAGCCGTTTGTTTGCTGATGATACTTCCCTTGGCTATGCAAGCCAAGATGAAGATCAAATAAAATATGTCATAAATCATGATCTACATGAACTTGGTGACTGGTCAAAGAGATGGTTGATGTCTTTCAACCCAGACAAAACTGAAATCATGCTTTTTAAAAATGTAGAAAACTCAACAAATTTTAATTTTTATTTTGATGGAAAATTAATTCCACTTAAATCAAACCATAAACATTTGGGGATAACATTTAGCGAGGAAGCAAAATGGAATAAACATGTAGCAAATTTAATAAAAAGTGTCTCTAAACACATATGTGTTTTGCGTAAATTGAAATATAAATTAAATAGAAAAAATTTAGAGAAATTATGCTTAATTTACATTCGACCAATATTTGAGTATGCATGTGAGGTCTGGGACAACTGTGGTGTCTCTAATTCGTGCAAATTGGAGAGGCTACAGTTGGAGGCAGCTAGAATTATCACCGGACTTCCAATCTTTACCAACACAGAATATCTATATAGAGAAACTGGCTGGGAGAGATTGGAAGAAAGAAGAACTAGGAGAAAGCTCCAATTATTATATAATATCCAAAACGGTAGCACACCCTCTTATTTACTCGATCTTATTCCCCCAACAATCCAAAGTACGACTATTTATCCCCTTCGAAATGGCAACGATATTATTGTTCCATTCTGTAGACTATCTTTAACTAGAGATTCTTTCGTCTCAGCTACAGTAAGGGAATGGAATAACCTTAATCTTTCAGTGCGTAATCTTGACACACTATCTAAATTTAAAAAGGCAATCCGCAGTTCAATCTCAATGCCAATTCCGAGACACTATTCTTATGGTTCTAGAAAACTAAATATAATTCTAACACAGCTTCGCTGCAATGCATCCTTCTTGAATTACGATTTATGTAAAGTAAAAATTTTATCAAATGCTTCCTGTAACTGTGGCGCACCATGTGAAAATTCTCACCATTTCTTTTTTGATTGTGACAAATATACAGATAATAGGGAAATAATATTTAATAGTCTTAACTGGCTACCTTCTAACATTAATATTGATGTAAATCTACTGACAAAAGGAAGTGATCTCCTAACATATGAAGAAAATATAACCATTTTCAAACATGCTTTTAAATATATTAAAGACTCCAAAAGATTTACAATTGTCTAAATGATCTAAAGAACCAACACACATCTCCAAAAGTATTTATTCTCTTTTCTTTTTTCTTTCTTTTTTTTTTTCTTTTTTCGTATATTGTCTATAATTATGTTTTTGTATATAGTCATTCTTTGTATATTTAACTCTATGCTATTATATACATATTATATCATTTCATTGCGCATGCTAATCCATATTGTAAATTATTGTATTCGGGAGAAGACTTCATAAGTTGGAAAAACTTGTGTCCGATCCATATTTGTTATATTTAGCAAATAAAAATATGCTTAAACTAAAAAAAAAAAAAAAAAACGGAGTGCCAGGCTCTTATTTGTCAATTTTTACCCTATTTATACATGAATTTTACTAAATTGTCGAACACCCCCTTGATCCGGCATATGCACCCATTCTTCATGTATACTTCAACATGATCAGGGTCGTGTATTTTGATCACCTATTAGAACCTTTAAAATGTGTATTGCATCTGCTATTCTAGTCACGGGTAGCGTAATTTGTTTTCATTTTATTTTCTGTTTTTATTATGTTGTTTGTATATATTCCTTGTACATGACTTCAACCATTAGGGGTAAAATTGAGCATTAATAAAGTTAGTTAGTTAACGGGTCACAGAATGTGCATTGCGTTTCTGATTAATGCCAAATATTGTGACACATGTATTCAGGACCGGCTGTAAAATGACACTTATATATTCTGCCTGCCTGTGTGGACCAAAACTCATTACGCAATATTAAGTACCCTGCTAAGTGAACCGGTGTGAATGTACCTGTCGTTTTCAGAATGAAGATAAAAATAGTAAATCCCGCATTTCACTTCTTACTTCAGGAATTATTTGCCTTAATTTATTGAAGAATAGAATATTTAAAACTAAAATATGGTCTCTCGCTTCTGAATATACATGAAAAATATAAGAAATATATTTTTCGCATAATATTTTACTTTTCGCTCATCAAAAATGATAAACAAAAAAAGGAAAAGAAATTAACATTTTTAAATCACTTGCTCGCTCTGGACAATGTTTTTAGCACAAAATCCGAAGAACAAGAAGTAAATCTGGTGTGGCCTAATCTCTTTTTAATTTTTGACTACCCTTCATCTGTTTATACCGCTCATGATCATGATCACTTCCGAACTTTGTCTAAATGAATATCAGTGGATATCAAAATTATAGGTCAAGTTTGCTTACGGGGTTCCGAGCTGATAAAATCATATATTTAGGCTTTGTGCCTTTTGGGGGTCACTGAGCAAAGAGTTTTTTTTCTTTAAACACTACCTTTTTAAACTACAATAAACCGAATATGCTTAAGCATATTTGATTAAATAAATAAATAAATAATATATTGTATATAATTTAAAACTTCATATTAGTTACAGTTTACGTATGTCCATTTTTTTTTTAAACTAGTCAGAATCTGATATATCACTTTCACATGCACTCTTTAAAACCTTCAAAATTTCCATCTGTTGACGGAAACTCTTCCCTTATAGTTTTGACAACGCAGGCTAGTAGGGTCACTCTGTATTTCTTGCCAAGTGGTTGACCTTTTCTGACCCAACAAACAAACTGACGATAAGCCATGAGTCTACTCTGTCGGTTAGTTAACACGTCTGGAGCTCTTCCTCTGTGACGTTTGTACCTCAAAAAACTAATATAGCTTGTTTCAAGCACAACAGAGTTGAGACAAACTGTTCTAAAGTTGGTGTTATCGGTAATGCACTCACTGGGTTCCAATTGACCATCAAACAATGAAAATTCATGGTAGCACAGGCATTCCGACGGCAAAGGTAGTGAAATGCATTTTGAGCATGAGCACCAATTTGTGTCGTTCTGACGTGGGTTGTTCTCGATTTCCCGACGTTGGGCACTCGCTGCCTCTTCCATTTGTCCGAGTTCTTCTTCCGTATATTCTTGTTCAAGTTGGTAACCAAACTCCCCATAGTCGTCGAAATCTACATCACTTGAGGCGCTAGAGTCACTTTCCGTACCTGAGCTCGACATATTTAAGCTATAATTAAAACGTTAATTTCGGTGCTTTATATAGAAATGTTCACAAACAAACAACACGCGTTGAACAAAAGAAAAGTAAAGAAATATTGATTGAGTAAAATCATAATCATTTGATTAAATCAAATTAATTAAAACATCTTTTATGAACACCGACAGTTAAAATAATGATTGAGTAAAATCATAATCCTTTGATTAAAATTAAATTAATTAAAACATCTTTTATGAACACCGACTGTTAAAATAATGATTGAGTAAAATCATAATCATTTTTTTTTTTTTAATGTTAAAAAGAAAAATTCATTTCTAAACGTTTAGGCCTCCTAAATCATTTAATTTAAAGTTAAAATTAAAACATCTTTTATGAACATCGATCGTTAAATTATTATGATGAGACAGCTCCGGTCACCTTGAATTGTATGCCTCTCATAATGAAAACTTATAATTTCAAGGATGGTGTATACCTTTTTTATCATTTAAAACATAAATTGTTCCTGTTATTTCAACATTATATTTATTCTAATGTTTTAAGAATATTTTATCTTTAATAGATAATAAACGATCTACCAACTCGTCTTGGAAAGCAAATAGTGTGTATTCAAATTCCCATTTTATTAATCCGGTCACCTGTATAATTTTACCCTCCGGCTAGAAAACACCCAAGCGGACATCTGCATGCGGAGATCAAAATAACAGTAAACAGCATGCCGAATAATGATTATAAAAAAAAGGATTAAAACAGAATCTAGAAATCAATACACAAGTTACGCGTTGTCAAAATTATCCATTATATTTTTCAGCACATTAGCAGTAAAACAAAATGAACATAATTGTAAAAGGGATCCGATATATAGCGAATATAGGTGACTTGTAAAACACTCTTTCCGTTGTAAATATAAAGGAAATGAAACATTTTGTTCATTTAAAATAGTTGTTTGTCAAAAAGGTACGTAGCTGTTCACTTCAGTATTTAATTTTCCAACGGTTATTAGATTTAAATTACAGTCCTCTGAGCGCTTTAAATGAAGCGAATTTAACATCAGCGACCCAGACATTAAATTTCAATCCCACAATGCAACTCTCGGGTTAAAACGTCACAACCCATGAACAAATTAGAAATTAAAATTACAAATTTGCGATTTGCTTCGTTATTTGTGGAAATATGTCGATAACACTTTGTGAATATGTATTTTATATCACCAGGAACATATTTAGCTAACATGTAAAAAATCGCGAAGTTTCCCTTTAATATTGAACTGACATGTGAAACCCCTGTCCTTGGGAAGATGTCTGGAAACCTATGCACTTGAGGTGGATAATGGCTGCGGTGGAAGAGTTGGAAGATACCAAAGAGGTAACCAGAATCTGTAAATCTAAGAAAGACAGACAACACAATTACCAAAAGAAAAAGGACAAACAACGATATACAAAACATACACATAAAAATAAAGTTCGAGTAACACGAAACCCACTAAAAACGGGGATGAACTCGTATGATCCGGAAGGGTAGGCAGTTCCTGTTCCACTAGTGACACCCGTCGTGTTACTCTAGTTACCAACCCGGATCAAACGTCTGTTGTATTAGACCGGAAGTCAGAAGTAAGTGACTTTTGAGCCAATCGTTATTAACCCTCTCGTAATTGTTTCCCAGTGTAGAAACATATTTATTAATTAAGAATATTGTTAAAGGATGTAGTATCATTAAACATTTTTTAAAAGAATAATTACAGGATTGCACTGAAATATCTGTTATCACATTAACCAAGGAGTATATAAAGTGTATGTTTAGAATATTGACGAATACATGACAATTCGTGATTAACCAATTATATTTATCAATAAAGTGATCACTGTCTCTAAAACTGTATTTCAAATAGTTCAGTTAACGAGCTCTTACTGCACATAAGATAGTAGTACAGTTTTATCGTCCTAATTATTAACACGGCAGCTACGTGACGTTTGTCGTTTACAGACCATGGTTTTAAATAGAATAAACATGAACTGCAAATTGGGTTTGTATGACAAACAAGATTTTTTTTTATACTGCAATTAATACATATTTAGACGTCCTGTTTTGATTTTCATGTTCTGGCAATTAAGCTAAAAACCAACAAACGTAAATTTAATTAGCATGAGATGCATAGATGACGTAAAGTACATGTGTATTTAACTAAGTCTACAACAGTTAACAGATCAGGGTTATCTCGCCATGATATAGCTGAGAAAAATTGCTGAATTGGCGTAAGACAATAATCACTCTCTTGTTGTCTTAGTTTCTCCGCTTGGAGGTACAAATCCTACAAACGGTATCTGATTTACTGGACGAATCCAACTTGCAGCTCGCTCGTAGGTACAACAACGAGTGCCTCGTGAATTGAGGGTTACAGGCTCCATGCAAGTAGAATGCAACTTGCAGCAGATCCTTATTTAGGTGTGGTTGATAGGCTATATTTTCTTGCTTAACTGTGGTAATATATTTGCCTACAAGATTATTGTTTGTAAATTTGGTGTTGTGATGCATATAAACCGCATCGATCATGTAAAGATTGGCGTGCTCTTCTCGACTGCAGAAGATCAAACACCGGTCGGGTCAAACCAAAAAAACAATATTTTGTGGTATTTGTTGTTTCTACGCTATGCACGCAACATTAGGGAGAAATAGTACAGTCTGGTAGGCTAATAATGTCAGAATGGAGCGACATGTTTACACTCGGACTGTTGTGTCATTGAACTAACACTATAACAAGTCCAACTAAGTGTGCTTGATCTATTACAAAGCGGACATCATTATCATCATTTCATCCAAATGTACCTTGTTCTCGCAAAAGGCCGAACAATTGATCACATGGCGTTAAACCACAATCACTCGATTATTCACTCACTTGTCATGCATATAGCTGAAATACTGTTCTCTGTAAGTTAACAATAACTTAAATATTTAATATATATTTTGATGATGATGCTGATCCAATATTGGGGCGTCGTGGTCGTGATCGTATGGTAGTTGGATTGTTGAAAGTGGCGTTAAACACCATAGCCATAACCAATTTTTCATGAAAAATGCAAAACAAAACTGAAAAAAACAACTAAAACCAGATAAAAACGTAAAATCAGTCATCAAACATTAAAAACACATCAATAAAGAATTGTTAGATGGGTTTTTTGCTGTGTACGAATATTAAATGGATGCATTAATTAAATCACAACCGAATGGATAGACTTGTCTTGAAAATCCTGTACGAATATCGTTTGATATAATATTTTTCAAAGCGCTCATTTAATGCCCACGTCAATATTATATCACTGTTAAGCATGTCATGCATGTATATAACAAATACAGCATACAATTTTACTTTAACATTATGTAAAGCACCCACACTGTAATTAAGAGGGTTTGTAATTAAGCAATAAGAATTGCTGAGGATTATTTGAAGCGGTTTCAGATATTTACATTATAGATTTATTACATAATCTAAGTGGACAACGGCACATATGTTATATGTATGGCACGGAATCAGTCAATATAATTAGCAGTTTCATTTTTCCTACTTCCATGAAAAAGTTGGTTTATGGTGTTTAACGCCACTTTCAACAATATTTCAGCTATATCGTGGCGGTAAGTTTTATTGGTGGAGGAAACCGGAGTACCCCGAGAAAACCACCAACCTGTCGCAAGTCACTGATAAACATTATCACATAATGTTGTACACCTCGCCCCGATGGAGGTTCGAACTCACAACATCAGTTGTGATAGACACTAATTGCATAGATAGTTGTAAATCCAACTATCATACGATCATGGCCACGACGACCAATTTAAGAAGACAACAACACATGTTGTGATATGTATGGCACGGAATCAGTCAATAGAATTACCAGATTCATTTTACCTTCTTCCATGAAAAATAATAGAAATCAATTGTAATATTTTGAAAATATTAAAATATAATTTTCTGCTGAATAATTGAGCGGTTGTTTTATGACGCCACCCATGCAATTTCTCGGCTATATTATGGCGAGAAGTTAATTTTCAATGAGATGATGAGGTCCGCTTTGTACTATACCAACACACTTAGTTAGATTTTACTGTGTTGGCTCACTGAAACAATAGTCCACAGATATACATATTGCCCCGCCCCACTTGGACACATTGCCCTGACTCTAAGCCAACCAGACTTTGTTCCTTTTTCTTAATGCTGTGTGCTTAGCGGAGAAGTAACAAATACAACTGTTATAGTCTTTGTTTTGACCCGATCGGAGCTCGAACCCACGATCTACCGCACTGGAGGCGAGCACGCTAACCATTACACCACCGATGCGGTTTATATTGAATGAAGAGTAACAGCATTTCTTATAGATTTAGTACATGCAAACGCGAAATAAACGTCTGTATAATGTCATTATCCTTTCCTGTTGTATAGTGACAACAGTTATATAAACTTCTGCATTCTGTCGTCATCATGTTGTATGGTGTCAACAGTTATATAAACTCTGGCTTCCTGATTTTATTATAATGTAAGTAAGTCAGTAAGTAAATTTTATTTAAAGTCGGCATATATATACAAACAAACAAGCAACATGAGTTCTACTGGGCTCTTTAGCCGACTATCAATATACAAGCATGTACAAACTAATAAGCACAATAACATATAAATAAGCAACAAACGAGAGGTAAATAAAAATAAATAAAACAAAGCAGAGTAAGCACACATACTCATAGCAAAGTTATTAAGCACTGGGCCTAAAGTATACCGTATACAGGCAAAAAGAATAAAGAACCTGATTTGTACAACATTGAGCACCATATGTGGCAAGTGCCCCTCTATAAGCTGAAATTGTAAAAATGAGGTTTTGTTATTCAGTTTTAATATTTGAAAATCAAATAAAAAGCAGGGACAAAACTAAGCAAGCAAGCAAGAAAGAATAAAGAATAAACTATATCAGAAACACGTGAATACAGACCTGAAACATCACAGGTTAGTATCAACATGCAGTACATCTGCATTTATGGCCTCCCCCCTCACCCCCCCCCCCCCCCCCCCCCCCCCCCCCCCCACGCATCGATCTATGTTCTAAGCTGATCAAATGAGGTATGTTTTCCTGACCTCGTTTGGGAGCGAGTTCCACACCTGTGCTGTCTCATATTTGAGGGATTTCCTATCATATGTTGTTGTGTTCGGCCTTGGAACCTCAGCGATATTTACATACCTAAAACTATAATTATTATTTTTTAATAACAACAAGATCTTGAATAAACAACGGACACTTATTATTAACAATTTTGAAGGTCTCCAAGGCAATATTGTAACGCATAAACGTTAGAAAATAAACGTTAGAGAACTCCATCAATTTGTTTTTATTGTGAAATCTGACAGTTCAATCGTAATGTTTGAACGAACATTGTTTACTTCGGGAATCTTGCCACCAGAGAACATATTTAACACTGGTTGGTAGTTATTTTTACTATAAGATAATTGTGTGTGTATTGTACCATGTATTCATCAATAATCATCCAAATTCCAGTGGTACATTTTACGATTTGTTGTTGCTTCCATTCATTCAGGTATGGCGGGATCTCCCACGAGATTCTATTTTTATACAAGCCTTTTTGATTGGAGGCCGTCGTGGTCGTAATCCTATGATAGTTAGATTTACAGTTACCTATGCAATCAGTGCATATCAAAACTAACGTTGCAAGTTCGAATCCCACTAAGGCGAGGTGTATTATACTATATAGGTGAAGTATTGTTGAAAGTGGAGTTAAACAACATAACCCTAACCTTTCCTTAGATTTAATTCTCACTGTCAACTGTTGACAGACGCTTTTAGAAAAGCCTATTATTCCAAATCAACCTAATCAGTCTTCTAAAATGTCACAAAATGTTGTTGGTAAAAATGAAGATGCATTTTGGGTTGGTACGAAAATGATTACAATAGGTTTAGACCTTGGCGCATTGAGAATGCTGCTTTATTTATAATTAGTCATGTGTCGTCTGCTTCCGTGAGCCAACCTTTTGTCAACCTTCGATATTTTTAGTCAACCTAGCATAATTTCTAAGACATTTTAGAATAATTAGAGTTTAATTTTAGTTGCTGAAGTAAGAAGTTTAATGTGAATAATAAATAAGATATTATTTTTGGAATATTTAATAGAAGTGCCGAAGGTTGAATTTAAGTCAACCTTTAAGCGTAAGTCAACCTTTGTGAATTTTCTTTATTCAACTCTCCTTGAATTAAGTAAACGTTAGAGAATACCGAAGGGGCATTTCGGGGCAGTGAAAAATGGACAATCCAGACTAACTGGTAACATATGGTTCACAAGGCACAAGACGAAGACAAACAAATCAAAGACAACACAATATGTGTTGGACACCACTATGCACAAACAAACACAAATAAAGTAAATAAGAGATGCGCCCTCCTACAAACAACTGGAGGTAAAGAGGAACCGAACATCATTTTATGCGGAAATCGTAATGGACATCACAACACGGAACTCAATTAATTAAGTGGAATGTTTATGGGTCGTTGTTATTGGAAATTAATATTATATCTTGTAAATATTGCATTTATACATTTAGGATTTGGACAGATATAAAGTATCTGAACTTTTACCTGACTTCTTACACGATATAACTGAAATATTGTTGAAAGTGGCGTTAAACACCACAATCCATAACCCTGACTTCTAGCTAAAATATTCAACCTATTCCAGTTCAAAGGATCCACAAATTCATATGTCCACAAGCCTTCTAATAGACATTTTATTTCTCTACAGTTAAATAGTCACGGCCAAAATAATAGGGTGAGTACGGAATATTATTTTATTGTTGATGCATGTGAGGTGTTCATTTTGTATAATTATGTTATTTTAAGCCCTATTAAATTTTCAAGGCAATAAAATGCTAGATAAAACCCAAACAAACGTGACAAAAGCAAAAAAGACGAAACATTGTTTGTCACAATAAAGTCATTGATTAATTATAAAACGGAAACATTTATAAAGAGTACACACAATAGCTTTTAATGTAATTTAGGACGTAAAATATAAACCTCGATTAGATATGTTGTAATTTACAAAATACTTTCACCAATAAATCCCAATTAACCATATTTTTTTCCTTCAGAATTGGCTTTAATCATCTAAATAAAGTGTATAGCTAATGCATTCGTTCATGCAAGTGACTATAATTTTGATATCCAAATTACCGCGTTCTAGAATTCATAGGTACATTGGTTCGATACGCTCTGTAGGTTATTTTTTGTGTCAATCAATGAAAACAAATATGGGACTGAAACACACCGGAAGTAGGTAGGTAAATATAAACCATTAAATATGTTGCTTAGTGAAATGGAATGCCGCGTTCCAGAATTTATAGTCACATTGGATAAGCTTCGTATGTCATTTTCTGGGTCAATCAATGAAAAAACTGGGACCGAAATTAAACACACCGGTAGTAGGTGGGTAGCCTATTAAATCTGTTGCTTAGTGAAATGGAATGTCTATAATTCCCATAGTACAGATATCAGCTGTTCCGTCACGTGGTTATCATCCTGACAGAAGCGACTTAATATAGTTAATGATCATTTTCCACCATGGGTAGATAAATCAGTATTAAAAAGACATGCAATCAAACTTAGTTTTTTTTAATTACATTATCTAAAAAATTATATCTATGATGTTCATGATTATCTTTGAGGGGGCTGATAGGTTATTTCGTTCTTCATTGGCCTTGGAGTTTTCTTCCGGGTGATTTGAGTTCGCTTTAGATGAGGTGGCTTTCCAATCTTTTAATTATGAGCGTATCTGACGAAGGTTATTCCAGAAACCCATCGTGCGTACTAAATTATGTAGCTTATTATTGTTATTAGTTCTTCTTATAATGATTGGTTGGCTTATAGATACTTATCGTCATTTTTGCAATTTTTTCTATCTAAGTCGTGACAAGCACTCTACATGGCAGTGGAAACCCAGACTGTAATAATGACGATATTGTGAGACCCCTACCATTTATATAATGAATAACGATAATTCTCTTTTCTCAGAATGCATGGGAATTCAGTCAAATATTGAGTTTTTGTTTCATTATGTTTACTTGAAGTCAGTAAGTCGGCTAATGCAATATGTGAACTCCAGGTTATTAAAATTATAAAAATTATTTACTAGGATTAGACACATCACTGAATATATTCATTGCGCCAGAGTTAAAACCAAAATCCTTAGACTATAAATGCATCACTAATAATCCAAAAGTAAACACTGAATATATTTCTTGTGGTAACGTTAATATCATAATGTGTATACTATAAATAATAACCCAAAAGAAAGCAAAATAACGTCTACGGTCCTCAAAATACTTAATAATCGAACAACAACACTATATTCCCTACGATTGATTATCTGCAAAAACAATGATCTCATCATGCAATAGGAAATGATAATATTCCGGTAATCAGCTCATAATGTCAATAATATGATAATGCCCATGGGAAATTATCTAATGACATGCCAAGCAATGACCTGATAATGTGCAAGGGAATTACAATGTATCTGACTATTTCACTTACAGTGATCTGATTATGTCACGTACACTTGTCTGATTATGTCACGTACAATGATATGATTATGTCACGTACACTTGTCTGATTGGAATGATCTGATTATGTCATGTATAGTAATCTTATTATGTCACGTACATTTATCTGAATATGTCACAATCAATATGCTGTCCATGTCACATATTCCTAGTGATTTTATTATGTATCCTACACTGCTCTGATTATGTCATCATCAATTATCTTTTTTTATATGTATCGTACAATGAGTGTGTCACTTAGGATTTTGTCACCTACAATGGTCTAACTATGTAATATAAATTTATGTGATTATGCCACATATAATTATATTATCTGATAGTGTCATATACAATTATCTGATAATGTCATATACAATTATCTGATTATGTCACTTACAAATGTAAGTACCTTTTTCAGTAACAAGGGGAAATTTGAATTATTTAATTAATCAGCTTCGCATGTAATCATTTAACTCAAATTAACCTTTGCACTTAAAAATAAGAGTTAAACTCTGAAAATCCATAACGAGCTGCCACATTTACCAAGATAATCATAAAGGTTTGGTTGCATTCGCTTGCCGTATATGAAACTATTCCTATTTACAAAGAAAATACCTATTGGCCACAATGAATTTTTGTCCCAGTTCCCCACAATTTGTATGACTAACTACAATATGAAAAGAAGAGTTTGAAGATACCAAAGGAGTATTCAGAATCCGTAAATCGAAGAAGGAGAGACAACATAATGGTCAAGAGAAAAAGGACAAATGTACAAACAACGATCTACAAAGCATTACACATAAAACTAAAAATCCATTAATACGAACCTCACTAAAATCCGAGGGAGAACTCGGATTCTCCGGGGGGGGAATAAGCAGTTCCTGCTCCACATGTGCCACCTTTTATGGTACTCTACATTCGTTTAAAGGTTTAAAATTAACCATAAGAAAATGCATTGTGAAAAGCCAGTAAGCATAAGAGAACGAAGAACATAGTTTATATTTGGGCACAATGCTTAGATATACTGCTTTGATTGTGTGTAGTTAGTATTAAGTAGGCTCTTTAATGTGTAATTGTTTGTGAAGAAGTCATTGTCTTCATTTCAGATGACAGCTCCTAATGTATTGGTATTTGTTTCTTTTGCTCATGTCAAGATGAAATGGTCCTCTAAATGGTTATTTATTCCTGCTGCTTTTAAGGTAAGAATAAACTGTCGTCCGGAAATGTTAAGATTGCTAATGTACCCCATAATATGCTTTAGTGTAAGATCTTTATGATTGTTGTCATGAAAACGTAGAAATCCGATTTAGTGTGCACGACGTGTTTCCGAATAACCTTCATGAGATAAGCTCACAGAAAAAAGATTGGAAAATCAAATTATTTCAAAACGTTTTTGGGAACAGGAAACCCAAAGGGCCTATACAAGATAACCAAATCGGCTAAAGTCACCTATAACAAAGAAAGTGTAATCAGTGGTGGTCAACAATCCCACCGATGTCAAGAAGAGTTTGAAGATACCAAAGGGGTAATCAGAATCCGTATATCGAAAAAGAACATACAACATCAATGGCCAAATAAAAAAGTACAAAAGGACAAACAACGATCTACAAAACATACACATAAAATTAAAGACCGAGTAACACGAACCCTACCCACTAAAAACCGGGGGTTGGTTTAAGATATGTAAAGAAATGTGGTGGGGTTAATCCGATTTGTAGGATGTCAACACCACCCATCTTGATAATAATTATATTTCCAACAGCAATGCAGATATGAAAGACAACATAACAAAACCACCGTTCATATTCACCTCCGCTCAAAAAGACCACACAATATCACAAAAATGTATGACAACATAAAAATGGACAGTATAATAGCACGGTCAGTGAATGATAACATAAACATGGACAGTATAATAGCACGGTCAGTGAATCCTTGTAAATAACTGACTACTAGCTATGAAGGGGGAATTGTTGGTTAAAGATCATTGCTCTTAGGACAAAACAATCATAACTGATACTTCAGACATATTTACGTTCCCTTTTGTTTATAGATTGTATTTCCTCTATCACTGGACTTTTACCAGTCTTGCCTATGGGCAACACAGCAGGTGTCGTATAGAAAACAGGAACTGCTTACCTTTCACGAGCACCTGGATTCATCCCTGGTTTTATTTTTGGAATTAGTGTTGCTCATCTTTTCAGTTTTCAATGTTACGTTTTTTGTTCTGTGTCTTGTTCTCTATATTACCCGTGTCTATACATTTACATGTACAAGATAAAACAGAAACCATGAACCTTTTTGAAAATTACCACGTGTTTATTTTAATATTTTGTCAACATTGGACATTGCTTGAATTATTGTTGTAAAATTATTCTATTTTGGATATACAATTGTTTATTATACCAAATAATGTCGGGGCTGTCCTGGTCGTGATCGTATGGTAGTTGGATTTACAACTACATATGCAACCAGTGCCTATCACCACTAAATTTGTGAGCTCCTACCCCGTTCATGATGAGGTGTACTCGATACAACATTATGTGATAAAGTTTGTCAGTGACTTGCGACAGGTCAATGGTTTTCTCTGGGTCCACCAATGAAACCGACCGCCACGATATAACTGAAATATTGTTGAAAGAGGCACTAAACACCATAAACTAACCAACCAAATAGTGTCTCTTTGCAGCTCTGTAACTTTTTATATATGGGAAAATGACATCACACCGAGACAACTATTTCTAACCTTGATACGACTAATGAATTAATTTGAACTTTCAAATAACATATTATTTATTAGTAATTTACAGAAAATTAAAATTTCGTTTGATATATGGCCTATTTTAGTGACACACAAAATTAATAATTTTTATTACTAATAAAGAGTCATATTCCATTGGTTAGTGATTGCAAAAGACTTGTCATCAAGGAATGTAACATTGCAATATCCAAATTTACTCACCCCCGGGTATTAGTTGGGTTCGTGCTACTCGATCTTTAGTTTTATATGTATGTTTTATAGATCGTTGTTTGTCCTTTTGTACCTTTTTTTCTTGGTCATTGTGTTGTCTGTTCTTCTTCGATTTACGGATTCTTACTACCCCTAAGGTATCTCCAAACTCGTCTTGTCAGTATTAAGTAAAACATGAAGACATTAACAATATTAGCGTATATATATAATTCAGTGAACACGCCGCGTTTCTAGAATATTTTTTATCAGTTACGTTTGTATTCACAAGATTGGAACGCCTTAAGATTTAGAAGTCTTTGTGAGTAAGTAAATCAAAATGACCTAAACAGGATAGCCAAAATCAGCCACTAGAATAGGTATTTCGTCATTCTATAACATCGACAAATCTTATGTGCAGATGAATATGTTGCCATTGATGTTGGTGGTACTTCTACAAGCACAGGTATTCTTTTTTTTTTTTCCTTTTTTTTTTTGATGGTGTTTAACGCCACATACAGTAATATTTCAGTTATATCGTGGAGGTCAGTTTTATTGGTGGAGGAAACTAAGAGGACCCGAAGAAAACCACCGACCTGTCGCAAGTCACTGACAAGCTTTATCACAAAATGGTGTACACCTTGCACTAATCGAGATTCGAACTCCCAACATCAGTGGTGATAGGCACTGATTGCATAGGCATCCAGTCTTTGTTCTTCCTCCTTAATGCTGCGTGCTTAGCAGAGAAGCGACAAATACCAATTTTATAGTCTTTGGTTTGACTCGATCGGGACTCGAACCCACGATCTACCACACTCGAGGCGAACACACTAACCATTACACCACCGATGCGGTTAGCTTAATATTGGGAATTGCAAACTATTTTAATTTAATCATTTAAGATCAATAGCTTTAATAACATTTGTTTGATTTGCTTGAATAAAAGTCAACACAAATATGTAAATTTCATTTGTAGGTTTTGCTTTGTAATTTCTCATTTTATTAATAGAAACTCGTTAATGTAGAAAACAGGGTATAAGAATTAACATCTCAGAAGGATGGGCTTTACAAAATCGCATTTAGAATTACTTATATTGAAGAAGGAATAATAATGAAGGACTTGGAGTCATTTTTTTTTATGCGATAGATTAAATTATTTTAGACTATATATGTTTTGATCCTCTCTCGTTTTACTGGTATAATCTATTTTTTCATTATCTTCGTATCTATTGTAAATATGTTTTATAATTATGTTGACTGTATATATTAGTGTAAAACGCTTAGAGTAGTTTTATGATTATGTATTGCGCAATACAAATATGCTATAAATAATAAATAATAATAATGAATGGAGAAATATAACCAATAAACAGGAAGAAATAAGGATTAAAGATGAAGAATGAAGAAACTACAAAAAGGGTATTAAGCTCTATATTCGTTTGATCCCAATGGTTTACCATAGTTTATGTTATTGTTCTGAATATGATACTGATTGATTGAATTACAATAACTACAAGATATTTATTATGTTGTACTTTAAAATGTGATTTTTCTGATTTTTAATGTTGTATCCTTAGTAATGAACTGCGAGATTTCTAAATAAGGGTAATAACAAAATTACCGAACTCCGAACAATCTTACAAAGGGAATGTCAAAACTCATAAGTATATAAACAGACAAAATCAGTCAACAACCGGAAAACTGTGAAAACCGCAATGACCCTGACTTGGTACAGACATTTCTAAAGAAATGGTGGGTTGAATCAGATTTTGAAGCGCCAAACCTCCCACTTTCATTACGGCTCAAAGGTTCCGGCTGTCACTATAACAGTATTTATAACAATACTGGAACAAAATAGGTAAAATAGTTGTCAAAGCAGTACCAAATTCAGTGAAGTAAATGTCAAAAACAATTTTACGTCACACATTGATAAAAAATATTTTTGACATTGTTGTTGACTTCCTTATCTTTATCTTTATATCTTTTCACTATATGAAAATCCATCGTTTATTATCGTCTCTGCAGAGACCGAATATATTTCGACAATATCTTGGTATCGGAATATAAACTTTTTAAGAGATCGAATAAGGCAAATCTTTTTATAGCCCTGGTCCAGTAGCTTGTTTCTCAGATAAAGATGACGTTTCAGGAAATCAGAATAATTGCTACTGGCCCTTGCATATCGAATCAATTGCGAGATGTAAACACCATATGCAGGAGAAACTGGTATACTGCTGCACATATTTGGAAAATTTATGATTTTAAAATTGAAGTCGTCCCGTATATCATACATTTTAGTACTGAGTTGACCACTGTCGTCAAATTCGAGGTAGAAGTCCAAAAATGATGCCGACGAAGCTGTATCTGTGGTCTCTTTAACTTCCAGCTCTGGAAGACATTCTGCAAATCTAGAATTATTGATAGATAAAACGTCATCAATATACCTGTATGTGAAATTAAAGGCTCTAGCTCATGAATCTTCTTATCTTTTACAACCTTTTGATGAAGCTCCGACTCATATGAGTATAAAATAAATTGGCTAGAAGAGGGCACAATTTGTACCCATTGGTATGCCGACGACCTGCTAAAACAGTCTCCCTCCAAAGGAGACAAATATGCTATCGATGAGGAACTCCAGCATACTGATCACTTGTTCCTCGGAGTAGCATGTTTTACCTTTCTGAATTTTGTTTGAAAAATATGTGGAACTGTAGCCTAACACAACAAATTTTGAGTCATAGTTTCTATAACTGAAAGCTTTGTGAATTGTTTCTTTTAAGCGGGTTTTTAATTTGTCATGCGGTAGGGTGGTATATAGAGTTGAAAAATCAAACGTTTTGATGGAGGATACCTGAGAGAAAGATCTTGATTTAAGGTTATCCAAAAGATCTTTAAAGTTTTTCAAAATCCACATGTGATTTATGCCACTACGCGAGTAAACAGTTTCACAATATTTATGTTGTGATAGGACATAGTGGGAATTGAGTGATTGTTGTTTAACGCCAACTCAGCAATTTTTCAGCTATATCATGGTGGAAACAAGTTAATTTTCAATGAAATGATGATGAGGTTCGCTTTGCTCTAGACCAACACGCTGAGTTGGATTTTTATAGTGCTAGCTCACTGAAACAACAGTCCGTGGATAGACATGTCGCTCCACTCGTCCACATTATTCTGATTCTGAGCCAACCAGTCTTTGCTCCTACTCCTTAATGTTGCGTGCTTCGCGGAGAAGCAACATATACTAATTTAATTGTCTTTGGTTTGACCGGACCGGTGCTCGAACCGACGATCTACTGCAATCGAGGCGAGCACGCTAACAATTACACCACCGATTCGATTATTTGTTAATAGAAACTCGTAAATGTAGAAAATAGGGTATAAGAGCTAACATATCGGAAAAGGGGGGTTTACAATATAGCATTTAGAATTAGGGACATTGAAGGAAGAATAAGAAATGAATGATTTGGAGTCATGAATGACAAAATGTAACAAATACTAGTACTAAGAATGAAATAATTATAACGGATGAAGAAAGAATTCAAAAATACGAACAACGAATTTAGAATGAAGAATTAGAAATTACAAAAAAAGAATAAAGTTCTAAATTCATTTGATCACCGGGTTTGTAACTAGATTAATACGACGGCTGTCATTGGTTGAGCAGGAACTGCCTACCATTCCGGAGCACCTGAGTTCACCGCCGGTTTTTTGTGGGGTTCGTGTTACTCGATCTTTATGTGTATGTTTTGTAGATCGTTGTTTGTCCTTATGTACTTTTTCTTTTGGTCATTGTGTTGTCTGTTCTTCTTCGATATACGGATTCTGATTACCGCTTTGGTATCTTCAAACTCCTTTTGGTCCCAATAATTAAGCAAAATGGGGGGGGGGGATGAATCCAGGTGCTTCCGAAGAGTAAACAGTTCCTGCTTCATATAGGACCTGATTAAGCCGTACGCGCATCTCAATTGCACAGGTATGCACGTGTCTTTTCGGTATGACAGTTAATGATACACTGATGGGTGCAGTTGAATGTTGTCGCTGATCGTATTATGCCTGGTGTCACCTGTATTCTTATCAGGGATGATATAGGCTTTTGTTTCTCAGTGTGATTTTTTTTTGGAATGTTTATAGATCGTTGTTTGTCCTTCATTCTTTTCTTTCTTTTGGTCATTGTATTGTCTGTCCTTCGATTTAAGGATTATGATTATCCCTTTGGTATCTTCAAACTCTTCTTTGATAGTTATTTTGAATAAACACTTTTGTTGAACAAATAACACGCAGTACTAGAATTAGAACATTACCATATTTAAAAAGAGCATAACGATCTGCGAACATGTATTTTTTCTATTGAAAATTATTATTGACCAGATTTGTTAACATTAAAATCATTGAACGTTGGTTAACATGAAAAGAATCGAACTTTCCTTATGTGTAAATTATACTGACGAACATTCTGAATCCAATTAATTAATCAGACAAGTATTATGATTAATGTGCAGCCCTCGCCAGAGGGCAATCAAACATATTAATTAAAATCGACAACATTATGAGATTTTACTACAATGTACACACTTATTGATAACGTTGCAGAGATTAATTAAACTCGTCAACATGATAAGATTTTACTTCAATGCACACACTTATTGATGACGTATCATTTGATTTGGATGTTCAAAACCATTAAGTGCAAATCTTGTGGCAGACGATAAATGAACTCAATGGAGGGCAATCAAACAGATTCATTAAAATCGTGAGCACGATTGTACTTCAATGTACACACTTATTGATGACGTGTCATTTGGCCTGGGCGTTTAAAACCATTAAGTGCAAATCTTGTGGCAGACGACAAATGAACTAATTCAAATAATGAGTGACATGCATATTTAAATAATAGTTGAGGCAATCAATTCTTGTAAATAGAACGAATATTATACATAGGAAAACGTCTTTGTCATGGATGACAGCACCGTTTCATTAAGAGGGAAGATTTGGGCGCATACAAATAGCTTAATCTCGCCACCTTTCATTGAAGTGCCTGTACCAAGCCAAGAAAGTGAGCGGTCACGTATAAGAGTGCTATGGTATTGATTTTGCCTCTTTCTATGATTGATCGACTGGATTTTGGAACTGTTCCGACGGTGTGTTTTTTTGTTGTTTTCCATTTAATTTTTCATAGAAAATATCATACAGGCTTTAACTACGAACCAAAGAAGCAGGGTCAGTAATCCTATAGAAATATGCCTCATTCGTTGTCTTGTTCCTCGGTTGTGACCTTGTTCGTGTTATAAATATCAATGATATACTGTTCATTTGACGTTAAACATTACTCACCCATTGTTAGAGTTCTACTCATTTTTAGTACGAGCTTATCTGACGTCATTCCAAATTAGATATCTACGTTTTTATTAGGAAAATAAAAGTTTGCAGTTGATGAAACTATATATTCGTGTGCCATATAAACAGAATACATAGCCGTTTATACGTGAGGAAAAGCTTGAGTATACCACAGGCGTAATCAGAAGTCTTAAATCGCAAAGGTAAAAGAACAAAAGGACAAACAATGATCTACCAAGCACAACACTGAAACCCAAAGAACACGACACCACAGAAATCAGGGGTGAAAACAAGGTTCACCGGACGAGTAAGAAATTCCTACTACACTCGTTGCACCCGTTGTGTTATTAATAAGCGACACGAACATCATGTGATATGTTGGACACAGAATAAGAAACTTGAAGCAGTTTCCTAAGGAGTTTAATGGTGGCCAGTAGCAATGCACGATTTCCGACTATTATCTTTAAATGTTTATGTCATGCAAACATCTACCAATAGATTCATCACAGCGCCAGCTTTTGCTACCTACATTATTGCTTGTTAACTTCAATAAAGCTCAAATACTGCTTAATGGACGAGCAGCATAAATCAAAGCACTATACAGCTCAAACACTGCTTACTGGGAGAGCAGTTTAAATCAAAGCATTATATACAGCTCAAGCACTGCTCACTGGGAGAGCAATATAAATCAAAGCATTATATACAGCTCAGGTACTGCTCACTGGGAGAGCAGTATAAATCAAAGCATTATATACAACTCAGGTACTGCTCACTGGGAGAGCAGTATAAATCAAAGCATTATATACAGCTCAGGTACTGCTCACTGGGAGAGCAGTATAAATCAAAGCATTATATACAGCTCAGGTACTGCTCACTGGGAGAGCAGTATAAATCAAAGCATTATATACAGCTCAGGTACTGCTCACTGGGAGAGCAGTATAAATCAAAGCATTATATACAACTCAGGTACTGCTCACTGGGCAAGAAAAATAAATTGATATAAGCATCTTGAACCAAAATGAATTATATTTCAAACCATGAATATGAAAATAATGTGACTGATAAAAATCTCAAATCTGAATAACGACATAATAAAATAAATGCCGGGGTATCCTAAATAATTTGAGCTTGTATCTGCATTCAAGGTTCAACCTCGTCATCCCGATGTCTGTTCAGTAATATTTCTTTGCATAATTCATCCCGGATATTCCGAATAGTCATCTAAATTATGCAATAGCACTGCTTACCCTTCAGGAGCACCTGAGTTTACCCCCGGTTTTAAGTGGGGTTCGCATTACTCGATCTTTAGTTTTATATGTATGCTTTGTAGATCGTTGTGTGTCCTTCTGTCTTTTTTTCTTTTGACCATTGTGTTGTTGGTCTTTCTTCGATGTACGGATTTTGATTACCCCTTTATCTTCAAACTCTTCTTAAAGATTATGTCTCGACGTTCTTTGCAACAACCCTGCGCACACAGTTATATGTGAGGATCAACATTTTACTCACACTTAAAAAGGAAGTAATATTCATGACAGTATCATTTTACTAAGAGGGAAGATTTGGTTCGATAAAACTAGTTTAACTCCTCCACATATATTGAAGTGCCTGTACCAAGCCAATGCCTGTACCAAGCCAATGCGAGTAGGGTGAGATCGTATTTGTGTATTAGTGTCAATAAATCTCTTTCTACGATTTTTCGTTGAAAATTATGGGCTATTCTGAATGTGTAGCATGTTTTTCTTAATTTGTTTTAACTATTTCGGTGAAAATAACATTTGCTGTATTTAATACAAATAAGTCTTAAATAACATAAACATTATTAAATATAAAATAATTTTATTATAAAAGCGAGACTATTTACAGTTAAAAGTGAATATGCATTATCAACAAATGGAATACCAATTTGAAATCAAATAAAAAATGGCGAAATAAGCGCTACGCCGGTATTTACAATAAAAACAATGCATATTTTGTTATCAACAAATGGAATACAAGATTGAAATAAAATTTAAAACATGACGAAATGATCATAAGCATATATAATATTGGTGTTAAGCACAAAATGTTGCAATCTCAAACAAAGCTAGACTTTGATGATTTTGATGTAGATGGCTTTGTCTCGATAGGATACCCATCTTTATCAAACTTGGACGGTTCCTTCAGATCTTCATCGTCTTCGATGCTCGGTGGACGCTTATCATAACTTGGTGTCGTGTCATAATCCGGACGTCTCGAATATTGATCTCTATCACTACGATCGCTGTAGCGTCTTCTGTCGTCGCCATATGTATCGTAATCATCTTCACTTCTCCTGTTGTAATCATGATCATCACGCCTTCTATCGTAATCATCGTGATCATCACGCCTCCTGTGGTAATCATCGTGATCATCACGTCTCTTGTCGTAATCGTCGTAATCACCACGCCTTCTGTCGTAATCGTTGTAGTCATAACCCTTCCTGTCGTAATCATAACTATCATCATGGCGTGTGTCATAATCATCTCCATTATTCCTATCGTAATCGTCGTCTCCTTCGGCGTATCTGTTTCTGTCGTAATCGT
Organism: Bathymodiolus septemdierum; assembly: GCA_963383655.1. Taxonomy (NCBI): domain Eukaryota; kingdom Metazoa; phylum Mollusca; class Bivalvia; order Mytilida; family Modiolidae; genus Bathymodiolus; species Bathymodiolus septemdierum. Next base: position 19,876,574 of record OY726530.1, on the reverse strand, counting down.
CAGACCGACGTCGATCATATCCGTCATCATACCTCCCTTTACCGTCACCATAGTCGTTCTTGTAGTCATCTTGGTACCTGTCGTCGTCATCACGATAGCCTCTGTTGCGATCTTTGACGTCATCTTCGTTGTCATGGTAATCTCTGTCACTGTAAGTATAATTGTCGTAGCCTTTGTTCAATGAACTTGAACTTTTAGGGACAATGTCCTGAGTACTGTAAAATAATATAATTAATCTTAGCTGTAAGGTGATAGGTTGTTAAGCCTGGCAAGCAATATACTAACTACAATCATGCAAAGCAAATAAAACAAATATTAACTTAAACAATATTAATGACACGGGACCCATTAATAATATACAAACTGTTTGTTTTTGGTTTCAAATATCTAAAATATGGAAAGGTTTCACAATTAATTCTTAGTCCGTTGTAAAGTCAATTTTATTTTGGTAAAAACAATATGTATTGAATCCAATAATTATAATAATAACTGTAGTCAAAACAAATGCTTCTAAATTGTCACTTTAAAATGAAAATAATTATATGTCATTTCATTACTTGAAGTTGTCAACAAGTCACGTACCTTTCAAACGACCAATCAGATACGAACCTACACAATCTTTAGGTAATGCTTTGGAGAACTAGACACCTTCCGAATGTGAATATTAGGTTAAATGTCGTGAATATATACAGGATGTATTTAGATACTAGTGAATCGACGGATAAAAACATTTAAAAGATAGCAAACTTCAAAAGTTCATTGATAAATTTGACTAGAGTCTCTGGTGGATCCGAAATTTGACAGGTGTCTCTTGTGGATCCCAAATTTGACTAGAGTCTCTGGTGGATCCGAAATTTGACAGGAGTCTCTGGTGGATCCAAAATTGAACTAGAGTCTCTGCTCGTTCAAAGCTTTGACTAGAGTCTCTGGTGTCTCAGAAATGTGTCTATAGTCTGGTCATTTAGAGATTTGATGAGATTGTCTGGTCAATTCAACCTCAAGTGTAAATTTAATATAACTCTAATACAAAATGAAAGCGACAGAATGCCTACAATGCCATTATGTCCATTATCAGCATTAATTAAGGGGCATAATTCATGCAAACATTTTCAAAGGAATTAATCTTCAAGTTATCTTGATATATTATTCCAATGTGTAACCATCGTCGTTGTCATGGTAATTTCTGTCACTGTAAGTATAATTTCTCTATTAGCAATATGAAAGTGATAGAGGGCTATCAAGACCCATTTACCCATTTTTAGAGCTATAAAGGGGCATAACACCTACAGAAAAATACATATATTGTTAAATATGATGAAGAGGGGTTCGGTCCAATAATTCTGTTAAAATTATAATGAAATCTAATATACTCAGGACATTGTCCCTAAAAGTTCAAGTTCATTGAACAAAGGCTACGACAATTATACATGAAAGTAATTATATAGCACTATCATTTGCCAATTGTGTCTAATTTTAATGTCCTTAAGGGGCATAACTCTTAAAAAAGCGTACGAAAATGATTAATCTTAACACGTGAGATATTACTGAGATAACTACTATGTGCATTTTTCATTCGAATCTACAAAGGAATGAAAGAGCTTAGACGGTCTAAACGTCCATTGTTAGAGTTGTTAAGGGGCATAAGTCCTTAAGAAATTCACAGAAAGATTCCATCAGATATTATTGAGGTAAATTTCATGTGTATATTTAATTCAAATCTAAAAAGTAATGAAGTTTGTAGAGTGTTTGCAAAGCCATTCTGTCCATTTTCAACATATTTAAGGGGCAACAACAAAAAGTAATCGTCAATTTCGGTGAAATAATATCAAGACCCATTTACCCATTTTTAGAACTATAAAGGGGCATAACACCTACAGAAAAATACATCAATTGTTAAATATGATGAAGAGTGGTTCGGTCCAATGTTTCTGTTAAAATTATAATGAAATCTAATATGAAATGAAATTGATATAGTGCTTACAATGCGGACGAATACACAACCCAGGGGTGGACAACCTCCTGATTGTTGAAAGCCTTTCGGTGTTCTCATTCTATGCAGAATAAAATTGTACAGTGTGCATTAGAAAATTATTAAGATAAAGATATTTGTAGTTATTAAGATTAAGTTATTAAGTGCAAGTGTCATGCAAATTTATCATTTAAACAGAAAATAAATTTCGATGAAATAATTTCGATAGATGCAGATAAAAAGCTAAAATACAAAATGTTCTCTCATACAAAAATAAAAACGAAAACGAAATACTTCTATGCACCAGACATATTACGAGTTCAAAATATAACATTGTTTGAATGAGCATACACAGACACATAGTTGGGCGGAACAGGCATATGTATATCATTCGTTGAAAACAAGGTAGTTCTGTTTTTTACATATTAAACACTGTGCAAGCACGTTTGAACTTATTTTTATTATTCAATTTCTTCATGATTGGCATAACATGACGTCCTAGCCTTTTAACTTTCAAACTAAATGGAAACATATTACCATTTAAGCTTTTACTATAATGCAAGCAAACAGAACAACACATTTCTCGTGTGATATTAGCCAAAAACAGAACAACATGTGCTTCTTACTACATTATAAATGTAAGCCATCCAAAAAGCAAGCATGCATTAAAACCCAAACATCCTGAACAGCTGTATATATTAAAAAAACATATTTGATATATGACCTTTGATACATTAGACATTTGAAATATTTGACCTTTGACACATTTGACCTTTAACATATTTGACATTGTATTCTATATAATTAGGTTAACTGTTAGATGGATGTTTCTAAAGCTACCACGCATCGCTAATTTTTTCATATAAATTCATATTTTGTCATTGTCATAAAAGAGCATGGTCAACTTTTTGAATTGAACTGATATTTAATTATATATCTATTTCGACTTTTCAAAACTATATGATTTCTATGGTAATAGCATGTTAAACTCTAACAATCTATCAAAATATAGAAAAGGCCGGGTTGCAAATGTGTTCAAAATGTTAAATATGGCATGGTCAATAAGGTCAGCGAGTGCAAAATCTAAATATTAGATACATATCTGTTACATGTGCGCAAACATTTTGCAAAGTTTCAAAGATCTGCATTGTTTTGGCGTTGTTTGATTTATGGTGTTTAACTACTCCACTTTCAAAGATATTTCAGCTATATAGTGGCGGTCAGTTTTATTGTTGGAAGAAACAAGAGTACCCGGAAAAAACCATCGACTTGTCGCAAGTTAACGACAAACTATATCACATAATGTATCGAGTACACCTCTCCATAAACATGGTTCGAATTCACAACTTTAGTGGTGTTATGCACTGATTGCACAGGTAGCTGTAAATCCAACTACCATATGATCATGATCACGACGGCTCCATGATCTGCATTGAAAATGTGGAAGAGGTTGATAACACAAAATAAGTACCATCTGCTAAAAGTGACAAAATGACTAAGTTTCAAAATATGGAAAAACATGAAAAGAATTCTTAAATTGAGTCATTATGTCAGTTACATGTAAATGTCTTCGATATATCTGCAAACATTCTATAGATTCAAATATAATTGCTGAAAATTGTGGAAGGAGTTGATTAAAACAAAACAAGTATTGTGTACTGAAAAAGTTATTGAAAAATGGCCAAGATCAAACAGTCTTGATTTTTGTGCAAATTTAATCATCATCCTCTCTATAAAACCATAATATGACCTTAATTTGCGCTAGATATATCAATATCAATTACACAATGAACAAGAAATGTGTGCATCACAAAATACGCCCGTCTATATAAATTATCAAACGGTATAATGGTAATGACCCCAAAATAAATAGGGTTATTCCCCTTCCACAGGCGAATCATGTGACCAGGTTTGGTCAAGATCCAATATACAGAACTAAAGTTATCATGTGGAAACGACCCTGTTGTCAGAAATTATATTTATAGGAACAGTGACCTTGACCTTTGACCCCAAAATAAATAGGGTTCTTCACTTTGCATAGGGGAAGCATGTGGCCAAGTTTGGTAAAGATCCGATATACAGAACTAAAGTTATTGTGCGGAAACCTGTGTGGACGCCCGCCCGCCGCCCGCTGCCCACCATACCCAATCACATAATACGGCCCGTCTTGAGACGGGCGTAAAAAAATGAATACATTTCAATTACTGAGTACTGATGAGTAAAATTCCCAATTATCTCGTAGTTCAACAGAATAAAGATTATTTAATTACAGAAGTAGATCAACATGCATATTATATTCGTCAACTTTTTAAGTTGATACAATGTTTGCATAAATATTCTTACCTGACGTCTATATTATCTCTATGATATGCCCTCTTTTGTCTGGGAGGAGCTAAAACGAGACAAAGATATCACTAAGATGAGAGTCTTGGACCCATAAAATTAGCTTAACACCGCCACTTTGTATTGCACTGTCTGGGCCAAGCCAGGCAAATGAGCGGTCAATTGTATGCTTGACCCATCACATTATTTACCCCGACACTTTTTATTGAACTGCTTGTGTCATCAAGAGAAACAAGAGGTCATGTAAATGTGTATTTCTACCATTTTGCGGTTGGATTTTTTTTTTGCTTTTTTGTTTATCCCTTTTATACATATATTATTTTTGATGGATAAAAATATCTACAACTAAATACAAAAAAGAAAATTAAAAAGACTGTAGATGAATGTAATTTTATGATATTACCAACAATATTTACAATCAATTAGTACTGGTTGGGGGTGAATCAGGATAGGGGGTCCTATTGGAGCGACGTGTCTACATGTGGACTTTGCTTCAGTGAGATAGCATTATAAAAATACAACTAAGCGTTTTGGTTTAGTACAGAGCGGACATCATCATCATCATCTCATAGAAATGTAATTTGTTCTCGCCATAATATAGGTGATTAATTGTTTATATTGCCTATATTGCGCTAAACAACAATCATTCACTCACTCAATCCTTAATAATACCGTTGCAATATATTTATAAATGAAACAGATTATGATTTTGACTACAATAATTAGCACCACCCCCGCATATCTGAACATATCAACATAAAATAAAATAAATAATAGATTATAAACGGTGAAAGGAAATCGTATGATTTAGCAGAACGCTTTCTTAATAGATCAACTGATGCATGATCAACCCCTCCTTAAGAGTTTGTAGATACCAAAGCGGTAATCATAATCCCTATATCGAAAAAGAACAGACAACACAATGGCCAAAAGAAAATGTACAAAAGGACAAACAACGATCTGCAAAACACACAGATAAAACTAAAGATCGAGTAACACGAACCCTACTAATACATACCTTTATATCTTGATTGTGCAGGAGGCTCTGGTTGTGTTTTATACCTCAGAACTATCAGGACTGACAGTGTTATTAATATTAACACTGAGATGAGCAATCCTATAAACCATCCAATGTTACCTCCTAAACTAATGGCGGCCGCTACAAATATATATTATGTCATAAAAGTATATGCTATGTCATTTAAATACATACTATGTCACACAAATATATACTATATCATTCAAATATATATTATGTCACACAAACATAAAAATATATAATATGTCATATAAATATATATTATGTCATAAAAATATATACTGTATCATACAAATATAATACACTGTCATTCAAATATATATTATGTCACACAAACACATAAAAATATACATTATGTCATATAAATATATATCATGTCATAAAAATATATGCTATATCATACAAATATATACAATGTCATTCAAATATATGCTATGTGATACAAGCACATAAAAATATATAATATGTCATACAAATGTATATTATGTCATAGCAATATATATATTATTTCATGCAAATACATACTATATCATACAATTATATAATATGTCATTTAATATTAAAGAACAGTTATATTTAAGTATAACAGAAGCAACAGATATAATCGTAGGCTAAATATTCAGTCAATGTTATTGCCGTATAAACCAATAGTTAGTGCAATCTAATTGAAATTAGATGTTTGTCTTATGGTGTTTAATGAGAGGTTAGGGTTATGGTGTTTAATGAAAGAGGTTAGGGTTATGGTGTTTAATGAGAGGTTAGGGTTATGGTGTTTAATGAGAGGTTAGGGTTATGGTGTTTAATGAGAGGTTAGGGTTATGGTGTTTAATGAGAGAGGTTAGGGTTATGGTGTTTAATGAGAGGTTATGGTTATGGTGTTTAATGAGAGGCAAGGGCTATGGTGTTTAATGAGAGAGGTTAGGGTTATGGTGTTTAATGAGAGAGGTTAAGGTTATGGTGTTTAATGAGAGAGGTTAGGGTTATGGTGTTTAATGAGAGAGTTTATGGTTATGGTGTTTAATGAGAGGTTAGGGTTATGGTGTTTAATGAGAGAGGTTAGGGTTATGGTGTTTAATGAGAGGTTAGGGTTATGGTGTTTAATGAGAGAGGTTAGGGATATGGTGTTTAATGAGAGAGGTTAGGGTTATGGTGTTTAATGAGAGAGGTTATGGTTATGGTGTTTAATGTAACAATATTTGAGGTATATCGTGGCGGCCAGTTTTATTTGTGGAATCTACCCAGAAAAAATCACCGACCTGCGCAAATCACTGACAAACTTTATCACATAAAGTTGTGTCGAGTATACCTTGTCATCAGCGGTATTCGATCCATAACTTTAGTGGTTATAGGCACTGCTTTGCACAATTACCACAAGTTCACGATCACGACTCATCCTCCATATGACTGGGAAATAAGTTACAAATTTATATAATATCTAATACTTACAAATTCCCTTCGTCTCGACTATTTCTATATCACTTTTCGACGTTGTACCTCCATTAGTGACTGCTAAACGAACTTCAAATGATGTCCCTTTATCCAGTTTATTTATTCCTATCCAGCTTTTAGACACTTCCTGTGGTGACTGTTGCCAGTCAGAAGTCCCTAAGACACGATTCGTTTATCAATAAATAATAACAAGTGTTTATAATATGCATCATATATATGATACAACTACATACAACAATGCAGCAATACTATCAAAATTTAAATAAAAAAAATTTCCACATATCTTGTCCTATTATTCGGAAAATTATTGATTGATTGATTGATTGATTGATTGATTTATTTATTTATGCTTAACGCAAACATTAGCAGAAACTATGCCAACTTTAGCTGAAATACTGCTAAAGTTGGTGCTAAGCATCAATCAGTCATCTTATTATTCATACTTTTCTGTGGATTCATAATTTGTGGTATACCAAATTCATAGATTTCGTGGATAATACCAAATCACGAAATAAGTATTCAACGTTGTTTATATGTATCAGTACTGACTATGACAGGAATATATCTAGTATATTCACATAAATACAATTTTTCCTCAAACAACGAATATGAATACCCACGAATTTAAATTCAGGTGCTCTGGATGTGTAACGGTTTATACTGTTCATACACTATTTCTGCGTGAATCTTGTCTGTATTTTATGGTTGATGTATACAGTGAAACTTGTCTAAAATTGACATATTTGACATTAGCCTTGATGTTCCGAATATACAGGCTAAATAATTCACTCATTCAAGCCAAATATGTTGTTCGCTTTTCAGACGATCCCGAGTTCCACGGCGGGTGCCATTAGTGGAGCAGGAACTTCCTACGCTTCCGGAGTACCTGCGTTCACCCCGGTTTTTAGTGGAGTTCGTGTTGCTCGATGTTTGGTTTTATGTGCAGTGTTTTGTAGATCGTTGTTTGTACTTTCTCCTTTTTCTTTTGTTCACTGTTCTTCTATGATTTACGGATTCTGATTACCCCCTTTGGTTACTTCAAACTCTTCTTAAAATACTTCTGTATGAATCTTGTCTGTGGTGTATGGCTGTTGTATACAGTGAACCTGTCTAGAACGGACACATTTGGCATCAACATTGCTGTTCCGAATATACAGGCTAAAATTTTCCGTCGTAGAAACCAACTTTGTTGTCGGTTTTTCGCAGGACCGCTAGCATAACGCTAAAGGAAGGATGTGGATTAATTGTAGATGTATTAGTTAAATTAACCTTGTATACGATATTCTACAAAGGCAACAGTTCCGTATTTTTTGTTGATTATTGTTGTCCACGTCAGATTGAAGAATGTTGAGTTAACGTTGATAACAGAGAATCCTGGTACTTCTGAAATTTTTTAAAAATAACATATATTAGGAAAAGAAAGCTTAAACAGTGATGGTCAACAATTCCACACATAAAAACCCACATCTTATCTCAAAGTTTATCATTGAACACAAAAAGACCATGATACACGAATGTTTATGGTGTTGGAAATCCGGATCCTGACCTTGGGAGAGACACAAAAATCAACAATGGACAATCCAGAGAAACACATGGTACACAAGACGAAGAATAACAAAGCAAAAACACAACGCAATATAGGTTGGACACCATCGTACGCAAACATACACAAACAGCCCAAACAAGATACGAGTCCTCCTACAAACAGTGTACACAATTGTTACTTTAACAGGATAAAATTTTCAAAACGACCGTATCAATGTATTGAAGAAAAACAATAATATGAAGTTTGACTCTCAACATGTATCTGTAACACGCTCAGAATAGAAAAACCCTGTATCGCTACATACTTATCCTGTAAAATATTCAGTAGAGAATAATATGTATTGTAGTTCCTTATAATCATATAATCGCGTGATTAAACGTTCTAAAGAGAAAACAACGTGATGTCCTTCTGTATCACTATATAATTATCTTGAAACACGTTTTGAAAAGTAAAGTGTATCCTTGTATAAATAATCGTCTTGTAAAATGTTCTGAAGAGACAATGACGCATTGTCCTACCACTTGTATATCGTTATATAATTGTCGTGTGAAACGTTCTTAAGAGAAGAATAGCGTATTATCCTTCTAGATCGATACATAGTGGTCTTATAAGACGTTTTAAAGAGAAAAAATGTTATGTCTTCTATATCGTTATAGTGATTGTTGCTTATATATCTATATCATGGCTAGAAGTGACACGATAATGAGGTCCGCTTTGTATTAGACCAACATGTTAACCATTACACCACCGATGCGGTTAAAAATCGTTATATAATTTTCTTGTAAAATGTTTTAGCTTTTTTTTTTTTGGGGTACACGTAAAAACCTAGATACCCTACAGTAAAATGCCTTACTCATTCCAGATGTCTTCGCTGTTGTAACTTCTATAAAGGAAACTTCTCCACGACCATTTTCAGTTTTACCCCACATGTGTATCCTATACTTTTTATTAGCTGTTAGCCCATTCAACACTGTTTTATTGAGTCTAGGGTCGGTGATTTGTGGGTCCATGTCTTGCATCTTACCAAGGTTTAATCCTTTGACTGAAAATTAACAGTTTAATAAAATAAAGGGTGCTTTTTGGTGTGTGGATGACGTCTATGAAAGGAATGTGGCTTGGTGGTATCACATTTCTGTTTCTTTATTTGGTGATGTATGAGTCACAATGATGGAAAAAATTGGGGATGTCCGAAATCACAGTAATTACAAAGTAAATTATTTGGTGACGTACTAAATCACAGTGATGACAAAAACAAATAAATGTTAATGTGCGAATCACACTGATGAAATACAAATTATTTGGTGACGTACGAAATTACAGTGATAAAAACGAAATATTTGGTGACGCACGAAATTACAGTGATAAAAACAAAATATTTGGTGACGTACGAAATTACAGTGATAATAAAAAAAAAATTGTTTTAGTGATGTTTGAATCACAAAAATGATGTGCAAATGACAATGCTGATAAAACAAGTTATTTTTGTGATGCATGATCATAATAATTACAACAAACATTGTTTTGTGATGTAAGATTCACAATGGTGAAAAAGAAGAAATAAGGTGTCCATATACAAAGCACAATGCCGAAAACTAGTTATATTGGTGATGTATGAATCATACTGGTGAAAAACAGGATCTTTTAATGATATCCAAATTATTACGATGAAAAACAATTTATTTGGTGACTTACACAATGATAAAATAACAAGTTTATTTATAGTGTACGAATTATTCTGATGAAAAAAAAATGTGTTTTGATGATGTCCAAATTATGTTCATAAATATTTTAACATTTTATTTACAAAAATGCAATATCAAATATAAGAACATCGATTAAACCTATCTAAACCTACCATCAATGATGTTATTCAGAATAAACATGTGTTCGGATTAAACAGGTTAAACTTCCAATTCGCGTCCGCGTTGCACAGTATCCCGGTATTTACAGGGTAATTCATCCGTCATGCTTCATTGTGTTATTAAATTGCGCAATTTGTTATATTTTATGTGTCGTTTCCTTATATTTTTAAACATTTAGGAATCTTGTCGTCGTCTGTTGTAAAAAGAATTTGAATAAAGTTTAAATGCTGTGTAATAATTGCTAGTTTCTTCTTTTCAGAATATAACATTAGTTGTACATTGGAACCAGTCTATACCAACCCTTGAATACATCAGAATCTTGTTTAAACATAGCTTGAAAAATTGGCAATGTAGGAAATTTTAGTCCATTTAAATATAAACAGAAAGCCTGTTTAATCCGAACACAAATTTTGTATCAAAGAGGCCCGTATTAGACAGGTTTCACTGTATTTTATTATAATTTAATTTGATTTGAATATTTCAATCTGATTGGCTAATCCGCCTGGAGAAAATTTTGGCTATACTCGATAACCTGGGTTGGTATTGTGACGTCACCAACGTGTTCATCCGCCAACGACAAATTCAAATAGTCACATGAAATAATCGTAATTAAAATCGAGGAATCATTAAATTTTGTTGAAAAAATTAAATTATAGCGAATATTTGAAATTGTTGAACAGGTTATACTTGCATAACCTGGTTTGGGTCAGCTGACGCTTTTCATAAACCGCTTCGCGGTTTATTAAGCGTAAACTGACCCAAACCAGGTTATATCGTATAACCTGTTCAATAATTTCAAATATTCCTTAAATACTTTTAATGTGCATTCTCACCAACTTGAAAGCCGACGTCGTAACCAAGGAGATAACTATTGGTCATGTCAACTCCTACCGGAGAATTAAGTAGTTCCGGTTGTATCCATGTTAGCTCTACAAAGTTACTACCAATAACAGTTGGATGTAGATTGATGACAGGGCCTGGCACTAAATGATAAGATATTAAATACGTTTGTAATATCGTAACAAAAATATGTTAATTAATTACATTGTGGTTTGTATTTTATCGAATGTGATCAATTGTAAGTTAAAGTATGGTCCATAAATCACTTACCGTTCCGGAGCACCTGAGTTCACACCCTGTTTTCTGTGGGGTTCGTGTTACTCGATCTTTAGTTTTGTGCTATGTTTTGTATTTGTTGTTGTTTTCTCCTTTGTCATTTTTCTTGTGTTGTCTGTCATCTTCGATTTACATATTCTGATTACCCCTTTTGTATTTTCAAACTCTTCTTACCCTATCACACATTAATTAACATTTTGGCCATTCCAACATATGACAGATGTTTGGGTTTTTTTTAGTAAGCAGATCTCTTTTCTCATTGACAGGAAACAATTCATATCTAAACAAGGAGCTTTGTGACGTCTTACATAATATACATTAATCCACTCCATGCTGTATTCATCTAACATTTTTCAATTTAAATTCGTCAGCGGAAATAAACGTTAGAGAAAACCGAAGGAGCAAACAAGAGTGGACAATCAAGAGAAACTTGCAACATTGGGTACACAAAACACAAGACGAAGACAAGCAAAACGCCACTTTACGTAAAGACATACATAATCTCGAACGGAATTTTTAACATTGGTTGTCATTGTTTTTACTTTCGATTATCATTGAATGTTCGTACGTATGAAATGTTAAGGCGACCAACAAATATACTTTCATCATAGCTTTTCACTGATTTAACTAATTTGTGAATTAGAAGGAATTTGAACTCGTGAGTCCCCTTAACACTGATTGTCATATGTGGGACCTCGAAAAGCCGAAATACACTTGTAAAAGCCGAAATACACCTCAAAATTGTTCAAATGAACTTGCAATGGATAGAAAATGATGAAATTAATCTAAAAAAGCAAAATAGTAGTCTAAAAAAGGAATAATAATACGGTTGTTCCGAATCATTTCCATTCCGTCAACATTTTGTTATTTTCGTCCGCCAGATCACGTGATTTCGATAGACTAATCGGTATTGAACTTCCGGTGTCAATGTACTAACAACAAAAACTTCAATCGATATGTGCTGTTTTAACGTTCGATCCTCAACATAATAAAATCTTAACATTTTCTGTAAAAGACAGATATCAATTAAATTATCAGGGATACGGATTAATATAAGTTTAACCACTTGTTTCCGAATCCTATTGATTAATTTAAATGTATATATAAATTATATGTGTATTATCATAATGTGTAATATTGAATTAATTATTAAAATATGTTTATGCTAATTAGATTATTTTATTTGTATCAAAGACTTCAATGCAGAGACAAGTACTTCTTTAAAGTTAAATTTGTTTTCTTTCTTTATTTGCGGCTGTCAGCATCATCAAAGGAAAACGATCTGCCTTTATGTATATATTTCTGATATCAGACAGATAGTGGGGTACCGAACACCAGTATTTATTCAGCGGTTTCCTTGGCGTCTCCATATTACAATTACTTATAATCTACCGCATCTACGCCTATGATATGCTGACGTTGTCACAGTAATAGCGTAAACACCGGAAATCGCGTGCCGATTTGTTCAGACGTCAAGACAAGAAAAAGACGGAACGTGGTCGGAATTGACATGATTCGAAACAACCGTATTGATCTGTGATGGATTTTTTCAAGTGTTCATCCAAAACGTTCTAAAAACCTGAACACCCGGTCCCGATAACGTAATTAAACAGTCGAGTTCCCCGTTAATATGTTTCCATTTTGAGAAATGCAGACAAATCAATATGTCACGACTCTTCTGTCAGCCATTTATAGATTACTACGCCTAAACGTAATGATTAGTAATATCATATGTCATTCACCTCATGCAAAAAATAAGAAATAATAAGACGGTATAATAAAAATTATTATATACATAATTTTAGTTTTTTTCACAATTTTCATAATTTTCTCCACTCTGTCAGCATGTGTAATTCAAAAGATAAATACAGTTTGTAATTATTTTCTGTTCTTACTTTTTCATTAATGCAACGTGGATCTATAATGTATAATTAAGTGACACGACAAGTTTCTGGAATAACACTCATCAGGTACGAACATTGTCAACAGATTGGTAACGTAAATAATTTAGAAGACTTTGGAAGCAAATAAAACAAAGGTTCTGGACAGAATAACCAAAATCCGATAATACTAATAATAATAACGTAGATATCATATTTAGTGAGGATGACACGTATGTGGAATACCATTCATCAAGTACGCTCAATATCGAAAAATTGGAAAGCCTAATAATTAAAAAGTGTTTTGGAGCAATAAACCAAAGGGTTTAAACGGGATAACCAAAATCGGCTATGGTCACCTATAACTGAGGGAGGAGAAGAGTTTGAAGATACCAAAGGGGTAATCAGTATCCATTAATCAAGGATGGACAGACAACACAGTGGCCAAAAGAAAAGGGACAAAAGGACAAACAACGATCTACAAATTAAACATACACATAAAACTAAAGATCGAGTAACACGAACTCCACTAAAAACAGGGGGTGAACTCAGGTGCTCCGGAAGGGAAAGCAGTTCCTGCTCCGCTAGTGGAGAACCTTAATTTTGATAATAATTAGATTATTTAGAAACTGTAAATTTAGATAATAAATATATCTAATAGATCATGTCATTGTCGAAGCACTGACTACTGGACAGATGATACCATTGGGAACTAATTGTCCACCAGCAGTGATATAATAAAAACGTAGATATCAAAATTTAGCCATGTCTGAGGGAGATCGAGCTTAGTTTTAATATATTACAACCATTTTTAAGAACTGTAAATATTAAGCATAAATATATATATAATAAACCACGCGCAAGCGATTAAGTTTACCAGTTGCTTGCCCATGGTCGGTGGTTCTCTCCGGGTACTCCGACTTCTCCACCACTAAAACTAGTCGTCATGATATAGCTGAAATATTGCTGAAAGTGGCGTTTAACACCAAAAATAAAAATAAATAATAAACCACGTCAGTGACAAAATACTGCTCACAGGGCAGGGCGGGTGATATCCTCGGAGACTTATAATCCATCGTTCTTGGTATCAACTCAGTGATAGTAATAAATACTTAGATATTTAATTAAGTGCACACGAACGTCTGTCTGCAATAAACTTCATCGTTAGAATCTATATTACAATTATACGAATAATGTCCTTTATAATAACATGCTTACAAGCAGAGGGTGTCGTAGTCATGATAGTAGATGGATATACATATATCTATGCAATCAGTGTCCATCACCACAAATTGACAACACGATATAACCGAAATATTGTGGGAAATGGCATTATTATTACCTCCCCTAGGTGTGACAGTGGTAAAAGCAGAGTTCATACTTACCTCCCCTGGATGTGACAGTGGCAAATGCAAAGTTCATGCTTACCTCCCCTGGATGTGACAAGCGCGACAACATCACTATCGGCACTTGTTTAGGCGGTGTCTATTACACATATTATAAGTAATGATACAGTGCAGTACAGACTTACCTCCCCTAGATGTGACAAACGCGACAACACTACTAGGAGCGCTGACGTAATATGTGTTTATTACACATATTTGTGCCTCCATGTATGTGTAGGGTAAAAGGTTTTTAACTGTGTATGTGAATTCTGTCGTAGACTGCTCGTTTATTGCTCCGTAGCGAGCCTTGATGCTCTTGTCGCGAATTTCATCCTCTCTAAAGGTTATTCTTTTCATGCCTTGCACCCAGTATTGAAGCTGAAGATACAACATACAAAATAATATTAACATGTGTGAAGTTTCAATAATGTAAAAGAGTTACCATGGTAATAGTAAACTATTAACGTTATATTTTATGAATACATTACGACATTTTCTTTCATATTCTTGACAACTTATTGCAGGATGACCGATTGTACATTTCTGCAGAGATTTATCAGAAGTGGTAATATTTAAACCAATTCATTAACTGGACCATGTGCAGTGGACCAAAAAACATTAAGTTACCCTGTAACAGTCTATAAATAAATAGTTTATATACTGAAGTATTTCATACTTTTGTAGTTTATGCCAACTTCTGCGTCATGAATATTAAATATGCTATGTATAATGTTCAAGATTATAGTGTGCTTTATAATAACGCTGTTCGCCCGGTTATATGTGAAGGCTGGCATTTCACTCACATGTGGAAAGCACTTGCATGACAGCATCATTTGATAAGAAGGTTTAGCATATAAAACTAGTCTAAATCCTGTCATATTTTATTGAAGTGATTGTACTAAGCCAGACAGGTGAGCAGTCATGTATATGTGTGTTAGTAGGTTATCGATTTTGCCTCTTTCTGCGATTTTTCTATTGGATTTTGAAAATGTATCGTATTTTTGTTTGTTTTTCATATTATTAAAGGACTATAGGCATCAAAAACCAAACAATTCCTACCTTGAATCCTTGAAATTTCCCATTGAGTAGATTATTTTTGCTCATATCCCAATTCCAGTAGAATGTAGCGGCGTTGTCCTGCATGGCAGCTGAATCAACAACAAAACCGTCCACTACTACACCAGGGTTCGGTTCTGTAATAATTATAAATAATTTAATTTGATGTGAATACTGCAATCTGATTGGATGATCCGCTTGGAGAACAAATTTGTTATACTTGATAACCTGGGTTGATATTGTGACGTCACGAAAATATTCATTCGCCAACGACAAATTTAAACAGTCCTATGAAATAAGCGTAATTAAAATAGAGGAATCATTAAATTTTGTTTTAAAGATTAAATTATAAGGAATATTTTCAATTTTTGAACAGGTTATACTTGTATGACCTGGTCTGGAACAGTCTACGGATTTCATAATCCGCTTCACGGTTTATTAAGCGTAAACTGCCCCAAACCAGGTTATATCGTATAACCTGTTCAAAAATTGAAAATATTCCTTAATTAAAAACAATATATTTGCAAGAAAGATCAAATATTAAAAGACTTTTTTTTTGCTGCTTTATCGGTTACGACACTTCAGCTCTATAATCTAAGCCACAGTCAGATTGCTTATGATAAAAACGTTGATATCGAATTTAGCGCGCACGACGCGTTTCTACAATAACCGTCGTAAATTAAGAAAAATGACAAGTTATGTTCTGTCTCCATCAGGCATACGTAACTTAGGGGGATATTTGTTATCATGTCTTCCTCCTTTTATTTTCATACTTTTGAATTATTTGAATTTCCAGTATTTATACTAGAACTGTACCTGATGCAGGTTATTCAAATTATATATCTACGCTTTATTTACTTA
The DNA here is from genome assembly GCA_963383655.1 of Bathymodiolus septemdierum. Taxonomy (NCBI): domain Eukaryota; kingdom Metazoa; phylum Mollusca; class Bivalvia; order Mytilida; family Modiolidae; genus Bathymodiolus; species Bathymodiolus septemdierum. The sequence goes on along the minus strand of OY726530.1, from coordinate 19,860,068 downwards.
CTTTCCCCTTTGTTAAGTCGACTGAAACATACACATTTGTTGTTGATAAGTTGGAAGTATAACATGTATTTTACACGATCATTTTATTTATTTAAAAATAAATTTCTAATGAAATAATGTGAAATAATATGGTGTATCAGAAAATAATAAAATCAATAAAAACGTAGATATCAAATTTAGTTCGTACAACGCGTTTCTTCAATAACCTTCATCAGGCACACTCAAAATCGAAAGATAAATATTGTATTGTATCTATACATGTGCTTGTACAACGGGTCAGTTAGTCATATCTCTCCGTGCTATCCCCCTAATTAAATCTGGTAATAAGGGAATTGCTGAAAAAATCCAGAAATTGTGATTAATCAATAACCTAGCATAACATAACTGGCCATTCTCTGCTTACAGGGGTGGATCGAGGATTTCAAGTTAGGGGGACGCACCGAGCGGAGGGAGGCGCGAAAATTGTTGGGGTATTTCGTGTGAAAAATCACGATTTTACGCCAAAAATCATATTTTTTCCAATTTAGATTAGTTCTTAGGTCTTGATATTTTTAGAGATAAGTTTGGATTAGTAACTCTATGAAATCATAACTCGAAAAAAAAAATACCCAGTATTTACTGATTTATAAAATAAACCTTGTAATGTACGAATTCAGGAACGATATTCACATGACATCTGTATCTTCTTAAATAGAGGGGTTGGGGTTATGGCTTTTAACGCCACTTTCAACAATATTTTAACTATATCATGGCGGCCAGTTTTATTGGTGGAGGAAACCGGAGTACTCCGTGAAAACCATGGACCTGTCACAAGTCACGGACAAACTTTATCACATAATGTTGTATCAAGTACACCTCGCAATGAGCGGGATTCGAACTCACAACTTTAGTGATGATAGGCACTGATTACACATGTAGTTGTAAATCAATCTACCATACGATCATGACCACGACGGCTAAAATAGAATTAAATTGCAAAACAATAGTCTACGTACTGCTCTCTCCAGAATAAAGAATATATGGTTTTAATTCTGCTGTATTATTTCGATGTTCATTCACGGCTTGTACGGTGACGTTATAAGCAGTATAAATATCGTTTGTCAAGAACTGATATCTGCTTTGTCTCCAGTTTGTTATTGTTCTGATTTCATCTAATTTCTGTGCTCCATATTTGCTTATTTTTATTATATATCTGAAATTGTTTCCTCCATGGTCAATGGGTGGCATTGGCTGCAATAAAAAGATATTTAGTATTTAGTACGTTCTACAATATATCATCTATTGATTGATTGGTGTGTGCTTAACACCAACTTTGCAGTATTTGAGCTATATCACGGTGTGTATATCGTCTATTGATTGATTGGTACTTAACACCACCTTTGACAATATTTCAGCTATATCACGGTGTGTATATCGTCTCTTGATTGATTGGTGCTTAACACCACCCTTGACAATATTTCAGCTATATCACGGCATGTATATCGTCTCTTGATTTACTTATTTATTGATTGATTGACTGAATGATGTTTAACGCCAACTTTAGAAGTATTTCAGCTGTATCATGGCGTGCATATCGTTTATATATTCTTGTCATTATAACTGTGTAATAAATATTTATCAAAAATAAACATTAAATTTGCAATTGAAATTTTGCTATGCTTTAATTAATTAAATTTTGAGCATCTCTGTAACATCTGATAGTTGTCATAGATTAAACCTAATTATGAAGTGTGTTGTTACTTGTCTATCTACATTAACACAGGCATACAGGTAAAGTATCAACATCATTTTTATAGAGTTTTAGAAACGTAAAAAACATATATCATTGATAATAAAAAATATATCGAGTACCAAGCAAAAAACTGATTAAAGGGTAGCAGCCTGCCTTTTATATTAATTGATAATACGTTTAATATGTCAAGTGAAGGTTTTTTTAAAGAAACTACTGCTGTAATATCGATATTCGTTGATTATCAACTTTGTTTAATTAAAGCACAGCTAACTATATGGTTATAGATTCCTGAAGCTAATACTAAGCTAACTAAATGATGACTAGTGATTCGTAATACCAACCAAACGAACTGTGTTATGTGCAATCTGGATACTAGGCAAACATTAGAAAAGATAAACACAACAATTAATTCAAAAACAACTCCAGTAGTACATAAAATACGATATAGAAAGCAAACCCAAAGCAAGGTCAGTCGGATATAAACTCCAAACAATTCCAGAGCATAACAAATACAAGTATGTAAATAAAACAATAACAGTAGAACGTAAGCTTAAAGCAACACCCGGACAATATACATGTAACTCACAACGCCAAACTGTGTAGCCCGCCAAACGGTCACATTATCACAGCACCAGTATAACATAGAAATAAAAATCAAGGCCAGTTGACCAGAAAATCAAAACAAGGTCAGTAGGTCATAAGATCAACACAACCCCATTTTATTGTCTGTCCTTCCTCGACTAACAGTTTCTGCTTACCACTTTGATATCTTTGAAACTTTTGTCCACAAAACACTATTCAGATATCTAAAGATTGAGCTACATGGTGATGAACTTGGGTGATCCGGGATGGTAGTTTTAATAGTAAATAAACGTTGGGAAACACCAAAGGGTCAATCAAAAATCAACAATCCAGAGAAACTGGCAACATAGGCTACACAAGACGAAGAAAAACAACACAAAAACACAACACACTATGTGTTGGACACCACTTTACGCAAGCAAACACAAATAATGTCATCAAGTCATGAGCCCTCAGTAAATCAGTTATAATTTCGATCAATAATATAAGATAATAAGATAATAATTTTCCAGTGGTATCTATTTAATGCCTCATCTGTTTGTGTTCATTGTGGCTCGTGGTGGCTCTAATAAAAGTGTGGAGCATTGATTGACAAATGTGATTGACTCACCGTCCATTCAATAATGAGATAACTTGGAGTATCACCTATCCCTCTGACATTTTCTGGGTTTTTATAAGGACTGGCTGTATCTGTTTTACAAGTATCACTATGTTTACTTGGTTCACTTATACCAATTTTATTTGTTGCCAATAGACGGAAACTGTAAGTGACTCCAGGTCGTAGGTTCAGTTTAAGTGTGTTGGCCGACTGGTTCGCTGTTGCCGCAAAACTCCATTTATCTGGTTCAACAGATGTATTGTACTGCATTGTAAAGTATTGAATTGGTGCGTTGTTAAATCCACCCTTGGTCCATGTGACTTTAACTGATCTATTTAAGCAATCTTTTGTTTGCACGTCTTTTGGTGGCTCTGGTTTATCTGTGGAAACAAATATCAGTTAAAATATAAAGGCCTGACATAATGTAATTATTATTAAAACTAAGATTCTCCTCCCTCAGGCATTGGTGACCTTAACCGTTTTTTGGATATTCTGTTTAGGCCCTTTGGTTTTCCTGCTCCCCAAACACTCCAACTTTTAGACACTTTCTGTGGTGACTGTTGCCAGTCAGAAGTCCCTAAAACACCATTCATTTATCAATAAATAATAACAAATGTTTGCAATATACATCATATATATATATAACTTTTTATATAATTTGGCTTTGCAATTTTTTTTTATTTTGAACGTACCTGATGAAGGTTATTCCAGAAACTTGTCGTGCACACTGAATTAGATATCTACGTTTGCTTTATGCACACTTAGGAGACATTTAAATGAAACTAGAAAACAATCAATGGTACTATCTGTACTTACCAAAGAAATATTGAAATATCATTCAGGGGCATAATCCTCTATCAATATGACAAAATGTACATGAACACTTTCATTATTTATAATAAAAAATAATAATAAAAAATCTGAGTAGTAAATGTCGTGTTTCCTATGTATTAAATGTGAATTGTGAGGTGTGGTGATATGGAGATGTGGTGACGTAAATTGCGAGTTTTTTGTAAAACACATATTCGCCTCGGTAGCCCCATTGTTTAAAATTATTGTAATACATATTTCTTCGTACAGGGAGTTTGATTCACTTCATTTTCAATATTTATATTAAGGCTGTAAAGTGTACCTTACTTCCGGTATTGTAAGAGGTCGTCTTATCCCAGCTATGTGTGTCTTTTGTTTACCTTAATTAAGTTTGTATTTATGTTTTTATGTTGTTTTTTTGCATCCGCATCAGCACTTTATGCATTAACATCATTGCACTATTTAAATACTCCACGTTATTCTTTGTTCGTTAAGCTTAGTGCTTGTACTATTGTGTCATTCCCTGCCCTTCTTTTCTATCTTTATTCAAATAATCCTCTTTTTCCTTGTTTTCCTATATTCCTCCCCTTATTTACTGCTGATATATCTGAGTTTTTTTTTTTTTTTTAATATTCAATATTCATCTTATTCTTAAATACCTTTTACTGTTAAAATAGCAGATGCCGTTTCTTCATCCAAGCCATTGGTAACAACACATGTATAAAATCCTGAATCTCGACTTATTGTTCCACTAATGGTTAAGGAATTATCTTGTACATTTGTGGTCATTCGCTGGTTAGTGTAAGAAATCTCTTTCCGGTCCTTTAGCCATTTCACTCTTAGATTTTTAACTTCTTCAAAATCCGTAGTTCCCGAACATGTAAATTTTGCATCTGTTTTTGCAAAGACCTCTAAATCTGTTGGTCTTTGTTCAATTCTAGTTTTTCCTGTTAAATAAGTAAAACTTTCTTGTAAACTATCATAACATCAAAACAACTTTTCTGTAAGTTTATAATCCTTTTGAGGTATTTTCCCCCTTGATATTATTATTTTGTCTTCTCCGTGAGACCTTGTATTATAGTGTACTGTCTCTCGTTATTCGTATACTTTGATCTAATGGAATAGGTTTAGGGTTATGGTGTTAAACGCCACTTTTAACAATATTTCAGCTATATCGTGGCGGTCAGTTTTATTGATGGAGGGAACCAGAGTACCCGAGAAAACCACCGACCTGCCGCAAGTCACTGACAAACTTCATCACATAATGTTGCGTCGAGTACACCTCGCATGAACAGGATTCGAACAAACAACGTTAGTGGTGATATTCACTGATTGCACAGGTAGTTGTAAATCCAACTACCATACGATCACGACCATGATAGCCCCCTAACGCTATATGTGACTTACTTCTGACTATCATTACACCCCAGTCTGTAGTGCTGCCTTGGTCATTCTGTGCTGTACAAGTAAAATTACCAGCATCTGATAAAACTATTTTCTGAAATATTAAACGATTAAAATGTTAATTTTATTGAAGCATTACTCGTTGAGAATGACACCCAATAGAATTCCTAAAGTTGTCCTACACTGGACACCACCTGACATGAGAAAAAGAGGCAGAACAAGAACAACATCGAGGAGCGCAATATCATTAGAAATGGTGGAATGGGTTTTTCTATCGGCCAGGCTCAGTACATTGCAAAGGACAGAGAAAGATGGCAGCAAAATGGTGATGCCTTATGTCCCATCGGGGATGAAGAGGAAAAGTAAGTAAGTATTACTCGGTATTAGGTACATCTGTACATGTTTCCCTACAATAAATGGGGATTGGGTTAGGCGATGGTGTTTAGTGCCACTTTCAACAATATTTCAGCTATATAATGGCGGTCAGTGTTATTTGTGGAGGAAACCGGCGTACCTGAAGTAAATTACCGACCTGCCGCAAGTCACTGACAAACTTTATCACATAATGTTGTATCGAGTACACTTCGCCTGAGCGGCATTCGAACTCACAACGTTAGTGGTGATATGCACTGATTTGCATAGGTAGTTGTAAATCCAAATACCTACAATAAATGAGTTAATCACATCATTATCAAAGACGATTAAAGGAAAATAAAGGTCATGCAATATCTACACATGTCTTGTGAGTGTGCGTATATGTCTACTACAACATTGATCAACCATCTCACCCTGTCACATGTGGTTAATTCTTACTTGACCGAATCAGTTCACTGTGATGGGAGACTTGCGCCCATTATACTAGCTTAATGTCAACACTTTATTGAAGTGCCTATAAATCGCCATTCAAATCAGCGGTTATGTATTTGTGTGTTAAGGTTGTCGAGTTTGTCTCTATAATTTTTTTTTAATTATATTTTGAAACTTTTCTGACAGCGTGATATTTTTCGTTTTTCATTATATTTCATCTCGTGAAAATAAACAATATTCACGAATTTCGTGTGAGTCCTCTTCTTTGTCAACAACACCAATATTGTCATCAATTGGGTAGTCAAATTTTCATCTCCATCCAATTATATATGAGGTTCGTCATTCTGCTCACATGTGGATAATACTTGCATCATCGCATCATTTCATTCACTCTGGGCCCATAAATATATATATTCCAGCAATCATGTACAGTCAAACATGCTTAGGCGACCATCTCTATTAAGCAATAACTAGTATTATGTGACCTTAATTTTATTTTCCCTTCACAACACATTTCATTTAAATCTGTATCAATTGACCACATGTCTTATGTGACTGTATTTCAATGTTCCCTTGAAAGGTCAAATAAGACCAGTTTGACTGTATATGTTTGCTAGGGGGTATCGATTTTGCCTTCTGTATCTACGATTTTATTATTAGTATTTGGAAATGTTCTGACGGTGTTCTATTGCTTATTTTTGATTTTACCTTATGCTTCGCACAAATTATATATTATCATAAAAACAAATTTCATTCAGATTGTAGATTTGATTTGAATGTTTGCAATCAATACAGTCTGACAAAACAACTCCAATTCCATAATATATCTTAGAAAAGGAAGTCTAAATTGTTCGGAGTTCGGTAATTTTGTTATTACCTTTATTCATTGTAGAAAGATCTTGGATTCCAGCCCCGATAGGGTGAAACCAAAGATCATAGAAATGGTAATTGTTGCTTCTCTGCTATGCACGTAGCAATTAGAAGAAAGAGCAAAGACTGGTTGGTTCGAAATCAGGATAATGTGTCCGAGAGTGGCGACATGTTTATCTGAGAACTGTTGTTTCAGTGAGCTATTGCTATAAAAATCCAACTAAACTTGTTTGTCCAATACAAGGAGGGCCTCATCATCATCTCATTGAAAATTAACTTGTTCTCGCCATGATATAGCTGGGTTTAAACGACAATCACTCACTCATTGTAGAAATTATCTTACTTTAAATACAAAAGTCTTTAAATTACCGTTATGAATAAATCCCCATTTGGTTGTATCTGGTACCGACCGCCAGTGATTTGCTGCCTGTCTTTGTACCATGTGATGATTGGGTCTGGTTTCCCACTGGTTTGACATGTCAGGTTAACATTTGTGTTCTCGGCAACCTTCAATTCTTTTACAGGTCTCTTTATAAACTGAGGTTTCTCTTCTATAAACCAATACATATTTTTTGTAATTTAGACAGCAAAATAAACAGAAAATAGAACACAAATATTTGTATTACCTTGCAAATAAGAGCAAGATTGAAAAACAAGTTGAAATGTTAATGGGATTCGTGTTAGTCGATCTTTAGTTGTATGTGTAATGTTTTGTAGATCGTTGTTTGTCCTTTTGGCCATTGTGTTGTCTGTCCATCTTCTATTTACGGAATCAAGTTACCCCTTTGATATCTTCAAACTCTTCTTATCACATGTTCCCAATATGTCTTTCTTTGCGGTGATGGCGAGAGGTATATCGTCTAATGTATTACATTGTAGTTTAGATTGTCGAATGTGGACCAAAGTAGCAGTAAGCAATGGTACATTGTCTATTTATTTTTTTTTCTTTGCATAGTAATAAATATTGTTGAATGTGGATCAGAGTCCCCCAGTTCGATATGATTTTAATGTCTTGTAGATACATCAATGCATTGATCTCATCAAAGGCTATAATTGTGCATAATGTCTGTTGGGCAAATGTTTTGTTGGAATTAATATTGTAGGAATCGGTTTCCTCGTTTAAGATAATGTGATATCATGTACTCTCCCTGATATTGACATTTTGTTCTATCTAATCCAAGTTGACTTTTTTCGAAAGAAATAGTAGACGCTGGTTTAGTTCCTATCCAATTAACTTACTTAGAACATTGAGATAGAAGTCAGCGAACACATAACCATACGTATTTGAGGCAACCAACCAATTAACTTACTTAGAACATTGAGGTAGAAGTCAGAGAACACATAACCATATGTATTTGACGCAACCAACCAATTAACTTACTTAAAACATTGAGGTAGAAGTCAGCGAACACATAACCATATGTATTTGAGGCATTACATTGGAGAACCATAGCATCTCCTAGTCTAAGATCAATAACAGTCAGCTCATTGTCATTAGGCTTCAGTAGTCTCCCTTCTGTAAGTGTCACGTGTCTGGCATCTACAAAAATAAAATCGTAGATATCAAATTTAGTGCGCACGACGCGCTTCTGGAATAACCCTCATCAGTTACGCTCAAAGCCAGATAATTATTTAAAAGTCTTTGGGAGCAAGAAAACCAAATGGCCTAAACAGGATACCCAAAGTCGGCTTTAGGGAGGAGAACCTTAGCTTTAACAATAATTACATTTTTTAGGAACTGTAAATTTTGATAAAAATACATCTAATAAACCATGTCAGTGCCGAAGCACCGACTACTGGGCGAATGATACCCTGATGAAGAAAGTTATTCATGTATTAATTAATTTTACGAAAAAAAATTCTAATCATTGTAGATATTTCTAATAAAAGAATTGCTCTGATATCTTTTTATTGACTAAAGTTTTCTAGATCATTGATTGTCCTTTTGTCTTTATTCTTCAATTTTGTTGTGATCAGTTTAATCTTTGATAATGTAGGGACTTTGTGTTCGTCCTCTCAAAAACCAAATGTAATTGTTCGTGCCAAAAATAAAATATTCTTAGTAGAAAATTAAGAAAAAACATGTTTGAATGTCAAACCATTTAATACGGCAATGAAACCCATTTTTAGGTTGTGGCGACAAACATAAGGAACAATGAATTTTTATAGACATGTATAAGAAAAATACCTTTAAATTTGACACCGTTTATGTACCATTCAATACGTGGACTTGGGTCGCCACCAGCACGGCATATAAACGTCGCTTTAGTACCCACACTTGTTTCTATATCTTGTGGTTCACCTCCATCTAACCAGTAAGGCTTAGCTGTGTGTAGATACCAACAAATATACATATTATTTAGTATAAGTCATCATATATATCCTTTATATATGCTACTTTACATGATTTACACAATATAGACTTGTGTTTCGACTGTCAACACATTGATATTTATCAGTGAATATGTCTGAACAAATTTATATTTAATGGGTAATCAGTAACACTAGTATGTTATAACTTTCAATGGACATTTTCCCTTTCGAGTATTTTTCCCCTTTCCTCTCTTACCTACATGACTTTTTACCGGGCTTGACTATCGTGACAATAAGTAACACAGCGAGTGCCGTATAAGAAACAGGCTTATCCTTCACAAGCATTTGGGTACACCCCTGGTTTTTGGGGTGGGATACTTTTTGCTCAACTTTTCACTTTTCTGTGCTAGTTTTTTATTTGTGTACCTTTCTTCGTTCTGTGTTTTGTGCCCCATGTTGCCAGTGTACATGGATTGTTCATTCTTGATTATCACTGCTGTTTTTTTCAAACACTAACATTTATTTTTACATATCATTCAAGTTATATTTACATTCAAATACTAGTGCAAATAAATTGATCTGAATTTACTTCCAAAACTTGCATAAGTAAGAATTTTGTCTATATTACCTTTCAAGATTATGTTAATGTTTCTTTGTTGTCTTTTCCCCAAAGCACTAGAGGTGTAACATGTATAGCTACCACTGTCCCTTCTCTGTAGCCTAGTTATAATAAGCTCCTGACCACCGAGAGACAGTGTTCGGCGATTATCGGGTATGTTTCCTGTTTTATTCTCCCAGTGGACTTCAGGTGTTGGGCTGAAATGGAATAATTATATATATATTTATCCTGCACTGGTTCTATTTGAGAAGTCAAATTGCATTGATTGGATAATTTTTTGTTGTATTCGATCCATGACTAAGATATCGTTTTTCTGGTACCTGATTCATGTTGAGCGACGGTAAGAAACGGTAACAGTATTGTTTTAAACATATTTTATTCATAACTGTATATGAATGAGATTTAGCAACGGGCTGTGTCTATACAAGCTCTCTCTTTTTTAGAAAAAAAGGGAAATTAAACGATCGGTCTAGCTTCTTTTCGTTTTTCTTTAGAAGCATCTGTATGAAGTCTGCATCATACGACTGAAGGAACAAGAAGAAGAGTACAGTTTGTACCATTGGAAAGCCCACTGTCTGTTGAAAAACACGCAAAAAACATAAGAAATATGTGATCAAGCAAAAACTCTTATTATAAATAAATGTTTATCAAACGTTGACAACTAAAAGTCTATCTGTATTACTATTATTAAGAACTTTTGTATGCATCGGTCAGGATATTTGGAAGTAAATCGACGTTCGGCGAATCACAATATGCGTCGCATACACTTATAAAATTGTTTCATCTACCCGAGTTTAGATTGCAGTGACGAAATTTGACGATTGACTATCTATATATAGCTAGAGTACCATTATTTTAAGAATCGTCCATATTTCTCTTTCATATTTGTGTTATTATTATGCGTCATGACGTATATCTGTTGCAAAAATAAAAAAAAGAGTTCCAATGGTCTAACTTTACTTACTTTCCTCCAAATATACATTTAATTCTCATAGGTTCTCCTAGTATACCGAAAATTTCTTTTGGTGTAGACCACAGATAATGTGGGGATACATTATCATCCGTACCTAAAACAGTTACATAGTAGATTTTAATTTTAGGGTTGTCATTGAACACGCCGTAAATTACAAGATGTACATGCTCTAATTATCCGGTTCCATTGGTTTTTTCCTTAATATTTTTTGCTGAAGTAATGTAGTGTAATGTAGAACAAAATTATGTTTGCAGAAAGAGGTTAACTATTGGTATCTCCATCATTGTTAAATATCGGAAACAATTTCCCTATAAACACGTTTTCTAGTTGATGGCCATTGATCATAAAGATGTATCAAGTATATTACACAAATATATGAAGTAATTCTCTGTCAGGAGTACTTTTTCAATAGTTCTGTGAAAGAATGTGTACTTACCACTGCTTCCGATCGGTGAAATAACAGTACCATAGGAATATGTATTCTTCCGCATGAAATAGTTAGTTGCCATGCAAACATATGAGCGTCCATTTCGATAATCCTCACTCTTAACATTTGTTATGTACAGTCGTCCTACACACAAAAACAATATGAAACAACTATTAGATTGTAAATCTTTTTATTTAAACGATATCCATAGCAGGTGACATTTAACAGTATCACGACGGGTGCCACTAGTGGAGCAGGAAACTACATACCCTTCCGGAGCATCTAGTTTCACCTCCGGTTTTTAGTAGGTTGGTGTTTAATCTTTAGTTTTCTGTGTAGTGTTTTGTAGATTATTATTTATCCTTTTTATGTTGGTCATTGTATTGTAATGTGTTATAAGTTATGGTAATAAGTTACCTGTGTTAAAATGTCATATTTTTCATGTCATAGAAAATTTCATATGAATTGAACCTCTTTTAAGAAGTTACCTGCATTAAAAATTCACGTTTTCCTTGTTCTGTCATAGAAATTTCACATGAATTGAACCACTTTTTCTTTGTTCCAAATGTGACCTCTGAATACAGGTTTGACTGTAGTAAGTGTATGAAGTGTTCATGTTTGTTATGTTTATTGGAATTGTGATTAACATTATATTAACTTTTATTGGTTAATTACCTTCCAAATCTTGTGTTATTCTATTGTTTAAGTTGATAGCTTCAATCCTGCCAGATTTGTAATCCCTTAGGACCCATTTAATCTCTGCCTTGGGTATACTTGTTGGTGGTGTACAGTACAATTTTACGGAATGCCCACGTACAACGGTAATAGTTTGATCCTTGCCATAGGGAAAATCTTCAAGCATCGCTTGTCGAAAATTTATGTTAATAGAGGTTGAAACACCTAAATCGTTGTAGGCTTGACACTGGAAGATTCCTTCGTCTTTATTTTGAGGCTTGTTCATGACTATGGTCCCAGAATGTTGTAACTTTACCATACGATTATCATTACCACTGGTGTCAAAGGGTCTTTGATTTCTTGTCCAGTTATACCTGTTAAAATTGATATATTGGAGCATTATATTCCAGCATTTCGTTAGTAGAGGGCTAGAGTTAGGGTTATAGTGTTTAACGCCACATTCAACACTATTTCAGTTATATCGCGGCGGTCAGTTTTATTGGTAGAGGAAACCGGGGTACCCGGAGAAAACTACCGATCTGCTGCAAGTCACTGACAAACTTTATCAAATAATGTTATATCGAGTACACCTCGCTGAGCGGGGATCTAGCTCGCAACATTAGTGGTGATAGGCACTGATTGCCCAGGTAGTTGTAAATCCAGCTGCCATACGATCTCAACCACGACAGCACCTTTCGTTAGTAGATATATTTGTTATCGAACTATTTTTCAACATCAAGCCATTATCACTATTGACGTGAGCTATAAAAGATGTTTATCCTATTCCTAGCGTGGTTAACCAGTTGGTGAAATTTTCCTAATATCTTTAATCACCACGGTAGCTATATTTTCTTCGTGAGAATTCCCGCCAATTTCCTTTTCGACGATCATTAATGATCATAAAACTTAAAATAAAATAATGTTCTGGTCATAGAGGAAACAGATTCTTCTTCAATTTGTTTACTATTGCGATTAGCGAAATATCGTAATTCACTGGTAGCAGAAAGTATATAGCTACTACTGGTCATTTACTAGTAGATTATTACTATCTTATCCCATATATACTTAGATGTATTTACGTTTTACTTAGTTTATTTTTACGCTATAATATCTTAATACGATGTCTGACTTTAATGGACAACCATTTTATATTGTTCATGATCTTAGAACACATAGCACTAAGCTTATTATGAAAAGAAAGTTTAAACAGTGATGGTCAATCTCATCGAAAGTAACTTGTTTTCGCATTAATACAGTTTAAACATTGCTCATTTGGTGTTAAACGACAATCACTCACTCACTCCTACATATATAGATGTATTTACATTGTATTTAGTTTATTATTACACTGTAATATTTTAATACGATGTCTGACTTTAATAGATAACAATTTTTACATTGTTAATAACATTCTAATACATAGCAATAAACATATGTATGTATGGAGTATATATATATCTCATTTGTTCCGATATTCCAGAACTTGTGGTTCCTATCATCATTTCATTGATAGAAGGTTGTTGCAAACAAAGAAGCTACTGAACCAAGGGTTCCTAGAGGTTTAATTGAAGTCATCACTTCGAATGTTTTACGGTCGCCACCATGACTTGATAAACTGTTTCGGGATATTTGTATTTTGTAAATAATAATAAATAAAAAAAAAAATTGTTACGGGATATTTTGTTCACACATGACCACGGATATATTCTGTTTGTCGTAATCACAATCCAGTTCTTTCCTCATTTATGGCTTATCACCGGGTTTGTAACAATAGTAACACGACGGGTGCCACGTGTGGAGCAGCAAATGTCTATCCTTCCGTAACACCTGCATTCACACTCGGTTTTTAGTGGGGTTCGTGTTGATCGATCTTAGTTCTCTGTGTATGTAATGTCTTAGAGGTCGTTGTTTGTCCTTTTTCTTTTGGTCATTGTGTTGTCTGTTCTTCTTTGATTTACGGATTCTGTTTACCCCTTTGGCATCTTCAAACTTTTCGTCTATTATTTGTGTATATTAAATTAAAACTATAGAGACGACATTACTTACAAATATTCATTAGTAGGCAAAATGGTGGTGGTATGATGAATATAACTGAATGAGTTATTGTTATTTGTGAGCAATTTTTCAGCTATATCATGGGGAGAATAAGTTACATGTCAATAAGATGACAATGGTGTCTGCGTTATATTAGAGCAACACGCTTAGGTGTGTATTTATAGCGTTATCTCACTGAAAAATGAGTCGAAGGGTAGACATGTCGCTCCACTCAGACACATTATCTTAATTGCGGGTAAACTAGTCTTTGTTCTTGCTCCTTAATGCTGCGTACTTGGCTGAGATGCAACAAATACATGGACCAATTTTATAGTTTTTTACCTGATCTGACCGGTGCTCGAAGCCACATCCTATCACATTCGTGGCGAGCACGCTAATCGAATATAGTCATAGATTTATAGTCAATGTGTGATATGGCGGTATGAAGATATATTCACAGACATTCAAAGCTGTGTCTCTTCTATGAAATACTAATTTATGATTCACCTTTTTCAATTGTGGTGTGCAACCTCTGACATAACCTTCAACTTGTTGAAGGCAGTCAGTATTTGGTAAAAGTAGAAGAGAAAATATCGTTCGCCAAAAAAACCCAATAATATATGTAGTACAAAGGCTAATCAATAGAAATATATCACGGAAAATAGCATCACCTCTAACTAAACCACTGTGTGAGAAAAAGTAATAAATTCACATTTAAAACGTACTTAGGATTTGGAACGGCGTCAGCTTCACACTGCATCTGTACGGTCTCTGAAACTTTGTAGTACACATCGTACGGCGCCTGTAGATAAATACTTGGAGGTCGGTTTGGAACTAAAATGGAAAATTATCCAAAACATTTAAATACGTTGAACATGTTTGTATTAAGATAATATGGCAGAACAGTTTATAGCTAGATTTATCATTCTTTGTTGTCTGTTCTTTTTAATATAAGTCAAAAGAGGTTGAAATTCCAAATACATTGGTAATTTAAAATCTTTAGGAGCAAGAAAACCAAGTGTCTACATAGGATGTCCAAAAGGCGTCTAAAGTTACCTATGCGTGAGGGAGGGGAACGTAGGTTTTAATATTTTAATTAAACAAAATTATATTTATATAATAATGTGGTCTTGTCCAGGTAATAGGCCAAAATATTACCCAGGTCTGAGAGACATATTATCCTCAGTTACCTGGACCAAGACCACATTAATATCATTATTATACTTAGTGTCTAATTGTCCGGGTGTTATGCCAAAATATTACCCAGGTAATATGCCAAAATATTACAGTACCAAATATCACTATAGAAACTTACACGAAGTATAACAATTATATAATAATGTGGTCTTGTCCAGGTAAAATGCCAAAATATTACTCAGGTCTTAGAGACATATATATTACCTGGACAAGACCACATTAATATCATTATTATACTGAGTGTCTAATTGTCCAGGTAATATGCCAAAATATTACCCAGTAATTAATTAATATGCCAAAATATTACAGTACCAAATATCACTATAGAAACTTACACGAAGTATAATAATTATATAATAATGTGGTCTTGTCCAGGTAAAATGCCAAAATATTACTCAGGTCTTAGAGACATATATATTACCTGGACAAGACCACATTAATATCATTATTATATTGAGTGTCTAATTGTCCAGGTAATATGCCAAAATATTACCCAGGTAATTAATATGCCAAAATATTACAGTACCAAATATCACAACAGAAACTTACACGAAGTATAATAATATATAATGACTAGTGTTGAAATATTGACTACTGGACGGATGATATCATCGGGATCTTGTATTCCACCAACAAAGGTACGGACTAGTGATAGTAATACAAACGATCTATGTACTTAAACAATTGGTAAGTTAGTAAGCGAAATACAGCAGAATATTTCAAATGATCAAATAAATTGACATATCTCTATAAATTTAAAATTAACCAACTGACAAGTTGGAATGTTGGATGTGTTCTTATAAAAAAAAAAACCACACAATAATGAAAAATAACATTAACATCACGTGATTATAATTTACCTGACAGCACTACATATACAACAGTTGTCAGTGAGTGTAACAACAGCAAGTACTTCATGACTGGATCTATAAATAAAACAACGTTTTAATTAAGACATCTACCCATGACAGAAAGATATTAAAATTGATGCATAAGGTTGTAAATTCCCCTTCTTAAACATAAAACTTTTAATCAGCAAGTGATATATCATTTAACTTTTAGGGGGCTGGCTACCTTTTTACCCCCGAGTCAGAATTTTTTCACTCGAAATAAAAATCAGATTGTCAAATTTCAGGATTTTTTTTCTATTCATGGGGCGACAAAAATATTTGCTTCATACAGAAAACTTGCCACCCTGACACCCACCCCTAAAAGTTAAACGGCCTCTCCTTAATTATAGCTGATAATAATCTGCCATATTTTTGCAGTTTATCATAATTCTAGTTAGTATTAAGGAAAGTTCTTGCTCAAATTCTCGTCAGACATTTTAATATTTTTTTAAATATTTTAATATAGTTTAACATATTTTAATATTGCTTAACCTATTTCAATATTGCTTAGCCTATTTCAATATTGTTCATGCATATCTCATCATTGTGTAACCTATTTTAACATTGTTTAACGTTTTCAAAATTGTTAATAATCTATCTTAATATTGCTTAAACTATTTCAATATTGTTTGGCCTGTTTCATTATTGTTTAACTTATTTCAATATCGTTTGATCTATTTCAATATCGTTTAGCCTATTTCAGTATTGTGTAACTTATTTCAATATTGTTTAACCTATTTCAATTGTTTACCCTATTTTAATATTGTTTAACCTATTGCAATTACTCACCCTATTTTAATATTGTTTAACCCATTTCAATATCGTTTAGCCTATTGCAATATTGTTTAAGATATGTTTAATACTGTTTAACCTATTTCAATATTGTTCATCTTATTTCAATATTGTTTAACCTATTTCAATATTGTTTAAGATATGTTTAATACTGTTTAACCTATTTCAATATTGTTCATCTTATTTCAATATTGTTTAGCCTATTTCAATATTGTTTATGATATGCTTAATACTGTTTAACCTATTTCAATATTGCTCATCCTATTTCAGTATTGCTTAGCCCATTTCAATATTGTGTAACATTTTTCAACATTGTTTAAGAGCTATTAAATTACGTAACCTATTTTTATATTGTTTACCCTTTTTTTCGATATAGCTAATATCCTATTAAATATTATTTAACCTATTTCAAAATTGTCTATCCTATTCCAATATTGTTTACCCTATTTCAATATTGTTTACCCTATTTCAATGTGCATTTACAGCGTGTTGTAATTGAGTTGTTGTTTAACACTATGTGTGCAATGTATCAGCTACTTCGTATGTTGTTTTGTGATAAGCAGGGTTATGTGTCCACATAATATGTTGGAACATGCCTTTGGGTGTCACAAAGCAACATGTCAAACACTAAGAATTGTGTCAGGATCTGTGACTATATCGTTACGAAAACAATTTATATTATTATCCTATTGAGGTTGTAATAATGATAGACCCATATTGCCTAGGTATCCATCCTAGAGAAGACCTAAGGGTTACTTACACATGTCAGTTCGTTAAAGGTCCTTTCTCCCCCAGATAAGTATGGTAATCACGCTATAGTTGAGAGAAAAATCTGAAAGTGAAGATGATTACCAGTAACCTCTGAACTGAACTCATTGTGTCAATTCAAGAGAAACATTGTGAGCGCTTGGTGTGAATTTCAATGTTTTCGGTTTTGTTTCCAAACGTTCCGGTTGTCATGAGAATAACCTTTATGTACCACAATAACTATTCATACTTAAAACAAAACGTTCTGATAATTTCTGTTTTTATTATTTTGTTGTATATTCTGGATATAAGCGAGTAGTTTTCTTGTAGCTTTAAGATTTTTACGATATATAAAGCGTTTATTCACTCGTTCAGGTCAGCGAAAAATTTAAGTCAGTAACAGTGTCTGTCAATTAAAGAATGTACTGTAATATCAAATGTTCTATACGTGATGGTATATGGCATTCATCCAATGTAACTTTAGTTCTACAAAAGAATGGTCCAATCTCGTCAAAATGTGTTCTGAATTTTTTTTTCTCGAAAGGTTAGTATAATTTTGAATTTGTTGATCACGAGTTTTATTGCTGGGATGCAAATGGTTATAAACAAAAGGAGTGTGGTTTGTGTTCAGTACAGATTACGTAGGATTTCTGAAAATGAACAACAGGGATTCTTTTCTAATTTAAAAATACATGTATTGGAAAGCAATTTTGGATGAGTAGGAATTTAACAAATCAAAATGATATTATAGCAGTGCGATATAATGGTATACCAAAATAATTAAGCAGCATTTTATACAAACAATATGAATTAATTAGGTGACTAAATGCAGTCCACATTATGTATAATGTAAAAATGTTTATTTATGTATTTGTTTGTTTGTTTGTTTGTTTGTTTGTTTGTTTGTTTGTTTGCTTGTTTATGTTATATACCTTAATCGAAGTTTTAAATTCAGTTCTACAAGTTTTTAATGACAACACCCAGCTGTGAGATTTCCAAGTTCCACGTAACAAAACCGTTTAAAAAATTATTTTTACAGATAAAAAAGCAGATATTATCCAAAATTTCATAAATGTATTATAATAAACATAACATTATTTGATTAATACTAGGTTTAAATAATTTTTCAGTCGCGCCTTCTGATTCCAAATACCGGAAGTGAGCCATTATTCCTTTTTTTCTATCAATATGACAGTATGCTGTTTTATCATCATGTTAGTATTCAAATTTTCAAAGGTATATTGGACTGTGGATAGTGTTGTTTTTGAAAAATTAACTTCAGTTTTCCTTTGTTTTGTCTTACCTGATGAAAAATTAGCTTTACGTCGCCATTTTTGTTTTCAAATGTACGCTTTAGCCATATTTAGATAGAATTTTATCTGATAGATTATTTATCTGAGGAGATAAAGTTTGTTATGTCAATGACGAATTCATGTGATATGGTCCTCGGTGATAGAAGAATGTATTCTACCTGTTTATTAAAATTCACAGTTGTTGCAAACGATTGGTGTTATGAACTGAATTGTAATCGAAGGAATGTTCCTATTATTGTCTTTTTATATATATTTGAAATTTTTTTATCACATCATGGTATCTTCCGCCTTTCTTGTAAATACT
Organism: Bathymodiolus septemdierum; assembly: GCA_963383655.1. Classification (NCBI taxonomy): domain Eukaryota; kingdom Metazoa; phylum Mollusca; class Bivalvia; order Mytilida; family Modiolidae; genus Bathymodiolus; species Bathymodiolus septemdierum. The sequence continues at coordinate 19,840,981 of OY726530.1, read as the reverse complement.
TAGTATTACATGACTGACTGATTTGCACATGAAGGACTGTTTACAGTTTGTATGGAACTGTTCCTATTATATATATGTGGCGGGAAGGCTAAGCATCAGATCTGGAGTTACCGTCCTTGAAAAAAGTGCATTTTTGACAAAGTTGTGCATTTGACTGAACGAAGCGTACCGGAGAAAAAGTGTTCAGTATACGCTTGGTAGCCAGTTCGGAGTAGAAAATGTATAGTGCAACTGGCTACCGATACCAACATCGGTTACAGATCCAATGAAAATTATCCACCCCATTTTTTTTTACAGCCAAAGCCACAATGTGTTTCAATTTATTTCCAGTCAAATGAAAATGGCAATAAACAATATATATATTCTTTATACAATGATATATCGTTTTCACAAATACATGTTTTATTTACTCATTATACCTTGTAACATGAATGCATTCTTTTCCTATGATCTGTTTATGGTTTATATACCAGAATGTAAGCAACAGCTACGAACTTTAAATCTGGGCTGCAGTTTTATTACTCCCAGAGAGTCGTGCAATAATCAACGACCTAGATGTGATATTGCATTCCTTCGCTTCGCGTTCGATTGTTTTACTCTGAAAACCATGGTATAAATGATTTGCAAAATCACATTTTGGTCGTTGATTATTGCACGGCTGCCTGAGAGTAATAAAATTACAGCTCAGATTTAAAGTGTGCAATATCTTGTATCTGGGTGTATTATTTCATAGTTCTAAGCTGTTGCTTACACACCCGAGTTTTCCGACATCCTATGACATCCGACACAAATGTATGGTCCAAAAATATTTCTCTGAACTAAAATAAAACCTGAGTATTTCGACATCCTGTACAATCCGACACATTTCCCTGGTCCCTTGATGTGTCGGATTAGACAGGTTTCAATGTATATATGAGTGCTCCGAACAACGGAGAAATGATACCTTAACAAAGCTGTTATTGGTATATACGAGTGCTCCGAACAACGGAGAAATGATACCTTAACAAAACTGTTATTGGTATATACGAGTGCTCCGAAAAACGAGGAAATAATACCTGAACAAAACTGCTATTATGTTATTGGTCAGTGGCGTAGCTTACGTTAGGCAGTGTAGGCAGTTATATCATTTTGTCAACAAACAAAAAAGAAATTTCCCATCCCATTAAAATATTGTTTTGTAATAGTTGTGTTTCATCATCATTTTAAATAAAACAACATTAAAGTGTCAGACCCCTTTTAGAAGACGTTCGTTCTATCATATTACGTTCCACTTGAATAAACAACGGTAAATCCGGTGCCAACATTCGATCCGGATTTCAACTCTTTTACTTACGGGTATTCGTTAATATGTGTTTGTACGTGAGATACAGCGTTGGAGAACAAGATGGGGAATGATGGACGAGAAACCGTCAGCACTTGCAAAAACATTATCCTTAACAAACAAAGACGTGTATCCCTCTATATATACAATCCCTTCGATCCTTGTCACCATGCCATCATCTTCAGCAACAGCTGAAAGATCGTTCAGTGCCATGAAAAGAATTAAAAACTATCTTCAGTCAACTATGGGAAATGATCGTCTTTCCTCTCTAGCCCTGCTTCATGTTCACCGTGAGATCGAAATCGATGTGGAACGCGTCATCGAACTGTTCGCAAGTCTAAAGAATAGAAAACGTGCGCTCTTTTGAAAGTAAAACGGTATTAAGTTGGTATGTCAACAATGTTAATGCTAAGCTTAAAAGCACCTAGTCTGCAATAAAGCAATACAACTATTTTCTTTTACATCTTTTTTAATTTAACTTAGACCAACAATTGCCTATTAACTTGCTTTTATCTAGTAGCAAGTCAATTGTACAGTGAAATCCCACCGAAACAGAGCTCGACATGGTTTTTCTCTGATATTAGAAGAGTAGTATTCAGATACTGTAAGTAAGTGAGAAAATCATCTTAAATGCTAATATGTCGTCAGTTTCCGGGGGACTTCGCCCCCCTGTGACCCCTACAAAGTCTCTGTCCTTGACCCGCTGGAGATCTCAGCGGTCCCCAGACCCCTCGTCTACATATCATCTAGTGTCTAGCTACGCCACTGTTTGTATATACACACTAACAACAGCATTGTTAATGTATTATCTCTGCGTTTTTCGGAGAACTCCACAACACAAGTTGATTAGTCTATAGTGACTCCTAAGTATCATTGCATGTACATACAATTATGAAATTTTTATTATTTTCATGAAAGGTAAGAAAAAACGATGTACTTAATTACACTGGAAAGCTTGTCATACAACTGTGCAAACTGAATAAAATTGGATCAACTCTGTACATGTAAAAGTTAAAAGTTCATTTGTGTAAGTATATAAAATGACTAATGTTTGGAATCCCACTAAATCAGACATAGCATTTGCAGACGGCCGGCATAGGGTTCGGTCTATATTTGACAACTGTGGTGTCCGTATATTATATTGACCGTTCCAGATGTAGGTAATAGCAGAAATGGTGTGTATCTACTTCTATATCAGCTTTGTCTTTTCTTGATTATTCTATGAAATTGATTAATATGCAGTCTCTAATGCATGAATATGATGGCATCTTTCTGTTGTTTTTGATTATATTAGCAATGGCTCTGCATACTTAAATCTTGTAAGATTAGCCACCAGGCTAATGTCACGTTAAACGGTAAACCACCGATGCGGTGACAAATTTATGAGATTTGATATGTTCGTAATAAATCTGCTATATTAATAATAACCGGACTTGTTATCGGGAATTTGCTCTCTAATAGTCAAATGTTATTCAACATTTCTATAATATTTAGTTGTGTCAGATAAGGTTTAAAACTTCTGATCCATATATATAGGGTTCTATAATAAACATCGTCCTGCAGTGTCTGCCACCTTGTATTTCTTGTAGACAACCAAAAAGGAAAATTTCAGCCAAGTTTTCTTTCAAATAGTTTCGTGCTTCCAGAGCCTGTAATCGCTCACTTGGTTCATATAGGCTATGGCCAACAAAAAAATTCTCGTCAGATTATTCTACTTCCAATTTTCTATCCACTGAAAGAAACATTTCACAGAAAAACCCGAAATATATGACAATATGTTAAGCTACTTACTCATTGCCATTTAACTGCAGTAAAAATTTGTGCTAATTTAAAACAGCTGTCATCTGGGATATCCAATCCATATATTATGTATATTTTGAAAGGGATCATCCAATGATCACTCATATTTAGGTCATGTTCAATCAATTTGTAGTTTACCAGAAAAAGCTTAACTATATTGATGTACGATTTGTACTAGACTAACATGCTTAATTGTTAGCTCACTGAAACAACAGTTCATGGGTAGACATGTCACTCCTCTCCCACACATTATCATTATTCCAAACCAACCAATCTGTGCTCTTACTCCTTAAAACTATGTGCTTAGCAGAGAAGCAGAAAATACCAATCTTATAATCTTCCACACTCGAGGGGAACATACTAAAAAGAAACTGTCAATATCAATCTTATAGTCTTCCACACTCGAGGAGAGCATGCTAAAAAGAAACAGTCAATATCAATCTTATAGTCTTCCACACTCGAGGAGAGCATGCTAAAAAGTAACAGTCAATACCAATCTTATAGTCTTCCACACTCGAGGAGAGCATGCTAAAAAGTAACAGTCAATACCAATCTTATAGTCTTCCACACTCGAGGAGAGCATGCTAAAAAGTAACAGTCAATATCAATCTTATAGTCTTCTACACTCGAGGAGAGCATGCTAAAAAGAAACAGTCAATATCAATCTTATAGTCTTCCACACTCGAGGAGAGCATGCTAAAAAGAAACAGTCAATATCAATCTTATAGTCTTCCACACTCGAGGAGAGCATGCTAAAAAGTAACAGTCAATACCAATCTTATAGTCTTCCACACTCGAGGAGAGCATGCTAAAAAGTAACAGTCAATACCAATCTTATAGTCTTCCACACTCGAGGAGAGCATGCTAAAAAGAAACAGTCAATATCAATCTTATAGTCTTCCACACTCGAGGAGAGCATGCTAAAAAGTAACAGTCAATACCAATCTTATAGTCTTCCACACTCGAGGAGAGCATGCTAAAAAGTAACAGTCAATATCAATCTTATAGTCTTCCACACTCGATGAGAGCATGCTAAAAAGTAACAGTCAATATCAATCTTATAGTCTTCTACACTCGAGGAGAGCATGCTAAAAAGTAACAGTCAATATCAATCTTATAGTCTTCCACACTCGAGGAGAGCATGCTAAAAAGTAACAGTCAATATCAATCTTATAGTCTTCCACACTCGAGGAGAGCATGCTAAAAAGTAACAGTCAATACCAATCTTATAGTCTTCTACACTCGAGGAGAGCATGCTAAAAAGTAACAGTCAATACCAATCTTATAGTCTTCTACACTCGAGGAGAGCATGCTAAAAAGAAACAGTCAATACCAATCTTATAGTCTTCTACACTCGAGGAGAGCATGCTAAAAAGTAACAGTCAATATCAATCTTATAGTCTTCTACACTCGAGGAGAGCATGCTAAAAAGTAACAGTCAATATCAATCTTATAGTCTTCCACACTCGAGGGGAGCATGCTAAAAAGTAACAGTCAATATCAATCTTATAGTCTTCTACACTCGAGGAGAGCATGCTAAAAAGTAACAGTCAATATCAATCTTATAGTCTTCCACACTCGAGGGGAGCATGCTAAAAAGAAACAGTCAATACCAATCTTATAGTCTTCCACACTCGAGGAGAGCATGCTAAAAAGAAACAGTCAATACCAATCTTATAGTCTTCTACACTCGAGGAGAGCATGCTAAAAAGAAACAGCAAATACCAATCTTATAGTCTTCTACACTCGAGGAGAGCATGCTAAAAAGTAACAGTCAATACCAATATTATAGTCTTCCACACTCGAGGAGAGCATGCTAAAAAGAAACAGCAAATACCAATCTTATAGTCTTCCACACTCGAGGAGAGCATGCTAAAATTTACTCCACAAATGTGGCTAAAATATGCACATACTAATCACAAAACTTGAAATATGATTTTTGTTTCTATTAAATTTTTTATTTCAATCTGATAAAATTCAATAAATACCACTTTAAATTAACAAAATGATTTGTACAACATATATATGCATGCACAGTATACATCTGTATTACTCTCTTGATTCTACAAGAACTTTTTTAGCCCAGGTTGTATGGTGCTTAGACAAGGTGTACTTGATATCTGTATATAAGGTGTACTTGACACAACCTTTATATCAGGTGTACTTGATACAACCTTTATATAAGGTGTACTTGATACAACCTTTATATAAGGTGTACTTGATACAACATTTATATAAGGTGTACTTGATACAACCTTTATATAAGGTGTACTTGATACAACCTTTATATAAGGTGTACTTGATACAACCTTTATATAAGGTGTACTTGATACAACCTTTATATAAGGTGTACTTGATACAACCTTTATATAAGGTGTACTTGATACAACCTTTATATAAGGTGTACTTGATACAACCTTTATATAAGGTGTACTTGATACAACCTTTATATAAGGTGCACTTGATACCTTTATACAAGGTGTACTTGATACCTTTATATAAGGTGTACTTGATACAACCTTTATATCAGGTGTACTTGATACAACCGTTATATCAGGTGTACTTGATGCAACCTTTATATCAGGTGTACTTGATGCAACCTTTATATAAGGTGTACTTGATACAACCTTTATATAAGGTGTACTTGATACAACCTTTATATAAGGTGTACTTGATACAACCTTTATATAAGGTGTACTTGATACAACCTTTATATAAGGTGTACTTGATACAACCTTTATATAAGGTGTACTTGACACAACCTTTATACAAGGTGTACTTGATACAACCTTTATATAAGGTGTACTTGATACAACCTTTATATAAGGTGTACTTGATGCAACCTTTATATCAGGTGTACTTGATGCAACCTTTATATAAGGTGTACTTGATACAACCTTTATATAAGGTGTACTTGATACAACCTTTATATCAGGTGTACTTGATACAATCTTTATATCAGGTGTACTTGATATAACCTTTATATAAGGTGCACTTGATACAACCTTTATATAAGGTGCACTTGATACAACCTTTATATAAGGTGCACTTGATACAACCTTTATGTGAACAAGTTTTCCAGTATCTTAAGAAAGATTAGTGGTTTTATGTGGATACTCGGGTCTCACTGTCATAAAACTTTTGAGTACGAGTGTCTTATTCATACTCCAGAATTGTCCAATCAAAAGACTTAAAATATTTGATACAGTGTTCTGATTGGCCGTTTTTTTAGTACAAATACAAAAATCGTACTCAGATGTTTTATGACCATAAGGCCAGATTTCCTCCACCAATAAAACTAACCTATTAAAACTTAGATATTGTTTGTAGTGGTATTAACCAATCATAATCTTGATCATATCCTAATGATGTACAACATGTATCTACTGGACATACAAATTATTGTACAAAAGCAATCAAAAAGGGCAAACGATATGCAAATCTTCATTTGGTAAAAAAAAAACAAATCAAGTTTGGAGACATTCACATTTAAATTGTATCAGGAGTTGTACGTATAAACTTTGTGCTGTAGTATTCTTTGTCAAAAAGGGCAATAACTCCTTCAAAAGTGGTCAGATCAAATTGCTGTTTACAATATGCAAATCTTCATATAGTAATGAGAAAGTATGCAAATGTTTGCGGAATTCCCATTTAAAATGAGGAGTTGTGTGTATAGTTGGACAGGACAAAACTAATATGTCACCAACAGAAAGTGGGGTTGGGGAGACATAATGAATACATGTCTGACTTTTCAAATAATTTTATTTACAGTTGACCTTCCACTTGATTCCCATAAATTGTACCATACACCAGCATGGGGTTCAGTAGTAAACTAGTCAAAATGAAACAATAATTTATGTGACATGTTGCATCATATTGTTACTTAAGTAGTCAAACCTCTCCATGCCATCACCTTTCTTAAAAGCTCATCTTTTTCTTGTCCTGGTATGGACAATTTCACATGAATTGAACCTCTTTTAAGAGGTAACCTGTCTTAAAAGACCACATTTACTTTGTTCCAAAGACAAAAAATACAAGTTTGACTGTAATTTAACATCAAGCTGTAATATAACAATCAAGCTGAGTAATACTCCTTAAAGACACAAGATACAGTTACAGTGATAAACAACATAAACAAAATATACAATAGAGACATTGTTTACAATAACATAACAACAGAAACACCAAACAATCATTTTCTTAGATGTTCAACATAAAAAATGTCAAATTATGAAAGAAAATTCTGTCAGCACCATGATAAATTCTCTGAAATGAACATTCTAAATATACTCTGATGTTAAGCTTTAAACATATTTTATTCACAACATATGAATGCAATAAGCAGTGTCTATTCAAGCTCTCTCCTGATGTTGATTTATTTTAGAATGAATTCAAGCAGTTAGTGTAAAGTTTTAACACAGTTTATCAATATAAACAAGAAATGTATGCATCACAAAATACGCCTGTCTATATAAATTATCAAACGGTATAATGGTAATGACCCCAAAATAAATAGTGTTCTTCCCCTTCCACAGGGGAATCAGGTGGCCAAGTTTGGTAAAGATAAGATATACAAAACTAAAGTTATTGTGCGGAAACCTGTGTGGACGCCTGCCCGCCATACCCTATCACATAATATGCCCCGTCTTGAAAAATAGTGATTAATTCCACAAAAACATTTCATGTAAAACACTTGTTTTCTAAAGGATTGTGGTTGGGAGGGATTACTCAAGGTAAAATTGGATTGTTTGAAAAACACCCCCATTCATATAGCATGGAAACCATGTTAAAATAAGATCTTTAATTGCTGCCCTTTTTCCAATATGTCATGCATCAAGCTTAGGGCGACATATCAGAAATGGGGTTGGGGAGTAAATAAAGATTAAATTTTAAATAGATTGTAAAAATCGTTCGAAGTAATACCGTCCATGGTAATCAAAACTTGTTACAAAATTATTTATTGATCTACAACTTGCAATAATATCCCCAGTGAAACCTGTCTATACAGAACCCTGAATGAACTGGAATCCTGTAAAAACAAAACATTAAATAATAAAGTCCCAATGTAGGAAATCTTTGTTTATTTAATCTGTATAAATCCAACATCTATGTATTCCAAACATATAAGCTGGTCTCAAGGAGGTTTGGTGTAGACAGCCTTCACTGTATATTAGAATGTCAATGGGAGGTAACTTGAAATTTTATGCATTTGTATTGTATGGGAGATAACTCTGTCTTTCCTCAGCTGTTATGTTATCAACTATTGTGTATTATGTTATCAAATATTGTGTACTTAAAGTTGTCTTAGTTGTGTTTGTCATGTTCTGTATTGATGATAATCCTTTGTTTGGATTTTTAGATCAATAAAAATTATTTGATTTGATTTGATTTTACATAATATCTGTATCAAAATAATATACATGTTTTACTAGCTCTAAACAAGGGTTCTGTCTATGTAGTACGATATGGCTACATCAATTCTAACCTCAGCTTGGCAAAGAGAGTGTGGCCATACTAATGTGGTTGATACTGAATAATTATTGTCTATGTAGTACGATATGGCTACAACAATTCTAACCTCAGCTTCACAAAGAGAGTGTGGCCATACTAATGTGGTTGATAATGAATATTGTCTATGTAGTGCAATTGGGCTACATCAATTTAAACCTCAGCTTAGCAAATTTTTCATGAATATCTTATTCATACTAATGTGGATATCTTATTCATACTAATGTGGATGATACTGAATTCTAGTGGATACAAGATAATGTTTTCATGAGAATATGAAAAACAAATAGTTCTACTTAACGGACCCTTGTTACCGCAAATGCTATATTTTGTGAATAAATATGAAGCATAGAGTTCTCAAATTATACAGATAAAACTACTTGAATATTCTAAAACATTAAGGCATTGAGAAAATACAAATAAATCTGCCTACAGATCAATACATAAGGGTAGCGATAGAGTTACTCGTTGATTTACTCAAGGGTGGTGACAGCATTATTCATTGATTTACACAAATCTCTTGATTGCGTCTAACAGTGTCAAGATTCTTCACACAAATTCAGGACTTTTAATATATTTCAAGTGTACCAGTACTTCACTATTTACAGGTGGTACTTTTTCTTAAAATTTGAAAATTTTTCATGAATATCTTATTCAACAGTCTTTAAAATTAGGAGGTACCAATTACCATTTTAAATGGGTAAAAGTACCTGGTACCGTCCCTTATTGAAAGGCCTGCACATTAAAAAAATAAATCTTTGGGCATCTTTTTCCATATATATACTAGGCAAGAATTTGCAAACAAGCTGAAGCTGTATTTTTATCTGATTAAACGATTTGGATGTAAATAAACATAAAAAGAAAATTCAAGTGAAAATTCTGGTTAAAAAATCAAAGTTAAATAACAGTACATTGCAGTTTATTTATTGTTTTTTTTTATCACAACTTTCAGCAATTTTTCATTTACGACTTAATAAGGAAGGTCAAACCAGGACAAAGAGAATGAACGGAAAGGTGAAAGCTGTGGCAATGACAAGATGTCTGGAGACTTAAGGTGAGTAGCATGATAAGGCCCCATGTCAGTGGTGTTAAACTTAAGATCAGATGTCAACAACTTTAGCCACATAGCTATCGATTTGTTTTCATCTTTCTGAAAATTTTTGATTTTTTTTTTATAAAACCTGCAATTTGTAAGACACAAAAAAAATCTTCACTGTATTCAAATTCAATATATATATATATAATAAATGTATACTGTAGCAGGATATTTTGTACGATGCTTAGAAACAGAATTATATGGTGAGGTCGATGTAACATTTTTCTTTAAAATTCATGGAAAATTGATCCAGCCATTACACTTCAAGATAGCTTTTATTCTTAAATATTTCAAACTGCTTTAAAAATTGAAAAAAAAATGATGTTAAAATAATTTCAATGATATCTTCATTAACATTTTAAATCTTAGACCACTGTCTACCATGATGTCACAAATAAGCTGCATTTGTATAGTATATGAATCAAACACACATTCATTTGTATTCCTTTATTCCTATAGCGCTAAAGTCAATTTAGCAGGACAAAATCAACTTGTCAATTCTAACTCATTACTAATTAATCTAAATTGAACATTTCATTAGATTGAGAGAAAAAAACATGTTAATTAATTTAGTGTTATGACTATGATAACTAAATGTAACCATTATAACATGCTTTTTTTTTATGTATAGTAACGATACGATTTGTCACCATGATATGATTTTTCGCATAATTTCCAAACGATGATGCATCTGCAGCATAAGTCACTGCAAAGGTCAAGTGTTAACACACTCCAACTTACCATTTGATTTTGATACAATTTTTAATTTCCTTTATCGTTCTCACGATATGATTTTAATCAAACTGTCTGATGGAAATAGGACACTAACCAATTTTAGAAAGCTGTTTCGATTTGATTTTTGACATTCGACTTATGTGTTCATATGATACTACTTTTGTAGAAACCACATCGAAAAGAAAAATTGGATCAAAAATCTGACAGAAAATTGTACTGTGTGAACAAACTTTAACATGTAAAACAAATATTCACAAATATTTCATCAACTAAAAATTCATTGAAAACAACAGAAAAAAATATAATTCCCAGTTTGTTTTTACAATATTAAATTTACTATATAACAATTAAATAACATTTAAAATACTTCTTATTATTTATCACACTTATAAGAAGTATTTTACTAAAAAATTACAATGGAAATGTGATGGTTCAAACTTAAAAAGTCTGTTGAAGATGTCACAAGTTCAAAGTTCATAGATTTCTTGGTATGTTCCAGGAATCCGATCATATATGATTTATAGTACAATGTAATGTTGGCCAGCCATAATTTTCCCATGATTCATGTTTTTTTTTTCAATGTTGATTCATGTATTTTTTAACAATGTCACAACATTGAGATTTCCTTCAATCTATTTGATTGAAATGCATTTTTTATTCATATTTTATGATACTGATTTTTATTTTTTTAAATCAATTCCTATTTTTAGTAACAAATAAAATACATTAATCATAAATGTGTAAAACCAGAGCACTATTATTGATGATGTAATACACAAGTTTATTACAAAGACAAAAAACATCACATATGAAATTAAAAATATTATATGTCTAAGTATATTGTCTAAGTATTCAATGACGACCATTTTTAATGACGACCATTTATGAACAATACTTTTTATCTAGCTAACAACATACATTAATTACAGAATTTTTTTATTTTTTTTTTTACATCTAATTAAATGCAAATTTAACAGAGTGAGTTATCAAAGGTATTTGATTCATCTGAGTTTAAGCTACTGAGTTTTTTTTGCCTACACAGTAGTCTCCCTTTTTTATAACTACCGCTCTTATCAGGCCAGATTACAAATGCACCAAGATATTAATATACTACTGAATTGCCTCCCTTGGCCTTATGGTTATAATACTTTCGAGAGAATGAGCTTATATATGGGTTAGAGTTATGGTGTTTAACGCCACTTTCAACAATATTTCAGTTATATCGTGGCGGTCAGTTTTATTTGTGAAGGAAGCCAGAGTATCTGGAGAAAACCCATCAACCTGCCGCAAGTCACTATCACATAATGTTGTATCGAGTACACCTCACCATCAGTGGGATTTGAACTCACAACTTTAGTGGTGATAGGTACTGATTGCATATGTAGTTATAAATCCAACTACCATACGATCACGACCATCCCCTAGAATAAATTATATATATGCTGGACTCTATCAATTGCATTGTTCTGTTGGTTTTTATGGAGTACAAGTATAGAATTGTTCCTGGAAGATTTATGCCATAAAGGAGTGTTTTTTTATATATCCTTTTTAAAAATAATAATCACATTGAAACTGAAACAACATACATGATAAACCAAGATGATTTTTTCTTCTTAATTCCTTTTGATAGACATAGCAATTTGTTGTATGTATTTCTCAGATTTGTACATTTTTCTGAAACAATTTCTATCTTACAAAATTATGTTGTTCAACTACATGTAGCACCAAAAATTATACATATACTGACTCCTACAATATAAATAATAGCAATCACCATGACAACAAACATCCTGATTTTTCAATAAATGTTGAATATTTAAAAATGGAGAACTACAATCATTTGCAGTGGAACTGTAGCTTTTTTCCATCATAAATTGCAGAAAAATTGTATTTAAAAAATGAGTTATTTTCATCATTCTGTGGATATGATTTTAGACAAATGATAGAATTAATGTGTACATTATAGGACAATTCATGCATCTATATAATGTTGGTATTGGTGAAATCGTTGACCATCACTGTTTAAGCTTTCATACATAACTTGAAAACAAATTGCTTCGATCGTTCTGATTATACAAAGACTTTGAATTTCTTATTTTAAAAAATAATACTGCAGTGTAATAAGAAAATCACTCATGCGCTCAACGTAACAAATTGAAATTAAATAATTGCTCAATATACAAATAATGACAACATCGCTAAAATGCTGGATTAGCCTGAATGACATAAGAATAATGAGAAGTAAAACAATGAGAAGTAAGACTTCCATTTGGCAATAACAGTATATAATGGCACATCATGTCTTGTTTGCTTTTAACGGAGTAATGTTCTGATAAATCTGTCTGTTATCTTCTGGCAAACTACAAAGCAAAAAATACAACTGTCTAAATCAAACCCTAAATAAAATGGAATTCTGTATATACCTAACTTTAAATAAGGTTCCAACATAAGATACCTTTATTAATTTAACCTGTACAAAACAAACACCTGTCTATTCTGAACAAAAAGCTGGTCTAAAGTAGGTTCAGTTTAGACAGGTTTTACTGTATTAATTATCAATAATAAGACAAATTATTACATTACCGTAGTTAATGGTGTATAGTGCACATTTATGTATAACATGCACCCTTTTTCATTTTTTTAAATTTATTATTTATTATTTGTTGTTAAATTCCATGTTTATTTATATTATTTGCATATTGTGTTGTGGTTTTTTTGGGTTTTTTTATTTGTCTTCGTCCTGTGTCTTGTGTGCCCCATGTAGCCAGTTTTTCTGGATTGTCCATTCTTAATTGCCCCTTCAGTTTCTCTAATGTTTTTTTTTCAACATCTTTTTTTCTCTAAAGTTTATTTGGAAATATTTTAGAAATATCATGGAGCATAATTTCAATTAAACATATGAAAATTAGACAAGATTTATGAGTCAAGATATTATTTATGTAAAATCATAAGTAATAAAATGAAATTCCCAGGCACTGACAGTTTTGTAAAATATGCAATATGCTTAAGCTATACTTTTATTCCCAAAATTGTTTGTTTTTATATCATCAGATGCACAACCAAAAATAAAAATGCATGCCGTTACCATGAAAGAAATATATTTTATATCCAATGAGTTAGTGATTGTTATTTAATGCCAACTCAGCAATTTTTTTAGCTATATCATGGCGGGAACAAATTAATTTTCAATGAGATGACGATGAGGTCCGCTTTGTACTAGACCAACATGCTTAGTTGTAGCTCACTGAAACAACAGTCCACAAATAGACGTCGACCCACTCGGACACATTATCTTGATTCCGAGCCAACCATTCTTTGCTCGTCCTCCTAAATGTTGTGTGCTTAGCGGAGATTTAGCAACAAATACCAATTTAATAGCCTTTGGTTTGACCTGATCTGGGTTCGAACCCATGATCTACCGCACCTGAGGCAAGCAAGTTAACCATTACACCACCGATGTGGTCTATTTTATATCCAATTCTAATAAAACTATATTAAGTTGGATATAATTTTTGCAATCACAAAAAAAATTAGAAATCTGTTGAATATTTTGTTAGCTATAAACTAACATCTACAACATTCCATATAGGGTCACGTTAAGGAATTTTTGTTTGCAACAGACCAATCAGTGACAAACCTATCAAATTTCTTGGTATCAAAAAGGCCAATCATATGCTGACAGTTGTTGTTTGATTGGTCAATATATTTAACTGTCTTGCATATGATTGGATAATCAAAGATGAATGAACAGCTAACTTACATTACCTCTTACAGGATATTGTTAAATGTGTATTGCCAAAACAAAATATCCATCATTCATTTTAATTAGATTGAAATGTACAGTAATTGGATTTTAATTTACAATTCCGAAATAATTCCTAATTGTTATTAAAACTGAGGTTCCTCATTCTTAGATATAGGTAGCCATAGACAATTTTGGTGATCCTGTATACTCTTTGGTTTGTTGCTCCCAAAGGCTTTTAAATTATTTGTCTTTCCAATCTTTTGATAGTGTACCTGATGAAAGTTGTTCCAGAAACATGTCGTGAGCACTAAATTAGATATCTACTTTTTTATTCAAACACATCAACCAATATGCATGACCGTCGTGATCACATGGTAGTTGCATTTAAAACTACCTATGCAATCAGTGCCTATCACCACTAACATTGTGAGTTCGAATCCTGCTCAGGCGAGGTGTACTTGATACAACATTATTTGATCAAGTTTGACAGTGACTTTCGACAGGTTTGTGGTTTTCTCCTTTCCTGCACCAATAAATCTGATCGCCACAAGAAAACTGAAATATTGTTGAAATAGACACTAAACACCACAACTCTAACCCATCTACCCATGCTATCAGTATGTATCCCTTAACTTAGTGAGTTTGACTCTCACTGATGGTGAAGTATGCTTGATAAAAGTTTATGTGATAAAGTTCATCAGTGTCATGCACAAGGTCAGTAGTTTTCTCATGATAATTCTGGTTCCTCTTACTTTGGTAAATCTTTCTTGTCCTTCTTTTTTGAAGCAACAGGTTGAGGTGGGACAACACGCTGTGACACAGGTCTAGCTAGAGATTCCACAGTGTATTTAATATTTGTGTATTCTCTACCAACACTTAGCTGAAATGGAACAAAAAACAATTATAGCCAAAAAATTAACATGGCTTAGTCATTCATGGAAATAAAACACAAGAGAATTGGTAATATATTTTGGAATATATGTGTTTTTGGAATATTTTAGAACTATAATACCTATAAATTGGCTTATTTTTTTTAAATCGTATAATAAATAATAGCAATTATTATACCTTACATAATTTTTACTATAATAAAATAAGAAGACAAAATGGATATTTTGCAGAAAATTTGCTAACAAGGGAGACAACTCGGTGAACAACCCAAATATATATAATGTAGAGGGAGACAATAGGTTATTGCCCAGTCTATAACAAGGTTGTCATCCATTCTACAACAGGTTGTCTCCTAGTCTATACAACCCCCTAACGACTGGAAGTGTGCTGAAAATCCATTTTTGTCAGTCTGGTTCTGTAATCGTATTTTCTATACAATTAATTATTTTATTCTCTTCTGCAAAACAAAACATTTGAGTTATAAACATTATAAACGAGCAGTTTCGGTATAATAAAACAGTTATTGTCTTCATACGAGGTGAACATCAAGTTGTCTACCTTCTAAAGGTTGTCTTCCCCTCAAGTTGATAACTTTCGCTGTTCACCTCATATGAAGGCAATAATTGCATATCATACATTGAAGAAATCAAAAAGTATCAATTTAAAGTAAGAAAAATATGGTACATGAATTAGCAAATGAATTTGATCTTAACAACAAATCCCTGGGTAAAACAAAAAGGTTAAAACATGATACTACAACACTGTATAATAAAAATACCTCTTCTGCTCGTTTCCTTTGTTTTTCTGTCTCTAAGTAATGTAGAACTGCCATGTAAACAAACTTATACTGCGCCTCTGTTTGGACCATCCCAGATCTCTGTGATCGTACCATTTGTATCGTTTTCTGTATATCAATTTCACATTCTAAACCTGATAAATTGTAAATTGACATTAAATCTGGGCAAGGTGTTTGTGTTACTAGATCTTTAGTTTTATGTATATGTTTTGTAGATTGTTGTTTGTCCTTTTGTCCTTTTCCTTTTGGCCATTCTGTTGTCTATCCTTCTTTGATTTATGGATTCTGATTACTCCTTTGATATCTTCAAACTCTTTTTACTAAATACGATTAAAATGGAGGCAAAAATTATGTTGTCGTTATTTGTATGATAGTATGTGGTCATTCTTCAGTTGAAGCAAGTCTGTATCATTTGTGATCAAAACATTTTTGACAAACTAGCCCGAATGCCATTTTAGAAGATTTTTTTTCTATTTGATTAAGCAAATATTATGGATTTATTTCACTAACCCAAACCAATTTTTACTAGACTGAGACTTATGGCAAGCAGTTCATGGCACAGACTGCTGTGTAGATTTGCTAAAGGTTATACCACATAATGATTTAAAAACATCCGTCTAATGTTGGCATCTTCTTTGAGACTGAAGAATTTGTTCAGTTTTGACAGGTGTTTGGTTTACACAGGTTCAAAATACATAGACATTTAGTAGATGGAACAGAAAAGTCTGTTTGGTTTACTCAGGGTTCAGTAGATGGAACAGAAAAGTCTGTCTGATTTAAGCAGGGTTTTGGTTTACTCAGGGTTCGGGTTTCACTGTATATTGTTTTGATTAAAAATCATATTGACTACATTTCTTTTCACTTTTAATAAGATTTTTTACTGACTCTTTTCTGTTAATTAAACTCATATTGACTCACATTCACTACTTAATTATCATGTAATAAAACACTTAAGAAAATGACCACCATTTTCAAAATACAAAATAATCTGATTGAAAATAGATTTTCACTTACCAAATAACTTGATTTGATTGAGTATGATATCTATCACAATAAAAGTTCCAGTTCTTCCTATTCCAGCACTGAAAAAATAATAATATTCTTTAACTAGTAGCTCATTTTACATTGTGAAACCCCCCTCCCCATGTGGTTATATAACTTATCTGTTTCCTTTGGACCTGCTAAAACTTCTTTCAGCAAAGGTGGTCACTTTAAATTTCAGATCAGGGACCATTATGGTCATGATCGTATGGTAGTTGGATTTAGGTAGCACAACTACCTGTGCAATCGGTGCCTATCACCACTAAAGTCGTGAGTTCGAACCCTATTCATGAAGAGGTGTACTCAATACAACATTATGTGATAAGGTTTGTCAGTGACTTGCAACAGGTCGGAGGTTTAAATAAAGCTGACTGTCACGATATAACTGAAATATTGTTGAAAGTGGCATTAAACACCATAAACCAAACCAACCAAAGGCAGTCACTTTAAACTTCTTATCAACATAAAGAAATAATATAAACTTCTGACAATAAAATTTTGCTTACAAATGATTCAATGATCTCAGAGAAGAAAATATTTAAAAATTCTTTTTACCCGAGTCATATGTTAAAGCTTGTCCTGAAGTAGTAGCCATTTTGGATTTCAGCAGTTTGACTAAATACCAACTCACCTACAATGAACAACAACTGGCCCAGCATCTTTCACAGATTCTTGTTTAGTATTGACTATATTTAAAAAGTTGAGTACACTTCCAGGATCAGAAGGGACACCGTAATCTGGCCATGGTAAAAAGTGGTAGTGATAAATCCTTCTACACGATTCCATTGCCTGTAATCCAAAAATTAAAATTAATCAAACAAATACGATCTGCTCAGCTTTGTTCCTAAAGAAGACATTACTCTTCTGTAAATGTAAAATTAATAAAACAAATACGATCTGCTCAGCTTTGTTCCTAAAGAAGACATTACTCTTCTGTAAATGTAAAATTAATAAAACAAATACGATCTGCTCAACTTTATTCCTAAAGAAGACATTACTCTTCCATAAATGGAGTTTTTCCATGTGAGATGACCTACATTATTATAGGAGAGCTGCATGTAATTCTCCTTTCTACAGGATTCCATTGTCCAATGAAACAATTTTCATAAAATGCATCATGTGATTTTTTTTAGAGTGCAACTCACATTTCAATTTCTCTCTTTGTTTCTTCCTTTTAATTATCAGACAGCTATTGAATCAAAGTTAAATGATTTGACTATGCTTTATAACTATCTTTAAATTTTTACGAGTTCTTTGGGAACAGATTAATATAAGCCTTACGTTTGTTTCTGGGTCCTATGTTTTATTGTATATTGTGTTATTCGTGTGATATTCATGCATATTTAATAATGAAATATGTCTAAGTTAAAGATATGCTGAAATTATGTATATGTCCTATCAGAGATTAACTAAGTTATTATCTGCTTTCCTTAGCATCATCCCAGTCAAGTTTTGATTTGATTGATTTGATTGTGTTTAGCACCACTTTCAGTAATATTTCAGCTATATCATGGCGACCAGTTTTAGTGGTGGAAGAAGCCGGAGTACCCTGAGAGAACCAATGTAATTCTATTTGAAATAACAAACTACATAATACATCGATTTGTATGTTAAAATTGCATTTTATTATTGTCAACCACAACGGTGGGAGATTGGATAGCGTGCGGTAGATCTTGGGTTCGAGCCCCAATTGGGTCAAACCAAAGACTATAAAATTTGTATTTGTTGCTTCTCTGCTAAGCATGGAGCATTAAGGAGAAAGAGCAAAGACTGGTTGGCTCGAAATCAGGATAATGTGTCTGAATGGGGCGACATGTCTATCTGCGGAATGTTGTTTCAGTGAGCTACCACTATAAAACTAAGCATGTTGGTCTAGTACAAAGCGGACCTCATCATCATCTCATTGAAAATTAACTTGTTTTCGCCATGATATAGCTGAAAAATTGTTGAGTTGGTGTTACACAACATTATTTATATTATTATTCTAGCTTTAGAAATATTAAAAAGTTAATAAAACAAGAGTTTGAAGAAACCAAAGGGGTAATCAGAATCTGAAAATCGAAGAACAGACAACACAATGGCCAAAAGAAAAATGACAAAAGGACAAACTACGATCTACAAAATATACACATAAAACTAAAGATTGAGTAACACGAACCCCTAAAACTATGAATAAATCTTTGGTTATGTGACCTAAAAATCAAATTACAGAGATGAAGAGTTTCACTCTATTCATTTTATCCTACCTTTCCATCTTTATCGTCATGATACAGTTCAAATTCACGAAATATAAAGTCATTTTCAGCTTTCTGTGATAAATATTTTAGAGTTATTTTGCCATCATATACATCCCATGACTGTGTATGGCTACCATCTGGACTTTCTGGGCCTGGCCAATATCTAACTGCCTTCACCTAGCAAAGTAGAAAAAAATGTGTTAAGTTACCATCTGGACTATCTGGGCCTGGTCAATATCTAACTGCCTTCACCAGACAAAGTAGAAAAAAATGTGCTAAGCTACCATCTGGACTATCTGGGCCTGGCCAATATCTAACTGCCTTCACCTAGCAATGTAGAAAAAAATGTGCTAAGTTACTCTCTGGACTATCTGGGCCTGGCCAATATCTAACTGCCTTCACCAGACAAAGTAGAAAAAAATGTGCTAAGTTACCCTCTGGACTATCTGGGCCTGGCCAATATCTAACTGTCTTCACCTAGCAAAGTAGAAAAAAATGTGCTAAGTTACCATCTGGACTATCTGGGCCTGGCCAATATCTAACTGCCTTCACCTGACAAAGTAGAAAACTAGAGGCTCAGCACTGAGCTGAGCCTGTGTCACTCACTTTTCATTGTGCTTTGAGGAAACTTAATACAGAACCTTCCATAGGTGCTTCTCACCAAATATCGGTTCATTTTGGCAAAGCAGTTTCAGAGAAGAAGATTTTTAGAAATCGACCAATCTAAAACAAGAATTGTCTGTGGCAGCAATGTTTGTTAATGGATCAAAACGAAATGAGCAATCTCTATGGAGGACCTTCAAATTTCAAAGTTGATCTGTAACGTATGATTATACACTCTCATACCAAAAATCAAGTCAATATCTCAAATCATAGTGAAATAAAGTGGTGACAACTAAATATTTGGCCAATTTTCATAGTCAAACGGCTGTAAGTTGGCCAAAAATCATTCAACCAGAACAAATTTCAAAGTTGATCTGTAACTTATGATTATACACTCTCATATTAAAAATCAAGTCAATATCTCAAATCATAGTGAAATAAAGTGGTGACAACTGTTTTATTTCGGAATTACAAATGACGGACATGGGTAACTCTATATGTCCCTGCCACTTAGTGGTGGGGACATAAAAATACTTATCAAAATTGTGGGTTTTCCCCAGTATCTAGAGGCTCTCAACAGTCTGTATCCCTCATATGGTTGGGCAGAGTAAAGGAAGCACAGTATTTTCTATCATAGCACATATTAAATTTTTATTTAACACAAGACTTGAACTCTAAACAACCCTGATAAATGTATTAAATTTGAAACATTATATCTAAAATAAAGTGTAATGAGGCTTTATGCCACATACAGATCCCTCCAAGTGTATCAACGATCAAACACTCAGGTCGGACAGAGAGTTTTGTCGGACTTCACACCGACAAATGTCCGACCAAATTGTGCGACAAATGTCCGACCAAATACTCCCAGGTCAGAGTGAGAGTCTCCACTCTCAGATAGTTAAACTGTAAACAGGAAACGTCCCCAAATTTTGCTAACCAATAAATTTGTGCATAAAGAAACATGCGTATCATAGTAAAGCTGAAGTAAATGAGTGATATACAGTGGTACGGAAAGTATTGATATGTTAACGGCTGTCACGGGCGATATATACAATAATATCCATGAATAAAATGTATTAACATGCAGTACCCATGTTTTAAGTGCACTAAAAGTGAATATTAATATGTCCCTATGTACTCGCGACAATCGATGCCAAGGCCCTTTCACTTGCTGCAGACAGTTGCCGGTTTACGATATCGGGTGCATTTGCTCTTTTACGTGTTTGCCAAATGTAGGGCGAACGAACCCGGGTAAATAATTCTAATTTATACATTTATTTCTTTAAAGGCAAATTTGTATCTTGTTGAAAAAAATCACAGGGTGGATCGATTTACAATATAAAATTATTATCACAAAATATCTAAATATAGCTATAGCTTTCCATCAAACACGAGCATGCGCAAGTGATTGTAGTTAAAAATGGCGGTTGCAATACATCTCACAGTGAACATGTAGAACAAGCTTTTTATACTAAATATACTGGAAAATAATTTATATCAATTTCGTTACTTAATCGATATTTTATTGCAATAATTTATATGAGGCTATGGGTGTTTAAACGTCACTTTTCAACAATATTTCAGTTATATATTGACCTTTGAGCTACCTTTCCTGGCGCGAATATGGTGCAAGGTAGAAATACAATAGGGTATTTACGTAACCGGACATTCTACATACCGGAAAGAAAGTACGCTTACAAATATGCATCGATCACAAAATGTTTGACATGTTCACCTCGAGAAATGTAAAAAAAATCTTTAAATATCCACTCTCACGTCAGATTTAGAGAGTGTTGACTCTCAAATTAAATTTACTTCAATGATTGCAAATGTACCTACAAACAAATAGTAATATAAAACAACAACATTAAATAGAATTAATTATAATTGTTCTCCCACTGGCACCTGGAAATTTGTGTCGACAAGATGTTCCTTCCATTATTGACACCTGTAACCTGAGCTAATTAATTCATATCAAGCTGGCTGTAATACCTAGTCCAATACACATATTGCCGTCACAGATGAACAGGTATAGGGACTTGAAATATTTGTAAATGAAATATTGTGTAACTTTAGCCGGTGATTTTTGCATCCGTTATTTCACCTTTATATGGATATCACTCTGAAAGAATTATTTCTTATTCATTCATGTACACAGCCGTACCGGCCTCATTGACTGTTTTAAGTGACAACAGATTTTTTTTTTTTAAATCGTCAGTGATTTCTCCAAACAAACAAAGTCAAAATGCAAACTTAAGTCGAGTTTTTACTCAAATTTATTTTGGTTTGTTAAGAAAACTTTTTTCGAGAAATCCAAGCCAGGGCTGGACTCGGCGTATATAATTTTAAAGTTTAGATTTGGGAAAAGTTACGATATTTCTAGCATTCCGATTGTAATCGTAAAATTTAAATGTACTAGAAAAATCTATTAAAATTAAACAGATTAAAGAAACACAAACGGTGTAACTCGAAATTATTGTGCAATTCTTTGATTATGAGGTGCTCTTATGTATCGAATGACTGTTGTGCCCGAGCGTGACAAATATTGACCTTGGAGCTACCTTTCCTGGCGCGAATATGGTGCAAGGTAAAAATACACTAGGGTATTTACGTACCCGCACATTCTACACACCGGAAAGAAAGTACGCTTACAAATACGCATCGATCAAAAAATGTTTGACATATTCACCTCGAGAAATGTAAAAAAAAAAATCTTTTAATATCCACTCTCACGTCCGACCAAAATGTCCGACCAAATAGTCGGACTTAGAGAGTGTTGACTCTCAAATTTGTCGGACATTTGTCGGACATTTTGGGAGGAATATGTCGGACCTGAGAGTTTGATCGTTGATACACTTGGAGTGTACTGTACAGTTGTATTGTTATTGCCACGATGTATTTATTGGGTATAGTAATGGCACCTAGTTTCTCTAATTTAAGCTGGTAAGAAAGAGAACAATATACCGTATTTTTCGTTAAATAAGATGCTATTTTTTTTCCAGAAGAAAACAAGGGGCATCTTATTTAAGGGTGCGACTTATGTGTGACCAAACATCATATAAAAATAATTAATACATATATTATGCACACTTAAAAAAAGAAATCCAATATTTTGTTCCTACCTTTCCACGTTCTATTTCTTTTGTTGTCATGACAATAGTACGACAGTTTTCCTGCCACACCATCCTCCAGAAATCTACAACAGTATTTGGTAAACAGCCTTGGGTAGCTACATAACTTTTCTTTAGGTCTAAATTATCATCTTCAGTCTGAAAGGTCAAACTAATTTTTATAAGGTCATAACATACTTTAAATAAACAGATACACTTCTTATGCATATAAAGCTACATAGGTGGTTTAATGGTTAGCATGCTCGCGTTGTGTGCAGTAGATCGTGTGCTCGACCCCTAATCAGGTTAAACCAAAGACTATAAAATTGGTATTTGTTACTTCTCCACTAAGCATGCAGCAATAAGGAGAAAGAGCAAAGGCTTGGAATCAGATTAATGGGTCTGAGTGGGGAGACATGTCTATCCGCAGATCGTTGTTTCAGTGAGCTAGCACAAAAAAAATCCAACTAAGCGTGTTGGTCTAATACAAAGAGGACCTCATCATCTTATTGAAAATTAACTTGTTCTCGCCATGATATAGCTGAAAAATTTATCTTTTTACATTACAACATTCACTCACTCACACTTATGTATACAATTTAATTCTAAAAAAAATTTTTTAAACTGGTAAAATTTTACTGTGCTTAAATCAAGGAATTTAAAATGGACAAAATTTCTTAGACATTATCGAAACCTGGATATAAAATGGAAATAATATTTTTTTCTGCATTGTTTATTTGGATATAAAAATTCTCCATCATTTTCTGTCCAATATTGTTTCAAATCTTGGTTATTCTAATTTTTTAGATCATAATGGATATTCAGTACAAACATTCCTTTGACCATGGAAAAAAAAAATCTCTTTTAACATTATAACAAAGAGGATTGTCTCAGCAATGATATAATATGTGTTTGTACCCTCAAATTATTTACTTGTGGATCTCCATCATATACCCATCCTATAGACATACAACGTAGCTACTCACCGTGATTAAGTTAGCATTGATATAATCAGATCCTATGACTTGTGGATCTCCATCACGTAACACTATACGAGTATAGACATACCATGTAACTACTCACCGTGATTAAGTTAGCATTGATATAATCAGACCCTATGACTTGTGGATCTCCATCACGTAACACTATACGAGTATAGACATACCATGTAACTACTCACCGTGATTAAGTTAGCATTGATATAATCAGACCCTATGACTTGTGGATCTCCATCACGTAACACTATACGAGTATAGACATACCATGTAACTACTCACCGTGATTAAGTTAGCATTGATATAATCAGACCCTATGACTTGTGGATCTCCATCACGTAACACTATACGAGTATAGACATACCATGTAACTACTCACCGTGATTAAGTTAGCATTGATATAATCAGACCCTATGACTTGTGGATCTCCATCACGTAACACTATACGAGTATAGACATACCATGTAACTACTCACCGTGATTAAGTTAGCATTGATATAATCAGACCCTATGACTTGTGGATCTCCATCACGTAACACTATACGAGTATAGACATACCATGTAACTACTCACCGTGATTAAGTTAGCATTGATATAATCAGACCCTATGACTTGTGGATCTCCATCACGTAACACTATACGAGTATAGACATACCATGTAACTACTCACCGTGATTAAGTTAGCATTGATATAATCAGACCCTATGACTTGTGGATCTCCATCACGTAACACTATACGAGTGTGGTCAACTGTAATGAAAATTATGATCATATTTACATCAGGGTATAGTAATGATCCTCTTGTCGGCCCCATTCCCAAAAGCCGAAAAATTTCCAATGAAGACTAGCGATATTGGAATAAACTCAGATTGTTTTAGTAATTGATTGTAAAACTTACATATTTCTGTTGATAATTATTATGTATGCCATACTCCACAATATTATATTGTAAATGTTATAATTGTATAATGCTGTGTAATGTAAAATATATTTGTATAGTTATAATCCTATATGTAGTATTTGCTTACGGAATAACGAATTATTAGTGTCTGTGTATGGTATGATTCTCTCATGTTAAGTCCGATCCAATGCAAGGTTTTATCAGACAGGAATTGAAAGTTTGATATCATCTTTTGGTGTAATGAAAGTAAAGTATAATAACATTAAATTATTAAATAGAAAACCGTTGTCACTTGTTGCAAACTACGGCAGAAATATTTTGTGACATCATTAATGTCAACAAATAGGATAGGAAAATGGCCTAAGTAAGAAATAGTGTCTTATTTTATGTAATAACGTTTCACTGATACATCATTAAGATTATCATTTAAAAATCTGAATTCCTGTCTTTTCTGAATGCTGAAAAACATGCATCGTGAGAAACAGTCTATGGGTCAATACTTTTAAGAGTAAATATCCTGAGAAATGACAGTGAAGATTTACTTCATGTAAACTCATGACACAAAAATTCCCAAATGATGTGTTGGGGGCCCATTTGAAATGGATAAAATCATCCCCATTCATAAACATGGGTTACTCCCTTGGCGCTCAGACTCTGTTCTTGCTATTACTTACATGGCAAGATATTTTTGTATCTATTTCTGGGTTTATTTTCTATTCTTTGACCTTCTTTTCGACTGTAGAGATGACGAACTTCCATCTGTTGCAATTGCTGAAAATACAAATGTTTAATTTCAATTGATTAATTACATTAATATTATCAATACACATTGTGTCAAGAATAGTGAGTGAGTGAGTGATTGTTGTTTAATGCTAATTCAGCAATTTTTCAGCTATATCATGGTGAGAACAATTTAATTTTCAATGAGATGATGATGATGTCTACTTTGTTCTAGACCAACATGCTTGGTTGGATTTTAATAGTGCTAGCTCACTGAAACATTATTCTGATTCAGAGCCAACCAGTCTTTGGTTTGACCCAACCTGGGCCCGAATCCACGATCTACCGCACTTGAGGCGAGCATGCTAACCATTATGCCACCAATGCGGTTGTGTCAAGAGGAGATGGAATGAGATCATACTCATCAACCTGCTAAACCTTGCCATATTTTGGCTTGAAAGTTTTATTTTTGGAAAAACTGTCGACCCTATGGGATAAAACTAGAGTTAGTGTTATGGATGTTTAACGCAACTTTCAAAAATATTTCAGTTATATCTTGGAGAAAACAAGCGACCTGTAACCTAGTAACAGATGGTTTATGGTGCTTAACACCACTTTAAACAAGGACTTGGGAGCATATCCATTTATTTTGTATTGTTATTTAGGATCAATCAATAAATCATTGTTTTTCTTTCTTAAAATATTATTTTTCAGACATAGGTTAGCTGTGCAAGCTGATATAGTTGTCAGGAAATGAGATAAATTAGCATAATATTTCATGTTACACAGAATGTGTGATGACATCTACTTTTGCCTTAACAACAAGCTAGATATTATATCTTATCCTGCAATTGTGTGATTTTGATTACTAATAATGGGTGTCAAATAAACTTCAGTGTTATTTAGTCATGGGCCTAATAAAGCATTTCTGGTACCTGATTCATGTAGAGCGACAGAAAGAAACGGTAACAGTATAAGAGCTGAAGTCACAGATGACTCCTTCGAAAACGATTAGAATGACGCTTGTTTCAGCTATTTTCAGACAATTTGGTAGTTGTTTTTGGACTTTTTATTATCGCAGGATAAACACAATATATGTATATTGTCGCTAATTATATAATTAATTTGCACTTGCTGCAGTTTTTTAAGCTCGAACAAATAAATTTTATAATTTCTGACATGTACGAATACTGTATATATATATATATATATACCTCAAATTCATCCCAGAATCCACCTTTACTGCCCTGTCTTTTGTCTTTCTCTGTCTCAAGTTGATTAACACGCGCCCCTAATCCTGATGCTGATATTCTTGTAGCATTAAAAGGCTGAAAATACAAGAAATATTGCATTCCCAAGTGTTTAACATATACAAAATTTTGTTCTAGCATTATTATGACAACCTTTTAGAATAAAAAATCAATGAGGACTGAATCAACATGTCAAAAGATAGATCATGTCACATTACAATACAGAAGTAAAGGTTATTTTTGAAACAAAAACAAATGTTTCTCCCTTTCATTCTTCATCTTTTGAGAAATATACCTCATAATCCCATATAAAATGTAAGAGGAAGTTTTTTGCGCATAAACTTTTTGAAGAATTATTTCAAATCAAAAAGGGCAATAACTTTGAAAAGGTTAAATCGAACTGTTAAAATGATATATATGTACCAACCTTCATATGGTAATAGGCAAACATGTTACACATACAAACTTTTATGACAGACACAGAATGAAAACAACATGTCTCCCCCTTCAACAAAATGTTATCAAACTGCTAATTAAAAACTTACTGTTTTCAGATGGACTACAGTACCAGACCGTTCCACCATTGGATTTTTACGATAGTGTTCTATCAAATCTGACAAACTTCTAAACTTTTCACCACCGCCAACATCATAATTTTCTTCCTGAAAAAAATATAATTTGTAGCTAAAAATTCTATAATTCTAAAAAACAGTATTTTATTTAGTATATTTAGTTACAAATGTGAGTAATGGAGGATCAACTTCATTTGTTGAACTTAGGATTAAGCTAATCATATGATTAGCCCTAATTACATTTTTAATTCCTAATCACATTATTATTTAATGCAATGATTACATATGATTAGTTAATACATTGATTAAAAACAGTTCAGCAACAGAATTTAATCATTGCATGAGCTAAGTATGTGATTAGGAATTAAAAATGTAATTAGGGCTAATCATATGATTAGTTTAATCCCAAGTTCAACAACTGACCCCTGAATTTCCTCTTCTTGAATTTCGTATTGACAAACAAATGTTTTAGAGGGCCATCCTACTAAAGATCCATTCCATCCAATGTGTCATTTTGGAAAAGTTTTTTGAAATTTCAGCCAATCAGAAATCTTACTTGACCCTATCCATGTAATTTTTTAATTTCAGCCAATCAGAAAGCTTACTTGACCCTAACTATGTAATTTTTTTAATTTCAGCCAATCAGAAAGCTTACTTGACCCTATCCATGTAATTTTTTAAACTTCAGCCAATCAGAAAGCTTACTTGACCCTATCCATGTAACTTTAGAAATTTCAGCCAATCAGAAAGCTTACTTGACCCTATCCATGTAACATTTCTACCAAGTTTGGTTATAATCGGGTAACTGGTTTGTGAGACATAGACTGAAATGTTAAAAGCCAACAAATACAGGGGACGAGGATGGATGCAAAGTGATTACAATACACCTCAGATGGACATTTGGTCCAGGTGAGCTAACAAAGGTTTGTTCTTTTAAATAGCTTTGATTCCACTTACTTGCAAAGTCTAAGAAAACAGAATGATATTTGATACCAAAGTCAAAGAATGACCCTGGGTTGGAATCTGATATAATAAATAACCCTTTACAGAATTACACAATACTAAAATTAAAAATCTGTATTCCTTTATTGTAGTGTCTATACCAAGCCAGGAGAGTGAGCAGTTATGTACATGCGTGTTACTGGGGGATCAATTTTGCCTGTTTTTACAATTTTGCAATTGGATTCTGGAACTGTTCTGAGCGTGTGGTATTGTTTTTATAAATTTATTATCCCCTTCTTTATTGCTGGCCTTTCAATAAGGGAATGTGCCAGGTACTTTTACCCACCTAACATGGTCTCTAACACCTCCTGATTATAAAGAGTGTTGTATAAGATATTGATGAAAATTGTTCAAATTTTAATAAAAAAAGTACCGCCTATGAATAGAGAAGTACTGGTACAGTTGAAAAATATTGACAGCCCTTTTATTCATTAAATATATAAAATACAGGCACACATGAAGGGCTTAGTCTGGTCCCCAGTCCTACTTACTGCTTCATGGAAACAGATCATGACATGTGTAGCTTTGTCATCACATCTGACTGACAAGACATAATCCCCTGGCTTACTCTGACTTTCTCTCACAAGATAACTGCCATTCTTTCCTTTCTCTATTAGCACCTTCTCTGCCTCTTTTCCTGATAAATGACCATGAAACCATCTGAAAATACAATACAGACATATCCAATAAATCAATAAATGACCATGAAACCATCTGAAAATACAATGAAAACATATCCTATAAATCTCTAATAAAAACATAGATATCAAATTTAGTGTACATGACACATTTCTGGAATAACCTTCAACAAGTACAGTCAAACCTGCTTTAGTGACCACCTGTATTAAGTTACAGTCAAACCTGCTTTAGTGACCACCTGTATTAAGTTACAGTTAAACCTGCTTTAGTGACCACCTGTATTAAGTTACAGTCAAGCCTGCTTTAGTGACCACCTGTATTAAGTTACAGTCAAGCCTGCTTTAGTGACCACCTGTATTAAGTTACAGTCAAGCCTGCTTTAGTGACCACCTGTATTAAGTTACAGTCAAATCTGCTTTAGTGACCACCTGTATTAAGTTACAGTCAAATCTGCTTTAGTGACCACCTGTATTAAGTTACAGTCAAACCTGCTTTAGTGACCACCTGTATTAAGTTACAGTCAAACCTGCTTTAGTGACCACCTGTATTAAGTTGCAGTCAAGCCTGCTTTAGTGACCACCTGTATTAAGTTACAGTCAAGCCTGCTTTAGTGACCACCTGTATTAAGTTACAGTCAAGCCTGCTTTAGTGACCACCTGTATTAAGTTACAGTCAAATCTGCTTTAGTGACCACCTGTATTAAGTTACAGTCAAACCTGCTTTAGTGACCACCTGTATTAAGTTGCAGTCAAGCCTGCTTTAGTGACCACCTGTATTAAGTTACAGTCAAGCCTGCTTTAGTGACCACCTGTATTAAGTTACAGTCAAGCCTGCTTTAGTGACCACCTGTATTAAGTTACAGTCAAACCTGCTTTAGTGACCACCTGTATTAAGTTACAGTCAAATCTGCTTTAGTGACCACCTGTATTAAGTTACAGTCAAACCTGCTTTAGTGACCACCTGTATTAAGTTGCAGTCAAGCCTGCTTTAGTGACCACCTGTATTAAGTTACAGTCAAGCCTGCTTTAGTGACCACCTGTATTAAGTTACAGTCAAGCCTGCTTTAGTGACCACCTGTATTAAGTTACAGTCAAATCTGCTTTAGTGACCACCTGTATTAAGTTGCAGTCAAGCCTGCTTTAGTGACCACCTGTATTAAGTTACAGTCAAACCTGCTTTAATGACCACCTGTATTAAGTTGCAGTCAAGCCTGCTTTAGTGACCACCTGTATTAAGTTACAGTCAAGCCTGCTTTAGTGACCACCTGTATTAAGTTACAGTCAAGCCTGCTTTAGTGACCACCTGTATTAAGTTACAGTCAAATCTGCTTTAGTGACCACCTGTATTAAGTTAGTCAAACCTGCTTTAGTGACCACCTGTATTAAGTTGCAGTCAAGCCTGCTTTAGTGACCACCTGTATTAAGTTACAGTCAAGCCTGCTTTAGTGACCACCTGTATTAAGTTACAGTCAAATCTGCTTTAGTGACCACCTGTATTAAGTTAGTAAAACCTGCTTTAGTGACCACCTGTATTAAGTTAGTAAAACCTGCTTTAGTGACCACCTGTATTAAGTTAGTCAAGCTTGCTTTAGTGACCACCTGTATTAAGTTACAGTCAAGCCTGCTTTAGTGACCACCTGTATTAAGTTACAGTCAAATCTGCTTTAGTGACCACCTGTATTAAGTTACAGTCAAATCTGCTTTAGTGACCACCTGTATTAAGTTACAGTCAAATCTGCTTTAGTGACCACCTGTATTAAGTTACAGTCAAGCCTGCTTTAGTGACCACCTGTATTAAGTTACAGTCAAACCTGCTTTAGTGACCACCTGTATTAAGTTACAGTCAAACCTGCTTTAGTGACCACCTGTATTAAGTTGCAGTCAAGCCTGCTTTAGTGACCACCTGTATTAAGTTACAGTCAAGCCTGCTTTAGTGACCACCTGTATTAAGTTACAGTCAAGCCTGCTTTAGTGACCACCTGTATTAAGTTACAGTTAAATCTGCTTTAGTGACCACCTGTATTAAGTTACAGTCAAACCTGCTTTAGTGACCACCTGTATTAAGTTGCAGTCAAGCCTGCTTTAGTGACCACCTGTATTAAGTTACAGTCAAGCCTGCTTTAGTGACCACCTGTATTAAGTTACAGTCAAGCCTGCTTTAGTGACCACCTGTATTAAGTTACAGTCAAACCTGCTTTAGTGACCACCTGTATTACGTTACAGTCAAATCTGCTTTAGTGACCACCTGTATTAAGTTACAGTCAAACCTGCTTTAGTGACCACCTGTATTAAGTTGCAGTCAAGCCTGCTTTAGTGACCACCTGTATTAAGTTACAGTCAAGCCTGCTTTAGTGACCACCTGTATTAAGTTACAGTCAAGCCTGCTTTAGTGACCACCTGTATTAAGTTACAGTCAAATCTGCTTTAGTGACCACCTGTATTAAGTTACAGTCAAGCCTGCTTTAGTGACCACCTGTATTAAGTTACAGTCAAATCTGCTTTAGTGACCACCTGTATTAAGTTAGTCAAGCTTGCTTTAGTGACCACCTGTATTAAGTTAGTCAAACCTGCTTTAGTGACCACCTGTATTAAGTTGCAGTCAAGCCTGCTTTAGTGACCACCTGTATTAAGTTACAGTCAAGCCTGATTTAGTGACCACCTGTATTAAGTTGCAGTCAAGCCTGCTTTAGTGACCACCTGTATTAAGTTACAGTCAAGCCTGATTTAGTGACCACCTGTATTAAGTTACAGTCAAACCTGCTTTAGTGACCACCTGTATTAAGTTACAGTCAATCCTGCTTTAGTGACCACCTGTATTAAGTTACAGTCAAACCTACTTTAGTGACCACCTGTATTAAGCTACAGTCAAACCTACTTTAGTGACCACCTGTATTAAGCTACAGTCAAACCTGCTTTAGTGACCACCTGTATTAGGTTAGTCAAATCTGCTTCAGTGACCACCTGTATTAAGCAATAATTTGTATTATGCGACCTGAATTTTAATTTCCCTTCACAGTGCATTTCATATTACTTAAACCTGTATTTAGCGACCACCTGTCTTATGTGACCATATTTCAATGTTCCCTTGGAAGGTCACATAAGACAGGTTTGACTGTATACTCAAAATCGAAAGATTGGAAAGCCAAATAATTTAAAGTTTTGAGAGCAACAGAACCAAAGGGCCTAAACAGGATAGCCAAAAGTGGCTACAGTCACCTCTACCAGAGGGAGGGGAACCTAAGTAAAAGTAGACACTCACTTGATTATTTATGCACTGTTTAGTTTCAAGCATATTCTTAGTTTTTGAGAAAATGCTTTTTCCCCCCATATTCCCATAACTAAACAATGCCCTGTTGTGTCAGTGAATTTGGAATTCTGATTAACACAAAAAATTAATACTTTGAAGGAAATATCTAATGTACCATTTTCTAGTACCTAAGAAAAAAAGGTAAGGAGATCTAATTTTAATTAGATTGGTAAATAAGGGTAATAACAAAATTACCGAAACTCCGAACAATCTTACAAAGGGAAAGTCAAAACTCATAATTATATACTATATACGTTGTGTCAATGAAACAAAATGTTGGGTGACAGATCAGAGAACATCAATTTCCTTCCTGGCTAAAACAAATAATGACTAAATATATTAATAGCATACCTTTCTGTCGTGGGATCTTCAGAGTTTAATGGATATTTTAATTCTATGACAACTCCATTCTTCTCTTTCAACTGTCCTTGATTCTCCATATAATATTGCACAAGTTCAGCAAGGGTAGCAAACTTTTCCCCGCCATATAAATCATAATACTCTCCATTGTTCTGGATCTTAATGTGTGTTACCTCGGTATTCCTCCTGAAAAGTTTTAATAATTTAATTATTTTATTGGCAGAACACTTTTGACATAATAATTTGTGGCATTAAAATCTTATATGATTAACACATATGTACATCTGATAAAATACAAAATTGATTTTTGGTTTAGGTTGGTTTATGGTGTTTAATGTCACATTCAACAAAATTGAAGTAAAGATTTATGGTAATGTTTTGTAAGGTAGATATGTGTAATTATGTATCAAAATTTTGTAGTTACAAACATTATATTAATAACATATAGTTGAGAGGGTAATAGATCAGATTGTTACTCTGAGAAAAACATTGTCAACCAAGGCAAAGCCGAGGTTGACAATGTCTTTTTCGAAAGGTAACAATCTGACCTATCACCCTCTCAACTATATGTTATTTAATTTATCATACTAAATGTTTTCACTTTCTCGTTTGCAATGATGTTTTTTTTTCATTTTAATGTTTCATTTTATATTAAGTTTTCATTTTTACAGATGTTCAGTAATTTTGCTAGAACCTAAATGAGAGGGTGACAGTAAAAAAAATGTTATCCTCTGAGCCATGTGTCAGAGCAGAATGTTACCCTCTGAGCCATGTGTCAGAGCAGATTATTATACTTCAGTATCTTTTTTCAATAGAAAATCAAGTGTAATATTTTAACTAATAAATCCTAAAAAACTTGTTTTCTTTATTTCACCGGTCATCAATTTTTTTACTGATGACCGGGGAATAGTGATCTAGATTGCCAAAGCACTAACGATATCGATAAAATGACCATGATCTAAAACGTGTACGTGACGTAAGTATGTATAAAAATGGCCACTGCCGGTGTGCCCAGTGGAACCATTCTGGCTGTTCATTTACAGAAATGTTTCCATTTATCAAACGAAATAAGAGTTTCAGTATAATAAAACAATTAATGCCTGCATTTAGCCCTCAAGGAAAACAACATCCCAAGGGTGAACAATTATGATGTTCACCTTAAGTGCAGGCATTAATTGTATAATGTTACCCTTATTTTATCCAATAAAATTACAGTTTACATACATGAAGTATAATAACGAGAGGCTCTCAAGAGCCTGTATCGTTCACCTGGTAATAAAAAAAAACAATTGGTCCTATGTAAAAACTATGTCCTGCAGTGGTAGCCATCTTGGAATTACGATCAACATAAAAAACACAAAGTTTGTAAAGGACCTTCCAATGATTGATGCACAGTTTAGGTTCAATCAGTGCAATAGCTTCAGAGAAGAATATATTTCTGTATTTTCCCCATATGGTTCTGTGTTAATACTATGACCTGTGGTGGCAGCCATCTTGGATTTTCGATCGGCATAAAAAACAGAGGACCTTCCAATGATCATTCCTGGGCAGTTTGGTTTCAACTGTCCAAGTGGTTTCAGAGAAGAAGCATTTTGAAACATTTTTCCCATAGGGTCCAATGTTAAACTAAGTCCTGCCGTAGCCGCCATTTTGAATTTCATATCAGAACAAAAAACGTAAAGTTTGTAGAGGACCATCTAATGAACATTCATGTACAGTTTGGCTTTAATCATATTTGTAGTTTCTGAGAAGAAGGCATTTGAATATTTTCCCATAGGGTTCAATGTTAATCTATGTCCTGCGGTGGCGGCCATCTTGGATTTCCGATCGGCATAAAAAACAGAAACTTTGTAGAGGACCTTCCAATGATCATTCCTGGGCAGTTTGGTTTCAACTGTCCAAGTGGTTTCAGAGAAGAAGCATTTTGAAACATTTTTCCCATAGGGTCCAATGTTAAACTAAGTCCTGCCATAGCCGCCATTTTGAATTTCATATCGGAACAAAAAACCTTAAGATTGTAGAGGACCATCCAATGAACATTCATGTACAGTTTGGCTTTAATCATATTTGTAGTTTCTGAGAAGAAGGCATTTGAACATTTTCTCATAGGGTTCAATGTTAATCTATGTCCTGCGGTGGTGGCCATCTTGGATTTCCGATCGGCATAAAAAACAGAAAATGTGTAGAGGACCTTCCAATGATCATTCCTGGGCAGTTTGGTTTCAACTGTCCAAGTGGTTTCAGAGAAGAAGCATTTTGAAACATTTTTCCCATAGGGTCCAATGTTAAACTAAGTCCTGCCGTAGCCGCCATTTTGAATTTCATATCAGAACAAAAAACGTAAAGTTTGTAGAGGACCATCTAATGAACATTCATGTACAGTTTGGCTTTAATCATATTTGTAGTTTCTGAGAAGAAGGCATTTGAATATTTTCCCATAGGGTTCAATGTTAATCTATGTCCTGCGGTGGTGGCCATCTTGGATTTCCGATCGGCATAAAAAACAGAAACTTTGTAGAGGACCTTCCAATGATCATTCCTGGGCAGTTTGGTTTCAACTGTCCAAGTGGTTTCAGAGAAGAAGCATTTTGAAACATTTTTCCCATACGGTCCAATGTTAAACTAAGTCCTGCCGTAGCCGCCATTTTGAATTTCATATCGGAACAAAAAACCTTAAGATTGTAGAGGACCATCCAATGAACATTCATGTACAGTTTGGCTTTAATCATATTTGTAGTTTCTGAGAAGAAGGCATTTGAACATTTTCCCATAGGGTCCAATGTTAATCTATGTCCTGCGGTGGCGGCCATCTTGAATTTTCGATCGGCATAAAAAAACAGAAACTTTGTAGAGGACCTTCCAATGATCATTTCTGGGCAGTTTGGTTTCAATTATCCAAATGGTTTCAGAGAAGAAGCGTTTTGAAACATTTTTCCCATAGGGTCCAATGTTAAACTAAGTCCTGCCGTAGCCGCCATTTTGAATTTCTTATCGGAACAAAAAACGTAAAGTTTGTAGAGGACCATCCAATGAACATTCATGTACAGTTTGGCTTTAATAATATTTGTAGTTTCTGAGAAGAAGGCATTTGAACATTTTCCCATAGGGTCCAATGTTAATCTATGTATTGCGGTGGCGGCCATCTTGGATTTCCGATCGGCATAAAAAACATAAAATTTGTAGAGGACCTTCCAATGATCATTCCTGGGCAGTTTGGTTTCAACTGTCCAAGTGGTTTCAGAGAAGAAGCGTTTTGAAACATTTTCCCCATAGGGTCCAATGTTAAACTAAGTCCTGCCGTAGCCGCCATTTTGAATTTCATATCGGAACAAAAAACGTAAAGTTTGTAGAGGACCATCCAATGAACATTCATGTACAGTTTGGCTTTAATCATATTTGTAGTTTCTGAGAAGAAGGCATTTGAACATTTTCCCATAGGGTCCAATGTTAATATATATCCTGCGGTGGTGGCCATCTTGGATTTCCGATCGGCATAAAAAACACACATCTTGTAGAGGACCTTCCAATGATCATTCCTGGGCAGTTTGGTTTCAATTATCCAAGTGGTTTCAGAGAAGAAGCGTTTTGAAACATTTTTCCCATAGGGTCCAATGTTAAACTAAGTCCTGCCGTAGCCGCCATTTTGAATTTCTTATCGGAACAAAAAACGTAAAGTTTGTAGAGGACCATCCAATGAACATTCATGTACAGTTTGGCTTTAATAATATTTGTAGTTTCTGAGAAGAAGGCATTTGAACATTTTCCCATAGGGTCCAATGTTAATCTATGTATTGCGGTGGCGGCCATCTTGGATTTCCGATCGGCATAAAAAACATAAAATTTGTAGAGGACCTTCCAATGATCATTCCTGGGCAGTTTGGTTTCAACTGTCCAAGTGGTTTCAGAGAAGAAGCGTTTTGAAACATTTTCCCCATAGGGTCCAATGTTAAACTAAGTCCTGCCGTAGCCGCCATTTTGAATTTCATATCGGAACAAAAAACGTAAAGTTTGTAGAGGACCATCCAATGAACATTCATGTACAGTTTGGCTTTAATCATATTTGTAGTTTCTGAGAAGAAGGCATTTGAACATTTTCCCATAGGGTCCAATGTTAATCTATATCCTGCGGTGGTGGCCATCTTGGATTTCCGATCGGCATAAAAAACACACATCTTGTAGAGGACCTTCCAATGATCATTCCTGGGCAGTTTGGTTTCAAT
This sequence comes from Bathymodiolus septemdierum, assembly GCA_963383655.1. Taxonomy (NCBI): domain Eukaryota; kingdom Metazoa; phylum Mollusca; class Bivalvia; order Mytilida; family Modiolidae; genus Bathymodiolus; species Bathymodiolus septemdierum. The sequence continues at coordinate 19,804,130 of OY726530.1, read as the reverse complement.
TATCCAAGTGGTTTCAGAGAAGAAGCGTTTTGAAACATTTTTCCCATAGGGTCCAATGTTAAACTAAGTCCTGCCGTAGCCGCCATTTTGAATTTCATACTGGAACAAAAAACGTAAAGTTTGTAGAGGACCATCTAATGAACATTCATGTACAGTTTGGCTTTAATCATATTTGTAGTTTCTGAGAAGAAGGCATTTGAATATTTTCCCATAGGGTCCAATGTTAATCTATGTCCTGCGGTGGCGGCCATCTTGGATTTCCGATCGACATAAAAAACAGAAACTTTGTAGAGGACCTTCCAATGATCATTCCTGGGCAGTTTGGTTTCAACTGTCCAAGTGGTTTCAGAGAAGAAGCATTTTGAAACATTTTTCCCATAGGGTCCAATGTTAAACTAAGTCCTGCCATAGCCGCCATTTTGAATTTCATATCGGAACAAAAAACCTTAAGATTGTAGAGGACCATCCAATGAACATTCATGTACAGTTTGGCTTTAATCATATTTGTAGTTTCTGAGAAGAAGGCATTTGAACATTTTCCCATAGGGTCCAATGTTAATCTATATCCTGCGGTGGTGGCCATCTTGGATTTCCGATCGGCATAAAAAACACACATCTTGTAGAGGACCTTCCAATGATCATTCCTGGGCAGTTTGGTTTCAATTATCCAAGTGGTTTCAGAGAAGAAGCGTTTTGAAACATTTTTCCCATAGGGTCCAATGTTAAACTAAGTCCTGCCGTAGCCGCCATTTTGAATTTCATACTGGAACAAAAAACGTAAAGTTTGTAGAGGACCATCTAATGAACATTCATGTACAGTTTGGCTTTAATCATATTTGTAGTTTCTGAGAAGAAGGCATTTGAATATTTTCCCATAGGGTCCAATGTTAATCTATGTCCTGCGGTGGCGGCCATCTTGGATTTCCGATCGGCATAAAAAACAGAAACTTTGTAGAGGACCTTCCAATGATCATTCCTGGGCAGTTTGGTTTCAACTGTCCAAGTGGTTTCAGAGAAGAAGCATTTTGAAACATTTTTCCCATAGGGTCCAATGTTAAACTAATTCCTGCCGTAGCCGCCATTTTGAATTTCATATCAGAACAAAAAACGTAAAGTTTGTAGAGGACCATCTAATGAACATTCATGTACAGTTTGGCTTTAATCATATTTGTAGTTTCTGAGAAGAAGGCATTTGAATATTTTCCCATAGGGTTCAATGTTAATCTATGTCCTGCGGTGGCGGCCATCTTGGATTTCCGATCGGCATAAAAAACAGAAACTTTGTAGAGGACCTTCCAATGATCATTCCTGGGCAGTTTGGTTTCAATTGTTCAAGTGTTTTCAGGGAAGAAGCATTTTGAAACATTTTTCCCATAGGGTCCAATGTTAAACTAAGTCCTGCCGTAGCCGCCATTTTGAATTTCATATCGGAACAAAAAACCTTAAGATTGTAGAGGACCATCCAATGAACATTCATGTACAGTTTGGCTTTAATCATATTTGTAGTTTCTGAGAAGAAGGCATTTGAACATTTTCCCATAGGGTCCAATTATGTCCTGCGATGGTGGCCATCTTGGATTTCCGATCGGCATAAAAAACAGTAACTTGGTAAAAGACATTCCAATGATCATTCATTTACAGTTTGGGTTCAGTCAGTTCATTAGTTTCAGAGAAGATCTTTGAAATTTCAACCAATCAGAGCATATTATTGGCCCTGGCAGCCATATTGAATATCCGACTGGAACGAAAAACAGTAACTTTGTAGAGGACCATCCAAGGAACATTCCTGCTAAGTTCGGTTCCAATCGGCCAAGTGGTTTCGGAGAAGAAGCTTGAAATGTGAAAAGTTTACAGACGACGGACACCAAGTGATGGCAATAGTTCAGGTGAACTAAAAATATATAACATTTCTGTCTAAGGCCGTATTGATGTCTTAAGATGCAATATGCATAAACTGGATTGAAACATTTTTCCCATAGGGTCCAATGTTAAACTAAGTCCTGCCATAGCCGCCATTTTGAATTTCATATCGGAACAAAAAACCTTAAGATTGTAGAGGACCATCCAATGAACATTCATGTACAGTTTGGCTTTAATCATATTTGTAGTTTCTGAGAAGAAGGCATTTGAACATTTTCCCATAGGGTCCAATGTTAATCTATATCCTGCGGTGGTGGCCATCTTGGATTTCCGATCGGCATAAAAAACACACATCTTGTAGAGGACCTTCCAATGATCATTCCTGGGCAGTTTGGTTTCAATTATCCAAGTGGTTTCAGAGAAGAAGCGTTTTGAAACATTTTTCCCATAGGGTCCAATGTTAAACTAAGTCCTGCCGTAGCCGCCATTTTGAATTTCATACTGGAACAAAAAACGTAAAGTTTGTAGAGGACCATCTAATGAACATTCATGTACAGTTTGGCTTTAATCATATTTGTAGTTTCTGAGAAGAAGGCATTTGAATATTTTCCCATAGGGTCCAATGTTAATCTATGTCCTGCGGTGGCGGCCATCTTGGATTTCCGATCGGCATAAAAAACAGAAACTTTGTAGAGGACCTTCCAATGATCATTCCTGGGCAGTTTGGTTTCAACTGTCCAAGTGGTTTCAGAGAAGAAGCATTTTGAAACATTTTTCCCATAGGGTCCAATGTTAAACTAATTCCTGCCGTAGCCGCCATTTTGAATTTCATATCAGAACAAAAAACGTAAAGTTTGTAGAGGACCATCTAATGAACATTCATGTACAGTTTGGCTTTAATCATATTTGTAGTTTCTGAGAAGAAGGCATTTGAATATTTTCCCATAGGGTTCAATGTTAATCTATGTCCTGCGGTGGCGGCCATCTTGGATTTCCGATCGGCATAAAAAACAGAAACTTTGTAGAGGACCTTCCAATGATCATTCCTGGGCAGTTTGGTTTCAATTGTTCAAGTGTTTTCAGGGAAGAAGCATTTTGAAACATTTTTCCCATAGGGTCCAATGTTAAACTAAGTCCTGCCGTAGCCGCCATTTTGAATTTCATATCGGAACAAAAAACCTTAAGATTGTAGAGGACCATCCAATGAACATTCATGTACAGTTTGGCTTTAATAATATTTGTAGTTTCTGAGAAGAAGGCATTTGAACATTTTCCCATAGGGTCCAATGTTAATCTATGTATTGCGGTGGTGGCCATCTTGGATTTCCGATCGGCATAAAAAACATAAAATTTGTAGAGGACCTTCCAATGATCATTCCTGGGCAGTTTGGTTTCAACTGTCCAAGTGGTTTCAGAGAAGAAGCGTTTTGAAACATTTTCCCCATAGGGTCCAATGTTAAACTAAGTCCTGCCGTAGCCGCCATTTTGAATTTCATATCAGAACAAAAAACGTAAAGTTTGTAGAGGACCATCCAATGAACATTCATGTACAGTTTGGCTTTAATCATATTTGTAGTTTCTGAGAAGAAGGCATTTGAACATTTTCCCATAGGGTCCAATGTTAATCTATATCCTGCGGTGGTGGCCATCTTGGATTTCCGATCGGCATTAAAAAACAGAAACTTTGTAGAGGACCTTCCAATGATCATTCCTGGGCAGTTTGGTTTCAACTGTCCAAGTGGTTTCAGAGAAGAAGCATTCTGAAACATTTTTCCCATAGGGTCCAATGTTAAACTAAGTCCTGCCGTAGCCGCCATTTTGAATTTCATATCGGAACAAAAAACCTTAAGATTGTAGAGGACCATCCAATGAATATTCATGTACAGTTTGGCTTTAATCATATTTGTAGTTTCTGAGAAGAAGGCATTTGAACATTTTCCCATAGGGTCCAATTATGTCCTGCGATGGTGGCCATCTTGGATTTCCGATCGGCATAAAAAACAGTAACTTGGTAAAAGACATTCCAATGATCATTCATTTACAGTTTGGGTTCAGTCAGTTCATTAGTTTCAGAGAAGATCTTTGAAATTTCAACCAATCAGAGCATATTATTGGCCCTGGCAGCCATATTGAATATCCGACTGGAACGAAAAACAGTAACTTTGTAGAGGACCATCCAAGGAACATTCCTGCTAAGTTCGGTTCCAATCGGCCAAGTGGTTTCGGAGAAGAAGCTTGAAATGTGAAAAGTTTACAGACGACGGACACCAAGTGATGGCAATAGTTCAGGTGAACTAAAAATATATAACATTTCTGTCTAAGGCCGTATTGATGTCTTAAGATGCAATATGCATAAACTGGATTGACCAAAATAAAGGAAATCTGTTTTTATCTACCACCAAATGAAATATAATGTAAATTTTTTCTCTTTTCACAGACGTTCCTGTGTCAAAGAGAAGAAAAAAGCTTATAATAGCTGTGATATAAAATATATCAAAACTATTAGACTTAATTATTAATGTCAGGAGTGTGACACTTTTCTAGAGGAATTGTTTTACATTTCAAAATGCTGCCATACTTGTTTAGGTTTAATTAAAGTTATATGTTGTACTAATAAGAGAAAAATAATGTACTGCAGAGGTGGCCATCTTGGATTTCCATTTGACAAATAAATCACATGCTTTATACAAGAACATGTCAGGAACACACCTACTGACAAAAACATGACCAAGTAATAATTCCATGACATATATGCTGGTTTCTAAGAGGAGAATTGAAACTCCAGCCAATCAGAGAGCATAATTTCACTAATACTGAGCAGTTACTTGTGACAGGTCGGTGGTTTTCTTCCGTAGCTCCGGTTTCCTCCATCAATAAAACTGACTGCCACAATATAATTGAAATATTGTTGAAAATTGTGTTAAACACCATAAACCAAACCAAACCAAACCACTAACACTGAGCCATGCCAATTTTCCAAATGGAACGAAACTCAATATTGTATAATAAAGACCAATTGCAACCAAGTGTCATTTCTATCATTGAATTCCATTTGATTCGTTGGTTTCTGAGATATTGAAATGTGACAACAGATACAAACAACAGATGATAATATCTCACAACTGGTCATTATGGGGCCAGGTACGTACATGGTCTAGTTTAAAATACAGACAACCACAGGCCTTTCAATAAGGGGCTGTACCGGGTACATTTACCCACCTAAAATGGTCTTTGGTACCTCCTAATTTTAACGAGTGTTGTACAAGATACTCATGATAATTGTTCAAATTTTAATAACTAGAGGCTCACAGGAGCCTGTAATCGCTCCTCTGGTTTTCAATTTGACATCTAAAGTTAATAGAAAATGGGGGTGTTACACATAATTCAACTCAAATTTCTGAGCAAAAGATTTTTATGTGATTTTTATCTCATAATATTCCTAAACGGAATAAACTGGCTGAAAAAATCTCACAGAAAAACCCAGAATATCTTTTAAACTACTCATTGCCATGTAGCTGCAGTTAAAATTTGAGCTCATTTTGACTTATTCTAAAGCAGCAATGGACAATTGAAGAAATTTCTATTTTTAGTAACAGCAGCCATCTTGAATGGGGGGCGGGGCTGTCGGACACAATATTGAAAGGGGACCACCCAAGGACCATCCCAGCCAAATTTGCTTTAATTTGGTTCAGCGGTTTTAGAGGAGAAGATTTAAATGTGATCTTTTATCAAAATATGTCTAATTTGCATAATCGGTATAAATCGGCTGACAGAAATATCCGGAATATATGTTAAACTACTCCTTGCCATGTAGCTGCAGTTAAAATTTGAGCTCATTTTGACTTATACTAAAACAGAAATGGACAAATGAAGAAATTTCTATTTTTAGTAACAGCAGCCATCTTGAATGGAGGGCGGGGCTGTCAGACACAATTTTGAAAGGGACCCACACAGGGACCATCCCTGCCAGGTTTGGTTTAATTTGGTTCAGTGGTTTCAGAGGAGAAGAATTAAATGTGATCTTTTATCAAAATATGCCTAATTTGCATAATCGGTATAAATCGACTGAAAGAAAAATTTCACAGAAAAACCCGGAATATATGTTAAACTACTGCTTGCCATGTAGCTGCAGTTAAAATTTGAGCTCAATTGGACTTATACTAAAGCAGCAATAGACAATTAAAATTCATCCCCCCTTTTTTCTATTTTTAGCTTGGTGGCCATCTTGGTTGGAAATCGGGATCACTGGACACAATTTTCGAAGTGGACCATCCAAGGACCATTCCACCAAAGTTTGGTTGCAATTGGCCCAGTGGTTTCTGAGAAGATTAAAATGTAAAATGTTGATGGACGGACGACGGACGAAAAGTGATGGCAATAGCTCACATGGCCTAAAGGCCAGGTGAGCTAAAAAGTACTGCCTGTAAATAGTGAAGTAATGCTACAATTGAAAATATTGAAAGCCATGCTACCATAAAATATAATGCACAAACAATAGGTAAATCTGTTTGTTAGTGGTGTTCCGATGATCGATTATAACCGATAATCAGTTGATTGGTGTCTTAAACCAAGCACTCGAGCCCAAAAATCTATTCCCAATTAATCGAACAATTCTACATTCACTTTCACTAAAAAAAATTGTCAAATATGTAGATTTCTGACCGAAAAGCAAATACACATTCGCGGCTATGAAATGGTGCTCGGACTTATACTGACAGAACAATACTGCAGTGATGGGGAAAAAATGCAGCCTTCTATCCAAGATTAAGCATTTTAGCCAAAAATATCTTGCCATTCCAGCATCATCTGTACCCTCAGAACGAGTATTTAGTCTTGCAGCTCCTTTAGTGAACAAAAAGAGGGCTCGCCTCAGTCCTTCAGATATTGGCAATATCATTTCATGAATTAAAACATGGAATATTGCAGGTAATAATACTGATAACTACGCATACACTATAAGAGTGTGGATGTCAATGTTCTGTTTTCTATGGACTGTTCAATCAAATTTATTTATGTTTGATGTTGTTTGTCATTTGTTGAATTTTCCCCAGAATTTATTAAGTTGTTCACTGTCTATGGATTTATAAACTGATGTGATAAAGGTAGTCAGTTACCATTAATTATTTAAGGTACTGTACCACTGATCAATCTATAAGTGAAACATAATTCAGGCCTCAATAATACATTATACCGAATTTCCTGTACCATTTAACGAATGTATTTACCAATTGCTCAATGAATATTGACCAACTGGTATTTAAACTCCTAGAAGTCACATTGGTGTTGGTCAGAAAAAGTTTAAAGTTCCTATTGTTAAGAAATCAAGTTCCTATTGTTGGGCAATCAATGAACAATAGGAATTGTGTTTAAACTTCTTTCCTGATGAAAACTTTCTCTCTGATGAAACTTCTTTGATGTTATTTCATATTGAAAAATTACTTCATTAGAATGATTATCTTTCTTTCATATACCTGATAACAGGCACTGTATAACAGTATATATATCATATTATAATATTTTCCTAATTTGAGAAAGATCTCCCATTGTTTTTAATTTAGATAGCTGGTAAACATTTTTCTAACATTTATATTTTTCCTTTTTTCTTCTTTTATATTTGGAATTCATGCAGATATGGAAAATAATGTTTTGTGAATTGCTCATTTTCACAATAACAATATCTAGATATGGATATAGTACATGTATGTATACAATATTCAAATTTGCAAAATATTGCAAAATACTGATTTCATGTACTTTCAAGTATTTTCAAACATTGTGGATATATTCAGTGATTAAATAATATTAATATTGCTTGTTTTATTTTTAGGTTTATTTATGCAATAACCATGGTAGAAAAATTGAATTATTACCCCTAGTTTAATGTAAACACTGTATGGAAATTGATTGATTGATGTTTAACATAATTTTCAGGATTATTATCATTATTTTATATTTGACCAAATTGTAATTTACAAACCAAAAAGCAAATAAATGTAAAATTTTGCATTTATTCATCAAATTAGAAAAGAATAAAAAATTTCATATGCATAATGCTAATTATACGAAAGAAATGAATTCCAATGAACAAATTTTCAACTTGAAATAAAATCAAAGAAGTTTCATCAGAGAGGAAGTTTTCCTCAGGAAAGAAGTTTAAACACAATTCCTATTGTTCATTGATTGCCTAACAATAAGAACTTGATTTCTCAACAATAGGAACTTTAAACTTTTTCTGACCAACACCAATGTGACTTCTAGGAGCTTAAATACCAGTTGGTCAATATTCATTGACCAATTGGTAAATACATTCGTTAAATGGTACAGGAAATCTGGTATAATACATTCAGACAATAGTATATACTTATTGACTGGGTATGAGGGAATAGCAAGTTTGTTGTCCCTGAGACACTGACTATTGACCGAGGTATGAGGGAATAGCAAGTGTGTTGTCCCTGAGACACTGACTATTGACCGAGGCGAAGTATAGTCAGGGTCGAGGGGACAACAGACTTGCTATTCCCGAATACACAGTCTATAAGTATTTTATTATACCGAAAAACATTAGACTCATAGTTGAATGATCACCTCAAAATGATAAAGACCAATTTTCACACATCCTTTGCCAGTATTTTGCATTATAAATCTGAATATTGTCTCGTGGACATTTTAATGCTATTTCCCAAGTCATTCTTAAGAGTTTGATTCTTTTGAGAAAGTAAACTTCAACATAAATGTGCATGGTGACTACAAGTCTTATGAAAATTTTTATTATTTTGAAAATATTTGAAATTTCAAATTTTTTTAAAAATTTGAAAATTTTATGAAAACTGAAATTTTTGAAATTTTTTGAAAATTTTGCAATCAGAAAATTTTTGAAATCTTATGAAAATTTTGAAATTGCTTGAAATTTTTGAAATTTTGAAAATTCAGAGTTTCCGTTAATAGACGATGAAGGCCGAGTGTTCCGAATAAATACAAAACTTTTATCCAATCCGGTCACGGAACTAAAAATCTGCGAAAACGATTCACATTGCCGGTCCATAGTCTTAAAAACTATGGACCGCTCAATAGTCAAACAACTGGAAAAGGAGAAAAATAGCAATTTTAATGTAGAAAATTTTGTAGTGATGTTCATATACTGAGGTACAATAATTTAACATGTTTAATTTGGTCAAACAACCTTAAAATAAACACCAGAGGCTCTCAAGAGCCTGTATCGTTCACCTGGTTATAAAAAGAACCAATTGGTCCTATGTAAAAACTATGTCCTGCAGTGGTAGTCATCTTGGAATTACGATCAACATAAAAAACACAAAGTTTGTAGAGGACCTTCCAATGATTGATGCACAGTTTAGGTTCAATCAGTGCAATAGCTTCAGAGAAGAATATATTTCTGTATTTTCTCCATATGGTCCTGTGTTAATACTATGACCTGTGGTGGCAGCCATCTTGGATTTCCGTTTGGCATAAAAAACATAAAATTTGTAGAGGACCTTCCAATGATCATTCCTGGGCAGTTTGGTTTCAATTATCCAAGTGGTTTCAGAGAAGAAGCGTTTTGAAACATTTTTCCCATAGGGTCCAATGTTAAACTAAGTCCTGCTGTAGCCGCCATTTTGAATTTCATATCAGAACAAAAAACGTAAAGTTTGTAGAGGACCATCCAATGAACATTCATGTACAGTTTGGCTTTAATCATATTTGTAGTTTCTGAGAAGAAGGCATTTGAACATTTTCCCATAGGGTTCAATGTTAATCTATGTATTGCGGTGGTGGCCATCTTGGATTTCCGATCGGCATATAAAACAAACATTTTGTAGAGGACCTTCCAATGATCATTCCTGGGCAGTTTGGTTTCAACTGTCCAAGTGGTTTCAGAGAAGAAGCATTTTGAAACATTTTTCCCATAAGGTCCAATGTTAAACTAAGTCCTGCCGTAACCGCCATTTTGAATTTCATGTCGGAACAAAAAAACCTTAAGATTGTAGAGGACCATCCAATGCACATTCATGTACAGTTTGGCTTTAATCATATTTGTAGTTTCTGAGAAGAAGGCATTTGAACATTTTCCCATAGGGTCCAATGTTAATCTATGTCCTGCGATAGCGGCCATCTTGGATTTCCGATCGGCATAAAAAACAGTAACTTGGTAAAGGACATTCCAATGATCATTCATTTACAGTTTGGGTTCAGTAAGTTCATTAGTTTCAGAGAAGAAGATCTTTGAAATTTCAGCCAATCAGAGCACATTATTGGCCCTGGCAGCCATATTGAATATCTGACTAGAATGAAAAAGAGTAACTTTGTAGAGGACCATCCAAGGAACATTCCTGCTAAGTTTGGTTCCAATCGGCCCAGTGGTTTTTCGGAGAAGAAGCTTGAAATGTGAAAAGTTTACAGACGACAGACAACAGACGACAGACGACGGACCCCAAGTGATGGCAATAGTTCACCTGGACCTTTGGTCCAGGTGAACTAATGACAAAATACATACACCACATTATATATTAAATAAGAGGTATTGCTATACATTGTATGTAAAATTATATTGTTTTCAGTTTTAAAGGCCTATATCATCAAAAGTGACATTTACGATAAGAGATCTGTGTTAAGTTTGTTGTAATTTATTGTCCATATCAATATCTACTAGGTACTTATCTCTTAAATAGTTTGTATGACAAAACAGGAAGTAGTTATATATATAGATCTAAATAAAACTAGGTCATTTAAATCATACATGTATAGTGTAGGTTTCCAACAACATCACATAAAGAAAATAAAGAAAATAAAATTACATTTTAAAATAATAATCCTTCTTTAAAAAACTATGACTAATTGTATCATATTTACATGTCTTTAGATCATGATTGATTGATTGATTGATTGATTGTTGCTTAACCTCCAGCAAGCAGTATTTCAGCTATATTTAAAGACAAGAACAAGTTCAAGGAGAGTTTGAAGATACCAAAGGGGTAATCAGAATCTGTAAATCGAAGAAGGACAGACAACCCAATGGTCAAAAGAAAAAGAACAAAAGGACAAACAACCATCTACAAAATATTACACATAAAACTAAAGATTGAGTAACACAAACCCCACTAAACACCAGGGGTAAACTCAGGTGCTACGGAGGGGTAGCAGTTCCTGCTCCACAAGTGGCACCCATCGTGTTACTCTGGTTAAAAACAAAATATAAACACGTCACTATATAGAAATGAGGGAGTGATGGGCCAATAGGGACAAATTCTGAGGGAGTGATGGGCCAATAGGGACAAATTCTGAGGGAGTGATGGGCCAATAGGGACAAATCCTGAGGGAGTGATGGGCCAATAGGGACAAATTCTGAGGGAGTGATGGGTCAATAGGGACAAATTCTGATTACCACTGGAAAAGTACGAAGAGTTTGGTAGGGATGAAAAATGTAGTTTTTTGTAGCAGCACCAAATACACCTACTCTTTTCTGAAATTGAAGTAATAGGTCTTCAACATGATTCTAGTTGTCTGTGGATCATGAGAGGATCAGACAATTCTAATGTTTGTAAGGTCTTGTAACATGATTCTAGTGTCTGTGGATCATGAGAGGATCAGACAATTCTAATGTTTGTAAGGTTTTTAACATGATTCTAGTGTCTGTGGATCATGAGAGGATCACACAATTCTAATGTTTGTAAGGTCTTTAACATGATTCTAGTGTCTGTGGATCATGAGAGGATCAGACAATTCTAATGTTTGTAAGGTCTTTAACATGATTCTAGTATCTGTGGATCATGAGAGGATCAGACAATTCTAATGTTTGTAAGGTCTTTATAACATGATTCTAGTGTCTGTGGATCATGAGAGGATCAGACAATTCTAATGTTTGTAAGGTCTTTAACATGATTCTAGTGTCTGTGGATCATGAGAGGATCAGACAATTCTAATGTTTGTAAGGTCTTGTAACATGATTCTAGTGTCTGTGGATCATGAGAGGATCAGACAATTCTAATGTTTGTAAGGTCTTTAACATGATTCTAGTGTCTGTGGATCATGAGAGGATCACACAATTCTAATGTTTGTAAGGTCTTTAACATGATTCTAGTGTTTGTGGATCATAAGAGGATCAGACAATTCTAATGTTTGTAAGGTCTTTAACATGATTCTAGTGTCTGTGGATCATGAGAGGATCAGACAATTCTAATGTTTGTAAGGTCTATAACATGATTCTAGTGTCTGTGGATCATGAGAGGATCAGACAATTCTAATGTTTGTAAGGTCTTGTAACATGATTCTAGTGTCTGTGGATCATGAGAGGATCAGACAATTCTAATGTTTGTAAGGTCTTTAACATGATTCTAGTGTCTGTGGATCATGAGAGGATCAGACAATTCTAATGTTTGTAAGGTCTTTAACATGATTCTAGTATCTGTGGATCATGAGAGGATCAGACAATTCTAATGTTTGTAAGGTCTTTATAACATGATTCTAGTGTCTGTGGATCATGAGAGGATCAGACAATTCTAATGTTTGTAAGGTCTTTAACATGATTCTAGTGTCTGTGGATCATGAGAGGATCAGACAATTCTAATGTTTGTAAGGTCTTGTAACATGATTCTAGTGTCTGTGGATCATGAGAGGATCAGACAATTCTAATGTTTGTAAGGTCTTTAACATGATTCTAGTGTCTGTGGATCATGAGAGGATCAGACAATTCTAATGTTTGTAAGGTCTTTAACATGATTCTAGTGTTTGTGGATCATAAGAGGATCAGACAATTCTAATGTTTGTAAGGTCTTTAACATGATTCTAGTGTCTGTGGATCATGAGAGTATCAGACAATTCTAATGTTTGTAAGGTCTTGTAACATGATTCTAGTGTCTGTGGATCATGAGAGGATCAGACAATTCTAATGTTTGTAAGGTCTTTAACATGATTCTAGTGTCTGTGGATCATGAGAGGATCAGACAATTCTAATGTTTGTAAGGTTTTTAACATGATTCTAGTGTCTGTGGATCATGAGAGGATCAAACAATTCTAATTGGATGGATGCGAGGTTGGAGATTAGATAATTATCGAGTAATTATACTACAAGGAATCTTTTCATTAAATCTTCAAAAAGATTCCTTGTAGTATAATTACTCGATAATTATCTACTCTCCAGCCTCGCATCCATCCAACACAACCTTTTTATTAACTCGTTAATTATTTACAATATATTTCTATATGTATTATATGCATGCTCAGAATAATCATTATACTATGTGAATTTATTGTATTAATGGGAGAAGACTTCATAAGTTGGTAAAACTTGTGTCCTATCCCTTTTGTTTATTTAACAAATAAAATCATCAAAAACTAAAAACAATTCTAATGTTTGTAAGAAATGTAAGAAATTGTAATTAATAGAAGAAATTCTTGTACATTTATCCTGATGCTCTCAACACAGTCAATTCAAAGAAAAAACTATATGGAAATTGAGTGAAAAATTAAAATTCTGTATACACTTTCCAAATATACAAAATATCGGAAAACTTTTAAACCCTTTTTCAAAATAATATATTTAGAAAAAATTTAATGGCCCATAAATATCCCATTAAAATGGACATTTTACAAAAAAAATAACATAACAATATTGTTTAATTTTATGATGATCACCTAGGCACCTTTTTCCAGTTTTCATCTTCCAATATTGGAAGGATGCATCAAACATGTTAAACAACATCTTTATACGTCGAAAATAAAGTGTAGGTAAAGCTTGAAGGAAACATTTGGACATGTAAACATAGACGTAAATAATTCTATATATACCTGACAGACAACGTAAAATCATTAGGTGTACTACTGCTGTGTCGTGCCAGAAAACTACCGTCATATCCACGTTCCTTTAACAATTCCTCAGCCTTAATTCCACTTATGTTAGGATGGAACCATCTGTAATGTACAAACATTTAACTTCATTTCTATTTTAATGACCATTTATTTATAATTTAGTGTCTTAACGCAAAAACTTACCTTACGTTGCCCCCAACCCTATAGCTACCAACCCTAATTTTATCTACGTTGCCCTCAACCCTATAGCTACCAACCCTAATTTTATCTACGTTGCCCTCAACCCTATAGCTACCAACCCTAATTTTATCTACGTTGCCCTCAACCCTATAGCTACCAACCCTAATTTTACCTACGTTGCCTCCAACCCTATAGCTACCTACCCTAATTTTACCTACGTTGCCCCCAACCCTAATTTTACCTACATTGCCCCCAACCCTAATTTTACCTATGCTACCTCCAACCCTATAGCTACCAACCCTAATTTTACCTACGTTGCCCCCAACCCTATAGCTACCAACCCTAATTTTACCTACGTTGCCCCCAACCCTATAACTACCAACCCTAATTTTACCTACGTTGCCCCCAACCCTATAGCTACCAACCCTAATTTTATCTACGTTGCCCCCAACCCTATAGCTACCAACCCTAATTTTACCTACGTTGCCCCCAACCCTATAGCTACCAACCCTAATTTTACCTACATTGCCCCCAACCCTAATTTTACCTACGTTGCCCCCAACCCTATAGCTACCAACCCTAATTTTATCTACGTTGCCCTCAACCCTATAGCTACCAACCCTAATTTTATCTACGTTGCCCCCAACCCTAATTTTACCTACGTTGCCTCCAACCCTATAGCTACCTACCCTAATTTTACCTACGTTGCCCCCAACCCTAATTTTACCTACATTGCCCCCAACCCTAATTTTACCTATGCTACCTCCAACCCTATAGCTACCAACCCTAATTTTACCTACGTTGCCCCCAACTCTATAACTACCAACCCTAATTTTACCTACGTTGCCCCCAACCCTATAGCTACCAACCCTAATTTTACCTACGTTGCCCCCAACCCTATAACTACCAACCCTAATTTTACCTACATTGCCCCCAACCCTATAGCTACCAACCCTAATTTTACCTACGTTGCCCCCAACCCTATAGCTACCAACCCTAATTTTATCTACGTTGCCCCCAACCCTATAGCTACCAACCCTAATTCTACCTACGTTGCCCCCAACCCTATAGCTACCAACCCTAATTTTACCTACGTTGCCCCCAACCCTATAGCTACCAACCCTAATTTTCCCTACGTTGCCCCCAACCCTATGGCTACCAACCCTAATTTTACCTACATTGCCCCCAACCCTAATTTTACCTACGTTGCCCCCAACCCTATAGCTACCAACCCTAATTTTATCTACGTTGCCCCCAACCCTATAGCTACCAACCCTAATTTTACCTACGTTGCCCCCACCCCTATAGCTACCAACCCTAATTTTACCTATGTTACCCCCAACCTTATAGTTACCAACCCTAATTTTACCTACATTGCCCCCAACCCTATAACTACCAACCCTAATTTTACCTACGTTGCCCCAACCCTATAGCTACTAATCCTAATTTTAAGAGCTTACCCAGAGCTCATGATAGTACCATTAAAAAAGTTTTTATTACCCTTTTTGGACTAGCACTGTTAAAAACCAGATCCTTGTCCTGTATAATCTAGGTAAGAATAAAAAAAGTTTTCTCTATCTAATTTTTATCAAGGGGAATAACTCTGTAACAGTACACATTACCATCTTTAAAATTGGACAGACCTGTTCTTCATTGTAAAGACTATAATTCATCATGAACCTTGACCTATATTTTACTCTAATTAGTAAGCACATAAAATATTGTGTCAAATCTACCTGTAACTCACAATAGCAAGAGATCATCCACATACTATTTTTTTGTGGACAATATTCACTGTAATGTCAAGAGCAATAATTCAGTAAAAACAAAAGGCATCACCATCTAAGCTGCATATGACTTGTATTTGATTATCATTAAATACTCACATAAAAGGATAATGATTTGTGTAAAATAAAAAGTGAAGTTACCATAATTTAAATTATGTTTTTTAACATTTTGCACAATTTAAAGGAACATAACTCTAAAACCATAAAAGGCATCATATTCCAAATCAAACTTGACCTTGACCTTTATTTGATGCTTGTTAGTAATTAAATAAAAGAATTATGATGTGTCATACATTACTGAAGTCATCATTCTGAAACTAATATGTTTAATTTGATATTGTGTAGAATTGCAAGGAGCATAACTCCATAATGGTAAACAGCATCATCGTCAAAATCAAACTTAATCTGTATTTGATGGTTGTTAGTATTCAGGAAAAAAAATATGATTTGGTTCAAACATTACTGAAGTTATCATCCCAAAACCAATATTTTTAATTTGATATTTAGTACATTTTCAAGGGGCATAACTCCATAATGGTAAAAGGCATCATTGTCAAAATCAAACTTGATCTGTATTTGATGGTTGTTAGTATACAGATAAAAAAAAAAGATGTGTCAAAAATTACTGAAGTTATCATTCTGAAACCAATATTTTAAATTTGATATTTTGTATATTTTCAAGGGGCATAACCCCATAATGGTAAAAGTCATCATCGTCACTTTCATCAATATTTCAGTTATATCGTGGCAGTCAGTTTTATTTGTGGAGAAAAGCCGAGGACCCGGAGAAAACCACCGATCTGTCGCAAGTCACTCAGGGTGCCCACTGAGTTTTGAAACTGGGGGTACAATGGGGTACAATTGCTGTTTTTTCCTTAACTTTGTACCCCTGCATATAGAAAGTCCCTACAAATTTGGGGGTACAGGGCCTATTTTGGGGGTAAAAAACCCTCTGCAGAGGGTAAATGGGCATGCTGTCACTGACAAACTTTATCACATAATGTTGTATCGAATACACCTAGACATGAGAGGGGTTCAAACTCACAACTTAAGTGGTGATAGGCACTGATTGCATAGGTAGTTGAAAATCCAAATACCATACGATCACGACCACAACGGCCCCGTAAGTCCAACTACCATACGATCATGACCACGACAGGCCCTGTTATTATAAGTAATCATACTATAGAAGTAAGATATTACAAGAAACATGTTGTGTACACTAAATGAACATATATAAATAACACTACATGTAACTCAAGATATCATTTTATTTGTTTCTGCTGGATTAAATGTATTAAATATTTATACAACAATGTAGTTACATTGAAAAAATATTCTGTACTTACTGTATGTACAAAATTCACTATTTTCATTTTAAATTTAAACTTAAATTTACAAAAATATGAAACTTATAGATAATAGGTAAACACTGAATGTAATACAAACTTTTTCTGTTCCACCATTTTGGCAATCTTTGATGATCGCGACATTTTTAATAGCTATTAGCAGGAAGTAAATACAAAGTAAACACCGGGGTTCACTCACTTGAGATCTATTGAAAATTCATAACATTGAAAAAATGAGAGGCACAAGTGAGGATATTTGAATGTTAGTCGTTCACTTGAAATCTATTGAAAATACATAACATTGAAAAATGAGAGGCCCAAGGGAAGATATTGAAATGTAACGTTATAAAATTACCATAACTATTAAATTAAAATTTCCTGGTTTCTAATTTACAATAAAAATTTAATACGAGTTTATAAGGTACAATAACTGTATGTATACATTGTCATACGTTTAAAAATACATTTGTGGTTCAGACACAAATCATATTCTTTCTTTACAATTTATTTATCAGGCATGGTGATCAGGTGAACTCAATTGAACAATTTACCATAATGAATACATGTATTAAAAACTATATATTTCAAATGAACTTTAAAAATTACGAAACTGTCTTCAATTCTTAATTTATGTCTTAAAAACATAGTTAATATGATAATTTCTGACTTGCTTTTAAAGTAAAAAAAAAACTATATATTTTGAATCAAGATAAAACAAAATTGACACTGTCTTCATGACTTCAATTCTTAATTCATGCTTTAAAAACGTAGTTAATATGATAATTTTTTATTTTATTTTAAAATTTTATCTCCTTTCTTTTACGTTATCTAACTTTGACAGTCATTTCCCCTTACATGAACTAGATAGACAAATCTCCACTTGTATATAACAAGTAAGTCTTGTTTACACAAAGAAGTCTCTAACTGTTAATACATGTAGATTGTATCAGACCTGAGATATAGGAACAAGAATTTATCACAATGTATTATCAGTACCAGTAGTCAAACCTGTATTAAGAGGCCATCTTTGGAACAAAGAAAAAGTGGCCTTATAAGATAGATGATCTCTTGAAAGAGGTTCAATTCATATGAAATTTTCTATAACAGGACAAGAAAAAGGTGACCTTTTAATACAGGTGACTGCTTAATAGAGGTGACCACATGGGCAAACCTGCAAATTTGAGTTGACGAGAACTTACATGAGAAAATAAAACTATGAGGTATAAGGTAACCACTAACAGTAGTCCCTGTCTTATAAGGCCACTCCCACGAAAGGCCACTCCTCTTTAAGAATTTTATCAAGCCATATTTCAAATGTATTGATATTAATAGTAAAATACTACTAAATAGTAAATTGTCCCCCTCATGAGAGGTTATTCCTCTTATTATAATTGTCCCTCTCATGAGAGGTTACTCTTATTATAATTGTCCCCCTCATGAGAGGTTACTCCTCTTATTATAATTGTCCCCCTCATGAGAGGTTACTCTTATTATAATTGTCCCCCTCATGAGAGGTTACTCCTCTTATTATATTTGTCCCCCTCATGCGAGGTTACTCCTCTTATTATAATTGTCCCCCTCATGAGAGGTTACTCTTATTATATTTGTCCCCCTCATGAGAGGTTACTCCTCTTATTATATTTGTCCCCCTCATGAGAGGTTACTCCTCTTATTATAATTGTCCCCCTCATGAGAGGTTACTTCTCTTATTATATTTGTCCCCCTCATGAGAGGTTACTCTTATTATAATTGTCCCCCTCATGAGAGGTTACTCCTCTTATTATAATTGTCCCCCTCATGAGAGGTTACTCTTATTATAATTGCCCCCCTCATGAGAGGTTACTCCTCTTATTATAATTGTCCCCCTCATGAGAGGTTACTCCTCTTATTATATTTGTCCCCCACATGAGCGGTTACTCTTATTATATTTGTCCCCCTCATGAGAGGTTACTCCTCTTATTATAATTGTCCCCCTCATGAGAGGTTACTCTTATTATATTTGTCCCCCTCATGAGAGGTTACTCCTCTTATTATATTTGTCCCCCTCATGAGAGGTTACTCCTCTTATTATAATTGCCCCCCTCATGAGAGGTTACTCTTATTATATTTGTCCCCCTCATGAGAGGTTACTCCTCTTATTATAATTGTCCCCCTCATGAGAGGTTACTCTTATTATAATTGTCCCCCTCATGAGAGGTTACTCCTCTTATTATATTTGTCTCCCTCATGAGAGGTTACTCTTATTATAATTGTCCCCCTCATGAGAGGTTATTCCTCTTATTATAATTGTCCCTCTCATGAGAGGTTACTCTTATTATAATTGTCCCCCTCATGAGAGGTTACTCTTATTATAATTGTCCCCCTCATGAGAGCTTACTCCTCTTATTATAATTGTCCCCCTCATGAGAGGTTACTCTTATTATAATTGTCCCCCTCATGAGAGGTTACTCCTCTTATTATAATTGTCCCCCTCATGAGAGGTTACTCCTCTTATTATATTTGTCCCCCTCATGAGAGGTTACTCCTCTTATTATAATTGCCCCCCTCATGAGAGGTTACTCTTATTATATTTGTCCCCCTCATGAGAGGTTACTCCTCTTATTATAATTGTCCCCCTCATGAGAGGTTACTCCTCTTATTATAATTGTCCCCCTCATGAGAGGTTACTCCTCTTATTATATTTGTCCCCCTCATGAGAGGTTACTCCTCTTATTATAATTGTCCCCCTCATGAGAGGTTACTCTTATTATATTTGTCCCCCTCATGAGAGGTTACTCCTCTTATTATAATTGTCCCCCTCATGAGAGGTTACTCCTCTTATTATAATTGCCCCCCTCATGAGAGGTTACTCTTATTATATTTGTCCCCCTCATGAGAGGTTACTCCTCTTATTATAATTGTCCCCCTCATGAGAGGTTACTCCTCTTATTATATTTGTCCCCCTCATGAGAGGTTACTCCTCTTATTATATTTGTCCCCCTCATGAGAGGTTACTCCTCTTATTATAATTGTCCCCCTCATGAGAGGTTACTCTTATTATAATTGTCCCCCTCATGAGAGGTTACTCCTCTTATTATAATTGTCCCCCTCATGAGAGGTTACTCTTATTATAATTGTCCCCCTCATGAGAGGTTATTCCTCTTATTATAATTGTCCCTCTCATGAGAGGTTACTCTTATTATAATTGTCCCCCTCATGAGAGGTTACTCCTCTTATTATATTTGTCCCCCTCATGAGAGGTTACTCTTATTATAATTGTCCCCCTCATGAGAGGTTACTCCTCCTATTATAATTGTCCCCTTCATGAGAGGTTACTCCTCTTATTATAATTGTCCCCCTCATGAGAGGTTACTCTTATTATATTTGTCCCCCTCATGAGAGGTTACTCCTCTTATTATAATTGTCCCCCTCATGAGAGGTTACTCCTCTTATTATAATTGTCTCCCTCATGAGAGGTTACTCCTCTTATTATAATTGTCCCCCTCATGAGAGGTTACTTCTCTTATTATATTTGTCCCCCTCATGAGAGGTTACTCTTATTATAATTGTCCCCCTCATGAGAGGTTACTCCTCTTATTATAATTGTCCCCCTCATGAGAGGTTACTCCTCTTATTATATTTGTCCCCCACATGAGCGGTTACTCTTATTATATTTGTCCCCCTCATGAGAGGTTACTCCTCTTATTATATTTGTCCCCCTCATGAGAGGTTACTTCTCTTATTATATTTGTCCCCCTCATGAGAGGTTACTCCTCTTATTATATTTGTCCCCCACATGAGAGGTTACTCTTATTATATTTGTCCCCCTCATGAGCGGTTACTCTTATTATAATTGTCCCCCTCATGAGAGGTTACTCCTCTTATTATAATTGTCCCCCTCATGAGAGGTTACTCCTCTTATTATAATTGTCCCCCTCATGAGAGGTTACTCCTCTTATTATATTTGTCCCCCACATGAGCGGTTACTCTTATTATATTTGTCCCCCTCATGAGAGGTTACTCCTCTTATTATAATTGTTCCCCTCATGAGAGGTTACTCTTATTATAATTGTCCCCCTCATGAGAGGTTACTCTTATTATAATTGTCTCCCTCATGAGAGGTTACTTCTCTTATTATATTTGTCCCCCTCATGAGAGGTTACTCTTATTATAATTGTCCCCCTCATGAGAGGTTACTCCTCTTATTATAATTGTCCCCCTCATGAGAGGTTACTCTTATTATAATTGTCCCCCTCATGAGAGGTTACTCTTATTATAATTGTCCCCCTCATGAGAGGTTACTCCTCTTATTATAATTGTCCCCCTCATGAGAGGTTACTCTTATTATAATTGTCCCCCTCATGAGAGGTTACTCCTCTTATTATATTTGTCCCCCTCATGAGAGGTTACTCCTCTTATTATATTTGTCCCCCTCATGAGAGGTTACTCTTATTATAATTGTCCCCCTCATGAGAGGTTACTCCTCTTATTATAATTGTCCCCCTCATGAGAGGTTACTCTTATTATATTTGTCCCCCTCATGAGAGGTTACTCCTCTTATTATAATTGTTCCCCTCATGAGAGGTTACTCTTATTATATTTGTCCCCCTCATGAGAGGTTACTCCTCTTATTATAATTGTCCCCCTCATGAGAGGTTACTCTTATTATATTTGTCCCCCTCATGAGAGGTTACTCCTCTAATTATAATTGTCCCCCTCATGAGAGGTTACTCTTATTATATTTGTCCCCCTCATGAGAGGTTACTCCTCTTATTATAATTGTCCCCCTCATGAGAGGTTACTCCTCTTATTATAATTGTCCCCCTCATGAGAGGTTACTCTTATTATATTTGTCCCCCTCATGAGAGCTTACTCCTCTTATTATATTTGTCCCCCTCATGAGAGGTTACTCTTATTATAATTGCCCCCCTCATGAGAGGTTACTCCTCTTATTATATTTGTCCCCCTCATGAGAGGTTACTCCTCTAATTATAAGTGTCCCCCTCATGAGAGGTTACTCTTATTATATTTGTCCCCCTCATGAGAGGTTACTCCTCTTATTATATTTGTCCCCCTCATGAGAGGTTACTCTTATTATAAGTGTCCCCCTCATGAGAGGTTACTCCTCTTATTATATTTGTCCCCCTCATGAGAGGTTACTCCTCTTATTATAATTGTCCCCCTCATGAGAGGTTACTCTTATTATATTTGTCCCCCTCATGAGAGGTTACTCCTCTTATTATAATTGTCCCCCTCATGAGAGGTTACTCCTCTTATTATATTTGTCCCCCTCATGAGAGGTTACTCTTATTATAATTGTCCCTCTCATGAGAGGTTATTCCTCTTATTATAATTGTCCCCCTCATGAGAGGTTACTCCTCTTATTATAATTGTCCCCCTCATGAGAGGTTACTCCTCTTATTATAATTGTCCCCCTCATGAGAGGTTACTCCTCTTATTATAATTGTCCCCCTCATGAGAGGTTACTCTTATTATAATTGTCCCTCTCATGAGAGGTTATTCCTCTTATTATAATTGTCCCCCTCATGAGAGGTTACTCCTCTTATTATATTTGTCCCCCTCATGAGAGGTTACTCTTATTATAATTGTCCCCCTCATGAGAGGTTACTCTTATTATAATTGTCCCCCTCATGAGAGGTTACTCCTCTTATTATAATTGTCCCCCTCATGAGAGGTTACTCTTATTATATTTGTTCCCCTCATGAGAGGTTACTCCTCTTATTATAATTGTCCCCCTCATGAGAGGTTACTCCTCTTATTATAATTGTCCCCCTCATGAGAGGTTACTCCTCTTATTATAATTGTCCCCCTCATGAGAGGTTACTCTTATTATAATTGTCCCTCTCATGAGAGGTTATTCCTCTTATTATAATTGTCCCCCTCATGAGAGGTTACTCCTCTTATTATATTTGTCCCCCTCATGAGAGGTTACTCTTATTATAATTGTCCCCCTCATGAGAGGTTACTCTTATTATAATTGTCCCCCTCATGAGAGGTTACTCCTCTTATTATAATTGTCCCCCTCATGAGAGGTTACTCCTCTTATTATAATTGTCCCCCTCATGAGAGGTTACTCCTCTAATTATAATTGTTCCCCTCATGAGAGGTTACTCCTCTTATTATAATTGTCCCCCTCATGAGAGGTTACTCCTCTTATTATAATTGTCCCCCTCATGAGAGGTTACTCCTCTTATTATAATTGTCCCCCTCATGAGAGGTTACTCCTCTTATTATATTTGTCCCCCTCATGAGAGGTTACTTCTCTTATTATAATTGTCCCCCTCATGAGAGGTTACTCTTATTATATTTGTCCCCCTCATGAGAGGTTACTCCTCTAATTATAATTGTTCCCCTCATGAGAGGTTACTCCTCTTATTATAATTGTCCCCCTCATGAGAGGTTACTCCTCTTATTATAATTGTCCCCCTCATGAGAGGTTACTCTTATTATAATTGTCCCCCTCATGAGAGGTTACTCCTCTAATTATAAGTGTCCCCCTCATGAGAGGTTACTCTTATTATAATTGTCCCCCTCATGAGAGGTTACTCTTATTATAATTGTCCCCCTCATGAGAGGTTACTCCTCTTATTATAATTGTCCCCCTCATGAGAGGTTACTCTTATTATATTTGTCCCCCTCATGAGAGGTTACTCCTCTTATTATAATTGTCCCCCTCATGAGAGGTTACTCCTCTTATTATATTTGTCCCCCTCATGAGAGGTTACTCCTCTTATTATAATTGTCCCCCTCATGAGAGGTTACTCTTATTATATTTGTCCCCCTCATGAGAGGTTACTCCTCTTATTATATTTGTCCCCCTCATGAGAGGTTATTCTTATTATATTTGTCCCCCTCATGAGAGGTTACTCCTCTTATTATAATTGTCCCCCTCATGCGAGGTTACTCTTATTATATTTGTCCCCCTCATGAGAGGTTACTCTTATTATAATTGTCCCCCTCATGAGAGGTTACTCCTCCTATTATAATTGTCCCCCTCACGAGAGGTTACTCCTCTTATTATATTTGTCCTCCTCATGAGAGGTTACTCTTATTATAATTGTCCCCCTCATGAGAGGTTACTCTTATTATAATTGTCTCCCTCATGAGAGGTTACTCCTCTTATTATATTTGTCCCCCTCATGAGAGGTTACTCCTCTTATTATATTTGTCCCCCTCATGAGAGGTTACTTCTCTTATTATAATTGTCCCCCTCATGAGAGGTTACTCCTCTTATTATATTTGTCCCCCTCATGAGAGGTTACTTCTCTTATTATAATTGTCCCCCTCATGAGAGGTTACTCCTCTTATTATATTTGTCCCCCTCATGAGAGGTTACTCCTCTTATTATATTTGTCCCCCTCATGAGAGGTTACTCCTCTTATTATAATTGCCCCCCTCATGAGAGGTTACTCCTCTTATTATAATTGTCCCCCTCATGAGAGGTTACTCCTCTTATTATATTTGTCCCCCTCATGAGAGGTTACTCCTCTTATTATATTTGTCCCCCTCATGAGAGGTTACTCCTCTTATTATAATTGCCCCCCTCATGAGAGGTTACTTCTCTTATTATAATTGTCCCCCTCATGAGAGGTTACTCCTCTTATTATATTTGTCCCCCTCATGAGAGGTTACTCCTCTTATTATAATTGTCCCCCTCATGAGAGGTTACTCCTCTTATTATAATTGTCCCCCACATGAGAGGTTACTCTTATTATAATTGTCCCCCTCATGAGAGGTTACTCCTCTTATTATATTTGTCCCCCTCATGAGAGGTTACTCCTCTTATTATATTTGTCCCCCTCATGAGAGGTTACTTCTCTTATTATAATTGTCCCTCTCATGAGAGGTTACTCTCATTATATTTGTCCCCCTCATGAGAGATAACTCCTCTTATTATATTTGTCCCCCTCATGAGAGGTTATTCCTCTTATTATAATTGCCCCCCTCATGAGAGGTTACTCTTATTATATTTGTCCCCCTCATGAGAGGTTACTCCTCTTATTATATTTGTCCCCCTCATGCGAGGTTACTCTTATTATATTTGTCCCCCTCATGAGAGGTTACTCCTCTTATTATAATTGTCTCCCTCATGAGAGGTTACTCCTCTTATTATAATTGTCCCCCTCATGAGAGGTTACTCTTATTATATTTGTCCCCCTCATGAGAGGTTACTCCTCTTATTATAATTGTCTCCCTCATGAGAGGTTACTCCTCTTATTATAATTGTCCCCCTCATGAGAGGTTACTCTTATTATATTTGTCCCCCTCATGAGAGGTTATTCCTCTTATTATAATTGTCCCCCTCATGAGAGGTTACTCCTCTTATTATAATTGTCCCCCTCATGAGAGGTTACTCCTCTTATTATAATTGTCCCCCTCATGAGAGGTTACTCTTATTATAATTGTCCCCCTCATGAGAGGTTACTCTTATTATATTTGTCCCCCTCATGAGAGGTTACTCCTCTTATTATATTTGTCCCCCTCATGAGAGGTTACTCCTCTTATTATAATTGTCCCCCTCATGAGAGGTTACTCTTATTATAATTGTCCCCCTCATGAGAGATAACTCCTCTTATTATAATTGTCCCCCTCATGAGAGGTTACTCCTCTTATTATAATTGTCCCCCTCATGAGAGGTTACTCCTCTTATTATAATTGTCCCCCTCATGAGAGGTTACTTCTCTTATTATATTTGTCCCCCTCATGAGAGGTTACTCTTATTATATTTGTCCCCCTCATGAGAGGTTACTCCTCTTATTATAATTGTTCCCCTCATGAGAGGTTACTCTTATTATATTTGTCCCCCTCATGAGAGGTTACTCCTCTTATTATAATTGTCCCCCTCATGAGAGGTTACTCTTATTATATTTGTCCCCCTCATGAGAGGTTACTCCTCTTATTATAATTGTCCCCCTCATGAGAGGTTACTCTTATTATATTTGTCCCCCTCATGAGAGGTTACTCCTCTTATTATAATTGCCCCCTCATGAGAGGTTACTCTTATTATATTTGTCCCCCTCATGAGAGGTTACTCCTCTTATTATAATTGCCCCCCTCATGAGAGGTTACTCCTCTTATTATATTTGTCCCCCTCATGAGAGGTTACTCCTCTTATTATATTTGTCCCCCTCATGAGAGGTTACTCTTATTATATTTGTCTCCCTCATGAGAGGTTACTCCTCTTATTATATTTGTCCCCCTCATGAGAGGTTACTCCTCTTATTATAATTGTCCCCCTCATGAGAGGTTACTCTTATTATATTTGTCCCCCTCATGAGAGGTTACTCCTCTTATTATAATTGCCCCCCTCATGAGAGGTTACTCTTATTATATTTGTCCCCCTCATGAGAGGTTACTCCTCTTATTATAATTGTCCCCCTCATGAGAGGTTACTCTTATTATATTTGTCCCCCTCATGAGAGGTTACTCTTATTATATTTGTCCCCCTCATGAGAGGTTACTCCTCTTATTATATTTGTCCCCCTCATGAGAGGTTACTCTTATTATAATTGTTCCCCTCATGAGAGGTTACTCCTCTTATTATATTTGTCTCCTCATGAGAGGTTACTCTTATTATAATTGTCCCCCTCATGAGAGGTTACTCCTCTTATTATATTTGTCCCCCTCATGCGAGGTTACTCTTATTATAATTGTCCCCCTCATGAGAGGTTACTCCTCTTATTATAATTGTCCCCCTCATGAGAGGTTACTCCTCTTATTATAATTGTCCCCCTCATGAGAGGTTACTCTTATTATAATTGTCCCCCTCATGAGAGGTTATTCCTCTTATTATATTTGTCCCCCTCATGAGAGGTTACTCTTATTATAATTGTCCCCCTCATGAGAGGTTACTCCTCTTATTATATTTGTCCCCCTCATGAGAGGTTACTCTTATTATAATTGTCCCCCTCATGAGAGGTTACTCTTATTATAATTGTCCCCCTCATGAGAGGTTACTCCTCTTATTATAATTGTCCCCCTCATGAGAGGTTACTCCTCTTATTATATTTGTCCCCCTCATGAGAGGTTACTCTTATTATAATTGTCCCCCTCATGAGAGGTTACTCTTATTATAATTGTCCCCCTCATGAGAGGTTACTCCTCTAATTATAATTGTTCCCCTCATGAGAGGTTACTCTTATTATATTTGTCCCCCTCATGAGAGGTTACTCTTATTATAATTGTCCCCCTCATGAGAGGTTACTCCTCTTATTATATTTGTCCCCCTCATGAGAGGTTACTCCTCTTATTATAATTGTCCCCCTCATGAGAGGTTACTCTTATTATATTTGTCCCCCTCATGAGAGGTTACTCCTCTTATTATAATTGTCCCCCTCATGAGAGGTTACTCTTATTATATTTGTCCCCCTCATGAGAGGTTATTACTCCTCTTAATATAAGGCCACATTTTCATTATAGAAGCAGTATCCTTATAAAATCACAGGAGTCTGAAATGTTATTAATATATTCTGAATACAGTACAATTTTTTTTTAGAAGCAGTGTCCTTATAAAATCACAGGAGTCTGAAATGTTATTAATATATTCTGAATACAGTACAATTTTTTTTTAGAAGCGGTGTCCTTATAAAATCACAGGAGTCTGAAATTTTATTAATATATTCTGAATACAGTACAAAATGGAGAAAAAAAAAAAAAATTCATTGTGTTCTTGATAAAATTTGTAACTCCTGTGATAAGAGGGACACTATTACACTGTATGTTGATTGGTTGTTGTTTAAAGGTGTAACATTCGATCAGCCTGATCAGGAGACTTGTGCATTGAAATGTCATTATTAATAGTAAAGTGGAGTGGGAGTTACTGATAAACAACAGCTGATAATGGTAAACATAAACACAATGACATGGATGAGGACTCTTACGTGAATATATATACACAACATCAAACACATAAAATTAGACTTCGAAATGTTCATACTTAAAAAATTACGTCTTTAACATCAAGTGAGCAGTATTCCAGTTATATTCATGATGAGAAAGTTTACAAACAATAAACCATGCCATTTAAGGAATATTTGAAATTGTTGAACAGGTTATACGATATAACCTGGTTTGGGTCAGTTTAGTCTTAATAAACCGTGAAGTGGTTTATGAAAAGCATAAACTGACACAAACCAGGTTATGCAAGTATAACCTGTTCAACAATTTCAAATATTCCTTACAATTTAATTTTTACAACAAAATTTAAAGATTCCTCGATTTCAATTACGATTATTTCATGCGATTATTTGAATTTGTCGTTTCGATGGATGAACACGCTAGTGACGTCACAATACCAACTCAGGTTATCGAGTATAACCAAAATTTTCTCCAGGTGGATTAGCCAATCAGATTGAAATATTCAAATCAAATTAAATTATATATAGATAACCATGGTCTCATGTTTATAGAGGCTTGTATGATCATGAAGCTACAGTACAGTCAGAGACATAGCGTGATAATTCACTGTGATAGACATATTACTCTTCTTAGTGATACTGATACAGTACAGTCAGAGACATAGCGTGATAATTCACTGTGATAGACGTATTACTCTTCTTAGTGATACTGATATATCTTTTGGTCTGTTTAATCTATTTATTTATTTTGAAATGCCTTTTGGGTGATAGTAAGCAACACTCTAAAGGTAAAAGAAATTTTGAAGATATATTTAATAGAACAAAAGATATATCCAAATCACCAAGATGAGTGATATGTCTATCACAGTGATTTATCAACCTATGACTTTAACTGTTACAGTACATGTATTTAAAAGCTAACATAATCATGAAGCTAGTTAAGATACATGTATATAAAACCTCCCATGTTCATGAAGTTAGATACAAATATAAGCTCACATGATCAAGTATCAATTATCTTGTTTTCATTGTTATAAACTTGTAGCTGATTATTGGAAAAAAAAAACACTTAGTTAGTAGTACAAATATATAGAAACACTTGTGAAAATTAGTCAGGCAGTTATATGTTTTTTCCCATAGTCTATTTCCTATACGTCAGTCGTGGAATATTTCGGTAAGAGTTGCCTTTCTTTGATAGTATTCTGATGCAATTTCAAAGGGTTTAATATTGAGTATGCATGCATTTTTTCATAGATTTTTTAAATTTAATATAAGTATACAAGTATTCAAAGAATTTGGGATTGAAATAACATGTAAAACATTTAAGGCCAAAAAATTATGTGTAAATTATATAGAAATACCTATTAAAAAGTCACCTAATTATTTCAGAACTTGGATTATGATTAATTGATTGATTGATTGGTGTTTAACGTCCAGCAAGCAATTTTTCAGCTATATTCAGGACGAGAACATTTAACTAGAGGCTCCCAGGAGCCTGTAATCGCTCACCTGGTTTTCAATTTGACATCTAAAGTTGATAGAAAATGGGGGTGTTACACATAATTTTGAAAGTGGGCCACCCAAAGATCATTTCAACTCAAATTTCTGAGCAAAAGATTTTGATGTGATTTTTATCTCATAATATTCCTAAACGGAATAAACTGGCTGAAAAAATCTCACAGAAAAACCCAGAATATATGTTAAACTACTCATTGCCATATAACTGCAGTTAAAATTTGAGTTCATTTTGATTTGTAATAAAGCGGAAATTGACAACTAAAGAAATTTCTATTTTTAGTAACAGCAGCCATTTTGAATGGAGGGCGGGGTTGTCGGACACACTATTGAAAGGGGACCACCCAAGGACCATCCTAGCCAAATTTGCTTTAAGTTGGTTCAGCGGTTTCAGAGGAGAAGATTTAAATGTGATCTTTTATCAAAATATGTCTAATTTGTATAATCAGTATAAATTGGTTGAAAGAAAAAATTCACAGAAAAACCCAGAATATATGTTAATCTACTCATTGTCATGTAGCTGCAGTTAAAATTTCAGCTCATTTTGATTTATAATAAAGCAGCAATGGACAATTGAAGAAATTTCTATTTTTAGTAACAGCAGCCATCTTGAATGTAGGGTGGAGC
The DNA here is from genome assembly GCA_963383655.1 of Bathymodiolus septemdierum. Lineage (NCBI taxonomy): Eukaryota > Metazoa > Mollusca > Bivalvia > Mytilida > Modiolidae > Bathymodiolus > Bathymodiolus septemdierum. The sequence continues at coordinate 19,774,151 of OY726530.1, read as the reverse complement.
TGTCGGACACAATTTTGAAATGGGACTACCCAAGGACTATCCCTGCCAGGTTTGGTTAAATTTGGTTCAGCGGTTTCAGAGGAAAAGATTTAAATGTGATCTTTTATCAAAATATGCCTAATTTGCATAATTGGTATAAATCGGCTGAAAGAAAAATTTCACAGAAAAACCCAGAATATATGTTAAACTACTCCTTGCCATGTAGCTGCAGTTAAAATTTGAGCTCATTTTGACTTATACTAAAGCAGCAATGGACAATTGAAAGAAATTTCTATTTTTAGTAACAGCAGCCATCTTGAATGGAGGGCGGGGCTGTCAGAAACAATTTTGAAAGAGACCCACCCAAGGACCATCCCTGCCAGGTTTAGTGTAATTTGGTTTGGCGGTTTCAGAGGAGAAGATTTAAATGTGATCTTTTATCAAAATATGCCTAATTTGCATAATCGGTATAAATCGGCTGAAAGAAAAATTTCACAGAAAAACCCAGAATATATGTTAAACTACTCATTACCATGTAGCTGCAGTTAAAATTTAAGCTCATTTTGACTTATGCTAAAGCAGCAATGGACAATTGAAGAAATGTCTATTTTTAGTAACAGCATCCATCTTGAATGGAGGGCGGGGCTGTCGGACACAATTTTGAAAGGGACCCACCCAGGGACCATCCCTGCCACGTTTGGTTTAATTTGGTTCAGTGGTTTCAGAGAAGAAGATTTAAATGTGATCTTTTATCAAAATATGTCTAATTTGCATAATCGGTATATATCGGCTGAAAGAAAAATTTCACAGAAAAACCCAGAATATATGTTAAACTACTCCTTGCCATGTAGCTGCAGTTAAAATTTGAGCTCATTTTGACTTATACTAAAGCAGCAATGGACAATTGAAGAAATTTCTATTTTTTGTAACAGCAGCCATCTTGAATGGAGGGTGGGGCTGTCAGAAACAATTTTGAAAGAGACCCACCCAAGGACCATCCCTGCCAGATTTAGTGTAATTTGGTTCAGCGGTTTCAGAGGAGAAGATTTAAATGTGATCTTTTATCAAAATATGCCTAATTTGCATAATCGGTATAAATCGGCTGAAAGAAAAATTTCACAGAAAAACCCAGAATATATGTTAAACTACTCCTTGCCATGTAGCTGCAGTTAAAATTTGAGCTCATTTTGACTTATACTAAAGCAGCAATGAACAATTAAAATTTCATCCCTCCTTTTTTCTATTTTTAGCTTGGCGGCCATCTTGGTTGGAAGTCGGGATCACCGGACACAATTTTGGAAGGGGGCCATCCAAGGACCATTCCACCAAAGTTTGGTTCAAATTGGCCCAGTGGCTTCAGAGGAGTTGATTAAAATGTGAAAAGTTAACGGACGGACGACGGACGGACGAACGACAGACGACGGATGCTCAGTGGTGAAAATTTAAGCGCCATGGGACTCGAAACAAGGAAAGGTGATGGGTAGGGATGGATAATTTAGCCAGTGCAACAGGTCTCCTATGGACCACTGTTACACTGGGTTCTTTAACATGAGAAGAGGATGGAAATCTCTCAACACGGGACCTCGTTTCATTTACGTCTCATCCAAAAGACGGGTTGGTTGTGAATTTATACATCCCGCACAACCGACGGACGCCCCTTCAAGCCGAAGAAGCTCTCGGTCCCATTTCTATGCCCCGAGGTTCCCACGGGGTTGATCCCTTTTAGAGGACTAGTGCCTCTAGGGCGGAGAAACCTGATGCCTATTCTACCCCCGGCACACCCTCTGGGAGGGGGGGTGAAACTTGAATTACAGCTACACAAAACACAGAATGTCGATCAGAAGAAATAACTCAATTAGTTTTCTGATCTACTCAGAAAAAAACATGAAACTAGCTAAATGAAAGTACTATTCCACATGTCCAAAGATAAATCATATATAACTTGTGTTTAGCAGTTTCTAATAAAAAAGACTTCTAATTTCAACAATTTGCTTTTCCAATTGACATAAGAAAAATATACTTTTGTCTTTAGAGGATTATCCAAGGAACATTCTAGAATTTCTAGACAAGTTTCCTTCCAAATGTTTAAGAAGTTTCAGAGAAGGGGATTTTTCAAACATTTGTTCCATCCAAAAATGTGCAGAGTTCATAGGCGGATCTTTTTACCATGCTTTGTAATTTTCGCTTTATAGAATTATGCCTCAGTATTTTTTTATTTTTCTTAAAACAAATTGTTTTGAAATCCTATTTTTTCTTTAAAAAAAATGGGCCCCCCTTATGGAATTGTCTGGATCTGCTTCTGGAGTCCTATTATATTACTCTTTGTCTTGTGGTGGAAGCCATCTTGGATATCATATCCACATGAAAAAGGAAGCAGTGTGAAGAACCACCCAAAGATCATTAATGCCAACACTCGATTTGAATCTGATTTATTGCTTCTGATAAAAACTTTTTTGCTTATCCAAAGCAGCATATGATGTATATGTATCTGCAAGATTGGTACCATTTAATACTGAGAAAAAGATTGAACTATAGTGAAACCTGTCTAAACTGCACCCTGAGTAAAATGAAATCATGTATAAACCGAACTTTGAATAAAGTCTCAATATAAGATTTTTACTTGTACAAACCGAATACCTGCCTTTTTCGAACACAAAAACTGGTCCAAAAGATGTTCAATTGAGGCAGGTTTAACTGTATAATATACATATGTACAATGATATACATGTACCGTAAAACCTGTATTAAGAGGTCACATTAGGGACAAAGGAAAAGTGGCCTTATACCGTAAATCGAGAAATTTTGGTCATGGTTTTATTTTGGCCCCTAAATACGAAGTGCCAAAATTAAACACACCAAAATGTCACACTCCAAAAATTAACTGCCAAAATTGAACACTGCCTTAATATTTTTTTATATTTATATTCCCTAGTCTGTACCTTTTTGTCTTACTTCTTTCCTAAGTAAACCTTTGTCAATTGCCGTTATGCATGTATATACACACACAAATCAAACTAAAAAGTGTTCACGATGTGAAATTGTTGGCTTGGATGACAAGAGAGAAATTACAGGTGAATGAAAGTACATTGATAAAAACCATGCAATACCAATCAAATGTATTCAATCAACAAAATGTCAAATATCATTAAAATGACAATTACCTATCGAAAAAAGAAAAATCTATAACAACATCAAATTCACAGTCAATAATCAAATAGATTTACAGGTACAAAATCCAATTATAAAGGTGTGATGTGTCATTTACATTTTTTTGTAACATTTGATCTCTTTATTATGTATAATTGTTGTGTAAACAAATGCATGTAATGACCGTTATAATAAGACTGTTTACTTGTAAAAGCGATGATTAATACCAGTGCAAAATTATTTTTTGTTGTTTTTATAATAAATGCATTTTACTTTATGCTGTTTAAATATTTAAATTCCTAGTTTTAATAAATATCACAATTTATTCATAATCGATTTGGTTTTTAGTACGACATCAAAATATCCGGTAAATAACAGTAAAAAACGTAGTATCGCTGGTTGAAATGAGAACGCTTCCATTTAAGTTCTGAATTAACTAACACATGTTAACCAAAAGTGGCCAAAATTAAACACACTAGAAACGAAAATGGCCAAAATTTCACACACCAATATAAAACAACCCTCTTTTGGAGAAAAAAGGCCAAAATTAACCGGGGTCCGACCTATAATCCGACAGTCCGATAGTCCGATAGTCCGACAAATGCTATATTTCTTTGAAAGCTAACACTATAACATGTGTAATATGGGGCCAGAAACCAAACCGTTTACTCACCAAAGAAAGGTCCAGAACATCGGAAACACGATATCATAGATGGACAAACAATTGGCAGGGCCACACAAGAGCTAAAAAAAAACACATATATGAACAACACGGTCTCTTCCGACGACAAGTTGGTTCTATTTTAATTCCCCGGGATTCCGACGGGTGACCCTGCTATAGTCGCCTTCTACGACAAACGCATATATAAAAAGTTACGATTGAAGGAATTGTCCCTAAGTGACCCTTTATATCACGGAAAGAAACAGCATCGGAATATGACAAAATAAACAACTGTGCCATGATACGCCCCCCCCTCTTTTATGACAATTGAAGGTCGGTTGCTCAGCGTGAGAACAGTAATTATTAATATTCTGCACTTTTTTAAACCAATTAATTGTATATACATGTACCATATGAAAACTGGCGTTTTCCAAACTGACTAAAATCACACCTCTCACTTGCTCCCCTTTTTATCAATATAATGTATGTCACGACGTGACCTATCAGTAAAAGGGGGAACAAGTGAGAGATGTTATCGTACGAGGCGTGGACGGACGGACGAACAGCGGTATGCCATAATAAGCCCGTATTTTGATGGGCGTATAAAAATGAATGGCCCATATCCTGAAATTACGAATATATCATTTTTGGCCAAATTATTTTTCAAAACTTTCATCAGTTTAAAGCATTTGTCGGACTATCGGACTATCGGACCGTCGGACCATCGGACTGTCGGACTATCGGACTGTTGGACTATCAGACTATAGCTATGGCCCCAAATTAACCTACACCAAAATTTCCCGATTTACGGTATGACAGGTGATGTCTTAAAATAGGTTTAATTCATATGAAATTTTCTATAACAGGACAAGAAAAAAGTTACCTCTTAATACAGGTGACTGCTTAAAAGAGGTGACTGCAGAGGCAGGTTTGACTGTACATGCATGTGAAAGGTTCTTTGTGGATGTCAGATGCCTCCTCACATGGTGCATTGTACTTTGGAAAAGAAAGCTAATTATAAAACAAAAAACAGGACATCATGAACTTGTAAAACAACAGAAGCAAGACCATGTGAAGGATTGGAAGACTTAGAGAGGTAACCCCTTGCCTTAGTGAAGAGTATTGTATACACTTTATTATTTTTCTAATAGTCAGCTTAATTAAATTCGGCTTGGTCCAATAAAAAAATGTTTTTACATGAACATGCCCAAAAGTTCAATAAGATAAAAATTTCATTGTGAGGACTGTGAAACTATGTGGTGAGAGTACCATTGGCAGGACCGGGTTATGACCTTTTGGGACTCCTAGGCGAATGAAATTATGAGGGTTTCCCAAGATGGAGCCACCCTGTAACTCATCCACACCCGTCTTGAATAGTTTTTACTCATGATATAGCAACATTTACATAGCTTGAAGTAAACTTATTACAATTTTTTTTAATGAACTAGAATGATATACAATGTACTCATTTTACAAAAAAAAAAAATTGAAAATCTTTTAGCAGGGCCCCTTAACTTGGAGGGGGGGGGGGGGGGGGGGGGCAAAGCTTGAGTGGCTTAATTAGGCTGCAGCTTATACTAGCCTACAGGATAATGCGGCCCTAACCCCTGGGTTGTCATCCTGGTTAACTTTAAACTTTTCATAGTTTAATACCACAAAATCTCATTAATTAACTCTTTTTTAAAAGCATTTACCAAATTCTTAAAACTTGAATATAAAATTCCTTACCGTCTTTGTTGAATTATTTTAGATATTCTGCCTTTAGCATCATCATCAGTCTCCATTATCAGATTATGGATAGTCAATTTTCCACAACACTTTACAAGTGTTGACACATGAATTTTTCCAGTGATCACACTTATAAGTTATATATCCTTCATTTCCTCTATAGGGCTGAAAACTGATCAACAGGAAATAGATGCGAGTCTCCGTTTATCTACTACAAGTAGGTAGTCGAAGAGAATGATTTTTTTTTAAAGTTTAAATTAAAAATTCACAAAAAAATAAAATAAACTTTCCCTGGATGTAAATCTCTGTAACAAATTTCTCTCTCTTTATCTACTGGATGTACACGAAGTGGGTGATTTTTTTTAAAGCTTAAATTAAATTTGTACACAAAACAAAATAAAATAAACTTTCCTAGGATGTAAATCTCTGTATATAATATAAGTAACAAATTGTCTATTTTCAATATTGAGTTAATTAATTAGCTGTTAATATAACTTAATATATATATGAATAAATAATTTCCACATGTAAGCATATATATTCCAGGGTACAATATATATATATGTATTAATTATAAGTTCAACACATTTTAAGCAAGATTGAATTTTTCCATATTTTCTGCGAATGGACTGATACATACACATACAAGTAATCAGATTGTTTGAAACACCTATATAAAGTAAGTTGTCAATACAATGTATGCATGTTACTATTTCAATTTGTAAAAAAACAGGTTTCTTAAAAAAAAATTGACAAGAAGTTTGAATAGATAAAATTGTTACATTCTGTAGCTATAGATACAAAAAACCCCGTGATTTACAAAAAAATAAATGACCAATTGAAATCCACAGTTTGTGAGTCAGCTTTCTAACGTCACCTGTGTAAGATGTCTTATTATCTTTTGTTCAATCAATTAATTCCTTCCCTGTAAAAATAATACCTTCCTTCAAAAGAGAAAAAAAAAATCACATTTGAAACACAGCACACATTCAATAGAAAATCCTTTAAGAAATTTTAAACACAGCACAGGGAAGTAGATTTATCTTTTAGCACCTAACCAAAATAATATGTATGCAAGTAAAATTCCACCGTAAAGAGGAAGTTATATATATTCAAATATTATGTGCATTGTACCATGTTGTAGTTTAAATAGATCGACATATATCAATACCTGTATTGTAAATTTACAATGTACTTTAATTTCTACATCCTGTACATACAAAAGATTTGGGCTTCTTTGTTTTTAATACATGTACCTGTATAGAGATCCATTTTTGCCAAGGATTTTTGCTGTAGATCAGTGGCATTCTGTTGATCTGGGTACTCCAGTTTCCTCCACCAATAAAACTGACTGCCACAATATATAACTGAAATCTTGTTGGAAATGGCTTTAAACACCATAACCCTAATACATTTCTTTGGTATTACTGTAGTGTAAGAGAAAGTAACTTATATAATAATATTCATTCAGCAATTCACTCTGAGTAGCCCATAGTCCTCGAAATGAAAATTTGAATTTACTGGTCCAATTAAATTTCTTGACTTTATTTTAATATATATACCTAAAAAAAATTGAAAAATTGATTGGTCCAAGCAAAGTTTTACATTGTGACGACTGAGACCAGAAGACATTTTTAATAATTTAGGCGAGTACCACCATTGGAAGAATAAACTAGAGGCTCAGTGGGCTGAGCCTGTGTCGCTCACCTTTCATTCTGCTTTGAGGAAACTTAATACAGAACCTTCCATAGGTGCTTCCAACCAAGTTTCAGTTCATTTGGCTAAGCAGTTACAGAGAAGAAGATTTTTAGAAATCGACCAATCAGAAACAAGAATGGCATGTGGTGGCCATGTTTATTAATGGATGGGAACTAAATGCAATCTTTACAGAGGACCTTCCAAGGATGCTTCCTACCAAGTTTTGATACATTTGGCAAAGCGGTTTCACAGAAGAAGATTTTTAAGAAATCAACCAATCAGAAACAAGAATTGCCTGTGGCAGCCATGTTTGTTAACAGATTGGAACTAAATTAGCATTCTTCATAGAGGACCTGTCAAGGATGCTTCCTACCAAGTTTCGATTCATTTGGACGAGCGATTTCAGAGGAGAAGCTTTTTTAGAAATCAACCAATAAGTAACAAGAATTGCCTTTGGCGGCCATGTTTATTAACGGATCGGAAATAAATTAGCATTCTTCATAGAGGAACTTCCAAGGATGCTTCCTACCAAATTTCGATTGATTTGGCCAAGCGATTTCAGAGAAGACGATTTTTTAGAAATCAACCAATCAGAAACAAGAATTGTCTGTGGTGGCCATGTTTGTTAACGAATCGGAAATAAATGAGCAATCTTTATAGAGGACCTTCCAAGGATGCTTCCTACCAAATTTCGATTCATTTGGCCAAGCGGTTACAGAGGAGAAGATTCTTTAGAAATCAACCAATCAGAAACAAAAATTACCTGTGGTGGCCATGTTTGTTAACAGATCGGGCGAAATGAGCATTCTTTATAGAGGACCTGCCATAGATGCTTCCTACCAAGTTTCAATTGATTTGGCAAAACGGTTTCAGAGGAGATTAAAAAAAATCGGCCAATCAGAAACAAGAATTGCCTATGGTGGCCATGTTTGTTAACGGATCGGACTAAATGAGTAATTTTTATAAAGGACCTTCCAAAGATGCTTCCTACCAAGCTTCTATTCATTTGGCAAAGCAGTTTTAGAGGCGACGATTTTTTAGAAATCAACCAATCAGAAACAAGAATTATCTGTGGTGGCCATGTTTGTTTACGGATCGGAACTAATTGAGCAATATTTATAGAGGACCTTCCAAGGATGCTTCCTACTAAGTTTCGATTCATTTGGCCATACGGTTTCAGAGGAGAAGATTTTTTAGAAATCAACCAATCAGAAACAAGAATGCCTGTGGTGGCCATGTTTGTTGACAGATCAGGACGAAATGAGCAATCTTTATAGAGGACATTCCATAGATGCTTCCTACCAAGTTACGGTTCATTTGGCCAAGCGGTTTCAGAGGAGAAGATTTTTAAAAGTCGGACAATAAGAAACAAGAATTGCCTATGGCAGCCATGTTTGTTAATGGATCGGGACAAAATTAGCAATCTTTAGAGAGGACCTTCCATAGATGCTTCCTACTAAGTTTCACTTCATTTGGCCAAGGGGTTTCAGAGGAGAAGATTAAAATGTGAAAAGTTAACGGACGACAGACGCCAAGTGATGGCAAAAGCTCACGTTGCCTTAACGGACGACAGACGCCAAGTGATGGCAAAAGCTCACGTTGCCTTTGGCAAGGTGAGCTAAAAATTTGAAAACTTTGATGAGTTCAAAATGAATATGGTGAATCCATGACTCATCTAGGAAAGTTGCAAGGATCTCTGTTCAGTGAAGTAAAAATGCGCTAATCATCCACATATCTAATGATTGATGTACAGTTTGGATTTTAAAACATTTTTTCCCCAAGTGACACACAATTATGTTAAACCAATGTGGAATGATGTGATCTTAGATATATTCGACCAATCTAAACTTGGTAGAGGTCATATACGTTGTTATAGGAACATAATCGTACAATGGAACATACAATTCAATAGGTCAAATGACTTCTTAGGAGAAAATTTAGTAGCCAGTCATAAATGTATGTGGTCCATTATGTCATACTGATTATTTTTCTCTAGTAGCTCTATAACTAGTGATATGTTTGATTTTAGATAAAGCTGCACTAAAAATTCAAATTGAAGGAAAAAAACATTACCACTAAAAAAAATATTAAAAACACATACACCAGCTAGAAAAAAAAGTATGCCCCCACACTTGATAATTATGGACAAAGTTGTTTTGTTAGGAGTGATTTTTTTAAAATGAAGTGTATCTGTAAGACACTAATGATGCCCCTGCCTTACCATCAAAATCCTGTGGACATGCACACCTCCATTATGTATATAAACATCATACAAAATATTAAAGCTGTAGCTGGAAAACTGTAGGAGGAGATAGCCGGACAAACCATGTACATGTATCTATATCCGGACGGACGAACAAAATGACTAAGTCCAACTACTGTCATTTTGAGAATATTTGAGGAAAATCAAAATCCTGTGGACATGCACACCTCCATTATGTGTATAAACATCCTACAAAATATTAAAGCTGTAGCTCCAAAACTGTAGGAGGAGATAGCCGGACAAACCATGTATCTGTATCCGGACGGACAAACGGACAGGGGGTAAATTAATATGCCCCACCGACTCTTCGTCGCGGGGGCATATAAAATGCATTTCAATGAGTACATATGTATTCCTTCAATTAAAAAGTTAAATTTTTGTCAAGTGGTTCTAAAATAGGATGATTTTTACATTTTAGCCAATCACACAAATTTTGAGTACATATATACTTTACACATATATTTAAATTGAAAGGCCCATATTGTTGAAAGTGGCATTCAACACCATAAACCATAAATTAAACCACAAACCATCCTTACAGTATATGGTTTAATTTGTCCTAATGGTATCTGAGAGAAAGACTAATTGTAATGTAAACAGAGAAAATTATAAAGAACACCACAATGTGATGGCAATATAATGTCACTAGGTTTATAAAATATATAAATATAGAAAAGACGTCAATTATAAAGAACACCACAATGTCATGGCAATATAATGTCACTAGGTTTATAAAATATATAAATATAGAAAAGACGTCAATTATAAAGAACACCACAATGTCATGGCAATATAATGTCACTAGGTTTATAAAACATAGAAATATAGAAAAGACGTCAATTATAAAGAACACCACAATGTCATGGCAATATAATGTCACTAGGTTTATAAAATATAGAAATAAAGAAAAGACGTCAATTATAAAGAACACCACAATGTCATGGCAATATAATGTCACTAGGTTTATAAAATATAGAAATATAGAAAATTATAAAGAACACCACAATGTCATGGCAATATAATGTCACTAGGTTTATAAAATATAGAAATATAGAAAATTATAAAGAACACCACAATGTCATGGCAATATAATGTCACTAGGTTTATAAAATATAGAAAATTATAAAGAACACCACAATGGCCTGCTTTAATTTATTTAAAAAACACCTTAGATCCTGTTTCACAAAGGAAATTAATAAAAAATTAAATACAAATTGCTATCAGAATGCTTCTGATATAATATGCATTGCAGTGTATTTAACTTTAAATAGTAATAGTGAATACCATCTGATATACATTGTATATATTATATATATTACATAGTGCATTCAAATTTAAATAGTGAAAACTATTTTAAGTTATCATTAATATATATACAAAGCAGGAAGTTTCCACAACGGTCTGTAATAGAGAAATACATATACAACAAAGGCACACATACAAATGTGTCCAGCAATTAGACTCCACTGACATGTACAATAAAGGCACACATACAAATGTGTCCAGCAATTAGACTCCACTGACATATACAACAAAGGCACACATACAAATGTGTCCAGCAATTAGACACCACTGACATGTACAACAAAGGCACACATACAAATGTGTCCAGCAATTAGACTCCACTGACATGTACAATAAAGACACACATACAAATGTGTCCAGCAATTAGACTCCACTGACATGTACAACAAAGGCACACATACAAATGTGTCCAGCAATTAGACTCCACTGACATATACAACAAAGGCACACATACAAATGTGTCCAGCAATTAGACTCCACTGACATGTAAAACAAAGACACACATACAAATGTGTCCAGCAATTAGACTCCACTGACATGTACAATAAAGACACACATACAAATGTGTCTAGCACCTACACTCCACTGACATGTACAATAAAGGCACACATACAAATGTGTCCAGCAATTAGACTCCACTGACATGTACAATAAAGGCACACATACAAATGTATCAATCAACTAGACTCCACTGACATGTACAATAAAGGCACATACACAAATGTGTCCAGCAACTAGACTACACCGACATGTCCAAAAAAGGCACACATACAAAAGTGTCCAGCAATTAGACTCCACTGACATGTACAATAAAGCCACACATACAAATGTGTCCAGCAACTAGACTCCACTGACATGTACAATAAACGCACACATACAAATGTGTAGAGCAACAAGACTCCACTGACAAGTACAATAAAGGCACACATAAAAATGTGTCCAGCAACTAGACTCTACTGACATTTACAATAAAGGCACACATAAAAACGTGTCCAGCAATTAAACTCCACTGACAGGTACAATAAAGACACACATACAAATGCTAAAATATGTCCAGCAACTAGACTCCACTGACATGTACAATAAAGGCACATATACAAATGTGTCCAGCAATTAAACTCCACTGAGACTCCACTGACATGCACAATAAAGGCACACATATAAATGTGTCCAGCAACTAGACTCCACTGACATGTACAATAAAGGCACACATACAAATGTGTCCAGCAACTAGACTCCACTGACATGCACAATAAAGGCACACATACAAACGTGTTCAACAACTAGACTCCACTTACATGTACAATAAAGGCACATATACAAACATGTCCAGCAACTAGACTCCACTGTCATGTACAATAAAGGCACACATACAAATGTGTACAGAAACTAGACTCCTCTGATATACACAATAAAGGTGCACATACAAATGTGTCCAGCACCTAGACTCCGCTGACATGTACAATAAAGGCACACATACAAATGTGTCCAGCAACTAGACTCCACTTACATGTACAATAAAGGCTCACATACAAATGTGTCCAGCAACTAGACTCCATTGACATGTACAATAAAGGCACACATACAAATGTGTCCAGCAACTAGACTCCACTGACATGTACAATAAAGGCTCACATACAAATGTGTCCAGCAACTAGAATCCATTGACATGTACAATAAAGGTTCACATACAAATGTGTCCAGCACCTAGATTCCACTAACATCCACAATAAAGGCACACATGCAAATGTGTCCAGCAACAAGACTCCTTTGACATGTACAATAAAGCCATACATACAAATGTGTCCAGAAACTAGATTCCACTGTCATGTACAATAAAGGCACACATACAAATGTGTCTAGCACCTATATTCCACTGACATGTACAATAAAGGCACACATACAAAAGTGTCCAGCAACTAGAGACTCCACTGACACTGACATGTACAATAAAGGCACACATACAAATGTGTCCAGCAACTAGAGACTCCACTGACAGTGACATGTACAATAAAGGCTCACATACAAATGTGTCCAGCAACTAGACTCCACTAACATTTACAATAAAGGCACATATACAAATGTGTCCAGCAACTAGATTCCACTGTCATGTACAATAAAGGCACACATACAAATGTGTCCAGCAACTAGATTCCTCTGACATGTACAATAAAGGCACACATACAAATGTGTCTAGCAATTAAATGCCACTGACATGTACAGTAAAGGCAAACATACAAATAATAAAATGTGTCCAGCAACTAGACTCCACTGACATGCACAAAAAAGGCACACATACAAATGTCTCCAGCAACTAGACTCCACTGACATGTACAATAAAGGTACACATACAAATGTGTACAGAAACTAGACTCCTCTGATATACACAATAAAGGTACACATACAAATGTGTCCAGCACCTAGACTCCGCTGACATGTACAATAAAGGCACACATACAAATGTGTCCAGCAACTAGACTCCATTGACATGTACAATAAAGGCACACATACAAATGTGTCCAGCAACTAGACTCCACTGACATGTACAATAAAGGTTCACATACAAATGTGTCCAGCACCTAGATTCCACTAACATCCACAATAAAGGCACACATACAAATGTGTCCAGCAACAAGACTCCTTTGACATGTACAATAAAGGCATACATACAAATGTGTCCAGAAACTAGATTCCACTGTCATGTACAATAAAGGCACACATACAAATGTGTCTAGCACCTAGATTCCACTGACATGTACAATAAAGGCACACATACAAAAGTGTCCAGCAACTAGAGACTCCACTGACAGTGACATGTACAATAAAGGCACACATACAAATGTGTCCAGCAACTAGAGACTCCACTGACAGTGATATGTACAATAAAGGCACACATACAAATGTGTCCAGCAACTAGACTCCACTGACATTTACAATAAAGGCACATATACAAATGTGTCCAGCAACTAGATTCCACTGTCATGTACAATAAAGGCACACATACAAATGTGTCCAGCAACTAGACTCCTCTGACATGTACAATAAAGGCACACATACAAATGTGTCCAGCAATTAAATGCCACTGACATGTACAATAAAGGCAAACATACAAATAATAAAATGTGTCCAGCAACTAGACTCCACTGACATGCACAAAAAAGGCACACATACAAATGTGTCCAGCAATTAAACTCCACTGACATGTACAATAAAGACACACATACAAATGCTAAAATGTGTCCAGCATCTAGACTCCAACTACATGCACAATAAAGGCACCCATATAAATGTGTCCAGCAACTAGATTCCACTGACATGTACAATAAAGGCACACATACAAATGTGTCCAGCAACTAGACTCCACTGACATGCACAATAAAGGCACACATACAAACGTGTTCAGCAACTAGACTCCACTGACATGTACAATAAAGGCACACATACAAATGTGTCCAGCAACTAGACTCCTCTGACATGTACAATAAAGGCACACATACAAAGGTGTCCAGCAACTAGATGCCACTGACATGTACAATAATGGCACACATACAAATGTGTCCAGCAATTAAATGCCACTGACATGTACAGTAAAGGCAAACATACAAATAATAAAATGTGTCCAGCAACTAGACTCCACTGACATGCACAAAAAAGGCACACATACAAATGTCTTCAGCAACTAGACTCCACTGACATGTACAATAAAGTTACACATACAAATGTGTCCAGCAACTAGATTCCACTGTCATGTACAATAAAGGCACACATACAAATGTGTCCAGCAACTAGACTCCTCTGATATGTACAATAAAGGCACACATACAAATGTCTCCAGCAACTAGACTCCACTGACATGTACAATAAAGGTACACATACAAATGTGTCCAGCAACTAGATTCCACTGTCATGTACAATAAAGGCACACATACAAATGTGTCCAGCAACTAGACTCCTCTGACATGTACAATAAAGGCACACATACAAAGGTGTCCAGCAACTAGATGCCACTGACATGTACAATAAAGGCTCACATACAAATGTGTCCAGCAACTAGAATCCATTGACATGTACAATAAAGGTTCACATACAAATGTGTCCAGCACCTAGATTCCACTAACATGCACAATAAAGGCACACATACAAATGTGTCCAGCAACAAGACTCCTTTGACATGTACAATAAAGGCATACATACAAATGTGTCCAGAAACTAGATTCCACTGTCATGTACAATAAAGGCACACATACAAATGTGTCTAGCACCTAGATTCCACTGACATGTACAATAAAAGCACACATACAAAAGTGTCCAGCAACTAGAGACTCCACTGACTGACATGTACAATAAAGGCACACATACAAATGTGTCCAGCAACTAGAGACTCCACTGACAGTGACATGTACAATAAAGGCACACATACAAATGTGTCCAGCAACTAGACTCCACTAACATTTACAATAAAGGCACATATACAAATGTGTCCAGCAACTAGATTCCACTGTCATGTACAATAAAGGCACACATACAAATGTGTCCAGCAACTAGACTCCTCTGACATGTACAATAAAGGCACACATACAAATGTGTCCAGCAATTAAATGCCACTGACATGTACAGTAAAGGCAAACATACAAATAATAAAATGTGTCCAGCAACTAGACTCCACTGACATGCACAAAAAAGGCACACATACAAATGTCTCCAGCAACTAGACTCCACTGACATGTACAATAAAGGTACACATACAAATGTGTACAGAAACTAGACTCCTCTGATATACACAATAAAGGTACACATACAAATGTGTCCAGCACCTAGACTCCGCTGACATGTACAATAAAGGCACACATACAAATGTGTCCAGCAAATAGACTCCACTGACATGTACAATAAAGGCTCACATACAAATGTGTCCAGCAACTAGACTCCATTGACATGTACAATAAAGGCACACATACAAATGTGTCCAGCAACTAGACTCCACTGACATGTACAATAAAGGTTCACATACAAATGTGTCCAGCACCTAGATTCCACTAACATGCACAATAAAGGCACACATACAAATGTGTCCAGCAAAAAGACTCCTTTGACATGTACAATAAAGGCATACATACAAATGTGTCCAGAAACTAGATTCCACTGTCATGTACAATAAAGGCACACATACAAATGTGTCTAGCACCTAGATTCCACTGACATGTACAATAAAGGCACACATACAAAAGTGTCCAGCAACTAGAGACTCCACTGACAGTGATATGTACAATAATGGCACACATACAAATGTGTCCAGCAACTAGACTCCACTGACATTTACAATAAAGGCACATATACAAATGTGTCCAGCAACTAGATTCCACTGTCATGTACAATTAAGGCACACATACAAATGTGTCCAGCAACTAGACTCCTCTGACATGTACAATAAAGGCACACATACAAATGTGTCCAGCAATTAAATGCCACTGACATGTACAGTAAAGGCAAACATACAAATAATAAAATGTGTCCAGCAACTAGACTCCACTGACATGCACAAAAAAGGCACAAATACAAATGTCTCCAGCAACTAGACTCCACTGACATGTACAATAAAGGTACACATACAAATGTGTCCAGCAACTTGATTCCACTGTCATGTACAATAAAGGCACACATACAAATGTGTCCAGCAACTAGACTCCTCTGATATGTACAATAAAGGCACACATACAAAGGTGTCCAGCAACTAGATGCCACTGACATGTACAATAAAGGCACACATACAAATGTGTCCAGCAATTAAACTCCACTGACATGTACAATAAAGACACACATACAAATGCTAAAATGTGTCCAGCATCTAGACTCCACCTACATGCACAATAAAGGCACACATATAAATGTGTCCAGCAACTAGATTCCACTGACATGTACAATAAAGGCACACATACAAATGTGTCCAGCAACTAGACTCCACTGACATGTACAATAAAGGCACACATATAAATGTGTCCAGCAACTAGATTCCACTGACATGTACAATAAAGGCACACATACAAATGTGTCCAGCAACTAGACTCCACTGATATGTACAATAAAGGCACACATACAAATGTGTCCAGCAACTAGACTCCACTGACATGCACAATAAAGGCACACATACAAATGTGTCCAGCAACTAGACTCCACTGACATGTACAATAAAGGCACACATACAAATGTGTCCAGCAACTAGACTCCTCTGACATGTACAATAAAGGCACACATACAAAGGTGTCCAGCAACTAGAGGCCACTGACATGTACAATAATGGCACACATACAAATGTGTCCAACAATTAAATGCCACTGACATGTACAGTAAAGGCAAACATACAAATAATAAAATGTGTCCAGCAACTAGACTCCACTGACATGCACAAAAAAGGCACACATACAAATGTCTCCAGCATCTAGACTCCACTGACATGTACAATAAAGGTACACATACAAATGTGTCCAGCAACTAGATTCCACTGTCATGTACAATAAAGGCACACATACAAATGTGTCCAGCAACTAGACTCCTCTGATATGTACAATAAAGGCACACATACAAATGTCTCCAGCAACTAGACTCCACTGACATGTACAATAAAGGCACACATATAAATGTGTCCAGCAACTAGACTCCACTGACATGTACAATAAAGGCACACATACAAATGTGTCCAGCAACTAGACTCCACTGACATGCACAATAAAGGCACACATACAAACGTGTTCAGCAACTAGACTCCACTGACATGTACAATAAAGGCACACATACAAATGTGTCTAAAAATTAGACTCCACTGACATGTACAATAAAGGCACATACACAAATGTGTCCAGCAACTAGACTCCACTGAAATGTACAATAAAGGCACATATACAAACATGTCCAGCAACTAGACTCCACTGTCATGTACAATAAAGGCACACATACAAATGTGTCCAGCACCTAGACTCCACTAACATGAACAATAAAGGCACACATATAAATGTGTCCAGCAACTAGACTCCAGACATGTACAATAAAGGCACACATACAAATGTGTCCAGCAAGTAGACTCCACTTACATGCACAATAAAGGCACACATATAAATGTGTCCAGCAACTAAACTCCACTGACATGTACAATAAAGGCACACATACAAATGTGTCCAGCAACTAGACTCCACTGACATGCACAATAAAGGCACACATACAAACGTGCTTAGCAACTAGACTCCACTGACATGTACAATAAAGGCACACATACAAATGTGTCTAAAAATTAGACTCCACTGACATGTACAATAAAGGCACATACACAAATGTGTCCAACAACTAGACTCCACTGACATGTACAATAAAGACACACATACAAATGTGTCCAGCAACTAGACTCCACTGACATGTACAATAAAGGCACATATACAAACGTGTCCAGCAACTAGATTCCACTGTCATGTACAATAAAGGCACATATACAAATGTGTCCAGCACCTAGACTCCACTAACATGTACAATAAAGGCACACATACAAATGTGTCCAGCAACTAGACTCCAGACATGTACAATAAAGGCACACATACAAATGTGTCCAGCAACTAGACTCCAGACATGTACAATAAAGGCACACATACAAATGTGTCCAGCAACTAGACTCCACTGACATGTGCAATAAAGGCACACATACAAATGTGTCCAGCAATTAGACTCCACTGACATGTACAATAAAGGCACACATACAAATGTGTCCAGCAACTAGACTCCACTTACAAGTACAATAAAGGCACACATAAAAATGTGTCCAGCAACTAGATTCTACTGACATTTACAATAAAGGCACACATAAAAACGTGTCCAGCAATTCAACTCCACTGACAGGTACAATAAAGACACACATACAAATGCTAAAATATGTCCAGCAACTAGACTCCACTGACATGTACAATAAAGGCACATATACAAATGTGTCCAGCAATTAAACTCCACTGAGACTCCACTGACATGCACAATAAAGGCACACATATAAATGTGTCCAGCAACTAGACTCCACTGACATGTACAATAAAGGCACACATACAAATGTGTCCAGCAACTAGACTCCACTGACATGCACAATAAAGGCACACATACAAACGTGTTCAACAACTAGACTCCACTTACATGTACAATAAAGGCACACATACAAATGTGTCCAGCACCTAGCCTCCACTGACATGTACAATAAAGGCACACATACAAATGTGTCCAGCAATTAGACTCCACTAACATGTACAATAAAGGCACACATAAAAATGTGTCGAGCAACTAGATTCCACTGACATGTACAATAAAGGCACATACACAAATGTGTCCAGCAACTAGACTCCATTGGTATGTACAATAAAGGCACACATACAAATGTATCAAGCAACTAGACTCCACTGACATGTACAATAAAGGCACATACACAAATGTGTCCAGCAACTAGACTTCACCGACATGTCCAATAAAGGCACACATACAAAAGTGTCCAGCAATTAGACTCCACTGACATGTACAATAAAAGCACATACACAAATGTGTCCAACAACTAGACTCCACTGACATGTACAATAAAGTCACACATACAAATGTGTCCAGCAACTAGACTCCACTGACATGTACAATAAAGGCAAACATACAAATGTGTAGAGCTACAAGACTCCACTGACATGTACAATAAAGGCACATATACAAACATGTCCAGAAACTAGACTCCTCTCACATACACAATAAAGGCACACATACAAATGTGTCCAGCACCTAGACTCCGCTGACATGTACAATAAAGGCACACATACAAATGTGTCCAGCAACTAGACTCCACTGACATGTACAATAAAGGCTCACATACAAATGTGTCCAGCAATTAAACTCCATTGACATGTACAATAAAGGCACACATACAAATGTGTCCAGCAACTAGAATCCACTGACATGTACAATAAAGGCTCACACACAAATGTGTCCAGCAACTAGAATCCACTGACATGTATAATAAAGGTTCACATACAAATGTGTCCAGCATCTAGATTCCTCTAACATGCACAATAAAGGCACACATACAAACATGTCCAGAAACTAGATTCCACTGTCATGTACAATAAAGACACACATACAAATGTGTCTAGCACCTAGATTCCACTGACATGTACAATAAAGGCACACATACAAAAGTGTCCAGCAACTAGAGACTCCACTGACAGTGACATGTACAATAAAGGCACACATACAAATGTGTCCAGCAACGAGAGACTCCACTGACAGTGACATGTACAATAAAGGCACACATACAAATGTGTCCAGCAACTAGACTCCACTGACATGTACAATAAAGGCACACATACAAATGTGTAGAGCAACAAGACTCCACTGACATGTACAATAAAGGCACATATACAAATGTGTCCAGCAACTAGATTCCACTGTCATGTACAATAAAGGCACACATACAAATGTGTCCAGCAACTAGACTCCTCTGACATGTACAATAAAGGCACACATACAAAGGTGTCCAGCAACTAGATGCCACTGACATGTACAATAAAGCCACACATACAAATGTGTCCAGCAACTAGACTCCACTGACATGTACAATAAAGGCACACATACAAATGTGTAGAGCAACAAGACTCCACTGACATGTACAATAAAGGCACATATACAAACATGTCCAGCAACTAGACTCCACTGTCATGTACAATAAAGGCACACATACAAATGTGTCCAGAAACTAGACTCCACTGACATTAACAATAAAGGCACATATACAAACGTGTTCAGCAACTAAACTCCACTGTCATGTACAATAAAGGCACACATACAAATGTGTCCAGCAACTAGACTCCTCTGACATGCACAATAAAGGCACACATACAAATGTGTCCAGCAACTAGACTCGACTGACATGTACAACAAAGACACACATACAAATGTGTCCAGCAACTAGACTCCACTGATGTGTAAAATAAAGGCACACATACAAATGTGTCCAGCAACTAGACTCCACTGACATGTACAATAAAGGCACACATATAAATGTGTCCAGCAACTAGACTCCACTGACATGCACAAAAAAGGCACACATACAAATGTTTCCAACAACTAGACTCCACTGACATGTACAATAAAGGCACATACACAAATGTGTCCAACAACTAGACTCCACTGACATGTACAATAAAGGCACACATATAAATGTGTCCAGCAACTAGACTCCACTGACATGCACAAAAATGGCACACATACAAATGTTTCCAGCAACTAGACTCCACTGACATGTACAATAAAGGCACACATACAAACATGTCCAGCAACTAGACTCCACTGACATGTACAATAAAGGCACACATACAAATGTGTCCAGCAACTAGACTCCACTGACATGTACAATAAAGGCACACATACAAATGTGTCCAGCAACTAGACTCCACTGACATTTACAATAAAGGCACACACATAAATGTGTCCAGCAATTAGACTCCACTGTTATGTACAATAAAGGCACACATATAAATGTGTCCAGCAACTAGACTCCACTGACATGCACAAAAAAGGCACACATACAAATGTTTCCAGCAACTAGACTCCACTGACATGTACAATAAAGGCACACATACAAACATGTCCAGCAACTAGACTCCACTGACATGTACAATAAAGGCGTATACACAAATGTGTCCAACAACTAGACTTCACTAACATGTCCAATAAAGGCACATATACAAACGTGTCCAGCAATTAGACTCCACTGTTATGTACAATAAAGGCACACATACAAAGGGTGTCCAGCAACTAGACTCCTCTGACATGCACAATAAAGGCACACATACAAATGTGTCCAGCACCTAGACTCCACTAACATGTACAATAAAGGCACACATACAAATGTGTCCAGCAACTAGACTCCACTGACATGTACAATAAAGGCACACATACAAATGTGTCCAGCAACTAGACTCCACTGACATTTGCAATAAAGGCACATACATAAATGTGTCCAACAAATAGACTCCACTGACATGTACAATAAAGGCACACATACAAATGTGTCCAGCAATTAAACTCCACTGACATGTACAATAAAGACACACATAGAAATGCTAAAATGTGTCCAGCAACTAGACTCCACTGACATGCACAATAAAGGCACACATAAATGTGTCCAGCAACTAGACTCCACTGACATGTACAATAAAGGCACATACAAATGTGTTCAGCAACTAAACTCCACTGACATGTACAATAAAGACACACATACAAATGTGTCCAGCACCTAGATTCCACTGACATGTACAATAAAGGCACACATTCAAATGTGTCCAACAACTAGACTTAACTGACATGTACAATAAAGGCACACATACAAATGTGTCCAGCAACTAGACTCCACTGACATGTACAATAAAGGCACACATACAAATGTGTCCAGCAACTAGACTCCACTGACATGCATAATAAAGACACATACACAAATGTGTCCAGCAACTAGACTTCACTGACATATACAATAAAGGCACGCATACAAATGTGTCCAGCAACAACACTCCACTGACATGTACAATAAACTAAAGGCCTACATACAAATATGTCCAGCAACTAAACTCCCGACATGTACAATAAAGGCACACATACAAATGTGTCCAGCACCTAGACTCCACTGACATGTACAATAAAGGCACACATACAAATGTGTCCAGCAACTAAACTCCACTGACATGTACAATAAAAACACACATTAAATGTCTCCATTACCGGTCATAAAAATTGTATGTTGACTTCAACCAATTACAATAAGACTTAAAATTAAAAATATAGAGCAATGGTCCCAAGATTTCAGTTTTTATTGAAATGTGCCTAATTTTGCATACCGGTATTTGACCCCAAAAAATAAAGTTACAAATTTCATGGAAAAAACCTGTACTAAATTATAAGTACCTCCATAGGGTATCAACCTAGCTCTCTGTATACCATATAGTTAGGTCACAGGCACTTGTTTCTGGTAATTTTTTTTTACCTAGATACTATATATATACTACAAGGTATGTAACCGTTCATTTGTAAAAAATCTAGGTCATCGCGATTTTCGCGTTTTTTCAACTCGACGGATGCCAGCATGGAGGAATGGCCTACATCATCTGAAACTACGATAATTTATCTACAAAATGATGTATAAAACACCTACCTTTGCTGAACCTCAACAATGCAACAGACCTTTTTCCACGGATCAGTTATCAGCTTTCATCATCCAGTTGGTCACCTGGCAAGTTCTAACCCGCAGTGAAAGAAAAAATAAGATAAGTTGTAATAAAAATGCTATAAAAAATACTGAGATGTTAGAAAATTATATATATTGCATTCCAATAAAAAAAATTAATAAAAGTGTTTTAATTTCTTAGAATAAAAGTGTAGTTTGAATGCAAATCTGTGGCTATTTTTAGAATTAAAAAAATTTGTGAATTTTCTATACAACCTCGGAATTTTTCCCTGAAGTATATCAACAAGACTGAAAATCTTATAGGCGGGAAAATTAATACAGCATCACATGTTTCTTTTTGCATCTTCTCCATTTTGATGAAAAATTATAAAAATAAACTTCAGAATTCCAGCTTGCTAAATGTAATGAGAAACTTCGACCAATCAAATACTTTACCTGAGTTCGACCTTGAACTTTTCATTCACTGCGGGTTAGAACTTGCCAGGTGACCAACTGGATGATGAAAGCTGATAACTGACCCGTGGAAAAAGGTCTGTTGCATTGTTGAGGTTCAGCAAAGGTAGGTGTTTTATACATCATTTTGTAGATAAATTATCGTAGTTTCAGATGATGTAGGCCATTTCTCCATGCTGGCATCCGTCGAGTTGAAAAAACCCGAAAATCGCGATGACCTAGATTTTTTACAAATGAACGGTTACATACCTTGTAGTATATATATAGTATCTAGGTAAAAAAAAATTACCAGAAACAAGTGCCTGTGAGTTAGGTGTAGTACTCCATACTAATAAGAATGTTCTTAGAAAATTGTAAATGTACCTTTTCAATTGATTCCTTATTTTCAAAATCCCATACTTCAGAAGTGTACAATAGAATTGGACCAACCAACGAATCAAACAGTTTCAACATGTGCAGCATATTCAATTTTATTTTATGTTCGCAAGTTAATTATTCACTTGACTGCTTTGAGTCAATTTATACCTGTTTAATGCATAAGACTTTTGTGTCAATGAAGAATTATTTCATTTATTTAAAAATGAAAAGGATTTAAGAGAAAATAAAAATGGCATTATATATCAGAAGAAACAAATACAAAAAGAACATAAGTAAATTGGAAAACACTATCATTTTTTTCTTCTAAATTATAGAAACATTTATAAATCAAAATCATATACATAGTCATTGACATTGTATTTGTCAATTTTGACAATCCTTTACAAATTGTTTTCTCTCCAAAAGATGAAAAATCATATAGCAAGGGAAATAACTCTGGTTATATTTTTTACTAAAGAAATATTTTGTTGCATTTTAAGAAATATTTCAAAATGTAAAGACCAATCTGGAAAGACTTGAAGATATATTATAACTTTCTAATTACTAGGTCAGTAGGAACTTGGAACAATGAACAATGGATTGAAACATATTACCAGTAACTAGATCGTTGTAGATCATCAGACACCATAAACCAACCAACCATCAAATTATATCTGACTGGATCAGACTGCCACAGTCGATAATTATAAGTCACTCGGTTGAAACATTTGAGGCTGCTGTCTCCTCTATCAACTACTAATTTATGAAACTGGTAAATAGTTTTAACCTTTGTCAATTGTCATATCAGGGACAGAAATTAACAGGGGCCCAGTTGCCCATGGCCCCTAGATTTTAGTTAAACATATAGACATTTTTTATCAAAAATCTTGTCTGGGCTACCAGCTTGAACTTCCCAATTTCTATCCCTGCATATGCTACCTCTGTTGAAATCTCTTTCTAGTTTCAAGTTTTATACCCAAACAGATGTTAAGTGATGGCAATAGATCACATGACCCTTTGGGTTAACGTTAGGTCAGCTAAAAATGATTTGCAAAAAAACTTCATATGATCTTTTTTATGATAGGCATTTCAAATATCCTCACGAAAAAGTATCAACAGAACATCCAACCTTTGTGAATCCTAACTTTTGATATTATTATGGTTCTTCTGCTTGATACCTTATAATCAAGTAATGATCACATGCTGTATTATCGCATGTACTGGTCAGTGAGCTTGAGTAGTACTTGTCAAGTAACAATTATCGCTATCTATAATCAATTTCAGATATGCTTCAGTGAAAAATGTTAGGGTAGCTTCTTGATCTTCACTCAAAATGTGTTCATCCATGTGAAATGAGCACATTGTCATTGGCAAGATCTATTCCACGGCTAGTAGCAGTAAAGCAGTGGCATTGGTAGATACGATAACGTAACACTCAGTCCGCTGGAGCAAAAGTGGACTGGGGCTTACGTTATCGTATCTATGCCATTGGTATCACCTTAAAGGTTCAATTTATAGGCCTTAGTTTAATAAATACTCTTTTGTATGCAAATACCTATTCTGAAAACTTTGTGGGGCCCATTATCCTTCTCAATCCAGAGACCAAAATCACCAATGAGTATTGAAAGCAGCTTGTTTCCTTTTGCAAAAGAGATAAACAAGTATACTTTAGTCAAACATGATTTAGTAAAGTTGGTACGTCTGTATGCCATGGTGTAAAGTAAATTAAATTACAACAAAAAAAACATAAGTTCATAAACGTTACGTCGTTATTGTTATATATCAACAAGGGAACAGTTGACATTATTTTCATTTGTATTGCAGATACATATTGAAATCATGTTTAATTCATAAATGGGATTATTTACCTTCTTGAGGTCATTATTTGCCCCAATAAAACAATAACAACAAAAAATTGTCTTCCAAATTCCACAGCGGAAGTTGACAAATATTAAATCTCCTCAATTTCATACGATTCTAGTCTCTCACACGTTTTCATAATTTATCTACTGAACGCTTAGCATTAAAAGGCGGGAAATTTCTATTTTAGAAAATCATGATCAACGTATTATATGGATTGTACAAGGATTTGTATTGTAGAAAGGATACAAATCTCGTATTTTCTCGCTTTATCTCGCGTGGCGAGCTTTTATGCTACAACAGAGCAAAAATATATTCATTCATTTTGTAATGCCTTGAGAATTCGTAGGTAAATCAACCATTTACACCAAAGTTCGTGCTATGCATCGTCTATATACTACACTACACAAAACCACACTATGTAAACGGTGTCCTCTGTAAAATGTTACTTCGTGTTGCGGTGTACTGTTACTTCTTTTTTTTGTGTGCAGCACATGGCAGATGCAATTCACACAACAGACCAAACAGGTAAGAATTTTTACCATCTTACACAATTTCATCCAATAGCAATTAATCACATTTGTTTCAGATATATTTCTTGTCATATTGCTATAAAAACTTTTGTTTACAACAATAACTGATCATATTAATGAACAAATACTGAGGCAGGTCAAGATATTTGAACTTGTTCATCAAAAAGTTCGAAATTTGACATTTTGATTTAAACTGATGACTGAAACCCTTCCTTAAATTCATTTATCTTTAGTCGGATATAATCTCAAGTTTCCATGGAAATTATATAAAGAAGAAATAAACGAAAATATTAAACTCAGAAAATTGCCAAGTGTACTGTTACTTCCGATTAATTATAGTGTAGTATACTGTTACTTCATGTTAAAATTTTAACAAGTGTACTGTGACTTCGTGACAAGATTAATAAATAACTCCATTTCTTTGGTATGGTGATCCTTTGCAGATACCAACATGATATGGATCCACATGCCTGCTGTTATTGTGGCAGTGTCACTAAACAGACACAGAAGCAAATTGTTGAACATACAATACAGGAACATCCATCAAATGAAGTAAAGTTAAGAAAATGTGAACTGTCAACAAGTACTGGGAGCCTCTAGTTTTTTTAAAAAAAATTCTCAAAATAATGTGATAACATCCAAGGTTTTAATTGTCATGTTATGTTAGGGACCGACCATTTAACTTGCAGGGGGGTTATGGTTTTTTGTTTCGTTCAGAAATTCTTTTTCGGACAACACGAGAGTTAGAATAATTTTTTTTGTCGCGCAAAGCGCGAATTTTTTTGAATTCGTTTTTTTTTTTTCCTCCACCAAAATCAGGATATTTTTTTCAGCAACACTGAAAATCAGAATATTTTTTTAGAAAAAAAACATAACCCCCCTCCCCTTCAAGTTAAATGGTCCGTCCCTTAAATGTCAATATAAAACATTAGATAAAAGGTTACTAATTAGAAGTGATGACAAACACATCCCTGAGTCTAGACTGTTACACACCATAGCAGATCAATTGTCTCAATATCATAAACCTGTATTTATTACTAATTAGCTCCCATGCCGGGCCATGGCCTTGTAGGCCATGTGAGCTTTTGCCATCACTTGCCGTCCGACGTGGTTGTAAACTTTAAAAAAAATCTCCTCTGAAACTACTGGGCTAATTGGAACCAAATCTGACCATAATCATTCTTAGTGTGTTTAATTTCACAATTGTGTCTGATGTTCCCACTGTTCAACAAACATGGCCACCGTTGCTATAAATAGAACATGGGGGTGAAATAAATTTTAAAAATAATTAAAAATCCTGTAAAGGTCATATAGCTGCCAAACGATACATCTATTCCCTTCGATAATTATGGTTGATTACCTTATCAATCATAAAAAATGGTCGCCACCATAACTAAAACTAGAAAATTTGGTCCCAGAAATAAAATAAAATCGTGTAATGGGCCAATTGCTACCAAAATTTGGGGTAAATGATATAATTAGGATCCCCTTTAAGAGGTTTGGTTGATGACCCCCAGCCAATGTCAAACATGGCCGCCAGTGCAGTCTTCACGATTAAAATAGTTCTGAAAAAGATGGTTTGGGCCTATGTGCACAAAAATTTATCGTGAAGACTGCAAGTCTGAAGTCCAAATTTCGATGTCTGAAATGCCAACTGTAAAGTCTGAATTTCGAAGTCTGAGGTCTGAAGTATGAAGATACCTCACGGCCTATGTATGGAGACCACGACCCACAAGCTTTCATAATTATATAAGTTGATTTAAAGGTATAAGACAATGATATGTTACAGTATATCTGAAAGTATAACAAGAAGTAACAGTACAAAACACCAGAAGTAACAGTGGCATTGTGTTGATATGAACTTGAAGTAACAGTACACTTGGCAATTTTCTGAGTCTGATATTTTCGTTTATTTCTTCTTTATATAATTTCCATGGAAACTTAGGATTATATCCGACTAAAGATATATGAATTTAAGGCAGGGTTTCAGTCATCAGTTTAAATCAAAATGTCAAATTTCTAACTTTGTGATGAAAAAGTTCAAATATCTTGACCTGCCTCAGTATTTGTTCATTAATATGATCAGTTATTGTTGTAAACAAAAGTTTTTATATAGATTTTTTATTATCAATATGAACAAATGTGATTAACTGTTATTGGATGAAATTGTGTAACATGGTAAAAATTCTTACCTGTTTGGTCTGTTGTGTGAATTGCATCTGCCATGTGCTGCACACACAAAAAAGAAGTATAAACAGTACACCGCAACACGAAGTAACATTTTACAGAGGACACCGTTTACATAGTGTGAAAACAATCCTTGGATTTGCCGATATAGGTTCAATGGAAAAGTTTTTTTGATTTTTTTTCTGCATCACCCCTCGTACACGTAAAATAAAAAAAAAGTACAGTAGAGTTTCATACATTTAAAACATATTAAAAATGATAAAACAAAGCAACCAATAAAAAAAACCGCCAAGTTTTGTTCTATATATCGAATACACTCTAAAGCTACACATTTATACACTTTGGTATGTCGATTTCATGTAAACAAGGAAGTTTATTGATTTCTAAATAGGCCACCACCATTTCCGCCTAGAACGCCGCCATTTTGACAAATGATGGCAACAATCCTTATAAATACTAATCAGGAGCACTGTTTTCAATAAAACTCCTTCTATACGTTGAACAATATTTATATTATCACAAAAATGACGGCTCCGCTTCAATATTCGGTATGATGAGAGAAGAGAGGAGTTTGAAATTTAAATTCGAGTCTTGACCGCCCATAATAGGCGGGATCATGAAGGTCAAAAGGGCAAATTGATTAATCTAAATTATGGATGAAATATGATGGGTGATACATCTACAAAACGTGAACGGATACTTTATTAATGATTGGTATTTAGGACAAATATTTTCACTTTATACCTGTAATTATGGTTTTATATATTTACTAATACTGGTTTAAAATGTTGAAGCGATCAAAAATTTCAAAGTACGCGCATCGTGAACGAAATGCACTATGCCGGGTAGCTGCAATAATGTAGCTCCTGTGACAAACTTGTGTCTCGGCAGAGCTACAACGCGGTCCCATTCGTCACAATGGAGCAAAAAAAAAAGTTGGAGTTGAAACATAAAAACTCATTATTTACGCTTCAAACATTTCATTATAACTATTACTGATGATCCCAGTCCTTGTTACATCGGTTTGGCTGAGAAACATATGCTTTTCAAAGGTAGCAACAACCTTGTTCAAATTTATCGATCGTTTTCCATAACCGGAAACTACGGAAGGCGGAGCTTTTCTAAATATGGTATTTCTTACTACACGCATTCACGCCTAAATCGCCAAATATGGTATCGACATCCAAATAGTGAGGCCGGAAATGACGAAATTCAAAATGTTCAGAAACATGGATTTTTATTTTGTGGGAATTACATTCTAAAATACTGGTAGGTGATAAAAACTTGTTATAATAATGGACAAAGGGAAAGGTTATGTCTTATTATTGATAAATGCAGGCGTCAGATGCTCTGTAAGCGAGCGCAAAAAATCTCGGCGGCTGCTCCATTACGTGTAATGGCATCCCGTTATAACCCTTGCGAGTAAGCGAACATTTAGGGTTTTATTATTAGAACTATTTGCCGGGTAATCTCACTTGTTCTCGCCACGCAACATACTTACATACAATCTATGTTAAATCTCGCAAGATTCATATCCTTTCTACTATACAATCCTTGGATTGTACCAGAAAATTATTTGTTAAAAAATTAAATATAAATTAAATATGTCACAGGCGTAGATTCTAACAAGCTGAGCAGATAATTGTGTCAAAACCTGGGATAACAATAAGTGACAGCGAATGAGTGATGCCGGTTGTTAACGCCAATTACTCTCGCCACATACCCTCGTGGCATGGAATTACCCCCCCCCCCCCACACACACACACACACACACACACCACCACACACACACACACACACACACACACACCAATGGCGTAGCTTACATGTATGCTTGGGTGCTTGAGAATCCACATCATTTTGGTAAAAAAATAATTGGGAAAAAAAATAAGCAAACTATTAAGAGTACTTCCATATAATCGTTTAACTTGGCGTGACGTCGTAAACGTGAAATACTTTTGTCACCTAAGTGTACAAATGGTTTGTTATTTTTCTTTGCCGACATCGTAAGTAATAATCATGTACATGTGTTTGCCAAACTCCTGAGTCATACATGATGTACAGTCTCAATTCTTTTGCGGAAAATGTCAGCGTAAAACAATAGCGGAGTGAGATTTTAAAATGCGCAAAATCGTTTTCGTCCGGGGGACACACCCACTGAACCCCTACTCCGGTTCTGCTCTGGACCCACTTTAAGCTTGGGATCTTTGAAAGGTGGCCTCCAGACTCCCTATCGAACTTCTTATCTCTAGTACAGCATCCACTTCATTTAGTGTCTGGCTATGCCACTCAGTGCCGGATTTAGGACAAATGAGGCCCTGTGCTAGTTAATTGTGCCCTGAAGGAGTTAAGACTATCATCTCTATCATTATCATGATTATGTCTGGAATCGCTCCGAAACAGAACGCCTTCAAATTTAAAATTGAACCACATAAACAAAAATCCATCGTAAAAAAATATTTATGGCAGGAAGATGCCCCGCCTCACACCCCTAGCCAACGGGGCCCTGTGCTTAAGCACACCTAAACACAATGGTAAATCCGGCACTGATGCGGCATCAGGGGTTTCAAAGTGGGCCGGTACCCGGTACTTTTACCCGCCTGAGATCGTGTATAGTACCGGCAGAAATTACTGAACCCCCCAAAATTAACGGTGGTCAAAACCACAAGTACGATGGTCGATAGGCTTGTGGAATATTTTTCATAAAAAATTAATGATCACGTCAATCATTGCTGAATTCTCGCATTCAAATCGAACAACTGCGTCACGACCAAGTTGATGGGATATTCCCTGTTTTAAAAATAACTTTACCTTAGAATCGTAAATAGCAGTTTGCGCATGCGGTAAATAGATATGTTTTCGCCCCAATATCTTTTCATCCTTGTGTAAAACTCGGACCGGAACAAAGCTGACATCATTTCAAAATAAAAAAATGACCGATTACAAATTATGTGCAAGCACAATTTAGTGTAATCTTCAGTAATATAAGTATGATCATTATGTATTATGAACATATGACTACACAATATTTTGTGCGATTTTTTTTATCCATTTAAAACCCAGGGTCGAATTATTCTGGGGCGTACTGTCTTGTTGCTTAACTCCGTCCATATTGTTTAACTTCCGGTATAAAAAAATAAAAACCTATGGCTAATTTATTTACATATTTCGACGGGGCCCTACCGCGGTTGTTCACAGAAATGAAAGTGTGCTGAAAAACATTTTAAAAATGGGGTACGAGGAGATAAGGGATAGAAAATTATTAGAAATCTTGAAAAAGGACCGGACATGGCTCAAATACGAATTACATTGTAATGTCAAAACGCCGGCCCCCCTTTTTTTCCAAAATAATTTAACTTTTGTGATTCAAATGTTAATAAATGTCTTCCCGCGAATCGTTTTTGTTCGAACATTTTTTTTGCACATAAGTCGTGAAAGTAACAATATATATTGTTTTTGTTTAATTATATTTGTATTCATCTATTAAAAAATTATAAATTTTATTAAAGATTTATGATTGCAAATTAAATTTATATGTTTCATCAAGGACGTATTCTATATACGTCCTTGGTTTCATTAATTATGACACTTATATGTCTTGATCCTGCCAATGGTCTTTGATGAGTTTAATTACTGGTAATAAAGTAAAAAAAACACACAAGCCAAGGTATTGTGAAAAAGAAAAGGACAAAGCCAACAAAAGAATTTTGAGAAGTTTAAGCTTTGATAGCAATGGCTTGGTCAAGCCTAGCTGCGGAACCGTAGCTCTTTATGGTTCTTTTGGGGTTTTTTAAGATATGGCAGACTATCTATGAATAATCTTGGCTGAAGTCTGTAAACTGAAATATTCAATAAAGAAATTGGGGGGGAAAATCCAGGCATTATGCATGGTCTTCACTCTTGGTGAAATCTGAACTCTAAAGTTAATGGGATTTTTCTGTTTTGCAGTCTCTGAAGTACATTTTTTGGTCCACAAAATGCTAGATTTCAGGAGCTTCCGCCCCCTGGACCCTTACGGCCCTCAGCCTAATTTTTTTAGGTACCTCCTAAAATTTAAGAAGTACCTCCTATTATAAAAAACTTTGAAACCCCTGAGTCACTGTTCCCCCCTTTTTTTTAAACTTTCTGTAACTCTGTTTACATATTTATCATAATAATAAGAGTATGTATATATAGGGTCGACACATGTAAGTTGCTT
This sequence comes from Bathymodiolus septemdierum, assembly GCA_963383655.1. Taxonomy (NCBI): domain Eukaryota; kingdom Metazoa; phylum Mollusca; class Bivalvia; order Mytilida; family Modiolidae; genus Bathymodiolus; species Bathymodiolus septemdierum. The sequence continues at coordinate 19,741,547 of OY726530.1, read as the reverse complement.
TTATATAAGATTGTACGAATATGTACACGAACAAGTTAAATTGCTTGTTTGCGCACAGTGGTGTCCAACACATTTTTTTTTCTTCGTCTACTCTTGTGTACCCTGGCCTATGTTGTCCATTTGCCCCTTCGGTATACGTCTTCTCGGTTCTCTCCATCTATATATATGTACATGTATAACGTTTAATTAATAAACTCTTTATTTTAAATATAATATATATTCCTTATCCATACAGTGGTGTCCAACACATTTTTTCTTTCTTCGTCTACTCCTGTGTACCCTGGCCTATGTTGCCAGTTTCTCTGGATTGTCCATTTGCCACTTCGGTGTCTTCTCAGTTCTCTCGATCTTAATTAATCAACTCTTATTTTAAATATATTCCTTACATGGATTAAATTCCGAAAATAGAAAAATAAAAATAGAGTTGAGGATTTGATTCGTTGCTATATTAGGAATGAAGGTAATGGTATATAACAACTGACATTTACTGACGGTAATCATTTGAACAACTGACAGGTGCTACGTTACGATTGTGTATTTATTGGAGTTATTTAAAGACCGTAACGTCATAACGCACATGCGTTGTAAGTATTTCCGGTTTGTATTGGATTCGTTAAACACCCCGGAAATAAGTGTTGTGTAGGTATTGTTACTGTTTACTAATGAATGTAGAATACCAGATAAAAAAACAAACAGCTATACACCACAGTTTTTCTATAAACACATTGAATGATTTATTTTATCCACCCTATGACAATGTTTCTCCGATCGGCAAACATATTCTTGCCCGGAGTCTTGAGTCAAATAATGGCGGTACAGCTTCCGGTGCCAAAAATCTATAAAATTTGACTTATTTAGTACATTTACAACTGCATATTAAGATTTTAAAAGCACGTTTTGTATCCAGTTAAAAAGCTACTAAAATAATACATGGAATGTTTTAGGAAAACTTCGCAAGAACTTGAAAAATATTTCACTTCTGTTCACATTTCAGAATATTCATTTTGATCCCTTGAGTCTTGACACTTCAAGACATTTTTACTTTATATACAATAGTGAGGTATAATATAGTTTATGGAGGATTGAATATAAATATTCAGTTTACATGGACCCAGACATAAAGGCTTGTTTATTGTGATGTTTTGACTACTATCATTATCAATGGCATTATACTATTCAACACAATTTGTCACAAACCACAGAAAGGGAGTGGAATTTCAAAATGAACATTCTGTCAATTTAACCTTTGATTCCTTGCCAATCTTTTTCATTCCTAGGTTTCAAATTTTATGAATTATCAAAGTTTTACCATAAAATATTCATTATATACTCTACAAAAGTAGTTTATGCACAGACTTTCTTTGTGGTTTCACTTATACTTGGCAATGTCAGTCTATCCCCATTAAGCCTGGTAATCACAATAAAGCTGAAGAACTATTAACAACAGTCAATTAGCATCAACCCTATTCAACACATTCTATATTTGATATTTGGGTATACTTTATTCTACCAATCAAGATTAGATTACCAAGTTTTGTTTGACAACCCCCAAACCCCCACGGGTGGCTCAATGAGTTAGGTAGTTGGATTACCTAACAACTCATACAAGCCTATCACCAATACGGCGTGGGTTCGCACCCGGCTTTGTAAATTACACTAAAACTGGTTGCCATGATATAGCTGAAATATTGCTGAAAGTCTCATTAAACACCAAAGATCAATCCCCCCTTTTTTCAAACTATGGAACCACAGAATAGTATAAGTTTGTGGTGTTGACTTTGGTAATAATTTGACATCCTATTCCATAGTACCTTTTATATTTTATTTTTATGGATAACAAATTTGGGATTAAAATACTTAGTTGTATAGAGCTACTATCAGTTTCCCTTTGTAAGATTGTTCGGAGTTTGGTAATTTTGTTATTACCCTTATTTATACGATAATGTGTGGCTTACACCAAAGTTGGCTGTTCAATCAGATATTTCAAATTTTCAATGTATGATAATAGAAACTAGAATACAAAAAATGTACTTAATTTGTGCATAACAGAAAAAACTGAAGAAGAAAATTTATGACATCTAACATCTCATTCAAGATAAATGGCCAAACAAATTGAAACACATTGGTGGTGTGATGGTTAATGTGTTCGCCTCAACACCCTGGTTGGGTCAAGCCAAAGACTAAAATTGTTATTAGTTGGTAGACTTGAAATCAGTATAATATTTCCATGTCTACCCATGGATTGTGGCTTAGTGAACCAGCACTATAAAAATCAACTAAGGCAAAAAAAAAATATGTGTGTTTACGGTCACCCGACCGACCCTATCAATTTTTACACAGAATTCAGATAACCATTTTTGTTGTTTAATCAGCAGCAATGTTTTATTTATTCAACCGCTAGCTTTTTGTTGAAATTGAGAGCAAAGAAGGTAGAAAAACTGCGTAACTCGTCATAAAACAGCTTCAAAACAAATGACGTCTTACCGGAAATTTTGAAAATGAAATATCAGATTCAGGAACCGGGAACGACTATTTCCGGTTTTGCCGATAGTAAAAAAAAAATAATAATAATTAATGCCAACTCTAGATTTTTAGCTCACCTGACCCAAAGGGTCATGTGAGGTATTGCCATCACTTGGCGTCCGTCGTCCGTCCGTTAACTTTTCATATTTTAATCTACTCCTCTGAAACAACTGGACCAAATGGAACCAAACTTGGCAGAAAGCATTTATATAAGGTCCTCTATAAAGTTTCTTCATTTCGTCCCATTCCGCCAACAAATATGGCCACCAAGGGCAATTCTTGTTTCTGATTGGCTAATGTTAAAAAAATCTTCTCCTCTGAAACTGCTTGGCCAAATGGAGCCAAACTTGGCAGGAAGCATTTATGTAAGATCCTCTATAAAACTTCTTCATTTAATTCCATTCGGCCAACAAAGATGGCCACTGTTACTAAAAATAGAACATAGGGTAAAATTGCACGTTTTTGGTAACAACTCAAAAACCGTTAATAATATCAGAAATCTGACTGGGTAAAAATGATCTAACTACCCTGAAATTTTGAAGAAAATCTGATTACCTATCTTGGAGTTATTGTCCTTTTTTCGTCAAATTTTCAAAATTTTAATACTTTTCGTTTTTAGCTCACCTGACCATAGGCCATGTGAGCTTTTGTCATGGGTAAGCGTCCGTCCGTTAGCTTTTCACATTTAAATCTTCTTCTCTGAAACTGCTGAACAGATTTCAACCAAACTTGCCAGAAATGTTCACTGGATGATCCTCTACCAGATTTGTGTTTTTGGTGTTGATTTGAAATCCAACATGGCTGCCAGGGTCCATAATGTGTTCTCATTGGCTGAAATTTTAAAAATCTTCTTGTCAGAAACCACTAAGTCAATTGAATTGTGACTTTGCAGGAATAATCATTGGGTGGTCCTGTACTAAAATTGTGAATCGTTTGCCGATCGGGAATTCAAGATGGCCGCCATGACTCGACTTAGTTTAACATTGGACCCTATGGGAATTTCACATTTCATCTTTTTTTCTGAAACCACAAAACAGATTTGAACCAAACTTGGCAGAAATGTTCATTGGATGGTCATATACAAGATTTTTGTTTTTGGCGCTGATCGGAAATCCAACATGGCTGCCAGGGCCCATAATGTGTTCTGATTGGTCGAAATTTTAAAAATCTTCTTGTTAGAAACCACTAAGCCAATTGAATTGTGACTTTGCAGGAATGATCATTGGGTGGTCCTGTACTAAACTTGTGAATCGTTTGCCAATCGGAAATTCAAGATGGCCGCCATGATTCGACTTAGTTTAACATTGGACCCTATGGGAATTTCACATTTTCATCTTTTTTTCTGAAACCACAAAAAGATTTGAACCAAACTTGGCAGAAATGTTCATTGGATGGTCATATACAAGATTTGTGTTTTTGGTGCTGATCGGAAATCCAACATGGCTGCCAGGGCCCATAATGTGTTCTGATTGGTCGAAATTTTAAAAATCTTCTTGTTAGAAACCACTAACCCAATTGAATTGTGGCTTTGCAGGAATGATCATTGGGTGGTCCTGTACTAAATTTGTGAATCGTTTGCTGATCGGAAATTCAAGATGGCCACCATGACTCGACTTAATTTTAACATAGGACCCTATGGAAAAAAAAATTTAAAGTCTTCTCCTCTGAAACCAGTAAGTCAGTTTAAAGCAAACATGGCATGAATGGTCCTTAGGTGGTCAACTTTCAAAATTATGTCCTGTGACCCCGACCTCCATCCAAGATGGCCACCATCAGCAAACATATTTTTAACATAGGACCCTATGGGGAAAATGTTTAAAAAAAATTTCCTCTGAAATCAGTAGGCCAATTTAAAGCAAACATGTCATGAATGGTCCTTAAATGGTCAACTTTCAAAAGTATATCCAGTGACCCAAAACTCCATCCAAGATGGCCACCATCAGTGGACATAGTTTTAACATAGGACCCTATGGGAAATATGTTTAAAAATCTTCTTCTCTGAAACCAGTAAGCCAATTTAAAGCAAACGTGGCATGGATGGTCCTTAAGTGGTCAATTTTCAAAATTGTGTCCAGTGACCCTGACCTCCATCCAAGATGGCCGCCTTCAGCGGACATACTGTAGTTTTAACATAGGACCCTATGGGAAAAAATGTTTTAAAATCTTCTCCTCTGAAACCAGTAAGCCAATATAGCAAACATGTCATCGATGGTCCTTAGGTGGTCAACTTCCAAAATTGTGTTCAGTGATCCCGATCTCGGTTCAAAATGACATAGTTTTAACATAGGACCCTATGGGAAAATTGTTTAAAAGTCTTCTCTTCTGAAACCAGTCAACCAATTTAAAGCAAACATGGCATGGATGGTCCTTGGGTAGTATACTTTCAAAATTGTGTCTGGTGACCACGACCTCCATCCAAGATGGCTGGCATGAGCAGACATAGTTTTAGCATAGAACCCTATGGCAGTATGGGATTTGAATAGTAACTTAGATGTATTCGGCATGCAGACATTCTTAAGAGGACTTATTTATGTCAGGTGAGCGATACAGGTTCACCTGAGCCTCTAATTTATTTCAAAAACTATAAGAGATAGACGTTAAGTTTAAACAGCAAACATGTGCAGCATGTCAAGATCTACATGCCCTGCAATTTTGAAGTAAATCTGATTACCCGTCTAGGAGTTATTGCCCTTTTTTATTTATTTATTTTTTAATTTAAACATTTTTGTCTGATATTTCAAAAACTATTAGAGATAAAGGTTAAGTTTAAATTGCAGCATATTAAGATCTACCTAGCCTGTAATTTTGAAGTTAATTTGAGTACCCAATTTGGAGTTATTGCCCTTTTTTCCCCGTCAAATTTTCAAAATGTTAATACCTTTTGTCCTTTATTACAAAACTATAAGAGATAGATGTTAAGTTTAAACAGCAAACATGTTCAGCATGTCAAGATCAACCTAGCCTACAATTTTAAAGTAAATCTGATTACCCATCTTGAAGTTATTGCCCTTTTTTCATCCAATTTTAAAAATGTTAATACTTTTCATCCTTTATTTCAAAAACTATAAGAGATAGATGTTGAGTGTAAACTGAAAACATGTTCAGCTTGTCAAGATCTACATGCCCTGCAATTTTGAAGTAAATCTGATTACCCGTCTAGGAGTTATTGCCCTTTTTTCATCCTTTTTTAGCTCGCCTGACCCAAAGGGCCATGTGAGGTATTGCCCTCACTTGGCGTCCGTCGTCCGTCCGTTAACTTTTTCATATTTTAATCTTCTCCTCTGAAACAACTTGGCCAAATGGAACCAAACTTGGCAGTAAGCATCTATGTAAGGTCCTCTATAAAGTTTCTCCATTTCGTTCCATATGGCCTATAAACATGGCTGCCAAGAATAATTCTTTTTTCTGATTGGCTAATGTTAAAAAAATCTTCTCCTCTGAAACAGCTTGGCCAAATGGAACCAAACTTGGCATAGATGGTCCCTGGGTGTGTCCGACAGCCCCACCCTCCATTCAAGATGGCTGCTGTTTTTTAAGGTAATGATTATCTCCCTTTGAAATTTGCTTCAGTATCATTCTATTGTCAGGTGAGCGATACAGGCTCAGTGGGCTGAGCCTCTAGTTTTGACATGTGACAGTAAACACACATGTATTTTTTTTGGGCCTAAGCATATTGTTTAAGTACGAAGTGCACTCTTATCGAAATGTAACTTGTCCTAGCTATGATTTGGCTGCAAATTTGCTCACTTAGCATTAACAACCAATCAGTCAGCAAATCACTCACCAAGCAAATTGTTTTATTTTCAACATGAAATTGGAATATTTACAGAAAAAATTTGATGTTTGTTTGAAATTAATCAGTCCCCTGTCAAATACCAATTAAAAATAAAATTTGATAACCTATATTATTTGATTATGTAGAAAGTCTGATTGGTAAAGTGACATATCTTTGATTTATTTACAGATTTTTCCACCATGCAGACAATCAAATGTGTGGTCGTGGGAGATGGTGCTGTAGGAAAGACATGTTTACTAATTTCATATACCACCAACAAATTTCCTTCAGAATATGTACCAACAGTAAGTTTTGTATGACTATATACCAGCCCAGACAACACAATAATGTTGTTATCTACCAGTCCAGTAGTCAGTCTCTGATTACATCAAAGTATTTTATATTATTGGAAAATTTAGGAATCATTGATAAATTACATTATCGATGATTTGTAAATTTTCTCTCTGAAAAAAGGGATATAAACATTATTGTTGATTTCTAATATGATGCAGTGTTACAGCTAGGTCCTTTTCACAGGGCGGACCGCCCGCCCTTTTCATGATGCCCTGTGCCTTTTTCATGACGCCATGCCCTTTTTCAAAGTCTATATGTCTTTTTTAATAAAATGTATCGTTTCTTTTGACGTTTCGTAATGATCCGCCATTTTTCTCGATTAGACTTCCTTGTAAACATTGCGCACGCATCGTAATCAATATTCTACCTGTTTACCTTGACAATTAAGGAAAACAGCTGATTGACCATAGGTTATTTGCAACAGCTGATTGACTAGCTAATTGAAAGTGATTAAAATTTAACATATGTTGTCTTATTTCTGTCACAATGCCCAAACGTGACAGACGTTTGAAGGAAGAAATTAAAAAATGCAAAGAAACAAACAGAAGTTTGAATTACTTTTTTAGTACTAGCGGAGTTTTAGATATATATTTTTTTAGCATCTTGATGGTGTTGAGCTTTTAGTTAATTTGAATCCCTTACAATAGCAATAAAAATATATTTAAAAGAAATAGAAATCACCACTTAGATATTTTTACAGTAGAATTTTATATCACTAACAGTGGTTCAAAGTGTTTTCTATTATTAGCAAATTAATATTTTGATAATTTTTTTTTATTTATTCCAATTTTAAAATGTTAAACTTTCAAATTCATCTGAAACTTAAACAAGTGATTAAATAGAGGAATGTCATGAAAGGAGCATCATGGCATGCCTTAAGCTTTTATTAAATGAAAAGCTTGGTTTATCAGCACTGTACCCCAATAATATCATACACTTAATGAGTACAGCTGCTGTGTTACCTCTGAGTACTGCAGAAGTAGAAAGGGTATTTTCACAGGTCAAATTGGTAAAGTGTGATCACAGAAATCGTATGAAACAGGTCGCAATGAACAATATTTTACATTTCAAACTAAATTGCAACAATGTTATGAGCATGTGTCAGATACAGTAGTTGACAAGTTTTTTAGAGTTAATGACAGAAAGATAGAATTCTATCTAGGTTGATTTGTTGAATAAACTGACCTATTTGCTCATGTATAAATAATAAAAGTCAATATTTTATTGTATACTTTATTATCCCCTCGCCAACGAAGTTGCGAGGGGATATAGTAACGCTTCCTTCCGTCCGTCCGTCACAATCCTTGTGAACACTCTAGGATCATCATCCTTCAATGGATTTTGACCAAACTTGGTACATATTTAGTCCTTAAGAAAATCTGGAACCCTATTGATTTTCAAGGTCAAAGGTCAAGGTCACCAGGTCAAATATTTACTGCATAACATCCTTGTGAACACTCTAGAATCAACATCCTTCAATGGATTTTGACTAAACTTGGTACATACTTAGTCCTTTGGAGAGTCTGGAACCCTATTGATTTTCAAGGTCAAAGGTCAAGGTCACTGGGTAAATTTTTTACCGTGTAACATCCTTGTGAACACTCTAGAATCAACATCCTTCAACGGATTTTGACCAAACTTGGTACATACTTAGTCCTTATGAGAATCTGGAACCCTATTGATTTTCCAGGTCAACGGTCAAGGTCACTGGGTACATTTTTTACCATGTAACATCCTTGTGAACACTCTAGAATCAACATCCTTCAATGAATTTTGACCAAACTTGGTACATACTTAGTCCTTAGGAGAATCTGGAACCCTATTGATTTTCAAGGTCAAAGGTCAAGGAGAATCTGGAACCCTATCGATTTTAAAGGTCAAATGTCAAGGTCACCGGGTCAAATTTTAATCGCATAACATCCTTGTGAACACTCTAGAATCAACATCCTTCAATGGATGTTTACCAAACTTGGTACATACTTAGTCCTTACAAGAGTCTGGAACCCTATTGATTTTCAAGGTCAAAGGTCAAGGTCACTGGGTCAAATTTTTACTGCATAGCATCCTTGTGAACACTCTAGAATCAAGATCCTTCAATGGATTTTGACCAAACTTGGTACATACGTAGTCCTTAGGAGAGTCTGGAACCCTATTGATTTTCAAGGTCAAAGGTCAATGTTACCAGGTAAAATTTTTACTGCATAACATCCTTGTGAACACTCTAGAATCAACATCCTTCAATGGATTTTGACCAAACTTGGTACATATTTAGACCTTAAGAGAATCTGGAACCCTATTGATTTTCAAGGTCACAGGGTCTAATTTTTAGGCGAGGGGATACGCCACGCTTTGCGTTGCCCTTGTTTGATTTTACAGTGTCCCTAAAACATGCCTTTTTTGAAAATCCAACAGCGCACTAAAGAGCCCTTTTTCAGGACTAGCACCAGCACCCTGCCCTTTTGAAATCCTAGCTGGAACACTGATGCCACTTTGACAAATCCCCAATAAACATATTATCAGTGATGTGTTTTGCTAGAAATGGAAATCTCTCGACATCACGTATCGCATTTCATGCTTGGCATTCTATGCAACACTGCTCTCAGAAATCTATTCTTGCAAAGCAAATACTACTTGGCAGATGATATTCTCTGTGACTTATAATCTACCAGCAGAGATATCATATCGAGACAGTGATACTAATAGAAACATAAATATCTATAATTTAGTGCCATTTTTGTGTATCACCTTGTACGTTGCCATTTGTGACGTCCTCTATGCAACCAACCTTAATATGCGATATACTTTGTTAGTGCCTTTTTTGAAGGTCAATGGCTTTCACCAGGAACTCTTAATTTCATTTTTTTAGCTCACCTTGCCAAAAGCAACGTGAGCTTTTGTCATCACTGTCGTCCATTAACTTTTCACATTTTAATCTTCTCATCTGAAACTTCTCAGCCAAATGAACTGAAACTTGGTAGGAAGCATCTGTGGAAGGTCTTCTGTAAAGAGTGCTCATTTCGTCCCGATCCGTTAACAAACATGGCCGCCACAGGCGATTCTTGTTTCTGATTGGCCAATTTTTTTTAATCTTCTCCTCTGAAACTGCAGGGCCAAATGAACCGAAACTTGGTAGGAAGCATCTATGAAAGGTCTTCTATCAAGATTGCTCATTTCGTCCCGATCCGTTAACAAACATGGCCGCCACAGACAATTCTTGTTTCAGATTGGTTGATTTCTAAAAATATCTTCTCTGAAACCGCATGGCCAAATGAACTGAAACTTTATAGGAAGCATCTATAGGAGGTCCTCTGTAAAGAATGCTCATTTAGTCTCGATCCGTTAACAAACATGGCCGCCACAGGCAATTCTTGTTTCTGATTGGTTGATTTCTAAAAAAAAGCTTCTTCTCTGAAACCGCTTTGCCAAATGAACTGAAACTTGGTAGGAAGCATCTATGGAAGGTTCTCTATGCAGATTGCGCATTTCGTTCCGATTAGTTAACAAACATGGCCGCCACATGCAATTCTTGTTTCTGATTGGTCGATTTCTAAAAATCTTCTTCTCTGAAACCGCTTGGCCAACTGAATCGAAACTTGGTAGGAAGCATCTATGGAAATTCCTCTATAAAGATTGCTCATTTCGGTCCGATTTGTTAACAAAGATGGCCACCACAGACAATTCTTTATTCTGATTGGTCAATTTCTAAACATATTCTTCTCTGAAACAGCTTGGTCAAATGGACCGAAACTTGGTAGGTAACATCTATGGAAGGTCCTCTATATAGATTGCTCATTTCGTTTTGATCAGTATTAAGTTTCCTCAAAGCAGAATGAAAGGTTTTTAGTTCACCTGGACCAAAGGTCCAGGTGAACTATTGCCATCACTTGGCGTCCGTCGTCTGTTGTCTGTCATCTGTAAACTTTTCACATTTCAAGCTTCTTCTCCGAAACCACTTGGCCGATTGGAACCGAACTTAGCAGGAATGTTCCTTGGATGGTCCTCTACAAAGTTACTGTTTTTCGTTCCAGTCGGATATTCAATATGGCTGCCAGGGCCAATAATATGCTCTGATTGGCTGAAATTTCAAAGATCTTCTTCTCTGAAACTAATGAACTGACTGAACCCAAACTGTAAAGGAATGATCATTGGAATGTCCTTTACCAAGTTACTGTTTTTTATGCCGATCGGAAATCCAAGATGGCCGCCATCGCAGGACATAGATTAACATTGGACCCTATGGAAAAATGTTAAAATGCCTTCTTCTCAGAAAATACAAATATGATTAAAGCCAAACTGTACATGAATGTTCATTGGATGGTCCTCTACAATCTTAAGGTTTTTTGTTCCGATATGAAATTCAAAATGGCGGCTACGGCAGTACTTAGTTTAACATTGGACCCTATGGGAAAAATGTTTCAAAATGCATCTTCTCTGAAACCACTTGGACAGTTGAAACCAAACTGCCCAGGAATGGTCATTGGAAGGTCCTCTACAAAGTTTCTGTTTTTTATGCCAATCGGAAATCCAAGATGGCCGCCACCGCAGGACATAGATTAACATTGGACCCTATGGGAAAATATTCAAATGCCTTCTTCTCAGAAACTACAAATATGATTAAAGCCAAATTGTACATGAATGTTCATTAGATGGTCCTCTACAAACTTTACCTTTTTTGTTCGGGTATGAAATTCAAAATGGCGGCTACGGCAGGACTTAGTTTAACATTGGACCCTATGGGGAAAATGTTTCAAAACGCTTCTTCTCTGAAACCACTTGGATAATTGAAACCAAACTGCCCAGGAATGATCATTGGAAGGTCCTCTACAAGGTGTGTGTTTTTTATGCCGATCGGAAATCCAAGATGGCCACCACCGCAGGACATAGATTAACATTGGACCCTATGGGAAAATGTTCAAATGCCTTCTTCTCAGAAACTACAAATATGATTAAAGCCAAACTGTACATGAATGTTCATTGGATGGTTCTCTACAAACTGTACATTTTTTGTTCCGATATGAAATTCAAAATGGCGGCTACGACAGGACTTAGTTTAACATTGGACCCTATTGGAAAAATGTTTCAAAATGCTTCTTCTCTGAAACCACTAGGATAATTGAAACCAAACTGCCCAGGAATGATCATTGGAAGGTCCTCTACAAAGTGTGTGTTTTTTATGCCGATCGGAAATCCAAGATGGCCACCACCGCAGAACATAGATTAACATTGAACCCTATGGGAAAATGTTCAAATGCCTTCTTCTCAGAAAATACAAATATGATTAAAGCCAAACTGTACATGAATGTTCATTGGATGGTCCTCTACAAACTTTACGTTTTTTGTTCTGATATGAAATTCAAAATGGCGGCTACGGCAGGACTTAGTTTAACATTGGACCCTATGGGAAAAATGTTTCAAAACACTTCTTCTCTAAAACCACTTGGACAGTTGAAACCAAACTGCCGAGGAATGATCATTGGAAGGTCCTCTGTTTTTTATGCCGATCGGAAATCCAAGATGGCTGCCACCACAGGTCATAGTATCATAGATGCCAACCATTACGATTTTTTCGTAATTGTTGCGAATTTCGGGCCAAAATTACGGTGTTGCTGTCAACAGTCTACTTGTTACGGATTTCCGATTATTGCCAACCCGAACCCGTTCCCCATTTAAATATCATTGTGATCATTTAGACGCTTCATTGTATGTAAAAATCGCGTAATGATAAGCGCTGGAGGGATTTCGATTATTTAATCCTTTAGGGATTCTCGGGACTATCTATAGTAGAAAACAATCTATCCATTTCTTGTTTGATCCTGAGTAGTTAATGAACACAGCACGTTTTTGTCAATTTCGCGATGTCTGAGGGAACAAGTGAAGCTTCTGCAGCGAAGAAAAGAAAATTGGGACAACGATTTCGTCCCGAATATTCTTCTCTTGCCTTATGAAATCGATACGGGAACATTATGCCTATTGCAAATATTGCAAACAAGACTTGTCCATTCAGCACGGTGGTCGGGATGAACACACATATACAACAAACAGTTCAAAAGTGCCAAGTCAACAACATATCAGGCACTCCAGAATTAGACATTAATTATTCCATGGGAGGGTGAGGGAGGGCCACTTCAGTAAATTTTCATTTCTATTGACAGTTACTCGAAACATAGAATACATTTGTAAGTGAACATACATGTATTAAAACTTAACTTTTTATTTCTTTTTGTTGCTCATCACTTTGTGCCTAGTCTGTAGTACGATTATGGTAAAATTTTATGAAAAATTATGATTACTGAAAAAAATCACAAATTACTGACATCTCAACTTTTTGTTACTGATTGCACCAAAAAGGGGTTGGCATCTATGTAGTATTAACACAGGACCATATGGGGAAAATACAGAAATATATTCTTCTCTGAAGCTATTGCACTGATTGAACCTAAACTGTGCATCAATCATTGGAAGGTCCTTTACAAACTTTGTGTTTTTTTATGTTGATCGTAATTCCAAGATGACTACCACTGCAGGACATAGTTTTTACCTAGGACCAATTGGTTCTTTTTATTACCAGGTGAACGATACAGGCTCTTGAGAGCCTCTGGTTATTATTGCTAAAAATGCGACTGGTCACCGATCACAATAAGTAAACCTCACATTTTTAATGCTCTTTTTCTTGTCCAGTTTCTATTTGATTTATCTCCCTTTTCTTACACAGGTAAGATCGACATGTGCATGTTCTAGATTACTGACACCTAGGCAGTGGTGAAGCGTGTACATGTTTATTGATTGTTTTGATTGCAATTTCCTATGTAAATATGCCTAAGGACAAAATAAAGAGTGTGTATTTAATTGAGCAATATTTTATTTTAAAATATCACTTTGAAAAAAAGCTGATTAAAATATGTTTGTAAAACTGAGCTTGTTCCGATAAAAGATTCATACAAGCCATAATTCTTTTAAACTGCCGTTTTTGTTTACCAATTTATTTTGTACACTTCAATTGATCTTTCTTTGAAATTTCATTATCCTTTATATCACCCAAGCCTTCGGATGTTCAATTACTGTCGACTCGACACGTGACTAAAGTTCACCAGTTACAAAAGTTTCTAGATCCCCAAAAGCACGCTTTGATCGATAATATATTACCAACATGTGGAAACATTTCTAGATTCTCATTCACGTGAAAAATGTGTGTACAAAGGGAAATGTGTATCCACTTTAATTAAAGGTAAACATGACACATGGCTTGCAAGGGGATTAACGACATAATACAAATACGAAAACGCACGTTTAGATAAAAATTTACATCAATTTTTTTTTCTTTATCTTGGCACGTCGCAATAATTAAACACCACATTTTTGTCTGCGATTGAGGAATTGCAATAATAAATGCACGCAATAATTTCTGACAAACAGGGGACTGTCTCCACATAGGACATAACTCGTTAGTTGTATGTTTTTAAAAATAAAATATGTACCATCTTTAATTGCCTCATTCAACTTGTAATTCTCTTTTGGCTATCCTGTTTAGACCCTTTGGTTTTATTGGTCCCTAAACTTTAAATTATTTGGCTTTCCAATCTTTCGATTTTGAACGTACCTTATGTACACACTAAATTTGATATCTATGTTTTTATCAACTTGTAATTCTCTTTAAGAAATAGTTTTTTCTTTTATGGAATTTAAAATTACTTAGTGTTACATACTGTGAAATGAAATTGCAGCCAATTATCACATGTACATATTTAGATTATAATAGATATACATACATATAATTATATATTTGTAATTTTTAGGTATTTGATAATTATGCCGTTACAGTTATGATAGGCGGTGAGCCTTACACTCTAGGATTGTTTGATACAGCCGGACAGGAGGATTATGACAGGTTACGTCCACTTAGTTACCCACAGACTGATGTCTTCCTCGTTTGTTTCTCAGTAGTTTCACCTGCCTCATTTGAAAATGTTAGAGAAAAGGTAATATATACTTCATATATCACATTTATTATTATATGATTTTTTTTGTCCAAAGTTGAAGTGAGTTTTTGCTCCCAAACAGCATCCATCGTCTATACACCTTTCATATTTCAATCTCTCCACTGAAACCAGTTTCTGACTTGGGACAGGTCGGTGGTTTTCTCCACCAATGAAACTGACCGCCACGATATAACTGAAATATTGTTGAAAGTGGCATTAAACACCATCAAACAAACAAACAAACTCAGAAGAGATGGTCCCCTTTCATAAAAATTGTGTATGGTAGTCCACTATATTAATGGCTTACAGTAGACCACTGTTAAAAAAATGGTATTCACAAAGTCTCCATAACTTAACGCATCCGTCAACGTTCCCCTTAAACATCTAGTTTACGGAGAAAGTTAACAGATAGTTTACCGTGCCCATTATACGGGCACTTAGAGGTTATTACATGATATATTCATTTCATTTATAAAGAGCAATAAAAATCTTTATTTTTCTCAATTCACAGTATGTCGCTTTTGTTTCTATTTTTTGTCGGGAACACTACTATTAAAACAGGAAAATTAGTATAACAAATATTTATAGGCTGCACAAATAATAAAAATCAAACATAGAATAGCGCATGAAAATCTTTCAATGCCATTCAACGTTTTATTGGGTTTTGCTTTCAAACATGTTTAAATAACAGGGTCGCTCTGAAAAGGACATCGATTTGATAGCAATAAATTGGCCATAGATATGAGAATCTGGAAAGGACGCCGATTTGAGAATACCCTTAAATTGGACCGTGATTTGAGATAATGTCGTCATTGGACGCCGATTTGAGGAGTGGACTTCGATTAGAGACTGGACGTCGATCTGAGTCTATCAAATATACCTCGTAATAAGGACTATAAATTTATCTGTTTAATGTTATTTTACACAGATTGAATCGATATTTAACCAAGAAGTCAGGAAGAAGAGTTTGAAGATATCAATGGGGTAATCAGAATCTGCACATCGAAGAAGGACAGACAACACAGTGGCCAAATGAAAAAGGACAAAAAGACAATACACAATACATTACACTTAAAACTAAAGATCGAGTAACATGAACCCCACTAAAACCGGGGATGAACTCAGGTGCTCCGTAATCATCATCTGAGGTTTTTGTCATCATTGAACAACCTTTCCAATATAAAACATTATGTTTTGTCTTTTCAGTGGGTACCAGAGATCACTCATCATTGTCAAAAGACACCATTTTTACTAGTTGGTACACAAGTAGATTTGAGAGACGATGCAACAACTATAGAAAAATTAGCCAAAAATAAACAGAAACCCATAACAAGTGAACAAGGAGAAAAATTGGCGAGGGAACTTAGAGCTGTCAAATATGTAGAATGTTCAGCATTAACACAGGTATGTATGGACTACAGCAAGCTAAGGTTGACCTTTTTACAGGATATTGTGTAATTTATCAGTAATTCTAACATGACGTCCTTCTTTCGCTTTATAAACAAATGCATGATTTATCGATTGGGTATAATCTCATTAGCACATGTGCCGGTGTACACATTTAAGCCAGGTAATAAAATAATTAAATTAAATTATTGAGGCCTACACTGTTGTTAATGTTTTAATAACATCTATATTCACTGAAAATAATCAACATATCCAAAATTAATAATATGCAATGTGCAATTAAAACATGCAAGCACAATATTATTGTTACAAATGCTCTATCAATGCTCCTCCAGTTGGGGATAAAATACTAATATTCGTCAACCCATGTTTAAACTCAAAACACATTCTGGCTTCCATGATTTATTTCTTAAATGATATGTTGTAATGTAATATAAAGGAATGATATGTTTAAGCTCAAGGTGCATTATGGGGTTGAAACAATAGATAACTTTCACTGGTCTATTATGATCGGTTATGGAAATACATACCCCAAATTTGCCAAAAAAATGCTTGTAATGAGTGGCCACTTCATATTTTCCCCTGTTGTAAAGGTGTAATATTGTGTTCTCTCAGGAATAACAAAGTTATAGCCAGATTCAGTTTATAGAGAATTTTCTCTAGTTTCTGTTGGTACATTTGTATATAACATGTAGCACTTTAATATAATATCCTTATTAGAGAAAATGTAAACCGAAATATGATAGTATGTTACAATTGTTATTAACAAAATAGTCACTCACAAGATTAACAAGGAATTCTATGGGATTGTCTACTTATTTATCTATATTATATATAGAATCTTTCTTTGCGAGGAGTTGATTATCGAGACTGTAGAAATACGATATTCAACTGCTCACAAAGAAAGATTCTGTTTCTCTAATTCTTTAATACGTCAATTATTTCGTTTTAGAAATATAGCACTTTAAATACCCCATGGGGAACCCATCACATTCCATTTGATGACGTATTTTAGTGTTGATCGTCATTCATAACGATGTCGCTTTTTGAAGAAAACAAAATATTGAAATGACAGTTTTTCATTTGAAGTAAACAATAGTTAATAACAAATTACAATTGAAGAAAGTATTTGAAAGGCACTAAAATACTAATAGTCCGTCTGGGTCAAGACCTTTCGAAGATCCAATCAGAAACAGAGAACAAAAAAATCACACGTGATGGAACAAATTTTTCTCTCACCGGTAAAAAACACGAAGAACAGCCAAAGGATTAGAGAAATACAGTTATTCTTTTGTTGAGTGTGAGGAAGAACTGGACAAGAAAGAATGGAAAGAATTCTGATAATTTTTTTAATTCAAGTCTTCAAAGTTTGAAAAGACATTTTCCGAAACACATGCTGTCCCATATTTCCATGAAAAGTACATGCTTGATATATAAGATCTTATGTTTAACTTGAATGGTTTCAAGGTACCTAAGTATAAATAACTTTGGTTTTGACTATCGCCTATTAATGTAGTACTAACAAGACATAAAAGTAAATCCGAAATCGTCCCATACGTATAACTATATAAACATAGGTTTAACTCCTTATATCCAGGGGTTTCAAAGTTTTTTATAATAGGAGGTACTCCTTAAATTTTAGGAGGTACCTAAAAAATTAGGCTGAGAGCCGTAATGGGTCCAGGGGGCGGAAGCTCCTGAAATCTAGCAT
This sequence comes from Bathymodiolus septemdierum, assembly GCA_963383655.1. Lineage (NCBI taxonomy): Eukaryota > Metazoa > Mollusca > Bivalvia > Mytilida > Modiolidae > Bathymodiolus > Bathymodiolus septemdierum. The sequence goes on along the minus strand of OY726530.1, from coordinate 19,723,801 downwards.
TTTGTGGACCAAAAAATGTACTTCAGAGACTGCAAAACATTAAGTGTTTTTGAAAGAAAAATCCCACTAACTTTAGAGTTCAGATTTCACCAAGAGTGAAGACCATGCATAATGCCTGGATTTTTTCCCCCAATTTCTTTATTAAATATTTCAGTTTACAGACTTCAGCCAAGATTATTCATAGATAGTCCACCATATCTTGAAAAACCCAAAAGGACCATAAAGAGCTACGGTTCCGCAGCTAGGCTTGACCAAGCCATTGTTATCAAAGCTTAAACTTCTCAAAATTCTTTTGTTGGCTTTGTCCTTTTCTTTTTCACAATACCTTGGCTTGTGTGTTTTTTTTACTTTATTACCAGTAATTAAACTCATCAAAGACCATTGGCGCGGATCAAGACATATAAGTGTCATAATTAATGAAACATATAAATTTAATTTGCAATCATCAATCTTTAATAAAATTTATAATTTTAATAGATCAATACAAATATAATTAAACAAAAACAATATATATTGTTACTTTCACGACTTATGTGCAAAAAAAATGTTCGAACAAAAACGATTCGCGGAAAGACATTTATTAACATTTGAATCACAAAAGTTAAATTATTTTGGAAAAAAAGTGGGGCCGGCATTTTGACATTACAATGTAATTCGTATTTGAGACATGTCCGGTCCTTTTTCAAGATTTCTAGTAATTTTCTATCCCTTATCTCCTCGTACCCCCTTTTAAAAAGTTGTTCAGCACACTTTCATTTCTGTGAACAACCGTGGTAGGGCCCCGTCAAAAAAGTTAAACAATATGGACGGAGTTAAGCAACAGGACAGTACGCCCCAGAATGATTCGACCCTGGGTTTTAAATGGATAAAAAAAATCGCACAACATATTGTGTAGTCATATATTCATAATACATAATGATCATACTTATATTACTGAAGATTACACTAAATTGTGTTTGAACATAATTTGTAATCGGTCATTTTTTATTTTGAAATGATGTCAGATTTGTTCCGGTCCGAGTTTTACACAAGAATGAAAAGATATTGGGGTGAAAACATATCTATTATCCGCATGCGCAAACTGCTATTTACGATTCTAAGGTAAAATTATTTTTAAAACAGGGAATATCCCATCAACTTGGTCGTGACGCAGTTCAATTTGAATGCGAGAATTCAGCAATTGATGTGATCATTGATTTTTTATGAAAAATATTTCACAAGCCTATCATCGACCATCGTACTTTGGAGGGTTCAGTAATTTCTGCCGGTACTATGCACGATCTCAGACGGGTAAAAGTACCGGGTACCGGCCCACTTTGAAACCCCTGTATATCCATCCAAAGAGTTGTTTATAGAGATGAAAGAATGTTTGCTCTTTCTTCCCAAGCTTAACAAAATATTCCCATTTTGTCAAGAATAAGCTAAATAAACAGTCACATTTGTAAAAAAGTAGAAAACTAAAAAATAAGAATTCATTTGATAACTTTCTAAATTAAATGTAAGTGAAATCCACAACAAAATAAATATTGCAAACTTTTGTCCCATACGTAAGATGTTTAGGAAAACACTATAATATATTCCTATATGTGACAACAAATATCATGTTTTCCTTGTAAGAATGTGTTAAATGCTACAATTTTAATTCTGAATACTATACAATGTGTTGACATCTTAGTTAAATCAGCTTAATCAGTCAAAAATTTGTTTATTTTTTGCAAGAAAGTGGAGTTATATATATACATGTGTTGTTTCTTTTTAGAGAAGAAGAAAGGTGATTCTTTCTGATTGGTTTTTTTTTTTCAAATTTATGTAAAAGGTTTAGTTTACAATTTCATCACCTTATTTCTTTAAAACAATTTGAAGATTTTAATAGAATGTTGTTGTTTCTTTGAATTTTACTAAACATGGTCAATTAAATCTTATGTATGGGACAAGAATATGGAAAATAGAAGACTTTAAAAATAGTCTATTGTGAATTTTATATAGCAGATATCTTACTAATTATTTTCATTGGTTAAAAGAATAGTAAAATTTCATAATTACTATGAGAATTGAAGAATAGTTTAGCTTGTGTGATTTTTAAAGAGAAAAAACTCAACAATTTTTGCCTAGTAAATTAAGACAGCTTGAAAAATGGGAAAATTCTAAAAAGATATCTTATCAGAAAGCAATTGTTGCTCTATAGTGTTAAAAGCAAACTATTTCTGATTTCAAAATATAATAAAACAATTGATAAAGTCTTTAGAGGTAATTTTTTTTTTATTAATAATCATAAATGATTGTCCCATACATAGAGATTTTTTGACAGCATTATCTTTAAATACATTTTTTCAATCAAAATGATAGAAAATATCCCTGATCAGTTGGAATCTTGTAGATATGATATTTCTGTTCAAATAGATGTACAGAAAACATATTAGGCCAAATAAAAATACTTTTCTGAAGCCCTGCAGTCCAAATACTGCAGGTTGTAACATATTCTCTATTCCATTGCATTGTTGTTTTAATGTCATAGAATCATGTACATTTGTATATATATATTTTTGTGAAAAGAAAAACATGTATCCGTGTATTCTTAACCTAAAACTTGGTCACCATTGAAAGGAAAATACATGACACTCGATACAGATTTTAATTTCATGTCATATTTTATTACCAAGAAAAAAATAATATAATATATAAAACAAAAAGAATGCTCCCTTCACCACCATTTATTTTTGCTGGAATTGCCTTCAGAGAAGTAAGTGAATATGGTTTGTACATCACAAATTAAGTTTGTCCTCACACATTAAAATTTCGGGATACTTTATAAATTTGACAGTATTGACTTATATGTGTCCATCAATTGGACTCATGGAACTTGTTTCTGTACTTTAATACAATTTGGGGTCATCGTGATCATATGGTAGTTGGATTTATAACTACCTATGCAATCAGTGCTTGTGAGTTCGAATCCCGCCCAGGCGAGATGTACTCGATACAACATTATGTGATAAAGTTTGTCAGTGACTTGCGACAGGTCAGTGGTTTTCTCCAGGTACTCTGGTTTCCTCCACCAATAAAACTGACCGCTATGATATAACTAAAATATTGTTGAAAGTGGCGTTAAATACCATAACCATAACCTTTAATACAATTTTCTCTACAAAGATCAAAATGAAATTTGAACAGTTTTTTTTAACACTTCTGTTTGATTATATTTTACAGAAAGGATTGAAGAATGTATTTGACGAAGCCATCTTAGCTGCATTGGAGCCCCCTGAACCACCTAAAAAGAAGAAGTGTGTCCTATTGTAAATTCTGTCCGATCTAGAACTTTTAATTTTTTTGTAACAAGTTTTTACTATACAAGAACAGTGCTCTTAAAAAAAAGTCAAAATGTATACATTAACATAATAAGGAAATTGTCTCCAGAAGATCACACTTCCTGTAGACAATAAGACACTCAAGTTGATATTATATCGGTGAATGTTCTTATCACGTTGAATTAACATTTGTTTGTTGTATTGATAGATTGCTCTTGAACTAGATGTATAGCCAAAGTTAAAGATTTCTGACAATAGATCTTGTACTTGGGCGGTTTCTGTTTCGTTTTAGCCTTCGTGTTGTAATTTTGACTTTAATAAGATAATTGATGTATTTTATTACAGTTATCTTAAGTTGTGCTTCACTTATAAAAACAATTTGCTTTTCATTCTGTATGCACCATTGTAGATATATATTTAACTCCCATTCAGTTGTAACAATGTTTTAAGGAAATCTAAATGAAGAAAGTTCAAAGGTCAAAGCAAAAATTTATTATGTAAACAAATCTAATGAAAACTGGGTGGAAGTCTTTTGTATCAATTAAAAAAGACTATTTATAGATCCCCTTTATTGGGTCATGCCAGGTAACCTTCTTTTCTTTCAGAAGCTCTCTACTCTTTGGTTGAGCAGCTATGTTCAGTACCTTTTGATTTCATAGGCCTATCACTGATTGGTCGTTTCAAATTTTAAAAAAAAATCCCCAAAGCATCTAATTTTGAATGTAAATAGAAATAAATAGAGTAATTTATATCAAATCATTCATCTTTTTTGGTAAATGTGACAAAAATGAAGTTCTTATCCCATTGATGAATCATACTCTTATAGAAATAATTCATTATAGAAATTAGAAAGAATTCATTATTAGAATATCTTGTTCGAGGAGAAGGTATGTTTCATTCATAATCAATTTAATTTAATTTGAAAATGTATCATCAATAGATAACTATTCGTGACCCTTGACCCTTGCCTTGTCATGTGCTGTCCTTGTAAGGGGGGTCTGTTTAGACAGAAATATCCCTGATATATCTAATCCTCATCACTTACATGCTGACAAAAAAATAAGAGTATGAAAAGAAATTCTTGTTTAGAAAAAAAATCGGAATAAAAGCTATAAATAGATTGGTTTTGAGGCATGGAAGTGTAACTGTGTTTTTTTTTTTTTTTTTTTTTTTGTTGTGCATGTGATGTCATTTATAACTGTATAATTGTATTTATAGTCATTGTATATAACTAGTAACCTACATCTTTTGTCCGTTCTCTTTGTTGACAAAAAAAAAATGCATTTAATTTAATATGTTATGTAGATTTATAGTAACGAGTATTGATAATCTGGTATTAAATTATTTAATGATATATTGACTGTATCTAGGTGACCATGTTCTCTTGTCTCAGTACATGTATTATTTTTCACACAAATACATGTAATTGAAAAATCTAAGCAACAAAAGTGCTCTATGTTCACTCAGTTGGTGTGTTTATGTTCAGTATAATTAAAATTCATGTTTGTTGGATTTTTTTTTGCTAATAGCATTTAACAACATACAATGTGGGTTAATTTTTTCAACCAACTAATCGGCAGCGAGCTCTCCAAATCTTGAAGTATTACAATCCAAATGACAGCACTCGTGTACAAAACGTTTCAATATTTTTGTTAGTTATATGTTTTAAACACTCTGAAAGCTGTTGTATGATTGGTCAATATATTTTTACTATCTTTCCTATGATTGAACAGTGAACTCTGTCAGGATGTTGGTAGATATTAGAATATAGCCAAAAAAACAAAAAAAAAGGAATAACGAATGTTATTTTAAATTTTATTGTGGTTGCAATTGTAAGTTGATTGAAAAAGTGAAACATTAACATGAGAATGTAAACTTACTAGTAGAACCCTACACTGTTAAAACTTGTCATAGCAACTGAAAAATTGATGAATAGGAATCTGAGGTGAAAAATTAAGGACTACTTTAAAATAATTTGCAATTTTTATTTATCTTTGGACATGTATAGAAATTCAGTTTTCACTTAAATGTGGATGTTGTGAAATTTTTCTTGCTTTACCTATCTATTGTATATATACACTCGTTTCATTGTGCCAAGTGAACAGATTTATATAAATTGGACCATACTTTTTAGATGTCATGTGACCAATGGAGTTTGTCAATATATATATATTTTTTTTTTTTTAACAACTCGATACATTATGCCTTAATATCATCATATACATATATTATTTATCATTGAAAAGCGTAACCTCAATATAAGTACTGGGTAATTTTAAGTATTTGTGACATAACATTATAGTTTAAGCATTGCAGATATTCAAATTTCTGTTTAAACAATATAATTGGATTTAATAAGAATTGCTTGCACCATTAGTTTTTGTTGTGTATTATTTAATAGAGCAAATTGTTTCTATAAAAATATATTGATAAATGCATAATGGAAATTATAAGATAGCTTTTGTATTTATTTGCTGAAAATGTCAGTATGTAAAAACTGAATTGGAACTCGTTTCAGTATCTTCATCACACTTTTAAATTCATATGCCTCTTAGCTTGGATTTTACTGTAAAAGGTTTTGGACTAACAATCTATTTAACCAGGTCTCATTACCTTAAAAGATTTTAGACAGACAACCTCCTTAATTAAACCATGTCACTTAATTACAATTTTGTAACAATTAAAAGTGATCGAAGACGAGAATTGTTTTCTGGATATATTTTTTTCATATTTCTGTGACATGTGGGTTAAATATATATAAATATAAATTATATTCCTTTTATTTTATTCTTCTTGACAATTATAAACGATAAAACCTGTTTAATGATCTGATCTTATCTAATTTGGTTCTATACACACAATTACTTCTATGTAATCTGCATAAAGTTGTCTTTATTTGAAATAAAACAGTTTATACACATATGATTTTTTATGTTTGATGGTGTTTAACGCCACTTTCAACAATATTTCAGAGACGGGTCAGTTTTATTGATGGAGGAAACCGGAGAAAACCACCGATCTGTCGCAAGTCGCTGACAAACTTTATCACATAATGTTGTACACCTCGCCCTGATCGAGATTTGAATTCAAAACATCAGTGGTGATAGGCACTGATTGCATCGGTAGTTGTACGATCACAGCCACGACAGCCCCTGATTTTTTTTTTATTACAATAATACATGTTTATACAGTGGTCGTGGAACACGACTTGTCATAGATAAATAATATTGTGAGTTGGAATCCCGCTCATGACGATGTGTACTCGATACAACATTATGTAGTTTGTCAGTGACTTGCAGCAGGTCTGTGGTTTTCTCCACCAATGAACTGACCGCCAAGATATATCTGAAATATTGCTGAAAGTGGTGTAACACCATAGCCCTAACCTATATATAAGGGGAGATAATCCAAACTGTTCTAACATTCATTGTTGTCTCGCCTGCAAATGCGTCCTTCCCTTTTGATATTTTTGTATACCCAATGTTCAAATTTCTAAGAAATGGTCGCTTATTCTCATTTTACATATTATTTTTCGGTTTTCAAAAGTTTTTGTAAGCAAATCATATTAGTCTTGTAGAGGACAATTACAGATCTTCACGATTTTAGCTCTGTTTTGTGATGTCTGCTACGATTTCAATGTTCTGTTCATCTTTGCTTCCATTTGTTTTGTAGGGGTTTTATTTATGTTATTTGTATTTAATTACATATACTGGTGTCCAACACGATGATGATGATCGTGTTGTTTCACGGAAACATAATGTGTGCTTGTATTGGAGCAAGAACTGTTTACCCTTCTGGAGCACATGAGTTCACCCTTGATCTGAAGTAGAGTTCGTTTTACTCAATTTTATTTCTGTGTTGTTGACCATTGTTTGTTCTTTTTTAGCATTAGCTCACCTGGCCGAAAGGCCGTGTGAGCTTTTGCTATCACTTGACGTCTGTTGTTTGTCATTTGTCGTGGGTTAACTTTTCACATTTGAATCTTCTCCCCTGAAACCGCTTGGCCAAATGAAGTATCTATGAAAGATTATCTATAAAGATTGCTAATTTCATCCCGATCCATTAACAAGCATGGACACTTGACAATAAATGTTTCTGGTTGGGTGGTTTTCTCCACCAATAAAACTGACTGCCAGGATATAACTGAAATATTGTTGAAAGTGGCTTTAAGCACCATGACCCCCCTTAATTCTTAAATTATTCTATCCTAAACCTCTAGATCATTTGACAGGAGATTAATCTGGATTGTTCTTTATTGTGTTTTTTTTTTTGTGTCTTATCAGAAATCCTAGATAGATGCCACCATTGTAGGACAATGCTTGAACATAAAACCTTATGGGGAATGAAAAAAAAAGATAATCTCAGGAAATAATTAGAAATTTTATTGAATTCAAACTACATGAAAAGTCATTGGATTGTCCCTTACAAAAGTTTTCATTTTTATGTGTATCTTAAATCCAATTTGGTACATAGGTCACTGTATAACTATAGGAATATGAATAAAAGGCATTTTTCAACAAACTTGCTTGAACCAAACCAGTGCATGAATTACCTGATAAACTATTGAGGCAAAGTGCTTAGCTGAATGACACACTATTCATTTTTATTCATGGATCAGAACTCCCAAGATTGGAACACAAGGAATATCCTGTAGGGGTTATGGTGTTTAATGCCACTTTCAACAATATTTCAGTTATATCGTGACCGCCAGTTTTATTGATGGAGGAAACCAGAGAAAAACACCGACCTGCCGAAAGTCACTGAGAAACTTTATCACAGTGTTGTATTAAGTACACCTCGCCTGAGTGGAGTTCGAATTTACAATGTTAGTGATGATAGGTAATGATTGCATAGGTAGTTATAAATCCAACTATCATACGACCACGGTGGCCCCTGAGTAAGGTGTATAGGATGGGATGTACTTTTAACAGTATTTCAGTTAAATCATGGTGGTCATTATTTTTGGATCTATTAATGTTATCCTAAGCTCGATTTATGACGGTCCTGAAATAAAATTTTGGAAGTCCAAAGGAGTTTGAGGACCTCTTTAAATACATGTACAATAATTTAGCCATGTCCACCTTGAGTGCTTGAAGCTTCCAGACACATCTTCCCCATGGTTGTGATTCGTCAGTTAGTTCTTTATAACCGTTTGGGCATTTGTCCACCATGAAATCTGGTAAGTAATATTTATATCATGGTTTTCCGTAGTATAAATGATTTGTGACACGAAGTCATGCACTATAACATCTACTGATCTAGATTGTTGATTATTGTAGGGCTCTCCGAGAGTAATAAAACAACAGACCAGATTTAAAGTGGTATCTGCCTGTGTTGTTTCATAGTTCCTACCTATTGCTTACATTCTGGTATATAAACTAGAAACATATCAAAGGGAAATAATACATTCATGTTACAATCATGATATACTGTAGTTACAAAATTGCTGAGAATGACCAAAAATTACCTTCTAATTTTAATTATCTAATATTTTAATTTTGTTTATGACGTAAGTCTATTCAAGTTATGTATGTACAACTTCCTGTTCCTTCCTGTATAAAATAAATATTCATTTTAATATTCTGGTATAAAAATAGACTTCCTCAACGTTATTGGGTACGGGTAATTAATGTCTGGATTGAAATAACTTTTCTACGTGTGTTGAGCTAGATTCGCGTTGCTATCTGCAAATACATGAATAGCAATATTAATAGGTAGAACAATAAATACGGGAACCTATAAAGTCAGGTAGAGGAGTGTTAGACTTTCAGTTGTCAGAATGGCTTGTAAGTATTTAAGAATATCGATAGTTATTTAAGGGAACAAAAATTTAACTGGTAAAAAGGATGGGGGGGGGGGGGGGGGGGGGGTGCGGGGTACTATGTATGTATTGTTTATGAAAAGAAATTTCTGTCGTCTCGTCCAAATTTAATAGAATAAAACAAAAATGACCTGACGGATGAAAAAATAATCTAATTTTAGTTTCGCATGAAAAAAAGCTGGCTTGGGGTATGGCATAGCTCCACCCTTAAAAGTTAAATGGTCGGTCTCTATTAATAGATGAAAGAGGCTAGTCTTTAACTGGTCAGGATGCCTTGTAAGTGGTACAGCTGCATCATCAGCTAGAGCCACTATGTATGTATTGTTTATGAAAAGAAATTTCTGTCGTCTCGTCCAAATTTAATAGAATAAAACAAAAATGACCTGACGGATGAAAAAATAATCTAATTTTAGTTTCGCATGAAAAAAAGCTGGCTTGGGGTATGGCATAGCTCCACCCTTAAAAGTTAAATGGTCGGTCTCTATTAATAGATGAAAGAGGCTAGTCTTTAACTGGTCAGGATGCCTTGTAAGTGGTACAGCTGCATCATCAGCTAGAGCCACTAGCTGTAGCCATATAGAAAACACAGATAGATGAGAGCTTTTGTTAGTATTGCTGCTATAATACTGTCTTACACACTGAGAAACTTTATCATATAGTGTTGTATTAAGTACACCTCGCCTGAGCAGAGTTCGAATTTACAACGTTAGTGGTGGTAGGTAATGATTGCATAGGTAGTTATAAATCCAACTATCATACGACCACGGCGGTCCCTGAGTAAGGTGTATAGGATGGAATGTACTTTTAACAGTATTTCAGTTAAATCATGGTGGTCATTATTTCTGGATCTATTAATGATATCCTAAACTCGATTTATGACGGTCCTGAAATAAAACTTTGGAAGTCCAAAGGAGTTTGAGGACCTCTTTAAATACATGTACAATAATTTAGCCATGTCCACCTTGAGTGCTTGAAGCTTCCAGACACATCTTCCCCATGGTTGTGATTCTTCGATTAGTTCTTTATAACCGTTTGGGCATTTGTCCACCATGAAATCTGGTAAGTAATATTTATATCATGGTTTTCCGTGGTATAAATGATTTGTGACACGAAGTCATGCACTATAACATCTACTGATCTAGGTTGTTGATTATTGTAAGGCTCTCCGAGAGTACTAAAACAACAGACCAGATTTAAAGTGGTATCTGCCTGTGTTGTTTCATAGTTCCTACCTATTGCTTACATTCTGGTATATATGTTTTGGATTGAAATTTCTTTTCATAAACCCCCCCCCCCCCCCATCCTTTTTACCAGTTAAATACATGAATAGCAATACATGAATAGCAATATTACAAGTATGTTTATAATCTCCATGAAGAAATGTTTTGGATTGAAATAACTTTTCTACGTTGTATTGAGCTAGATTCGCGTTGCTAACTGCAAATACATGAATAGCAATATTACAAGTATGTTTATAATCTCCATGAAGAAATGTTTTGTTTGAATGCATTTTTATATTGTCAGATTATATTCATCCCACTTTTTACACAAGGAATTACCCAATAATTAAGGAAATTACATCTTATCTAAAAATAAACTTCCTCAACGTTATTGGGTACGGGTAATTAATGTCTGGATTGAAATAACTTTTCTACGTGTGTTGAGCTAGATTCGCGTTGCTAACTGCAAATTGCAAATACATGAATAGCAATATTAATAGGTAGAACAATACATACGGGAACCTATAAAGTCAGGTAGAGGAGTGTTAGACTTGTGGTTATCAGAATGGCTTGTAAGTATTTAAGAATATCGATAGTTATTTAAGGGAACAAAAATTTAACTCGTAAAAAGGATGGGGGAGGGGGGCTATGTATGTATTTTTTATGAAAAGAAATTTCTGTCGTCTCGTCCAAATTTAATAGAATAAAACAAAAATGACCTGTCGGATGAATAAATAATCTAATTTTAGTTTCGCATGAAAAAAAGCTGGCTTGGGGTATGGCATAGCCCCACCCTTAAAAGTTAAATGGTCGGTCTCTATTAATAGATGAAAGAGGCTAGTCTTTAACTGGTCAGGATGCCTTGTAAGTGGTACAGCTGCATCATCAGCTAGAGCCACTAGCTGTAGCCATATAGAAAACACAGATAGATGAGAGCTTTTGTTAGTATTGCTGCTATAATACTGTCTTACACACTGAGAAACTTTATCATATAGTGTTGTATTAAGTACACCTCGCCTGAGCAGAGTTCGAATTTACAACGTTAGTGGTGGTAGGTAATGATTGCATAGGTAGTTATAAATCCAACTAGCATACGACCACGGCGGTCCCTGAGTAAGGTGTATAGGATGGGATGTACTTTTAACAGTATTTCAGTTAAGTCATGGTGGTCATTATTTCTGGATCTATTAATGATATTCTAAACTCGATTTATGACGGTCCTGAAATAAAACTTTGGAAGTCCAAAGGAGTTTGAGGACCTCTTTAAATACATGTACAATAATTTAGCCATGTCCACCTTGAGTGTTTGAAGCTTCCAGACACATCTTCCCCATGGTTGTGATTCGTCAGTTAGTTCTTTATAACCGTTTGGGCATTTGTCCACCATGAAATCTGGTAAGTAATATTTATATCATGGTTTTCCGTGGTATAAATGATTTGTGACACGAAGTCATGCACTATAACATCTACTGATCTAGGTTGTTGATTATTGTAGGGCTCTCCGAGAGTAATAAAACAACAGACCAGATTTAAAGTGGTATCTGCCTGTGTTGTTTCATAGTTCCTACCTATTGCTTACATTCTGGTATATAAACTAGAAACATATCAAAGGATAATAATACATTCATGTTACAATCATGATATACTGTAGTTACAAAATTGCTGCGAATGACCAAAAATTACCTTCTAATTTTAATTATCTAATATTTTAATTTTGTTTATGACGCAAGTCTATTTACACAAGGAATTACCCAATAATTAGGGAAATTACATCTTATCTAAAAATAGACTTCCTCAACGTTAATGTCTGGATTGAAATAACTTTTCTACGTGTGTTGAACTAGATTCGCGTTGCTAACTGCAAATACATGAATAGCAATATTAATAGGTAGAACAATAAATACGGGAACCTATAAAGTCAGGTAGAGGAGTGTTAGACTTTCAGTTATCAGAATGGCTTGTAAGTATTTAAGAATATCGATAGTTATTTAAGGGAAAAAAAATTTAACTGGCAAAAAGGATTGGGGGGGGGTGGGGGGGGGGGGGGGGGGGCTATGTATGTACTTTTTATGAAAAGAAATTTCTGTCGTCTCGTCCAAGTTTAATAGAATAAAACAAAAATGACCTGTCGGATGAATAAATAATCTAATTTTAGTTTCGCATGAAAAAAAGCTGGCTTGGGGTATGGCATAGCCCCACCCTTAAAAGTTAAATGGTCGGTCTCTATTAATAGATGAAAGAGGCTAGTCTTTAACTGGTCAGGATGCCTTGTAAGTGGTACAGCTGCATCATCAGCTAGAGCCACTAGCTGTAGCCATATAGAGAACACAAATAGATGAGAGCTTTTGTTAGTATTGCTGCTATAATACTGTCTTACACATTGTATAGGAGTATTTGAGTCCCTCTCTTAATCTGTAAAATCTAACAACGTTACGAGAAATTTTGGCCAAAATCCCCCTATTGGAACCAAAAACTTAGCACCCCAATTGGAAAATATGAATCCGCTTCTTCAGTAAACTGTTAGGGGGCTTCTGCATGTCTTGAACGAACAATATAAGTATACGTAGTTGAGACTGGAACGGAAACGAGAGATGTAGCTTTGTCATAATGAAAAAATCTTGTACTTAACATAATTACGACTGTTTCCGTAAAAACAGACAACATAGAAGGAAGCTAATCTACCTTCATTATTATGTGTATGTACAATTATCAATAGCTACAATGCGTGACTGCTTGCTGAAAGGAAGTTTTTGTCATATTATACGCCAAAACGAACGTCTAGTATGTTTCAAGAATTTTCTATCAAAATTATACAGTTGAATGTTGACCCTTTTATAAAGTGGCTATAAAATTATTAACAATTGACCGAGGTTGAATTTTGATACTATCTTCCGGTCGCAAGCCTATTATGTAGAGAAAATGATACATTAAATACATGTACTGGTAGCTGTCTTCTCAAGAAAAGGGGTAATGATATATGTATGTTGAATTTTGATTTGTTTAGAATTCAATTCTAGATGGGGCCCGGGTGGCTCAATGAGTTAGGTCGTTGGATTACCTAACTACCCATACAAGCCTATCACCAATACGGCGTGAGTTCGCGCCCGGCTTTGTAAATTACAAAAAGGATGCACTCGACTCGCAGACGCAAGTGATAAAGTTTACCAGTTGCTTCCACATGGTCGGTGGTTCTCTTTGGGTACTCTGGCTTCTTCCATCACTAAAACTGGTCGCCATGATATAGCTGAAATATTGCTGAAAGTGGCGTTAACCACCAAAAATCAATCAATCAATCAATCAATCAATTCTAGATGTATAAATAACACACGATCATATCTCAGTTAATATTTACAGTAATAATAAAACGTAGATATATAATTTAAGTGTGCAAAACGCTTAAATGTGGAATAAACTTCATTCGATGCACTCAAAGTCAATTTTAACCGCGGAACCGTAGCTCTTATGTTTTTTTATGAAAAAAAAAGACCATAAGAGCCACGATTCCACAGCTATTTCAGGAGATAACCGGAAAGTGGGAGCAAACTTTTAAAACTGACAAGCAAAAAAAAAAAAGAATGAAAATGTCATTTGGCTTCAAAACATATACTTAAACCTCTCAGTAAATTGAACATTCAAACCGCAACTCCTACACCCTTTGATTATAGTTTGTTTATTACAGATAATTCTCCAAAGAACGCAATTAAATGTATACTAGTTGGTAGTGTAGGAACAGGAAAGACTTGTCTACTGACATCATACATCAACAATGAATTTTCATCAGAATATGTTCCAACGGTGGGTATTTTGTTTATTATGATATATTCCAATGGTAGGTTGGTTTTACCAGTGGGTTGGTTTCGGATACGATATTATTCTAGCGACAATGTATGTCTCTACCTTCATGACTGTCGTTATTCTAAATATACACGTTTGTATCGTAGAAGCTGATTAATATTTTGACAATGAAAAAAAACTTGAATTTTAATAACGCATGTTAAAATTAACTCTATTTGTGTCTTCTAGCACGTAAAATGCAGTCACCTCAATAACATTGTTGGATATATGATTGGGAAAGCTATTTTACATCCTTCGACATATTGCTTTCGACCAGTCCTCGAATATACGAACTATTAAAATGCTATGTACAACAATCAATGTATTTGTAGGTATTTGAACATTACTGTACTGACGCTATGGTTGGTGGTCTACATTATCGAGTAGACCTAAAAGATACCAGTGGAATGGATTATTATGACACTTTACGTCCATTAGATTACACCGGAACTGATATTTTTCTTGTGTGTTTTAGTGTGGTGTCACCGACATCGTTTGATGATGTTAAAAACAAGGTAAACGATTTCGTTTTTATAACAATAAATACGCTACCAGCAATCGTAACTACTCGGTCATTCTCGCTACCCTACAAATAACCTCGTATGCATTAGGCGTATAAATCGCACCACTTTTCACATGTCAGTTACATGAAAGTTTGATAAAGTTATATTTTAAAATTTTGTCTATATTTCAATTATTTTCATGGATAAAAGTTAAAGTTTAAATTAGTTTTGCATGATTAGATTTTACTTAGTATGTCTTCCATATTGGATTTTCGTGTACTATATTTTTGTGCGGCTTAACTTAACTTAACTTTCGGCAAACAATTTAAGAAGAATTTCTACTATCTACGTAAGGTAGCGAGAATGGCCGAGTAGTTACGATTGCCACTAGCAGCTGACATGAACCGGAAACAAACAAAAAACTGATGACCTCTACCCTAACTTGGCGCAAGCGCACCCTATTCCTTCATCACTTTTCCTTTTCCACTACTCAAGGCTGGTAATCCGCACAAGCAGAACAGTCGGTTCTGCAAAGAAATTCGTCAGGATAACTTCCGGTTTTGGTGGAGGAGAGTTCACGAAGACGTTTCGCAAGGTATGTACATGTCAAAAATTGAAATTTGCTTTTTTACTGCTCGAATATTGCAAAATCAGAGAATGCTATGCTGTGGCGAATGCTTTCACGATTAGAAACATGTATAGTTTATTGTTGTATATGAAGTGTAACTCTCGCAAAATCAATCGTTCCACGAAAAACATGACGAAAATTGTGACACTCTTACATTTCTAAGTTGTTCTTGACAAAGATGCAAGTTAAATTTTCAATATTTTTTCATCATGGGAGTCTAAATGTAATCGGCGATAAATTCCGATTCGTCAGAAGTAAATTGAAGTCTAGATAAATCTACAAACTGTCAATTTTCTCGTTTTCCTGCTTAAGGAGATCGGTTCTGATAGAGCACATTGCGAATGCATGAGGAGATTTGCTAGTTTTGTTAATTGTTTTCTGCAAAATTGATAAATTGACATTTTTAAACATAAAACTGATAAATACTCTAATCAAAATAAACTATTCTCTGTCCACTTTCAGGAGATGCCAAGATTCAAGGGAAAGAGGAACTGACATTGACTCTTTACAAAAAACCATTTCGATATAGATTTCCTGTATCACCGCCAAGGAAGCGAACAAAAACGAGTACGGGCAGTACACCAAATTTAAAATCCCCATCAATCAGGACACCAAGTTTATTAAAAAAATCTCTTTCAATTTCAAAATATTTATATCCTTTCAAACGGGTTTCCACACCTATTCGGCGTTGAAGATCCTGTTAAAATGTCACTTTCATTTTTTGGGCCAGACATAAACCGAATGAAGCGACCACCAAATAACTTTCTCCCTAACCAAAAAAAATTAAGATGGCGAATATCTCATTTGACGTGATTCATCTTTGTCAAACCATTCTACAATGTCCAAAAAAAACTCAAATGCAATGTTATTCAAAGGGAATTTTCCATCTTGTACTAATTTAAAGAATTTCAATAGCTTGTCCTTTTTCCCAACATCAGAAAGTTTGTCAAGAACATCTTGAAAAACTTCAACTAATGAAGCTTCTTCCTTTGGGTCAACTTCTATCTTGCCTATACTTTCATCAAGACTCATAAAGGAAACGTTTGTAGATCTGCGGTGAAGCTTCCGTCATCTTTAGTAAAAAGGTTGCGCCGAATAGGTGTGGAAACCCGTTTGAAAGGATATAAATATTTTGAAATTGAAAGAGATTTTTTTAATAAACTTGGTGTCCTGATTGATGGAGATTTTAAATTTGGTGTACTGCCCGTACTCGTTTTTGCTCGTTTCATTGGCGGTGATACAGGCAATCTATATCGAAATGGTTTTTTGTAAAGAGTCAATGTCGGTCCCTTTTTCCTCGAATCCTGGCATCTCCTGAAAGTGGACAGAGAATAGTTTATTTTGATTCGAGTATTTATCAGTTTTATGTTTAAAAGTGTCAATTTATCAATTTTGCAGAAAACAATTAACAAAACTAGTAAATCTCCTCATGCATTCGCAATGTGCTCTATCAGAACCGCTCTCCTCAAGCAGGAAAACGAGAAAATTGACAGTTTGTAGATTTATCTAGACTTCAATTTACTTCTGACGAATCGGAATTTATCGCCGATTACATTTAGACTCCCATGATGAAAAAATATTGAAAATTTAACTTGCATCTTTGTCAAGAACAACTTAGAAATGTAAGAGTGTCACAATTTTCGTCATGTTTTTCGTGGGACGATTGATTTTGCGAGAGTTACGCTTCATATACAACAATAATTATGCATGTTTTTAATCGTGAAAGCATTCGCCACAGCATAGCATTCTCTGATTTTGCAATATTCGAGCAGTAAAAAAGCAAATTTCAATGTTTGACATGTACATACCTTGCGAAGCGTCTTCGTGAACTCTCCTCCACCAAAACCGGAAGTTATCCTGACGAATTTCTTTGCAGAACCGACTGTTCTGTTTGTGCGGATTACCAGCCGTGTACTGACGTGATTTGGAGAAAAAATTTATACACACGTAATGTAATTGATATTATTATGGAAAATAGAGAAGAACAAGGACTTGATCTTTCGCCCTGGCGGTCAGCTATCACCTTAGCTGCGGAACCGTAGCCCTTATTGACCAGTTTTCTTATATTTGCGGACCATACATTTCGGGAAGTTCTAAAACGCGGAAGTGGGAAAACACGGAAGTAAACCCAAAATTGGTACTTGAAAGGTCATATCTTGAAAAGTACTCAATCTAGGATAAAAATCTAAACGGATTCTAAATGCTATGTTAAGATCTATCTTTTAAAGAAATAAATAATAAAATATTTTATTATTTAGGTACTTAAAAATTGACCGGAAGTACTTGAAGCAGATTTGGAGAAGAACGTGTCCAATTTAGGCAATTATCAGCCCTGATTTGATTAAATAATTTAATAATTCAATTAATTATAGCTAAGATGTTTACTCAATTAAATCATATATTATGAAAAGGTCAATAAGAATTAAGAAACAAGAAAAATAAAACAACCCTCACTCTTTTTCTCCGGGCTTGGGACCGGCATAGGCGGGTTATTGTTGGGTTTTTTTTCAATTTTTTTCCTTTCTCCCTTTTTAATCAATATCCTTCTTCATGCAATTTTATTTCAGATTTCTTCCTTCTTAGATTTTATTAATTCTTCTTCAATTAGGATTTTTTTTTCGAACTATTTATCTCTGATCATTTTCTGTTTAATTGATATTTCCTTGCCTCTAAATTGTTAACTGTTTCTAAATAAATAAAAAACAAGTAATATTTTATAAGTTAAAATGCACGATGTACTAATCGAAACACTTGTGATAATGAGGTCTACAGATGGTACGTCAGTATATATGGAACTCTTGAGATATGTTCACATCGGACATCCTGATTGAACTTTATGAATAATGTAAGCTAGCTCTTAATTTACTCTTTAGTCAGTTAACAGTATTCAAATTATTACATTTGTACTTGGGTTTAATCATCATATATTAGGCCGCCTAATTAGTGATTGCTCGATCACTTCAATTAATGATATTGTATTTGTATTTGATCATATCCAATTAAAGATAATCATAGCTTTTGACAATCTGTTACAAATAAAACATTATTTCAGTTTAAATTTGAAACAAGTGCCCAAAGATTTTATTATGGTTAAATATATAATATAAATTGTGAAATTTGGCGGAGTAATGGAATTATATGTAATTAATAAGTAAGATGGAGGATTACATTGCCAGTGACCAACTATGAAAAGGTAGGCTTCCGGTCAATATTGTGCTTTTATCTAATACCTTAACAAAAATATATTTATATCATCAGATTGAGTATAAAATTGTCTTTAAGAATATGTAAACGGTTTTTGACCGGGTTCCTTGAATTTTGAGAAATTTGAGATCAAAGTTGAAAATTCGCCGATGGCTAACTCTGAAAAGGTAGGCTTCCGGTCAAGATTGTGCTTTCCACCAATATTTCCATAAAATCATATTTATATCATCTGCTAGAGTATACAATTGTCTTTAAGAATATTTAAACGGTTTTTGACCGGGATCATTGAATTTTGAGAAATTTGAAATAAAAGTTGAAAATTAGCCGACGGCTAACTCTGAAAAGGTAGGCTTCCGGTCAAGATTGTGCTTTTATCTAATATTTTAACAAAAATATTTTGATATCGTCTGATAGAGTATAAAATTGTCTTTAAGAAAATCTAAACGGTTTTTGACCGGGGTCTTTGAATTTTGATACATTTGAGATCAAAGTCAAAATTTTGTCCATTGCCCGTTCTCATTTTTGACACTTCCGGTCAACTTTTAAGTACCTAAATAATACAATATTTTATTATTTAGTTCTCTAAATGATAGATCTTAACACTAGCTCTTAGAATCCGTTTAGAATGCGAGACTTCCCTTGATGCATAGCACCTATTTTAAATCACTGCATGATTTTCGATACGACGAAGGAGGCAGTTAATCGGCAGAAGCAGAAGCAGAAGATTTATATCCTAGGTTGAGTACTTTTCAAGATATGACCTTTCAAGTACCCAGTTTGGGCTTACTTCCGTGTTTTCCCACTTCCGCGTTTTAGACCTTCCCACGGATCACACCCTATCAAAAATTTGCGAAACTGCGACCGAGATTTTGCCGCACCTTTCAACAGTAATTTTCACAACAAAATGCTTTGTGAGAGTGGAGTCATGTGGATATTTCGTTTCGTTACATATTTATCTATCGTTTTCGATATTTACTTATGTATTATTATTCATTTCTGGCCCAGTATCATAATAAATGTCTCGATATTAACTGATCCCCCTTACTCGTTCCGCCATCTTGTAATTGTGGTATTCTCGCTTTGAGGTCACGTGACTTTTGAGATAACTCTAACAGCAAAACACGTGTTCGGTTTGCTTACGTTTTACCGGAGGTTTTGCACGGCGAATTTTTTATCTGAAATAAAATATTTAGTCAACCTAGAGTGAAATATTTTACAAATATTAACCAGAAATTATATTTTCTTTTATGATTATTCCAATTGAGTTGAACTCTCATTCAACTTTTTCAAGTTTATCTTGGTCGCAGTTTCGCAAATTTTTGATAGGGTGAAATCCGTATGGTCCGCAAATATCAGAAAACTGGCCAAGGACCATAAGGGCTACGGTTCCGCAGCTACTACCACCTCGGATGAATTTTGGGATAGGGGTTTGGAAGATAATCCACAATTTCCTATATCTGTTGCTCCGGCAATAGATGAAATTGTGGATGGTTCCAGACAGGTTTTTACACCTTCTGTTTCCAATCGATCGAGCTTCGTCACTGGCCCCAATAATTCATCTGGGTCTCAATTGACACTGACTCGTCCTCGGGCCAAGACCACGCACACCTTTAGTAGGCCTATTGATACCACTATTCCTAACTCCTCCATGGCTCCTTCAGATATAAGGAGCAATGCATTTTAAAGATCTAGGTGGCCCACTAATTATTTGTATCCACCAAATCAAAATATACCATCTTTTGACCTGTATAGCTTGCCAAGGGACTCCTTTAGACTCTTCAATTAGCGGAGATATAGGAGATATAAAGGCGTTAGCAAATTCTGTTAACCAGTTCCAGGCTATTACCAAGGCCCAATACCTCGAACTGGGTAACCGTCTTTCTTTGCTCGAGAAGAAAGACATTTCCCCTATTATCAATACTGAAGCCAGTGAAGGTGTTGATAATATGGATTCCGACAGGGAAGACACATTTACTCTGGCACCTAGAAGTCAGGAGGGTAATTTTTTATCCCACGATGAAATTTGCTCGCCTGTTTCTAGCAGAAAGTCCCAACCTTCACATGCTTTGGGTGGTCCGCCTCCATCTTTGCATGGTGAATCATCCATCAAGGAGAGGATGAGAATCCATCAGCGGTTGGATATCGAGAAGCGCTCAGACATAGAGTTTACACCATTCGGCATGAACTCTCTGAAGTTCCTATGTCTTACCCACCTCGGAAAGTACTTGCTCCCTCTGATTTTATGTCGTGCTCAGGTTTGGTGAAGGACAAACCTAAAGGGTATAAGTCCTTCCCAGAATCGGAACATACTAAGTCAGCCCTTGATTTCATGAATGAATCGATTTCAGATTTTCATTCTAGCAAGGGTACTGGGAATGAGTACATGAATGGTTTTGGTCCAGCCACTCTCCCCTCTTCAAAGATTAGATCCATGAATTTCGCTATTCAAGATTCTTCTCTGGAGAAAGGGTATCCGTCCTGTGATAAGGCATACTCTGCCTTATTGGGGACAACACCTGTAGAGGGATTGGTTTTAAACCAGTCCACCTGGGCTAAGTCAGAGAGTAATTTTCGACTTATGTCTAGCAGAACATTGTATGGCTGCTGCTGGTTCTTTACTTAAGGACAAAGGGGATGAGTTTGATGAACTCAAGTCTCTCCTTCTACATGTGGACCAAAGCCTTGGTGTTTCACAACTCCGTCTGATGGGTACCTTATCCAACTTTACCCTGTCTAAGAGACAAGAGATGTTGGATAAATCAGTATTTTTAATTCTGCCTCCTTGACAGAAATTTTATCTGCAGGATTTTGGAAGTCGGATAATACTTTCTATTAACACTACCTTCGTTCCATGCCACAACATACTGACAACCTCTATTCTTTGGGGCTTTTAGTTTCAGCGCAAAAAGTAATTTTTCCTCCTACTAGTTAATACTTTTAGGGGATTCAGCGCTACGATAAATTCTGTTATCTAAATTTTTTTATGGTAGCGTATTTATTGTTATAAAAACGTAATTTTTAGAATTAAAATTATTTTTTGTTAAATAAATACCTATCATAATAAATTAGAGGTCACACCCCCCTCCCCTTCATCCCCTTTTTTAGTCTGCTTTGGATTGGAAAAATGATGAAGGAATAGGGTGCGCTTGCACCAAGTTAGGGTAGAGGTCATCAGTTTTTTGTTTGTTTCCGGTTCATGTCAGCTGCTAGTGGATGTTATCTAAATTTTATTATGGTAGGTATTTATTTAACAAAAAATAATTTTAATTCTAAAAATTACGTTTTAAATGCCTTGAGCAATTCACTTCCGTTTTAGATCTCATTTCATGCATCGAGCATGCTCGGTGTCGTAGTTAAAATGTCCATTGATCAACATGACCAGTTACTATCGTCGTATCAGGCATTTACGAAACAATTATGTTACTGCTCTTTATGGTTGTATATTATCAATCCGTGGTAGTCGTGGTCGTGATCGTATGGTAGATGAATTTACAACTACCTATGCAATCATCACTAAACTTGTGAGTTCGATTCCCGCTCATAGCGAGGTGTACTCGATGCAACTTTACTTGATAAAGTTTTCAGTGACTTGCGCAGATCGGTGGTTTTTTCCGGGTACTCTGGTTTCCTCCACCATTAAAACTGACCGCCACGAAATAACTGAAATATTTTTGAAACTAACGTTAAACACCACAAACCCAAAACGTATAAGTCCTTGCTGGTACTGAAGAATGTGTGTTATAATCACCAAACATGAGTGTCAATAACAATACATAAGGATAAACTGGTGTTATCTTGAGAATAAGGTTGTACACGAACTTCCATTTTAATTTATCAAAAGCCAAACCGAGACCACAAACATATTACAATGACACTACACTATTTTACTTGTCCTCAAATCACAAACCTATTATAATGAATTAAAAATACATGCCTTATAATTAGATAATATCACTAGCCTGTTGCAAAAGAACCATATTCTTTTATTTAGCGAACACCATAATCAGAATCACAGTCAGTGAAGACAAACAACAGTATACAGTCAAGTAATATTACTCCAAAAAATAACCAGAAGGAAAAACAAACCTTATTTGTCAGTGAACACACTGAACGATTGGAGCATCCTTTAATCTCGTTTTCTTTGTAATCAGGAGTATCAAAAAAATGGCTGAGAGGGTTTGTATTGTATATATAAGGTATAAACTCTGAATGAGGTTCATATTACATTTTTTCAGTGGATTCCAGAAATTACCTCTCACTGTAAGAAAACCCCCTTCATATTAATCGGCACCCAGATAGATTTAAGAATGGACACAACTACTAATAAACAATTGTCTAAAAGTGATGAACAACCAATAACAAGTGAGCAAGGGTGGAATCTAACACGAGAACTTGGAGCTGTCAAATATTTAGAATGCTCGGCATTAACACAGGTAATTATATACATGTATATCAAATATTACATAATGATCAAGTTAAATAAGGAGGAATTATAGACACATAATTATTCGAAAGTTTTTTTAACGTAGTTCCGGTGAAAAGTCTCATACTTTTGCATCATATTGAAAGGTGGATTTAACCGCATCGGTGGTGTAATGGTAACGTGCTTGCTTCGAGTGTGGTAGATCGTGGGTTCGAGCCCAGATCGCGTCAAACCAAAGACTATTAAATTGGTATTTATTGCTTCTCCTCTAAGCACACAGCATTAGGGAGAAATAGCAAATACTGGTTGGCTCGGAATCAGGATAATGTGATCGAATGGGCCGACATGTCTCCCCGCGGATTGTTGTTTCAATGAGAAGAATTTGAAGATACCAAAGGGAGGTAATCAGAATCCGTATATCGAAGAAGAACAGACAACACAATGGCGAAAAGAAAAAGTACAAAAGGACAAACAACGATCTACAAAACATACCTATAAAACTAAAGATCGAGTAACACGAATCCCACTAAAAACCGGGAATGAAGTCAGGTGCTCCGGAAGAGTTTCAGTACCTGCTCCACTAGTGACATCCGTCGTGTTATTCTAGTTACAAACCCGGTGATAAGTCATGAATACGGAAAGGACCAGGAAATGTTTACGACAAGTGGGACATATCCGTGGTCATTTGTGACAAAGATATTCTATAACGATCAACCAAGTCATGGTGGCGACCGTAAAACTTTCGAAGTGATGACTTCAACTTAACCAAGAGGAACTCTTGGTTCAGTAGCTTCTTTGTTAGCAGCAACCCTCTATCAAGGAAATCTTGATAGGAACCACAAGCTCTGGAATATCGTATAAGCTAAGAGATAAATATGCAGGTGCTGCTGGAATGTTGCTACATATAAACGGAAAGTTCACAATGGGAAAATTGAAATCATCTCTTTTGTCGTAAAGCTTTGTTCTTAACCGCCCCTCACTGTTAATTTCGAGGTGTAGGTCAATGTATGAAGCAGACCTATCTGTATCTGTGGTATCCTTTATTTCAAGTTGAATGGGATAGATGCGATCAACGAAATCACCAAGCATAGAATTATTTAGTGAAAGGACATCATCTATATAGAAGACCATGAAATTAAAGGATCGGGCTATCTTCTTTTCGCTTTTCTTGCAAATCTCCCCAAAACACAACTAATATCAATATAAGCAGTTTATGTAATTTGAACCCTCAATTTAGTCTTAATTAGTCAGAATCAAACATCATAACAATTAAGTATAGGAGAATGTTCAAGTAACTCTCCATTCCTTAAAAATAATGGAGCCGAGGCCCATTGTTTTAAGGAATGGAGAGATACGAGGACATTCTCCAACTTAAAATCCACCCATTGTACTTTATTAATTGTATTAATTATTAATCTTGTAACAAAAAAAAAGTCTGTGTATATTATCTAAAGTATAAAGAGAACAATAACTCCGCCCCTGTCCACATTGTTCATAACTCTCCATTCCTTGAAAATAATGGAGAGTTTAGACAATAGATTTACATCACAGGTGGATTTTAAGTATTATACATGTATCCACGTTGTTTTACAGGAAGGATTGCCAAATGTGTTTGATGAAGCCTTCCAAGCAGCTTTAGGTACACCTGACCCATCGGCAAAGGACAAATGTACTTTAATGTAAAACAAAACATTTCGTGATATTTTGATGGGTAGAGTAAAAGTATAAATCTGTAGATAGAAATACATTTTAGAAGATAATGCTGAATAGAGGAAAACATTACAAAGTATTTCAATGTATTAAAATTAAAATCGCTAAGAAAACTGACCAGATACGGTATGCACAATGATTCAATTCCCCCCATAATTCACAGATTGGATTTCATTTAAATAAAAGATATGCCTTAGGGTAGCAACCCCGTTACTACAGGCCATGGGTATCTCGGATACCGATCAGTTTTCTTTGTATTGTGCATTCTGTTTGGTATTCCTACTTCCAACACTTATTTGGTTTTTCCAATCTTTTGAAGTTGGAAGGGTACCTGATGAAGGTTGTTCCAGAGACACGCCATGCGCACTAAATTAGATATCCACCTTTTTATTAGCTACTACCCTTTAATTTACGGTGATTGGTTATGATGAACCCGAATTTACAAGTTAGCTGCGGAACCGTAAGAGATATTATACTATCGTCACAGATAGACCGTAATAGATATGATACTATCGTCACAGATAGACAGTAAGAGATATTATACTATCGTCACAGATAGACAGTAAGAGATATTATACTATCGTCACAGATAGACAGTAATAGATATGATACTATCGTCACAGATAGACAGTAAGAGATATTATACTATCGTCACAGATAGACAGTAATAGATATGATACTATCGTCACAGATAGACAGTAATAGATATGATACTATCGTCACAGATAGACAGTAATAGATATGATACTATCGTCACAGATAGACAGTAAGAGATATGATACTATCGTCACAGATAGACAGTAAGAGATATGATACTATCGTCACAGATAGACAGTAATAGATATGATACTATCGTCACAGATAGACAGTAATAGATATTATACTATCGTCACAGATAGACAGTAAGAGATATGATACTATCGTCACAGATAGACAGTAAGAGATATTATACTATCGTCACAGATAGACAGTAATAGATATGATACTATCGTCACAGATAGACAGTAAGAGATATGATACTATCGTCACAGATAGACAGTAAGAGATATGATACTATCGTCACAGATAGACAGTAAGAGATATGATACTATCGTCACAGATAGACAGTAATAGATATGATACTATCGTCACAGATAGACAGTAAGAGATATTATACTATCGTCACAGATAGACAGTAAGAGATATGATACTATCGTCACAGATAGACAGTAAGAGATATGATACTATCGTCACAGATAGACAGTAAGAGATATGATACTATCGTCACAGATAGACAGTAATAGATATGATACTATCGTCACAGATAGACAGTAAGAGATATGATACTATCGTCACAGATAGACAGTAAGAGATATGATACTATCGTCACAGATAGACAGTAATAGATATGATACTATCGTCACAGATAGACAGTAAGAGATATGATACTATCGTCACAGATAGACAGTAATAGATATGATACTATCGTCACAGATAGACAGTAAGAGATATGATACTATCGTCACAGATAGACAGTAAGAGATATGATACTATCGTCACAGATAGACAGTAAGAGATATGATACTATCGTCACAGATAGACAGTAATAGATATGATACTATCGTCACAGATAGACAGTAATATATATTATACTATCGTCACAGATAGACAGTAATAGATATGATACTATCGTCACAGATAGACAGTAATAGATATGATACTATCGTCACAGATAGACAGTAAGAGATATTATACTATCATCACAGATAGACAGTAATAGATATGATACTATCGTCACAGATAGACAGTAAGAGATATTATACTATCGTCACAGATAGACAGTAAGAGATATTATACTATCGTCACAGATAGACAGTAAGAGATATGATACTATCGTCACAGATAGACAGTAAGAGATATGATACTATCGTCACAGATAGACAGTAAGAGATATGATACTATCGTCACAGATAGACAGTAAGAGATATGATACTATCGTCACAGATAGACAGTAAGAGATATGATACTATCGTCACAGATAGACAGTAAGAGATATGATACTATCGTCACAGATAGACAGTAAGAGATATAATACTATCGTCACAGATAGACAGTAAGAGATATGATACTATCGTCACAGATAGACAGTAAGAGATATGATACTATCGTCACAGATAGACAGTAAGAGATATGATACTATCGTCACAGATAGACAGTAAGAGATATGATACTATCGTCACAGATAGACAGTAAGAGATATGATACTATCGTCACAGATAGGCAGTAAGAGATATTATACTATCGTCACAGATAGACAGTAAGAGATATGATACTATCGTCACAGATAGACAGTAAGAGATATGATACTATCGTCACAGATAGACAGTAAGAGATATGATACTATCGTCACATATAGACAGTAATATATATGATACTATCGTCACAGATAGACAGTAAGAGATATGATACTATCGTCACAGATAGACAGTAATAGATATGATACTATCGTCACAGATAGACAGTAAGAGATATGATACTATCGTCACAGATAGACAGTAATAGATATGATACTATCGTCACAGATAGACAGTAAGAGATATGATACTATCGTCACAGATAGACAGTAAGAGATATGATACTATCGTCACAGATAGACAGTAATAGATATGATACTATCGTCACAGATAGACAGTAAGAGATATGATACTATCGTCACAGATAGACAGTAATAGATATGATACTATCGTCACAGATAGATAGTAATATATATTATACTATCGTCACAGATAGACAGTAATAGATATGATACTATCGTCACAGATAGACAGTAATAGATATTATACTATCGTCACAGATAGACAGTAAGAGATATTATACTATCATCACAGATAGACAGTAATAGATATGAAACTATCGTCACAGATAGACAGTAAGAGATATTATACTATCGTCACATATAGACAGTAATAGATATGATACTATCGTCACAGATAGACAGTAAGAGATATGATACTATCGTCACAGATAGACAGTAAGAGATATGATACTATCGTCACAGATAGACAGTAAGAGATATGATACTATCGTCACAGATAGACAGTAAGAGATATGATACTATCGTCACAGATAGACAGTAAGAGATATGATACTATCGTCACAGATAGACAGTAAGAGATATGATACTATCGTCACAGATAGGCAGTAAGAGATATTATACTATCGTCACAGATAGACAGTAAGAGATATGATACTATCGTCACAGATAGACAGTAAGAGATATGATACTATCGTCACAGATAGACAGTAAGAGATATGATACTATCGTCACAGATACACAGTAAGAGATATTATACTATCGTCACAGATAGACAGTAAGAACTACGATTTCACACCTAATTTTCAAGTATTAACTGATTCTGTTTTACACTGTCTATGTACTGGTATATGTTATCACCGTTACTGTCATAGTGTGGTATTTTGCGTTAAGAAAAGTTTGAAGATTTGATTTGATTTTTGGTGATTAACGCCACTTTCAGCAATATTTCAGCTATATCATGGCGACTAGTTTTAGTGGTGGGTGGAAGAAGCCGGAGTACCCGGAGAGAACCATCGACCATGGGCAAGCAACTGGTAAACTTTATCACTTGCGGCTGCGAGTCGAGTGCACCTTTTTTGTAATATACAAAGCCGGGCGCGAACTCACGCCGTATTGGTGATAGGCTTGCATGAGTTGTTAGGTAATCCAACTACCTAACTCATTGAGCCACCCAGGCCCTTAAAAAAAAGGATAATCAGAAGCCGTAAATAGAAGGAGAGACAACACAATGGCAAAAAGAAAAAGGACAACAAACGATCTACAAAATATTACACTAACAAAACCAAAGATCGAGAAACACGAACCCCACTAAAGCGGATCTGATTTTTTTTTTATGTTTGTATTCATAAAATCCACAAAGGTATGGGCCCATAAAACTAGCTTAACCCCGTCACTTTTTATTAAAGTGCCTGTACAAATCCAGGAAAGTGAGCGGTTATATACATGTGTGTTTGGAGTATCGACTTTGCCTATTTCTACCATTTTTCTATTTTGGAACTGTTCCGACAGTGTTATTTTTGTTTATTTCATTTTTTTTATTTGATTGTAAGTATGGTAGTCACAATATAGCTGGAAAAATTGTTGAAACTGGTAATAAAAACTAACAACCCAACTCAACGACTCTGAAATTAGTGTCTATCTCCATTGACGGGCGGTACTCGATATATTTTTATGTGAGACCAATCGTAACTACTCGGCCATTCTCGCTACCCTGCAAATAACCTCGTATGCATTAGGCGTATAAATCGCACTACTTTTCACATGTCAGTTACATGAAAGTTTGATAAA
The DNA here is from genome assembly GCA_963383655.1 of Bathymodiolus septemdierum. Taxonomy (NCBI): domain Eukaryota; kingdom Metazoa; phylum Mollusca; class Bivalvia; order Mytilida; family Modiolidae; genus Bathymodiolus; species Bathymodiolus septemdierum. Next base: position 19,694,790 of record OY726530.1, on the reverse strand, counting down.
GTTATATTTTAAACAATTTTCTATATTTCAATTCAAGTTTTAATTAGTTTTGCATGATTAGATTTTACTTAGTATGTCTTCCATATTGGATTTTTGTGCAGCTTAACTTAACTTAACTTCCGGCAAAAAATTTAAGAAGAATTTCTACTATGTACGTACGAGGTTATTTGCAGGGTAGCGAGAATGGTCGAGTAGTTACGATTGATGTGAGACATTACCATTTCGGGTGCACTCGATATAAATTTGTTTGTTGATCGTTTTCTCAAAGTACTTCCGGTTTCGATATGACTGAAAAAGGTTGATAGTGACACAACACCTATAACCCATAACTTTAAATCCGTCTAGAACTTCCGATTTGAGTGGTGAGAAGAGCGACACTGACATAGGAATTGCAACTTGATCAGTCAATAAAGTCAGAAGCTATGTACCCGTAGCAGGAGATTCCGAATAGAGTTCGGAATTCCGAATGAAATAATTCCGAAATATTCGGAAACAGCTTGGAAATTTGTGCGGAAATTTGAACTTTGTCATTTTTTATGTCGGAAAAAGCTCGGAAAGTTGGACTTAATCATTTTTAATGGCGGAAAAAGATGCGGAAATATAGACTTTGTCATTTTTTAGGTCAGAAAAAGTGCGGAAATTTGAATTTTGTAATTTTTTATGTCGGAAAAAGTATGGAAAGTTGGACTTTGTCATTTTTATTGGCAGAAAAAGCTCGGAAAGTTGAACTTTGTCATTTTTAATGGCGGAAAAAGATGCGGAAAGTTGGACTTTGTCATTTTTGATGGCGGAAAAGTTTGGAAAATAGACTTTGCAATATTTTATGGTTATAATAAATTCGGAAAATAGGACTTTGTCATTTTTTACGTTGGATAAAACTTGGAAAGTTGGACTGATTTTTTTTAATGTTGGAAAAAGTTCAGAAAGTTTGACTTAGTCATTTTTTAAGCCAGAAAAAACACTTTTTTGTGGAAAAATTGATTTAGTCATTTCTTACGGTTTTATTTTTAAATTTGATTAATATCAAATTGAATGAAGAATATCAACTAATATTAACTAATTGATTAATACTGCCAAGTCTTCAGTTAGAATAAAAATTTAATAAATAGTGATGTTTCTAATCTGAAACAGGTGTTAAAACTGTTCAACCGGTATTTTGGTTTGGTTTTTTGTGTTTCTCAATCTTTAAGTTTTCTGTGTAATATTTGGGAGATCATCGTTTATCCTTTTTCCTTTGACTATTGTACTGTCTTTTGTTTTTTAACATGCCATTGAACTGTCTATCCTTCTTCAAATTACAGTTTCTGATTACTTTTTTGGTATATTCAAATTTTTTTTTCAAAGAAAATTAGACAAAGACAAGCATAAAACATAGAAAATTGAAAACAAGTAATATGAACTTCACTAAAAGAGTGAAAACTTGTGTTCTCCAGAAAATTGAGCATTCACTGTGCTACACACATTTATTGGTTAGATGGATGCACATTACATTTTTTCTGGGTTCTGAAAATTTACCTCTCGTCAAATATTCAAAAGTAGATTAAGTTTCCATCATGGTATGTATAAGAAAGTTAATAGGTACTATATTGATCACTCGTCATGTACATGCAATTACTGAGGTCTTGAGGTTTCTAATGATGATTGAAGTTTAAACATTGTATACAGTCGAACCTAATAATGTCAAACTTCTTACTTTTAGTTATCCAAAGAAACGACTTATTAGAGATTGAGTGAGTGATTGTTGCTTAACGCAAATTCAGCAATTTTTCAGCTTTATCATGGCGAGAACAAGTTAATTTTCAATGAGAACATGTTCAGGTCCACTTTATACTAGACCAACACACTGAGTTGGATTTTATAGTGCTAGCTCACTGAAACAACTATCTGCGGGTAGACATGTCACTCAACTCGGACACATTATTCTGATTCCGAGCCAACCTGCTTAGTGGAGAAGCAACAGATACCAATTTTATATTCTTTGATTTGACCCGAACAGGGCTCGAGCGCACTGAAGGTGTATCTGATATTGACATAACCAGGTATGACTGTATATACAACACTTTTCAACATTGTTCAGCAAACCTCATTGCACAGAAAATCATTTTTTCATAAAAACAAAAGGCAGAAATCTGAATATGGCAACTTTTACTTGCTGATAATAATATTTATCGTACATAAACATAGGATAACAAAATAGAAAATAAATAGAATACAAAGGCTTCTAAAAAAAGACTTCAGGAATAGTCACTATATTGTCTGTTGCATGCTTTCAATATTATAATAAATATGGCCATCTTGATCGTTTGGTAGTTTGATTTTCAACTACATGTGAAATCAGTGCCTATCACCACTAAAGTTGTGAGTTCAAATCCTGCTCGGTGGTTTTTTCCGTTTTCCTCCACCAATAAAACTGAGCTTCATGCACTGTGATACAACTGAAAGATTGTTAAAAGTGGCGATAAACACCCTAACACTTCAATATAATAAAGTGTCTTAATCATTTTTCATTGAAAAATCAAGATTCTCCCAAACATTCAGAGTAAGAGTATGTCCCAGTTCAATCTCTCTCAACAAAGTTCTCAACCAGTTCTTCTTCAAATGTCCATGTCTATCTGTAACAAGTGGTTGGTCTGTACTACAGTTAAATTTAGCCATGCTTTTCTGTCTTCAACAGACATTTACACTTGATCCACACGTGTCAATATCTCCTAAATTGAAAATATGTATGTTGTGGTTCCTCTATGACTGACTGATCATCTTATTCTTCAATTTTCCTGAAATAAAATTACAAAATATGTAAGAAAAACAAACCTTAAATATACAAAATGTAAAGATTTCACATATTAATACAATATAGTAGGTTATTACAGTTGTATCCTGCTGTCAAATTACAACTTCAGACAATAGAATTATACATGTAAATCTATATAAGTAAAATTAAATTAAATATATTAAAAAAAAAATTAAAAAAACATTTTGTTTTTTTCTGCTGGACCAGCACTAATTAAGTTTGATCTTTCCATAATATATTTGTTCCATTTTGAAATCATATTGTGTAAGTTACAAATAAGTGATTTAGCCATTAAATTATTTTCTTAATCATCAGATTTTATAATTATTTTACCTTGCTCTTAGTCCTAGTTTGAATATTTATGGGAACAAATAACCAAAATTGTAGACACTATACATCTATACATTTAGTAAGTGAATGATTGTTGTTTAGTTGTTTAATGCCAAGTGAGCAACGTTTTAGCTATATCATGGTGAGAACAAGTTACAATTTGATGAGATGGTGTCTGCTTTGTAGTAGACCAACACGATTAGTTGGATTTTTAGTGCCAGATCACTGAAATAACAGTCTGGAATAAGGCATGCCTCTCCAACCTGGAACATTATGCGGGGCCAATTTGATAAGTCTTTGTTTTAACCTCACCGGAGCTCAAACCCATGATCTACCACACCATATAATGCACTATACACTTAAGCATGAAGCAGTGGAAAATGTACCAGACGTAACATAGACAAAAACACAATAAATAAATACCTGCGATAACAAGAGGTCTTGGGCAAGGGAACATCTTCTTTTGGCTTCATACAATTTGTACCAGCTGAAAACAAATAAAACACATTTAAAATATTACATAAAACTTATGGTATTATATATACGTCTGAAAATTAAACCAAACAGTATTAGAATTAGATTTTAGAGCTGTCAAATTTTTGTTCTTCCCTCGACGGGATTTGAACCCACACCATTGATACACTGCAGCACCATTCGCTTAGCCTTACGTCCAGCGCCCTAGACCACTCGACCACATCAACTCCCTATTAAAGGGAGCTTAAATAATCCTAGTGTTACCTTTTCTCGTAAGGCAAATCTAGGGATAGACGTAAGACATGTGTATAAGCGTGTGTAGATGGTACATATATACTTAATATTATAATTTGACAGCAATCTAAATCAACAATTTTTAATATATTGTATAGGATAATGAAGAATTCATTATAGTCACAGGAAATAAAGTATATTATACAAACGTCTAGAAGCAAGTGACAACCATACAATATATCTGTCTCACTGGATCTCAAAGTTACTAAGGATACTAGGTTAATACTAAATATTATATACGTCTGAAAATTAAACCAAACAGTGTTAGAATTAGATTTTAGAGCTGTCAAATATTTGTTCTTCCCTCGACGGGATTTGAACCCACACCATTGATATATATGAGATTATTACAGTGAAATGTCGTGTCTTTCTAAATAATCATAGTAAACACTGAACTTGATAAATATGGATGAACACTTTTTATATTTGTGCATCATGCATTCATGACAGGACAAAAAAAATAAATGTGTAAATTTGTTTGCATAACGAACTGCAGTGGTCATTAAAATATAATGTATATGATTATTTTTTTAGATCATTATTTATGTAAACTAATCTTTGAGCACGGTTTGAAAATTCGAATTTTCTATTTATTAGAATAGAATAGAATATGTTTATTTGTCAATTAAAGACGCCCATGATAGGCATTATAATTACATGAAAATCACAATATTTAAATTAATTGGTATGATTAGATTGATTGGATTTAACATACAAGACATACAAATACAGGTAAATATACAATTTTGTAATCAATAATTTTGACAAGCATATATAGCGATCCCTGTAATAGATCAAGAGAGAGTGCATTATCCACAGTTGTATATCTAACACAGATATATAATTATTATTATTAATATTGTATAACATAAAATATTACTATTATTAATTTTGAATTATATCATTTCTAGATGAATGTAATTTTAGTATCATATCAGAAAGTTGATGTACAGTGTATATAAATGTTGTTATTTTATCAATTTGGAATTTTTAATCTTGTCTGTTCGCGTCGATGTATAATCATCACAAGTGATGGAACATCGTGAGAAGTAGAAGATCAATCATAAGTTAACGTGAAACAAACCGTCGAAAATGGGTGAAGTTATGATATGCATAGGCTCTTGAGGGGGGCACGCTTTTTTCGGGATTAATATTTTCTGTTGTTTATAGTGCCTTTGAATCCATTTGGGATTAAATTAATGGCTAAGCATAGATTTGACTGTGTGTGCTTCAGAAGTCGGTTTGTAAACAAAGTACCTTTGATGCTACCAAGAACACGTTTTTAGCACAGGCACTTGACCGATGGACCTTAATTTCCTCGTGTTTGCCACGGGGGTACGTATTTTCAGGGCTAGTAACGATGTAGGGGCTCTATTTGTGGGTTCTGGGTCCACACGAATACTAGAAATAAACACAACGTAAGCAACAAAATGGCGGGGTACTGCTAAATTTCTTATTATTGTCGAGTTCCCTGATTTCTGAAAAATAAACGGATGGAATGCACTAACCTTGTGGACCCCCATCAGCTGGTGTGCCCCTGGTTTACTGTCGTATTCGTACTATTTTGCATATATACCCTCGACAATCTGTTCCCAAGACCGATTGTCAAACAAGTCGGAGGTCTATTTAGGATTCCCTCGGACTCCAACGTGTCTTTTGATTGCCAGTCCAGTTTTTTCCCGGGGTTTGTCAAATATGGTTCCATTGTGGCAAAGGATTGATATTTGTTCACCTGTTGTTTTTATACCTACCATGTGATTAAAACAGACATTTCATTCTGGTTTTTTTTTTTTTTCTAAGTTTGAAATAGGCCGCCAAATAAATGCATTCGGTAAGCCAGATTTGTTCTTCTAAAGACACGTCAATTTCTTCCAGTACGTTCAGTATGGATATCACGCATATTTGAATTTATTATATGGACAAACGACAACCCAATTACCGGCAACTTTCTTAATGTCAGTAACATAATAGAGCCTCACAAAACCTTTAGTGCTCACCCTGTTAAATTTGGTAAAGGCAGTCAGACATAGCCTAGGATCTAGGTCTAGGAATGATTCGTGTGTTGTCATTTAGGTCAAATTAGGAAAAAAAAGGGGCGGGGGCAGACTACTTCCAACCAAATTCAAATTATTTATTGATATAAAATCCAGTAAATGGATTATCATCAAAAATAATACAAAACTAACTCTAACCCTAACCCAACCAGAGATGCTTGCAACTCGCATGGGCGAATCTAAGCACAAGTAATGAGTCAAGGATTTTTTTTACTCATGACATTCTTTATTGACCAAAATAAGGGCAAATGGTGCCGAACTGTCTTGGTGCCGAACTGTCTGGAAGTTAAAGAGACCACAGATATAGCTTCGTCCGCATCATTTTTGGACGTATGCCTCGAATTTGACGACAGTGGTCAACTCAGTACTAAAATTTATGATAAACGGGACGACTTCAATTTTAAAATCATAAATTTTCCAAATATGTGCAGCAATATACCAGCTTCTCCTGCATATAGTGTTTACATCTCGCAATTGATTCGCTATGCAAGGGCCAGTAGCAATTATTCTGATTTCCTGAAACGTCATCTTCATCTGAGAAACAGGCTACTGGACCAGGGCTATAAAAAGATTCGCCTTATTCGATCTCTTAAAAAGTTTGAATTCCTATACCAAGATCTTGTCGAAATATATTCCGTCTCTGCAGAGACGATAATAAACGATGCATTTTCATATAGTGAAAATGTATAAAGATAAGGAAATCAACAAAAATGTCAAAAATATTTTTCTATCAATGTGTGACGTAAAATTGTTTTTGACATTTACTTCACTGAATTTGGTACTGCTTTGACAACTATTTTACCTATTTTGTTCCAGTATTGTTATAAATACTGTTATAGTGACAGCCGAAACATTTGAGCCGTAATGAAAGCGGGAGGTTTGGCGCTTTAAAATCTAATTCAACCCACCATTTCTTTAGAAATGCCTGTACCAAGTCAGGGTCATTACGGTTTTCACAGTTTTCCGGTTGTTGACTGATTTTGTCTGTTTATATACTTACGAGTTTTGACTTTCCCTTTGTAAGATTGTTCGGAGTTCGGTAATTTTGTTATTACCCTTATTTCAACGGGTGCCGAAATGTCTTGGTGCCGAACTGTCTTGTTTCCATATATTATGTATATATTGTAATATAAGCTGGTTTAATTTATATAAACTATTCATATTATGTAAATTTTAAAGTATACTAGCAGATTATGCACAAGAATTATGATTTTGAAACTTTCTGGCATTGATTTTGTCTTTAAGCCAATGACATGTTAATGTGTTAAATCAAACTTTATCCTATATTACCCAATGTACATGTACCATGGTCATTCGACTTTCCTTTGTTAAAAGTGTGATGATATCTGCACATATCACATAGGAGGAGTCAAGGCATTTCATCATCACACTTTTAACAAAGGAAAGTCGAATGACCAAGGTACATGTGATTTACTGTATTGGAAATGATTGGGTATGTATAGATACAGCATGGGTATTGGGTTAATAAATCCATCGAATTGAAAGTCATTAATTGTTTTATTATATGACACATTTCATATGTTGAAATTTTTACCTTAAGTTAAAATAAGCTTTTATCATGACGTTTTCTTTGGTTGAAAAGACATTATCTGAAGTCACATAATAATGGTAGTTATTACATGTAGTATTTGTATTTCTAAATTAATTATTAGCCTTGCTTAACAATTATTTATCCTAAAACTTAATGAAAATACGATTATATTATAGTTACTTACCAGCAAGTCAACTCTTCAAAGAATCTATGGACATCATAATGTCTCCAGAGCCTTAAACCAGCACGTAAAATCACGAAGTATGTGTAGATTGTACCATTCTACAAGAGGAGGTCACACGCAACAACCAACAAATACAATGTCTACAGAATCAACTCAATACCCCCAATATTGAGAACCAGTATGTACATATAACCACACAGAACATGCAGCAACAACTTGTAAATTTGCGGTACTAGGTACAGTACTAATTGTTGTGGAATAAACATCAGGTAAATTATACATTGGCATGCATTTGGTGTCAAGTTCAAAATCTGTTTATCATTCGACTGTCTTCTACTCTAAGAGAGCTGCCATTATGAATTCTTGATAACCATCATGTTAATAAATGCAATATGAATGATAGAAGAATGAAAATATCTACCATAAAAACCAGTTTTTGTTAAATTTATTCTAGTTTAATACTTGCATATAGTAAAAGAGGGTTATGATCATGATGTTTAGCACCACTTTCAATAGTATTTTAGCTACATTGTGGCGGTCACTTTTATTGGTGAAGGAAGCCAAAGGACCTGGAGAAATCCACGACCTGTCATAAGCCACTAACAATCTTTGTCACATAATGTTGTACTTTACTTAAGACATATTTTATTGACAATGAATTAGACACAAGTTATAAAGTTACGATGTCTTCTCTGTTACATATAAATCATTAAAAAGACAATATATTACAAAAACATAACATTATTTCGTTCAAAATTATTTGAGAAAAATGACATAATACTGCAAGTGAATTTGATATTGAAGTTGTATCGAGTACACCTCATCATAAGCAGGGTTGCACGTTTTGCATAGGTAATTGCAATTGCAACTTGCGTACGATTATGACCATCATAGCCCCATATAGAAATAAAATATCCAGGATTTGTCTTCTACGCTGCAAATGATTAAATGACATCACATTTTCTAAGTCGTCAACAAATTATGAGAGAAAGAGATAGACATGTTAATGTAGGGAAGTTGATATAAGCTTTCAATTGTTTAAAAATATTAATTAATATAATTGATATTCCTGTACATGATGTAAAATAACAACAAATAATATTTCAATTTGAGTCGATGTGCAATAAATGTACATTGTATATGAAACAAAATCACATTATAAACTGATACTGATAGTGATAAGCACGAATAAAAAAAAACATGCTTTGATATTTACATGCATTACAAAAAATCTTTCTTTTTCAGATATTATTGGTAAAAGGTGGCCACATGTATCTAAAAAGGATGTTACTGGGAAGTTGACAGAAGCAGGCCTTCAAGCGGCCCTATATTTCCTATGTTTCCTATAAAATCCCTATCGTTTTGAAAATGCCCTATAATCCCTATATTTTGGCATAAAATGATCCTTTTCCCTATATTAGCCCTATAAATTAGAATTAATTGGCCGAAAATTATAATGTTGTATTGTTTTGCGTTCCCCTCCTTTGAAAACCTTTAAGAGTATCATAAATACATGTACCTGTAGATATGATAAAATCCAGTACTTGAATATTTCTAAGAAACTGTCTTCTTTTTATGAATATTGACACGAACAAGTTAAAATAAGGAAAAAGAGATGAAATAATAAAGAAATAAAGAAATTTTATTGAAAATAAATTTGCAAACAGAAAGTTAGAAAAAGGAGGGTGATCCGTGCTACGAGCGACTGTGGCTATTTTTAGTACGTAGTTACCGTGATGTACAACATACAAATTTTCTAATGTCATTAGAAATCAAAATTGTACGTCAATAACATACAACGAATGTGCCATATTTTATTATATTGGCACCTATTTTTCACTTTATTAAATAAATAAATAACTGCGTGTACCGATTGGAACGATCTAATTGACGTGTTGGTCTAAGCCGCGTTCTTCTGCTTGACGCATGTCAGCTGAGCTAAACGACGTTTCTGTGAAGGCATGTTTGAAACTGGATGAAATATACTTTATTTTTATGGATATTTATAACAACAAGCGGCTGTAACACTAATCTTGAGAATGAGTAGTGTACCAAGCTGAACACCACAAGTCGCCGACACTTCAATTATTTTATTAATGTCTTGATTGTATGGTGTTATTGGTAAGCGTCTTTATAATTATCACACAAATAGGTATGTATTTCATATAGTATTTAGCTCACCTTGCCAAAAGCATTTATGAGCTTTTGCCATCACTTGGCGTCCGTCGTCCGTTAACTTTTCACATTTTAATCTTCTCCTCAGCCAAATGAAGTGAAACTTGGTAGAAAGCATCTATGGAAGGTCCTCTCTAAATATTGTTCATTTGATCCCGATCCGTTAACAAACATGGCCGCCATAGGCAATTCTTGTTTCTGATTGGTTGATTTCTAAAAAATCTTCTCCTCTGAAACCGATTGGCCAAATGAATCGAAACTTAGTAAGAAGCAACCTTGGAAGGTTCTCTATAAAGATTGGTAATTTAGTTCCGATCCGTTAACAAACATGGCCGCCACAGGCCATTCTTGTTTCTGATTGGTCGATTTCTAAAAAATCTTCTTCTCTGTAACTGCTTAGCCAAATGAACCAAAACTTGGTGGGAAGCAACCAATGGAAGGCTCTGTATTAAGTTTCCTCCAAGCAGAATGAAAGGTGAGCGACACAGATTTAAGTAGAAAAGGGATGAAGTAGAGAGAAATATCCCTATAAATTATTAAATTTGCCCTCTTATACCCTATTTTTCAAGATATTCGGCCCTATAAAACGCCCTATTTTTGGACCAAAAACCACTTGAAGGCCTGCAGAAGCCTTAAAGCCAAACCTGTTGGAGGAGCTTTAAAATTAGATATCTACTTAGAAAATAGTGCCAAAAACACTTTTTTACAAAGATAGTGGACATTGTTTTTTCTTTGAAGAATTAAAATAAAACAAAAAGTATATTATGTTAAATGATTTCATTGTCGGACATAAATCTACTTTTTCTGATTTTATGGAAATTTATGTAGAAATTTTCAGTACTAGTACAGAATTTTTGTCCGCGAATCTGACAATATTTTCCAAATCAGGGTGGTAGTTTCCGACCTTAATTCGGAGTATTTTGGACAATTCCGATTTTTTTTCCGGGGTCAATTCGGAGTATCCGGACAATTCCGAAAAATTTTCCGGGGTCATTCGGAGTATTCGGACAATTCCGAATTTTTTCCGAGGTCAATTCGGAGTATTCGGACAATTCCGTATTTTTCCCGGAATTCCGAACTGATTTCCGAATTATATGCGGAAAACATGGAAATTCATCAAAATTCTCTGTTTTTTTCACGGAAATATTTTTTTTCTAATTCAGAAAAGTCCGAATACTCCGAATTATTTTTTCCGAGCTAATATTTGGAATCTCCTGCTACGGGCTTGAACCACGCCCAATACTGGAACTATTTTTGAACGTCACAATACAAATAAACACACAATAATAATAGTTGAAAAAAATGTATTTATTGTATTAAATAATGTAAAAATGAAGCAAAAAATATTGAATGCACTTTATTTTGTATATTTATATGGCTGTAAAATGGTTGACACAAGTACATGCGATCTTCGTTAGCCAAGGGTTACGATCCGCTCCTCTCCACAAAATTCTGACTTAATCTGCCAAGGGTGGAGAGGAGAGGAGCGGATCGTAACCCTTGGCTAGCGAAGCTGAGGTCTGTATACAAGATTTTGATTTTGATTTTGGTGTTTTAACGCCCCTTTCAGCAACATTTCAGCTATATCATGGCGACCAGTTTTAGTGGTGGAAGAAGCTGGAGTACCCGGAGAGAACCACCGACCATGGGCAAGCAACTGGTAAACTTTATCACCTGCGGCTGCGAGTCGAGTGAACCATTTTTTGTAATTTACAAAGCCGGATGTGAACCCACACCGTAATTAGTGATAGGCTTGTATGAGTTATTAGGTAATCCAACTACCTAACTCATTGAGCCACCCGGGCCCTTCCTGTCCCATGAAGATATTTACACATGTATACAAGATGTACTTCGACTAATCCTTTTGAATGCTATTAAAACTACAAAAACTTGCATTAAATTCTTTATTAATAACAGATGTAAACATGTTAATTGAATGTCAAAGAATAAATTACATGTCAAAAGTAATGTAAATATTTTACTAAACGTCCACACAGTAGCTCAAAGAAACGTCTAAGGTTATAGCATCTACCACCACGTTCACATGTAGAATAGTTGTCACATGATTGGTACACACAGTGGCAATCACAACTCTGCTGGCAAGCTGCACATTCGTTGACACGATAAATTGCTGCCAAGAATGCTAAAACTCTATTATGATTTCCTGAAAGAAGGATGTCAAATGACATAAGACGATGCAGCATTAAGCATAAATAAACAAACAAACAAACATAGGCAATCATAGGCGCCTGTTAAGGCAGAACAATTAACATAAAATTTAATACAATTGATTACATTGATTGGTAATGATTTTAACAGCAATAGTGAATTATAGATAACCATAAGAGAAAAAAAAATACAAATCATTAGACAAAAAAAAAATACAAAAAAAAAATACAAGCTATACAAACAAATACAGGATCCAGGACTCAATACATTAGCAGAGGCATTTTTAAAATATATATATATATATATTGTTGACTTAATATAGGAAATTGTTATACTAAATATTGCCTGAAAGGGCTTCGCATCTAAAAGTATACAATTTGGTTAATAATAGATATAATTTATCATAAACACAATTATCCTCAGCAGACAAAAGACAAACAAACTTAGAGGTATTATCAAGAGATTTGAGATTATTAAATTTATTTTCTAACTGTTCTAAAATTTCTTTTCTTATTTTATTAGATTTTGGACATTCTAACAGGAAGTGCAGTTCATCTTCTACCCCTAGATTACATAATTTGCATATTCTCTGTGATGCTAGTATATTCCTATATCGTCCACGTTCTATTTCTAGTTGATGTGAACTAATCCTAAATTTTGTAATTAAACGTCTCTTGTCATAATTTCCCCAATGTAAATTTGGTTCAAAAGTAAAGTTATTTTAGTTAATAGTGAGTCAAAATACCGGTTGATTCCGTTACATACATGAAGTGAATAGTCATTATATACAATGTATACCGGTATATATTTTATTTGGATACTACCCCTTTACAACGGGGGCAACCACTGTCGGGGTAACATTGGTTGCGTCCTTAAAGCTATGTACAATGCAATATAAAAATATAATTGATACATTAATAAGTACAATAATAGTGAATAAGAATTACTGTCCACTGTATTAAAACAATTCATGTAACAAGCACTACTTGAGAAATATTGTCTCCATTAAAATGTAAAAATACAAGCACTGTATCATAAAACATTATACTGCACTGCATTATAGCATTTTAAAATAATGTAATATTAAAAGTGCAATTTGCCATTAGTTTGATGAACTGAATTGAAGTTTACCATTAAATAGTAAAAATATTCAATCAAACAACAGAATCATACGTTTCTCGGCTACATTCTACATTTATAAATTCATAAATTACAACACACTGTTTAAATCATCATTAGTATAACTTCTAGTTCTCTAAAGCAATTTTTCTCACATTAAAAGCTTTTACAAGATACAGTTTTGTTACATAATCCAGTTCTTTACCCATTTCTGCACTGATGTCATATCCATAGTCGCCAAACATAAATAAAATCTTATAGTATGACGAAAGCTCCTCAAACTTGACACCCATATGATTACTGGAGAACACATATTCGATTTGACTAAAAACGTCTGCCCGTATATCTTCATATAATGGGCATTCTAGTGCAAAGTGCTGTAAGTCCTCGACGCTGTGAAGAGGACACACAGAACACCTATCATTATCCGAAAGTGACATCCTAAATAGGGTAGCATTTATGCTTAAACAATTTGTTCTGGCAAGGAGCTTTAAACGAGAAGCTTCAAAATTGAAGTCCTCAGACAAGTATAATTGTTTACCCATAGAAACTCGACAATTCTTATACATGTACATAGATAGGCTGCTTTTGGATAATACTTTTCAAAATTCACTCTGTCTTACTGATTGACCATAAAAAGCTTTAAACATTTCTATATCTATAGCACTTTGTACATAATGGTCTAAACCAAGATCTGTAAATACATTTTTAAAGAATGTATGATACTTGGAATTCTCAGAATTTCTAAGCATATTAAAAATTACTTTACACAATCGATCGTCTGCCAGATTCTGAAAACGTGCATAATATGCTACTCTTTGTCGGTTCATGAAGGTATAGACGGGTTCCCAACCAAGCTCCAAAAACAGGGCTGATTTAGGTATTTTCATCCTAGTATTCATAATAAGCTTAGCCATCTTGTACTGTATACTTTCCAACGATTGATCATGACCGACAGAGGATGGAAACCAAACAGAGCCTCCATGGGACACAGACGGTCTTAAAACCGAATGCCATGAAGCGTCTCCAAAACTTAACCTGCTAAAATTTCCATGTTCACCAAGTATACGGATACAGTAATTCAACTTTTGATCTGCATTCTCCTTTACATATGAATTTATATGATAATTAAACCTCAGAGACCTAGAAAATACTTATATTCGTTCACCTCCTCTATCAGATCAGATCCAAGCTTTCATTGTTTAGATCTATTGACCCTTTCAAGACTTTGAAATGTTATGGGGCTGGGGTTGAGTCGTCCATATTTCGCACACCTCCTCTATCAGATCAGATCCAAGCTTCCATTGTTTAGATCTATTGACCCTTTCAAGACTTTGAAATGTTATGGGGCTGGGGTTGAGTCGTCCCTATTTCGCACACAATGTGCATAGTGTGTGTACTATACCATAAAATATAGATTTTGGAGGCACTGATGCTAATATGGTGAGTGAGTGATTACTATTTAACGCCAAATGAGCAAATTTTCAGCTATATCATGGCGAGAACAAGTCATGTCCTCTAGGATTTCCGTGTAAAACGATGTTCGATTCGTCTTTACTCCCATTTGTTTTGTGAGGTGTTCATGTTATATATACGTTATTTGTGAGGTGTTCATGTTTTATATACATTATTTGTGAGGTGTTCATGTTTTATATACGTTATTTGTGAGGTGTTCATGTTTTATATACGTTATTTGTGAGGCGTTCATGTTTTATATATGTTATTTGTGAGGTGTTCATGTTTTATATATGTTATTTGTGAGGTGTTCATGTTTTATATACGTTATTTGTGAGGTGTTAATGTTTTATATACGTTACATCCTAATGTCTCCAGAGCCTTCAACCAGCACGCAAAATCACGAAGTATGTGTAGATTGTACCATTCTACAAGAGGATCAGATCCAAGCTTTCATTGTTTAGATCTATTGACCCTTTCAAGACTTTGAAATGTTATGGGGCTGGGGTTGAGTCGTCCCTATTTCGCACACAATGTGCATAGTGTGTGTACTATACCATAAAATATAGATTTTGGAGGCACTGATGCTAATATGGTGAGTGAGTGATTACTATTTAACGCCAAATGAGCAAATTTTCAGCTATATCATGGCGAGAACAAGTCATGTCCTCTAGGATTTCCGTGTAAAACGATGTTCGATTCGTCTTTACTCCCATTTGTTTTGTGAGGTGTTCATGTTATATATACGTTATTTGTGAGGTGTTCATGTTTTATATACATTATTTGTGAGGTGTTCATGTTTTATATACGTTATTTGTGAGGTGTTCATGTTTTATATACGTTATTTGTGAGGCGTTCATGTTTTATATACATTATTTGTGAGGTGTTCATGTTTTATATATGTTATTTGTGAGGTGTTCATGTTTTATATACGTTATTTGTGAGGTGTTAATGTTTTATATACGTTACATCCTAATGTCTCCAGAGCCTTCAACCAGCACGCAAAATCACGAAGTATGTGTAGATTGTACCATTCTACAAGAGGATCAGATCCAAGCTTTCATTGTTTAGATCTATTGACCCTTTCAAGACTTTGAAATGTTATGGGGCTGGGGTTGAGTCGTCCATATTTCGCACACCTCCTCTATCAGATCAGATCCAAGCTTCCATTGTTTAGATCTATTGACCCTTTCAAGACTTTGAAATGTTATGGGGCTGGGGTTGAGTCGTCCCTATTTCGCACACAATGTGCATAGTGTGTGTACTATACCATAAAATATAGATTTTGGAGGCACTGATGCTAATATGGTGAGTGAGTGATTACTATTTAACGCCAAATGAGCAAATTTTCAGCTATATCATGGCGAGAACAAGTCATGTCCTCTAGGATTTCCGTGTAAAACGATGTTCGATTCGTCTTTACTCCCATTTGTTTTGTGAGGTGTTCATGTTATATATACGTTATTTGTGAGGTGTTCATGTTTTATATATGTTATTTGTGAGGTGTTCATGTTTTATATATGTTATTTGTGAGGTGATCATGTTTTATATATGTTATTTGTGAGGTGTTCATGCTTTATATATGTTATTTGTGAGGTGTTCATGCTTTATATATGTTATTTGTGAGGTGTTCATGTTTTATATACGTTATTTGTGAGGTGTTCATGTTTTATATATGTTATTTGTGAGGTGTTCATGTTTTATATACGTTATTTGTGAGGTGTTCATGTTTTATATATGTTATTTGTGAGGTGTTCATGTTATATATACGTTATTTGTGAGGTGTTCATGTTTTATATATGTTATTTGTGAGGTGTTCATGTTTTATATATGTTATTTGTGAGGTGTTCATGTTTTATATACGTTATTTGTGAGGTGTTCAAGTTTTATATATGTTATTTATGAGGTGTTCATGTTTTATATACGTTATTTGTGAGGTGTTCATGTTTTATATATGTTATTTGTGAGGTGTTCATGTTATATATACGTTATTTGTGAGGTGTTCATGTTTTATATATGCTATGTGTGAGGTGTTTATGTTTTATATATGTTATGTGTGCGGTGTTTATGTTTTATATATGTTATTTGTGAAGTGTTCATTTTATATATACGTTATTTGTGAGGTGTTCATGTTTTATATATGTTATTTGTGAGGTGTTCATGTTTTATATATGTTATTTGTGAGGTGTTTATGTTTTATATACGTTATTTGTGAGGTGTTCATGTTTTATATACGTTATTTGTGAGGTGTTCATGTTTTATATATGTTATTTGTGAGGTGTTCATGTTTTATATATGTTATTTGTGAGGTGATCATGTTTTATATATGTTATTTGTGAGGTGTTCATGCTTTATATATGTTATTTGTGAGGTGTTCATGCTTTATATATGTTATTTGTGAGGTGTTCATGTTTTATATACGTTATTTGTGAGGTGTTCATGTTTTATATATGTTATTTGTGAGGTGTTCATGTTTTATATATGTTATTTGTGAGGTGATCATGTTTTATATATGTTATTTGTGAGGTGTTCATGCTTTATATATGTTATTTGTGAGGTGTTCATGCTTTATATATGTTATTTGTGAGGTGTTCATGTTTTATATACGTTATTTGTGAGGTGTTCATGTTTTATATACATTATTTGTGAGGTGTTCATGTTTTATATACATTATTTGTGAGGTGTTCATGTTTTATATACGTTATTTGTGAGGTGTTCATGTTTTATATATGTTATTTGTGAGGTGTTCATGTTATATATACGTTATTTGTGAGGTGTTCATGTTTTATATATGTTATTTGTGAGGTGTTCATGTTTTATATATGTTATTTGTGAGGTGTTCATGTTTTATATACGTTATTTGTGAGGTGTTCATGTTTTATATACGTTATTTGTGAGGTGTTCATGTTTTATATACGTTATTTGTGAGGTGTTCATGTTTTATATATGTTATTTGTGAAGTGTTCATGTTTTATATACATTATTTGTGAGGTGTTCATGTTTTATATACGTTATTTGTGAGGTGTTCATGTTTTATATACGTTATTTGTGAGGTGTTCATGTTTTACATACGTTATTTGTGAGGTGTTCATGTTTTATATACGTTATTTGTATTCATTTATGTATAGTGATGTCCAAAACGATTTCCATTTCTAATGATGTTCGTATCGTTTAACAGTAACACGACGGGTGTCACTAGTGGAGCAGCAACTGCTAGCGCCCCTGAGTTCACCCTCGGTTTTCAGTGGGGTTCGTGTTTCTCGATCTTTAGTTTACTATCTAGTGTTTTGTAGATTATTGTTTGTCCACTTTTTTGCCATTGTATTTGTCCTTTGACTTACGGCTTCTGACAATCACTTTTGTATATACAACATTTTTCTTACATTTTAGTGAGACGATGATGATGTTCGCTTTGTACTTGACCAACACGCTTAGTTGAATCACAGGGACTTGCTCCCAGTCACTAATTTTACCCCACTGATTTTTTTTAAGTGGGCAATACATTGACAGTTCACAAAAATCAGTGGAACAAATTTAGTGGACGGGAGTAAGTCCCTGTGGTTGAATTTTTATAGTGCTAGTTAATTTTAGAATCAAAGATGGAAATGTGCAAATTCTATTTAGGTGTCAAACCAATAATTCACCAATCAGAGCTTAGTATAGTCCCTTTAAAAAGAAAATAGTTCCTTTCGCTTTGTTGTATTGTGACAAATACTGAATGGAATGGAATAATTAAAATTGATAATTGAAGTTAAATATATAAGGATTATTTTGAGCCCAAATTTGATGCATTTAATTGTATTTTAATACCTCTATGGAGGAATTGATGCATGACCTATAAATATTAAATTTCCCGGGGATGACCGAGCTATTTTTAGAGTAGGTGTTTTCCATAGCCTGGCATTTCACTGCAAGATTTTAAACATCCCTTGATATTTTGGGATAATGTCATTACTCCGACACTCAATACTCCGACAGTCATTACTCCGACACTCAATACTCCGACAGTCATTACTCCGACAATCATTACTCTGACTCTTAATACTTCGACAGTGACCGATAATCTTTGCAATTCTGGTGCTTTTAACAATCCAATTGCAGTACGGGACTGCCTATTTAACTTGAAAGAAGAGGCATGGTTTTTATCCCGGAGTCGGAAGTTTTTTTCGTATGCAGCGCTATTGTTTTTAAAGCTTTTCAGCGCGGCCCAACAAAATATTTTTTACAAAACTTGAAAAGAAAATATTATTTCATGTAGATCTAATAAAAATGCTTTCTGTGATTAGTTTGTTTCTTCGATTCCTGTCATATTTTCCTCAAAATTCAGGATAGCAAAAATACATGGCCTATATGTATACCTTTTCAAGTTATCAAGTCGTCTCATAGTTGAGCGACACCAACCTACAATTGCATCAGATGCGTACGGAATTGGGTTTGTTGAAGAGACCCGTACTACCCGCGACCAATACTGTGGGTGTGTTGCAACAGTTTCAGACAGAAATTTCTTCACTCGCATTCGGTCGAACTCATTGGGCTCGTAATTTTGTGTGTTTTTTTCCCTTTAGATTGTTGTCTGTGCTCCCCGGGTTTGTATATAAAAGGCCAAGATTGGATTTGGTTTTTTGTTGTTATTATTTTCCTTCACTTCTTTATTGACTCCGCACAGAACACTTGTAAACACACATAAAATTAACAAATGTGCCAAGTTAGGTAGTATTCTGTTGGGTGTTTCTCGAGAAGATGATGAAAATATTATTTCCCATAGAGTTTCAATAACATTTTGACCTTCACAAGTGGTCATTTTGAAATTCGTAAATGGCCCAAAAACTATCAAAACTTGTTAAGGACCTTCATAGAAACATTCACACCAAATTTCATTCAAATCCGTTTAGTTGTTCTCAAGAAGAAGATTCCTGAAATATACCCTTATATATCGACCTGATTCAATATGGAGATGATGTGATGGTATTGGACATTTTGCTATGTTTCTCTTAAAGTAATTCTGAGTTCAGGAGAAACATCAAAGAAAGATAGTTTTCTCTTCCATAAACAGTTTTAAATTTTACCATCAGAACATTTGTTCCTGTCTAGGGCCCATTGATGTCTATGTGCTTCTAGAAGTATTTTCTTGACTGTTTTGAAACTTTATGATTAGTTGACAGTTGTTTAAGCTTAGGAATGTTATTCAAAATTTGTTGTAAAGCACCATACCAAGAGGATATCCGGTGTTCATATAATTTTCTGGAATGTGTGTATGCATCCTTCAACAAGGGAAAAGTGTCCAAAGTTTCTAATAAAAAGTTCCCATTTTTCAGAGCAATATAGTAAAACATGTTAAATGGTATGGTCAAAAACATATATGTCCTAAGCGACGTCGCTAAGTAAACATTGACGCGCAGGAACACTGAAAATATAGTTCATCTAAATTTTCTACTATATCTTTTATTTTCGTCAATGAAATAAATATAATAATCAATTGCACGTCGTGAATATTGAATATATGATCACTCGTGCCGAAACACATTTAGATTAAACTCGTGCGCGTAGCAAGTTCCGCACACTCGTTTAATCTGATGCGCTTTGCGGCACTCGTGATCATATTTTCAATATCCACTCCGTGCAATTAGTTGTTTGGAGTTGCGATTAGATAGGATATGATGATACAGTCCTGGATGCATGGTCGGAGTATTAATGAGTGTCGGAGTAATGACTGTCGGAGTAATGAGACGACCCCGATATTTTCACAGAACGTAGAGGAATCATGTACGTTTGAGAAAATGTATGGTTTTAGAAAAGTTAAACTTAAGATAAAATAGCCAGGCAGGCTCGAAAAAACACAAATTTAGTAGAAAATGTTAAAGAAATAAATTTTAGGTTTCACACCTTAAAAGAAGAAAAACAATTTCAACGAAATAGCCGAAGAAGCAAAATACATTATTCAAAAATAATATTGGAGAGAATACAAATGCTTAATTTTCAATGGACATCTGCTTGATATTCACATTATCACAAAAACAATTATAAAAAGACAAGCGTTAATTAAAAAAATAGAACGATTTATATAAGTGATTGGATATTATATAGGTAAGAAAAACATGAATATGTATATATATATACTGTAAGATGAAAAACAAAAATGCCTTACTGTCGGAACAATTCCAAAATCATATATGAAAATCGTAGAAAGATGCAAAATCGATACCCATGTAGCACACAAATACATGATCGCTCACTTTCTTGGCTTGGTACAGGCACTTCAATGTATATTTTAAGAAACAGTTTAGTATTACCACAGCAAGGTAAACACACACCCCTCCAGAAAGGGGGCCCGTCAGTTCTGCGGAACAAATCAAATGCACAGCCCGTATACAGAGAACATTACGTTTCTTGCAGCATACTATGTGTTTGGGTTGTTGTGCTTAACGTCGCTTTCAACAAAATTTCAGCTATATCGTGGCGGTTAGTTTTATTGGTGGAGGAATCAGGAGTATCCGGAGAAAAAACACCAACCTGTCTCAAGTCACTGACAAACTTTATTGCATAATATTTTATCGAGTATACCTGACTATGAGCGGGAATCGAGCTCAAAACGCCAGTGGTGATATACACTGATTGCACTAGTAGTTGTAAATCCAACTATCATACGATCACGACCACGATGGCCCCATGTAGCAGATCAGACGTTGTCATTAATGGGCAATTACAAGACAAACTTTCCTGATCCTATAAATATATCCGTGTTTTCTTGTGACAACAATCAGTCAATCGATCAATCATGCTATATGATCTAGATCATATGTTTTGTTCAAGTGCTACATTTGTACCTGCCTGTTCCGGCTAAAGGTAATCGGTTGTATCAATCTACAGTTATAATTGACGTTTGTTGCTATAAGAATGAATAGTTTTATTAAATCAATCAAGAAGCCCGTGAGAGCACAGAATTACAGACATTTGCATTTTACACTTACAATGATTTTGATGATTAGTAACATATATGACATATATAAAAAAGAATAAAAACAAGAATAGATGATCGACACTGCACATCCATATAGTAAGATAGGGCATATTGTATGGTCAAAAAGATGCAGCACAGTGTTGATATTTGGGTTTAGAGAATTTACCTCTTTGTACAGTTTATAAGAAGCCTTCATTTCCTTATTAAATAAGACCTTTTGTGCCTGTTAAAATTTTTCTGAGGCAGTAAGCATTATACCAAGACATTTATAGGTTTTAACACATTCAATACTCTGGTTGTTTATATTAAAGTTTCTAGTGATCAATCTACCAGATTTATTAAAGAAAAAAATATTACCTTAGTTTTGTTAATGTTAATTTTCATGCACCAGTCTTTGCAATATTTGTGCAAGATATTTAATCTATCTTGAAGGCCCTGTTCAGAGTCTGATATCAGAATTAAATCGTCTGCATAGAGCAGACAGGAAATTTTCTTGTCTTGTAAGTATACAGAGTCGTTAGAGTTTTCAATTATATCTGAGAAGTCATTTAGAAAGAGCTTAAAAATGCTTGCCCTTAAAACATCCCCTTGACGGACTCCTAAACTTGAGGGACTCCTAAACTTGAGGTGAAGGGTTCAGTTAGTTTGT
Organism: Bathymodiolus septemdierum; assembly: GCA_963383655.1. Lineage (NCBI taxonomy): Eukaryota > Metazoa > Mollusca > Bivalvia > Mytilida > Modiolidae > Bathymodiolus > Bathymodiolus septemdierum. The sequence continues at coordinate 19,672,586 of OY726530.1, read as the reverse complement.
CTCCGATCTTGATGGACACCATACTGCCATTTCTAATAAGTTTATATCTAATGCCGGGATGAATAACAGTATCAAATGCTTTATGGAAGTCCACAAAGCATACAAATAACTTTTTTGTATCTGTTTTTAGATACTTTTCTATAATACATTTTAATACAAAAATGTGGTCAGAAGTTCTGGACTTTTTTGAAAATCCTATTTGGTTTTCATGAATAATATTATTTTCAACTAAACATTTATCTAGTCTATTATTTAAAATCGAATTGAATACCTTTCCAATGCTATTACATATAGTAATTCCTCTGTAATAAGATAACCTGTGTTTTGTTAGTGCTACTCAAATGCCGACTATAGGCAATGAAAAGATCTCATCTGAGGTCAAGTTCGTACAATTGTAATCATCCTTTTTCGACTATAGCATAATCTGTATCATATCTCATCTACATTTTTAACTTACGTTTCCAGTTCTGAGCTAATCCATGATTTACCAACGATGCTAAGCACAGACATATAAACAATTTGTGTATCATTTTCATCATATACTGTTTTGAAAGACTCTCTGTGCATAAATGCATCAAGGTAAACACCTAATGTATGTAAGAGAACGTAATGAAACGTGTAATGATTTATGACAATATAAAATGTCACAATTAAAACATCATGTCAACATTTTGTCTGGTTCTATCAAGATAATGTGTTTATTTGCCTACATGTACACAAAACCATTGTTTAGAAGTTTGGAAATCTCCAGGAAGATATAAATTTCAAAAACAAAATACTATGTCGATATTATTCATGTAATAAACACAAACATGTTTAAACTATTTGGACTCCTTGAGACATAGAAAGGCTATATAGCTTGAGAACCACAGAGCAGTATTTACTAAATCCAAGTTATTTTTTCTTCAACAATGTATAACATATTTATTATGCAATGGTTCTATTGGACTTCAATTTGAATATAGATTTTGTGAAATATTGTCCACCATCTCTGGTTTCCAGAGCAGTTGTTCGCCTTGTCTTGGATGGTTATATTCTCCGTCAGGACTGTTTGCCAGAGTGGTTCCTTGTTGTGGTTGGTTGTGTTGTCAACATTACTGTTTGAGAGAGGAGTTGTTCGTGTTGCTGTGGTTGTGTACATTGTCCATCATCTCTGATTTTCAGAGGATTCATTCGTGTTGCTGTGGTTGGTCTCATTGTCCAGCATTACTTCTTGAGAGAGGAGTAGAGTGGATCGTGTTGTAGTTGGTTGCAGTCCACCGTCGATGTTATCTAGAGAAGTGGTTCGTTATTGAATTGTGTATTGGCAATCATTACTGTTTGTCAAAGGAGTGGTTCATGTTGTGGTTGGTTATATTGTCCATCATGGTTCGTGTTGTTGCGGAATGTTGAATAAGGAACAAAACGTTTTTCCAGAGACGTGTTTTGTGTTTTTCATGGTGGTTATATTGTCCGTCACAACTGTTTGCCAAAAAGGGGGGGGGGGGGTGTGTTGTTGCAGAAGGTTACATTATCAACATAATGGTTTTCAATGACGTGTTGTTCTGGTTGGTTATATTGTCCATTGTTTCTGTTTACCATTTTAGAATATTTGTTTGTCCCAGGAGCGGTCCATGTTGTTCAGGTTGGTTATGTTCAACACTCGCAGTAATGGATACAATACTATATGAACAGGGGCGTAGCCAGAATAATTGTGAAGAATAGGCACAAACTGTTTCGGCGAGGGGTCTTGGGTCGTTTAAGGCGACATGCGGGTCCAGAGCATAGCCTTGTAGAGGGTCCACGGGGCTAAGCCCCCGGGTTATACAACAGAAAGGGTGACGTTTTAGAACAACATGAAATTCAAATTGTGTTGTCCCTTTTTGATAATACCACTACGGAATAACTAGAACTTTAACGTCATTGACTACCCAGACATATTTCTCTTGGACGGGCGGAAGGTCACGTTACTATATGCCCTTCGAAACTTTAATGTCGAAAGGGATAACAAAATCCATGTATGATTGAGGTTACTTTCTAAACTTTTATTCATTGTTTTTCACTTATACGGATACGTTTATGAAAAGTCACGGCACCGATTCATTCTGCTAACAAAGCCATCAATAATCATATCATAGTCGACTTGCACATGTCTGTGTACATGTATATGCATAAATGATAAGTTGGACAGTCAAATGGTCTATTTGAGTCACTGGATACACTATCAGACACAAATATGTTTGATTCTCTCCATCTAGATATATCAACATACTCAGATATAATAGACCAACCTCAAGCAACATCTTCACCAAAACCTACTATAAATGTAAATAAAAAACAAAAAGTAGCAAAGAACAAGGCCAGTCAACGCCTTACAATATTAAATATAAATTGTCAATCAGTGAAGTCTAAGGTACCTGATCTACACCAAGTTATCCACCAAGTTAAACCAGATATCATAGTAGGCACTGAATTATGGCTTACGAGTGACATTACAAACTCAGAAATCTTTCCCAAAGACCTGTATACTATTTATCGTAAAGACAGAACAGGTCGAAAAAGGGGTGGTGTATTCTTAGCAATCTCAACTGACATCTTATCATCAGAACAATCTGAGTTGGACACTGATTGCGAAATCATCTGGGCAAAAGTGGATATAATAGGTGTAAAATCCATCTACATCGGGGCATACTATAAACCCCAAGAAAATGACATTGAAAGTATAAATGAATTGTGTAGATCACTACAGAGAATACCTATAAACAGTCATACTTGGTTACTTGGTGATTTCAATCTCCTAAAATATGACTGGGTAAAGCAAGAATTTAAACCAACTAAATTCATAAACACCTACAACAACTTTTTTGACATCATGAATGATCATAATCTTGAACAGGTTGTGCACATACCAACAAGACAGGAAAATACACTAGACCTGTTTTATATAAATCAACCATCACTAGTACAGAACACAAAAACACTTCCTGCATTGGGAACATCAGACCATGATATCGTCTTTCATGAAATGAATATAACAATTGGCAGAAAGCATAAAACACCAAGAACAATAAATCAGTATAAAAAAGCAGACTGGGACAAAATACGTACAGAATTAAAAACATTTCAAGAACATTATTTCTGTAAACAAAATATACACACTACCACAGAAGAAAAATGGCTACTTATCAAAATCAAAATCCAAGAAATAATTGATAAACATATGTGCCATCAAAGACACTAAGACAAAAACAAGATATCCCATGGCTAACACCAGAAATTAAGAGACTAATCTGAAAAGGGACAGAATATACAAGAAACTAAAATCCACAAGAGTAGAAGAAAGACCAAATATTATCAAAAAACACAGATCTGCAAAACATTTAGTACAACAAAAGCTCAGACAATCTTACTGGAATTATATAGAAAACATAATAATAGAAGACAGTAAATTAGCAGAAAGCAAACCCAGCAAACAACTTTGGTCATTCATAAAAAACCAAAAAAGTGAAAACATAGGTGTCTCGCCATTGAAGGTAAACGGAATAACAAAAACAAACCCTATTGACCAAGCTGAAGCACTAAACAATCAGTTTCATTCAGCATTTACAACACCCAAACCATTAAAACTATCACACATTTGTGAGCTAAACAAGCTAAAATCACAAGATCACAAATTTCAAATGCATGACATCATTATTACTCCAGAAGGAACATCAAAATTATTAAAGAATCTAAATCCAACCAAAGCAATCGGTCCAGACAAGATTTCACCCCACTTTCTAAAAGAAGTACATGACGAAATTTCCCCTATGATATCGGACTTGTTTCAGTCATCAGTCAACACAGGCACCGTACCCACTGATTGGAGAGAGGCAATAGTTACACCCGTATTTAAAAAGGGAGCAAAATCAAAACCAGAAAATTACAGACCAATCTCCCTCACATGTATTCTCAGTAAAGTTCTAGAACATATAATTGTTTCTTTCATAATGAACCACCTAGACAATCATAATTTATTATATCCACTTCAGCACGGTTTCAGATCAAAACTCAGTTGTGAAACACAATTACTAACATTCACCCAAGAAATTTTTGATAGCATGGCTAGTGGTAAGGGACCGACCATTTAACTTGAAGGGGAGGGGCCCGGGGGTTATGGTTTTTTGTTTCGTTCAGAAATTTTATTTCTGACAACACAAGAGTTAGAATATTTTTTCCAGAATTTAACATTAGGTTATATGACAAAAACTCTGAATCAGATTATTTTTTTTTTCTTCACCAAAATCAGAATATTTTTTTCAGCAACACTGGGAATCAGAATAATATTTTAGAAAAAAAACCATAATCCCCCCCTTTCAAGTTAAATGGTCGTTCCCTAAACAAACAGATGTAGCCGTTATGGATTTTTCCAAAGCCTTCGATAAGGTGGACCATCAAAGACTAATCTTCAAATTAAAACGTATGGGTATAAACAACAAAACATCAAACTGGATAGGGGCATGGTTATCACATAGATTTCAAAGGGTGGTAGTTGATGGCAACACATCAAATAGTTGTCCTGTATTGTCAGGCATCCCCCAAGGCTCTGTCCTTGGTCCGTGTCTTTTCCTTATATACATAAATGACATGCCAGACACCCTTAAAAGTAATGTTCGCCTCTTTGCAGATGACACAATAGTTTATCTTACAATATCAGCATTAACAGATTGTAACACACTCCAATCAGACCTACACAAACTCGAAAAGTGGGAGGAAGAATGGCTTATGTCATTTAACCCAGACAAATGTGAAATCATCCACATATCCAGAAAACAAAAACCGATCATCTTCCAATATACACTACACAACCAGGTACTCAAGTCAACAAACAAAGCAAAATACCTAGGTGTCACTATTACTAATGACCTAACTTGGAACCACCATATAAATAATATCACAAATAAAGCAAAAGCATCTTTGAGATTTATAAAAAGAAATGTAAAAGCAAACAGCATAAAAACTAAAGAGCTAGCTTATAAAACATGTCAGACCAAAAGTAGAATATTGTAGTGTAGTCTGGGACCCCTGGCAGAAACAACAAATTAATAAAATTGAAATGATACAAAGAAGAGCAGCCAGGTACACATTAAATCAGTACAGTTATCATAGTAGTGTAAGTGCCATGCTACAACACCTTTGCTGGCCTACCCTCCAACAAAGAAGAAATCTAGCATCAGTCACCATGCTATACAAATTACAACACCAATTAGTTTCCAGCTCAAATTTACACTACCTAGTTCCATCAAGAGATCACAAATTCATACAGCCATTCTCTCCCACAAATTATCATTTATACTCATTTTCCTCTAGAACAATCAGGTTGTGGAATTCACTACCAAACCAGGTAGCTAATAGCCCAGACTTGGATACTTTCAAGTCTGGTCCCCAATCATTCCTCTATTGTTAATATATTATGTTGTTTTTATCCTAGAAAAAAAAGGTTTATTCATAAATGTATATATGTTATTTAAATTTTAGTTTCCCTAGCATGCCTTTTAAAAAGTCTTCAACACATTGAAGTTTAGAAGTATCCTGTAGATGTAGATGTAGAGTCGTTCATCGCCATAGTCGACCTTAAGTAGGATTTCACGCGTCTCATTGCACTGAAAGATCTCTCGCTTGTTTCAGATGACACCGGCATTGTCAGTAAGATGCTGATGATGTTATAATAAGGCAGTGTCTATTCTTACAACAATTTTCAACAAATTGTTGTAAGAATAGCCGTGAATCTTATTCGTACAACAAATAATATTACGGCTTAATTAGATAATGAGAAACGAATAATTATTACCTGTAGATTAAATATGTTGTAAGAATAGCCTCTAGAGCCTATTCTTACAACAAAAAAGATAATGTTGTAATTAATCATATATATTTATTGTATTATGTAGATCTATATACATTTCTTCATATGCACAACATATAATTTATCATCATAGAATAAAATATTACATAAAAACAATAAAATACAATTTTGATAATCGTAAAAAGCATGATAAAAGTTTTTTTTAAACTTCTAAATATCATTTAAAATGCTAGAAGATTTTAAAAGTATGAAGTTTAAATTTTGATAATATATCTGAAATATAAAAACAATGCAATGCAAAAAATTGTTAAAGCAAAAGTCCACAAATGATCACAAATGAAATTTACATTTTGATGCATTGCCTAAAACACCAATAGGTTGATTTTGGCTGTTTTTTAAGGTTGGTACATATATGTTTTCGTATATTACAATACTCCATTCTACAAATGTACTATCTTTTTTGTGATTAAGTATGACGTGATATGTGAGTATTGTTCAACTAGACATGACTAAAAACCAATTACCCTTTCTCATTGAATGGATTCCGTAATATCGTTTGTTGTAATAATAAGATTTGCGGCTATTCTTACAACAATTTGTTGAAAATTGTTGTAAGAATAGACACTGCCTTATAATAACCCTGGTATAAGTCACGGTTTGTTGCATCAGCATGTAGAGTGTCGAGTAGTCTATGGCTTAATTATCATTTACAAAAGCCCACCTGATCTTCCAACCTCACTCACAAAATCTACTTTCCTTGGTAAATCTGTCCGATAGGCATTGAACAATCTATCAATTATTTCAAGTATTAGGTTTAGAAGACTTGCAGGGCTTAGATAAAATATGCCAAAATAACACTCCTCGTTAACGTTGTTTACTACTTCTTTTGATATCTCTTCCATTGAATGATTCAACAAGACAATATATATGGATAATTTCCAGTAGTCAGATGGGTTGTCTACAGGATAATTCGCTCTGTACATTTATATTATATACATTATAGATTTAATCATGGAACATATCTACATGAGTATTCCAGTAGCTAAGTGGATCATTGATTTATAAATAAAATGCCAAATTTATGCAGTCACTATAACGTCCCTGATGAAGGTTTGAATAGTAAATTCTATGTTAAGTTCATTAAAGGAATCAACAAGTTGTTGCCTATGAATATTATATAAAGAGCAGTGCATAAAATAATGGGAGGGGCTTTCACAAGCATCATTGCAATGTGGGCAAGATGGTCTGTCAGATAAGTGATGTTGCTGCAAATGTAGATTTAGATTGCTAGCATCATTCCTCATCTGCCAGTGTATGATATACAGTATATGAAGGGTGCCAGTGCTATTAGTGGAACATCTGGCCTTACCATTTGACATTCCAATAGTATATGAAGGATATCATTAGGGGGTAGTACTAAACAGAGTCCGGAAGAGTCCGGTAGAGTCCGGAGGCTTAATATTAGTTTATATGTATATTAAATGATGTATTCCTGTGGTATTGGTTGTTTTTTATATATTTCTTATAATTTCCAACAAAATAAATACTAAATAATAGGTTTTTATTGAAATATACAAGGTGATCAGCAATCGTTCATAGATTCAAAATGGCGGATATAGAGTCCGGTAGCAATATCGTCGATTTACAGCATGTATTCTGTACATTTAATGATTGATTATTATTGTATATGTGTTTATCTATAGGCATTTTATCAAAGATTGAATAAAATAGCAAGCAACGTGGAAATATTCATATATACAAGATGATATGTAAATAGAGTTCGGTATTCAAAATGGCGGACAACAGAGTCCGGTACGATTTATGTTGATTTAATATGTGTATACTGTATATAAATCAATGGTTATTGTTATTCTGTTGGTGTACATTAGAGAAAACATATATGTAATAAAATTGTGTCAAATGAAAGTGATGTAAAGTGTAAATTGTTCAGTAGTTTTTGGGATTAAGGAATGACAACAATGTCTACACTAATTTTGGAACAAATCCGGAATAAATATTCTGCACTGTCAGAAATAAGAATATTTCTAAATAGAACGACAATAAAAACTATTTTAAATATTCGGCTTCGGCACTAAGAAATAAGAATATTTCTAAATAGATCGACGATAAAAACTATTTTAAATAGTCTGCACTATAAGAAATAAGAATATTTCTAAATAGAACGACGATAAAAACGATTTTAAATAATCTGCACTTTAAGAAATAAGAATATTTCTAAATAGAACGATGATAAAACGCTATTATATAAAATCAGTACTATCTGATTAATTATAATTACGATGTGCACTGATCAAAGATCAAATGAGAAGTGATTGCTAAATAACTACCAATGATGACACTGTTTTGACAGTACACAGTAATTTGTGATCTTGAACTTTATCATTTACAGGAGGTGGCTTTTCATTCAAATTAGAATCTCAAACTGTATATATTGTCTAGACTAATTAGGAAATTGTATATAACAAAAGTTGTATGGCTTCTTTGACATCTGTCACCTTACAGCTAATAAAAAGAATCCCAGTAGACATTTAGACAGTTTATTTTATGTTGCAAATTGGAAATTCAGTTAAAAATTGCATAATGTGAATGAATTGTAAATATATTTATTTAATTTTTTTTAATAAAGTACCAAAATTTTTTATTAAATCCATAAATGAGATAATATTTTCTTTATATATTTTTATTTGAAAATTTTTAATTAGAGTAAAAATCCAACTTTATTGCCACATTATTGTAATTTAAGTACTGAAAATTATGATTAAATCCAGATTTTCATGTAAGTAACACTTACAACTATGTAATTAGTAGATTATGGCTTCTTTTCTTCATGTTCGCCGGCAAATAGCCGCGATTGAGAAAAGAAGAACAGTGATAATATTAGCTAAACTATATCGTTTTTATTATTATTTTTTTTATTTCTCTATAGGTAGCATTTAAAACGCCATAAATAGCAGAACCACGTTATCGCCACAATAGATAACCCCGGATAGTATTCATACGTTTACCGATTTCACTTCGTTACTTATACACCAGAAAAAAATAATATCAGAAAAGTCGAAAAGATGAACAATGATAATATTTGCTAAAATATATCGTTTTAAATAAAAAAAAATTGTAATAAAGTAAAGAAAATGATGATTAAATCCAGATTTTCATGTAAATCACACTCAAAACTAAGTAAAACGTAGATTATGACTTCTTTTCTTCATGTCGATCTGCAAATCGCCGCGATTGGGAAAACATATCCAGAAATTCATGGTACTTTCCTCATAAATATTCATCATATTTAAATTAGATTTTGATCACGTGACTGCAGTTTCAAGCTTGATGGATCGTTTATTAGATTTGTCAAAAAATAGCCTACAGTACGGAAATTCAATGTGTCCGTCAATGATTCGAAAATTAAAAGTTATTGTTTATTTCCGCAAAGTTTTTCTTCTGTCAAAATTCAAATATTTTGTTTTGTAACGACTTTAGACATGTCTTTGATATCGCGATCATGCAAAAATGATCATATTATATTTAATGTGGGAACCCCGAGTTTAGAAGCTAGAAATATAAGGTTAGTCAATATAATTACATATATTATTGAGGAATCTAAATTAATTTCAGAAAATATGTCGCCAAATGTCATTCATTGTTAAATTTTGTGTCACACGCCACCAGTTTCATGTATTTCAGAAATTTTTACATAGACTCTTCAGGCCAAAAAAGGGTTCGTCGCCTCGGATTTTCATTTAGTCCAGGAACCTCGAATATTTAGCCGGTCTGAGAACTCGCCTGCAAGTAGCTCATGAAATTTGTCAGCGATACTTGGCAAGAACTGCTAAAAGACGGAAAGATATTTATGATGCTCGAGTTCGTTTAAAGAACTATCAACCAGGTGATGCAGTATGGTACCTACATGAACAAAGGAAAGAGGGTGTTTGTACCAAATTACAGCCTCTGTATATGGGTCCATGTGTGGTTCTGAAGAAATACAACGACCTAGTCTATTGCGTACAGCTCAGTAAGGATGATCCCATAAAAGTTTTAAATCATGACAAACTGAAGCCATATCAAGGCCAACATTACCCAAAGTGGGGAAAGCGAGCCATCAGCATCTACAGAAGGAAGAAATAATTGTTAGATTGAAATGCATTGTCAGTTATTCTGTAACTCATATTGTAAAACCACTGGTCAACCATTCAATTTTAACATGTTGCCAAACTGCTTACAGTATACAACTGTCTTCATATCGTTACTGCTTAGGGCTCCTCTCCTAAAAATTTTGAAGTTGTACTTATGATGTTCATCTGTATTTTTCAGTATGGAAATCATAAACCGAGGAAGGGCATACAGCTGTAAATTTTGTTTTTACAAGGGAGAGCTAAGAAAGGTGAAGGAGCATGTCCAGTTGACACACATTAGTGAAGACCGTCACCAGTACTTCTGTCAGCTGTGCAAATTTATTGGTAAATCAGAGAGGGAATTGGACAGGCATATCGTGCACTATGCCAAACATAAACAATGTAGGGAGAAGCTGGAAATGTCCAGTGCATTCACCGCAGAAGAAGACTATCGGGTTGTCCGTACAGATCCTGCCAGTTATTGGCAGTTTGATTGTAAGAGAGACTGCACACAGCTATCCATGTTGGACTCTCAGCAGCTGTGGGGTTCCCGCATGCGCCCTAAGTCCAATTTTACGGAAATTACAACTGAGGTGTGTCCGGTTCCGTCGTCAGACACTTCATCTTTGTATGTCTTCCCGGCGGCTTCAGTTGATGTTTCGCCGTTGGGACCTGTAGCCCTGCCTTCTCCTCTGAAATCTCCACCGTGCACTGTTGAGAGAGCAGTGTTACCAGATATTGTGTTTCCTCCGCCTGGAGAGGGAGAGATCGTAGGGGATATCCTGGAGCAGATATTACCAGAGGATGATCGCTCCGTCTCCAGGACGGACAGTTTCCAGGCCCTGGAAGGACTAACTCAGGCCGTACTAGCAGGAAACGCGATACAGCAAAAGATGCTAGAAGTACAATTGAAGATGTTGGCTGCCGTCAACAAGACCAATGACCAGCTGTAGAAGGTGGAGGTTGCCATCAGAAGACAGAGGGTACTTCCTCCAGCTCCACCTCCTCCAGTTTGGAACCGTTCCAATAGGCCATACATTAATCGCAGAAACTTTACTAGGTCACCAACCCCTGACCAAATTAAACTTAGATCAGTAGTCCGTCGACGATCTGAATCTCCACCAGCAAAAAAACCTCGTAAACATTAAACTTTGGAGTCACTTAAATAATTTCTACCCATCAGTATTGGAGCAATTAACATAGATGAACTTTCCAATCGTAACTGTTTTAGGACGAAAATTATTCCTACATAATGTAGCAACATAGATGAACTTTTCAATCGTAACTGTTTTAGGACGAAAATTATTACTACATAATGTAGCAACATAGATGAACTTTTCAATCGTAACTGTACCAGAATATAATTGATACCGAATCTATGGAATTTGTCAGGGACCACCATACAGATGAAGAGTCCAGCTTGAAAAGACACAGAAGAAGAATTCACAGGATTGTAACAAAATGAACATTGTTATGGACATTAATAATAGACTATATTAAAGTTAGGTAATTGTATTGTAAATTGCTTTCTATGCAAAATTTTATGAAATGTAATTGGCATCCTTGGCCTTACATTTTGAATTCAGTAATTATGGTTTGTATTGTAAATGTATATTTTAAAGTAGGTATAAGATAATGTGTATACTAATAGGTAATATGTCAGTACAAGACGTCTTCTGCTCTGGGTCTTTTCTCATTTGAAGGTTGAACAAAACAGACGGGTTCCCAAAGCAGACGATATTGAGTTACAAATTTATTCTTTTAAAGGATTTTTCTTTTGATAGGTTAGTTAAGTAACGATTATTTGCGAACTGTACGATAAATTATTTTGGATTTTTTTTCGTTAACAGAATATTCCTTTTTGACGGAATACTATTTTATTTGGTATTTTCTTTTACCGGACATTTTCGCTAGTGTTCTAGTGGAGTTCGGTTTAAATTTACTTTAGTAAGGATAGTTAATTATTTCATTTTTCTACGTTCTATAAGTGATTAACTTGTAGATCGAAATCAGAGATTGTTATTTATTTATAGGGGATATTTTCGGACTTTCACTGACATTTCTGCTAGTGTTTCTAGTCAGGTCAGTGCTAAATTTATTTGTTTATAGGGAATATTTTCGGACTTTCACTGACATTTCTGCTAGTGTTTCTAGTCAGGTCAGTGCTAAATTTATTTGTTTATAGGGAATATTTTCGGACTTTCACTGACATTTCTGCTAGTGTTTCTAGTCAGGTCAGTGCTAAATTTATAATTTTTTCTAAGTTTTCGTTCATATTACATAAAAATACATGCCATGCCATGCCCACCCGCACCTGTAGTTTGCTTTATTAAATTAGGTTTTGTTGTTAAATAGGTTTTGTTAGGTTGGACATAGGAATTTCCTGACATTCAACTGTTGAGAATCAAAGTTGGTCAGTGTAATTATTTCTGCTATATTCGTGAGTAGGACCCGCTGACAGTTCAGTTTATGTGTTCATAAACTGGTTAGCGTGAACTTCATTTAAGACAATTATATAGTAATTGGTTAAATACTTAAAGTAAACTTGGTTTAATAAAACACTAAACCATCCTGACATTCAACTGTTGAGAATCAAAGTTAGTCAGTGTAATTATTTCTGCTATATTCGTGAGTAGGACCCGCTGACAGTTCAGTTTATGTGTTCATAAACTGGTTAGCATAAACTTCATTTAAGACAATTATATAGTAATTGGTTAAATACTTAAAGTAAACTTGGTTTAATAAAACACTAAACCATCCTGACATTCAACTGTTGAGAATCAAAGTTAGTCAGTGTAATTATTTCTGCTATATTCGTGAGTAGGACCCGCTGACAGTTCAGTTTATGTGTTCATAAACTGGTTAGCGTAAACTTCATTTAAGACAATTATATAGTAATTGGTTAAATACTTAAAGTAAACTTGGTTTAATAAAACACTAAACCATCCTGACATTCAACTGTTGAGAATCAAAGTTAGTCAGTGTAATTATTTCAGCTATATTCGTGAGTAGGACCCGCTGACAGTTCAGTTTATGTGTTCATAAACTGGTTAGCGTAAACTTCATTTAAGACAATTATATAGTAATTGGTTAAATACTTAAAGTAAACTTGGTTTAATAAAACACTAAACCATCCTCACATTCAACTGTTGAGAATCAAAGTTAGTCAGTGTAATTATTTCTGCTATATTCGTGAGTAGGACCCGCTGACAGTTCAGTTTATGTGTTCATAAACTGGTTAGCGTAAACTTCATTTAAGACAATTATATAGTAATTGGTTAAATACTTAAAGTAAACTTGGTTTAATAAAACACTAAACCATCCTGACATTCAACTGTTGAGAATCAAAGTTGGTCAGTGTAATTATTTCTGTTATATTCGTGAGTAGGACCCGCTGACAGTTCAGTTTATGTGTTCATAAACTGGTTAGCGTAAACTTCATTTAAGACAATTATATAGTAATTGGTTAAATACTTAAAGTAAACTTGGTTTAATAAAACACTAAACCATCCTGACATTCAACTGTTGAGGATCAAAGTTGGTCAGTGTAATTATTTCTGTTATATACGTGAGTAGGACCCGCTGACAGTTCAGTTTATGTGTTCATAAACTGGTTAGCGTAAATTTCATTTAAGACAATTATATAGTAATTGGATAAATACGTAAAGTAAACTTGGTTTAATAAAATACTAAACCATCCTGACATTCGACTATGCTTTCATAGATCCGCCAGAGAAGACTAGTGTATAAATCACAAGTCCGTAGACAAGATAAACAAACAGTACACTAAAGTATTTTATATTTTTATTGAATATTAAGTATCTTATATTTTATTGAAGATTAAGTATATTATTGGTAGTTTCTGAAAACACAATGAATGGTTGAACACTGGTTGATAATATTTACTGTATCTGTATTATTGTGAATTACACATATAACTATACATATCTAATATATAAAATATTCTGCACTAAATTTATTATCTTACTTGTCGATACTAAGTAAAATCCCCCCTTCCAAGTTCTGTTAATTTCACGGTATTTCCTAAGTACCCTGCGATTATCCTATTTTCTATCTCGTAAGATAATTGTGTTTCTTGTTTTGTCCACACAAGAGCCTGTTTAATTACCTGATAGGCCATCCCCTGCATTTTCCCGTGCGATAGTCTGAGTATTTTTTCCCGATATATCTCTCTACTCGACTGCTGTCAGTGTGGTTTCCGCTGATACAAGAGAGGCAGAGTGTAATTGTATTGCCAGACTAGAACACTGGAAAGTTATTTTAGACATCCTCTTTTGTCCGGTTATATTAGTGCTGTGTTCTATAATTCGTAAATTAAACCCGTGGTCCATACTAAATTGGCTTGATAATATCCCGTCGGTATATGGTATAATTTTATCTGCTTCTGTGGTATTAATCCAACTTTTCTGAGACTTTGGTTTCAAGTCCCAGGCTAATTTCCTAGATTTGTGTGTCAAATTTAGAGTAGTTTCCGGTGTACTTCAACATCGGTGGTGGCAGCAAATTACCCGGTAGTAGTATAGATACTACAGTTAACCGCCTAGCCCGTTACAATATAGATCATATGAAAATTGCAGACGTCCCGGCGTCGCCATCTTAGATATGCAAATGAGCAAAGTACCCATCATTTCTGGCTATGAGAAGAACAATGATCATATTTGCTGAAATATATCGTTTTAAATATTTGTTTTTGTAATAAAGTAAAGAAATCTAGATTTTCATATATCTGTTTTCTCTAATGTACACCAACAGAATAACTATAACCATTGATTTATATACAGTATACACATATTAAATCAACATAAATCGCACCGGACTCTGTTGTCCGCCATTTTGAATACCAGACTCTATTTACATATCATCTTGTATATATGAATATTTCCGTTACTTGCTATTTTATTCAATCTTTGATAAAATGCCTATAGATAAACACATATACAATAATAATCAATCTTTAAATGTACAGAATACATGCTGTAAATCGACGATATTGCTACCGGATTCTATATCCGCCATTTTGAATCTATGAACGATTGCTGATCGCCTTGTATATTTCAATAAAAACCTATTATTTAGTATTTATTTTGTTGGAAATTATAAGAATTATATAAAAAACAACCAATACCACAGGAATACATCATTTAATATACATATAAACTAATATTAAGCCTTCGGACTCTACCGGACTCTGTTTAGTAGTACCGTATCATTAGTGGTGTCCCTGGCCTCATCGTATGACATCCCTACATGATATGTAGGGTGTCATTATATAATTAGTGGAGCAACTGGTATCATTGTTTGACATCTCTAAGTACAAAAATGGCATTATTAATCGAGCAACTGCAATCACTGTACGACATATCTACATTATGTAAGGTGTACTCCAAGAAAGGCGCAAAACATCACGCCTGCTAGTCTTCTACAAAATAACCCACCAGAAGGTAGCCATACCATTACCACCATATTTACAAAAACCTACTAGAACGAGTCGACAATACCATCCAAGAAGATTCGTAAGGATAGGCTCAACTGGCGATCAGCGGAAACACAGCTTCTTTGTAAGGACCATCAAAGACTGGAATGATCTTCCACCGGACATTCTAGGAATTGATGACTATGAGGCATTCAAGACCAGCCTCATAGTCCACAGAAGCCAGTAAAGTAGAATCTCACGAATGTTTTTAAACTGCACATGTACATATGTTTTTAATGAGCACATGATGGATGACGTCCAGTATTATGCATTCGTGTGACGAGTCAGACGACTCTTTACGAATTACCAGTGTAGAAGTATAAGTAGAAGTGTATCAATTGGTTGGGCATCTTCTTCTTCTTCCAGATACTGAGATGACTCTTCATAGAGCATTATACTCAGGTGCATGCTGCGGGCAAGACTAAAAACTCATAGTGCTATGTACAATTAAAACAAAAACGTGACTGCTGTATATTTACAGTCTGGACTCCCAGCTGGTACCCTGTGAGTGTGTCCAGCTGGTTCTTGAAACCTTCTAGTGAGGTGGCACAGGCGACGTGTGGAGGTAGTCTGTTCCAGTCGCCAATGGTTCGTGGGAAGAATGAATATTTGTAAACGTCTTTCCTCACGTTTGGGGGACGAAACTTGTGCTCTCCTCTGGTTCTGGTATCACCAGGCACTAATTAAGTCTCTGCAGGGATAGCCACTAGTCCATGTTGGATCTTATACAGGACTAGTCTGATCTTTACTCTTCTAACCTGCAGAGGCTCTCATTGTTTGACATTCTTTCATTACACAAAGAGTGTCATTGGTGGAGAAAACTGATAGAGTATTATTAGTGGAGCATCTGGCTGCACTGTTGTACATCCCGACTTATTTGAAGTTATAAATGACATCCAATAAATCAATAAAATGTATGTTAACAGTGTAAAAATAACTAGTAAATCATCTGTGTTGTTATAGTCAACTGGATTGCCTAGAGTTTATCTGATAGAGATGTAAGTTAGCTTATTCTTTTACTAGTATTCCAGACTGGATTGCCTAGAGTTTATCTGATAGAGATGCAAGTTAACTTATTCTTTTACTAGTATTCCAGAATCTGTTGTGTGTACTAACTAATTTAGATATGTACATTTTAAATTACTATCACTGGGTCTATTAGTCCCCAAGTGTATCATCAGCACATGTACAACAGTCAGTGTTTTGACAATGACATGGCAGTTTATTAGATATATTTATCATATATTCAGTAAAAAGCTCCCCGAGAGCTTGTGTTTATTGTTATACAAAAACCGAATTCAAATAAAGTTTTCTTATCTTATCTTATCATTGAAAGAAGAAGGTGCAATACGTCGTTTTTACAACCCCCTTATTTTCGGAAGAAAAAAAAGTCCAACAAAGTCATGAAATGGCCATCCATTTTTTAAAGATGATACACCACACTATGTACACATGCAGTAGTATCTGAAAATTTGGTCTACTTTTAGGGGCCGTCATCGTCTTGATCATTATAAGATAGTTGGATTTACAACTGCTATACATTTGTATATGCAATCAGTGCCTATCACCACTAACCCCATTCATGGCAAGGTGTACACGATACAACAATATGTGATAAAGTTTGTCAGTGACTTGCGACATGTTAGTGGTTTTCTCTTGGTACTCTGGTTTCCTCCACCAATAAAACTGACCGCAACGATATATTAGTAACCGAGATATTGTTGAAAGTGACGTTAAACATCATAACCCTAACCAACATTGAGGTTAACCATTTTGGTAAGGTTTTCTTTTAATCTTTTAGCTTGATGAAACTTGGACAAAACTTCTCTGCTCCATTATGCACCATTAAGGAGTAAGAGTCAAGTGTGGTAGGCTAAGAGCTAGAATAATGTGTCGGAGTGGAGCGACACGTCTATCTTTGGGATATATGAGTGACCTAGCACTATTAAAATCAAACTGAGAGTGTTAATCTAGTATAAAACGGACATCATCTTCTTCTATTCAAAAAGTATCTTATTCTTGTCGTCTTGATATAGCTGATCAATTGGTAACTTTTCCCCAGTTTTTGGTAAACATGAATTATATCTTGTCAACATTATACATGTATCGATGATAGTTGAATCATTAAATGTGCATTTTTACTTTTCCAGGTTTTTAATGTTTATTAAATCAATTTCAGATCATGATTATGATTTATAAGTATGACAAGTCATTTTGATGAACAATTATACAGTTTCATTGAATTGTATATTGTATATATTATAGAAAATAACTACTTGAATTGCAGCCAGCATGCTTTATTACTAGTACAATGTAATGAAATGACCAGACAAATACAATATTTTATCACATGTAAATTTTTTTCTGTTCTATTCCTCTGCTTTTATTTTACTAGTTGTAATAACATCAACTTCATATTATTATGCATAGAAAATATATTTGCACAAACATCAACAATTTTCTCTAACACTGAAAGAGAACAGTTGTTTGGTTTCATGTCCTTTTGTCCATTTCATCATTTCTGTATCAACTTGTACTTTCAACAGCAGATTCTTTCAAGCTTCCAGGATTTGTATCACACTTATTATTTTGTCCTATATTTTGAACTTTATTCCTGTCATCTGCCTGATACTTTATGTTCTTCCACAGTAATGAGATCTATTATAGCATGCAATAAAATTCCTTCTTTTGATTGTTTGTCCCAGTTTGTGACCCCTGTTTTTGTAATCTTGTCTTCTAACAGTTTATCTAATTGTTTTCTCAGTTTCTGAAAAAATAAAATGATTGATTGATTGGTATTTCAACTATCTCATGGCACTGAAAAAATAAAAGACATTCAAAAACATAAAAAATCTCCATAGTTACCTGTTGATCATTGTCCATCTTATTAAACACCAATTTTCAGCATAAATGTCATTGAATGGATTTCAAAAGTTCTTGGACTCCCCTTTTTCTTTCTCTATATGGAAAGAATTGGTTGGTTTATGGCATTTAATGCCACTTTCAACAATATTTCAGTTATATCAGGGTGGTTACTTTAATTGGTGGACGACCTGGAGAAAACCACTGACATGGAGAGGAAGTGGCGCAATCATGGAATACCAGATCTGACTTTTTTTTTTTTTTTTTTTTTTTTATGATACTATATTTATTTAAGTTTGTTTTTGTCTACACCTCATAATATTTAATTCAAATTATTTGTTGATTTAACTATGTTTGTGAAGAACTTTTTTTTTAATAATTTTTCGAAATGACATCATCTTGAAGCCAAATTTATGAATTGGACAAATAATGTGTCAAATATACATATCACGCTGCACCAGACTCAAGTAATGGTATGCAAAATGTTCTCCGATTAAATTGTACTTGGCATAACTAATTGTTTTTATTAAAAACATACAATTAAATATCAAATTATAGATTATTTTTTTACACAGAAACAATCTTCCCCCTAAATCTCTTTGATGAAATATTAAATATATATATAAACAAATGTATATATATATATATATATGTCAAAAAAGGGAATTAACTCCTTCAAAAGTAGGGTACTCCAGTTTCATCCACCAATAAAACTGACTGCCACAATATAACTGAAATATTGTTAAAAGTGGCATTAAACACAATAACCCTAACCCTTCACAAAATGTCCAATCACACTTCCTTAACAATATGCAAATCTTCATATGGCAATAAGCAAGCATGATAAATTTGGAGGAATTCCCATTTAAAATGAAAAAGAAGTGGTGTGTACAAACATATGTTGATGGACCGACAGAGAGAAAACAATATGTTTCCTCAAGAAAAAGTCAGAATATTTATTTTCAAGGTAAAATTTCAAAAACTGCAAGGAAATAATTTGCTATGTAACTTAAATAAACGACATAACCAGAGTAAACATTGTATATTTACCTTTACCAGATGAGCTGTTTCAGCAGGGCACCAGAACCGAACCCAGTTGTCAATGACAACAACATCCTTAACTTACGTTTACAAGATGAGCTGTTTCAGCAGGGCACCAGAACCTTACTCAGTTGTCAATGACAACAACATCTTTAACTTACCTTTACAAGATGTGCTGTTTCAGCAGGACACCAGAACCTTACTCAGTTGTCAATGACAACAACATCTTTAACTTACCTTTACAAGATGTGCTGTTTCAGCAGGGCACCAGAACCGTACCCAGTTGTCAATGACAACAACATCTTTAACTTACCTTTACAAGATGTGCTGTTTCAGCAAGGCACCAGAACCTTACTCAGTTGTCAATGACAACAACATCTTTAACTTACCTTTACAAGGTGAGCTGTTTCAGCAGGGCACCAGAACCTTACCCAGTTGTCAATGACAACAACATCTTTAACTTACCTTTACAAGATATGCTGTTTCAGCAGGGCACCAGAACCTTACCCAGTTGTCAATGACAACAACATCTTTAACTTCATCTTTCTACAAACAAAATTATATAAATAAATATAATGAAAATAAGACAAAATAGGAAATATGGACTAAATGATGATCAAGTTCTATGGCATAGTAGCCACCCCCTCTTATAAGGTCATTCCCACCAGAGGCCATCCCTATCATTAGGCCAGATTTCAGATGAACTGAGAGTAAAATACTACAACATTTTCCCCCTCAAGTGAGGCCATCCCTCTTATAAGGCCACCTTTTAAGTGTAGAAGGGATGCCCTTATATGCAGGGGACTAACTGTAATACCAATTTCTGAGGAACTCTTATGATTTGAAAGGTTTTTGAATTTGCAGATGTCAAGATTAAAGTTAATAAATGAAGTACTATTTTTACCTTTGGTGGAATATTAGTCTTCACTTTTGCTGGAAAATTAACATCACACAAACATATTAAGGCTTAATAGTATTAATATCATTTAAATATACAGTAATTATTATAAAATAGACGAACAATGTTTAAAATGTGCAGACGCCTTTGCCTTTAAAACTCCTTGCCCAAACGTTAACCACTGACACATTGAAATCAACACTTTAACATACCCATTCTTCTTGTTCTATGCTGATTTTCCCTCCAAAAAATAATAAAGCATAGGGAGAGATTCCTGTTAAGTCATGTACATACACCTACAATAAACAAAGTATAGTTGTACAGTCAAACCTGCCCATGCGGTCACCTGTATTAAAATGTCACCTTTTTCTTGTCCCGTCATAGATAATTTCATATGGATTGAACCTCTTTTAAGAAGCCACCTGTCTTATAAGGCCACTTTTTCTTTGTCCCAAAGGTGACCTCTTAATACAGATTTGACTGTACTTAGGAAGTTAGGGTTATGATGATTAATGCTATTTTCAACCATATCATATACATATGAGTTATATCATTGCAGTTAGTTTTATTGGTGGAGGAAACTGGAGTACCCGGAGAAAACCACCGACCTGTCTCAAGTTACTGACAAACTTTATCATACTAATTGATATTAAATATGCTATAATTTTTTTTGTCCTGAGAGTAATGGTGTTTAACCAACAAATTCTACCTTTCTAGCTAGTTGTCAGTTAACTATGCACATTCATTGACACTACTATTGTACTGTCCATGTCATCAACATATTCTACCTTTCTAGCTAGTTGTCAGTTAACTAAGCACATTCATTGACCCTGCTATTGTACCGTCCATGTCATCAACAGATTCTACCTTTCTAGCTAGTTGTCAGTTAACTAAGCACATTCATTGACCCTGCTATTGTACCGTCCATGTCATCAACAGATTCTACCTTTCTAGCTAGTTGTCAGTTAACTAAGCACATTCATTGACCCTGCTATTGTACCGTCCATGTCATCAACAGATTCTACCTTTCTAGCTAGTTGTCAGTTAACTAAGCACATTCATTGACCCTGCTATTGTACCGTCCATGTCATCAACAGATTCTACCTTTCTAGCTAGTTGTCAGTTAACTAAGCACATTCATTGACCCTGCTATTGTACCGTCCATGTCATCAACAGATTCTACCTTTCTAGCTAGTTGTCAGTTAACTATGCACATTCATTGACCCTGCTATTGTACTGTCCATGTCATCAACAGATTCTACCTTTCTAGCTAGTTGTCAGTTAACTAAGCACATTCATTGACCCTGCTATTGTACTGTCCATGTCATCAACAGATTCTACCTTTCTAGCTAGTTGTCAGTTAACTAAGCACATTCATTGACCCTGCTATTGTACTGTCCATGTAACCAACATATTCTACCTTTCTAGCTAGTTGTCAGTTAACTATGCACATCCATTGACCCTGCTATTGTACCGACCATGTAACCAACAAATTCTACCTTTCTAGCTAGTTGTCAGTTAACTAAGCACATTCATTGACCCTGCTATTGTACCGTCCATGTCATCAACAGATTCTACCTTTCTAGCTAGTTGTCAGTTAACTAAGCACATTCATTGACCCTGCTATTGTACTGTCCATGTCAT
This sequence comes from Bathymodiolus septemdierum, assembly GCA_963383655.1. Classification (NCBI taxonomy): domain Eukaryota; kingdom Metazoa; phylum Mollusca; class Bivalvia; order Mytilida; family Modiolidae; genus Bathymodiolus; species Bathymodiolus septemdierum. Next base: position 19,650,693 of record OY726530.1, on the reverse strand, counting down.
CAACAGATTCTACCTTTCTAGCTAGTTGTCAGTTAACTAAGCACATTCATTGACCCTGCTATTGTACTGTCCATGTCATCAACAGATTCTACCTTTCTAGCTAGTTGTCAGTTAACTAAGCACATTCATTGACCCTGCTATTGCACTGTCCATGTCATCAACAGATTCTACCTTTCTAGCTAGTTGTCAGTTAACTATGCACATTCATTGACCCTGCTATTGTACCGACCATGTAACCAACAGATTCTACCTTTCTAGCTAGTTGTCAGTTAACTAAGCACATTCATTGACCCTGCTATTGTACTGTCCATGTCATCAACAGATTCTACCTTTCTAGCTAGTTGTCAGTTAACGATGCACATTTATTGACCCTGCTATTGTACCGACCATGTAACCAACAAATTCTACCTTTCTAGCTAGTTGTCAGTTAACTATGCACATTCATTGACCCTGCTATTGTACCGACCATGTAACCAACAGATTCTACCTTTCTAGCTAGTTGTCAGTTAACTATGCACATTCATTGACCCTGCAATTGTACTGTCCATGTCATCAACAGATTCTACCTTTCTAGCTAGTTGTCAGTTAACTATGCACATTCATTGACCCTGCTATTGTACTGTCCATGTCATCAACAGATTCTACCTTTCTAGCTAGTTGTCAGTTAACTATGCACATTCATTGACCCTGCTATTGTACCGACCATGTAACCAACAGATTCTACCTTTCTAGCTAGTTGTCAATTAACTATGCACATTCATTGACCCTGCAATTGTACTGTCCATGTCATCAACAGATTCTACCTTTCTAGCTAGTTGTCAGTTAACTATGCACATTCATTGACCCTGCTATTGTACCGACCATGTAACCAACAGATTCTACCTTTCTAGCTAGTTGTCAGTTAACTATGCACATTCATTGACCCAGCAATTGTACTGTCCATGTCATCAACAGATTCTACCTTTCTAGCTAGTTGTCAGTTAACTATGCACATTCATTGACCCTGCTATTGTACTGTCCATGGCATCAACAGATTCTACCTTTCTAGCTAGTTGTCAGTTAACTATGCACATTTATTGACCCTGCTATTGTACCGACCATGTAACCAACAGATTCTACCTTTCTAGCTAGTTGTCAGTTAACTATGCACATTCATTGACCCTGCTATTGTACTGTCTATGTCATCAACAGATTCTACCTTTCTAGCTAGTTGTCAGTTAACTAAGCACATTCATTGACCCTGCTATTGTACCGTCCATGTCATCAACAGATTCTACCTTTCTAGCTAGTTGTCAGTTAACTATGCACATTTATTGACCCTGCTATTGTACCGACCATGTAACCAACAGATTCTACCTTTCTAGCTAGTTGTCAGTTAACTATGCACATTCATTGACCCTGCTATTGTACTGTCTATGTCATCAACAGATTCTACCTTTCTAGCTAGTTGTCAGTTAACTATGCACATTCATTGACCCTGCTATTGTACTGTCTATGTCATCAACAGATTCTACCTTTCTAGCTAGTTGTCAGTTAACTAAGCACATTCATTGACCCTGCTATTGTACCGTCCATGTCATCAACAGATTCTACCTTTCTAGCTAGTTGTCAGTTAACTATGCACATTCATTGACCCTGCTATTGTACCGTCCATGTCATCAACAGATTCTACCTTTCTAGCTAGTTGTCAGTTAACTATGCACATTCATTGACCCTGCTATTGTACTGTCTATGTCATCAACAGATTCTACCTTTCTAGCTAGTTGTCAGTTAACTATGCACATTCATTGACCCTGCTATTGTACTGTCCATGTCATCAACAGATTCTACCTTTCTAGCTAGTTGTCAGTTAACTATGCACATTCATTGACCCTGCTATTGTACTGTCCATGTCATCAACAGATTCTACCTTTCTAGCTAGTTGTCAGTTAACTATGCACATTTATTGACCCTGCTATTGTACCGACCATGTAACCAACAGATTCTACCTTTCTAGCTAGTTGTCAGTTAACTATGCACATTCATTGACCCTGCTATTGTACTGTCTATGTCATCAACAGATTCTACCTTTCTAACTAGTTGTCAGTTAACTATGCACATTCATTGACCCTGCTATTGTACTGTCTATGTCATCAACAGATTCTACCTTTCTAGCTAGTTGTCAGTTAACTATGCACATTCATTGACCCTGCTATTGTACTGTCCATGTAACCAACAGATTCTACCTTTCTAGCTAGTTGTCAGTTAACTAAGCACATTTATTGACCCTACTATTGTACCGTCCATGTCATCAACATATTCTACCTTTCTAGCTAGTTGTCAGTTAACTATGCACATTCATTGACCCTGCTATTGTACTGTCCATGTCATTAACAGATTCTACCTTTCTAGCTAGTTGTCAGTTAACTATGCACATTCATTGACCCTGCTATTGTACTGTCCATGTCATCAACAGATTCTACCTTTCTAGCTAGTTGTCAGTTAACTATGCACATTCATTGACCCTGCTATTGTACCGTCCATGTCATCAACAGATTCTACCTTTCTAGCTAGTTGTCAGTTAACTATGCACATTCATTGACCCTGCTATTGTACCGTCCATGTCATCAACAGATTCTACCTTTCTAGCTAGTTGTCAGTTAACTATGCACATTCATTGACCCTGCTATTGTACTGTCCATGTCATCAACAGATTCTACCTTTCTAGCTAGTTGTCAGTTAACTATGCACATTTATTGACCCTGCTATTGTACCGACCATGTAACCAACAGATTCTACCTTTCTAGCTAGTTGTCAGTTAACTATAGCACATTCATTGACCCTGCTATTGTACTGTCCATGTCATCAACATATTCTACCTTTCTAGCTAGTTGTCAGTTAACTAAGCACATTCATTGACCCTGCTATTGTACCGTCCATGTCATCAACATATTCTACCTTTCTAGCTAGTTGTCAGTTAACTATGCACATTCATTGACCCTGCTATTGTACCGTCCATGTCATCAACATATTCTACCTTTCTAGCTAGTTGTCAGTTAACTAAGCACATTCATTCACCCTGCAACTGTACTGTCCATGTCATCAACATATTCTATCTTTCTAGCTAGTTGTCAGTTAACTATGCACATTCATTGACCCTGCTATTGTACCGTCCATGTCATCAACAGATTCTACCTTTCTAGCTAGTTGTCAGTTAACTATGCACATTCATTGACCCTGCTATTGTACCGTCCATGTCATCAACAGATTCTACCTTTCTAGCTAGTTGTCAGTTAACTATGCACATTCATTCACCCTGCTATTGTACCGTCCATGTCATCAACAGATTCTACCTTTCTAGCTAGTTGTCAGTTAACTATGCACATTCATTCACCCTGCAATTGTACCATCCATGTCATCAACAGATTCTACCTTTCTAGCTAGTTGTCAGTTAACTATGCACATTCATTGACCCTGCTATTGTACTGTCCATGTCATCAACAGATTCTACCTTTCTAGCTAGTTGTCAGTTAACTATGCACATTCATTGACCCTGCTATTGTACTGTCCATGTAACCAACATATTCTACCTTTCTAGCTAGTTGTCATTTAACTATGCACATTTATTGACCCTGCTATTGTACCGTCCATGTCATCAACATATTCTACCTTTCTAGCTAGTTGTCAGTTAACTATGCACATTCATTGACCCTGCTATTGTACCGTCCATGTCATCAACAGATTCTACCTTTCTAGCTAGTTGTCAGTTAACTATGCACATTCATTGACCCTGCTATTGTACCGTCCATGTCATCAACAGATTCTACCTTTCTAGCTAGTTGTCAGTTAACTATGCACATTCATTCACCCTGCAATTGTACCATCCATGTCATCAACAGATTCTACCTTTCTAGCTAGTTGTCAGTTAACTATGCACATTCATTGACCCTGCTATTGTACTGTCCATGTCATCAACAGATTCTACCTTTCTAGCTAGTTGTCAGTTAACTATGCACATTCATTGACCCTGCTATTGTACCGTCCATGTCATCAACATATTCTACCTTTCTAGCTAGTTGTCAGTTAACTATGCACATTCATTGACCCTGCTATTGTACTGTCCATGTAACCAACATATTCTACCTTTCTAGCTAGTTGTCAGTTAACTAAGCACATTCATTGACCCTGCTATTGTACCATCCATGTCATCAACAGATTCTACCTTTCTAGCTAGTTGTCAGTTAACTATGCACATTCATTGACCCTGCTATTGTACTGTCCATGTCATCAACAGATTCTACCTATCTAGCTAGTTGTCAGTTAACTATGCACATTCATTGACCCTGCTATTGTACTGTCCATGTCATCAACATATTCTACCTTTCTAGCTAGTTGTCAGTTAACTATGCACATTCATTGACCCTGCTATTGTACTGTCCATGTCATCAACATATTCTACCTTTCTAGCTAGTTGTCAGTTAACTATGCACATTCATTGACCCTGCTATTGTACTGTCCATGTAACCAACATATTCTACCTTTCTAGCTAGTTGTCAGTTAACTAAGCACATTCATTGACCCTGCTATTGTACCATCCATGTCATCAACATATTCTACCTTTCTAGCTAGTTGTCAGTTAACTAAGCACATTCATTGACCCTGCTATTGTACCATCCATGTCATCAACAGATTCTACCTTTCTAGCTAGTTGTCAGTTAACTATGCACATTCATTGACCCTGCTATTGTACTGTCCATGTCATCAACAGATTCTACCTTTCTAGCTAGTTGTCAGTTAACTATGCACATTCATTGACCCTGCTATTGTACTGTCCATGTCATCAACAGATTCTACCTTTCTAGCTAGTTGTCAGTTAACTATGCACATTCATTGACCCTGCTATTGTACTGTCCATGTCATCAACAGATTCTACCTTTCTAGCTAGTTGTCAGTTAACTAAGCACATTCATTGACCCTGCTATTGTACTGTCCATGTCATCAACATATTCTACCTTTCTAGCTAGTTGTCAGTTAACTATGCACATTCATTGACCCTGCTATTGTACCGTCCATGTCATCAACAGATTCTACCTTTCTAGCTAGTTGTCAGTTAACTATGCACATTCATTGACCCTGCTATTGTACCGTCCATGTCATCAACAGATTCTACCTTTCTAGCTAGTTGTCAGTTAACTATGCACATTCATTGACCCTGCTATTGTACCGTCCATGTCATCAACAGATTCTACCTTTCTAGCTAGTTGTCAGTTAACTATGCACATTCATTGACCCTGCTATTGTACCGTCCATGTCATCAACAGATTCTACCTTTCTAGCTAGTTGTCAGTTAACTAAGCACATTCATTGACCCTGCTATTGTACCGTCCATGTCATCAACAGATTCTACCTTTCTAGCTAGTTGTCAGTTAACTATGCACATTCATTGACCCTGCTATTGTACCGTCCATGTCATCAACATATTCTACCTTTCTAGCTAGTTGTCAGTTAACTATGCACATTCATTCACCCTGCAATTGTACCGTCCATGTCATCAACAGATTCTACCTTTCTAGCTAGTTGTCAGTTAACTATGCACATTCATTGACCCTGCTATTGTACCGTCCATGTCATCAACATATTCTACCTTTCTAGCTAGTTGTCAGTTAACTATGCACATTCATTCACCCTGCAATTGTACCATCCATGTCATCAACAGATTCTACCTTTCTAGCTAGTTGTCAGTTAACTATGCACATTCATTGACCCTGCTATTGTACCGTTCATGTTTATATTTCTTTAATTTTTGTGATAGTGTGCAGTCAGTAGAAGTATGCAGGGTTTGTTTTGTTTATATCTCTATTGCTGTTGACGATCCAATCATTAAGAGGGGAGGGGTGTGATCCCAATAACTGGTTTATCCTTGCCACACTGTTATGCCTGTTCTAAGTCAGAACCTGGATTTCCATCAACACATGTTGTTATCTTTTTAATGTTCAATGATCTGTAGTGAAAGGCAGTTGTTTGTTTTGTTGATATAGGTGGAATTGTTGACCATCATAAACATTCTTTTCGTAATTAGTAGAATGTTACAAATATGGCTATTTTTACCTGAGCTGTTTTCATAATTTTGTGGTACACAAACCATTCTGATACAAAATTCTTCTCGTTTGCGTTAACAGATTTAGGATGAACACTTATCCTTTGCCCATCACTCAAACAAAGTTTAGGTGAACTATAAAATAGATAGTGAATTCCATATTAAAATTAACAAAAACTTTTGAGATTAAATTCTATTAAAATGACATACTTGTATACAAATTTAGGAATCTTTGAGATAATCCCTAAATTTTTCTAACATGACTTACTTGTATATAGGTTTAGGAATATTTGAGATGACCCTTAAATTCTATTACAATGATATACAGTTGATTCTCGTTATGGCTCGGGTGGCTCAATGAGTTAGGTAGTTGGATTACCTTACAACTCATACAGGCCTATCACCAATACGGCGTGGATTCGCGCCCGGCTTTGTAAATTACAAAAAAAGGGTGCACTCAACTCGCAGCCGTAAGTGATAAAGTTTACCAGTTGCTTGCCCATGGTCGGTGGTTCTCTCCAGGTACTCCGGCTTCTTCCACCACTAAAACTGGTCGCCATGAAGTCCCATTTTAAACTTAGTGCTTTTCAACTTAATTTACACCTCTTATCTCAAATTTTGATGTGTCGTAATTTCAGATTTCTCTAAGTAACTTTTCAGTCCCTAATATAAAAATCCATTCAAATTATGCTTGCTATGTCGAAATTATCAATTAAATCAATTAACAAATCTGTCCAAGTGTCAACAGCATGGCCTCCGGTGTTTACCGCGTCAGGTGAGATTTATTTTGATAACTGTTAATTATCATTTGTAAAGAAAACAATTGGATTTCTTAATTGAAGCATTGAAGTCATAATCATATGAATGAAATATTATTTAAGGAATATTTGAAATTGTTGAACAGGTTATACGATATAACCTGGTTTGGGTCAGTTTACGCTTAATAAACTGTGAAGTGGTTTATGAAAAGCATAAACTGACCCAAACCAGGTTATGCAAGTATAACCTGTTCAACAATTTCAAATATTCCTTATAATTTAATTTTTACAACAAAATTTAATGATTCCTCGATATTAATTACGATTATATCATGTGACTATTTGAATTTGTCGTTAGCAGATGAACACGTTGGTGACATCACAATACCAACCCAGGTTATCGAGTATAACCAAAATTTTCTCCAGGCGGATTAGCCAATCAGATTGAAATATTCAAATCAAATTAAATTATTTAATGATCAATTTCAAAGCGCTTGATGTCGTGACACTTTGAGTGGAGTGAAAACTCTGAAGCCATTAAACAGCCCACTGTGTACAGCGTTATTACTAAATTTTTTAACAAACAATATTCATTTAAAAATACTGAAGGCTCTGTTCAGAATAACATCAACATTTTTTCAGGTTGCCAATCTGCTTTTACAACAGAATAATGATTTTTTGTGTGTGTTAAATTACGTGGTATTTATAGATTCTATGGAAGTTCGCTTTGTTGACAGTTTCGAATTTTTAAATACACGATTGTGTATTGCCGTATTATGTATGTACATGATGTAATCAAATGTGTGTTTCTTTTTTCTCTCGAAGTTTCCCGACAATTATTTAATCTATGCTTGGTAAAATTCAGATAATAACACCTCATCAGATAATTTTGTTTATTTATTATTAAAAAAATCAATACTTACGCACGCACGTGTTAAAAATACGTACAAAATACGTACAAATGATGGTCGATATATTGTAAATGACCGACAACAATAATTTGCATTCACTTTTGTCAAACCTACCTGAGTGAGTTGTCTATCTTACTTAATTCCTCACTCCCCTTAAGTTGAATTTCCGATAACTCGAAATTTCGCAACAGTCCCGTGAACTTTGAGATAATGAGATTCAACTGTACTTGTTATATTGGATTTTGGAGCTGACAGTGTTTTAATTTTTATTTGTCATTTCATTACTGGATATAGAATAAGAAATCTTTGAGGTTCTCCCTAAATTTTACTAAAATGACATACTTGCACAGAGGTCTTTTTTTGCTGTGCTCCCAAAGATATCTTTAATCCGTTAGCTTTGCAATCTTTTGGTTTGGTTTTGGTTTTATGGTGCTTAACACCACTTTCAACAATATTTCAGTTATTTCATGGTGGTCAGCTTTATTGGTGGAGGAAACCGGAGTACCCAGAGAAAACACGACCTGCTGCAAGTCACTGACAAACTTTATCACATAATGTTGTTCACCTCGCCCTGAATGGGATTCGAACTCACAACATCAGTGGTGATAGGCACCGATTGCATAGGTAGTTGTAAATCCAACTACTATACGATGACGGCCCCTTCCAATCTTTTGACTTTGAGTATACCTGATGAAGTTTATTACAGAAATGTGTTTTGCACACTGAAGCAGATCCCTAAACACTTTTAAATTATTTGGCTTACCAATCTTTTGATACTGAGTGTACCTGAGGAAGGTTATTCCAGAAACGTGTCGTGAGCACTAAATTTGATATCTACTTTTTTTATTCTAGTTAAATGAAATAGTTGTACAGTACATGTACATAGATTAATGAATACTTGAGATTATCCCTCAATTCTACTAAATCACATACTTGATTTAAAAAATAATTGAGATTATCCATAGATGCCAACCCCTTTTTGGTGCAATCAGTAACAAAAAGTTGAGATGTCAGTAATTTGTGATTTTTTTCAGTAATCATAATTTTTCATAAAATTTTACCATAATCGTACTACAGACTAGGCACAAAGTGATGAGCAAATGATTTCCTTTATTTGTGACAACTAGATGCAAAATTGATGAGCAACAAAAAGAAATAAAAAGTTAAGTTTTAATACATGTATGTTCACTTACAAATGTATTCTATGTTTCAACTTACTGTCAATAGAAACTAAAATTTCCTGAAGTAGCCCTCCCTCACCCTCCCATAGAATAATTAATGTCTAATTCTGGAGTGCCTGAATTGGCACTTTTCAACTGTTTTGTTGTATATGTGTGTTCATCCCGACCACCGTGCTGAATGGACAAGTCTTGTTTGCAATATTTGCAATAGGCATAATGTTCCCATGTCGATTTCATAAGGCAAGGGAACTCAATACAATTTTCGAGACGAAATCGTTGTCCCAGTTTTCTTTTCTTTGCTGCAGAAGCTTCACTTGTTCCCTCAGACATTGTGAAATTGGCAAAAACGTGCTGTGTTCATTAACTACTCGGGATCGAACAAGAAATGCATAGATCATTTTCTACTATAGCTAGTGCTGAGAATCCCAAAAGTATTAAATAATCGAAATCCCTCAAGCGCTTATCTTTACGCGATTTTAACAGACAATGAAGCGCTTAAATGATCACAATGATATTTAATTGGGGAACGGTTCCGGGCCAGCAATAATCAGAAATCCGTAACAAGTAGACTGTTGACCGTAACACCGTAATTTTGGTCTGAAATTCATAACAATAACGGAAAAATCGTAATGGTTGGCAATTCTATGGATTATCCCTCAATTTTACTAAATCACATACTTGATCTAAAGAATAATTGAGATTTTTTCCTAAATTTTACTAAAATGACTGACCTGTATGCAGATTTGGGAATCTTTGTCATTTTTGCAACATTTGGATACAGTCCAGCACATATCACAGCTTTCACTAAACCAAGATTTCCTTAAATTAAAATATCTGTATTACTGGTGAGAAAATTCTGAAAATTTAAATAATTTCTTGGAAAACAAACTAAAGATAAATTTACTAAATGTATTATTTTGTCATCTGAAAGTGTGTCTGGGTCTGGAGCACAGTAAAATCTACAATATATATATTGTCATCCCAAACTGTGTTAGGGTCTAAAGCAATTAAAAATGTATGATTTTGTATTACTAAATTCCAGATATTTTGTAAGGGTCTAGAGTTTGCATCACAAGATAAATAATCAGAAGGCTCTTTCGTTTTTTACCTTTGGTATTTTGAGTCAGTCAGTGATTGTTGTTTAACGCCAATTCTACAATTTTTCAGCTTTATCATAGCGAGAACAAGTTAATTTTCAATGAAATGATGATGAGGTCTGCCTTGTTTGATTTTCATAGAGCTATCTCACTGAAACAACAGTTACTGGATAGACATGTTGATCCACTCTTGACACATTATCCTGATTCTGAGCCAACCAGTCTTTGCTCTTTCTCCTTAATGCTGTGTGCTTAGCAGAGAAGCAACAAATACCAATTTTATAGTCTTTGGTGTGACACTATTAGGGCTTGAACCCATGATCTACAACACTCGAAGCGGTGCCTTTGGTATTTTGAAGGCAACTTTCAATCTCACAAGAATAAAAAAAAAAACGAATAATATTACAACCCATCTGGAGCCTCATATATTCTTACCTGAATTCACATTGACTCTAGCATCTTCTAGTTAAATAACAACCCATCTGGACCCTCGTATATTCTTACCTGAATTCATACTGACTCTAGGGTCATTTGGATAAATAATAACCCATCTGGACCCTCATATATTCTTACCTGAATTCATATTGACTCTAGGGTCATTTGGATAAATAATAACCCATCTGGAGCCTCATATATTCTTACCTGAATTCACATTGACTCTACAATCCTTTGGATAAATAACAACCCATCTGGAGCCACATATATTCTTACCTGAATTCATATTGACTCTACGAACCTTTGGATAAATAAAAACCCATCTAGACCCTCGTATATTCTTACCTGAATTCAAATTGACTCTGGTATCCTTTGGATAAATAATAACCCATCTGGAGCCTCATATTCTTACCTGAATTCACATTGACTCTACAATCCTTTGGATAAATAATAACCCATCTGGAGCCTCATATATTCTTACCTGAATTCACATTGACTCTACAATCCTTTGGATAATTAACAACCCATCTGGAGCCACATATATTCTTACCTGAATTCATATTGACTCTACGAACCTTTGGATAAATAAAAACCCATCTGGACCCTCGTATATTCTTACCTGAATTCAAATTGACTCTGGTATCCTTTGGATAAATAATAACCCATCTGGAGCCTCATATTCTTACCTGAATTCACATTGACTCTACAATCCTTTGGATAAATAATAACCCATCTGGAGCCTCATATATTCTTACCTGAATTCACATTGACTCTACAATCCTTTGGATAATTAACAACCCATCTGGAGCCACATATATTCTTACCTGAATTCATATTGACTCTACGAACCTTTGGATAAATAAAAACCCATCTGGACCCTCGTATATTCTTACCTGAATTCAAATTGACTCTGGTATCCTTTGGATAAATATTAACCCATCTGGAGCCTCGTATATTCTTACCTGAATTCACATTGACTCTACAATCCTTTGGATAAATAATAACCCATCTGGAGCCTCATATATTCTTACCTGAATTCACATTAACTCTACGATCCTTTGGATAAAAATAACCCATCTGGAGCCTCATTTATTCTTACCTGAATTCACATTAACTCTACGATCCTTTGGATAAATAATAACCCATCTGGACCCTCATATATTCTTACCTGAATTCACATTGACGCTAGGATCTTTTGGATCTCTACTTGGAACAAATCCTAGATCATGTAACAGCTCTGCAAATTGCTTTTTCATATCTCCTAATAACTAGAAACAAATACACAATATACTAGTACAATAATCTAATTCTTTTAACATGTTTAAAGCTCCTTTCCACCCTCAAGTAAAAAATATATTTTTGGTATATTTCATATCATCAATCGAAATTAACTATGTCTTAATGTATCGAAATCGATAATTGATTGGACTTTATGACAGAATTTTCCCGATATTGTGAGTATAGTATCATTACTTATGTACCTGAAACAATTGATTTCCTACCCCGGTATTATAGATCTCCTCAGTTGATTGTTTTTGAACGCGGCTGTCCACGGAAAACCAAACTGTTAAATCTGACTTGATTTGACATAGGCCTAGTGCCCGTCATTGTGTAAGTTTGAAAGAATACTGACATTATGTTTTTGTTTAATATCAATAGTCAATTCAGTTTTCAACAGTATGTTCATTGTTATTCAACATAATTCTACCTTATATAAGAATGCTGTCTTCTGATTGGTTGATAAAAGAGGTATTCTTTACCAATCCTTAGTTTTTTCCGCTTTTTCCCCATCGGAGGTGTATATGTCCTTGGGAATTCCGTATAGCATGGTATTTGCCTAGGCAAATACCACGGTATTAAGCAAATACCCTGCTCGTGGGAAAAATCCCTTCTTTAAATCGTTTATGACGTCACGGATGTAATTCCGAATTACTTGGTTTCTTCTTCCAACCAATGATAAAGTAAAGAAAAATGACAGACGACAGTGTCAGCCGTTATTTTGAAATTTACAGGGTTAATTTGAATGGTGAAAAAAACCCTGAATGGTTCCTTGGTTCCAATCTACAATGCTGCTTCCATGCCACTGTTTTACTGACTGTTAAATATTCGGCGGAATTAAACAAATATATCCTGTTAGTTTGGGTTATTTGCGAAAAATACCGGTTTCAAGGACAGGAAAAATTTCGCGGCTCTGGAAATTTGCCTCTCCTCTCAACCGGTATTTTTCGCAAATAACCCTCACTAACAGGATATATTTGTATAATACTCATGTTTTTTGACTGATACAATTTCATATAAATGTCACTCTGTTTGACAATATTTCGTTTCATTACTACCTCGAGGATCTGGAAATCCTAGTAAGAACAATTTACTGTTTCATTTATAGATTTAAAGCTTTCATTTTCCTACAGAACTGCTATTATGTATATGTCTATATATACTCAAAAGAAGAACTCCCGTCTTGAAATAAAAAAAAATTGTAACTTACTAAATCAGTTTTGAAATAAATCACAACACTAACGACTTGAAATATTTGATTGAATTGAATTTTTCCCTCTGGCTAAAGTTTAAATAACTACAGCTCATACTGTAATATAAAAGGAGACAACACACCTTGAAAAACACTACAAATTTAAAAAACATTTCAACATGTATAATAGATTAACGGACAACTTTCACAATGCAATATTACCAGAGAGAGGAACTTCAGGGATTAAGATTAGCAGTCGGCCTGTCGCAAATGCGAGTAACATTTGTGTTGGGCGACATATAATATGTATAATCGTCGCCCAGTTGGCGATTGCACAATTTAATTGAGTCAGGTGCAGATCGAAGTTCCGCTGGTCGTAAATCAACATCTTGGAATTCCCCTTTTTGTCAAAATAGGTTTATCATATGATTCTCTGTATTTTGTGTGAATATTAAATGAATAAAACCGAGACCTCCCGAGTAAGTCTGATAGAACAACCAAATTTGGGCTGTTCTCGTTATGTTGCGCTCCGAGATGTTTGGGTAAAATAGAAGGAACAGCCGCTCATTATTGACGTTTAACATACTTTGTGTCATTTTCACAGTAGTCGTTTATGAAAAAGTTCTCGACAGAAATTTTAATAAAATATTTCTTTTATTAACATATCGTTTCCGTTTTCATTGATATTTTTATGTTATTATTGCTTTTTTCTTTGTTTTAATTGCCAAATCAGTAATATTAGTCTAATCAATTCTGTAACGTAATGGTATCGATCGATTAACACATTTCGTCAATTTCCTGTCACAAAAAGAGAATGTGGCGATTCATAAAGGGCACAAGGCCTGGTGATGTCTATTTCAACATCCTTTGCATTTTTTTTCTGAAATTTTCCCTTCAACAAATAGCAATACATATATATTACCAGATAAAAATAGCTTGCAATCGACCTGGTGTTATTGTAGTGTCTAAACATTATCCATTTAAGCAAAAAAATACTGTTACTCATCTACATTAATCATGTTAAGTTTACATGACATATTCGCTAAAATCAAAACCAAATTTCAGGAATTGGAGTGTGAGTGGACAGGTCAGATGGAGGAATAAAAAAAAAAAAATTCTCCCCCCAAAAAAGCTCTTTTTCCAGTTCAATAAAATCACTTTCAATTCACTCAGATTGCAGGATTTAGGGTCTAATTTTTCAAAATTTTCTTGGGGGGGGGGGGGGGGGGGGGGGGGGGCATGCCATCAAACCCCCCTAGCATGTTCGGATCGCTTCGTGATCCTCAACCGGTGATGGTGATTTTTTCATAAAAAGTTGGGCTATTAACTTTTTGTCTGTGCTACTACTTTTTCCCCCCTGGTAGCCCAGTTGGCTACTAGTCTGTAAAAGTTAATCTTAATCCCTGTACTTTGTGACTTAGTTCAATCTTTACTGCTTTAATTATTTTATTTACACACTTATGATAATATGTAGCATAAATTTTGTTTTAAATTTGGTTGCTAGTTGGATCAGTATGTTTGCAAGTTGATTTTTTTGCAACTAGCAAAGTTTTGCCTGTGGTGAACAAAGTTAATTTCTAGCCCTACAAAATCTATATTTAATTCTTTTTTTTTTATCACAATTTGATGAATGAAACTAGAAATTACAATAAAAAAATATAAAGTTAATATTAAACTTAGTTTTACTAACAGCTATACCTAGTGCAGCAGAAAAGAACTTTAAGCTGGTCAATGGAAACTAATGTAAACTCTTTCCATTACTTTCCTCATTCATGACTTATCACCGGGTTTGTAACTAGATTAACACGATGGGTGCCAGTAGTGGAGCAGGAACTGCTTACCCTTTTGGAGCACATGATTTCACCCCAGGTTTTTAGTGGGGTTTGTGTTACTCGATCTTTAGTTTTATGTGTATGTTTTGTAGATCGTTGTTTGTCCTTTTTCTTTTGGCCATTGTGTTGTCTGTTCTTCTTCGATGTACGGATTCTGATTACCCCTTTGGTATCTTCAAATTCTTCTTAGAGCATGAAAATCACAAGTTTGTCAGTTTTCAATTAATTAAGGGGACATAAGTATGGAACAATACAAGGAATAACAAGATGAACTGTGAGCTAATGCTCACCTATGATACCCCCGCTCTTCGGCAAACAGGAAGTAGGAATCCGACAGGTCCAAAAACGATTCCCACGATATGGGGTACCTATATGAAGCTTGTGACCAAATATCAGATCTTTGCCATCAATAGTTGCTGAGAAAAATGTGACGAAACATGTGCATATATGTTTAATGTGTATAGAAACCAACTAAGTCGGCAAACAGGAAGTAGGAATCTGACGGGTTCAAAAATGCTACCCACAATATGGTATACCTATATGATGCTTGTGACCAAATATCAGATTTCTGCCATCAACAGTTACTGAGAAAAATGCGACAAAAAATATCTTGGAAGGACGGACGGACAGACAGACAGGGGTAAAACAGTATACCTCCCTCCCTCTTCGGGGAGCAGGGGTATAATAACCAAATTCAAATATGACCTGTTATGTGGTCAAACACATTGTGCAAAAAGATTAAAACATTTGGCCAAGGAAAACTGATGTTAGAGAAAAGAAGCAACAAATTTGCAATTTTTTTATATAATTAATTAATTAAAGGGCATAACCCAGAAACCATTACAGCAATCATAACCAAATTCAGACTTGACCTGTGTATGGAGGTCAATAACATTGTGTAAAAATTTAAATACATTTTGCTAAAGGAAACTCATGTTACTGAATGGAAACCAAATGTGGGACGTATGTACATATGTATGTCAAAATGAAAATGGAAGAAACTAAACGGTTGCTTGGTTTATTGTGCTTGATGCCACTTCCAACAATATTTCAGTTATATTGTGGTAGTCAATTTTATTGGTGGAGAAAACCACCAACCTGTCGCAAGTCACTGACAAACTTAATCACATAATGTTGTATCGAGTACACCTTGCCTTGGACGGGCTTCAAACTGAAGTCCAAAAAAAATAACTTAATTAGTTTATACATGTACATGTATATAAATAGTCAAACCTGTATTAAGAGGTCATATTTGCGACAAAGAAAAGGGGGTCTTATAAGACAGGTGACCTCTTAAAAGAGTTTCAATTCATATGAAATTTTCTATGACAGGACAAGAAAAAAGTGACCTTTTAATACAGGTGACTGCTTAATAGAGGTGCCCGCATGGGCAGGTTTGACTGTACAAGTCAAAAACCTATCTTTACCTTGAGAGTAGTTGCAGATAAGAAATTATCAAAGCAATATTGTTGTATATTTCCTCTGTTCTTAGATCTCTCCCAGCCCTGTAAATACACAACAAATACATTCATGTCAAAACAACAATGTAAATTATTGATTTTTTTTTGGATTTTTGGTGTTTTAACATCACTTTCAGCAATATTTCAGCTATATCATCATGACGAACAGTTTTAGTGATGGAGGAAGCCGAAGTACCCGGAGAGAACCACCGACCATGGGCAAACAACTGGTAAACTTTATCACTTGTGGCTGTGAGTCGAGTGCACCCTTTTTTGTAATTTGCAAAGCCGGGCGCGAACCCATGCCATATTGGTGATAGGTTTGTATGAGTTGTTAGGTAATCCAACTACTTAACTCATTGAGCCACCCGGGTCCCTTGTTCGATTATTTGAAGCTCAAGTTCTCTCCCAGCCCTATATACATGTATATACAGCAACATTTGTATTTATGCCAATTAAAATAACAATCTTTTGACTACCAGCATACCTGATGAAGGTTATTAGAAAAAAATTGTTTGCTTGATGATGTTTAATGCCATTTTCTACAATATTTCAGTTATATCGTGGCGGTCAGTTTTATTGATGGAGGAAACCAGAGGACCCGGAAAAACCCACCGACCTGTCGCAATGCTGTACACCTTGCCCTGATCGAGATTCGAACTCACAACATCAGTGGTGATAGGCACTGATTGCATAGGAAGTTGTAAATCCAACTTGTAGTGTGTACTAAATTATATTTTTACATTTTTATTACTTCAAATTAGACAAATATTTGAGTTATCTGGAGCTAAGAGACCAAATTTTACTTCAATTTATACATGGATACACAGTTATACAGCTTGTGAAAATACTTCATTTTGGTTCAACTGCAGTTTTAAATATTTTAGGGGCAGTCGTGATCGTATGGTAGTTGGATTTACAAATACCTATGCAATCACTACCTATCACCTCTAACTTTGTGAGTTCGAACCCCGTTCATGGCGAGGTGTTCCTGGTACATCATGTGATAAAGTTTGTCAGTGACGTGCAACAGGTCAGTGGTTTTCTCCGGGTCCACCGGTTTCCTCCACCAATAAAACTGGCCGCCACGATATAACTGAAATATTGTTGAAAGTGGTGTTAAACACCATCAAACAAACAAACAATTAAATATTTAAAAAAATGTTCTATTTCAAACTTGAATAAGTCATATGTTTGGATATCTCGAAGGCAGCACTTAAGTTTGCATTATGATGGAGAATTAAACATTCAGCTATTTTGGGGTGTTCCTATCTAGATTTCCTTGATGGAAGGTTGCTGCTAACAAGGCCGCTACTGAATCAAGGAGTCCTAGTGGTTAGGTTGAAGTCATCAATTCGAAAGTTTTACGGTAGCCATCATGACTTGGTTATCAATTACGGAATATCTGTGTGACAAATAATCAAGGATATGTTCCGTTTGTTATAATCACTATCCTGTCCTTTCCTCATTCATTACTTATCATCGGGTTTGTTGTAAGATGAGTAACAGGACGGGTGCCACTGATGGAGCAAGAACTGCTTACCATTCTGGAGTACATGAGTTCATACCTGTTTTTTTAGTGGCACTTGTGTTGCTCAATCTTAAGTTTTCTGTGCGGTGTTTTGTAGATCATTTTTTGTCCGTTTATTGTTTTTCTTTTGTCCATTGTATTGTCTGTGTGTCTTTGATTTATGATATATGATTACCCCTTTGGCATTCTCAATTTTTTCTTACTGTCACTTCGACTTCAACAAAACAAGGCTTGACAGTATTTGTTTTAACTATTAAAAAATGACATTGACAAAATAGTGTGATTGTAGTCTTCTTCACCTCCATTTTTTATAGTGAGTGAGTGATTGTTGTTTAACACCAACTCAGCAATTTTTCAGCTATATCATGGCGAGAACAAGTTAATTTGCAATGAGATGATGATGAGGTCCGCTTTGTAATAGACTGACACACTTAGTTGGATTTTTATAGTGCTAGCTCACTGAAACAACAGTCCGCGGATAGACATGTCGCCCCACTTTGACACATTATCCTGATTCCGAGCCAACCAATCTTTGCTCTTTCTTAGCGGAGAAGCAACAAATACCAATTTTAGTCTTTGGTTTGACCCAACTGGGGCTTGAAACCATGATCTACTGTACTCGAGGCAAGCACGCTAACCATTACACCACCAATGTGGATCCCATTTTTAAAAATATATTTAAGGAATAAGATATACTATGATTTATACTGCAATCAGTACATTTATTGACTATATAAAGGTGTACGTATAAACCTTTGCTTTATACATATACTAGACGTGTAAAGTCTCCTGGTACTCTGTGTCTTATGTAGAGCAAAGCACAAGACACTGGTCGAACAGGGAAATTTAAGCAAAATGTAAACTGTTTTTCCCTTTTTGTGCATAAAGTTAAAATTAAGAATTGTTTCTAAAGATCTTACAAATCAATTCTATATTTAAAATTTTACATTCAATGTATAGTACAGTAACTCCTCTATACATTTTAATCACCACGATAAAACTGAAATATTGTTGAAAGTGGTGTTAAACACCATAACTCTAATCCCCTCTACATATTTTACTGAACCCTATTAATAAATGTTTTGTATTTTTTCAATACCAAGAAATATTAAGCTTGCAAACCTGAAATGCTTTAATTAACATAATGTGGTCGCTTTGACTTCCTTCAGAAAGTTTTCTCCTAGCAAGATCAGCTAACTTCTCTTTTCCCTGAAAAAAAGTACAAACAATAGAAATAATGATTACTGGTAATTTTAGGCTTGTTGTTAAAACACCACTGTCATTAATATTTAACTTTTATCAATGATTTGTAAATTTTCCCTTTGATGTTAAAACACGATAATATCCTTTATCAAGCAACAAGTGTGAGTTGAAGAATTATGGTTCATTTCTAGGAGTATTAGTAACTATGGGGTGTTATATTGATGTCAATAACAGTGTTGTGATCAATCCTCGATAAACAAATTGTTTGTTTGATGGTGTTTAACGCCATTTTCAACAATATTTAATCTATATAGTGGTGGTCAGTTTTTATTGGTGGAGGAAAAAGAAGTATCCGGAGAAAACCACTGACCTGTCACAAGTTGCTGACAAACTTTATCAGATAATGTTGTACACCTCGCCCTGATCGAGATTTGAACTGACAACATCAGTGGTGATAGGCACTGATTGCATAGGCAGTTGTAAATCCAACTACCATACGATCACGGCTACGATGGCCCTCGATAGACAAATGAAAGTGAACAGGGGTCAATATTAGTTTTATTCAAACAAAATATTACTATAGGAAAATTCCACTGGTATTTTCAGTTTAACCAGTGTTTATTTTATTGGAAAACATGAATTGTTTCTCACTCATTGTGGATTCATTTATTTTTGTTGGTAAATGTATCAGTGTTCGTTGATAAATGGAGAGAGTGAGTGAGTGATTGTTGCTAAATGCCAACTCAGCAATTTTTCAGCTATATCATGGCGAGAACAAGTTAATTTTTCAATGAGATGATGATGAGGTACGCTTTGTACTAGACCAACACGCTTAGTTGGATTTTAATAGTGCAATCTCACTGAAACAACAGTTCGCGGACAGATATGTCACCACACTCGGACACATTATCCTGATTTTGAGCCAATCACTCTTTACTCTTTTTCCTTAATGCCACGTGGTTAGCGGTGAAGCAACAAATACCAATTTTATAGTTTTTGGTTTGACCTGATCAGGGCTCGTCCAAATGGAGAGAGATGTTCGTTGACATTGAATTCATGGTTTTAATGATACCAAAGGTATTCAACATATAAACATGAATTCATAGTAATAAAGATGATTGCTTGATGGTGTTTAATATCACTTTCAACTATATTTCAGCTATATCGTGGCGGTCAGTTTTATTGGTGGAAGAAACCGGAGGACCCGCAGAAAATATAACGACCTGTTGTAAGTCACTGACAAACTTTATCACACAATGTTGCACACCTCGCCCTGATCGAGATTCGAATTCACAACATCAGTGGTGATAGGCACTGATTGCATAGGTAGTTGTAAATCTAACTACCATACGATCACGGCTACGATGGCCCTTGATAGACAAATGAAAGTGAACAGGGGTTAATATTAGTTTTATTCAAACAAAATATTACTACAGGAAAATTCCACTGGTATTTTCAGTTTATCCCCGTCTCTTATTAGAGTGGCATTATTATTATTGACTGTTAACAGGTAGTGCATTCATTAAAACAGTGGTCTAAATCAAAGTTTTTTAAGGAAAACTGCTCGTAGCCATCGGCTGGTGGTTAATCCTCGTTAAATAAATAAAGAATTAAGACATAAATAAAAATTAATTTGGAATTTGCATCGTAAAATACAAAAGTAGTCTTACAATTACATATTTCTACATGTCACCTTCATTCCTAATAAGGGTGAGGTGTACAACATAATGTAATAAAGTTTGTCAGTGACTTGCAACAGGTCGGTGGTTTTCTCAGAGTCCTCCGGTTTCCTCCATCAATAAAACTGACTGCCACGATATAACTGAAATATTGTTGAAAGTGGCATTAAATACCATCAAACAAACAAACAAACAAACTTTCCTGATAAAAGTATGAAAACAGATTAGCAGATGAAAGCATGTCAACATTTTGTAATTTTTCAAACTAACATTTTGTAATTTTTCAAACAGAATCTTATCTACATACCAGTGGAATTGTAAAAGCGTCTTTAAAACTTAGACTAGCTGCAACAATACAGACAGGATCTAAACATCCAAACATTGCTCCAAATAAAATCATCTTCCCTGACAGAGGGTCTACAGGCATTCTGGCTAAGTGGTATCCTAAAGGTAACAGATTTTCATCCTTGTCTAGAGCTTGCTGAAGAGAAAATAAACAATATTAGTAGATCAGAAGTAGTCACAAATCACATTTATCAAAGCACTGAATGCACTAATATCTCAATCAGAGTAACAACTGTACATTTTATATTATTATTCCTTTGTTATTTCCTTATAATTAATTGAACCAAAAAATATTACTGTAATTGGTTATTGTAATATAGATTTAAGAGAAAATCTGACATTAACAAAATAGAAATGGTTCAACGGAGGGCTGCGAGATTTGTCACCAACAGACAACGTAATACATCTAGTGTTGGTGACATGTTACAACATCTTAAATGGCACAGCCTCGAAGATCGACGCAGAGATGCACGCCTTGTCATGATGTATAAATCTCCCATGACCAGGTGGCAGTCAGTAAAGTGACAGACTTTCACCACCCCTGAGACACTCCAGTCCAGAAATATGCACTCTCAGTCATATCAGGTCTCACTATGTAGGACACGACAGAGAAAGGCATCATTTTTCGCTCGCATCATTGTAGACTGGAACCGCCTACCTCATCTTGTCTTTAAATTCACTCCCTGTTTTGTACATATTTTTAAACTTATTTTCTTAATGTTACATTTTTTTCTTTTCTTTATCGCAACACAATTCCCTTGACATAATCTTCAAACTATTGAAGTAGGTCGATAATTGGTAGAAGTAGAAAAGAAAACAAAAAACATGGCTTACCAGATTTTGTAACATAATGATTGACTTGTGTACAGCCTCTAACTGTGGTTTCTCCATGGCTTTGTTGACAAATGGCTCAATCTTTCCTAACTTTAACAGCTATAAAACAAAGACATTTTTTTTTAAAACCCAAATAATTTTATTGCACTAAATTTTGCTGTAAACAATTTATTAGGTATACAACTTTTACCTAGAATCCCTTGTTTGTTAATCACTAAATATCAAGGGATTTACTATTCAGCAAAGATTAATTCAGAATAAATATTGTAAGTACCCATTTTCAGATCATATACAGTATACATTTTTTTGTATATTGTAATTATGACACTTATATAAACATATAATAGAAGAATATTTATTAGATCTTACAAAGAATCATGGCATGACCTTAACCACTCGAACACACATTAAATATTTCTAATCTACCTTGAATACATTGATATTTGTTTGACAGCATCAGAAGATATGGTAGTTTGAGTTACCTCTACCTTTATCATGATTATAGTATTGTTTGATGGTGTTTAATGCCACTTTCAACAATATTTCAGTTATATCAAGACAGTCAGTTTTATTGGTGGAAGAAACAGGAGGCCATGGAGAAAACTACCGACCTGTCGCAAGTCACTGGCAAACTTTATCTCATAATGTTGTACACCTTGCCCTGATCGAGATTCGAACTCACAACATCAGTGGTGATAGGCACTGATTGCATAGGTAGTTGTAAATCCAATTACCATACGATCACGGCCACGATGGCCCCTATGATGATAGTAGACTGATTATATATCTACATATGCTGTGTTGTATTTTGTATACAATAGTCACCTTTTCTGCAATGAAAAAGAGACCTTATAAGAGGGGAGGGGCTCTCTTGAGTAAGAAAAATTTAGCAGTAATTTACTATCTCATTGTATCTGAAATCTGGCCTGATAATAGGGGTTTATCAGTATGTATTTTGCTTTTAAATTCTTGTAAAAAAATTCCGAAAATTGTGTTACGAGTAATACTAAATAAATATTCCTGACAAGTTTGGTTCAATTGTTACATAGTTTTGGTAAAGAAGATTGATGAAAGTTTACAGACGACAGACATACAGCAATGATAATATCTCACCTGACCTTACACTTCAGGCTAGGTGAGCTAAAAATGTGGGAAAAACATTTGCATACATTAAGCCAAATGTGAATTACATTTAGTTTCATATGCAGTTTCGATTAATTAATACCTTGATTAATTACTGAATACAAGTTTTCGTAGTAGGCTTATGTGAATATTTTACAAGAATCTAAAAGCAAAATACATACTGGTACATTTGTTCTTAACAATATTACTGCTTACCCTTCCAGAGCACCTGACTTCACCCCCACTTTTTAGTGGGATTCATGTTACTCGATCTTTAATTTAATGTGCATGTTTTGTAGATTGTTGTTTGTCCTTCTGTAATTTTTCCTTTGGCCATTGTGTTGTCTTTGATTTATGGATACTGATTACCCCTTTGGTATCTTCAAACTCTTCTTTGGTCAACTAATCCAGAGATTTGATAGCCAAAATATATGAGGCTAGAGAGGATTGACCAACTAGTACTCTAAGAGGTCTGTATATACAGATTCAGATACACAAATAAATTAAATTATTTTTATTTGAAGACATAATTCCTCTAATCTCGTCCTCAATATTTCTGGAGGGATGTACACTTACTTTTATTTGAAGACATAATTCCTCTAATCTCGTCCTCAATATTTCTGGAGGGATGTACACTTACTTTTATCTGAAGACATAATTCCTCTAATCTTGTCCTCAATATTTCTGGAGGGATGTACACTTACTTTTATTTGAAGACATAATTCCTCTAATCTAGTCCTCAATATTTCTGGAGGGATGTAATCTCTTAATTCCATCTCTTTCAGTCCTGTATAAAGGTGAAAACAATGGCCGGGTTGTACCCTGTAAATATGTTTTTTAAATTCATTATCTGGAGATAAACATATTCACTACACAATTTTAAACCATTTTATTGCTTTAGTATTTCAGAGCTCTTCCAATTTCACCCTTCTGAATCCCAAATGATCACCGTGACCAGTTTTGCAACAGAAATTACATATACCAATATATTTCACCTTGAGTGAGTGAGTGATTGTTGTTTAATGCCAACTCAGCAATTTTTCAGCTATATCATGGATTGATTGATTGATTGATTGCAAGTTAATTTTCAATGAGATGATGATGGTTCCACTTTGTACTAGACCAACACGAATGATTATCTAATTTTGTGTGATTAAATAATATACTTAAAAACATATTTTGAATTTGTCTCATGAGGTTTCATTTTCATTGGAGTTTACATTTCGTTGATCATTCTTATTCATGAAATAAACAAAATCTCATTGAAATTTAAATGAAACTTTATGCTTATACGTTTTTTGTGGTAAATTTATGGAAAATGAAAATGAAAACAATCAATCAATATATACATATCAATGAAAGTTAGAATTTTGTTAATCAAAATTAATATAAATTAACTAGTCAATAGCAAGGTTTGGGTGCATAAAATTAGCTTAACCCAGCCACTTTATATTGAAGTGCCTGTACCAAGCCAGGAAAGTAAGTGGTCATGTATTTCTGTGTTAGGGGTATCAAATTAATTTTTCCACTTTCGACAATTTTGATATTTGAGTTTAAAATTGTTCTGACAGTGTGGTATTTTTTGTTTTTACATTGTACAGAATAGAAAGCAAACAAAAATGTGCAAATGTATTTAGAGGACAACAACTTACCTGCCTGCTCTACCTCTCCTCTGTTTAGCATTAGCCATAGATACCCACTCAGCCTCTAGTGTTGTAAGGTTCTGTTCAACAACAACTTACCTCCCTGCTCTACCTCTCCTCTGTTTAGCATTAGCCATTGATACCCACTCAGCCTCTAGTGTTGTCAGGTTCTGTTCAACAACAACTTACCTCCCTGCTCTACCTCTCCTCTGTTTAGCATTAGCTATAGATACCCACTCAGCCTCTAGTGTTGTCAGGTTCTGTTCAACAACAACTTACCTCCCTGCTCTACCTCTCCTCTGTTTAGCATTAGCCATTGATACCCACTCAGCCTCTAGTGTTGTCAGGTTCTGTTCAACAACAACTTACCTCCCTGCTCTACCTCTCCTCTGTTTAGCATTAGCTATAGATACCCACTCAGCCTCTAGTGTTGTCAGGTTCTGTTCAACAACAACTTACCTCCCTGCTCTACCTCTCCTCTGTTTAGCATTAGCTATAGATACCCACTCAGCCTCTAGTGTTGTCAGGTTCTGTTTAAAAACAACCTACCTCCCTGCTCTACATCTCCTCTGTTTAGCATTAGCCATAGATACCCACTCAGCCTCTAGTGTTGTCAGGTTCTGTTCAACAACAACTTACCTCCCTGCTCTACCTCTCCTCTGCTTAGCATTAGCCATAGATACCCACTCAGCCTCTAGTGTTGTCAGGTTCTGTTCAACAACAACTTACCTCCCTGCTCTACCTCTCCTCTGTTTAGCATTAGCCATAGATACCCACTCAGCCTCTAGTGTTGTCAGGTTCTGTTCAACAACAACTTACCTCCCTGCTCTACCTCTCCTCTGTTTAGCATTAGCTATAGATACCCACTCAGCCTCTAGTGTTGTCAGGTTCTGTTCAACAACAACTTACCTCCCTGCTCTACCTCTCCTCTGTTTAGCATTAGCTATAGCTACCCACTCAGCCTCTAGTGTTGTCAGGTTCAGTTCAGGTTGGAAGTTTTTGATTTTTGTTTTCCCACAGTCAATAACAAAGACAACATCTTCTATTGTAATACTATAAAAAAGAAAATAAGACAAACCATTTTATAAATTTAACTGATGACCAATTTAGACTGGAGCTAAAAATTAGCTTGAATATTAAATACCATTATCTGTTAGTTATACTGGATCTTTCTTTAATGGAACTCATGAGTTTTACATCTCCGAAGCCATGATCTAGTCAGGATCTAGATTTTAATTCTTATGTAACTCTAGAGTCTAGCATCTCTCAAGCCAGGACATAGTCTAGAATTTAATTTAATGATCTAGATTATAATTTTTATGGAACCCTTAAGTCTTGTATCTTCCAAGCCATTATCTAAATTTTGAATTTTTATATGATTTTTTAGTTTTGTTTTTAATTCAATGACCCTGCTTTTGTTCTGTTCTTTTGGTTATACTGGATCTTTCTTTAATGGAACTCATGAGGTTTACATCTCACAAGCCACGATCTAAAGTCAGGATCTAGATTTTAATTCCTATTTAACTCTTGAATCTAGCATCACTCAAGCCATGCTACAGTCTAGAATTTAATTTAATGGAATTCTGGAGTGTTGTATCTCCAAAGCCTTGATCTAGATTTTAATTACTATGGAACTTTTGAGTCTTGCATCTCCAAAGCCATGATCTAGAATTTAATTCCTTGAGTCTTGTATCTCCCAAGCCTTGACCTAGATTATAATTTCTATGGAACCCTTGAGTCTTGTATCTCCAAAGCCTTGACATAGATTTTAATTTTTATGGAACTCTTGAATCTAGCATCTCTCAAGCCAGGATATAGTCTAGAATTTGTTAATTTAATGGAACTCATGAGTCTTGTATCTCCAAAGCCGTGATCTAAATTTTAATTTAATGGAATTCTTGAGACTCTCCAAAACCTTGATCTAAATTTTAATTTAATGGAATTCTTGAGACTTATATCTCCAAAGCCATGGCATAGATTATAATTTTTATGGAACCCTTGAATCCATCAGGTAAATTTTCAATTTTTATGTGATTTTTTTTTAGTCTTGTTTTTAATTCATTGACCCTGCTTTTGTATTGTCCATGTAAATATTGCTATTTCTGTTAAAAGTGTGTAGTATTTTGAGACAGGTTTAACCCCGCCACATTTTAATTCTGATCTAGCTAGATTTCCATCGTCTTCCGTCATTGCCATTTCTATATTTAGAAGTTCGAGGTTTAACAGAGGACTTTTTCTGATCTAGCTGGGATTTCCATTGTCGTCTGTCATTGCCATTTCTATATTTAGAAGTTCGAGGTTTAAGAGGACTTGTTTGTATTGTTGTAATTGGATTTCTTGTAACTAGATTAACACGACGGGTGCCACTAGTGGAGCAGGAACTGCTTACTCTTCCAGAGCACCTGAGTTCACCCCCGGTTTTTAGTGGGGTTCGTGTTACTCGATCTTTAGTTTTATGTGTATGTTTTGTAGATCGTTCTTTGTCCTTTTTCTTTTGGCCATAGTGTTGTCTGTTCTTCTTCTTTGATTTACAGATTCTGATTACCTCCCTTTGATATCTTCAAATTCTTCTTGTCCTCCATTACTGTGCTTATTTTATTACTAAAAGCATAAACTGTTCATACATACCTAGTTTCAGCAATATTAGTTGCTATGACAATTTTTCTAACACCAGGTGGCGGTCTATTGAAGACATCTTTTTGGTTAATGGTAGGCATCAGTGAATGTAATGGAATGATTTTAAATTTACCTAAAAAAAATATTAAAATAAAATAAATTTGCATATCATTTAAATATAATTTCCTAATGTTCTTAAATGTATGATGAAGATGTTTGATGTTTGATAGTGTTTTAACGCCACTTTCAACAATATATCCGGAATATCGTGGCAGTCAATTTTATTGGTGGAGGTAACTGGTGGACCTGGAGAAAACCACCGACCTGTCGCAAGTCACTGACAAACTTTATCACATAATGTTGTACATCTCGCCCTGATTGAGATTAGAACTCACAACATCATTGGTGATAGGCACTGATTACATAGGTAGTTGCAAATCCAACTACCATACGATCACAGCCATGACGGCCCCTGTTCTTAAATGTATGATGAAGAAGACAAAGCTACATATTTTTCTGCCAATCGTAGAAATCAAATATCTTTCTTGCTACGGAGAATTATTTTATGGCAAAACTTTTAACTACATATATAATGTATTTGTTTGAGCCTAGAGTCTTAAGGACAAAAAATCAACCTAAGCTTTTAAGACTTCAAGAAAAATATGTAGGCTCCAAAACTATTATCATGAACCAGAGGCCCCAGAAGCATGTATTAAATGGTTCACTTGGTTGTCAATTTGGCTTTTAAAATTTACAGGTTAGGTTGGTTGGTGTGGTTTGATTTATGATGCTTAACGCCACTTTCAACAATATTTCAGTTATATCGTGGCGGTAAGTTTTATTGATGGAGGAAACTGAAGTACTCTGAGAAAATCACTGACGTGTCACATGTCACTGACAAACTTTATCACATAATGTTGTATCGTTTACAGATTTAGTAAAAACATATGGTAAATAAGTTAGCATTAAATTTTCAGTTGATTTCACTTTAATATTAATCTATTTCTGCCATTTAAAGAAATTTTGTAATTTATTTACGGTAGCTATATCATTTTGGATATGGTGAGGTATATTTTTTGTGTGAGTGAGTGAGATGATGATGATGTCTGCTTTGTACTACACCAACACAGATGGATTTTTATAGTGTTTGCTCACTGAAACAACAGTCTGTGGATAGACATGTCGTTTCAATCAGACACATTATCTTTTTTCCGAAACAACCAGTCTTTGCTCTTTCTTCTTAATGCTGCGTGCTTAGCGGAGAAGCAACAAACACCAATTTCATAGTCTAAAGTTTGACCCGATCAGGGCTTGAACCCACGATCTACCACACTCGAGGCGAGCACGCTAACCATTACACCACTGATGCATTTGTTTTTAGTTTTTTTTTGTTTAACGATTTGAGGTTAGATATAGATGTTTGTTTTTTTGATATTCACAGACTTGTTCACAACAGTCTTTGCCTTAGTTTTTTTCACCTACTTGCCTGAAAGCCAAATTTAGAAAAAAAATAAATAAACAAATTCCTTCATAATTTTCACTTGTCCGAATCCAATTTTACTTGTCCAGGGCTTCGGGCAAGTGGGTTAGCGCGATGACTGTCACAATCACTTTCTTTTCATAATTGATGTTAGATCAAATGAATTACCATTAGAAAACATTCTATCTTTCTGTAATATTTTATATAAGGTACTAATCTGTTCCCATCCTGGAACAAATATCAAAATGGCACCACCCTGTAAATAAATCATAGTAATGTTACATTCTAATGCAATTGGTTATGTAACAAGCAATTTCATTGGTCACTTACATTTACAGGTCAGAGTAAATTTCACATTTTACCATGCTGGAAGCTGTCAAGAATATTGATTTGAAGTGACACACATTAAATTTGATATCAAAATTGTTATTTAAGTTTAATACAATTTTAGAGTTGATATTTTCGGTTATAATTACATAATAGATCATTGAATATATTATAAAGTGTTTGATTTCTAATAGAAAAGGTTTGCAATTACGGAACTATATTGGCAGATATGCTATGTGAAAAGGCACAATGAAATTGATTACTGACAGCTGATAATTTCATTAGAATGGGATAACTGTATTGTATTTGACGTGTTGCTGATGTAAATGGCTCAGTGTTATCAGACAAGATTTAAGTGCAAAGAAAATTAACAGACAATTAGAGAAACAAAATGATGACAATATCTCAGTAGGCACCTCTGGGCAGGTGAACTAAAATATGAATGCTTTGTTAATCATGATATGTGTATGTTCCGTGTTCTTTTTCGGATACTCATGTTTCCTCCATCAATAAAATCGTCAAAAAAGAAAAGGATCCTCTTCTCTTCACCAGTAAATAGCTGATAAAATTTTAAAAGATTCTAAGAAACACAACTCAAGTTATCGTACGACATAGGATTTGTCTACAGACGGACGGACGGACAGATGGACGCACATGGTGAAACCAGTATACCCCCCTACAACTTTGTTGTGGGGGGATATAAAAACTGACCACCACGATATAACTGAAATATTGTTGAAAGTGGTGATAAACACCTCTGGGCAGGTGAACTAAAATATGAATGCTTTGTTAATCATGATATGTGTATGGTCCGTGTTCTTTTTCGGATACTCATGTTTCCTCCATCAATAAAACTGACCACCACGAAATAACTGAAATATTGTTGAAAGTGGTGATAAACACCATCAAACCAAACCAAACCATTAGATGAGCTTACCTCCATTTTTGTAATAATATGTCTAATAAGGCAGTGTATCAGGTCTAAGTCTAAATACTCATGGTCCATGTTCGTTAAGGATCTGACCGTCTGCTCAGAATATCTGAAAATATATCAATACTTAAAGTTACCATAGCAACTTGTTTACAAATCCTATTAATTACTCTGTATTATCATATATACAGTCACACCTGCCCTGTGGTCACCTCTTTTATGCAGTCACCTGTATTGAAGGGTCACCTTTTTCTTGTCCATAGAACATTTCATATGAATTGAACCTCTTTTAAGAGGTCACCTGTCTTATAAGACCACTTTTTCTTTGTCTCAAAGGTGATCTCTTAATACAGGTTTGACAGTACAGTGCTCCCTCGGTCTATCGCCCCCCGTTTTATCGCCAACCTCGTCTATCGCCAAAATTCTCATCTGTCCTGATTTCCCCCCATTAAAAATATCCTGTTATACTGCCAAACTCAGCTACCGCCATCCGCCACAGGTTTTCAGGCACAAAAGTCGTAAAACCAATTTAAATTCCCTCGTTAGTACCGCCCACAACTACCTTTTGACAGCTGTGTATTGATCGATAATTATGGAATGTCAAGACTGGTCATCGGACACGGTCATTGATCTCATTAGTTGAGGGTCGGAACAGATGAGTTGTTTTGATTAGAATAATTACCTGTATTTACTTTTCTAGTGATTACTTTTAATCCTGAGTAAAAATTGTAATTTAATTAGTTGTCATAAAAATGTCATCCTTAGATAGTTTTCAGAAACCATATAGTTTGATTTGGGATATGATGCAATAATGTCATATTATATCTACGTTTTTATTATATATATTTAGAGACATAATCCTTATACAGTTACACTTTTTATACAACAACACAAGATGATTCAATCTTTGGTTCATAAAGGAGTGTCATCATTCGTTGCATAACGAGCATTTTCCATGTTTTCTTCGTAATCCATTTTGACAGTAGGCCTATATACATACTAGATGACGGAAGTAAACACGATACATTAATAAAGAAAACTGATCGGACCTATTCTAATTTATTTATTTATACAATAAACATATATTATTTATACTTATGTCTTTGTGCAAAATGTATGTCAGTCGATTTGAAACAATTTGAGAAAGTTTATCTTTTCATTTGATCACATGACTTCCGTTTTCAATGTCCCTCAGTTTATTGCCAAACTCGTTATTCTACCAAACCACTGACTGCACAGAAGGTGGCGGTTTAACGAGGGAGCACTGTAGTTCAATATTGTAATGTTATGTTGAATTAATTAATAAAATATGCTTAAACTAAAGTTATAATAAATTATATTGCATTTGGAAAACCAGTTTCAAGTATTTCCTTTCTTGCCACAATATCTCAAAGGAAAGTGTGCTTCAGCTTTTTATATTCACAAAATGGAAAATTTTGGGATTTAAATTTTTGTTCTGTTCATTTTTCCTTTTTCCAACTTATGGGATATTTCAATCAGTTATTCTAGTTAGTATAAACCATGTTGTGCAACTGAAATAGTTTTTTCATGTTAAATAAAGATTTCCTTTAACTTTGAGTGGTTTATAATATTTGTCTGCCATACTTAAATTTTCACGTACACTAACAAAAAACCAGACCATGGAATAATCCTGAGATCAAAAATGACAAAATGTGTCCATAGGTCACATATACTCTATTCCAGCTAAAGAAAACAGGAATACAACCTGAAATATGTAAAGGCATAATAGCTAAAAATAAAACTTAACCTGTGCATTGTGTTTCAGAAAATGTGAGGGCCAAAGCATGAAAACCACCAATTTTCTATCTTTCACTTAATTAGGACGTATAACTCCATAACAGAGCTAGAGGATCATCTAAGCCATTGATAATCATACAGTATACAGTGATTTTCCGACTGCATTTTTGGGGCCGATATTATTCGTCCCCAGTCCCAATGTGTAAAAGGCTCTTTTTTCCCCAGTTTCATGGGGAAAATTCCCAATAGCGTGGTGATAAAATTATTCATAAAAATCGTTAATAAAAGCTTTTTCAAATGAAATTAAAAGCAGAACATTTTCAATTTTATGACCTGGTTACTGTCATACCTGTTAACCTCTGGGAACTGCTAGGGGGGAAATCTCCCCCCTACCAACTCTTCTAAGGGGGAGATTTTGAGCGTCGCCTTTAAACGCACAAAATTGTACCTTGTAGTTGAATGATAATAAAGCAATGATGTAAAATGGTACATAAAGACACATTCATTGTATACAAATTTATTGTTGACCCTTCTATTAATAGCTTGACAGTCTAGTTGCATGAACTTATGTTACTCTGGTATGTTATAACAGCTTTATTTGCTGCTCTCAGAACACTGTCACTTGGATTGAATTCAAAGCAAGCTTTGTCTTGGTTTTGTTTTGCACATATTAAACAGCAAATAGTGTCATTGTTCAGATCTGACATCATATTGGGGGGTTTTGTTAGTAGCAGTGACTGCTTTCTTGTGTAATCTGGTCTCTGAGTGTCTCTTAATATCATAGTCCCCTTGAAGCAACACTGAAGTTGGAACTACACAGAGTGCAAAACGCCAGATCATTTCTCAACGAACTTGACTGTAACCAGTGGTGTGATTTTTTCCACTCGTCCTGGAATTTACAATTGTATTTCTTTTTCTTTGAAGTCGAAGAAGAAGTACTAGGTCCTGAATTCCACCTTCTCTTTGTTGATTGAGACATCGTTATAAAATGCCAGAAACAAATCTTATTTAAAGCTATATCTGAATAGTACTCGCCAAGAATGTACATTTCTAATTGGTGTTGTTATCCGTTCGATTACGTAAACAACAATCAGTTTCGTATTCCTGAACGAAAAGTCTAGAGAAACTTGATAAAAATTGATACAAAACATCTCGGCGATTGACGGAAATAGCCGATCGATTGTAAACAAATATGGCGACTGAAGAAAGTAAACACATTTTTTGTTGGGGGGTGATCGTGCGGAAGGAAAAGGTGTGTGCAGGAGACCCAGTCCATGCGAGAGATAAGGCTCTTACGCGGGAGACTCTCGCGCAAAGGGGAAGGGTTAACAGGTATGTACCGTTTGCTTTGATTATGCAAGCGAAATACTACGCACAATATACCGGGAACCAGTGCAGTATATTGCCATTATTGGGTCGCTTGATTTGCTGAAAATGGCGTGTACCAGACTGCGATAAACTTCAGAAAAAAAGAAAGCGGAAATTGTAGTAGTTGGAATAAATTTTATATTAAAGATGTTTATTGAAATAAATTTAATATAAAAATAGTAAATATGTCCTGTGATTTACATTGGTTGATATTTTGTTAATTCATTGGGAATTAAAAACGGTAAACAGTTGGGGAAGTGGAATACGCGAATTATTGCCAATTGAGTTTTAAAGTTAAAAATAAAAATGTCACGATGTTGCATAATTCTAAATAATATGTTTAAAAATTTACCAGTAATGATGGATTCAAGTACAGGTAACTTGAATCCTTTGGATTAAAAAAAGTTTTTATTGCCCGAGAGCAATGAGGTTGATGACGTTAATAAAGCTAGTGAAACTGTTTTTGCTTTGAAGTGAGTCCGACCCACTACCGCAGTACCGGTCACCGACTCTAGTACTGATACACCATGTCCCCCAGAAGTTGAAAGTCTTGTTACCACTATCAGTGTCACTTCAGAAACAACAAATTCAAATTTGTTATTACCTAGCACAGCTTCAAATAACATCCAACAACATGTAAATAGTGCAAATAGTGGCAATGTCCAAGGCCTATGAGAGGGGGGGGGGGGGGGGTCAGCCGGTATATCGGTCTGGGGTATGGAGAGACATGGAGGGGCCTGTGAATCTCTGAAGTGCCCCATAGCCTTAGATTCCATAAGGTTTTCTCATGATCTTGCTTAGGGTTATAATTTTTTTTTATTAAATATTATCTTAATAGCAGTAGACCAGATTTTAGTTACTATAAAATAACAAGTAACACCTTGCTGCATCAACTGGTTATGTTTGTCACTACTTTGTATCAAGTATATGTTATCTGAACATTCTGCTGCACAGGAAATAAAGCATTTATGAAAGCTTACCAGTGGTTTTATTGAACCTCAAATCCTCAATTTGGAGGGAAATCTCAGTCTGTCCCGGGCCCCAAAGCAGTCTTGTTCCGCCTTGCAAAATTTCTCTTGGAGGCCCTGCCGATATTGATAATGATTCGCAAACTGACTGTCACTCTGATATGGACAGTTTTGCTTCAGAGGTCATGGTACCAGATGTCAGGGTGTTCAGTTCAATAAAGAATGAACAAAAATACCCATGGCTATATCACAGTGTGATATACCAAGGGTATTTATGTAAGTTTTGTGAACTGTTTTGTAGTAATTCTTCCTCATCACAAGAATTTGTTACTGTTGGCATTAACCCTGGTACAATATGATCACTATTCTATTACTGGACATCCAAACTGATAAATTTATTGCTTTTCCCATCTTTTCCCAATTCACATCATTTATGCACTAATTTTCTCAATTATAAGGGACCCGGGCCCCAGATACAAATGAGTAGGAAAATCACTGAACTATATATTTACAGTTCAATTACTTGTTCTATAGAAAAATGTTAAACTTTAGGACTTGGACCTCATACACGCTGGGAACATTGTTTGTACAAATTTAAATATCTAAACATCACAATGATGCTGTACAACAAATACTGTAGCATTTTTATTCATACCTCTTGAGAAGAATTTTCTACAGACTGTTGGGATACAATCAATAAAAATGGCCTTTACATATTAAGATTTGAAGCATATCCAATAGAAATGAGCCTAACATATTAAGATTTGAGAGCCAGCCAATAGAAGACAACATAACATATCAAAATTTGAGGCTCAATCAATAGATGGTTTGTTTGGTTTTATGGTGCTTGATGCCACTTTCAACAATATTTCAGTTATATCGTGGCAGTCAGTTTTATTGGTGGAGGAAACCGGAGTATCTGGAGAAAACCACAGAACTGCCGCAAGTCACTGACAAACTTTACCACATAATGTTGTATCGAGTACACCTCGCCTGGGTGGGATTCGATCTCACAATGTTAGTGATGATAGGCACTGATTTAATAGGTACCATACGATCACGACCATGACAGCCACTTTACAGTAAGTATATATTGTGTACCCAACAAGATTTCTACACCAGGCATCTATATTCCATTGCTCCAGTTCTTCTTTTGATCTCTCTTCACGATACTTTCGTCCAAACCTTTTTCTTCTGTTCTGCTTAGCCAAAGGAGGAATGTAACTGAAAAATATTTTGATATGAAATATATTTAATTGTATTTGTACAAATACAGGGAAAGAACTTTTTGGATATACAAGGGGTTTCCAATTTTTTTTTTTTTTTTTAAATTAAAATTCTTTTTTTTATTTAAGATTGTATGCACCAATTTTTTAGAAATGAATCATGAATGGCAAAATGAAACAAAATATCATAACATTAAATTAAAAAAAAAATCATTATGGTCTACCAGTACAGTACAGTACAGTCTCTGCCAAAACCTTTTTGATAAACGAGCCCGAACAGCATTTTAAAAGAATTTTTTCTATTTGATAAAGCAAATTTTATGCAATTTTTACTAGCTCGAACCCCTTTTTTACTAGAGTGGGGCTTAGGGCTAGTATTTTTTGGTGCAGACTGCCGGTACATTTGACAGGCTAAGATTAAAAAGGGAGATAACTCTCAGAGAAATCATGATATTCGTTACAATTTCTGCATACAAACAATGTTCGATTCGTCTTTACCTCCAGTTGTTTGTAGCAGGGCTCATGTCTTATTTACGTTATTTGTGTCTGTTTGCGTATAGTGGGGTCACGCACATATTGTTGTTGTTGTTACTTGTTTTGTTTGTCTTTGTCTTGTATAACCAATGTTGCCAGTTTTTCTTGATTGCGCCATCGGTTTTCTCTAACGTTTATTTTGACATTAAGGGTACCTGATGAAGGTTATTATTTAAGATAAGTGTGCACACTAAATTAGATATCTACATTTTTTTTTTACTTAATTGTTGATCGTAACTTACTCTGTCATTTCTAGCACATCTTCTAGTCTGTATTCTGCCACTGGGAAAGTAAAACCTGGGATGTTTAACTTCGGACAATTATCTAAAAAAAAAATGACAATAACACTTCTTTTATATCATTGCACATGTACAGTGAAACATGTTTAAATTAAACCTTGAATAATCCGAAATCCTGCATCAACCAAAATTAAAATAAAGTTCCAATGTAGGATATTTTTGTTAATTTAACCTGTATAAACCAAACACTTGTCTATTCTGAACAAAAAAGTTGGTTTAAGTATGTTCGGTTTAGACAGGTTTCACTATATATTTTTATATAATTTAATTTGCTGTGAATACTGCAATCTGATTGGCTGATACACCTGGAGAAACATTGGTTATACATGATAACCTGGGTTGGTATTGTGACGTCATCAATGTAATCATTGGAAAACGACTAATTCAAATAGTCCCCATGAAATAATCATAATTAAAATCGAGGAATCATTAAATTTTGTTGTAAAAATTAAATTATAAGGAATATTTGTATTTCTTGATCAGTTTATGCTTTTCATAAACCACTATAACCTGTTCAAAAATTGAAAATATTCCTTAAATATTTGTTGTTTTCAGCCATGTTTATTGATATTGTAATATCCCAAATAACACAAGACATCTCCATGTAGTAATGCTTAGCATGCACAATTTGAGTGGATAATCCTAGGATAATAAAAACATAGATAACAAATTTAGTGCAAATGACACAATTCTGGAATAACCTTCATCAGGTTCGCTCAAAGTCAAAATATTAGAAATACAAAATAATTCAAAAGTCTTTGGGAGCAAGTAAACCAAAGGGCCTAGGTGGGATAGCTAAGGTCACCTAGACCTGAGGGAAAAGAATCTTAGTTTTAATAATAAACTGGAAATTTCAATAATATATATCTAATAAACCATGTCAGCGCCGAAATACTGACTACTGGGACAAGTCTAAACTTTTATCCTGGGATAATTCTAAGATATCCTACGATATTTGACCTGCTATTCGCAGGGCATTTGATCTTTTATTTGATGTTCTGTCTAGAGGGTGAATTGTCTTTTTGTGCTTTACTTCACCTCTTTCATTTTGGTTGTACCCCACAGTTGAGAATCTAGATCCTATTTCTATTCTTGGGGTTCCAATTGGGGCTGGGGGTGTTTGGCTTTGAGAGGGTTAGTGATTGTTGCTTCATGCCAAGCGAGCAACTTTTCAGCTATATCATGGGTAGAACAAGTTGTATTTCGATGAGATAATGATGTCTGCTTTTACTAGACTAACATGCTTAATTGGATTTTTATACTGCTAGCTCACTGAAACAACAATCAGAGGGCAGACATGTTGCTCCACCCAAGACACATTATCCTGATTCTGAGCCAACCAGTGTTTGCTCTTACACTTAGAGGAGAAGCAGCAAATACAAATATCATAGTCTTTAGTTCGACCGGACCTGTGGTCAAACTGAGGAGCTACCACATATACACACCAGCCATTACACCACTGATGTGGCTAGCTTTGAGCGACGCTGTTGTTATTTCTTTTCTAAAAGTTAAAAAGGAAATCTGTTTTATTTATAATGAGATACTTTAAAAATATGAACACTACATACTGAAATATCTAGAGAACTGGCCAGCATTCAATGTTGCACTCATTAAGATGACCTTGAGGTTAGGTCGCCGTGGTAACAAATCCTTTAAAACAATCATCAGAAAATCTGACAATAAATCTCTTTCATGTATCTCATCAATTATAATGTGACTGGCTCTCATCAAGGATCTGGAAATAAAGAGAGAGAGTTATGGTGTTTTATACCACTTTCAACAATATTTCAGCTATATCATGGCGCACAGTTTTATTGGTGGAGGAAACCGGAGTACCTGGAGAAAACCACCAACCTGTTGCAAGTCACTGAAAAACTTTATCACATAATGTTGTAGCGAGTACACCTCGCCATACTCGGGATTCGTACTCACAACTTGAGTGGTGATAGCACTGATTGCACAGGTGTTGTAAATCTGACTACCATACGATCAAGACCACGACGGCCCCTTAAAATAAATAAGACTTTAGTTGTAATAACTAAGTACCATTGTATGTTATTAACTTAATGTACCTGGTCCTGATCAAGTATACTGTGAACTAGAACTGTGAGTGACCTCACTGAGTGATAACCCCCGCTTGCAATACTATGATGTTCAA
Source organism: Bathymodiolus septemdierum (assembly GCA_963383655.1). Taxonomy (NCBI): domain Eukaryota; kingdom Metazoa; phylum Mollusca; class Bivalvia; order Mytilida; family Modiolidae; genus Bathymodiolus; species Bathymodiolus septemdierum. Next base: position 19,612,451 of record OY726530.1, on the reverse strand, counting down.
ACTTTGGAATACAGGTATATCAGCAAGTTACCTATGAAAAATGAACGGATATGGAGTTATGTCAAGGAGACAACATCCCATCTCCAAAATAAATTAACCAAGAACATACATCTAGGGGTCGCCACAAGGTCTTCAACAAAGTGGGATTGTTTAAAACCAATACGGTTTCATCAGTTGAATTATCTCCCCTTCTAAATTTTAGACAGCAACGGTATTCTTTCATGCACATCTGCAAGTTGTGTACTACAACTGTGTAAAATTACATAAAAATTCAATAAGCAGCTTAGTAGGAGTTGCGCTTACAAGGTACATGCCCCCCCCCCCCCCCCTTTCCGTGAAAGTATAAGTTGAATTATCTCCCCTTTTAAATTGGACAGCAACCATATTCCTTCATGCACATCTGCAATCTGCAGGTAGTGTACTACAAATGTGTAAAGTTTCATAAAAATCCAATAAGTCGGTTAGGTTAGGAGGAGTTGCGCTTACAAGGTACATGGACGGACAGGGTGATTCCTATATACCCCCCCTCAAACTTTGCTTGCGGGGGGTATAATTAATTATTATTCATGGTATACAAATTATCGTGGATTTTGTTGGCCATATGAAACCATGAAATTTAGAATCTATCGTATTTTTCTCATCTTACACTGCTAACGATGTCGTACATAGAATAAAGAGGCAACATAATGTAACTATAAAAATCATACCAGATATCTTTTCTATAATTTGTTTTTGTTTTATAGATGGAAATCAGACAATTAATATATCCATAAATTTGCAGGTTGGGCTGGGTTATGGTGTTTAATGCCACTTTCAACGATATTTCAGTTATATTGTGTGGCTGTCAGCTTTATTGGTGGAGGAAATGGTGAAAACTACCGACCTGTAGCAAGTGGAGGACCCGGAAAAAAACACTGACAAACTTTCTCACATAATGTTGTATCGAGAGCACCTTGCCAGAACGGGATTCGAAATCACAATGTTAGTGGTGATAGGCACTGATTGCATAGGTAGTTATAAATCCAGCTACCATACGATCACGACCACGACGACCCCACAAATTTGTAATCTTTCTCATTCACAAATTTAAGTGAATTAACAACTTATAAATATGAGAAACATCAAGGATAATACATTTGTACATTTAACACTAGAAGGACAAAAATCCTGTCACTTAAATTGTAATATTTAGTATAGGAGTTCTATAGAGTTAAGTATGAAAATTAGTGCTTAAATAGTTTTTTTAGACCCTTTCCTCTAATAGGTCCACTATTGAGAATAGGGTGGTATGATGTTTAATGCCACAACAATATTTCAGCTATATCGTGGCAATAAGTTTTATTGGTGGATGAGACCAGAGTATCTGGTGAAAACCTGTCGCAAGTCACTGGAAAACTTGATCACATAATGCTATATTGAGTAGACCTCGCCAAACTATTGAAATGGCAGTCATCACAGAAATATGATCTTTCTAAGTAATAATAACCTTGATAAGGACCAAGCAATGAGTCAATGGGTGTATAACTTACAAATGTATACACCTACCCTTCCATGTTGTGATGTCTATTGTCATATAAAAGCGATGTTCAGTTCGTCTTTATCTCCAGTTGTTTGCTGGAGGGCTGATGTCTTATTTATGTTCTTTGTGTTTGTTTGTCCATAGTGGTGTCCAACACATATTGTGTTGTGTTTTTGTTTTGTTTGTCATCGTCTTGTCTCTTGTGTACCCAATGTTGCCAGTTTCTCTGGATTGTCCATTCTTGATAGCTCCTTCGTTTTTCTCTAAAGTTTATTTACTTCAAATTTCACATTTAAGACAGTTTTCCTGAATGAACACGAGTCTAACAAACAAAATTTTACACATAAATTGATGACAAAGAAAACATATTTACACAAAAGTTATTTTTAGTATCATGATATAATACTTACGGATCTGACTCTAAGTATTTAATCAAAATACCAGTTGTACAGAATAAAATGGAACCTTTACTTCTTGGGGTCATTCTGAAAAGATTGTATTTCATTAATAATAAAAACCTTTTTTTCAAAAAGGGATAATAAATTAAAACTGAAAGGTGATTACAAATGCATAAATAAAACCAAATTTTTTGCAGTATAAAAAAGCATAGAAAAATATACTATTCTCCTGTATATGGTAGCTCAGGTTGAACAAGAACTTACTCAAAGAAGGTTTGGTTTATGGTCTATGGTGTTTAACGCCACTTTTAACAATATTTCCTGGAGAAAACCACTGATTGAATGATTGATTTTTTTTGTGATATTTTTTTGTGTGGAAATGCCACTGACCTATCGCAAGTCACTGACAAATTTATCACATAATGCTATATCGAGTATGCCTCGCCTGAGCTGGGTTCGAACTCACAATGCCAGTGGTGATAGGCACTGATTGCATATGTACTCCAACTACCATACAATCACAACCATGACGGCCCCTACTCAAAGAAGGAGCAGTGACTGGTTTATCATATAACCACTATGTCTAGTGTATAGGCTTTTTTTTTTTTTAGTTTTTCCAATACAATATTTTCTTTTTAGAGAAGCTTTTCAAATTAAAATTCTATGGTTGGTTGGTTGGTTTATGGTGTTGAATGCCACTTACAACAATATTTCAGTTATATTGTGACGGTCAGTTTTATTGGTGGAGGAAATCGGGGTACAGAGAGAAAACCACCAACCTGCCTCAAGTCACTGACAAACTTTATCACATATTATTAACCAACTTACTACAATAGGAATAGAAATGCCCATCCTTTATGTACCAGAAATTTCTACAGCCGGTCATTATGAACCGGAAATTCCTACAGCCAGTCATTACGAATTTAAAAACTAAGTATTATTTTCCATTTGTTTTGAAAATTTACCTTTGGGGATCCCCAGAATGCAAACATACATTCCATTGATGTGTGTCGGCCATGAATAACAAAATGCACTAACCTTGCTTTCCTACATTGATAACTAGATGGTGGTGTAATTAAGTTACTGATATTTTCCAATTTGATGGCATTTTGCATTTAGCTACTCAAACAAGTAAAATGCTCACAAAATCGTAAAATAAATCAGTAACCAGCTTGTGTCAATCAGCGTCCCTTGTTAACAACATCACAGGATGACGATATATTAAAAAAGTCAAAGTCGATAGATGGTTGTCTTAAGTATATTTTCTGGAATTTTTTTTTATGTCAACAATACAAGCTTTTTTTTTCATTGGCATTTTTTTTTATTTCATATCTAACAATAGTTGTCGATTATTAACAATAAACATTGTTTCTTTTATCTTTTTTCATTATCGGGAATCCAAGCCGGCATTTTGTTTACATTACGAAAAAAGTAGTCCGGTGAACATCGTCTCTCGAAAAATAAACTGACAAAAACCCTATTGTCTTGGACTTAATAGTTTTACAGGAATTATAATAGTCACTTTAGACAGGTTATGTTGTAATTTACAAATGGTTCTGACCTTTCTAGTCTTATAGAGTATCCTACGGAACTCTGTTTACCACAAGGTTCAGCTCGCTCATCAGCAACACGCTCAGCTACCTGTAAATAATAATCATCAACATTATAGAGTATCCTACAGAACTCTGTTTACCACAAGGTTCAGCTCTCTCATCAGCAACACGCTCAGCTACCTGTAAATAATAATCATCAGCATTATAGAGTATCCTACAGAACTCTGTTTACCACAAGGTTCAACTCTCTCATCAGCAACACGCTCAGCTACCTGTAAATAATAATCATCAACATTATAGAGTATCCTACAGAACTCTGTTTACCACAAGGTTCAGCTCACTCATCAGCCACACGCTCAGCTACCTGTAAATAATAATCATCAGCATTATAGAGTATCCTACAGAACTCTGTTTACCACAAGGTTCAGCTCTCTCATCAGCAACACGCTCAGCTACCTGTAAATAATAATCATCAGCATTATAGAGTATCCTACAGAACTCTGTTTACCACAAGGTTCAACTCTCTCATCAGCAACACGCTCAGCTACCTGTAAATAATAATCATCAACATTATAGAGTATCCTACAGAACTCTGTTTACCACAAGGTTCAGCTCACTCATCAGCCACACGCTCAGCTACCTGTAAATAATAATCATCAGCATTATAGAGTATCCTACAGAACTCTGTTTACCACAAGGTTCAACTCTCTCATCAGCAACACGCTCAGCTACCTGTAAATAATAATCATCAGCATTATAGAGTATCCTACAGAACTCTGTTTACCACAAGGTTCAGCTCTATCATCAGCAACACGCTCAGCTACCTGTAAATAATAATCATCAGCATTATAGAGTATCCTACAGAACTCTGTTTACCACAAGGTTCAGCTCTCTCATCAGCAACACGCTCAGCTACCTGTAAATAATAATCATCAGCATTATAGAGTATCCTACAGAACTCTGTTTACCACAAGGTTCAGCTCTCTCATCAGTCACACGCTCAGCTACCTGTAAATAATAATCATCAACATTATAGAGTATCCTACAGAACTCTGTTTACCACAAGGTTCAACTCTCTCATCAGCCACATGCTCAGCTACCTATAAATAATAATCATCAGCATTATAGAGTATCCTACAGAACTCTGTTTACCACAAGATTCAACTCTCTCATCAGCAACACGCTCAGCTACCTGTAAATAATAATCATCAGCATTATAGAGTATCCTACAGAACTCTGTTTACCACAAGGTTCAACTCTCTCATCAGCCACATGCTCAGCTACCTGTAAATAATAATCATCAACATTATAGAGTATCCTACAGAACTCTGTTTACCACAAGGTTCAACTCTCTCATCAGCCACATGCTCAGCTACCTGTAAATAATAATCATCAACATTATAGAGTATCCTACAGAACTCTGTTTACCACAAGGTTCAGCTCACTCATCAGCAACACACTCAGCTACCTGTAAATAATAATCATCAGCATTATAGAGTATCCTACAGAACTCTGTTTACCACAAGGTTCAACTCTCTCATCAGCAACACGCTCAGCTACCTGTAAATAATAATCATCAGCATTATAGAGTATCCTACAGAACTCTGTTTACCACAAGGTTCAACTCTCTCATCAGTCACACGCTCAGCTACCTGTAAATAATAATCATCAGCATTATAGAGTATCCTACAGAACTCTGTTTACCACAAGGTTCAACTCTCTCATCAGCAACACGCTCAGCTACCTGTAAATAATAATCATCAGCATTATAGAGTATCCTACAGAACTCTGTTTACCACAAGGTTCAGCTCTCTCATCAGCAACACGCTCAGCTACCTGTAAATAATAATCATCAACATTATAGAGTATCCTACAGAACTCTGTTTACCACAAGGTTCAGCTCACTCATCAGCAACACGCTCAGCTACCTGTAAATAATAATCATCAACATTATAGAGTATCCTACAGAACTCTGTTTACCACAAGGTTCAACTCTCTCATCAGCAACACGCTCAGCTACCTGTAAATAATAATCATCAACATTATAGAGTATCCTACAGAACTCTGTTTACCACAAGGTTCAGCTCACTCATCAGTCACACGCTCAGCTACCTGTAAATAATAATCATCAACATTATAGAGTATCCTACAGAACTCTGTTTACCACAAGGTTCAGCTCACTCATCAGTAACACGCTCAGCTACCTGTAAATAATAATCATCAACATTATAGAGTATCCTACAGAACTCTGTTTACCACAAGGTTCAGCTCTATCATCAGCCACACGCTCAGCAACCTGTAAATAATAATCATCAACATTATAGAGTATCCTACAGAACTCTGTTTACCACAAGGTTCAGCTCACTCATCAGCAACACGCTCAGCTACCTGTAAATAATAATCATCAGCATTATAAGTCCCACGCTTCTCTTAAAGATAAACCGCATCTGTGGCATAATGGTTAGCGTGCTCGCCTCGAGTGCGGTAGATCGTGAGTTCGAGCTCCAGTCGGGTCAAACAAAAGACTATAAAATCTGTATTTGTTGCTTCTCTGCTAAGCATGCAGTATTAAGGAGAAAGAGCAGGTTGGCTCGGAATCAGAATAATGTGTCCGAGTAGAGCGACATGTCTACCTGCGGACTGATGTTTCAGTGAGCTAGCACTATAAAAATCCAACTTAGCGTGTTGGTCTAGTACAAAGTGGATCTCTTTATCATCTCATTGAAAATTAACTTGTTCTTGCCATGATATAACTGAAAAATTGCTGAGTTAATAATATGTTTATTTCCATCTATCTACAGGCAATTTGAAAAAGATCAGACAAAAAAAATCAAATATTATATATAGTTTATACCTAAATGTATATAAAAAAAAATCAAATACCAAATATAGGGGAAGTATTTTTCACAAAACCCAATGCAGTCTGCTTAAACATAACTACAATATGCTTCAAAATAATGTACATCTGCTTAAATGTAATGGAAATCTGCTTAAAATTACTACAAACTTTCTTAAACATAACATCAATCTGCTTAAACACAACAACAATTTCTTTAACTACAATACCAATCTATTTAAACATAATGCGAAACTGTTTTAACAATAATGCCATGCTTCATGCTTATAACATCTATCTATACACATACAAATTCACTCTACTTCAACATAATGCCAACTTGATTAAACTATCTTCTTCAAAATAATGGCAATTTACGTAAACACACATAATGCTAATAGTCAACCATGTATTAAGAGGTCACCTTTGGGATAAAGAAAAAGTGGACTTATAAGATAGGTGACCTCTTAAAACAGATTCAATTCATATGCAATTTTCTATGATAGGACAAGAAAAGGTGACTTTTAAATACAGGTGACTGCATGGGCAGGCTTGACAATAGTTCTCTAAACTTACTGACACTGCGCTGATTCTTCTGGGTTGTGTACATATAATATGACATTTTGAACCTTGACCTTTCTGAATACAATCATCTAAGATGAACTGTGGAACCTACAATAAAAATAAAACAATTATAATATGGCATGCTGCTTTTGCTTTGTAAACAAAACTATTCTCTAAATAGCACAATTATTTTTAGCACATGCACGAAGTCCTATCAGTGTTTTCCAGTAATTTTCACTATCTGATCGCGTAAACCAGCAAATAAAGTAATAAAAATCAAAATCAATAATGTTTTCTTTGAATCTTAATGGAATATTTGTCTTAACTATGTCTAAAAATTCATATTTTCTTAAATGGAGCAGTCCTCCACAAACGGCTTTTACGGCAGTTCCGTTAACTTTGCAGCACCCCCTTGAAAAAGCACATGTTGTTGCATCATCGTCTGCTCCGTTTACGAACAAAATACAGGACCGTGGTGCATACAAATATATAAATTCTCCAATTGTTTCTTGACATATACTTTTTTCCGGAAAAAATACTTTAGGACAACCATCTATCGACTTTGACTTTTGTAATTTGTCGTCTTACGGTGACGTACTTTACAAGGAACGCTGGTGACGTTGACACAAGCTGGTTACTGATTTATTTTACGATTTTGTAACCATTTTACTTGTTGAAGTAGCTAAATGAAAAAAGTCATCAAATTGGAAAATATCAGTAATTTAATTCCATCACCGTCTAGTTATCTATGTAGGAAAACTACTGTAAACATGAAGGTTAGTGGATTTTGTTATTAGGCATGTCCATTAATCTATTACTGATTTTCATTCAATTTCATGGAAGCCATAGTTTGTATAACATTTTAACATATATAGGCAACATTATTTTCATTTAATTTAGTAATTACTGTTTCTGTAATTCATCGTAGAATGCGAAATTTTCATTCGGGAGGGAATCGGAACAGCCAAATTTTTAAGTATCCATAAGGTCGCATTGATTTACAAAATTATTGCAAATGTCCTATTAGAATCGAAATAATTCTCCCAGGTCATGCTATATGCTCATTTTAACATGGTTAGGCATTATAATTGTCTAAATTTGATTGTAAGTCTTACCTGTGTTGTTTTACCACAGCCTGTTTCACCACTGATAACTGTAACTTGACTAGAGTTGATCACAGATACAATTTCCTAAATAAGAAAATATCTGGGTTAAAATCATGCCTTACAAGAAACAGTGCAAACAATAATGCCACTTTACTTTGAAGAATCAGTGTAGTATACTTATTTCAGCTTCTGTAGATTTGAAAATTTTAATATGCAATTTTAAATGTGACTTCAAAATTACCTGCAAAAATGTGAGGTTAAATTATTGTGATTGTCGTCATAAAAAAACAAAAGGCTCTTTTATAATAGGGAATGAACAAAAAAATGAAAAATTCTTCATAAGACTTAGACGGCCATTTTGGATTTCAGATCACCACCAAAACCACAAATTTGCATAGAGGTTTTCTCTTGTATCATTTGTGGACAGATTGTTTTACAATGTAAATGTGTAACATGGTTTCTGAGAATATAAATGACAGTTATTTTGGACATCAGAAGATTTTTGAAATTTCAGCCAATCACAATGCTTTTACTTGCCATGGCAGCCATGTTAAATTTCCGACCACTATTACATACATGTACCACATAATGAAAAGTTCCATCAACTTTGGTTTCAATTGACAAATTGGTTTCAGAGAAGAAGATTCTTAAATTATGCTTTGTCAAAATCAACTTGATTTGCATATTTGGCATGAATATAATAGAAAAAAATCAGAAAATATATTTATTTAGAAATGCTTATCATTTACCTACAGATTAAGTTTCAGCTATTTCCATCTTAAAAAATAAAAAAGCATTTGGCTATTTGAAGTGTTCCACCCATATATTCCATTCATATCAACAGTAGTCATATTAACTTGAAATGTCCTAATTTTCAAACCATTATTTGACAGACAGATACAATGTCTTATTTTTTTTATCATTATTTTGTTTTATCTATATCATTGTCAAAATTTGGATGCTGATAGTAGCAGTTTTGCTATATATCTCTATTGCCTTCAATTTATCATTATAATCCGGCTTCTTCCACCACTAAAACTGGTCACCATGATATAGCTGAAACTAGTATTACTGCGAGCACAGCTCACTAATATATACCCCCCGCTCCCCACATCTATCCAACCTATTTCCATAACCAAAACATTACTGATTGTTCCGACCAAAAATGAAACGGACCCTCCTCTCTTCACCGATAAGCTGCTGATAAAATTTCAAAACATTCTGAGAAACACTACTCAAGTTATCATACGACATAGGGTAAAAATCCTATTTTCCGTCATATCAAGTCCAATAACTCTGGAATGACAAAAGTGAAAATCGTCAAAAAAGAAAGGGATCCTCCTCTTTTCACCAGAGGGGTATAATCTTTTCTTGTAACACTATTTTAGTGCATATGAAATAAAAAATAAAAAATTGTTTAGGGGGCAGTGGGAGGAGGTTGTATGTTGGGAGTGGGGGGGGGGGTACCCTTCTGTAATGTATTCCCCCTTTTGATAGTGAACAGGTATGTTGGGTTTCATCATAGTTTATATTGAGAAAATTTTATTTTTAGAAAAAAAATGCAAGTAAAAAAAGGGAAATAATTCAAATAAAATGCTGGATAGAGTTGTCTTCTCTTGTCAACAGAACGGAGTCAACCCTTTCTACAAGTGCATTGAGTTTCAAGTTAATAGCTTTGATAGTTATTGAGAAATTTTAATTATACTAAAACAATAACCCAAATTTCTATGTACTATGCCGAAACAAGGGCAGATAACTCTGAATATACAAATCACAGGGTCACCTGCCTTCCTGCCTTGTTGTAATGGGTTCCCCATTTGATAGTGAACAGGTATGTTGAGTTTCATTTCAATGCCTATCATAATTATTGAGAAATTGTATTTTTTTAAGAAATTCTAAGTCAAAAAGGGGGAATAACTCAAATAAAATGCTGGATGGAGTTGTCTTCTCTTGTCAACAGATTGGGGTCAACACTTTCTACAAGTGTATTGAGTTTACAGTTAATAGCTTTGATAGTTATTGAGAAATTTTAATTATACTAAAAAAATATCCCTAATTTCTATGTACTATGTAGAAACAAGGGCAGATAACTCTGGATATACAAATCACAGGGTCATCTGCCATGTTGTAATTGGTTCCTCTTTTGATAGTGAACAAGTATTCCAAGTTTCAAATGGATACCTTTGATAGTTTTTGAGAAATGGACTCTGACAAAAAACATAACTGAAAACTTAACCGACCCAGATGCTGACGCCGGAGTGACAATAGCTCGACTTTTTTTCTTCGAAAAGTCGAGCTAAAAATCAAATCAATCAATCTATCATTGACTTTACTTTAAAAGAAATTTAACCATGAACCGTCATGAGGATACCACCAATCTAACTGGGTAAGGTTATCATATTATCAATTGTATCATATATTTATAGAACAAAGTGTATGTAGCTTTTATTGTGTGTGCAGTTTTTCATATTTTATTATACACCACACAATACATAAACAAAACAAGACACCCTAAATAATGTAATTATTATAAATTAAATGTAAAGTTCTCCTCCCTCAGACACAGGTGACCTGATTTTGGCTATCCTGTTTAGGTTCTTTGGTTTTCTTGCTCCCAAAGACTTTTAAATTATTCGGCTTTCCAATTTTTCGGCTTTGAGTGTGCCTGATGAAGGTGTTGAGCACACTAAAATTAATATTTATAGTTTTATTAGAGTTATATGTCACTAATCTTGATATCAGGTTGATGATGTTAAGTAAAACTTTTTTTTTTATAGTTTTTAAGCTTAAAATCATTTATGACTACAAAAAATTGCATTTAACATTTGATTAATTCAGTAGATTGTCAACATAACTATGACTATTATACACAAGTCTAATATTACCTCTCGCCTGGCATAAGAAGGCAGTTTTTGTCTAAATTCCATCATCTTCACATAATGTTTATTTAGGTTCTTATCTTCTAATTCTTTCAATATTTTCTTATCATCTAAAGATACAGAAGTACATTCACTGGATTCCATTTCTAAAAAAAATCAAATACATTTACAATAAAACATTTTACATAAAAATGTAAGGTGATCTACAATGAAAATTATCGCATATGCCATTGTATAAACCCCAGCTTTTTTCCTCCAAAATTATTATTATCATGATGGGCACAAGAACAGATATTTATTCATCGAATGAGGTGGAGAACAGTTTTGTAGAAGACATCCAGTCAACTACATACATCAAACTCTATCCTCTAAATACTGATTCTCTTTTACGGCATAGCGAAACAGAAAAGTTACAGTATTACATTGAATGCTATCAACAGTACACTTCTGGGACGAGTTCAAGGTTTAATTACATCAGCAGCATGAGCAACAAATTTGCAGCCATGATCGAGTTATAGAGTTTTAGTCCTATTAAAAAATTTACCGAAAAGGAACAAAACAACTGTGGAAGAGAGAAAAAAAGATTGCGGAAATGTTCTGCTTCTTTGCAGAAAAGGGAAAAACCAATCATGACAAGAACGTAATTCAATAATTGACATTGATTGTAATCAAAAACAAATCCCCAAGCTGACAAATTTTAACAAGACAACAAGCAAGAATGTCAATCTTTAACTCTTTCTCAATGTTATTGATTTTTTCATATTTGTATGACTTTCTGTAAAAAAAAATTATCATTACAAGAGATAGTAGAAACAGACAAACACAGATTTACAGACAACTTTGAATATTAACAATAAAATTTAACATATATTATTGCTAGATATGAATTTCTCCACTATATACGCTTTGTCTCTCAGAAAATAATAGATAGCTTTAGCCAACCTGTAAGAAGAGTTTTTAAGATTGATTGGTGTTTAACGTCAACTTTAGCAATATTTCAACTATATTACACCAAAGGGGGTAATCAGAATCCATAAATCGAAGGACAGACAACACAATGGCCAAAGAAAAAGGACAAAAGGACAAACAACGATCCACAAACCATACAATAAAACTAAAGAATGAGTAACACGAACCCCACTAAAAACCGATGGTGAACTCAGGTGCTCTGGCAGGGTAAGCAGTTCCTGTTCCACTAGTTGTACCCGTCATCTTAATCTAGTAAATAGATTTAACCTTTTTCAATTGTCATGTGAAACCTCTGACATAATCTTAACTTGAAGGTGGTCAGTATTTGGTAGAAGTAGATGTAGAAATAATCAAGTGTGTATAAAAGAGGACACATCTGGGTTAGGGGTTATGGTAATGGTGTTTAACGTCACTTTTAACCATTTTATTGGTGGGGGAAACCGGAGTACTCTGAGAAAACCACCACAAATCACTGATCACATAATGTTGTATCGAGTACACCTCGCCATGAGCGGGATTCCAACTCACAACTTTGGTGGTGATACGCACTGATTGCATAGATCGTGACAGTCCCGAGGAGGACACATCAGGAGCCTCAATCAATATTGTTATTTTTACTAAGTGAGGTTACCTTCAGTCCAATCTTCTAAAATCAAATTCTGTTCTTCTTGTGTTAACTTGTATATCTGGTCTAAATCTGGTACTTCTGTACATTCCTGATCCTCTTGATTTTTCTCATCTTCTAAAGATGAAGTTTCTATCAAATAAAAATAAAACTGTTCTGTGCTATAAATTAATAGACCTAAATTAAAGTACAAAGTATTACTCGTCTTCTCTCTCCCTCTTCCTCCCAAACAAATGATAACATATCATGTTGATTGGTAGGAAAGATTTTTTCTTTTCTAATCTCAGTACATCTTTTTACACAATTCTGAAGTAATTTGTGGCCATTTTTATGGTGAGTTGAGTGATTGCTGTTTAATACCAAGTCAGCAATTTTTACCTACGTATATCATGGCCAGAACAAGTTATATTTCAGCGAGATGATGATGTCCGCTTTATACTAAACCAACACGCTCAGTAGAGTTTTTATAGTGGTAGCTCATTGAAAAAACAGTTCACGGGTACACATGTCACTCCACTCAGACACACTGAAGGTAAATAAGCTAACCATTACACCACAGATGTGGTTCCATTTTTCTTTTCTTTGTGGTAAGGATTACTGACACAAATAAATTTCAATTTTAGCCTTCAACAAAAATCTTGTTATGGTAAACTGATGTCAGACATTATTTGGAGGGTTAGGATTATGATGTTTAACGCCACTTTCAACAATATTTCAGCTATATCGTGGCGGTCAGTTTTATTGGTGAAGGAAACTGGAGAACACAGTGAAAACCACCGACTTGTTGCTAGTCATTGACAAACTTTATCACAAAGCGGGATTCCAACTGACAATGTTAGTGGCGATAGGCTCTGATTGCATAGGTAGTTATGAATCCAATTACAATATGATCCCGACCACAATGGCCCCTTTCAATTTTAGACTTCAATAAATATCATGTTATAATAAAATGATGTCAGACATTATTTGGAAGATTCTTTATGCTTCAATATCATTCCTTAAATACGTAAATATCACAATGAAATAAAGAATAGGAAAACTTCAACAATACAAAAATGTTAGAGAATATCGAAGGGGCAATCAAAAATGGACAATCCAGAGAAACTGGCAAGATAGGGTACACAAGACGAAGAAAACCAAAACAAAAACACAACACATTATGTTGGATACTACTATATGAAAAGAAACACAAATAACGAATATAAGATATGAACCCTCCTACAAACAACTGGAGGTAAAGGCGAACCGAACATCGTTTTCAAGTGTCAATATTGAATGTGAGTCTTACCCTGTTTGATACTGTCTATATTATCTTCACTGTTGACAGTAGACCATGTAGAAGATGTATGGCTGTCATCACCAATACTCATTCTGTCAAAATTATTAGATAATCATGAATTATTTTAGGCTTAACATTTTTCCTTGATCACTTCACATATTGCATTTATGAGTAATTAAGACATTTTTCCTTTGATCTAACAGTGATATCAGGGTTTTTGTTAGACCTAAAGATGCTAAGGACAATTGTCTTTAAAGCAGCATTTCTTATCATTCTACTTATCATTCTATTTACTTTACTAAATATTTGTCCTAAAAGTCTTCAGAGTTTAGGTCATTTTCAAAATCTTTAAGCCAATGGCCTAGAAAATGCCCCAAACTGAAACCCTGGATATTCATTGTCAGTATTAACCGACTGACTCTGATACTGAAAATAATCGGTCTGTGTAACGTCAAACAGATTATGATGTTACTGATGAAAATGATAATGCTAAGTTTTGGTTTATGGTGTTTAACTCTTATTTCAACTATATTTCAGTTACATCGTGATGGTCAGTTTTATTGTGAAGAAACCAGAGTATCCGGAGAAAATCAATGACCTGCCGCATGTCACTAACAAACTTTATCACATAATGTTTTATCGAGTCCACAATCGCCCGAGCAGGGTTCAAACTCCCAACGTTAGTGGTGATAGGCACTTATTGCATAGGTAGTTATAAATCCAACCACCATATGATCAAGACCACGACAGCACCTGCTAAGTTTTGAAGGTCTCTACAAACATTTTCAGACACCTCATGGGCAGCTATGTGGCTTGAATCCTTGGAACTCAGTCACCACTACTGAGTAACTTCTTCTAAGACAAATTGTTTTAAATCAAACTATTGTACCTGTCATCCATCATGGAAGCTCCTTCTGACATCTGTTGTTGAGGTGTGTCTTTATCATTATCATCAATATCAGCTAACATTTTTTGTATACGAGATTCTCTCCCTTGTAAGGAAACTTCTGGTCTCTATAATTCAAAACACAAAAAAGTCAATTTCTATGATATGTCAGAAAATGAAGGGGAGATGTATGTTTGTTTGTTTTTATGGTATTTAACACCACTTTCAACAATATTTCAGTTATATCATGGTGTTTCAGAAAATGATTTTTTTTTTTTAAATTAGGACTATACCCTTAAATTAAACATACTGATCAAAGGTGATGACTTTAAATGGTTGATCCTTCCAAAATTGTACATAGACATCTAATTTAGTGTGCACAACACAATTCTGGAATAACTATCATCAGGTACACTCAGTCAACAGACTGGAAAACGAAATAATTTAAAATTCTAAAAGTAAACCACAGGATATCCAATGTCGGACAAGGTTATCTAGATGCATGAGGGAAATTGACCTTAGCTTTGATACATTACATTTTTTTTTTAGCTTATTTATTATAAAGCTTATTCAAGAATACAGAAATTAAATATTAAACAACAGAAGAATATATGGAAATACAGCAAATCCTTGTCTTATAAGGTCATCACTTCTGCAGTGGGTTGCCTGTTTTGAGTAGATAATTTAGTATTATTGTACTATCTCAAGATAATTTAGTATTATTGTACTATCTCAGTGCATCTGAAATCTGACCTGAAAAGAGGGGTGGCCTTCGGTGGGGGTAGATGTATAAAAGGAAGATTACTGTACCAGATCTAATTCTTGTTTTCTTTTCTTTTCTTTTGATTTTTGAGCAAAAAACATTCCAATATCTTTTCCTCTTAATCCAGGAGGCCTCCTTGACCCTCTTCCACCTCTACCACCTCTGCCACTAATATGACCTTCATCTTCAAACCGTGTATGTCCTTGACCCCTGTCGTGACCTCTTCTATCATTATGATAACCTTCATTTTCATGTCTATAATCTTGATATCTATGACCTTCTCTATCATTATGGCGCTCTTCATCTTCATAACGTCTATTACCTTGACCTCTATGTCCTCTTTTCCCCCGATAATGTCCTCTCCAGTTATGGCCTCCATCATCATCTAAAATATATGTACATGTATATTTATAGCTTATCTTGACAAAGAGACCATGATACCACAGATGCAATTATATATGCATCATTATACCTACATGTAGTTGATGGAAGATCTCATTTGTCTGATCAAGTCAATAATTTTTTTATTTTACCTGGCAGAGGCATAGGAATAGACTGGAAAGTGGGAGGGGGAATGGACAGTGTGTGTGGGTGGGGGTCAAGTTTTCAAAACTTTCAAGCAAAAACAAAACAAAACCCATTTTAAAATCTACCGCCCCAAACCTCTCCAACTGCTCATATGCCCCTGCCTGGCCATGGATGGAAGTCCAATCATAACAATTAATGATGATATTAAATCAATGGTTACATAGGTGAGTGAGTGAGTAATTGTTGTTTAATGCCAAGTCAGAAATTTGACAGCTATATCATGGCGAGAACAAGTTACATTTTGATTTCACTTAGTTGGATTTTTTGAGAGTACAAATGTTTTGATGAATTATTCTAAGTAAAAAGGGCAACAACTCCATCAAAAATAGTCCAATCAAACTTTTGCAATGATATGCAATTCTTCATAGTAAAATGCAAGCATGCAAAGTTTTGGGGAATTTAAATTTAAAGTGAGTTGCACATACAAACTTTTGTGATGAATGGATGGACAGGGTGAAAATAATGACTTCCGCAGAAGGGAGAGACATAAATATTCAACAAATATTATTCACCTTCTCTGTTGTTATTGTCTATACCTCTCCCAAAACCTCTTCTTCCTCCTCTGAAATAACTCATTCCTACAACAAAATGAAATATATCAATCAAATAGTCAGTTCTGGTTAAACACCTCATATACATTTGCCCCCCAAAATGGACCCTTTGGCTTTAAATGCAATTAAATCGATTTAGAACCACATTTAATACAAAAATGGACAGTGTGTGTTACTGTTAAACAAAAACTTCAACTGATATGGAAATGATGTTGGATCTTAGGTTTGGGTTTATGGTATTCAACGCCACTTTAAACAATATTTCAGAGTACCCAGAGAAAACCACCGACCTGTCGCAAGTCACTGACAAACTTTATCACATAATATTGTATCAAGTACACTTTGCCGTGCACAGGGTTCGAACTCACAACTTTAGTGGTGATAGGCACTGATTGTGTTAGATACTAGAACCACCTACAAAACAAATGGCAAAAAGATGAATGAATATAGTTTTTATGCAGAAATAACAGCAGATATACATCACAACACAGAACTAAAATTTACTGATAATTTAGAATAGATATCTGGATACGAAATCATCTTTTAAACATATTGGTCTGAACATACCTGGATTATGGAAAATCAAATTGGGCTACATAAAAAAAAGAAACTAAATATAGATTAATTAGAGGATGTCCAAAGACGTGTGACAAGCTAGGTACAGGAGTGAAAAAGTCGAGAAGATAAACTAAATGGTTAAATTTGCCAACACTTGTATATTACAGAAGACATGTGTGAGGGTATCATATAAAATGATTCACAGTAAATCTTTGCTTAACAATAGAATTTTTGTTCAATTTGACACCAACATTAGGTCGAAAAACAAGTTTTGACAAATCAAGACAAAATATTTAGGTCATATGACACCAACGGTAGTGATATAATGGGCATGAGGTGTTTTTGTGTATTTCAAGTTGGATTATATAATGAGCTCTGACATAGATGATTGACAACAAAGGTGGGCATGTCATACACCATGTTGTAGAAAAATTATCATATTTAAGTAAAAAATAATTTTAGCTCACTAAGAAATTCTATAACAGGCTGTGCCTTTAGCCACTAGCCCTATGCCCGTGACTAGTAAACATTGATTTGGGCTAGTGGAAATGAGCATAAATCTTGTTTGGACAAATAGGAAAACATTTTGAAATTGGTCTTTCGGGCTAGTTGAGTCAAAACTTTTTTGGTGCAGACTGCTATAACAGTTTTTTCGACCATGAACTGAGGCAACCGAAGCGAAACCGATAAGGACCTTTCTTTGAAGTGGACGTAGATAGTAAACAAATATATATATGAGACAAGTGCCTGTGTATTTCTGTGATGGCCATGTGACTTTAATGAAAACTTCATGTCTTCAGTCAAAAAACAGTGAAATTGAAACAATGCAATGACAATGTTAAAGAAACAATTAGTCGATCTGAAATGAATGAATATAATTAGTTCATACTAGTTTGGTCTTTAAATAATCTTAATCTTGATACAAACAAACAGATTTTGAACATGACATGGCAATACTGTTCTGTCTGCTGCTGATCATAAGTTATTTCCCTTGATTAACCTTTTTTAAAAAAGAAACAAAAATACACGTCGCTTCCGGTTTGATCAAAACGTTTTTCTTTTTAATTTACCGACATAAATTCATGTTAATATTAACCATTTAAGAGATACAGTTGAAAGTAAGTTTATGTTTTTCGTTTGATGAAACTAGTGACATCATTATGTTCCTGATCCTGATACTAAAGGTCGCAATTGACGCTACTGGTGCCAGAGTACTGAATTTTTTCTCTTTGGTGCTTTACTGTCTAATAGTAATAATGTTAGTAACAAGCTCAGTCACTGTAATTTCTCTTTGTACTGGAGTATTGAGTTGCTTAGGCTCAGGATCGGGGTACAGGGCTTACTAGTTCTGGGAAGCGCCCTGTACTTTTGATGAATTCCTCCAAGAATGTTAATTTCTTTTGATGTTGTGGCACAGGGCCAGGGGTCTGTAAAACGTTAATACTATTTATGTTAATCTCGTTGAGATTAGGATTCCGAAGAAATTTTCTGTCTGTTCTTCATCCTAATCTCGTTTCAAGCCCTATTATAATTGAGGGTATGCTGAAAATGTTTAATTTGACCCCCCCCCCCGGTGTATTCCGATGGATATTTTGGCATGGACGGATTGTGTCAGATCAAGTGCAGGTAAGATTTCATAAATAGACATATTTTCCAGTTCAAATCTGCAAAAATATTGATATTTCCTTACCTTTTACAGTCTATATCCGACAAAATAATCAAAAATCCACTTTAAGCTGACCACCATTTTACTGAACTCATGAACTACACCACGTGATCAAAATCATCATGAATTTTGCTATAGCATGTTTCTAAATGAAAGATCGATGTCAATTATTTATTGTGTATATGCAAGCATATCCTTCATGGACTGTTGATTGTTTTAATAAAATATTTATAACAAAATTACAAAATTTCAAGCCGTGTATATGGGATTTTTAAATTATAATATAATATTTGACATCAACATCTCGAACTACGAAACAGACTATACCAAAAAAACTTCACGATATTTGATCACGCTGTAAAAGGTAAGGAAATATCAATATTTGTTTTGTCGGATATACGCTGTAAAAGGTAAGGAAATATCAATATTTTTGCAGATTTGAACTAGAAAATATGTCTATTTATGAAATCTTACCTGCACTTGATCTGACACAATCCGTCCATGCCAAAATATCCATCGGAATGCACCGGGGGTCAAATTTAAAATTTCCAGAATACCCTTAATAGGGCTTGAAACGAGATTAGGATGAAGAACAGAGAGAAAATTTCTTCGGAATCCTAATCTCAACGAGATTATTAGCTTGTATGACCTGGATTTCCAACGTTAAGGACCGGTATATACGTGGTAACGATCATCGCACGAAATGACACAAATCCCGATTATATACTATCATACCAAGAAAGCTAACAATGAAATTGTTCTCAGCTCACTTCAAAATCTTATATCTCCACAAATATTGCAGAGAAATATCACAAAATGAACGTACTTACTCCTTGAACAATGTCCCTGCCCTGGCGCTGTTAAGTGTTATTATGTCGTGGTCTTTTTTTATGTTTATCAGAGCTTGTTAGATAACCTAATCAAATATTTGTATCACTATCAACAGAGTTTCAAATTCTAAGTGAAAGTGATGCATATACCATGCAGTATAGATCTTCATAGTAATAACAACAATTCTTGGTATTCATTTGTAGCTAAATTGTTAGAATTGTTTAAAATAAAACAGAAATTTAAGAATCTCAGCATTTGAAATTTCAACAATAGCCTCAAAGCGATTGTGCATGAGAATTTGTAACAAATTTATATTTAAATCGGACAAATTCTGAGAAAGGATTGTTATGAACCTACATGTATATAGAATAGAATAGAATATCTTTTATTTCCATAAAGAGGTACCCTCAAGGGGCAAATGTTTACATAATAATACATGTACAGAGGGAACAGTGTGTTTTTTACATTTCCCACGATTTTCCACTACATATCGTGGCATGTTTTTTTCAATCCTCAGCGTGGTATAGCGTGTTTTCCTCCGCGGAACACGCTATATAGTGGGAACCCACGATACATGTATGTGGTGGATTGTCGTGGAAATCCGTCACGGTAAACACGACAGCACTTCATGGATTGGTACACAGCACACATATATTTTGTGTAATCGTTTTAAAAAATAAATATTACTTGATTTAATGTTAAAAGTTCTTGTTACTTCATTTTGGGAGTAACACGTTCAACGGAACTTGATGCACGTAATTTACAACTAACTGTTAAATAAACACATTTGTTAATTGTATAATAATCTTAGAAAGATTGTTTGTTTACCAAATAAAATCTACTTGCAATAAAATAAAATTAATCCTGTTATCGTATTGAGTTTCAAGTGCATGCATTTATTACAGATCAAATTATTGACATTTCACTGATTTGTACATAGAAATAAATAATTGATTGAAGTGATGGAATTGTGTAAATCGTATGTTTATAAAAACAAATACACATGTTTGAAAATACATGCATTCATTTCGCCGATCATTCAATCTCTATTGTCAGGGTAGATTGTATCGGTTTATGAATTTATTTGTTGTTTGTATTGAAATTAAAGGAGTAAAAGCTGACATTTAAAAATATATATACACTGTACATGCATTTTAAAAATTCGGAAATTGCTTATCTAGAGCTTCCGAAGATTATCTTCAAAGAATGATTCCCCCATCACGTTTACTATTCCGTGTAATATAGCAATTAGCCATAATATGATCAAGGCTGACACTTTCATTCATTCACACAAAAATAACCTTGTTGGAAACTGTAAACGGAAAAAAAGTCACAATTAATATTTTGGGTTAAAAATGTAATAACAGACTTTTTTTGGGGAAAAAAATCAATATGTAGGACATAGGTCCTGCACCCAATAATTTTCTGCAGAGCCTACTGAAATTGTGCAGGACTGGAATTTACAAAATTCTAAAATTTAAACGGAATTGGGGATGGGAACAATAAAAACCTGACCCTCCATGTTTTCAAATATAAACACACGAAATGGTCGTGTTGATGCATCACAGCCAGTTTAAGCTATAAAAATACAATGATTAATAACATTACCATGGAAACAGTTGCATGTTTAAGAAGTAAATGTCATTTGAAGTAGAATCTAATTCCGAGTTGACCGTGATCGTTTGTTCCGGCATACCAGTTGCATTTCCGATTTCCGGTGCAAAACAAAATACACAAACAAAAAATTTTGTCGGACACCTGGACCGGCATACTTGGCAGTATTGCCGGTCCTTGTGATTTTTTGCCCGCTCGGTCCGACGGTCCGACGAATTTCAAAAAGTCTGTATTAAATAACAATAGAATGTCACAATACACATATCACCTGTAGTGTATGCGGAACAATAAAAGTTAATACTAGTTTTAAGTTTGCTTAAGACTATGATGTTAATTCAATGACGATTGTTTTTTTTTTAATTATCTCTTTATTAGATGGTTTTTCATTATTATCCAAATTTTGGATCCTTCCTGTAAAGCCTTACACGTCTTTATTATTTTTTTATTTGACATTTACTGATTACTACATGTAAGCCTGCAAATTCTGTTTAATTCTGATTAATTTACGATTTTTATGACAGAAATATCAATCACAATACCATTATTATATATCTTTATTTCTCATAACCAATTTTACAAAGGTACAGAGATAACAACAATATAACACATATTATTACATTTAAAGAATGATAGAAGGTGGATCAACCCGGAGGACATACCCTCATATTTACAGTTCTGATATATTTACACATATTACATAAAACGCTAACTGATTTTGAATTCATCAGATTACAAAACTTAAGTATATTTGGTCTATTTATGAAGTGTGGTTCAAAATACTTCTTATGTTCATTTGACAAAGATGGACATTCAAATAGATAGTGAAATTCATCACCTAAGTTTCTTCCGTTGCATAGGTTACAAATCCGATTTTCCCTTTTTATATTACGCCAACACCCAACTTCTATCGGTAGCCTATGGTTTGAAGTCCTAAATTTAACAAGTAAGAATTTGTCCTTATCATCTAATACATCCAAATAATCTTCAAATTTTAAATAACTTATAATTATCCCCTTTTGATGAATTTTCAATCATTGAAGTGCATGTTTGTTTAAATTGATCCACTAAATTATTTTTAACTACTAATTTCAACCATTTATCAGAAATACAATTCTGCATGTTCCAAATATATGACATATTATTTAAGCTAATACTTATATGACCGATTTTGAAACTGTCTTTTTTTAATTGATATATGACCAAGTTATGCTTAATATATGAAATGTGTTAATTAATTTTCAGAAAAAAAAATATAAGCTATATTATCCATTGTTTTGAAGGTTAATTAATGAACTAACATATTTTGTTTTGTTTTGTTTGATGGTGTTTAATGCCATGATATAACTGAAATATTGTCTAATGTGGCTATAAACACCATAACTCTAACACCCAATTCACAGCGGCACTTGAACATTCCACCATTATGCTACTAATTTAGTCGAACGTCTGTAGATGAACTCTTACGTTGATGAAATAGGCAATGTAAATCCAACTACATTTTTGTAGCTACCCCTTGTACCATGCGATCTGTTTATCTAAAATATTTATATTGATACAATTGACACATTGAAAAATACATTTTAGACTTGTTGAAACATTAAAAAAAAGGTGAATTTCATTTTCTTTTACAGGTTAAGATGACAGATGCAAGTGAAAGTAGTCCTTATGAACAGGGAGAAATAGAATCAACACCAGAGGGGGGTCAGGCTATGGAGGAGGATGAAGAGGGTGATAGTGATATATCTATATCTGTCCATTCCAAGGAAGCAATTGATGAAGAGGAGCATGAGGAGAAAGGAAAGAAAGAGGACATAGGGTAAGGGGGTATGATAACTCGATCCCCTAACCCAAAATATTTTATCAAGATATTTAGCAAGGTTTATCTGCACTAATGTAAACTTTTATTCAGATATTTGAAAACAAAAATATAATTGCATTTTTAGCTCACCTTGCCATAGACAATGTCAGCTTTTGCCATCACTTGGCGTCCGTCGTCTCTCGTCCGTTAACTTTTCACATTTTAATCTTCTCCTCTGAAACCCCTCAGCCAAATGAACTGAAACTTGGTAGGAAGCATCTATGGAAGGTCTTCTATAAAGATTGCTCATTTCGTCCCGATCCATTAACAAACATGGCCGCCACAGGCCATTCTTGTTTCTGATTGGCCGATTTTTAAAAATCTTCTCCTCTGAAACCGCATGGCCAAATGAACCGAAACTTGGTAGGAAGCATCTATGGAAGATCCTCTATAAAGATTGATAATTTCGTCCCAATCTGTTAACAAACATGGCCACCACAGGCCATTCTTTTTTCTGATTGGTTGATTTCTAAAAAATCTCCTCTGAAACCGCTAGGCCAAATGAATCAAAACTTGGTAGGAAGCATCTATGGAAGGTCCTCTATAAAGATTGCTCATTTAGTTCCGATCCGTTAACAAACATGGCCGCCACAGGCCATTCTTGTTTCTGGTTGGTTGATTTCTAAAATTCTTGTTTTCTAAAACTGCTTAGCCAAATGAACCGAAACTTGGTGGGAAGCACCCATGGAAAGTCTGTATTAAGTTTCCTCAAAGCAGAATGAAAGGGGAGCAACACAGGCTCAGCCCACTGAGCCTCTAGTTTACCTAGCTACAAATGATGTTTATGAGGTCCTTTACAAAGATTCCTCATTTCATCTTGATCAGGCAAAAACATTGCTACATGTACCATTGACGATTCTTGTTTCTGATTGGATGAAATTTTAAGAATCTTCACCTTAGAAACTAAAAGTACAAATGATTTTCCTACAAGTGATGGATTTGAGGTTTACGAAAATTCCTTATTTAGACTTGATTCATAAAAAAATATGGTTGCCATGGGCAATTTTTATTTCTGATTGACTAAAACATAGAAAATCTTCTCCAAAACTATGATTCTAAATGATTTGTTTCATAGTAAATATGATGTACATGTATCTGAAGTCCTCTACAAAGATTCCTCATTTGATATTGTTCTGGTGAAAAACACGGTGGCAATGGGTAATTCTTTTCCCAGAAACTACAAACTTTCCTGAACCCAATGCAAAGTCTATGAACAATCAGATGAGCACTGCCATAGTATAACTGAAATATTGTTGAAAGTGGCGTTAAATACCATAAACCAAACCAGATGAGCAATTCAGGTTGAGATGAGCCTATATTTTTAAGGATGGCCTTAGACAGTTGTACAATATAGGGTTATTTTTCTAAATTGTAATTGTTAATATAAATTTCAGTGTAATAAATTTTTTTCAGGGAAGAACTCGGTGAAGACAGCGATGCTTTAGACATCAAGCCACCACAGATTCATGCAGGAAGAAAGGAAAAAAGTCGTAAACACAAACGTAAAGATGACCAGAGGAAAGATAAAAGCAAACATGAACCTGATCGTGAGAGGGACAGAAGAAGGATAAAGGGAAAAGACAGTAAGTAATTCTTTTCTGATTTCTACAGTTATAGTACGGACCAATCTTCTTTGTTAAGATCAAAGCAGAGATACTGACAAGTCATCTAGGTGAGTCCAGGACTCATCATTTGTGTTTAGGATTCACCATATTTGACAAAAATAACAAAGAATGCACTGGTGGGACTCATCACTCTTTGATTGGGACTTGTCAAAATTTTATCCTACAAGAATCCCTGTCAAAGGTTAACAAATCTGTGCAGAATTTTTGTTTGTTTATATCTGTATTGCCATTAGAGTTCCCATTATCAAGAGGTGAGGGATGGGATCCCATTTTTTAGCATGTCCCAAGCCAGAACCTGTATTTCCAACATCATAATATTGTGATCTTTTTTAGATTCAGTGATTTGAAATGAGAGGTGATTGTTCGTTTTGTTGATATTGATGGAATTATAATTGGCCATTACTGTTTAAACTTTCTTTTCATAAAGGTGCAAAAACAACTAAAATATGGTTTAGTTCATTATAGGGTGCAATTCACTGAACTGATTGTCCAATTAAAATCAAGATGTTTCAGGATTTCCCTGCTATCTAAGATTTTGTTTTTATCATTGTAGGAAACATCATCTCATTAAAACCGTCAGTTGATAGACATCCTAGAGATAAACGTGATAAAAGAGAAACTTACCAAGATAAACTGAAAGAAAGAGAAAGAAGATTTAGAGATAAACAGATGGAAGAAGAAAAAAGACAGAGATCAATTAAAGAAAGGTTTGTGTTCATTAATAGGTGGAATCTTAATAAGTCACTTAGATAATTATATGTGCAGTCCTCACGATACGTGCCAGTTCTCTGGCCCAAGTCCAGTAAAGCTTTGTTCGGGCTAGTAAATATTTTCAGTTTTTATTTGGAGCTACAATTTGCATATAAAAATAAATTCAAAAAATTTGATATTCGGACCAGTAAATTCAAATTTTCATTTCGAGGACTGTATGTGTATCAAAAACCTGCAATAATATTGAGTTACTTTTAGATATTTAATAATGCGCCCCCTCATGTGATAATCAGCATTAAGGATGCACATGGCAAGTTTCTATTGCTGTCAAGTAGAAGAAATGTTGTTTTATGTTAGCCTCAGCCATCAAATATTAGATAGTCCGGAGCCTTGGAAAAACCAACAACTTGACATCTGTTTATGTAATGTCTTGACATTTTTATTGATTAGGATTATGGTGTTTAACGCCACTTTTAACAATATTTCAGTTATATCGTAGTGGTCAGTTTTATTGGTGGAGGAAACTGGATTACCCTGAGAAGACCACCGACCTGCTGCAAGCATTGACAAACTTCAGCACATAATGTTGCATCGAGTACACCTCGCCATGAACATGGTTCAAACTCACAATTTTTGTGGTGATAGGCACTGATTGCACAAGTAGTTGAAAATCCAACTACCATACGATCATGACCACGACAGCCCCAGTCCCCTTAAGGTTACCAGTTTCTAATCTGAAACAAAAAGGAAAATATAAATGGCTTGACAAACACATGATGTTCATTATTTTTTCGTGTTTAGATGTCAAATGGACTAAAGCAATAAAACATCCAAAAACATAAGAAAGGGAAAAATTATGGGTGGGAGTGGACGAGATTTTCCACTTTGTAACAAATTCATGTAAAATACAGGAAATATTTGATATTCAGAATAGATGTTAGGAACTAATAAACAAATTATTTTTTATGATTGCAGAGAAAGACTAGAAAAAATAGAAAGAGAAAGGGAAAGAGATAAAAGATTGAGAGAAGAAAGAGAAAGAAAGGAGATAGAAAGAAGAAAGAAAAGAGAGGAAGAAAAGTATAAAGAAGCCCAGGCCAGACTAGAAGGTACAATTCTAATTATGAATGTTTTTTTTTATATGTACTGGTAATTATTTTAAGATTAGGAAAATAGTTTTACAAAAATGTCTTCAAGTTATTATTTTAGTTTGAAAATATTTATAATTTTTTTAAAGTTTTATTGGTGTGTAGAAGTGCTTGGGTGCACACACAGAGTAAACAAGTTCAAAGTGATATTTGAATATAGGGACAATCTGGATACAAAAACAAAACAAAACACACAACGATACAGACATAAAGGTAAAACAAAAGCATCATGTACTTCCACAAAAAACTTGGGTGAGACCAGGGTTTTCTATCCTGAAACATTTGATTGTGATTTTTGTACTTGTAATCCAAAATCGCCCAATCAGAACATTTTTTATTGGATGGGACATTCTCATTGGACGAATTAGGAATACAAATACAAAACTTGTACTTGAAAGTAGTATAACCATAAGTCCAGATGCTCCTGAAGGGCTATCATTTCTTGTTCCTCTAATGTAACTGTGTAGAATAACCATATTTCTCTACAACTCCGTTCAGGTGAGGTGTACTTGATACAACATTATGTGATAAAGTTTGTCAGTGATTTGCGGCAGGTCGATGGTTTTCTCAGGGTTCTCCAGTTTCCTCAAACAATAAAACTTACTGCCACGATATAACTGAAATATTGTCGAGTGGCGTTAAACACCATAACTCTAACCCATAACTGTGATTCCTGATTTATTTTTATCGACAATATTTTTTTCACAGCAGCATACCGATCAGATAAAGAAAGAAATGAGAGAAAAATAGAAAAATCAAATCAGCATAGAAGTCGCAGTAGAGATAGACACAGGAGAAGTGATAGAGAGGACAGACCTCGACACAAACATAAGTCACCTCCTCCACCTCAACACAGAGGTACTTATTTATTTTGTGTTGCATTTCTTGCTGTAAATGTTCTGGAAAGTGAAACATGGCATTCATGAAGATTGTAATTGTTTCTTTTCATGGTTTATTTACTCTTCCTAATAGAAATAGAGTCAGACCTGTATATAAATAGCACTTTATGGAACCTGAAGAAAGTGCCCTTTATTGAGTGGTTTCCCTTTATATACATGTACAGATTAAAATTAGATGCATTACTCATTAATGGGAAAAATGAAACTGCCATTATAGACAGTGATTTGTTATATTGATGTGCCCTTTAGACAGTGATTTGTTATATCGATGTGCCCTTTATAGACAGCGATTTGTTATATCGATGTGCCCTTTATAGACAATGATTTGTTATATTGATGTGCCCTTTATAGACAGTGATCTGTTATATTGATGTGCCCTTTATAGACAGTGATTTGTTATATCGATGTGCCCTTTATA
The DNA here is from genome assembly GCA_963383655.1 of Bathymodiolus septemdierum. Classification (NCBI taxonomy): domain Eukaryota; kingdom Metazoa; phylum Mollusca; class Bivalvia; order Mytilida; family Modiolidae; genus Bathymodiolus; species Bathymodiolus septemdierum. The sequence goes on along the minus strand of OY726530.1, from coordinate 19,584,607 downwards.
GACAGTGATTTGTTATATTGATGTGCCCTTTATAGACAGTGATTTGTTATGTTTGATGTGCCCTTTATAGACAGTGATTTGTTATATCGATGTGCCCTTTATAGACAGTGATTTGTTATATCGATGTGCCCTTTATAGACAGTGATTTGTTATATCGATGTGCCCTTTATAGACAGTGATTTGTTATATTGATGTGCCCTTTATAGACAGTGATTTGTTATATTGATGTGCCCTTTATAGACAGTGATTTGTTATATTGATGTGCCCTTTAATTTGACTGTACATAAAAACAACTTCTGCTCAGAATCCGTTTCATACATTGAAACCAAATGATATTAGAGCGGGTCTCTATTAATTTTTAATTTTTCATGCTGATTAAAAATCCAAGATGGCCACCGTCATGGAACATATGTTCTGTAGTAGAGTATAAAACCTCATGGGAGATATACAAACAGATTCTCCTCAGAAACCATTTCACACATTTAAACCAAATAATGCATAAATGATATTTAGTATTAACTTATACCATACTTTTGAATTTTGGTGCTGTCGTGGTCTTGAATGTATGGTAGTTGGATTTACAACTGCCTGTGCAATCAGTTACGATACAACATTATGTGATAAAGTTTGTCAGTGACTTGCGACAGGTTACTCCGATTTCCTCAAGGAATAAAACTGACCACCACGATATAACTAAAATATTGTTGAAAGTGGCATTAAACACCATAGACTTAAACCCAACCTACTTTTTGAATTTAGTGTCAATCTGAAGTCCAAGGTGGTTGCCACCACATAACTTTGGTTTTAAAGGGGAATTCTTCTCTTAAACCACTGATGTATTTAAATAAACCTTTCAGAAATTTTCATTTAACAGTTTTTGGTATATTTACAGGAAAAGAAAAGCAGGTTGAAAAGAAAGAGGCTCCTGAGGAGTTACCAAAGAAAGAAGTAGAAAAACCTTCCAAACAAGTAAAAGAACCTCCTGTACAGGAGGAGGAAGAAGAGGAAGAAGGAGGGACTGAAGAGGAGTCGGAGGAAGAATCAGATGATTCAGATTCTGAATCTGAGTCAGAATCTGGTAGGTTGTGCCTTCATTTTTTGAAATTACCCTGGCTTTTTCCTCCCATAAAATCATTGTTTTGTAATGATGGTTTTCATTGTTTTGTAATGATGGTTTTCATTGTTTTGTAATGATGGTTTTCATTGCTTTGTTTGTACATGCATTAGGATTAGGCTGATCAGATGTTGCTGGTTTAAATTTAATTCAAAAGAATGTTATTATTATCTTATTATTTTGTAGAGAGTGACAGTGATAGTTCGAGTGTCAGTGAGAGTGAGGCTAGTAAACACAGTGAGAAAGAAGAGGAAGTTAATCATCTAGGTAAGATAAACAATGGAAATGTCCAATCATAAGGCTTCTACCATTAAGGGTTGGGCCATTAGTGTTTATCGTCACTTTCAGCAATTTTTAGCTATATCATGACTATTAGACTTATTGGGGAAGAAAGCCCAGACAGATATACCAAACTGATTGATGATGAAACTGCTGGCTTTAGGTAGGTGTCTGTAAACCTTATTGGGTAACTTGGAATGCACCCAGGTCAGTGGTATTAGGCTTGTTGTTAGAAGTGAAAGATCTGAACAATTAGGCCACCCAGTCCCGACTTCTACAATTAGGCATCAAGACATTGGATGATATCCATTATGATGTTTCAGACCATCTGAACCAAGCACATTATGTTTCCTAGACACATAATAAACAGAGAATCAGCTGATAGAAGCACACTTTGTTTCCTATACTCATAATAAACAGAGAACCAGCTGATAGAAGCACACTTTGTTTCCTATACTCATAATAAACAGAGAACCAGCTGATAGAAGCACACTTTGTTTCCTAGACACATAATAAACAGAGAACCAACTGATGGAAGCACACTTTGTTTCCTATACTCATAATAAACAGAGAACCAGCTGATAGAAGCACACTTTGTTTCCTAGACACATAATAAACAGAGAACCAACTGATGGAAGCACACTTTGTTTCCTATACTCATAATAAACAGAGAAGTTGATAGAAGCACACTTTGTTTCCTAGACACATAATAAACAGAGAACCAGCTGATAGAAGCACACTTTGTTTCATATACTCATAATAAACAGAGAACCAGCTGATAGAAGCACACTTTGTTTCCTAGACACATAATAAACAGAGAACCAGCTGATAGAAGCACACTTTGTTTCATATACTCATAATAAACAGAGAACCAGCTGATAGAAGCACACTTTGTTTCCTATACTCATAATAAACAGAGAACCAGCTGATAGAAGCACACTTTGTTTCCTAGACACATAATAAACAGAGAACCAGCTGATAGAAGCACACTTTGTTTCCTATACTCATAATAAACAGGGAACTAGCTGATTCAAGCACTTTATTTCCTAGACTCAAAATAAACAGGAAACCAGATGAACCAAGCAAACTTTGTTCTCTGATATAAACATGGAACCAGCTGAACCAAGCACTTTATTTCCTAGACTCAACATAAACAGGGAACTAGCTGATCCAAGCACTTTATTTCCTAGACTCAAAATAAACAGGAAACCAGATGAACCAAGCAAACTTTGTTCTCTGATATAAACATGGAACCAGCTGAATCAAGCACTTTATTTCCTAGACTCAACATAAACAGGGAACCAGCTGTACCAAACACTTTGTTTCCTAGATGCAAAGTCAACAATGAACCAGCTGAACCAAGCATATATATGTTGCTTCCTAGACTGTTGATTGTTACATGTAATTAATTCATTCATATTTTTTGCAGAAAAGTTAAAGTCCAAATTTGATGACCAATCCGAGTCAGAAAGTGAAACAAAATCTGTACACATGAGTGACCAGGAGGATGATGGGTATTACCTAGCAGATACTCCACCAGAATCTCCTGTTGAGTTACTACCAGAGTTACCTCTCTATTATCCTGCCATACAGGGCTGTAGAAATGTAGAAGAATTTCATTGTCTCAATAGAATAGAAGAAGGTGCTTATGGTGTTGTATACAGAGCCAAAGATAAAAAAACAGGTACAGGAACATTAATTGATCTAAAGACCAATATATTAATCCTTTTTGCAGGAAGATTTAAATTTATATTAAATCTGGAAAGTTAAATGCGGTTTCCCATATACAAGAGTTACTTATGTGTGCTTTAACACCATTGTCAGCAACAGTCCTCATGATGAGTACTGGTCATCCAGCCCAAAACCAGTACAACTTTGTTCGGACCAGTAAATTTTTCATTTTTTTAAAGAACTAAAAATAAATTTAAGGATTTGATTCGCAACAGTAAATTCAAATTTTTATTTTGATGACTGCAGCAATATTTCAGTGTATATTGTGTCAGGTAGTTTTATAGATGGATGATAACTACTGACCTACTGAAAATCACTGTCAATATTTTTCAAATAAAGTTGAATGACTGAGTACAACTCAATACAGATGGACACTACATCTGTGTTGTAATGATTTAGCATGATCACCTTGATTGTGGGAAATTGTGGATTCAATGCCTGGTTGGGTCAATCCAAACACTATACAATTAGTATTTGCTAGTTTTCCATTAAGTATACATTATGAAGATTCATTGACTTCCAAGTTGGGATAATAGTGTCAGGGAGGAGTGATATATAGAACTGTGGACTATTGTTTCAGTGCTTTATCTGTATAAAAATACAACTAAATACAAAGCAGACATCATCATCTCATCAAAAAGTAACTTGTTCTTGCCATGATATAACTGAAAAATAACTTATTTGATGTCAAACCCACAGTGTCGTATTACAATATGAGGGAAATTAATAGCTTTCAAGATATTTTAAATTAGGAAATACTTTACCTGTAACATTACAGTCTTACACACGAAACAGGAAATTGTTCTAATGATAGTAAGTTATGTTTCAGATGAAATCGTAGCCTTGAAAAGACTGAAGATGGAAAAAGAGAAAGAGGGATTCCCTATTACATCATTAAGGGAAATAAACACACTACTGAAAGCCCAACATCAAAACATAGTTACAGTCAGGGTAATATTTTAATTGTAAAATACACGATTGAAAGCATAACACCAAAATATAGTTACAGTTAGATTCTGACTAAGAAAAGTTTAATGATATGAAAGTTGTAATCAGAAGCCCTGAAGAGAAGATGGTAACTTCGGTCAACATTTCCCATGGTACCATGCATGATTGCATCTCCATCTGAGGATAACATTTTTTATTTATTATTGATTAATTTAAAATTTCTTTGAACTGAAATGGATTTCTTGCTTTTTAAGAAAATCACCACCAAAATACATATGAATCAATTGGATCTCAATAAACTCAATATCATCATTTTCATGCATGCAAAAGTACTAGGGCGATTACTCAAAAATACAAAGGGAATTACGTTTTGCTTTTGACCAACGGAAAAGCGAAGTCAGCATTCACAAAGCAACTTCTTTGCCTGAATTTGCCTGATTGTGAGAGGCCTGAAAGATATGATTTTGATGTCTACGTGGAAGGACATATCTACCTGTAGACTTGTTTCAGTTATTGCACTATACAATATTTAGCTCAGCATGTTGATCTAATACAAAGCATTCTTTTCATAATCATCATCATCTCATCAAAACTTAACTTGTTTTTGTCATGAAATATCTCTCTTAGAATTAAATAACAATTGCCATTTAATAAATAGCAATCACTCGTTACATTTCTAGGAAATTGTAGTTGGTAGTAACATGGATAAGATTTATATTGTAATGGACTATGTGGAACATGATCTTAAAAGTCTTATGGAAACCATGAAACAACCATTCTTAGTGGGTTAGTATATAAAATGCCTCTTGGTTTAAGCAAAATTGATTGTAGAAAAATATAAATGATATATACACATAATATAAAATCATCACAAAATGTGGTTTCTGAAACAAGCATGCAAGCTAATGTTAATCTATCTCTACATCAACTTGATGTAGACATTTAGTGCTAAAGTGACAAGAGTCAGATTTAAGGAGGAGACCTGTTTATGACCAGAAATAATTCAAACATCTTTAGTATCATCAAACTCTTTATCTATCGTCTATCCATGGAAACAATCTAAAACAAAATATTTTGACAAGACCTACTGAAGGGGAAAAAAAGGCAGATACCAAGACACGATTAAAAAAGATTATTAAGAGAATAAAGAAAAAAACATGTGACCTAAAATTTAAAAAATCTAGAGTCGAAGACAAACAACATTCAAAATAAAGAAAACACAAAAATCTTAAGATCACCAACACACACATACCCCATTTAGAAATAGGAGTGAACTCGTGTGATCTGCAAGAGTAGGCAGTTCAGTATACTTACTATTCTAATAATGTACAGTAGAATATCACTCAATTATTCAAACTATACACACTCTACCAGTCATCCAGGTGTATATTGTGGTACCTACCAGACTTATGTTACACACCCAAGTAGATTATAATAATAATTTTATTAACACTTTTCTTTGAAATGGACAGATAAGATTGTCTGTCATTGCAATTTTGAAAATTACTGTTGAATAATATATTTGCAGTTTTGATATTGTGTACATGATTGTCTTTATCTTTGTTTTTGTTATGTAAATGTTTTGTAATATCTGTACGATATATTTGAAAATTACAAAATAATAATAAAAGATATTTGCATATCATGCACTTAATATTCATGAATGGTTTTGTTTTGTTTTATTATAGGGGAAGTGAAAACATTACTGAGGCAATTATTAATTGGTGTAGCACATCTCCATGACAACTGGATAATACATAGAGACTTAAAAACATCCAACTTACTGCTGAGTCACAAAGGCATACTTAAGGTATATACTGTATATAACTAGGACAAATTGTTTTAGATACCTAAAACTTATGTCTCCCCTAAAAAACAATTATTTGACCTTGAGGTCAAAGGTCAAGGTCCCACGAAGGTCATTGCGGTACACGACACACCGCCTTATGGTCATGCACCAACATACCACATATCATTGACCAATCTGGAAAGGAAAAAAAGTTATGGTCTGGACAAACTTCGCTGAGAAGAAGCGGAAGAAGAAGTGGAAGCAGCGGAAGAAGAAGAAATCGGACTAAAACAATATGTCTCCCTTTGTTCAAAGGGGAGACATAATTACTATGCCTCATGCATCAGTACAAGTTTTCCTATTATTATTCATGTATTCTATTTATTGGTAATTTATTATAATGAACTATTCACCAAAGGCTCGATATATTTTTGCGGGAATTTTTATCCTCTTGATTCATTGGAGGAAATATGGTAATGGACATTCAAAATTCTCAGGATTTTTCCTATGCTAAGCTAAAATCCTGAAACCAGCAGACAATAGTTGGTGTCTCGGGGAACAATAAATTTGCTATTACTCTCATACCAGTCAATAAATGTACAATATTTCATGTTATGCTTTTAAAACATTTTGGTGTAGTTTCTTGAATTGGGACCAACATTTTTTTCAGATACATTTTATTCTCGTCATTTAGGATTTATAACTACACCACTTAACACAGTCATTTATGTCACACACCATAACAATAGATATTTTGCGGTTTGCAGGTTTTTAAATAGGACAATCTAAACAATATCACCAGAGACACTTTTGTTTATTTCCATGTACATTAACTATTAATAATGGGGCCGTCGTGGTTGTGATGGTATTGTAGTTGGATTTACAATTACCTGTGCAATCAGTAACTATCACCACTAACGTTGTGGGTTCAAATCTCACTCAGGTGATGTGTACTCGATACAACATTATGTGATAAGTTTGTCGGTGATTTGCGACAGGTCTGTGGTTTTTTCCGGGTTCTCCCGTTTCCTCCACCAATAAAACTGACTGCCGCTATAAAACTGAAATAATGTTGAAAGTGGCATTAAACACCATAAACCAAACTACAAATTATTTAGAAATAAATGATATGGATGTAAATAAACATGAGAGACTATTCAACATTACATTTAGACACAAATTAAAGTAAAGGAACAGCTTGTAGTAAGAAAGGATATGGATGTAAATAAACATGAGAGACTATCCAACATTACATTTAGACACAAATTAAAGTAAAGGAACATCACTTTTATTGTTGTTCTACATTTCACAGTCACAGTAGGATCTTCAACAATGAGAATACTTCATACCCTAAGATGAGTGTGAAACAGCCCATAGCCTACAGTTGAATACTAGTGTATGTTAATATTTCTCTATGCCCCTGTTTTCTTTGTTTGCTATTCAACCTTTTTGTCATTTTTTTAGATTGGAGATTTTGGATTAGCAAGAGAATATGGTGAACCGTTAAAACAGTACACACCTGTTGTTGTTACCTTGTGGTATAGAGCACCTGAACTGTTACTTGGGGTAAAGGTAAGGGGAAAATTGAAATAATTATTATCATGATAGAAATATCGGAATTAAAAGAATCTGGCCAGAATGGGAAATATTGACAAAATTGAGAATTTATTTCAGTTGTTTATGTAAAATTTGAGAAGTTCAAAGGAATAGTGATGAAATTGGATCAGTCACCCAAAATGTAGTGTATATTATTTCTATCTGAGTGATGATGCATAAACCCCTGAGAGCCTCTTGTTTATTTCTATGTAACAGGATATATATCTGACTTATATTTGCTTTCAGGAATATTCCACAGCTATAGACATGTGGTCTGTAGGATGTATATTTGCTGAATTACTGATGATGAAAGCCTTATGGCCTGGTAGAACCGAGGTCGATGAACTTAACAGAATTTTTAAAGTAAGTAAATAAATGTTAGAGAAAACCCAAAGGGCAATCATACCAAAGGGCAATCATACCAAAGGTCAATCATACCAAAGGGCAATCATACCAAAGGTCAATCATACCAAAGGGCAATCATACCAAAGGTCAATCATACCAAAGGTCAATCATACCAAAGGTCAATCATACCAAAGGGCAATCATACCAAAGGTCAATCATACCAAAGGGCAATCATACCAAAGGGGTCATTAGAAACTGTAAATTGAAGAATAAACAAAGCAATGACCAAAATAAATAGGACAAACAATGATTTATAAAACACTGCACAGAAAACTAAAGGTTGAGCAACACCAGCCCCATTAAAAAACTGGGGGTGAAACCAGGTGCTCCGGAAGGGTGAGCAGTTCCTGTTTCTTATAAGATGCCTGCTGTGTTACTTATACTCAGTTAACAAATTCTATTGCAGTTAGATACAATTTAAAGCTGGTATGAAAAGCAATTTTAAGGGTTGAATAATCTAAATGAAACATATTATATAAAGAAAGAGTAATAATATATGTCAGCTTGTAGTAGAACCAATTTTTTTTATGTGAAATGAAAGAAAGCATACATTTGTTGTCATGGTAACTCTTGTCTTAAATTGTCTCATTCTGCTCGAAAATGTATGAAATATCCCACCGATCCAATTTCAAAAACCTTTTATTTTGCCAAAATCAGAAATAATGCAGTGGATTTTGTTTAACAGGAGTCGTAGAGAAAATTGAAATCGATTAAGGTAATTTCAGTAATCATGCAAAATTTAAGATTTTGGTCATTTTTACCTTTACTGGATGTTTACATTCTGGTTCAAATTAGTACCCCTCATAAACCTTAAAATAAGAAATTATTTTTTAATACAAATAGTTAATATTTTCACTGATGGCGTGTATGAGAAAGCAACCAATTTATTCATTTCAAACCATTTTCCCCCCACCTTAGACATTGTATGGAATCTAACTTTAATATTATGCATTGTTTTATTGAAAAAAAATGATTAAATTTGCAATACAGTACTGACAAGTTGTTTTTGTTTGAAAACACTGTTGTCTGATAACGTCGCTGAATCATAGTGAAACACCGTGATTGCTGGCATTTATCAGACAACTACATTTATGACCCTATTAGTATATTTCTATACAAAATTCAGGATGTAATTTGTGGATGTTTCACCGACATTGAGAGTGGTACCTTTTGACAGATTCTTAGTACATTGTACTGTACATATAAAACATAATTATAAATTTCAGGATTTAGGAACACCAAATGAAAAAATCTGGCCAGGATTAAGCGAGCTACCAGCAATGAAGAAATGTTCTTTTGGTAATTTTGCTGACCATCCATACAATACATTGAGACAGAAATTTGGATCATACCTGACTGATACAGGCTTTGATTTACTCAACAGGTACAGTAAAACTGAATAAAGTGAAACCTGTTGTTGTCCCCCCTCCCCCCAGGCAGAACAAATTTGGATCATACCTGACTGATACAGGCTTTGATTTACTCAACAGGTAGTCAACACTGAATAAAGTGAAACCTGTTGTTGTCCCCCCCCCCCAGGCAGAAGAAATTTGGATCATACCTGACTGATACAGGCTTTGATTTACTGAACAGGTACAGTATAAACACTGAATAAAGTGAAACCTGTTATTAAACAAATCCACATGTACCATACAATAAGAACTTCAATAAACACTCATGGTTAAACCTCTTGTTCTACGATTGTCAATTTTCCTAAATGGCACATATTAATTTCTTTTTCTTTTCCAGATTTTTAACCTATAGCCCATCAAAAAGAATAACAGCCGACAATGCAATCAAACATGAGTTTTTCAAAGAATCTCCTCAACCGATTGATCCTTCCATGTTCCCAACATGGCCAGCCAAAAGTGAACAACCTCGTAAACACGCCAACTCACCGAAACCTCCATCTGGTGGAAAAGCATACAATAAATTACTGGTAAGTTTGATGATTATTATTGTCCCAGTCACACATTAAAGAAGTTTCAATGCTACTGTAACATTAAATAGTGTCCACCGTGTCTCCTATGATAAAAGTCTGAGGACGGAATAAAGCACAGCGATGACTTCGTTCGGTCTGTTGTAAGGTTTTTCAATACAAACATAACACAACCGAACACAATTTCACAGGACACTATTATATCTTACACTACCAGTAATTTTTTTCTTCTGATTTTGATTAAGTATGTTTTTGACAAACACACACAACCCATATACATTGATGTACAGTCAAAATCTGCTTTTGTGACCATCTCTATTAAGCAATAGCTTGTTTTTATGTGACCTAAATTTTAATTTCCCTTCACAGTGCATTTCATCATAATTAAACCTGTTAGCGACCACCTGTCTTATGTGACCCATTTCAATGTTCCCTTGGAAGGTCACATAAAGCAGGTTTGACTACATGTTTTAATGCAGTTTTTAGTTCTTTATTAAAGCTGATTTTGAACTGGTCTTGTAACCTATTACCATCATTTATAACTGTTTTCTGTTTGTCCTTTGTTATTGTCGTCATTAACATTTCACTTTTTGATCATCTCATCTGAAACTGCTAGGCCAATCAGAACTCAACTTTGCAGGATTGATGTTTGTGAAGTCCTCAGACTTGCCACAAGTCTGTGTTATTTTTTAAGTACCTTTTCTTTATTTTTGTTTTAAAGTGCTGCTATGAAAGTGACATGATATACTATCTACACTTGTTACTATACAACTGGGGGCCATATACAACTACCTATACAATCAGTGCCTATCACCACTAACGTTGCGAGTTCATATCCCACTCGATACAACATTATGTGATAAAGTTTGTCAGTTATTTGTGACAGGTCAGTGGTTTTCTCCGGGTCCTCCGGTTTCTTCTACCAATAAATCTGACCGCCACGATATAGCTGAAATATTGTTGAAAGTGGTGTTAAACTCCATAACCCCTAACCCTACTATACAACTACTCTGACGATCAACACCTGCATTAGTGATAAAAGGGAGGTAATTCATTATAAGCTGTTATTAGTGAGGGAAGGGAGGTAATTCATTATAAGCTGTTATTAGTGAGGGAAGGGAGGTAATTCATTATAAGCTGTTATTAGTGAGGGAAGGGAGGTAATTCATTATAAGCTGTTATTAGTGAGGGAAGGGAGGTAATTCATTATAAGCTGTTATTAGTGAGAGAAGGGAGGTAATTCATTATAAGCTGTTATTAGTGAGGGAAGGGAGATAATTCATTATAAGCTGTTATTAGTGAGGGAAGGGAGGTAATTCATTATAAGCTGTTATTCATATGTTAACATTTAGCTTTGAAATGTCTTTAATGTGAAAAATATTTTTTTCAGGGGGATGACGATGATAAAGCAATAGGATTCCACCTAACAAATGCTGCAGCTGGAGTCTCAGCAGTAGGACCCGGATTTAGTCTAAAGTTTTAATGCTGAATTTGTAACAAAATACGAAATTGGAATAAGATTAAAAGTTTAATGACTTACTTTTTATGTGCTCAAAAGATGTCTTAATTGTATATAAAGTTCAAATATTTAAAAAAAATAAAATGAAATTTTGATACAATATGGAAATCAGAAGAATTTGAGTGCAATATGACAATACCATTATGGAGAATGTACCTAATAGACATATACTGAACATTGACTTTTTGTCAAGAAAATGTGATATTGATAAATAGTTCAATATTTATTATGCTGGTAATTTGTTTTGTAAAATAATAATGAATACATGTATCATCTATCATGCATATTCATTAAATATCAAGTACATTGATTTACTTGCTCATTGGTTGAATTTTGGTGGCCATGTTGAAATGTCTCAGTATTCACAATTTCAGGGTTAGGGTTATGGTATTTAACGTCACTTTCAACAATATTTCAGTTGTATCGTGGCGATCAGTTTTATTGGTGGAGGAAACCGGAGAAAACCACGAATCTGTCGTATGTCACTGACAAGCTCTATCACATGCTGTATCGAGTACACCTCGCCATGAGCAGGATTCAAAAACACAACTTTAATGTTGATTGCATAGGTAGTTGTAAAATCAAACTACCATACGATCACAACCACAATGGCCCCCTATTCACAATTTCAGTATCTATTGTTACATCAAACTCAGATATCATATGTAATTCATTATTTTCTTTGATAAATCGAAATCGAAACAGCTGTCATAATCGACATGTCTTTTCGTCTCTCATAAAGGGCGAGGTCATTAGATACATAAGAAACACTAACAACCAGGGTGATTTACAGCACATGCTTACACAGTTCAAATTGAACTTAATCAAACAGGAACAAGGAGAATGAAATAATGAGATGTATAAACGAGGCATTAACTAAGAATAGATTAGATCTTATTAATAAAAACAAAACAAAATAAGGAAATTCCTTTAGTTTTGTCAAGCAGATACAATCCATGCATAAACAAACTGAAGCAGTGCATTATTAAACATTGGCATACATTAAACCAGGATGAAGTTTGCAAAGAAATATTTACAGAAAAACCAATAATTGCATACAAAAGGCATAGAAATTTAGCAGATCTGCTAACATCAACAAAACTTAAAAAATGAGCAATATAGGATCAATCCCTGAAGATGACAGCCCTATATTGTTTGTCAATTATTAATTTAAATGTACAAAAACTGTCGAAACACTAAATTAGTGTAGGATTGATGTAGGCAATAAGCTTGTAAATAGTTTCAGTAATACTAGGACTATGATATTATTATATATGAATAAAATACAATATATATTTTATTTATATTCCTAATGAGGTTTGCTCCTGTGAAATATTGATAGATGTTGGGATGTGTGGATGTTTGGTGCCATTTTCTTGTAAAGTTTTTATTAATTGTTAGCTAAATTTTCCCTGATTATTGAATATGGGGTTAATTCAAAGTAAAATAGTAGTCCCCTTCTATTACTCAATTGGCACTGCACAACACTCACTCGACACTGCAATAAATAGGTCCTTCAAATTTGCCCCAACAATAATAGATCCCCTCAACTTCAACATCACAATAGAAAGTCCCTTCAATTCGACACTAGGTTAAACTGTACTTTAGATAAATTTTAACTAGTCCAGCATTTACAGATTACAATCAAGCCTTTCATTTATATTTGTTTGGCCTATGATTTACTAACATCCCGAGAGTTCAAATTCCAACAACCAATCAGTAAAGAGTCTACAGAGTCTTAAGATATTATCCAGCATATTGTTATTAGTTCACCTGACCCAAAGTGTCATGTGATCTATTGCCGCCACGTGTCATCCAATTTCAGTAAACTTTCTCATTTCAATATTGTTAGAAACTACCGGGCCAATTGAAGACCCTTAGGGACTTAAAAATTAAGAAATAGTATTCTTAAAAACCACAGTGTAATTGTAATTGTGTACCTAAAGTTTCCCTGTGAAATGGAGATTCAACCGTCTACGTCTAAATGGGGGCCCAGAGCCCTTGAGGTCCAAAATATAATATAATATTTTTCTTCAGAACCAGTTTAACAAATACTACTGTCAACAATAATTGCGAGCATCTAGTTTTACCCCCCCCCCCCCCCCTCCCCCTTTTTTTGTGTGGGGTCAGTGTTGTGTATTTTTGTTTTGTGTCTTGCGTCCAATGGTGCCTGTGTCTCTGGATTGTCTGTTCTTGATTGCTTCTTCGGTTTTTGTTTAAAAGTATATATTCTCAAGCAGCAGCAATGGGTAATTATTTTTCGAAAAATTCATTCTTATGAAATGCAGATTTATTTTGGTTTAAATAAAGGAAGACTCCAGGGGTATGATGGGGTTCAATGATTAACAAAGACTTACAGCATGCTAGGTACATGTATATACCATATAGGATACTAGAAATGTGTTTGTTTGATGGTGTTTTAACGCCACTTTCAACAACATTTCAGTTATATCGTGGCGGTCAGTCTTATTGGTGGAGGAAACCAGAGGACCCGGAGATAACCACCGACCTGTCACAAGTCACTGACAAACTTTATCACATAATGTTATACAACTAAATCCAACTACCATACGATCACGGCCATGACAGTCACTAAAGAATGACAGTACATATATAGTCATACAGGATGTGTGCAATGTACAAGTCATACAGGAAGCTCGCAACACAATAAAAATGAAATGACATTTAATGAAATAAATCTTTAATAAATTAACATGATCAACAATGTCATAATTTATTCATCACAAGTTCTATAAATAGACCTTTTTCAAATAAACTGACAACAATAACAATATTTTGACTATATTTAACAATTTAATACATTAAAAATATTGCAATAATTTGAAATTCAGTAATATAACAAAATCTTTGGATGTACAAAAGGTAATTATTCACAAACATATGAATAGGATTGAGCAACAGGCAGTGCCAATACAAACTCTCTCCTTTGTACACGAAGAAAACATACCTTTAGTCATGTATACAGGATTCCATTAAACAGGCTAAATGTGAAAAGATTGAAACATAAGCAATAAATGTTTACATTTGAAATATGAAATAGTTATATCAACTTTATCACATGATGTTGCATTCTGCAGACCACGCCATGAGCGGGAATCCAACTCACAACATTAGTGGTGATAAAGCCTGTTTGTATTTGTAGATGTATATTCAAATACTGTGTAATTACTGCCTCAATAACAATGGGTAACAACAAAATATAAAAAAAAATAAAGATCAGGCTAAAAATCATGGGGCGAACTCGGAACAGATGTGATCCATCTCGGTAAGTCATTGACCACAAATATTTAAAATTCACAACAGTAACAAAAATATATTGAACAAATATAAATGTACATACTGTCAAACCTACTCATGCAGTCACCTCTATTAAGCAGTCACCTGTATTAAAATGTCACCTTTTTCTTGTCCAGTCATAGAAAATTTCATATGAATTGAATCTTTCAAGAGGTCACCTGTCTTATAAGGCCACTTTATCTTTGTCCAAAAGATGACCTCTTAATACAGGTTTGACTATTTAAATTTAAATAAAAGACGGTTCAAAAGTTGAAGATTTAAAATCTGCTTCCATCATAGCATACATACATTAATTAGATACAATATATTAAAGATTATGTACATTTTATTTGTATTTTGGCATTTTTATATAACTAAAACAAATAATAAGACAAAAATTTGTAATTTTTTTTATTAAGGCATGGATCTTTCGTTAAAGACATATGCCACATGTCCCCCACTGGTGCATAAAATGACAAAGTTGATGAAAGTGGACATATTGAAACCTGAATAATCAAAATAAAGGAAAGTAAAGCATGTGGGTTAGGGTTTACGAGTTGCACAAACCTCAATTAAATTTAAGTCTCAATTAAACCTTAAGTGTAAATTAATTTCATTTACATTCCAAGTAAATTTAAGTGTCATTTCAAATTTAATTGACACTTAAATTTAATTGAGGTTTGTGCAACCCAATCCTGGTGTATAACGCCACTTTCAACAATATTTCAGTTATACCGTGGCAGTTAGTTTTATTGGTGGAGGAAAACCACCGACCTATTGCAAGTCACTGACAAACCTTATCACATAATGTTGTATCGAGTACACCTCGCCTGAGCGGGGTTCGAACTCACAATGTTAGTGGTGATAGTCACTGATTTCATAGTTAGTTATAAATCCAACTATCATAAGATCACGACGACAGCCCCATCAAGGAAAGTAAAGAATGTAAAGTAGTTAATGATTGAAGACCGAAAATTTTTACAAACTTGATATTTGGTAAACACATAACAACAAAAAAACATGATGACCGATTATCAATAACTTACAATTAAATAAAAAATATTTCAATCCTCAAATAAATTAATTATTAATAGAATTGTCAATGGAATGTCTAGCTACAACTTATTCCCTATAAAAAAAAAAAAAAAAAAAAATGTGCTTCAAATTGAATTAATTCAAACATTTACAAAACTCTTGACACATTATGTTAATTTCTGAGAGTTAAATATCTTCAATAGCCACTGGGGTAAAACTTTTCAATAATTATTTTACATTCCTGAAATAATGAAATACTGGTCATAATGGAGAAAAAAAAACAGTGAACAAATTAACTATTTCATATCTTGAAGGAGTTAACATGCCATGCTATCAACCTTTAACCTTTTCAGTCATTACAAATAAAAGTTGAGTGTATAACTTTGATTATTACTCTAAATAGGAACATAACATGAACATAGTGAATAGGCTTGTTGTCTAATAATATATTTGGCAATATGGAAACCAGTCTATCATCTAGCACCATGCCCAGCAGACAATCATGATAATATACATTTTATTCCATCTTAATAGATTCGTACAGTCCTAAATTATCAGAAACAAAAATACAAACAATGAGAAAATTGTAGAATTTTTTTTTTTTTTTTTTTTTTACAAATTATGCCAAGTCGTTCATTTATTACATAAATATACATACACTTCCTTGAAAATTTTCTCAGAGAAGGAACAAGTCATATCTTCTTTTTTCAAATTATGCTAAGTGGTTCATCAATTAAGCATTTACCGGGAAACTTATAAAAATAATCGTAAAAAGTTTTCTCAGAGAAAGAGAAGATCATTTTTTTCCACCAATTATGCTGAGTAGTTCATCTATTATAAGGGATTAACAAAGTTTTCTCTGAGAAAAAAAAAGTTATATCTGTTTTTTTAACAAATTATGCCAAGACGTTCATCTATTACATGTTTACTGGGAAACTATTATATATAAAAAATCGCTAAAAAGTTTTCTCAGAGAAAGAAAAGACCATATCATATTTTTTTACCAATTATGCTAATTGGTTCATCTATTATGTATTTATAAAGTTTTCTCAGAGAAAAAAGGTCATATCTTTTTTTCAAAAATTATGCCATGTGGTTCCTCTATTACACATTACCGGGAAACTGTAATAAAAACAATCGCTAAAAGTTTTCTCAAAGAAAGAGATGAGCCACTTTTGTTTATAAAGTTTGTCAAAATGTAAAACATTCTGAGATTCATTATATTCACAACACCGGATCTTTCTGAAAATACACAGGTATGAAATACAGGTAAATATAATTTATAACCATTTAAATTGACAGCTTGCAAGGTAAGAAAAGTCATTAGTGGTACAATAGTCACCCTCTTATATGGCTACCTCTCTTATCAGGCCAGATTTCAAGAGACCACTCTTTTAATAAGACCATTCCCACCAAAGGTCAAAACTCTTATAAAGCCAGATTTCAGACGTAATGAGATAGTAAATATTACTAAAATGTCCCCCTCAAGAGACCACTCTTCTAATAAGACCATTCCCACCAAAGGTAAAAACTCTTACAAGGCCAGATTTCAGACATAATGAGATAGTTAAATACTACTAAAATGCCCCCTCAAGAGATCACTCCTCTAATAAGACTATTCCCACCAAAGGTAAAAACTCTTACAAGGCCAGATTTCAGATGTACTGAGATAGTTAAATACTACTAAAATGCCCCCTCAAGAGACCACTCTTCTAATAAGACCATTCCCACCAAAGGTAAAAACTCTTATAAAGCCAGATTTCAGATGTACTGAGATAGTTAAATACTACTAAAATGTCCCCCTCAAGAAACCACTCCTCTAATAAGACTATTCCCACCAAAGGTCAAATCTCTTATAAGGCCATATTTCAGACATAATGAGATAGTTAAATACTACTAAAATGCCCCCTCAAGAAACCACTCCTCTAATAAGACTATTCCCACCAAAGGTCAAATCTCTTATCAGGCCATATTTCAGACATAATGAGATAGTTAAATACTACTAAAATGCCCCCTCAAGAAACCACTCCTCTAATAAGACTATTCCCACCAAAGGTCAAATCTCTTATAAGACCATATTTCAGACATAATGAGATAGTTAAATACTACTAAAATGTCCCCCTCAAGAGACCACGCTTCTAATAAGACCATTCCCACCAAAGGTCAAAACTCTTATAAGGCCATATTTCAGACATAATGAGATAGTTAAATACTACTAAAATGTCCCCCTCAAGAGACCACGCTTCTAATAAGACCATTCCCACCAAAGGTCAAATCTCTTATAAAGCCAGATTTCAGATGTACTGAGATAGTTAAATACTACTAAAATGTCCCCCTCAAGAGATCACTCCTCTAATAAGACTATTCCCACCAAAGGTCAAATCTCTTATAAGACCATATTTCAGACGTAATGAGATAGTTAAATACTACTAAAATGTCTCCCTCAAGAGACCACTCTTCTAATAAGACCATTCCCACCAAAGGTCAAAACTCTTAAAAGGCCAGATTTCAGATGTACTGAGATAGTTAAATACTACTAAATTGTCTCCCTTAATAGAGACAATCTCTCTTATAAGACCACATTTTCATCACAGAAGGACAATCTCTCTTATAAGACCACATTTTCATCACAGAAGGACAATCTCTCTTATAAGACCACATTTTCATCACAGAAGGACAATCTCTCTTATAAGACCACATTTTCATCACAGAAGGACAATCTCTCTTATAAGACCACATTTTCATCACAGAAGGACAATCTCTCTTATAAGACCACATTTTCATCACAGAAGGACAATCTCTCTTATAAGACCACATTTTCATCACAGAAGGACAATCTCTCTTATAAGACCACATTTTCATCACAGAAGGACAATCTCTCTTATAAGACCACATTTTCATCACAGAAGGACAATCTCTCTTATAAGACCACATTTTCATCACAGAAGGACAATCTCTCTTATAAGACCACATTTTCATCACAGAAGGACAATCTCTCTTATAAGACCACATTTTCATCACAGAAGGACAATCTCTCTTATAAGACCACATTTTCATCACAGAAGGACAATCTCTCTTATAAGACCACATTTTCATCACAGAAGGACAATCTCTCTTATAAGACCACATTTTCATCACAGAAGGACAATCTCTCTTATAAGACCACATTTTCATCACAGAAGGACAATCTCTCTTATAAGACCACATTTTCATCACAGAAGGACAATCTCTCTTATAAGACCACATTTTCATCACAGAAGGACAATCTCTCTTATAAGACCACATTTTCATCACAGAAGGAGAAGAGGTCACCATATAAGAGGAAACTACTGTAGAACTAAATAAACTAAGAATTACTAGTTTAGCGGTTCTTAATTTCTCTAATATGGTGTGACAAAATTACATGGCAAAACAAACGTGTAATACAGTTAAACCTTGTTATGTAGAAGTATAGGGACAGATAATGTTACTTTAAAAACATCCTGGCATTCCAGTTATCTGGGATAACTTAAGCTGAAAACTACTATGAGTTTGAATGAGAGAGTGAGTGATTGTTGTTCAACGCCAAGGGAGCCATTTTTCAGCTACGTATATCATGGCAAGAACAAGTTACATATCAATCAGCTGATGTCTGCTTTGTACTAGACCAACACACTTAGTTGGGATTTTTATAGTGAAACAACAGTTTGCAGTCTGCGCCAAATACCACTAGCACTATGCACTTGTCTAGTAAAAATTGGTTTGGGCTAGTAAAAATTGCATAAAATTTGCTTAATCAAATAGAAAAAATTCTTCTAAAATGCTATTTGGGCTAGTTTGTCAATATGTTTTTGGCACAGACTGGGGACTTTGTGGGTAGAAATATCGCTCCACCTGGACATGTTATCCCCGATTCCAAGCTGACCAGTATTTGCTCTTACACCTTGCTGTATGCTTAGCAGAGAAGCAGCGAAGACCAATTTCATAGTCATTAGTTCGACCTGACTACAGCTTGAATCCACGATCTACCATACTTGAGGTGAGCGTGCGACCCATTGCACCACTGAGGTGGTTTACCTGAATTTTATATAACAAGGTAAAACTGTATATACATGTAGTAACTTGAGAATTTGATAAAAAATGTGCACCAATAATGGTCAGCTTATGGTGCAATTACAAAAACTTGATATTGATGAGTTCAACAATGAAACACATATATATGTACCTATGTCATACCTGTCACAGGTAAGAAAAATACTATAAAACCAATTAAATTCATACATCTAATTTTTTTGTATCACTTAAAATAAATTGTGTCACTCTAAGATTTCATTTAATTTTCAACCAAAAATGTAAGAAATAAATAAAAATACCGATATACTTAAATGAGATGAATGGAAATTATGCTTTCTGCAATATAAAGTGAATTCTACGTAAACTGAATGAGTAAAATAGTTGTAACTTAAAGAACAGTGGGTATTTTTTTTTATATCTATATCATAAAAAAACCAACAACTTAGAAATGTAATTTTTGATGCAATGACATCTGTTTCGTATTTAATTTGCTTACACATTTCAAATACAGGGCTTTGTCGGCGACCCCAAGCTGACCACCCTCCGATACTCTCCACCCATCACCCATGGGTCAACTGACAGAGAAATCCTTGCAGTCACATGATAATTCATCTCAAATCTGATTGGCTCCGCTGAATTTGGAGGACTTGTCATTTGCAATTATATTACATTCTACTGGACCAGAAAATTATTTTACTCTACACGATGATACCTTATTTGGATAGTAAATGAAAAATCATGGTTTCATATTAAAATGTTTATTTTTGTGATCTACCGACCAATCGAAAATTTTAGTAATGTCATGTTGTAATAATAACCACTTCTAAATGCTGGATCGGTAACCTAATAACTCTGAAAGAAATGTAATTGTAACAATTGACCCACGGGTGATGAGTGGAAAGTATTGGAGCATGACCAGCCATGGGTATCCAACAAAACTAACATGGATGCACCTTGGATTTTGAAAAAAAGGGGTTAAATGTCCCCCTTTATAATGAAAAACAGGACAGTTTGTTATTGGCTAAACACAATGTAAATATTTGTGAACTGACCAATGGTATTACTTCTATTGAAAATGTTGGCATGTAACACAATACCCATGATTCATTAGTACAATGTAAATTGGGAAATTTTGTATCTAAAAATAACGAATTACCCATAATTCATTAGTACAATGTGAATTGGGAATTTTTGTATCTAAAAATAACAAATTACCTATGATTCATTAGTACAATATAAATTGGGAAATTTTTTATCTAAAAATAACTTAATCACAACCATAGAACATATGGAGTATTTTGATTTTAATTGTCTTCATCAGAGTCGGACGTATCAGCTAACAATGGTTCATGTCTTTGATGATGTCCTTCTGAACTGTTTCTTATACCATAACCAAAATAAATAGCAAAACCTAAAAAAAAAAAGATACATAACTTGTATTTGGGTTCGGGTTAGGGTTATGGAGTTTAATGCCACTTTCAAAAATATTTCAGTACTATCTTGGCAGTTTGTTTTATTGGTGGATGAAACCGGAGTACACGTTTGGTTTCATAGTCGGAAGTGAGAGGAATAACTATTTTCTTGTCTTTAAAATACATATAATCACGATAATATCAAGAAAGAAATTGTATTTGTGATTCTAAGTTCTTCCAATTAGGATAGTGAGAGAGCGATCGTTGTTTAACGCCAACTCAGCAAATTTTCAGCCATATCATGATGGTTGATAAGGATATAAAATCCTCAGATGTCAGAAATGTTCCGCCTGTATTCTGATTTTGTAGTAATATGTCACCAAATGGGTGATGCCAATGAAGAGAATTGCATTGCAATCTCTTAAAAAATATTAACAATTAAAATATATGTTACTTACCTATCACCATCCATACAGCAAATCTTATCCACGTAGCTGTAGACAACTTCATCATTAAATAAATATTAATAAAACAACTAATAATAGGTAACACAGGTAACAAAGGCACCTACAATGAGAAAAAATCTTATAACAAAAGCACCTACAATGAGAAAAAATCTTATAACAAAGGCACCTACAATGAGAAAAAATCTTATAACAAAGGCACCTACAATGAGAAAAAATCTTATAACAAAGGCACCTACAATGAGAAAAAATCTTATAACAAAGGCACCTACAATGAGAATTTTTTTTATAACAAAGGCATCTACAATGAGAACAAATCTTATAACAAAGGCACCTACAATGAGAACAAATCTTATAACAAAGGCACCTACAATGAGAACAAATCTTATAATAAAGGCATTTACAATGAGAAAAAATATTATAACAAAGGCACCTACAATGAGAACAAATCTTATAACAAAGGCACCTACAATGAGAAAAAATCTTATAACAAAGGCACCTACAATGAGAACAAATCTTATAACAAAGGCACCTATAATGAGAAAAAATCTTATAACAAAGGCACCTACAATGAGAAAAAATCTTATAACAAAGGCACCTACAATGAGAACAAATCTTATAACAAAGGCACCTACAATGAGAACAAATCTTATAACAAAGGCACCTACAATGAGAACAAATCTTATAACAAAGGCACCTACAATGAGAAAAAAATCTTATAACAAAGGCACCTACAATGAGAACAAATTTTATAACAAAGGCACCTACAATGAGAACAAATCTTATAACAAAGGCACCTACAATGAGAACAAATCTTATAACAAAGGCACCTATAATGAGAACAAATCTTATAACAAAAGCACCTACAATGAGAACAAATCTTATAACAAAGGCACCTATAATGAGAACAAATCTTATAACAAAGGCACCTACAATGAGAACAAATCTTATAACAAAGGCACCTACAATGAGAACAAATCTTATTATAACAAAGGCACCTACAATGAGAAAAAATCTTATAACAAAGGCACCTACAATGAGAAAAAATCTTATACCAAAGGTACCTACAATGAGAAAAAATCTTATAACAAAGGCATTTACAATGAGAAAAAATCTTATAACAAAGGCACGTACAATGAGAAAAAATCTTATAACAAAGGCACCTACAATGAGAAAAAATCTTATAACAAAGGCACCTACAATAAGAAAAAATCTTATAACAAAGGCACCTACAATGAGAAAAAATCTTATAACAAAGGCACCTACAATGAGAACAAATCTTATAACAAAGGCACCTACAATGAGAACAAATCTTATAACAAAGGCACCTACAATGAGAACAAATCTTATAACAAAGGCACCTACAATGAGAGAAACAATGAGAACAAATCTTATAACAAAGGCACCTACAATGAGAAAAAATCTTATAACAAAGGCACCTACAATGAGAAAAAATCTTATATCAAAGGCACCTACAATGAGAACAAATCTTATAACAAAGGCACCTACAATGAGAAAAAATCTTATAACAAAGGCACCTACAATGAGAACAAATCTTATAACAAAGGCACCTACAATGAGAACAAATCTTATAACAAAGGCACCTACAATGAGAAAAAATCTTATAACAAAGGCACCTACAGTGAGAAAAAATCTTATAACAAAGGCACCTACAATGAGAACAAATCTTATAACAAAGGCACCTACAATGAGAACAAATCTTATAACAAAGGCACCTACAATGAGAAAAAATCTTATAACAAAGGCACCCACAATGAGAACAAATCTTATAACAATGTCATCTTCATTGGGGGTGGGATGGGGGAGGGGGGAACTGTCTAACTTGTGTCTTATCATTTGTCTTTTTGCTTATCTACATTGAGACAATATCTTGTAACAAAGACATCTATATTAAGTTGTTTATTTATGTTATTTGTATTTGTTTGCATACAGTGTTAAAACATGTGTTGACTATATGAGTAACATGGCTGGTGTCTTATTAGAGACAGGAACTGCTTACCATTCGCCAGCACCTGGGTTCACTCCCGGTTTTTGGTGGGTCCATGTTGCTCATCTTTTTAGTTTTTTTTGTTGTGTTTTTTTTTATCTTCATGTTTTGTGTTCCCAATATTGCCAGGTGGTTTTTGTTTTGTTTGTCTTCATCCTGTGTTTTGTGTTCCCAATATTGTCAGGTGGTTTTTGTTTTGTTTGTCTTCATCCTGTGTTTTGTGTTCCCAATATTGCCAGGTGGTTTTTGTTTTGTTTGTCTTCATCCTATGTTTTGTGTTCCCAATATTGTCAGGTGGTTTTTGTTTTGTTTGTCTTCATCCTGTGTTTTGTGTTCCCAATATTGCCAGGTGGTTTTTGTTTTGTTTGTCTTCATCTTGTGTTTTGTGTTCCCAATATTGCCAGGTGGTTTTTGTTTTGTTTGTCTTCATCTTGTGTTTTGTGTTCCCAATATTGTCAGGTGGTTTTTGTTTTGTTTGTCTTCATCCTGTGTTTTGTGTTCCCAATATTGCCAGGTGGTTTTTGTTTTGTTTGTCTTCATCCTGTGTTTTGTGTTCCCAATATTGCCAGGTGGTTTTTGTTTTGTTTGTCTTCATCTTGTGTTTTGTGTTCCCAATATTGCCAGGTGGTTTTTGTTTTGTTTGTCTTCATCTTGTGTTTTGTGTTCCCAATATTGCCAGGTGGTTTTTGTTTTGTTTGTCTTCATCTTGTGTTTTGTTTTCCCAATATTGTCAGGTGGTTTTTGTTTTGTTTGTCTTCATTCTGTGTTTTGTGTTCCCAATATTGCCAGGTGGTTTTTGTTTTGTTTGTCTTCATCCTATGTTTTGTGTTCCCAATATTGCCAGGTGGTTTTTGCTTTGTTTGTCTTCATCCTGTGTTTTGTGTTCCCAATATTGCCAGGTGGTTTTTGTTTTGTTTGTCTTCATCTTGTGTTTTGTGTTCCCAATATTGCCAGGTGGTTTTTGCATTGTTTGTCTTCATCTTGTGTTTTGTTTTCCCAATATTGTCAGGTGGTTTTTGTTTTGTTTGTCTTCATTCTGTGTTTTGTGTTCCCAATATTGCCAGGTGGTTTTTGTTTTGTTTGTCTTCATCTTGTGTTTTGAGTTCCCAATATTGCCAGGTGGTTTTTGTTTTGTTTGTCTTCATCTTGTGTTTTGTGTTCCCAATATTGCCAGGTGGTTTTTGTTTTGTTTGTCTTCATCTTGTGTTTTGTGTTCCCATATTGTCAGGTGGTTTTTGTTTTGTTTGTCTTCATCCTGTGTTTTGTGTTCCCAATATTGCCAGGTGGTTTTTGTTTTGTTTGTCTTCATCCTGTGTTTTGTGTTCCCAATATTGCCAGGTGGTTTTTGTTTTGTTTGTCTTCATCTTGTGTTTTGTGTTCCCAATATTGCCAGGTGGTTTTTGTTTTGTTTGTCTTCATCTTGTGTTTTGTGTTCCCAATATTGCCAGGTGGTTTTTGTTTTGTTTGTCTTCATCTTGTGTTTTGTGTTCCCAATATTGCCAGGTGGTTTTTGTTTTGTTTGTCTTCATCTTGTGTTTTGTTTTCCCAATATTGTCAGGTGGTTTTTGTTTTGTTTGTCTTCATTCTGTGTTTTGTGTTCCCAATATTGCCAGGTGGTTTTTGTTTTGTTTGTCTTCATCCTATGTTTTGTGTTCCCAATATTGCCAGGTGGTTTTTGTTTTGTTTGTCTTCATCTTGTGTTTTGTGTTCCCAATATTGCCAGGTGGTTTTTGTTTTGTTTGTCTTCATCCTGTGTTTTGTGTTCCCAATATTGCCAGGTGGTTTTTGTTTTGTTTGTCTTCATCTTGTGTTTTGTGTTCCCAATATTGCCAGGTGGTTTTTGTTTTGTTTGTCTTCATCTTGTGTTTTGTGTTCCCAATATTGCCAGGTGGTTTTTGTTTTGTTTGTCTTCATCTTGTGTTTTGTTTTCCCAATATTGCCAGGTGGTTTTTGTTTTGTTTGTCTTCATTCTGTGTTTTGTGTTCCCAATATTGCCAGGTGGTTTTTGTTTTGTTTGTCTTCATCTTGTGTTTTGAGTTCCCAATATTGCCAGGTGGTTTTTGTTTTGTTTGTCTTCATCCTATGTTTTGTGTTCCCAATATTGCCAGGTGGTTTTTGTTTTGTTTGTCTTCATCCTATGTTTTGTGTTCCCAATAGTGTCAGGTGGTTTTTGTTTTGTTTGTCTTCATCCTGTGTTTTGTGTTCCCAATATTGCCAGGTGGTTTTTGTTTTGTTTGTCTTCATCTTGTGTTTTGTGTTCCCAATATTGCCAGGTGGTTTTTGTTTTGTTTGTCTTCATCTTGTGTTTTGTTTTCCCAATATTGTCAGGTGGTTTTTGTTTTGTTTGTCTTCATTCTGTGTTTTGTGTTCCCAATATTGCCAGGTGGTTTTTGTTTTGTTTGTCTTCATCTTGTGTTTTGAGTTCCCAATATTGCCAGGTGGTTTTTGTTTTGTTTGTCTTCATCCTGTGTTTTATGTTCCCAATATTGCCAGGTGGTTTTTGTTTTGTTTGTCTTCATCCTGTGTTTTGTGTTCCCAATATTGCCAGGTGGTTTTTGTTTTGTTTGTCTTCATCTTGTGTTTTGTGTTCCCAATATTGCCAGGTGGTTTTTGTTTTGTTTGTCTTCATCTTGTGTTTTGTGTTCCCAATATTGCCAGGTGGTTTTTGTTTTGATTGTCTTCATCTTGTGTTTTGTGTTCCCAATATTGTCAGGTGGTTTTTGTTTTGTTTGTCTTCATTCTGTGTTTTGTGTTCCCAATATTGCCAGGTGGTTTTTGTTTTGTTTGTCTTCATCCTGTGTTTTGAGTTCCCAATATTGCCAGGTGGTTTTTGTTTTGTTTGTTTTCATCCTATGTTTTGTGTTCCCAATATTGCCAGGTGGTTTTTGTTTTGTTTGTCTTCATCCTATGTTTTGTGTTCCCAATAGTGTCAGGTGGTTTTTGTTTTGTTTGTCTTCATCCTATGTTTTGTGTTCCCAATATTGCCAGGTGGTTTTTGTTTTGTTTGTCTTCATCTTGTGTTTTGTGTTCCCAATATTGCCAGGTGGTTTTTGCATTGTTTGTCTTCATCTTGTGTTTTGTTTTCCCAATATTGTCAGGTGGTTTTTGTTTTGTTTGTCTTCATTCTGTGTTTTGTGTTCCCAATATTGCCAGGTGGTTTTTGTTTTGTTTGTCTTCATCTTGTGTTTTGAGTTCCCAATATTGCCAGGTGGTTTTTGTTTTGTTTGTCTTCATCTTGTGTTTTGTGTTCCCAATATTGCCAGGTGGTTTTTGTTTTGTTTGTCTTCATCTTGTGTTTTGTGTTCCCATATTGTCAGGTGGTTTTTGTTTTGTTTGTCTTCATCCTGTGTTTTGTGTTCCCAATATTGCCAGGTGGTTTTTGTTTTGTTTGTCTTCATCCTGTGTTTTGTGTTCCCAATATTGCCAGGTGGTTTTTGTTTTGTTTGTCTTCATCTTGTGTTTTGTGTTCCCAATATTGCCAGGTGGTTTTTGTTTTGTTTGTCTTCATCTTGTGTTTTGTGTTCCCAATATTGCCAGGTGGTTTTTGTTTTGTTTGTCTTCATCTTGTGTTTTGTTTTCCCAATATTGTCAGGTGGTTTTTGTTTTGTTTGTCTTCATTCTGTGTTTTGTGTTCCCAATATTGCCAGGTGGTTTTTGTTTTGTTTGTCTTCATCCTATGTTTTGTGTTCCCAATATTGCCAGGTGGTTTTTGTTTTGTTTGTCTTCATCTTGTGTTTTGTGTTCCCAATATTGCCAGGTGGTTTTTGTTTTGTTTGTCTTCATCCTGTGTTTTGTGTTCCCAATATTGCCAGGTGGTTTTTGTTTTGTTTGTCTTCATCTTGTGTTTTGTGTTCCCAATATTGCCAGGTGGTTTTTGTTTTGTTTGTCTTCATCTTGTGTTTTGTGTTCCCAATATTGCCAGGTGGTTTTTGTTTTGTTTGTCTTCATCTTGTGTTTTGTTTTCCCAATATTGTCAGGTGGTTTTTGTTTTGTTTGTCTTCATTCTGTGTTTTGTGTTCCCAATATTGCCAGGTGGTTTTTGTTTTGTTTGTCTTCATCCTGTGTTTTGAGTTCCCAATATTGCCAGGTGGTTTTTGTTTTGTTTGTCTTCATCCTATGTTTTGTGTTCCCAATATTGCCAGGTGGTTTTTGTTTTGTTTGTCTTCATCCTATGTTTTGTGTTCCCAATAGTGTCAGGTGGTTTTTGTTTTGTTTGTCTTCATCCTGTGTTTTGTGTTCCCAATATTGCCAGGTGGTTTTTGTTTTGTTTGTCTTCATCTTGTGTTTTGTGTTCCCAATATTGCCAGGTGGTTTTTGTTTTGTTTGTCTTCATCTTGTGTTTTGTTTTCCCAATATTGTCAGGTGGTTTTTGTTTTGTTTGTCTTCATTCTGTGTTTTGTGTTCCCAATATTGCCAGGTGGTTTTTGTTTTGTTTGTCTTCATCCTGTGTTTTGTGTTCCCAATATTGCCAGGTGGTTTTTGTTTTGTTTGTCTTCATCCTGTGTTTTGTGTTCCCAATATTGCCAGGTGGTTTTTGTTTTGTTTGTCTTCATCTTGTGTTTTGTGTTCCCAATATTGCCAGGTGGTTTTTGTTTTGTTTGTCTTCATCTTGTGTTTTGTGTTCCCAATATTGCCAGGTGGTTTTTGTTTTGTTTGTCTTCATCTTGTGTTTTGTTTTCCCAATATTGTCAGGTGGTTTTTGTTTTGTTTGTCTTCATTCTGTGTTTTGTGTTCCCAATATTGCCAGGTGGTTTTTGTTTTGTTTGTCTTCATCCTATGTTTTGTGTTCCCAATAGTGTCAGGTGGTTTTTGTTTTGTTTGTCTTCATCCTATGTTTTGTGTTCCCAATATTGTCAGGTGGTTTTTGTTTTGTTTGTCTTCATCCTGTGTTTTGTGTTCCCAATAGTGTCAGGTGGTTTTTGTTTTGTTTGTCTTCATCTTGTGTTTTGTTTTCCCAATATTGTCAGGTGGTTTTTGTTTTGTTTGTCTTCATCCTGTGTTTTGTGTTCCCAATATTGCCAGGTGGTTTTTGTTTTGTTTGTCTTCATCCTGTGTTTTGTGTTCCCAATATTGCCAGGTGGTTTTTGTTTTGTTTGTCTTCATCTTGTGTTTTGTGTTCCCAATATTGCCAGGTGGTTTTTGTTTTGTTTGTCTTCATCTTGTGTTTTGTGTTCCCAATATTGCCAGGTGGTTTTTGTTTTGTTTGTCTTCATCTTGTGTTTTGTGTTCCCAATATTGTCAGGTGGTTTTTGTTTTGTTTGTCTTCATCTTGTGTTTTGTTCCCAATATTGCCAGGTGGTTTTTGTTTTGTTTGTCTTCATCTTGTGTTTTGTGTTCCCAATATTGCCAGGTGGTTTTTGTTTTGTTTGTCTTCATCCTATGTTTTGTGTTCCCAATAGTGTCAGGTGGTTTTTGTTTTGTTTGTCTTCATCCTATGTTTTGTGTTCCCAATATTGTCAGGTGGTTTTTGTTTTGTTTGTCTTCATCCTATGTTTTGTGTTCCCAATATTGCCAGGTGGTTTTTGCTCTGTTTGTCTTCATCCTGTGTTTTGTGTTCCCAATATTGCCAGGTGGTTTTTGTTTTGTTTGTCTTCATCCTATGTTTTGTGTTCCCAATAGTGTCAGGTGGTTTTTGTTTTGTTTTGTTTGTCTTCATCCTGTGTTTTGTGTTCCCAATAGTGTCAGGTGGTTTTTGTTTTGTTTGTCTTCATCCTATGTTTTGTGTTCCCAATATTGCCAGGTGGTTTTTGTGCTGTTTGTCTTCATCCTGTGTTTTGTGTTCCCAATATTGTCAGGTGGTTTTTGTTTTGTTTGTCTTCATTCTGTGTTTTGTGTTCCCAATATTGCCAGGTGGTTTTTGTTTTGTTTGTCTTCATCCTGTGTTTTGAGTTCCCAATATTGCCAGGTGGTTTTTGTTTTGTTTGTCTTCCCAATATTGCCAGGTGGTTTTTGTTTTGTTTGTCTTCATCCTGTGTTTTGTGTTCCCAATAGTGTCAGGTGGTTTTTGTTTTGTTTGTCTTCATCCTATGTTTTGTGTTCCCAATATTGCCAGGTGGTTTTTGCTCTGTTTGTCTTCATCCTGTGTTTTGTGTTCCCAATATTGCCAGGTGGTTTTTGTTTTGTTTGTCTTCATCCTATGTTTTGTGTTCCCAATATTGCCAGGTGGTTTTTGCTCTGTTTGTCTTCATCCTGTGTTTTGTGTTCCCAATATTGTCAGGTGGTTTTTGTTTTGTTTGTCTTCATTCTGTGTTTTGTGTTCCCAATATTGTCAGGTGGTTTTTGTTTTGTTTGTCTTCATCCTATGTTTTGTGTTCCCAATAGTGTCAGGTGGTTTTTGTTTTGTTTGTCTTCATCCTATGTTTTGTGTTCCCAATATTGCCAGGTGGTTTTTGTTTTGTTTGTCTTCATCCTGTGTTTTGTGTTCCCAATATTGCCAGGTGGTTTTTGTTTTGTTTGTCTTTATCTTGTGTTTTGTGTTCCCAATATTGCCAAGTGGTTTTTGTTTTGTTTGTCTTCATCCTATGTTTTGAATTCTCAATATTGCCAGGTGGTTTTTGTTTTGTTTGTCTTCATCCTGTGTTTTGTGTTCCCAATATTGCCAGGTGGTTTTTGTTTTGTTTGTCTTCATCCTGTGTTTTGTGTTCCCAATATTGTCAGGTGGTTTTTGTTTTGTTTGTCTTCATCCTGTGTTTTGTGTTCTCAATATTGCCAGGTGGTTTTTGTTTTGTTTGTCTTCATCTTGTGTTTTGTGTTCCCAATATTGTCAGGTGGTTTTTGTTTTGTTTGTCTTCATCTTGTGTTTTGTGTTCCCAATATTGCCAGGTGGTTTTTGCTTTGTTTATCTTCATCTTGTGTTTTGTGTTCCCAATATTGCCAGGTGGTTTTTGTTTTGCTTGGCTTCATCTTGTGTTTTGTGTTCCCAATATTGCCAGGTGGTTTTTGTTTTGTTTGTCTTCATCTTGTGTTTTGTGTTCCCAATATTGCCAGGTGGTTTTTGTTTTGTTTGTCTTCATCTTGTGTTTTGTGTTCCCAATATTGTCAGGTGGTTTTTGTTTTGTTTGTCTTCATTCTGTGTTTTGTGTTCCCAATATTGCCAGGTGGTTTTTGTTTTGTAGTCTTCATCCTGTGTTTTGAGTTCCCAATATTGCCAGGTGGTTTTTGTTTTGTTTGTCTTCATCCTATGTTTTGTGTTCCCAATATTGCCAGGTGGTTTTTGTTTTGTTTGTCTTCATCCTGTGTTTGGTGTTCCCAATATTGCCAGGTGGTTTTTGTTTTGTTTGTCTTCATCTTGTGTTTTGTGTTCCCAATATTGCCAGGTGGTTTTTGTTTTGTTTGTCTTCATCCTGTGTTTTGTGTTCCCAATATTGCCAGGTGGTTTTTGTTTTGTTTGTCTTCATCCTATGTTTTGTGTTCCCAATATTGCCAGGTGGTTTTTGCTTTGTTTGTCTTCTTCCTGTGCTTTGTGTGCCAAATATTTCCAGTCTCTATGGACTGTCCATTCTTGATTGCCCCTTCGGTTTTCTCTGACATTTACTGTTTAACTTGTGTCTTATCCTTAAAAATTGTCTTTTTGAACAATAAAATATGTTATAAGTATCTACATTGAAATAATATCATGTAACAATGGCCCTTCCGAAGGAAAATTATGTCCAAACACCAACTAAAAGTTCTACCAAAACTGACTGCCTTAAAACCATTTTCTATCATTTTTTTAAGGGTAATTTTATAGTGTTTTAACAAGAAAGTTTCAACTAAACGAAACCAACTTTTCTCAAAAGTCTTTAAAATTATCTGTGTGATCCGTTTGATTAAAAGAGAAGCCATTGATCTTTTTCATATGAAAGCAGTACTTTCTTTTCATATCATCATCTTCAGTGCAATATTATCATCTAAATTGTTCTCACTTTTGTCCTCATTGAAAAATTTATTAAATCCATGCTAAAAATCATGTGTACACAAATATCTTTCTAATCTTGTATGCATGCCGCCATGAACATGACTACATGGTAGTTGGATTTACATTTGCTAGTACAAAAAGGTGTCTAGTACCACTAAGGCTTGAGTTTGATTTTCTCCTGAGGAAAGGTGTACTTGGTACAACTTCATAGGAAAGAAAAACCATGAATTCAAAAATTTCAAATTTTTTTTGCTAAGAAATTTAAAAGTTAATAAATTAGTTCATCCCGGTCTTGAGTGAAGTTCGTTTTGCCCAATCTTTAGTTTTCTCTGCTTTGTGTATCACTGTTGTCTTTTTGTCCTTTTTCATTTCGCCACTGTATTGTATTATGTTTCCTTCTTCACTTTACGGCATCCGATTATCCCTTTGCAGTGAAAGAAACCACCGCTCGCCAACTCGCCAAAAGCGAGAAGAGAAAAAATTTGGCAAGTACATTTGTGTAAGAACTCGACAATCCGGCGACCGAACATCATGATGCGAGTTCTGATTATTTTGCACTCGCCCCTGTCAACCAACTTGACGAAGTAGTTTCTCAGTTAATGATTCCATAAATTTTTGATTTGCCAATAAAAGATGTGAAGAAATCCTTCAAAATCGTTGATAGGACTAGCGGTGCAATGTTTCACGTCCGCCATATTGATTTCTCTTATTGATAGAAAACGCTAAAAGATGGCGTCCTATTCCGAACGGGATCAAATAAAATTAATTAATATATACCTCTCAAAGTTCAATGCAAACGATTCAGATTATCTTAAATACAGATTCGGTAGAGTAAAACTTGATGATATCAAATAAAATTGGGTTTGGGTGGACTTTATATATGGCAAAAAGGTAAATGTTAAAAAATCGTAATATTCGAGTCAGGGTCGGATTTTGCAGCAATTAATTTTGATGTTCTAAACAGTTATTTCGGCAGTACATTTTGAAGAAAAAAAACAATGGAATTTTTTTTTGACAAATTTAAAAACAATTGAGTTATGATGTTAATTAAACTAGAGGCTCAGCCCACTGAGCCTGTATCGCTCACCTGACAATAGAATGATACAAAACTTTTATCTCTAATAGTTTTTGAAATATCAGTCAAAAATGTTTAAATTAAAAAAAAATATGAAAAAATGGGAACTAACTCCTAGACGGGTTATCAGATTTACTTCAAAATTGCAGGGCATGTAGATCTTGACAAGCTGAACATGTTTTTAGTTTACACTCAACATCTATCTCTTATAGTTTTTGAAATAAAGGATGAAAAGTATTAACATTTTTAAAATTTGATGAAAAAAGGGCATTAACTTCAAGATGGGTAATCAGATTTACTTTAAAATTGCAGGTTAGGTAGATCTTGACATGCTGCACATGTTTGCTGTTTAAACTTAACATCTATCTCTTATAGTTTTTGAAATAAAAAACGAAAAGTATTAAAATTTTGAACATTTTGATGAAAAAATGGCAATAATTCCAAGATAGGTAATCAGATTTTCTTAAAAATTTCAGGGTAGTTAGATCTTGTTGTGCTGATCATTTTTACCCCGTCAGATTTCTGATATTATTAACGGTTTTTGAGTTATTACCAAAAACGTGCAATTTTATCATATGTTCTATTTTTAGTAACAGCAGCCATGTTTGTTGGCCGAATGGAACAAAATGAAGAAGTTTTATAGAGGATCTTACATAGATGCTTCCTGTCAAGTTTTGGCTCCATTTGGCCAAGCAGTTTCAGAGGAGAAGATTTTTTTAACAATAGCCAATCAGAAACAAGAATTGCCCTTGGCGGCCATATTCGTTGGCAGAATGGGACGAAATGAAGAAACTTTATAGAGGACCTTATATAGATGCTTTCTGCCAAGCTTGGTTTCATTTGGCCCAGTTGTTTCAGAGGAGTAGATTAAAATATGAAAAAGTTAACGGATGGACGACGGACGCCAAGTGATGGCAATACCTCACATGACCCTTTGGGTCAGGTGAGCTAAAAAGTAACTGATTTGTATGCAGAATGAATAAAGATGTTATAAATCTTTGTTATTATTTCTCATGTAAAATATTTGCATTAGATCATTGGCGAGTAGAAATATCTACCCACTGGCCAAACTTGGCAAGTGCAATTCTAATTTGGCTAGAACAATTTTGAAACAACTAGCCAAAATGGTGAGATAAGAGAAAAAAACGTTCCCCACACTGCTTTGGTATCTTTGGGGCCATCGTGATCATGATCATATGGTAGTTGAACTAACAACTGCCTATTACCACTAACGTCGTGAGCTCAAATCCCACTCAGACGAGGTGTACTCGATACAACATTATGTGATAAAAGTTTTTCAGCAACTTGTGCAGGTTTGAGGTTTTCTCTGGTTTCCTCCATCAATAAAACTGTGTTTTAATTGCTTTCATATTTTAGTTTAGTCTTAAATTTCATGGAAAGATATAAATATGACAGTGTTTTTTAACAAATATTGTGTGCATGTTTTGTTTTACTGTTTGTATATGCATATTCTTATGTCGGATTTAAAAGCTCACTAGAGCTTGTGTTATAATTGTTGATTCTTTTCGACTTTAAATAAATCTTATTGTATTGTATTGTATTGCATAAAACTGACCACCACGATATAGCTGAAATATTGTTGAGGATGGCGTTAAACACCATTACTCTAACCCTAACCTTTTAGGTATCTTTAAACTTTTCTTAAGATATGTAATACTATAACAACTACCGGCAATAGTGTCAGAAACTATTTGTGAAACTTACCTTAAAATGTATGGGGTCCTGATTTTCTGGTTGTACCCATATAGAATACATGAACACAAGAATGGCAATCATAAAAATGAATACTAGAGCTAAGGCCCATGCTCTGGCATCAGATAAACTTTTTTCTGCTATTACTAAGATAAGGCACAGCATCGTAATTAATACAACTGTAAAAAAAAAGAAAAAGAAGATTTGATTGATTGATTTATTGTGTTTAATGCCACTTCCAGCAATATTTCAGCTATATCATGGCGACCAGTTTTAGTGGTGGAAGAAGCCGGTGTACCCGGAGAGAACCATCAACCATGGGCAAGCAACTGGTAAACTTTATCACATGTGTAATTTATAAAGCCAGGCGTGAACCGACGCCGTATTGGTTGGTAATAGGCTAAATAAAAAGTAGAATTTTCATCATAGTTCTCCAATAAATTGCAAAATTTAAGTAATGTCATGTTATTTTTTATAAATTATTATAATCTGTGTCACATGAACTGATTTTCCAAAATATGAAACTTATTTCTTATATGCCCATACCCTACTCTTTTGTATTGAAAATCTAATAGAATACTTCATCCAAGGTAAATTGGGGCCGTCGTGATCGTATGGTATTTGGATTTACAATTACCTATGCAATCTGTTCCTATCACCACTAACGTTGTCAGCTCGAATCCTACTCATGGCAACATTATGTGATAAAGTTTGTCAGTGACTTGCGACAGGTCTGTGGTTTTCTCCGGGTACTCCAGTTTCCTCCACCAATAAATCTGACTGACTTGATAGTGGCGTTAAACAGCATAACCCTTACCCTAATCCAGGGTAATTGAATTTCTCCCATTATTATGGCGTTTTAACACCGCTGAACCAGTGGTGGAAAAATCTGTAATCCTCTAGAGGATTAAAATGTCTCATGCCTTTCCCCGCATTAATTTCAAACGCATTAATTTCAAATTTTGAAATAAAGTTCGTGTTAAATAATAGGAGAAATAAATTCTCCTTCAGTTGCCCATGTGGGTTATGATATTTCTCCACTCTCGAGAGTTAACTTTAAAATTTTAACCACTCGCCTGACGGCTTGTGGTTAAAATTTTAAATTTAACTCTCTTGAGTGGAGAAATATCGTAGCCTATGTGCAACTGAAGGAGAATCTATATGTGAATTGCATTTTTGAACCAATACCTTCTACCACTAAAGTTTGTGAGTCTGATTTATGCCGGTAGCAAGGTGTACTCAATACAAATTTAAAGTCTGTTATTTTTCATGCAACGAAAACTATGACAATGAATACAAAACTGATCGCTACATTAATAATAAAGCCTTGTCAAACAGAAATCCCTTATTTAAGGGGGTACCATACACTACAGGGAGATAACTCTTTAAAATCAGTTGAACATTTTGATCATATGATGTTTGTATGCAGATTTCAAGCATCTCGGTGATCAAAACCACAGAGAGAAAAGCTGCTATGTGACTAGTGAATTCATAGCTCTGAGTCTGTTTGTTGGAATTTGCTAAAATTTTGATATTTATTACAGTGGATATATTCAAACACACTGCCAAAAAAATAAGAAAATTAAATGAGCAGATCAAATTTTACCTGAAGTGTATGGTACCACCTTAAGATGTCGCTGTATAAGAAATGAAAAATAATTAATGTTTATTGTGAACCAACATATCACATCTATACATTTTATTTTTAGATAATTTAAATATATTGTTTGTTTGATAATGCTTAACACCACTTTCAATAATATTTCAGCTATATCGTGGTGGTCAGTTTTATTGGTGGAGGAAACCGGAGGACCCGGAGAAAACCACAGACCTGTCACAAGTCACTGACAAACTTTATCACATAATGTTGTACACCTCGTCCTGATCGAGATTTGAACTCACAACATCAGTGGTAATAGACACTGATTGCATAGGTAGTTATAAATCCAAAACTACCATACGATCACAGCCACGACGGCCCCTACTCTAAATATTAATAATAAACTTACATATAACTGCTATATTAAATTCTGTTATTCTTTCTGTCTCATATGTTGGTGTTTTCTGATCTTTTTTAGAAACAAACATCTTTCTAAGGTAACTCTCTTCTACTTTATTACTACTTAATAAGGGTTGCTTTGATGAAGATTTTTGACTGAAATAAATGCTAATATATAGATTTAAAAAATTGTTTCTTTTTTTTCACCCATTTACAGGCCCGGGCATTCCACAGCAGCCGGGCACCGAGCAAATTGCCCATCTAATTGCATTTTCCCAGGGCTACTTTGTTTTCAAAAATGAAAATGTCAAAGTGAAAGTAAAATATGGCTTTGTTTTGCATACTGGTTTTGCAGGATCCACCCTTCTACTTTAGGATTACCACCTCCTATTTTAAAATGAGTTGAATGCTCTGCATGTAACTTCCTTCTTATCAATAACAAAGTCCTAAATTTTACATGACATCCATTCTGATGTTATATTGAATATTAAGGTTATCATTCAATCATAAAAATTATAAACGTAAAATTTGGGATTATAAACGAGCAGATTATCTTCTTATGAAACAAAAAATATCTGAAATAGACTGGGTCAATTTAATAACTAGTGCATGTGATATTCATGGAGCGGTCTCTGATTTTACGTCAATATTTTTGAAAATAGCTAGTATATGCATTCCGACAAGGGAGGTAATTATAAGAAATGACGACAAAGTTTGGTTTGATTCCACTTTGAGAAGAGAAATACGAATACGTGATCGTTTTCGTAAAACTTTTCTTAGAGTGAAATCAGTACTAACAGAGTCGAAATATAAACAACAGCGAAATAAGGTAAATAATTTAAAAAAACAGGCCAAAAAGAAATTTTATGCAAATATAAATGAAAATTTAGATGAATTAAAATCAGCCAATGGCAAATTATATTGGAAAACCATGAATATGTTAATAAAAAATGAAAATTCATCTAATGAGACTCCTCCTCTCTCAGACCCACAGAATGATTTCAAATTATCATACGAATCCATAGAAAAAGTAGAAATTTTAAATAAATATTTTTCTTCCATATCTAATTCAAACGATGAAAATAAAGTTTTATCGTATTTTAATTGTAGATGCTTGAATGTTCTCTCTGATATTGAAGTTTGTGAACAAGATGTTATAGATATAATTTCCACGTTGAATGTAGATAAGGTTGTTGGACATGATATTATAAGTAACCGAATGTTATTAGCTGTAAAAAATGAAATAGCAAAACCAATGTCCTTGTTATTTAATAGGTCAATACAAGAAATGGTTTTTCCAGATCAGTGGAAAATTGCACATGTCATTGCTTTGTTTAAAAAGGGGGATAAATCTCTACCGTCAAATTATCGTCCAGTTTCCTTATTGTCATGTGTTAGTAAGATTTTAGAAAAAATAGTTTATAAACAGATTTATAATCATCTGCATATAAACAAACTTTTATATAAATTCCAGTCTGGATTTCTGCCGGGATATTCAACTACCCATCAGTTAATTGAACTTTATGATAATATTGTACTTGCGTTGGATAAAAAACAAATAACTAGTATAACCTTCGCTGATATTAGTAAAGCCTTTGATACAGTTTGGATTAAAGCGCTTATATTAAAACTCGAGAATTATGGCATAAAAGGGAAGCTTCTTTTCTGGTTAAAAAGTTATCTTTCAAGACGAAAACAACGAGTAGTTATTAAAGATGCAATATCAAGTACTGGGGAATTAAAGGCTGGTGTGCCCCAAGGGTCGGTCTTGGGTCCATTGCTCTTTCTAATTTTCATAAATGACGTAGCAGACAATATGACTGGCTTTGGCA
The DNA here is from genome assembly GCA_963383655.1 of Bathymodiolus septemdierum. Taxonomy (NCBI): domain Eukaryota; kingdom Metazoa; phylum Mollusca; class Bivalvia; order Mytilida; family Modiolidae; genus Bathymodiolus; species Bathymodiolus septemdierum. Next base: position 19,546,502 of record OY726530.1, on the reverse strand, counting down.
GACTATTTGCTGATGACACTTGTATTGGCCATATGGCACATAATGAAGAAAATTTACATACATTAATAAGTACAGATTTAGAATATTTAAATGCATGGTCATATAGATGGCTTGTGAAATTCAATTCCAATAAAACAGATATTATGATTTTTAGTACTAGGCATTTAGAAAATAATGTACTATTTGACTTTAACAATATTTCACTATCTCCTGTGCATATGCATAAACATTTAGGTGTTATTTTTAGCAATGATTGTAAGTGGACAAAGCATATTGATGTACTTATTGAAAGAACTTCCAAGCAACTTAACATATTACAAAAACTTAAATACAGGTTAAAAAGGGATTATCTTGAAAAAATATATTTAGTTTTCATTCGACCTATTTTGGAATATGCCTCAGAAGTTTGGGATAATTGTGGACAAGCAAATTGTAATCGTCTAGAAAAAATACAAATAGAAGCAGCTCGTATAGTGACTGGATTATCTATATATGCTAGTTTTGATTCAATCTACAAGGAAACGGGGTGGGAAACATTGAGTACAAGAAGGAAAGTTAAAAAACTGCTACTTTTTTACAAAATTGTCAATAAAGAAGCACCAGATTCTTTATATGAATTAGTTCCGCTGTTAGTGGCAGCAAATGTTAATTATAATTTACGTAACAGTCACAATATACATGTACCTTTTAATCGTTTGTCTGTTTACCAAAATTCTTACTTTCCATGTAGTATTCAAGCATGGAATTCTTTGGATCTAACTATTAGAAATCTTCCTACGTTTTCCTCTTTTAAACTAAAACTTCAGCAAATATTTTATACTAGGAGGAGAAATCCTCAATATTATTCTATAGGTGACTGCTTTCTCAGTGTATTGCACTCTAGAATGCGAAATAAATGCAGTGCATTAAATGCAGATTTATATCATGCAAATTTAATTGTAAATTATAATTGTTTATGTGGATACTTTAATGAAAATGCAGAGCATTACTTGTTACACTGTAACAGATTTACCTTATCGCGTATTATTATGTTATTTGAAATAAATAAGTTGAATTTGATTGGAATTCCGGTAAATATTGATTTATTATTATTCGGAAATGAAACACTTAACTGTGATATAAATTGTTCCATATTTTTGGCTGTACAAAAATACATTAAAAACACCTGTCGCTTTTCTATGTCATGATCATAAATATTTGTAAATAAGTCATATTTGTAATGTGTAACAGGTTAATAATAGATTTATGTCTTACTTTATTGATCAAGATCGTATGAACTAGTTTCGAGACAGCCTCATGCAACTGGATTATCGAGTCGTCATATCATAAATAACCGTTTTTAACAAAAATATTATAAAAAAGCAATATACTTACCGAACGTTAATAGAATAATGATTCCTCCCTATATTTTCACATGTTAACTACCTTAATTAAGCACCCACTTTATATATAAATCCACTAGAAAGTTAAATCCCAATTGAATGTTTGGTGTGTTCGTGTCATTAAGATGAAAGGGTGTGTTCGATTAAGTATACTTTAGCTTGGATAATCCACCTGCATGACACTCAACATTTTTAGTCTTTGTTTGTTTTTTTCGTGTCATCACTTAATATGAAATGTGTATATAATATTATATAAGTTCATTTTGTATTAATTCATGTATGTATTGGAGAAGACGTTTCTAAGTTGTGAAACTTGTGTCCTATCCAATTGTTTCTTATTGAACAATAAAATATGTTTAAAGTAATCATAAAATGGTTATTTAATGGATTTTCCTTCTTTTTCAAATTTTGGCTTTCATTCATTTATTTCAGAATTACATTTTCCATAACTTGAAACCACATCAGAGGTGTAATGGTTGGAGTGTTCACATCGAGGGCAGTAGATCGTGGGTTCAAGTCCCAGTCAGGTCAAACCAAAGACTATAAAATTGGAATTTGTCTCTACTCTGCTAAGCACGCAGTATTTTAAAAAATTCTAGTGAAAGGATTAACTTCCTTGTAACCTCAAAAATCATCCAAAACTATATAAAAAGATGGCTTGGGTTTAGGTTTATGGTGTTTAACGCCACTTTCAACAACATTTCAGTTATATCGTGGCAGTGAGTTTTATTGGTGGAGGAAACTGGAGTACCCAGATAAAACCACAGCCACAGGCCTGTTGCAAGTCACTGACAAACTTTATCACATAATGTTGTATCGAGTACACCTCGACATATGATTTGATCTGATTTATTGTGTTTAATGCCACTTTCAGCAATATTTCAGCTATATCATGGCGACCAGTTTTAGTGCTGGAAGAAGCCGGAGTACCCGGAGAGCAAGCAAGCAACTGGTAAACTTTATCACTTGCGGCTGCGAGTTGAGTGCACCCTTTTTTGTAATTCACAAAGACGAGGGCGAACTCACGCCCTATTGGTGATAGGCTTGCATGAGTTGTTAGGTAATCCAACTACCTAGCTCATTGAGCCACCCAGTACCTCGACATAAAGGGGGATTCGAACTCACAATGCTTGGTGACCCATGATAGGCATTGATTGCACAGGTAGTTGTAAATCCAACTACCATAAGATCATAACCACAAGGTCCCCCTATAAAAGGCTGGTGAATCCTATATTATTTGATATCATCTCCCCAAACTTAAGTTATTTAATTCTGGTACGTGTAAATCCTATATTATTTGATATCATCTCCCCAAACTTAAGTTATTTAATTCTGGTACGTGTAAATCATATAGGATTAATTGGCAAAATAAGGTTTAAAGAGATTGATGGTTTTTGTAAATTTTTTTCCCCTAATTTAATATCTTTATTGAAAACGGTTGATATGCTAGTGAAGAACATAAGTACCAGAACATTATCCTGGCCTCGTTTCATAAAATATCGTTCGTCATTTAAAACAAGATACTTTTTCGTAAACTTACATTTCTCTGTCATCTTCTTTCATTTCCACTTTTCTGGGTGATATGCATTTTACTTTGTACCTACAACAGCCAATATACAAGTCGATTGAAAACTGTTGATATGCTAGTGAAGAACATAAGTATCAGTACATTATCCTGGCCTCGTTTCATAAAATATCATTAGTCATTTAAAACAAGATACTTTTTCGTAAACTTACATTTCTCTGTCATCTTCTTTCATTTCCACTTTTCTGGGTGATATGCATTTTACTTTGTACCTACAACAGCCAATATACAACAGTCGATTTTACATGAGTCCGTCATCTGCATAACGGACTTCTTTCTTGGGCGATATACATTTGACTTTCTACCTAAAATTAGTTAATGGCTAAGGCTATGGGTGTTTAACACCACTTTCAACAATATTTCAGTTATATTATGGCGGTCAGTTTATAATGGTGGAGGAAACCAGAGTACCCAAAGAAAATAACCAATCTGCCGCAAATCACTAACAAACTTTATTACATAATGTTGTACCAAGTACACCTCGCCATAAGTAATAGTTAATGTATCAAATTTTAACATACATGTACACACATCGATCAACCAACTGCAGTCACATGATGGGAATAATGTAACAAAACTTTACAGGGGTTTTCGCTCGTACGATATCTGACTAGTAGTGGCTGCCATAGCTTATAGTTATGAGTTACTAGGTCAAAACATTCAAGGATAAATTCTGAGGTGTTCCAAATGTTGTTGGATTGCTATTCAATCATCGGAATCAAAAATGACATATTCTGCGATCAGCAGCCATGGTTATTTATGTCACCACAACTTACGGCATGATTATCGCATTATGGGTAAATAAACAAACATGCACTAACATATGGACATGTACATACCTGAGAATTAATACACAAACAGCCACTAATGTATAAGCCAGTAATGTTCCAATGGACATCATGTCAACAAGTTCTTGAAGGTCAAACAACATTGCCATAGCACCTACAAATAGTTAAATTAGACAGAAAATTTAACCTTCATACCTATGTTCAAAATCCCAACACTTAATAATAATTAAATTAAATATAAAATTTAACATAAATACGTTCCAAATAATAATGCATATTTGAATGTTATCTGAAGTAACTATGATCATTTTTACTGTCATAAGCTGCGTTTTGTTGATCATGCCTTAGCTAAGTCAAGAAAATGAATATTGTACCCTGAGTATGTTTACTTACTATGCTTTTGTTTTATTTATATTATTTACCTCTTTTTTGTTGCTTATTTACATATTATTGTGTTTTATAGTTTGTGCATGCTTGTATATTAATAGTCGGTTAAAGAGCTCATGTTGCTTGTTTGCTTGTATATATGTGCCGACTTTAAATAAAATTTATCTGATCTTATTATCTTATAAAATTTATAGATTCAATTAATAAGTAAAATGTTTGCTGTGGGTAGGCAAATTCAACACAGCAGATGCTAAAAAGGCATTTTATTTTATTACAATCTAAATTAAGTCATCGCATGCATCTGTTGTTGTCCTGTATATTCAAACATGTAAATCAAACTTTTATAGTATAAAATGAGGTGTTAAGGTTATGGTGTTTAATGCCATTTTCAACAATATTTCAGTTATATCGTGACGGTCAGTTTTATTGGTGGAGGAAACAAGAGTACCTTGAGAAAGCAACCAACCTGTCACAAGTCACTGACAAATTTATAACATAATGTTGTATTGAGGGATTCGAACTCACGTTAGTGGCGATAGGCACTGATTTCATAGGTAGTTATAAACACAACTACCAAACGATCACGATCATGACCACGACGACCCCTTATAAAATGAGGATAACAGTAACAAAATTACAACATACATGTACTTATATCGAAATTTTAAAATTTGTCCCTTTTTCCATGTTCTCGCTTTCATTTAAATTTCTTCAAAAAAGATTTTTCTAATATATAATATATCTTGTCAATAATAAATAAAAAAAATAAAAAAAATATACATGTACCAGCAAATATTCCTGATAAAAACGTGGCAATGAATGGCGTCTGAAATCTCTTGTTAACATTGGCAAGGGATCTAAATAAAAGTCCATCGCTGGCCATAGCATAGATAACTCTTGGCAGTGGAAACATTGCTCCAAGTAAACTGAAAAATAATAGATTTTTGTAAATTCTTGAGTAATGTTTATGGCTTGGTGTTTAACACCACTTTCAACAATATTTCAGTTATATCGTGGCAGTCAGTTTTTTATTGGTGGAGGAAAACCAGAGTACCCTGAGGAAACCACCAACCTGCCGCAAGTCAATAACAAAGTTTATCACATAATGTTGTATCTTGACTAGATAATTCACTCTTTGATGTGTAAAAATGTATTTGAAGCACAACATTATTTTCCTAAGTGTCACTTATTAAACAATTGTAACACGTAAATCTAGTTGGGAATATTTGAAACTTTACCTTCATAGCAAGATGGCCCTAATTCAAAGTGACTATTCAGAGAAGTAGGACTCTTTTTGTTAATATGTGTTTACGTGTAATATCACTCTATTAGTGTTAAGAAGAAGTCCAATGGGCCAAATAAGGGTGATTGATGAATAATGGCAATATATTTGTAGTTCATGCATCTTAAAGTAAACGTTCATCATGATATACAGATGAACCTTGTTCAAAGATGGTTCTGATCAGAAAATTAAAAAAATCATCCCTTCTTGTTACGTCAAGGTAGAACAGACGAACAATTTTTTTTTTTTAAATTCTTCTATTTCTACTTCTACCAAATATTAACCACCTTCAACAAGTTAGAGATTAGGTCAGAGGTTCCACATGACAATTGACAAAGGTTACACCTATTTATAGGTTTTATAAATTGTTATTTGACAGAGGATAAAGCAGCCCCTTGAATGTCTCAAATGAGCAAATTAACTGACAATCAAGTTATCTGCAGAAAACATTTTCCAAATAACTACGTTCAGTTGTAACATGAATGCATTCTTTTCCTTTGATCTTTTTATGGCTTATATACTAGAATGTAAGAAAGAGCTAAGAACTATGAAATAATACACGCAGATACGAGATATTGCACACTTTAAATCTGGGCTGTAGTTTTATTACTCTCCGATAACCGTGCAATAATTAACAACCTAGATGTGATATTACATGGCTTCATGTTACAAATCATTTATACCATGGTTTTCCGAGTTAAACAGTTAAACAATCTCACACTTTGTGTTCGATTGTTTAACCGTTTAACTCGGAAAACCGTGGTATAAATATTACTTGTAATATGACTAAAGCTTACATTACATGACAATTAATCAAATATATATATATATAAATAAATTAATTTTAGAGTCAAATGTCATTTTATATCTGTTTTGATTGGTTTAAAAAGTTGAGGTTATTTTCCAATATACGGAATCTGAAAATAGACGTCGTTCTCAAGGCGTCGTGTGCCGTTGTCATCAGGTGATTTTCTTTAAATGAGGCACCTTTGGGGTTATTTAAATTTATTTCCAATTATTTGCCTTATTTTGAAAAAATAAATATATTTTTCAATATCATAACAAAAAAAGTTTGAATTAATTTATAAGAATTGATCAAAATTATATGTTCGGTTCATTCGAAATAACCTCAATCAGGTTGTGCACACCCTTGTGGTGTGTGAAACCTGATTGAGGTTATTTCTTCATGAACCGAACAAAAATTGCGATCAATCCTTAAATATATATACCTCGTAGACAAACCACAAACAGCCCCGACAGCAATGATATATTTAGCAACATCCCATCCTACATCCTGGAAAACCATCGGTAGAGGGGCATCTTTATCCAGGTCATAATACGGCCACATCAGAGTAAGGATTATAGACATACCGGTGTAGGCCAAGAATATAGTAAACAATGAAATTACAATACTAATAGGTATAGCTTTCTGTGGATTCTTGGCTTCCTCTCCTGGAAAATCAAACGAAGATTAAGGTAGCAATGTAAACACCCTTCTTACTAACTTATATATTTTTACTTTAAATCTCAGTGAGTAATATTTTCAGAATCAACAGACTGACAAAAAAATCAGTTATGACAGTTTCAACATATTGTACTATCAGACTTGCTGCGATGCTAGCAATAATGTCCGTCTTGACCTCCATAAACTACCTTTGTTATATATATAACAATCAGAAGAAGGGGTTTGTATTACACATAGCGTGAAACCTATCTCAGAAGAAGGAGTTTGTATTACACATAGCATGAAACCTATCTCAGAAGAAGGGGTTTGTATTACACATAGTGTGAAACCTATCTCAGAAGAAGGGGTTTGTATTACACATAGCGTGAAACCTATCTCAGAAGAAGGGGTTTGTATTACACATAGCGTGAAACCTATCTCAGAAGAAGGAGTTTGTATTACACATAGCATGCAACCTATCTCAGAAGAAGAGGTTTGTATTACACATAGTGTGAAACCTATCTCAGAAGAAGGGGTTTGTATTACACATAGCATGAAACCTATCTCAGAAGAAGGGGTTTGTATTACACATAGCGTGAAACCTATCTCAGAAGAAGGAGTTTGTATTACACATAGCATGCAACCTATCTCAGAAGAAGGGGTTTGTATTACACATAGCATGAAACCTATCTCAGAAGAAGGGGTTTGTAATACACATAGTGTGAAACCTATCTCAGAAGAAGGGGTTTGTATTACACATAGTGTGAAACCTATCTCAGATGTAGGGGTTTGTATTACACATAGCGTGAAACCTATCTCAGAAGAAGGGGTTTGTATTACACATAGCGTGACACCCATCTCAGAAGAAAAGGTTTGTATTACACATAGCGTGAATCCTATCTCAGAAGAAGGGGTTTGTAAATACACATAGCGTGACACTTATCTCAGAAGAAGAAGTTTGTATTACACATAGCATGAAACCTATCTCAGAAGAAGGGGTTTGCATTACACATAGTGTGAAACCTATCTCAGAAGTAGGGGTTTGTATTATACATAGCGTGAAACCTATCTCAGAAGAAGGGGTTTGTATTACACATAGCGTGACACCTATCTCAGAAGAAAAGGTTTGTATTACACATAGCGTGAAACCTATCTCAGAAGAAGGGGTTTGTAAATACACATAGCATGACACCTATCTCAGAAGAAGGGGTTTGTATTACACATAGCGTGAAACCTATCTCAGAAGAAGGGATTTGTATTACACATAGCATGAAACCTATCTAAGAAGAAGGGGTTTGTATTACACATAGCGTGAAACCTATCTCAGAAGAAGGGGTTTGTATTACACACAGCATGAAACCTATTTCAGAAGAAAGGGTTTGCATTACACATAGAGTGAAACCTATCTCAGAAGAAGGGGTTTGTATTACACATAGCATGAAACCTATCTCAGAAGAAAGGGTTTGTATTACACATAGCATGAAATCTATCTCAGAAGAAGGGGTTTGTATTATACATAGCGTGAAACCTATCTCAAAAGTAGGGGCTTGTATTACACATAGTGTGAAATCTATCTCAGAAGAAGGGGTTTGTATTACGCATAGCGTGACATCTATCTCAGAAGAAGGGGTTTGTATTACACATAGCATGAAACCTATCTCAGAAGAAGGGGTTTGTATTACACATAGCATGAAACCTATCTCAGAAGAAAGGGTTTGTATTACACATAGCGTGAAACCTATCTCAGAAGGAGGAGTTTGTATTACACATAGCGTGAAACCTATCTCAGAAGTAGGGACTTGTATTACACATAGCGTGAAACCTATCTCAGAAGAAGGGGTTTGTATTACACATAGCGTGACACCTATCTCAGAAGAAGATGTTTGTATTACACATAGTGCGACACCTATCTCAGAAGAAGGGGTTTGTATTACACATAGTGTGACACCTATCTCAGAAGAAGGGGTTTGTATTACACATAGCGTGAAACCTATCTCAGAAGAAGGGGTTTGTATTACACATAGCATGAAACCTTTCTCAGAAGGGGTTTGTATTACACATAGCATGTCACCTATCTCAGAAGAAGAGGTTTGCATTACACATAGCGTGAAACCTATCTCAGAAGTAGGGGTTTGTATTACACATAGCATGAAACCTATCTCAGAAGAAGGGGTTTGTATTACACATAGCATGAAACCTATCTCAGAAGAAGGGGTTTGTATTACCCATAGCGTGAAACCTATCTCAGAAGAAGGGGTTTGTATTACCCATAGCGTGAAACCTATCTCAGAAGAAGGGATTTGTATTACACATAACGTGAAACCTATCTCAGAAGAAGGGATTTGTATTACACATAGCGTGAAACCTATCTCAGAAGGGATTTGTATTACACATAGCATGAAACCTATCTCAGAAGAAGGAGTTTGTATTACACATAGCATGAAACCCATCTCAGAAGAAGGGGTTTGTATTACATATAGCGTGAAACCTATCTCAGAAGAAGGGGTTTGTATTACACATAGCGTGAAACCTATCTCAGAAGTAGGGACTTGTATTACACATAGCATGAAACCTATCTCAGAAGAAGGGGTTTGTATTACACATAGCATGAAACCTATCTCAGAAGAAGGGGTTTGTATTACACATAGCATGAAACCTATCTCAGAAGAAGGGGTTTGTATTACACACAGCGTGAAACCTATCTCAGAAGAAAGGGTTTGTATTACACATAGCGTGAAACCTATCTCAGAAGAAAGGGTTTGTATTACACATAGCATGAAACCTATCTCAGAAGAAAGGGTTTGTATTACACATAGCGTGAAACCTATCTCAGAAGAAGGGGTTTGTATTACACATAGCATGAAACCTATCTCAGAAAAAGGGGTTTGTATTACACATAGCATGAAACCTATCTCAGAAGAAGGGGTTTGTATTACCCATAGCGTGAAACCTATCTCAGAAGAAGGGGTTTGTACTACACATAGCGTGAAACCTATCTCAGAAGTAGGGGCTTGTATTACACATAGCGTGAAACATATCTCAGAAGAAGGGGTTTGTATTACACATAGCATGAAACCTATCTCAGAAGAAGGGGTTTGTATTACACATAGCATGAAACCTATCTCAGAAGAAGGGGTTTGTATTACACACAGCGTGAAACCTATCTCAGAAGAAAGGGTTTGTATTACACATAGCATGAAACATATCCCAGAAGAAAGGGTTTGTATTACACATAGCATGAAACCTATCTCAGAAGAAAGGGTTTGTATTACACATAGCGTGAAACCTATCTCAGAAGAAGGGGTTTGTATTACACATAGCGTGAAACCTATCTCAGAAGTAGGGGCTTGTATTACACATAGCATGAAACCTATCTCAGAAGAAAGGGTTTGTATTACACATAGCGTGAAACCTATCTCAGAAGGGGTTTGTATTACACATAGCGTGAAACCTATCTCAGAAGTAGGGGCTTGTATTACACATAGCATGAAACCTATCTCAGAAGAAGGGGTTTGTATTACACATAGCGTGAAACCTATCTCAGAAGAAGGGATTTGCATTACACATAGTGTGAAACCTATCTCAGAAGAAGGGATTTGTATTACACATAGCGTGAAACCTATCTCAGAAGAAGGGGTTTGCATTACACATAGCGTGAAACCTATCTCAGAAGAAGGGGTTTGTATTACACATAGCGTGAAACCTATCTCAGAAGTAGGGGCTTGTATTACACATAGCGTGAAACCTATCTCAGAAGAAGGGGTTTGTATTACCCATAGCGTGAAACCTATCTCAGAAGAAGGGGTTTGTATTACCCATAGCGTGAAACCTATCTCAGAAGAAGGGATTTGTATTACACATAACGTGAAACCTATCTCAGAAGAAGGGATTTGTATTACACATAGCGTGAAACCTATCTCAGAAGGGATTTGTATTACACATAGCATGAAACCTATCTCAGAAGAAGGAGTTTGTATTACACATAGCATGAAACCCATCTCAGAAGAAGGGGTTTGTATTACATATAGCGTGAAACCTATCTCAGAAGAAGGGGTTTGTATTACACATAGCGTGAAACCTATCTCAGAAGTAGGGACTTGTATTACACATAGCATGAAACCTATCTCAGAAGAAGGGGTTTGTATTACACATAGCATGAAACCTATCTCAGAAGAAGGGGTTTGTATTACACATAGCATGAAACCTATCTCAGAAGAAGGGGTTTGTATTACACACAGCGTGAAACCTATCTCAGAAGAAAGGGTTTGTATTACACATAGCGTGAAACCTATCTCAGAAGAAAGGGTTTGTATTACACATAGCATGAAACCTATCTCAGAAGAAAGGGTTTGTATTACACATAGCGTGAAACCTATCTCAGAAGAAGGGGTTTGTATTACACATAGCATGAAACCTATCTCAGAAAAAGGGGTTTGTATTACACATAGCATGAAACCTATCTCAGAAGAAGGGGTTTGTATTACCCATAGCGTGAAACCTATCTCAGAAGAAGGGGTTTGTATTACACATAGCGTGAAACCTATCTCAGAAGTAGGGGCTTGTATTACACATAGCGTGAAACATATCTCAGAAGAAGGGGTTTGTATTACACATAGCATGAAACCTATCTCAGAAGAAGGGGTTTGTATTACACATAGCATGAAACCTATCTCAGAAGAAGGGGTTTGTATTACACACAGCGTGAAACCTATCTCAGAAGAAAGGATTTGTATTACACATAGCATGAAACATATCCCAGAAGAAAGGGTTTGTATTACACATAGCATGAAACCTATCTCAGAAGAAAGGGTTTGTATTACACATAGCGTGAAACCTATCTCAGAAGAAGGGGTTTGTATTACACATAGCGTGAAACCTATCTCAGAAGTAGGGGCTTGTATTACACATAGCATGAAACCTATCTCAGAAGAAAGGGTTTGTATTACACATAGCGTGAAACCTATCTCAGAAGGGGTTTGTATTACACATAGCGTGAAACCTATCTCAGAAGTAGGGGCTTGTATTACACATAGCATGAAACCTATCTCAGAAGAAGGGGTTTGTATTACACATAGCGTGAAACCTATCTCAGAAGAAGGGATTTGCATTACACAGTGTGAAACCTATCTCAGAAGAAGGGATTTGTATTACACATAGCGTGAAACCTATCTCAGAAGAAGGGGTTTGCATTACACATAGCGTGAAACCTATCTCAGAAGAAGGGGTTTGTATTACACATAGCGTGAAACCTATCTCAGAAGTAGGGGCTTGTATTACACATAGCGTGAAACCTATCTCAGAAGAAGGGGTTTGTATTACACATAGCGTGAAACCTATCTCAGAAGTAGGGGCTTGTATTACACATAGCGTGAAACCTATCTCAGAAGTAGAGGCTTGTATTACACATAGCGTGAAACCTATCTCAGAAGAAGGGGTTTGTATTACACATAGCGTGAAACCTATCTCAGAAGTAGGGGCTTGTATTACACATAGCGTGAAACCTATCTCAGAAGAAGGGGTTTGTATTACACATAGCGTGAAACCTATCTCAGAAGTAGGGGTTTGTATTACACATAGCGTGAAACCTATCTCAGAAGTAGGGGCTTGTATTACACATAGCGTGAAACCTATCTCAGAAGTAGGGGCTTGTATTACACATAGCGTGAAACCTATCTCAGAAGAAGGGGTTTGTATTACACATAGCGTGAAACCTATCTCAGAAGTAGGGGCTTGTATTACACATAGCGTGAAACCTATCTCAGAAGTAGGGGCTTGTATTACACATAGCGTGAAACCTATCTCAGAAGTAGGGGCTTGTATTACACATAGCGTGAAACCTATCTCAGAAGAAGGGGTTTGTATTACACATAGCGTGAAACCTATCTAAACCGAACCTTGAATAAAATAAAATGCTGTATCAAAGAATACATAAATAAAGTCCTGATGTAGGAAATCTGTTATATTAACATGCAACCAATTACCTAACCTGTCTATTCTGAACATGAAAGTCGCTCCCAAGGAGGTTCAGCTTAGACATGTTCCAGTTGTTCACAATCATTTATGGTATTTACAAAGTTTTAAATTATATTAAAGTATTTTATTGTCAAGCAATTGTACAGAGAATGAATCAAACAAAAGCTATAGACCTCATAGGTTTACAACTTGTGTCTAATCCATTGTCTGCACAATTGTTTGACAATAAAATATGTTTAAAGTATTACCTGTAGTTGCAATACAGTCAAATCCTACAAAGGCATAGAAACAGGTGGCAGCACCAGCCATCATCCCAGAAAATCCAAAAGGTAAAAACCCTCCAGAACCAGCTGGCATTGTTGAATTAGCAACCTGAAAGAAAAGTTCCATAAGTTGATTGATTGGTGTTTAACACCAACTTTCGCAGTTTGATTAGTATAACTCTGGTTAATGACATCTGATCCTGATAAATTTATGAGAAGAGTTATGGATTTAACTGAAGAATAAAAAATTAAATTTTATTCAATAAATAACTAAATACTGTTTCTAAATGTTCAGCAACTTCAGCTCAGTTTTTTCTTCAAACTGAAATACATCTTAAAATAGCTTTTCAATGTCATAGTCATCTACATTAACCATACGGCCCAGATTACTTTATAGTCCGAGAGTGATTGTTGTTTACGACAAATGAGTAATTTTTCAGCCATATCATGGCAAGAACAAGCTAACAATTTAGTTGGATTTGATCTTAACGCAGTCAATAATCAACCAATGATTTTGGTGTGCAGAATTCCCAAAATGCATTAGTTTTTGATTTGGTAAATTGATATAAAATGACTTACAAGTCTGATTTTTTACCCGTTCTTGAAAAAAAAAACCCAGAAAATCATAAATCTGTATCTAGTAAATAGTTTTCTAATTGTACAATTATACATTACGAGTCAAAACTTGTACTCGAATATTTTATAACCATAGGGCGAAAACATTGGTTGAAATTAAATACAATTTGAATTGTTTGTTTGTTGTTTAACATCCAGCGACTAATATTTCATGCCTATTCACAACAAAAAATTGAATGTGGTGCAAGTGCACTTTAGAATCAAGAGTGTTATAATGAAATAGGTTCGGTTATAATGAAAAATCTGTTATAATGAACAGATTTTTTTATCCACGTCAACTCCCTAGAGTAAATATCAGGTCTGGTTATATCGAAGTTTGGTTATAATGAAAAGATTGCAAGTCCCCCGAATATTTCATCATAAGAGTATTAGTCTGATCATATATATTCAGGACGAGAAATTAAATATGGTGTCAGTCCTCGAAATGAAAATTTTAATTTACTGGTCCAAATCAAATTCTTGAATTTATTTTATATATATATATCTAAATAAAAACTGAAAAATGTACTGGTCCGAACAAAGTTTTACTGGTCTTGGGTCAGAGGAGCGGTGCTCAACATGAGGACTGTGGTGTACTATTTACTGACTGCAGCTAAGAATCTGAGTCTTATGTGTGTTTTATATTAAGTACTGAATGCAGTTAAGAATCTGAGTCTTATATGTGCTTTACCTCTTCCTTTGACAGATTCCAGTTGTGTATGTCGGCTTTAAATGAACCACAGATAATAACATACATAACGACCAGTAAATTTACACCAGTGAAGATGTTGTTAAATCTTGAAGATTCTTTTACACCAACAGCTAAAATACCTGTCAGAAAAAACCAACATCAAAGTGATACTACAATGTAGTACAGTAATACCCCTCTTATAAGAACACTCCTTCTGTGCTGAAAAAGTGGCTTTACAAGAGAGAATGTCTCTCTTTGTATTTTAGTAGAATTTTATTATTTATTTTTGCTTGTATCTTGTTTTCATCTGTATAGAAAAGAATAGAATATATTTTATTGCCTAATCATAGGGCCCACATGAGGCATCATTAACAATACAGACATTCATGATTGATAAATGAGACATACACAAAAAAGAAAAAGGACATACATGTAGTTTAAGGTTTTAATATTTCTAAAAATATAAATATAATTATTATTATTTAGTGGATCATGTTCTGGTTTGTCCCCTATATCTCAAATCCAGTGTGAAACTTTACATATGTTGCATATTCCTTAACAAGTAGTAAACCTGCTAAAAACACCAAGGGACGGTGCTTCTGACACACCCTATCTGATAATTGCATTTTCTCACAATTATATAGTAAATAATTATACATAATATTAAATACTTATCACATACTATATTACTGGTTGGTTGGTTGTGGTGTTTTAATGCCATTTTCAAAAATATTTCATTTATATCGTGGCGGTCAGTTTTATTGGTGGAGGAAACCAGAGTACCCTGACAAAACCACCGACCTGCAACAAGTCACTGACAAACTTTATCACATAATGTTGTAAACCTCACCCTGAGTGGGATTCAAACTCATAACATCAGTGGTAATAGACACTGATTGCATAAGTAGTTGCTAATCCAACTACTATATGATCAAGACCATGATGGCCCCTCCTGTTTACTTCTGTATATTATTGAAAGCTTGTTAAAAGTTTTGTTGAATATGTCACAGTTTTGAAATGATTTTTGAAATTGAACATAGTTTGGTATATTGCTGTTTAACACAACCTTCACCACTATTTCAGTTATATGGTGGTCAGCTTTGTTGGTGGATAAAACCGGAATACCAGGAAGGAAACCACCAACAGTCTTGTGTGGTGTTCTAAATCTAGGGGTGTAACGATACACTTTTTCTACAAACGATACATATTGCGATATTTGATACGTATTACAATACGTATCGCGATACGTTTTATAGGAAACTGTAACTATTCCTTGAAGTCCATGTTGGTCGACATGGGCGCTGCCATGTTTTTTTTTTATATGAGGTCGCTTACGTACTAGCGAAAATTATAAATATTTGATATTTGATTAATTAATTTTAAAAGCGTAAATTAATCGATTCACTTTTCTCAAAATATTAATTAAATGATCACCAAAAAAAAAAACGGAAGTTCAACACTACTTTTTTTCAAAAAATGAGCATCATATCGTTTGTATCGTAAGCGGCCTCCACGTATCATGAACCGAACCGTCCCCAAAATAATCGCGATTTCGGTGCATACGGTGAATCGTTTCCCCCTTATCTAAATCACAAACTTTAGTACTGGTAGACACTGATTACATTGGTACAGTCAAACCTGTATTAAGAGGTCACCTTTGGTACAAAGAAAAAATGGTCTAATAACACAGGTGACCTATTAAAAGAGGCTTAATTCGTATGAAATTTTCTATGACAGGACAAGAAAAGGTGACCTTTAAATACAGGTGACTGCTTAATAGAGGTGACCTCATGGACAGGTTTGACTGTATGTAAATACATCAAATTCAAGGACCTGGCAACATCTGCCACTGTATAGAGATATAATAGGATCTGTCAACAAGATAGTTTGCAAAGTACATCCTAGTAAGTAGTTACACCGAGGTTATATGGCGAGTGAGAAATTTACATAAAAATTGCATGATTTTTGGAAAATTGGATATTGAGATTTGATGGTGGTGTGTGAGGGTGGCAGATTAAAGAGGGTGGTAATACGAGGGTACACTGTATATAATATGTATATCAGTGTGTACAGTGCAACCATGATATAATTGTTATTTGTAGTAATTTTAGTGGATTTTTTTTTTATTCCTCATAATATAAACACCAATAAAACGTAAATATTTAAGTAGCAATGACAGAAATATAAGAAATAACTGACATTTCCTTAAAGAAAATAGGGAATCTCATAATATAAACATACATGTCAGTAGAAATGTAATGCCAAAGGCAAAGAAATCAGGATACGGTGACAATCCTCCTACATTCATAGGCATGTTGTCCTGGAAAAAGTGCTGTATTGTCTTGTTAATGAGTGAGTCAAAGTAAGAGCTCCAAGCTCTAGCTACACTGGCTGTACCTACAAATATACAAAGATAGTCAAAGTAGGAGCTCCAAGCTCTAGTTACACTGGCTGTACCTACAAATATACAAAGATAGTCAAAGTAGGAGCTCCAAGCTCTAGTTACACTGGCTGTACCTATAAATATACAAAGATAGTCAAAGTAAGAGCTCCAAGCTCTAGTTACACTGGCTGTACCTACAAATATACAAAGATAGTCAAAGTAAGAGCTCCAAGCTCTAGCTACACTGGCTGTACCTACAAATATACAAAGATAGTCAAAGTAGGAGCTCCAAGCTCTAATTACACTGGCTGTACCTACAAATATAGTCAAAGTAAGAGCTCCAAGCTCTAGTTACACTGGCTGTACCTACAAATATACAAAGATAGTCAAAGTAAGAGCTCCAAGCTCTAGTTACACTGGCTGTACCTACAAATATACAAAGATAGTCAAAGTATGAGCTCCAAGCTCTAGCTACACTGGCTGTACCTACAAATATATAAAGATAATATTGTTTACATGGCTTAGCCATAGGAAAAATCTGTAAAAACGTCTTAATCTAACACAGTGGGTGCCACTAGTGGAGCAGGAACTGCCTACTCTTCCAGAGTATGTGACTGCATTCCTATTTTCTAGTGGAGTTTGTATTGCTAAATCTTTAGTTTTCTGTGTAGTATTTTGTCGACCATCGCTGGTTTTTTCCTCCTTCGAAAGTTTGAATTACTACAATTGATTACTCCTTTGGTATCTTCAAACTTTTTTAAAATTAAAATATGATGTTTGCTGGATTTTTTTATTTGGTGATGCACTAACATCTATGAGGTCATGCCAAGTAACCTTTCATTGACCTTTCACTGTCCAATCATAAGAATAATGATCATCCTGTTATTATTCATCTACAATGTGGGTTCATTCATTCAAAGACCACAGGTAGTTTCTAATTTAAAATTTGTCCTCTGATGTGACTGGAAGATTTTCTTGGGGTCACATCAGAGGTCAAATTTCAAAATCCCAATAAAAGATCAATAGGCCTACACAATCTCTATAGATGTATTGAAGAGCATAGCGGTTATATGAAGGAATAGAGAGTTTCTGAAGATGAATGATAGGTTACCTGATGTGATCTAATACAAAATGTTAGTGGATAATCTGATCAAAAGATAAAAAAAATTTCATTAATAGATTGTCTGTACAGTTACTTTGAATAAATTGTAAACAGCTTGTGATCAGTAATTTGTGCTTGCTGTGTAACAGATCATAAAAGCTCGCCAAAGGCTCCCATTGCCACCCATTTCTAAAGCTCATACATGTATATCTTATATTTTCAGACAATGTGCATATATTGCACATCATATTATTATGTAAACAACTTGTGATATAAACGTGGTACATACATACCTATAACATATTCTAGGATCAGATTCCAGCCTATAACAAAAGCTATAAATTCTCCTACAGTAACATAACTATACACATAGGCTGATCCTGTCTTAGGAACTCGTGCTCCAAACTCTGCATAGCAAAGACCTAAAATATATATGATAAATACTTTTACTAAATTAAAGATCTGTAAAATATGCAATTACCAATAAACTAATTCAAGTCAGAACATTTTCATTCTGACTTTTATCAGTCTGTATGATCTATTTATATTATATTGCAAGCGGGCTCTGTTACAGAAAATAAATGAAAAGTCAGCGTGATCAATTTTCTGAAGCTCCTGTGAACGTGGATTAGAGTCTTTGTTTTGACCCAACCAGGGCTCGAACCCATGATCTACCACACTCGAGGCGAGCACACTAACCATTATGCCACCGATGCGGTCCTGAAGGACAAGATTTGTCATAAGCGTGTTTTGCTTGCACACAGTGGTGTCCAACACATATTTTTTTTTTCGTCTTATGTTGCCAATTTCTCTGGATTGTCCATTTTTTGATTGCCCCTTTGGTATTCTCTAATGATTTGTTATAATGTTAACCTTTATCATTTATCTTCTTATTTTCAATATATTAAAACCTAATACAAGTAAGAAATAATATTGGAGTTTAGTGATGATGATTCAAAAATAATATATACATAAACCTTATAAGGCCTCTGTTTGGAAAAACAATGCTAAAAGTTAGTTTATTCTGAAAAAAATTGGGTCACAATATTTCATTTTCAGCGAAAACCTTTTTAATTTGTAAAAGCCTGAACAGTCTGAAAGTAGACAAGTTGTCCTTACATTTGCATAGATTATCCTGACTCGGAGCAAACCTGTCTTTTCTTACCCATGTACGATGTAAGCAACAAATATCACTTTTATAGTCATTGGCTGGTGAGCAAACTGACCATTACACCTGAGGTGGTTTTAAATACATGTATGGGTAGGGATATACTATAAATACATATGTAAAATATTTCAACAAATGTGCCATTCCTAAGTCAGAACCTTGATTTCCAACGTCACATTATGTCTTGGTCTTTTTACGCTTAATGGTTGGAGGTGAGAGGTGCTTGTTTGTTTTATTGATATCGGTGGAATTGTTGACCATCACTGTTTAAACTTTATTTTGTATGTTCAATGATTGGAGGTGAGAAGTACTTGTTTGTTTTGTTTATATCGGTGGAATTGTTGACCATCGCTGTTTAAACTTTCTTTTCATAATCAGACATATGACATCATAAATACATGTATAAGATACAGCACTATTGAAACAAAGTTCTTTTGTTTCAATGGTAATGTATCTAACTTGTACAATAATGATGTTATATATAAAAAATTTAAAAGTCGTGAGTACAGTTTTGTTTGCGAACAAGTTTACCTAATTTTTCTATTACAACACTGGTAAAAAAAAAAATTGCCTGTAACAGCGGCCTGTAGCTGATATTACAGGCTGCATCTACAATAGCATTGCTGGGGTATCATTGTACATGCATGGGTTGTGACATATACTATTACATGCCTCATCTGATCTTTAGCTACAACATGTACACACCTGCTAGTACAGACGCTACAGCTGCTATAAAGAAAGATAATACAACAGCGGGCCCCGCCTTCTCTTTAGCTACCTGTCCTGCTACAACATAGATACCTGCCCCTAAAGTACTTCCAATTCCTGAAATAAATATAAACTTTATCATCCACAAGGAAAACAGCACACCTGTATATGATATATACCTTACAAGTATTTTGGCAGTCACCCTCTGTATTCAGCTTAACATAGATGTACAAACTATTAAATAATCAAGGGGCTGCCATGGTCGTGATCGTACTTTAGTTAGATTTACAACTACCTATGCAATCAGTGCCTATCACCACTAACGTTGGGAGTACGTATCCCGCTCAGGCAAGGTGTACTCGATACAACATTATGTGATAAAATTTGTCAGTGACAAACGCCAGGTTGTGGTTTTCTGCGGGCACTCCGGTTTCCTCCACCAATAAAACTGACCACCATGAAATAACTGAAATATTGTTGAAAGTGGCTTTAACAACATAAACATAACACAATGTATAGTGTCAATTGTCAATAATTTATCATCTGGTATACAAGTAAATTATATAGCAACTTAACTGTCGTCTGCTATTTATGGTTATTAAACTACTATGAAATCATTATCAATCGTGGGGTTCTAAATTTTGCTGATTTCGTGGTTCACTTAAACCACGAAAATAAAAATCCAACGAATTATACAATTTTCCCAATGATTGTTGCCTGTAGTGTTTGAAACCACGAATTCAAGAACCCATGGATCAATGCATTTTGTAGAACCACGAAAATTGGTTCCAATGAATAAATGTACTTTCACAGTATGTTACTGATATTAGAGCTGATGTGTGAATGCACATGAAATACAGATAATTAATGACTATTTTCGAATGTCAATTATGTTAAGACTTGAGAAAGATTTTTGAGGAAGGAAAAAAAGTTCTTCCAATGACAAATTTGTAATCCTATGGTTGTAAATGAACATGGGAGACTATCAAACATTACACTTAGACACAAAATTAAGAAAGAACAGAGCTTGTATTACTGTTCTACATTTCACAGTAGGGTATTTTATAATGAGCATTAAATCATACCTTAAAATGAGTGTGAAACAGACACTAGCCTCAATTTGAGATGTACAGTACAGTCAGAGACATAGCGTGATAAATCACTGTGATAGACATATCACTCATTTTATTGATACTGATATATGTTTTGCTCTGTTTAATCTATTTACTTACTTTCTTGTGCATTTTGGGTAATAGCGAGTAACACCAAATACGAAAGAAATTTTGAAGATATGTTAAATAGAACAAAAGATATATCAGTATCACTAAGAAGAGTGATACGTCTATCACAGTGATTTATCATGGTATGTCTCGGACTGTACTGTACCCCTTACTGCTGTCAACAAATGCTAGATTTTGGCATTTTTATCGATATGATGTTATTTTGTGTATAGAATGTACATGAAATTACCACTTTGACCTTATCCTGTATGCTTTCAACCTTAACTTACCTAATGCTGTTAAATCAAATGTATTCAAACATCTTGCTAGCTTTGTGTCGGTGACTGTTGACAGGTCCACATATTTCTTCCTTACTAATTTACCAATAAAGGAACTCATTGAGATTGGTTATATACACTTTAATACTTTATTACCTGAAAAAGATAAAGACATAATTTATCAATAAAGGAACTCATTGAGATTGGTTATTTACACTTTATTAACTGAAAAAGATGAAGACAAAATTAATTTATCAATAAAGGAACTCGTTGAGATTGGTTATATACACTTCATTAACTCAAAAAGATAATCAATTTATCAATAAAGGAACTCATTGAGATTGGCTATATGCACTTTATTAACTGAAAAAGATAAAGGCATACAAATGTAATTGATTTATCATAATCAATAAAGGAACTAATTGAGGTTGGTTATACACTTTATTAACTGAAAAAGATAAAGACATAATTAATTTATCAATAAAGGAACTCATTGATATTGGTTATTACACTTTATTAACTGAAAAAGATAGACACAATTAATTTACTAATAAAGGAACTCATTGAGACTTGTATTATACTTTATTAACTGAAAAGCATAAAGACATAATTAATTTAACAATAAAGGAACTCATTGAGATTGGTTATATACATTTTATTTACTGAAAAAGATAAAGACACAATTAACTTATCAATAAAGGAACTCATTGAGATTGGTTATACAAATGTCTACACTTTATTAACTGATTGATTGATTTTTGGTGTTTTAACGCCACTTTCAACAATATTTCAGCTATATCATGGCGACCAGTTTTAGTGGTGGAGGAAGCTGGAGTACCCCGAGAGAACCACCGATCATGAGCAAGCAACTGGTAAACTTTATTACTTGCGGCTGCGAGTCGAGTGCACGCTTTTTTGTAATTTACAAAGTCGGGCGCGAACCTACGCCGTATTGGTGATAGGCTTGTATGAGTTGTTAGATCCAGCGACCTAACTCATTGAGCCACCCGGGTCCCTCTTTATTAACTGAAAAAGATAAAGACATTAATTCATCAATAAAGGAAAACAAGGTGGACATCAGGGATCCATTGTTGAACTTGTGATTAAGCTAATCATATGATTAGCCATAATTACACGATTCATTCCTAATCACATAATTAGCTAATTCACTGATTAAATATGATTAGTTAATGCATTGATTAAATTTGAGTTCAGCAACAAAATTTAATCATTGCATAAGGCGATAAGCCAAGTAGGGGATTAGGAATTAATTATGTAATTTTGGCTAATCATCTGGTTAGTTTAATCACAAGTTCAACAACGGGCCCCAGGTTTAGAACCAACATCAGTGGCACTAGATGTCTGATGTTAATGACCACTCGTGGGTTATGCTTATGGTGTTTAATGCCACTTTCAACAATATTCCCGTTATATCATAGTAGTCAGTTCTATCGATGGAGGAAACCAGAGTTCCCGAAGAAAACTAAGACCTGTCACAAGTCACTGACAAACTTTATCACATAATGTTGTATCGAATACACCTCGCCATGAGTTGGATTCGAATTCACAACATAAGTGGTGATAGGCACTGATTGCATAGGTAATTGTAAATCCAACTACCATACGGTAGGTCAATGAGGTGATCACCCCAGTTAATTATTTTAGTGTCATAATTAAATGTTTTTGATAACTTCTCGGGATGGGGTTATGGTTGAATGTCGCTACTTCCATGAATATTTCAGTTATAGAGTTTTACTATTGGTGATAAAAACCAAATAATATCACCGACCTGCTGTTAGTCTTTGATACAAATGTATCATGTATGGTACAATATAGTATGAAAAAAGAGAAGTACACATTTTTGGAGCAGAATTGAAAAGGGATAAAACATTTTGTTTTGGCAGTTATTTGATATGTGTAAATGTAAACCTTTTTGACCAATTTTGTGTGTTAAATTGTATGAAACTATGTTTTGAAATGTCCATGTATGACCATATACACTGTATGTGACTTCTGAGAGTTGACTTGAATTAACCACACTGTTGTTAGGGTCGAGTCGATATTACTCTTTTTTCTACTTTTGATAGTGTGCCTTCACAGACTACCCTGTCCATTGTTATACAATAACTTCCTCATCTGAAATGCATTGGAAAAAATCTCCCAAGTCTCACCGTCTGTGATTGTGTCCACATGATGTGCCAAGTAGTTGTCTAGCATATCCATACGACTACTTGAGTTAAAAAAAATTCAACATTCTTTATAAGAAATATTTTCAATCTACCTAAAATGAATAAGCAACCCGCTTGAATCAGCCAACTTCAATGCACAGAGAAATTCAAAACATCCGGTATTATTCTAAAACATGTACGATGATATATGGTGTACTGACAGGTATGTCAGACAAACATTTCGACGTGTCACATGTTTTAGTAAAAATTACTGATATCGGTTTATCTTTTTAATGACATTTCAAATTTTCACCTGATCACTCACGTACACATATAATCAAAGTATAATATTGAACTTTGATCGTCGGAAAACATATGATAGGCCGAAGAAAAACAACATTTCAACGTTTTTTTCTTTGGGTCAGACTAAAACCATGCAACAGCACCGATCAGACCGGTCACTAGCCGGTGTAAAGGGAAAAATATACAACATAGAAAAAGGCAGCAGGTCTATTTCTCCATTAAAAAAAATGACCACAAAAAATGAGAAAATGTGTTGTGCTCGTAGAAAATGTGATCATCTATTTCAGGACTAAAAAGAGGACCCTTGTAAATTGCTATAATTTGTGTTCAAATCCAATTGTTATAATATTTAGCAATATAATATGTTTAATCTAAATCTCAGGAATCAAATTTTAATGTTATACATCAAAATCGTGTATCCATCCATCACAGTGATTTTTTTTTATCCGCCACTGTACTCAAGGGTTAGGGTTATGGTGATTAACGCCACTTTGGACAGTATATTTCACTTATATAGTGACGGTCAGTTTTATATGGTGGAGGAAACCGGATTACACGTGTACGGAGTCGAGAAAACCACCGACTCGTCGTAAGTTACTGACAAACTTTAACTGTACTTAAATGATTATCGGATTTATGTTTGACTTTATGATACAATGATATCTCACCCTTTCACGTAATCAGTTGCCAGTGTAATACCTTTTAACACTCCGTAGACAGAAAGAAGAATACTGGATTCTATTTATTAAAGCTGCATGGGTACCACAATGCAATACGGGTACAATGACAAAATATATATATACAGCCTATCTAGTGTGATGAGCATTTTCGACAACACTAAGGAGACTAGACGTAAAAACGGACTGGAGTCACGGCCATCGTATGCAAATCACGACTCAATAACATGATTATCCGTAATTGGGATCCCTCCGTGCGCTCAAAAACCACTATAATGCATATATTCGTACAAAACTGTGCTCCTTAACTCTTTCAAAGCTAAATTCTGTATATACAACTTGTCTAAAAACTTTCACGAAAGATGTTGTTCCTGCAGATAAGGCCCCTAACAACATCGTTTTTATCTGAAAAAAGCATTAAATTGATTGCTGAAAGATATATTTAGGTTTGGACATCTCACAAGGTAATCCACCTCTCCTCGACCTTGATTTAATACTCTAATTCTTATAAAACATCGTCTTCTATGTTTTATGAAATATTAATGCAGACTGGTTTTGTATTGTCCAGCTATAGGAGCATTCATGGGCTTTAAATGTTCATAAAACATGGACAACTGATTTTTGACCAGTTTAGACCATTAACACCAAAGTCAATAATAACTTGATTATTATTATACACTTCATGGACTTTAAAATTGACAATACAATGTAGATATAATTTGATTAAAAAGTCATTATAACTCATACATTTCAGAGGCAAATCGAGACTTTTCGATTGGATGTTACATTTTTAGCTTAATATATGTAGTGGTTCGACCAACATTTTGGAAAAAAAATCGTGATAATAAAAAGGTAATCACAATTGTTGGGAACTCTATTTACAACTCAGTCATGGTTCAATAGCTGAACAATGCAAAGACAGCCTTGCATGATATTTTATTTAAAAAAAATTGAAGTCTATGTTTTATGGGAATTAAAGCTTTAAATCAAGGTTTCTGATTGGCCGAGGTGGTCATGATCGTATGGTAGTTGGATCTACAACTGCCTATGCAATCAGTTCCTATCAACACTGATGTTGTGAGTTCGAATCTCGACCAGGGCGAGGTGTACAACATTATGTGATGTCAGTGACTTACGGCAGGTCGGTGTTTTTCTCAGGGTACTCCGGTTTCCTCCACCAATAAAACTGACCGCCACGATATAGCTGAAATATTGTTGAAAGTGGCGTTAAACACCATTAATCAAACAAACAAACAAACTGATTGGCCGAGGAGAGGTGATTATGATCTAATTTTTACCTTTACATATGGAAAACGTCCCGTTTTTCTTTTACATTCCGTGTTAAACCACGATTTTTCTTTTTATTAATATTCCCGTCTTAATAACTATTCACATGTGCCAGATACGGTGTCAGCACTAGAGGTAAAAATCACTAATTAATTTGTTAGTCTGTTAGGTCGTTACCGTTGTAGTATTGACATCAGTTAGATTATGTCATTGATTTCAGTCAATGTGATACTCGGGTTATTTTCAAGTACATGTAACACTCACGGATTAAAGGTATTTCCTCACTAAAATATTTCCCTATATATTTCATAAAAAAACACTTATTTTCATAACATTCTCATGAAGTCATTCATTAGCCGATTTTCATGAAATTTTCACCTTTAATAGTATAATTATTAGAGTTTATTTTAATATCTTCATGTAATTTTTTCGAACTTTTATTTACAAGCATTTATGATTTAAACACAAATGTAAATTCTTGACGTCACAATTTTATATGATTATATAGTAAGATTTGGTGAAAAAATTAAACTTTGTTTTTAAATCAATTCTTAAGAGAAAGTAGAAATAAAATTATTAGAAAATTATACGAAGAAGAAACTATATTTATTTCTGCATTTAATGCTGAAAATTTCATGAAAATCAGATAAGGAAGGACTTCATGAGAATGTTATGAAAATAAGTGGTTTTATATGAAATATATAGGGAAATAGCTTAGTGAGGAAATACATTTGACCCGTAAGTGTACACAATTTATTATCCCCGGCTTGATTAAAATGTCGGCTGTTGATTAGTCAATGACCCGTGCGTACCAAACTCATACTCATGCGCTCGGCCTGTAGTTACGTTGCGTCACATGGAGGTCTGTAATTAAACAAATCACACTCAAAGAATCTCAAAGCGCTTTGTATTCCACACGGAGAAGGGAGGACAAAAGTCTTGAAAAAAGGAATGAAAAACTTCTCAATATATACAGAATAAAGCAACCACAATGCAGCAAAATATATTGAGAGATTTAATGTTCCTATTGTATTGATTATCATGTTTACCATGTAACTGTGACATTTGTTGATTCGTACAATATATATCGGGGTCCTATGCACAGGCACTTGTTTCATTCAAAAACTGTATTCCCCCTCAGTAAGGAAGAGGAGGGGGCATATATTTTTTGAATGAAACAAGTGCCTGTGGTTCTATAGTACGGTGGTAGTTAAATTCAAAACTGAATGGCGGCGAAAATTAGTTGAAATAACACCGTGAATACACGGTCTCAGAACCCGCGGTACCACTGTATATAGCGTCGGACCAAACATGAAACCTTGATTTTGATGTTATTTCAAATTTGTATCTTCATGGGAAAGGTCAAATATTTCATTCTGCATTAAATAGTTGTCACCTGAATTCTTCTTTCTTTTTCATACCTCTAGCTCACGTACGTAATTTATGTACGGCACATATTTGTTCATAAATGGAATTCTTGACCCCATTACTGATGATGTCATGGATATTGTGACGCTATGCACGTGACAATGTGTGTCAAATACAGTAAATAAATCGAATTCTAACATGACGTCCTTCTTTCGCTTAGTAAACAAACGAGCGATTTATCAATTGGGTATAATCTCATTAGCACATGCGCCGGTGCATGTGACTGACTTTCCCGTCGTAAATTTACATGTTGATGGATTATCGTCTGCTTGAATTTGGCAGCATAAATTGTGTGCGACATTGTCCGCAAACGTAAATATAAATTACCGTCTTCCAATCAAAGTATACTGCCGTATTTGTACTCTTAGACATATCATAATCGAAATAATTCATGGAAGCCATAATGTGTTTTGTGTTTTAACATGGGTTGGCGGATATTAGTAAATTTTATCCCTCGCCACTGGCTCGGGATAAAATACTAATATCCGCCAACCCATGTTAAAACTAAAAACACATTCTGACTTCCCTGATTTATTTCTTAAATAAACCATAGTAGTGTCGAAGCACTGACTACTGGGAGGATGATAGCTACGGCCTACGGAAACTATTAGTCCACCGCCAAAGTATTGATCCAATTATAGTAATAAAAACGTAGATATCCCATCGTCGGTAACCCATAGCTGATCCAGCTTTGATTACTCTCCACGCGTGATCAGCTGTGAGTTACAGACGATGACCTTATTCGCACTCCACCTTACTAAGTAATCTATTCCAAAATAAGATCATTCTTAGTTAAACATTAGGTTAATGAAGAGAATAAACCCTCAAGTTCTCCATATGTCATAAGATTTGGAGTGATTTTTTAACATTTATTTATTTATGTAGAACTGAAGATGTGTCTCCAGAACAGAAATAATTGGTAAATTCTTAAATCAAACTTGGCTCAACTTTTATGGTCCCTTACCTTGTGAGTTACTGTGACACTAGATAGTCAATAGGCTGTGCTTATCACACGTGCAAAGTACAAATAAACCCGGTCCATATCATCATGCAATCCGTTTAAATATTTGACTTCTCTATCTTTACACAACTATTCCCCACTCTACGCTAAAAGGCAGATTAAAGGAATTACTAAAGTTTTCTTTCATAAACCAGAAACTCATCAACCTGAATCACTCACTTGAACATATATTTATCTAAATATGGCAGTTCTACATTTAATTGTGGTTTTGACTAAGGAACAGTTCTATATTTAATTGTGGTTTTGACTAAGGAGCAGAGTCGAAATAAAAACAACAGCGAAATAAGGTAAATAATTTAAAAAAACAGGCCAAAAAGAAATTTTATGCAAATATAAATGAAAATTTAGATGAATTAAAATCAGCCAATGGCAAATTATATTGGAAAACCATGAAAATGTTAATAAAAAATGAAAGTTCATCTAATGAGACTCCTCCTCTCTCAGACCCACAGAATGATTTCAAATTATCATACGAATCCATAGAAAAAGCAGAAATTTTAAATAAATATTTTTCTTCCATATCTAATTCAAACGATGAAAATAAGGTTTTACCGGATTTTGATTGTAGATGCTTGAATGTTGTTCTCTCTGATATTGAAGTTTGTGAACAAGATGTTATAGATATAATTTCCACGTTGAATGTAGATAAGGCTGTTGGACATGATATTATAAGTAACCGAATGTTATTAGCTGTAAAAAATGAAATAGCAAAACCAATGTCCTTGTTATTTAATAGGTCGATACAAGAAATGGTTTTTCCAGATCAGTGGAAAATTGCACATGTCATTGCTTTGTTTAAAAAGGGTGATACATCTCTACCGTCAAATTATCGTCCAATTTCCTTATTGTCATGTGTTAGTAAGATTTTAGAAAAAATAGTTTATAAACAGATTTATAATCATCTGCATATAAACAAACTTTTATATAAATTCCAGTCTGGATTTCTGCCGGGATATTCAACTACCCATCAGTTAATTGAACTTTATGATAATATTGTACTTGCGTTGGATAAAAAACAAATAACTAGTATAACCTTCGCTGATATTAGTAAAGCCTTTGATACAGTTTGGATTAAAGCGCTTATATTAAAACGCGAGAATTATGGCATAAAAGGGAAGCTTCTTTTCTGGTTAAAAAGTTATCTTTCAAGACGAAAACAACGAGTAGTTATTAAAAATGCAATATCAAGTACTGGGGAATTAAAGGCTGGTGTGCCCCAATGGTCGGTCTTGGGTCCATTGCTCTTTCTAATTTTTATAAATGACGTAGCAGACAATATGACTGGCTTTGGCAGACTATTTGCTGATGACACTTGTATTGGCCATATGGCACATAATGAAGAAAATTTACATACATTAATAAGTACAGATTTAGAATATTTAAATGCATGGTCATATAGATGGCTTGTGAAATTTAATCCCAATAAAACAGATATTATGATTTTTAGTACTAGGCATTTAGAAAATAATGTACTATTTGACTTTAACAATATTTCACTATCTCCTGTGCATATGCATAAACATTTAGGTGTTATTTTTAGCAATGATTGTAAGTGGACAAAGCATATTGATGTACTTATTGAAAGAACTTCCAAGCAACTTAACATATTACGAAAACTTAAATACAGGTTAAAAAGGGATTATCTTGAAAAAATATATTTAGTTTTCATTCGACCTATTTTGGAATATGCCTCAGAAGTTTGGGATAATTGTGGACAAGCAAATTGTAATCGTCTAGAAAAAATACAAATAGAAGCAGCTCGTATAATGACTGGATTATCTATATATGCTAGGTTTGATTCAATCTACAAGGAAACGGGGTGGGAAACATTGAGTACAAGAAGGAAAGTTAAAAAACTGCTACTTTTTTTACAAAATTGTCAATAAAGAAGCACCAGATTATTTATATGAATTAGTTCCGCCTTTAGTGGCAGCAAACGTTAATTATAATTTACGTAACAGTCACAATATACATGTACCTTTTAGTCGTTTGTCTGTTTACCAATATTCTTACTTTCCATGTACTATTCAAGCATGGAATTCTTTAGATCTAACTATTAGAAATCTTCCTACGTTTTCCTCTTTTAAACTAAAACTTCAGCAAATATTTTATACTAGGAGGAGAAATCCTCAATATTATTCTATAGGTGACCGCTTTCTCAGTGTATTGCACTCTAGAATGCGAAATAAATGCAGTGCATTAAATGCAGATTTATATCATGCAAATTTAATTGTAAATTATAATTGTTTATGTGGATACTTTAATGAAAATGCAGAGCATTACTTGTTACACTGTAACATATTTACCTTATCGCGTATTATTATGTTATTTGAAATAAATAAGTTGAATTTGATTGGAATTCCGGTAAATATTGATTTATTATTAATCGGAAATGAAACACTTAACTGTGATATAAATTGTTCCATATTTTTGGCTGTACAAAAATACATTAAAAACACCTGTCGCTTTTCTATGTCATGATCATAAATATTTGTAAATTAGTCATATTTGTAATGTGTAACAGGTTAATAATAGATTTATGTCTTACTTTATTGATCAAGATCGTATGAACTAGTTTAGAGACAGCCTCATGCAACTGGATTATCGAGTCGTCATATCATAAATAACCGTTTTTAACAAAAATATTATAAAAAAGCAATATACTTACCGAACGTTAATTATAGAATAATGATTCCTCCCTATATTTTCACATGTTAACTACCTTAATTAAGCACCCACTTTATATATAAATCCACTAGAAAGTTAAATCCCAATTGAATGTTTGGTGTGTTCGTGTCATTAAGATGAAAGGGTGTGTTCGATTAAGTATACTTTAGCTTGGATAATCCACCTGCATGACGCTCAACATTTTTAGTCTTTGTTTGTTTTTGCTTTTGTTTTTTTCGTGTCATCACTTAATATGAAATATGTATATAATATTATATAAGTTCATTTTGTATTAATTCATGTATGTATTGGAGAAGACGTTTCTAAGTTGTGAAACTTGTGTCCTATCCAATTGTTTCTTATTGAACAATAAAATATGTTTAAAGTAATTTAATTGTGGTTTTGACTAAGGAGCAGTTCTACATTTAATTGTGGTTTTGATTAAGGAACAGTTCTACATTTAATTGTGGTTTTGACTAAGGAACAGTTCTACATTTAATCGTGGTTTTGACTAAGGAACAGTTCTACATTTAATTGTGGTTTTGACTAAGGAGCAGTTCTACATTTAATTGTGGTTTTGACTAAGGAGCAGTTCTACATTTAATTGTGGTTTTGACTAAGGAGCAGTTCTACATTTAATCGTGGTTTTGACTAAGGAGCAGTTCTACATTTAATTGTGGTTTTGACTAAGGAGCAGTTCTACATTTAATTGTGGTTTTGACTAAGGAGCAGTTCTACATTTAATCGTGGTTTTGACTAAGGAGCAGTTCTACATTTAATTGTGGTTTTGACTAAGGAGCAGTTCTACATTTAATCGTGGTTTTGACTAAGGAGCAGTTCTACATTTAATTGTGGTTTTGACTAAGGAGCAGTTCTACATTTAATCGTGGTTTTGACTAAGGAACAGTTCTACATTTAATTGTGGTTTTGACTAAGGAGCAGATCTACATTTAATTGTGGTTTTGACTAAGGGACAGTTCTACATTTAATTGTGGTTTTGACTAAGGAACAGTTCTACATTTAATTGTGGTTTTGACTAAGGAGCAGTTCTACATTTAATCGTGGTTTTGACTAAGGAGCAGTTCTACATTTAATTGTGGTTTTGACTAAGGAGCAGTTCTACATTTAATCGTGGTTTTGACTAAGGAGCAGTTCTACATTTAATTGTGGTTTTGACTAAGGAGCAGTTCTACATTTAATCGTGGTTTTGACTAAGGAACAGTTCTACATTTAATTGTGGTTTTGACTAAGGAGCAGTTCTACATTTAATCGTGGTTTTGACTAAGGAACAGTTCTACATTTAATTGTGGTTTTGACTAAGGAGCAGTTCTACATTTAATTGTGGTTTTGACTAAGGAGCAGTTTCCTAATTATGCTCTTACATATAAAATTTAAGCAGATTCTGGTTTCAAATAAGGCGACTTTGGTCAATTTATCAATTTACTATTCTTAGCAATTTTGCAAGGTGTTGGGACCAAATGGATGCATTTTGCAATGGTGACCACCAAAGGACTATGCCTCCCAAGTTTGGTTCAGATTGGCTGTCTGGTTTCAGAGAAGATTTTTCTTACTGTTTTTTTCTTTTCTTTTCTTGTTGTTGCTTTGTTTTGTTTTTGTTTGTTTGTTTACTTGCTTAAGTATGTATACCTTAATCCTTAAGAATATAAAATGGGAAATTGACAAAAAACCAAATACATGTATACATATGTTAGAGAGCTCTTTAACATGATCTTACGTTAAAAACGGAGCCGAATCTTGCTTCAAATAAGACAGATTTGGTCCATTTAATATTTTTCTATATAAATTTATTTCTAGCCACATCTGCCATCTTGAATGAAGTTCTGACTAATCGGATATATTTTAGAATGAGGAAAAACCCAGAAATATCAATGCCAAGTTTGACTAAACCTTTATACATTTAATTTTTTAATTTCAGACAAAGAATCAACAACACTTTATATAGGAGCTTATATGTTTTAAATACATAGATCTATATTATATTTAAGAATTGAATGCATTTTTTTTTTGTACTTTATAAGCGCTTCATGCAAAAAATGTGCCTCGGTCCACGCTTTTACACGCCTATAAAACTACAAAAAAATGCATTCATTTCTTATAATTACATTTAAATCACACCAAAATTTAATATAGTTGAATTTTTCGTTGTGAATTTATTTGTGTTAGATTATTTGCTGTTGGAAATTACTACGCCATTGATTGTTTACATCTGACGTCGTCATGGAGGTACGTGCAAGTTCGGGTTTAAGTTTTATTGGGATATAAAACATCTCTTTTATAATCATGTGACCACTTCATAACCAATCGTATTGTAACATTTCAATGAAAAACGGAAGTAATGTAATTATATAATAATAATAATAATAAATTTATCATTTCCAACTGATTGTCTTCTCTGGTCTTCAATTCGGTATATTTAGCAAAAGAACAACTGTAACGGTTGATTAAATCTTTATATTCATACAATCAATTAAAAACAATTTATATAATGTTCTGTATATAAAAATAAATAAAAAATAATCATAAAAAGACACTTATGGCTTCTGGTCTTCTCTGGTCTTCTATTTTATTGTTTGTATATGCATATTCTTATGTCGGATTTAAAAGCTCACTAAAGTAATAATTTTTTGATTAGAAAACGGAAAAATCTAAATATTTCGTAAAGCGTAGATTTTTTTTAACGCATCCAACGAGAGTTTTGTCAGGAATTTTACTACCATTTTGGAATTGTATAAATATTTACGGTTGAAATTATTCTGAAGGCCCTGCTCATCTGAAAAATTACCAATTTTTGGCGTTATTTTGGTCTTTATTTCAGGCTAAGTTCTTCAAAATAGGCCAAGTTTGCTCGTTAAATGTGACAGCCAACTCACCGTGGACGTAATCCCATATAACAATAGGAACGACGGTGGTCCCGCAGCTGGTCTATTGTCTCTCGTCGAAGTGCCGGAGAAGGCTATTGTTCCCTTCATGGTTAATGCATTTGACTACGTGACATTTATACACAGACTTACCTGAGATTTACCTGGACAATTTTGAAAAAAAAAGTGAAATCATAAATTTTCATAATTACCGATTTTTAATTTGACCAAGTTATTTCAATCTTTCGGAAATAATTCGAAAAAGAACGGTTTTTTCTGCTAATAAATTCACTGAAGTTAAACATAGAGTACACAATTATTGGATATGAATAAAATTGTATAGGTAAAAACGTTATATACAATCTGTCATTTACAACCGGTGTACCCTTCAATCTGTAATCATGTTGGACTAGATTCAGCTTTTCTCGTCGCTCGACTCGTCGTCATCAAAATCAATTATTATTGGGGGAATCTCACTCCTATCAATGCAATTCTCTTTCCCATACTCCTTTTCTAATTTTAATACATGGTCTTCTGCCTTCGCCCAAACTTCCTTTGTAATTCTGCCAAACCCCCCATAAACAAGTTCTTTCACATCCTTCAAACGAAAAGTTGTATTGTTTTCTGCAACAAACCCTTTAACCTGTGCCCAAATAAGTTCTATGGGGTTCAATTCGCAATGGCGAACAGGGGTTCTTAGAACTTCGTGGCCGTGTAGGTTGGCAATTTTATCAGTTTTAAAAACGGAAAGGAGTTTCTTAAATTTGATTTTTTCATCAAGTTGTTTTTTAGTTTCAAGGGGCTGAAAAGGAATGTTGTGTTTTTAAAGATAATCTTGTAAGACAGCTTTTCTCTGATTAAAGTTTGGCACAACAGTTTCTTCAGTCTTGATGTTGTGATAACTGGCATTATCTAAAACGATAACACTTGGGCTTTTTAATGCTGGCATAAGTTGATTTTCGAACCAGTTTAGAAAGATGGGCCCGTTCATTTCTTGGTGATAATCCCCATCTTTAGCTTTGGCAAGAAAAACCAAATCACACCTATCAATCAAACCCTCCTCACGATTACCAGCGTGCAACGGTCAAAATCATCAAGAGTTTTCTTTCTTTCGGTCTGTTGGATTCAGGAGGACTTTTACCGTTTACAACTCTATACACAGAACTGTAAGATATGCCAGCAGCCTTGCATGTTCTTTTAATCAAATTATCTGGGGAATAAAATGGTCTTCCCCTGGCCTTCTCAAGCTGAAAAAACTTGAATAGATTTAACACAATGTTTTTACAATCTTTTGACAAGTCCTTTGTTTTACCCATTCTTGCGATGTTTATATATATGTTAAGATGTCAAAAAATAGGTTTATGAAGAAATTTTATGTGAACTTTTAGAAAGATTTTAAAGTTTAAAAATGGAGTGTCAAAATATGCCTGTACACGTGTCTCTGTCTCTATCAAGGTAAGATTTACCTGGCTGCTACCTCTAGTTAGTTTACTCCCACCTCTATTTTGGCGGTAAAAATCGGGGAAAATGTCAAATTTCAGATGAGTGCAGCAATAATGAAAGATTATTGTTAGATGAAATGCATATTTTAAAAATGGTAGTAAAATTCTGCACAAAACTCTCGTTTACTGTGTTTTAAAAAAATGTATTGTTTTCGAGAAAACTCAAATTTTCCGTTTTCTAATCAAAAAATTATTACTTTAGAGCTTGTGTTATAATTGTAAACTTGATTCTTTCCGACTTTAAATAACTCTTGTTGTATTGTATTGTATGTGGACTTTCCTAATATTGCCAGATCGTGAGATGTCGATTTCACTTAAAATCAATTTTGATGTACAAAAAGTATACTCATAGTGATGAAAAATCATGTACCTATAATAAGGACACACATTGCCACATAAAATGAAAATTTCTACTTTAGAGATGTGCAAGTGATATCAATTTGTAACTATATTCACTTGTTATGACAATGTGTATCTTTACCTCCACTTGTTTGTAGGAGAGATCATGTCTTATTTACGTTATTTGTGTTTGTTTACTTATAGTTGTGTCTAACATATATTGTGTTGTGTTTTTGCTTTGTTTTTCTTTGTCTTGTGTACCCTATGTTGCCACATTCTCTGGGTTGTTTATTTTTAATTGCACCTTCGGTATTCTCTAACGTTTATTTAGTATAGGTGTCAATCTAGTAGTTTATTTTAACAGCAAAATTAACCAAAGAATGGTTGACTTTTCAATGAGACATTTAAACTTCACATTGAATGAACTCGACACAGAACAATATGTATTGTATTTATTCAAATGGAAGGTTCATCTTCGAAAACAATAATGTATTTACCTCGAGGAACACCATGCCAATTGATACACAGGAAATGTTTCATTCCCTTTGCAATAAAAGGAACATCTTACTTACGTTACTAAGGAAATAAAATGACGTCCAAAAAGTAAAAATACAACATATCCAGTTTTGATATGCACTTTATATATCAAATGATTCGAATATGACATCCTTCTTTCGCGTTGCAAACAAACGAGCGATTTATTTAGCTGGCAAAATCTAATTAGCACATGCGCGGTACATATTAAAGCCAGGTGATAAAATCACAAAATAAAATAATTTACACGATTGTTAACGTTTTAAGCATCTATATTCACTGATAATAATCAACATATCCAAAATTGATAAATATGCGATGTGCAATTAAAACGTGCACATACAATATTATTGTTGCGGATGCTCCATCAATAAAACTGACTTACCTTCGTAAAAGTTATCGTCTGTTCGAATTTGGCAGCATAAATTGTGTGCGACATTCCCCCCGAACGTAAATAGAAATTACTATTTTCCCCATCAAAGTATACTACCGTATTTGTACTGTTAGACATATCAGAATCGAAATAGTTCATGGAGGCCATACTGTGTTGTGACTTTTAACATGGGTTGACAAGATATTAGTAAATTTTATCCCTCGCCTTTGTCTTGGATAAAATACTAATATCCGCCAACCCATGTTAAAACTTACAACACAGTATGGCTTCCATGAATTATTTCTTAATTAATGCAAGTTACATATTGCAGTTGTATATGTAAGTGTGGAACTAAAACCTTTGTAATCTACATTACTTTCACTCTTTGATAAATTTAAAAAATAAGAACACAACATATAAAAGCAGTCAGACTAGCGGACATTAATTTTAGTCTGTGTAATTTATCTATTTCATAATGATTCGGATTCTTTCGTAAAGTAATATCTTCCAAATTCTCAATACTCATTTTTCTAGAAAAGTCGTTCCAGTCATTCCTTTTTATACTCTGTTTTCGTTTGTATTTTGCGTCCTTTGGCATCATAAAACCTCGCTCTTTCAAGTAGTTGTATTGTTCGAGATCTCCTTGACTGTATCGTATAGAGTTTAAAAGATTACCAATACTTCCCGATGATCTCCGAGAATGATAATGGTGGTTGGTTTTCAATCGAATTAAAGAAAGTTTCGTCATTACCTAATATAGACTATATTTATCCCTTGTATTCTAGTTTTACATGTTTAATATATTCAATCACTTTTATAATTCCCTGTGTATATTCGTCTATGTTATTTAAGTTTTGCAGCTATTGGTTTATGGTGTTTAACGCCACTTTCAACAATATTTTAGCTATATTGTGGCGGTTTGCAGCTATGAATATATAGTCTTTATATATCCTTAATAAATCAACATTTACTGGAATTATCTCACTGCACTATCCTTATCTTTGGATCCTTTATTTCTGTAATGTTATAAATGTGATAAATTCAAGTTCCGTTTTCGTTCTAACAAGATAAACAAAACAGTCTTTAATTCATATTGACGTTTTCTGATTGCTGCAACGACCACATTGATTATCACGTGATTTTCAATCATTCTTAGAATGTCTTAATGTCAAAAATTATCTAAAAAAAAAGGTGGGAAAAATATCGAACTTGATTAGGACAGGTGTGGTACATTTTGTATAAGTATGACGAATAACCTTTAATGAATCGGAAAACTTAGAACCCATGATTATAATTAGCTATGTCTCTGACTGAACGTACAATCGCGAGAGCACAAATCCCAGTCATCATGCAACAAGCAACACGTGACATCATGATGGATGTGATGAACTGTGTCTTAAATATCGCTTACTGCTGAATTATGTTGACTGTTAGTTTGTACTCTAGAGGAAATAAAATTCTTATTAGAAATCCAAGATCGAATAAGGTATAAGTGACTGACAATGTTGTCATTCACAGGGGACGGTAAACAAAATTCCCTATATACCAATTGATTATGGCAACAACGACATTTTACTCAGCTCGCTTCAAAGCCCTGTATCTCAACTAATACTGGGTATAAATGTCTCCCCAAAAAGTACACAGTTACTCATACAATATTTACAAAGACTGGTTTTATTTTCAGAATTGTATACGTGTAAGCTCCTACAAGTAGCCAATAAACGCTAGAGAAATCGAAGGGGCAATAAAAAATTGACAATCCACAGAAACTGGCAACACAGAGCTCACGAGATGAATATAAATAAAACAAAACACAATACAATATATGTGTTGGACACCACTATGCACAAACAACGTAAGCAAGACATGGGCAGTAACACAAACAACCGGAGTCAAAGACGAACCGAATATCGCAACGGACATCACAACACGAAACACACAACAGGGAAACACACAACAGGGCAACACAAAAATCTAAAAAGGTGAGCAACACGAACTCCACCAAAAACTGGAGGTGAACTCGAGTGCACGCGAAGGATAAGCAGTTCCTGCCAAGTTTGCATAGTAATTGAATTAATTTAGAGATATTAGGAGAGGATGGCTACCTAGATTGATTTCGTCTGCCTCTAACGAGCCTATATTAACTAGTTTTCACTATATTTCATTGATATTTGCTTTTTATTGTTATTAAAAAAAAAATCAATAAAAAAGTAAATCATGCTAAGAAAAAACAAGTGAAGGGCAAACCAGGTTTATTCTGTTTGGTAGTGAAATACATGAAGATACTAAAGGGGTAAGCAGAAGCCGTAAATCGAAGACAGGCAGACAATAAAATGGTCAAAAGAAAAATGACAAAAGACAAAGAAAACATTACACTGAAAACTAAAATTTCCGCAGCAACGCGAACCTCACAAAAAAACCGGGGTGAAATCAAGAGCTCCGAAAGGGAAAGCAGTTCCTGCTCCACTAGTAGGACCCGTCATGTTACTCTTGATACAAACCCAGTGACAAGTCATAAATGAGGAGAGGGCCGCATTGTGATTACGATAAACGGAATATATCAAGTGGTCATTTGTGACAAAGATATTTCGTGACGGGTTAACCAAGTAATGGTGGCAATAAACATTTTGTTAATATCCGAAATAATGTTGGTTTAAAAAAAAAACCTAAGATCAATCTCCCCAAGGTACAGACCTACCTTAGACAATTTGGTTATCCCTTTCAGTGGCGAACCCAGAGGGGGGCGGAGGGGACGTTCGCCCCCCCCCCCCCTAAGAAAAAAAAAGAGAGAGAGAAAGAGGGAGAGATAGGGGGGGGGGGGGGGGGCGGTCTTCCGCCCCTCTATTAAGCATATCAGCATTCATTCATTCGCCTGTTAAATGTAATAAATCATTACCGTATATATTTTTACCCGTTGCATTGCCCTTTTAGTTTATCTAATTACTTTTGAACTTTTGAAGCAGTCGACGATTAATCAGAAAACAAAGTGATATTATAATCCCTTAGACATTAATTTTATCAAAATCCATCCATTCTACAAACACTTCAATACAAATTACCCCATTTTCAACAGAGAAACATGAGAAAATTGGCTAATATAGCACGCCGGGTATTCGGAAACTCGGTGCAAGCTAGTTATTTTGAACGTTTTCATTGGTCAATTTTGAATTTTTGGACACTACAGATCGCGGAGCATGCTGTTCCGTGTTTCTGTAGTGTCCAAAAATTCAAAATTGGCCAATGAAAACGTTCAAAATAACTAGCTTGCACCGAGTTCAAAGTGTCCGCACCTGTTCCGAGTATACGAATACCCGGCGTGATAAGGAAATCAGGGGAGTCACAGCTCCAGATAGATAATTTCAAGTGACCTCTCCCTTTAATTTACACTCACTGCTTAGAAACTATTTGAAACTTTTTGGAGAAGATTCATGCTTTTTAATACACTTCATCACATTCACAAAATACTTCAAAATTGTTGACGGAAAAGCTTCCTAAATACTCAACCCCCCCCCCCCCCCCCCACCCCGGGTCCCCTACCACGGCTCTGCCCTGGGCCCGCTGGAGACCTTAAGCGGTCCCCAGTCCCTTCGCCGACTTTCGTCTCCTCCAACACAAAATCCTGGATCCGCCCCTGCCTTTAGGTTCTTTGGGTTACTTGCTCCCAAAGACTATTAATTTATTTGGTCTTCCAATCTTTTGACTAATCTTGAACGTACCTGATGAAGATTATTCTAGAAACGAGTCGTGCACACTGAATTAGATATTTACGTTTTTAATTAAGGCTTGTCTTATTAGGATAATACCATGAAACTAGCCCCGAGAATATAAATCTTTATTAAAAAAAGACCAATACCGTTTAAAGTAGATGAAAAAAAAGAGAAGATAAAATATTAAACACCATTAAATTTTATTAAAACCTGTACCACAGGCACTTGTTTCATATATATATGATAGACGTAGATAGTAAACAAATATATATATGATAGACGTAGATAGTAAACAAATATATATATATATGATAGACGTAGATAGTAAACAAATATATATATGATAGACGTAGATAGTAAACAAATATATATATATATGATAGACGTAGATAGTAAACAAATATATATATGATAGACGTAGATAGTAAACAAATATATATATGATAGACGTAGATAGTAAACAAATATATATATATATGATAGACGTAGATAGTAAACAAATATATATATGATAGACGTAGATAGTAAACAAATATATATATATATGATAGACGTAGATAGTAAACAAATATATATATGATAGACGTAGAGAGTAAACACATTTATATATGATAGACGTAGATAGTAAACAAATATATATATGATAGACGTAGATAGTAAACAAATATATATATATATGATAGACGTAGAGAGTAAACACATATATATATGATAGACGTAGATAGTAAACAAATATATATATATATGATAGACGTAGAGAGTAAACACATTTATATATGATAGACGTAGATAGTAAACACATATATATATGATAGACGTAGATAGTAAACAAATATATATATATATGATAGACGTAGAGAGTAAACACATATATATATGATAGACGTAGATAGTAAACACATATATATATGATAGACGTAGATAGTAAACACATATATATATGATAGACGTAGATAGTAAACACATATATATATGATAGACGTAGATAGTAAACACATATATATATGATAGACGTAGATAGTAAACACATATATATATGATAGACGTAGATAGTAAACACATATATATATGATAGACGTAGATAGTAAACACATATATATATGATAGACGTAGATAGTAAACACATATATATATGATAGACGTAGAGAGTAAACACATTTATATATGATAGACGTAGATAGTAAACACATATATATATGATAGACGTAGATAGTAAACAAATATATATATATATGATAGACGTAGAGAGTAAACACATATATATATGATAGACGTAGATAGTAAACAAATATATATATATATGATAGACGTAGATAGTAAACAAATATATATATATGATAGACGTAGAGAGTAAACACATTTATATATATGATAGACGTAGATAGTAAACACATATATATATGATAGACGTAGAGAGTAAACACATTTATATATATGATAGACGTAGATAGTAAACAAATATATATATATATGATAGACGTAGATAGTAAACAAATATATATATATGATAGACGTAGAGAGTAAACACATTTATATATATGATAGACGTAGATAGTAAACACATATATATATGATAGACGTAGATAGTAAACAAATATATATATATATGATAGACGTAGATAGTAAACACATATATATATGATAGACGTAGATAGTAAACACATATATATAATAGACGTAGATAGTAAACACATATATATATGATAGACGTAGATAGTAAACACATATATATATGATAGACGTAGATAGTAAACACATATATATATGATAGACGTAGATAGTAAACACATATATATATGATAGACGTAGATAGTAAACACATATATATATGATAGACGTAGATAGTAAACACATATATATATGATAGACGTAGATAGTAAACACATATATATATGATAGACGTAGATAGTAAACACATATATATATGATAGACGTAGATAGTAAACACATATATATATGATAGACGTAGATAGTAAACACATATATATAATAGACGTAGATAGTAAACACATATATATATGATAGACGTAGATAGTAAACACATATATATATGATAGACGTAGATAGTAAACACATATATATATGATAGACGTAGATAGTAAACACATATATATATGATAGACGTAGATAGTAAACACATATATATATGATAGACGTAGATAGTAAACACATTTATATATGATAGACGTAGATAGTAAACACATATATATATGATAGACGTAGAGAGTAAACACATTTATATATGATAGACGTAGATAGTAAACACATATATATATGATAGACGTAGATAGTAAACACATATATATATGATAGACGTAGATAGTAAACACATTTATATATGATAGACGTAGATAGTAAACACATATATATATGATAGACGTAGAGAGTAAACACATTTATATATGATAGACGTAGATAGTAAACACATATACATATGATAGACGTAGATAGTAAACACATTTATATATGAAACGAGTGCCTGTGACTTGTACTGTTAACTTATTGTAGACAGGGCCTATGAGAGGGGAGTTCAGCCGGTACATCGGTCCGGGGCCCGGAGTTCAAATAAGGTTCCTGTGAATCTCTGAAGGGCCAACTTAACAAGTAACACCTTGCTGCATTAACTGGTTATGTTTGTCACTGCTTTGTATAAAGTATGTTATCTGGACATTCTGCTGCACAGGAAAATAAAGCATTTATGAAAGTTTATCAGTGGTTTTATTGGACCTCAGACCCTGATTTTTAAGTCTCAGTCTGTTCCCGGGGCCTCAAAGCAATCCGGTTCCGCCTGGTCCGAGATTCCTCTGCCGTCCGACGGCTTTTTTTTGCTAGTCTCACG
Source organism: Bathymodiolus septemdierum (assembly GCA_963383655.1). NCBI lineage: Eukaryota > Metazoa > Mollusca > Bivalvia > Mytilida > Modiolidae > Bathymodiolus > Bathymodiolus septemdierum. Next base: position 19,503,509 of record OY726530.1, on the reverse strand, counting down.
TCTCTAGTAAAAAAAAAAGCCGTCGGACGGCAGAGGAATCTCGGACTAGGTTCCGCCTTGCATCATTTCTCTTAGAGGCCCTGATTGTTGACATTTTTAAACCACAGGCGCCTGTTGTTGAAAGTGGCGTTAAGCATCATAACCATAACCCACAACCACAAATTATATCATACAATCTAATTAATTATCGTGTAGATATCGTATCAAATAATTTAGAGAGAAAAACATAAACAAATTTGATCTCTATACCCCAAAGGCGGGAGATGTGGATCAAGATAGGGATAAAAACAACACAAACAACCTCGGGACAGATACGTATCAAGTTTGTAGTAGACACGATACTTTGTCCTTCGAGGTCAAACAATAAATACTGACCAATTATGAAGAATAATTACTGATTCAATATTGAACAAAGAAGGTAAGACATTTTTTTTCTAATTTATTTTTATGACAGAAGGGATTACATTTTACGTGAAGATTTTTTAAATAGGTACATTTGTATAAAAAATGAAAACGTAGATATCTAATTTTGTGCGCGCGGTGTGTATCTTGGAATGAAGTTCATCAAGTATTCTCATAGTCAAAAGATCGGAAAACCAAATAATTTAATAGTGTTTGGGAGGAGGCAGTCCAAACGGGCCTAAATAGAATGGCCAAAATCGGTCATGGTCTTAGAAATTGTCATTTTTAATGATTGTATGAATTTTCAGTTATTTTAAGTATTCATCATCTAGTGCTGAACAAAATTATGTTTTTAACATTGGGATTCTCATAATTTTATTTATAAAATATTGACATTCACAGAAGCACAAACAAAGCGTAGAAAAAAATCTGTTGGAATATATGGGATCCCCAGCACTAAACAATTCTCTATATTAATACGTTAGAGGATGACGGTACAATTCACAAAAATATATGGACTTGTGCAATTCAGTTTTAATTTGTTTCCAAAACCCCATATATTCGAGTAATGGTGATTAGAACGAGTGAGTGATTGGTGTTTAACGCTTACATTTTTACCTATATCATGGCGAGAACAAGTTAATTTTACTGAGATGGTGTCTGTTTTGTACTAGACTAACACGCATAGTATGAATGTTAGTTCACAGAAACAACAGTCCTCGGGTAGACATGTTGATCCACTCGGATACATTATCCTGATTTCGAACTAACTAGTCTTTGCTCTGTCTAATTAATTCTGCGTTCTTAACCGAAAAGAGGCAAATACCAATTTTATAGTCTTTAATCTGACCCGGTCGGAGCTCGAACCCATGACCTTTCGCACTCGACACAAACACACTATTCATTACACAACCAATGCGGTTTTCACAATAGTAAAAAATAGAGGATAGACAATTATATGCTATACCGAATGCCAGATTTTGACCTTTTAGGACCCTCGGCTAATGAAATTATTGCCCCCTCAGACGGATCCACCCTCTAACTCGCCCGCATCTGTCATGAATATTTTTTTATTCGTGATATATTTTAACGACATTTACTTAACTTTAAATTAACCTTTTAGGACCCCCAAGCTTGAGGGGCACTAGACTGCAGCCTATACTAGCTTATATGATAGTCCGGGCCTGCACATACGGGAATATCAATGAAAATAATGATTTTTTTTCTATATATTTTTGCATAACCTTGATGAAAAAAGAAAAAAAAATCTGTAACGGCAAATCAAAATTTACGAAATTCTTTTTTGTAAGTAAAAATAATTAGATGAAACCAAAAGTATGGAGCATTTTGGTGACATGCGAAACTCCCCCACCCCCTTATTATAAATATTTCATTCCTTAGAAATAATATTTCGGTTATACGATATAGTAGTTTGATAAAACGAAATAATATCTGGAAAACAACAATGAATTAATATTTCGTTAAAAAAATTCAATAAAAATGTATACGCACACACACACACACACACCGAAATAATATTGATAAATCGAAATGATATTTCTGGTGGAAAAACGAAATAATCTTTCGAAAAATATATTTCGATAATACGGAAAAAAAAAGATTTGCATGATAATAAGCGAGCCCAGTACTATCACTATTTCAATCTAGGAAATATTTAATTAATTAAAAAAGGAGTTTTATGTTGTAAAATTTCATTTCATCTTCTATTTTATGTATTGTTTAGTACGTGTTTTTAAATTTTTTTCATATTTTAAAAGTTGAATTTTCAATATAGGCTTAACTTTATTTCATTGAATTTATTAATTATTATTTTACATACAGCATTTGTGTACACCAGTGATGCACGTGTGCCTGTTTATATTGTCTCTATATCTTCGTAGGCTGTGCTATGAGAGATGGTGACCCGAGTCTTATTTTTTGTGATTTTATCACATATCTATATCATTGGATCACAAATAGGTAAGACTGACTTGTACAATATCTAGTTTTAACCCCCCCTCCCCTTTTTTTTCTTTGCCAATTTCCAACAATATAAAAATAATATTAACTACGTTAGATTACAGAAGAATGTTCATGTTGCCCATATTGTGTAAACCCCGAACTACTTTCCATAGGTAATCAATCCAGTCGTACCACAAACATTTGCTAGGCAATATGGTCTGTTCGAGTATCTAATTTTTGTATTTTTCAATAAAAAAAATACATCATATTTTCACTCAACTCTTAAATGCCCACTAGCAATTTTCATTTTCATTCGATCAGTTATTGATACTCGAGTAACTAGTTGTGGGATGAGGTTGGAGAAGGCTCACTTCCTATAGACGTGCTGCTGGTATTATATGGGTGGACTTTTCAGCTTTCAAATATATGATTGGGTCGTAAAATGTCCATTCCACATTCCAATACTTCAATGGATTTTTAAGCTAATGTATTCTCATTCTACATGCCACAACCTTCTTTATTGCTAAGACAAAACGCTTCTATGAAAATCGCGGGGCCCGGGTGGTTCAATGAGTTAGGTAGTTAAATTACCTAACAACTCATACAAACATATCACCAATACGGCATGGGTTCGCGTCCGGCTTTGTAAATTACAAAAATGGTGCACTCGACTCGCAGCCGCAAGTGATAAAGTTTACCAGTTGCTTGCCCATGGTCGGTGGTTCTCTCCGGGTACTCCGGCTTCTTCCACCATTAAAACTGGTCGCCATGATATAGCTGAAATATTGCTGAAAGTGGCGTTAAAACACCAAAAATAAAATCAAATCTATGAAAATCTCCATGGATAGTGATGTTATAATCTAATCAGATAAGGTGTACAATTGATGGCTGTCTATGGTGGTGTCCCTATAAATAATATTACCCGACGAGTGCCACTAGTGGAGCAGGAACTATTTACATTCCGGAACAGATGCATTCACCTCGTTTTTTGTGAGATTCGTATTGTTCAATTTATAGTTTTCAGTGTAGACATTTCGTACGATTTTATCCATTGTCGTTCTTTTCCCCATTTGCGGCTTCTGGTTACCCCTTAGTATTTTCGAAGTTATCTGGCATTTAAGTACACCCATATGTGTCATGGAAATAGATCAAATTCAATTCATAGGAAAATACTAAGCAATAGTCAAATACAAAAACATGTACTACAAACTACTGACGTCTTAGGACTGTAAGATATATGTAGCACAAAGGTTGGAGAGGACATTATTTTTATCTTGTTAGCTTTAAGCTGATTATGGTTCATTAGTTCTACGTCAATATCTTAACTTCTAGAACCTATTTCTTGTTTGGTAAAAATAGCCTTGAAAGTTTATTTGTGGATACTAGTGTGTGTATCAGAATTACTATTACCTTGAGGAATTGAAATTAAATATCCCAAAAGATTGAGACAGGTATAAAGTATTTGCTTTTTGTAGCTGCCTTTGATCTTGAAGTGTGCTTAACTAGCCACACTAATGCGTCTCTTTGTCCCGGGGTAACTTTACTTAAATACCAAGACCAATGCGTCTAATTGTCCATATCACGAAAGGCTAAAGGGTAGAATACATAAGCTTAAAGGTTATTCGAAGTTTATAAAACTGAAATCGTAAAATTTGGCAAATAAATGTTTTGAGCATACGAATGCTTCAGTGAGTGGGTGAGTGATTGTTGTTTAATGTCTTGAGCATACGAATGCTTCAATGAGTGGGTGAGTGATTGTTGTTTAATGTTTTGAGCATACGAATGCTTCAGTGCGTGGGTGAGTGATTGTTGTTTAATTTTTCAGCTATATATTATGGCGAGGACAAGTTAACTTTAAATGACACGATGGTGAGGTCCGCTGTATACTAGACCAACACGCTTAGTTGGATTTTTATAGTGCTAGCTCACTGAAACAGCAATCCGCGGATAGACATGTCGCCCCACTCGGACACATTATCCTGATTCCGAGACAACCAGTCTTTGCTCTTTCTCCTTAATTCTGCGTGCTTATCAGAGAAGCAACACATACCAATTTTATAGTCTTTGGTTTGACCCGATCGAGGCTCGAACCCACGATCTACCGCAATCGAAGCGAGCACGCCAACTTCATATCTTGCTTAAATATGATTTCTACATTGAAAATGATAAATCAAATCTAATTAATCTCCAAATAAACACATGTTTCGACCTCATTAGTTCAATTGATTTGATATATAATAGATATAACATGCCCCTTAAGGGCTTCCTGTATTAACATGTCACGTATGTTACTATTTTATTTTATCTGGAATTTTAATCATTGCCGGGCATGCTCCTGTCTACTGAAAATATTTTAATGATGTGGGCGAAAGAATGCCAGAAAATTGATAAAATCAGATGTTTTATAATTTTTATAGCATTGTAATAATTATATTATTTTTGGGACCTTTTCACACTAATGTTTTGCATGGTTAAAGGTTGTGGCGGAACAAACCATGGTTTTTATCTGAAATATCATGTTCTATTATTCTAATCAAAATTGAAACTCGATATCAATTCAATAGAAAATAGAACATTAGGGTTCAATTGTATATTTTAGCATTAGTTTTATCCTTGCTTAAACCTTAATCAAACCGCAACTTATTTTATAAATCAGTAAGCATAGGCATAATATTTACTGATTGATTGGTGTTTAACATCAATTTTAGCAGTATTTCAGCAACATCTATGCAGTTAATTAAAACATGTTTAAGTGAATAATTGGAATTACACGGAATACATTCCGGTCGTTCCTATTATTTAACAAAGAACTATGAGTAAATTTACCATGACCTATACGACATCTGGTCAAGAATACTTATTCCTTCCTATTTTGCCAGTAAGAACAAGAAGTCTTGCCAACTAGGGAATGTATTTCGTGTAATTTGTTATGAATTTGCTGGTCCCAACTGTCTTGCCAGCGTTTTAAAATATATTTTATAATTAAAGGCTTAAAATCAGTATATGGAATAGAACAATCGGAGAGTGTAGAAATAATACGGGATCCATTAAAAAAAAGCGCAAAATATACATTGATTCGGTTACTTATTAGTGTAAAGCAAGTTTGAAGATACCAAAGGGGTAATCAGAAGCCGTATATCGAAGAAAGACAGACACATTTTGAAATGCAACTGAAGGTCTTGCTGAGACCTAGATTTATATATTCACTTTCTTTAAAATTGACCGATCATCGGACTTATAACAACAGTAACACGGCGGGAGTCCCAACATGGACTGTTTACACCTACGGTGCACCTGATTTCACATCCAGTTTTAAGTGGGATTTTTGTTGCTCATTCTGTACATCGTATTTGTCGACCATTATTTGTCTTTTTGTCATTTTTCTGTTGACCATTTTATTATCTGTGCTTCTTCGATTTACGGCTTTTGATTGCTAAGTGTCCCCTTTTGGTATCGTCAAACTTTTCCTAAGACAGATTCATCATTCGGATTCCGTTTGTTTATTCACAAGAAACGTGGTAGATATATTATATCTATATAGCAGCATTATTGACAAAATAGTCGATTGTTCTTGATATTGTCTCTCGTGCTAAATTTAGTTTTGATGAAAATGTCTGAAGAGCGAGGGCGAGTGAGAGAAAAATATTGGTTGGTTGGTTTATGGTGTTTAACGCCATTTTCAACAATATTTCAATTATATCGTGGTGGTCAGTGTTATTGGTGGTGAAAGCCAGAATACCCGGAGAAAACCACCGATATGTCGCAAGTCACTGGCAAACTTTATCATATAATGTTGTACCAAGTACACCTCGCCTGAGCGGGGTTCGACCTCACAACCTTAGTGGTGATAGGCATTGATTGTACAATCATGTGCACGACCACGACGGTCCCTAGAAAGATATATAATAGTTCAAAAACATTATGATTATAATATCTTATGTATGTATATATTTACAGTAATTCCATTGAGTAAGTGCCAGAATGCCTTAGATATAGTTTTCTTATTAGACGGCTCACAGAGTGTCAAAGAGTCTAACTTCAAACTCGTGAAGAACTATACAGTTGATCTGATATCCAAGTTTGAAATTAATCCATACAACACAAGAATAGGAATCGTAGAATTCAGTACCCTTGTTAATCCGAAAATAGAACTAGGACAATATGATAATTTCCAAAACTTGTCAGAAGCCATTGAAAAAATTCAAATGTCAAATTTTGGGACTTCTACACATAAAGCCATAGTCTACATGAGAAATATGTTCAAACAGTCACAACGCAGCAGTGCCATAAAAGTCGTCGTTTGTATTACGGACGGACTGTCTGTGAGCCCTAATTTTACTCAGGTTGAAGCAAAACGAGCACATAATGAAAACATTGTGATGTTTGCTCTGGGAATTGGACCCAATGTATTTAAAACGGAGCTTAGATTCATAGCCAGTAAAGAGGAATATGTAAAAGAAGTGTCGGATTACAGTGCCCTACCAACTAACCTAGCTATGGAAATATGTAATCGTAAGTTTTATATCTAATATGATAGACATGTACTTATATGTTTTCTTTGTGGAATCTAATTGAACAACAATAACAGCAATAATAAGTATAAGTTGCTAATTGATTGAATTTATAATTTCGACATAGCGAACAGGATTTGAATGAATTTGTATATTAGGTATTGAAAAGTTACTTCGAGAAACGCGAAATTTCGACAAATCGAAATTTAATTTAAGAAGAGTAAATTAAGTTGAAAAACACTAAGTTTAAAAACGGGACTTCAGAAAATTCTGACCTAACCGTAATTTCGAGTTAACCGATTTTGACATAACGATATTGAACTATAATATAAAATGCATGACATTGAGCTATGATTATGCAGTAATTGATTGATTTTGCTTAATTCCCATGGTTACACACCACAATCAACCTTTTGTCAGATATACTATTCCTGGTGTTTTAACACACAGTTCAACCACATGTCAGATATAATGTAAATTCCATATGTTTGTTACATGTAGCAAAGTCTTCAACTAAGTTACTGACAACTGGAGGCTAGAGACCGTTTTACACTCATTTAAGGGTATGGATACTTCTCATTGTTGAAGAAACTACTGTGATTATGAAATGTAGAGCACAGTGTTTCAGCTAGATTTTGAAATCTTCAGGACAATTGCCAGTTGTAGCAAAATAGGTGGGCAAATGTTCTGAGACCGGTGCCTAGCTGAATCACTGGAACATCAATAAAAGCGCTGTTCCTTTACTTTAATTTATGTCTAAGTGTAAAGTTGGATAGTCTCTCATGTTCATTTAAATCCATAACCTTTCTTACTAATGTCTTCTAGAGTATACATCGTAATAAGCGGTAATCGAACCTACAAGTAGATGTACATATAACTACCATAGGATCGCGATAACGATTAACCCTTCTTTTCAGTAGTAATTTACCCATGATATAGTGTAGTTGCCTTACAAATATGCTTGTCTCCACAGTTCACAAAGAAACAACTGACCCACAAAGTTCAACTCCAGATGACCTTAGTAAGTTTTAAAATTTACATTGTATGTATATAGAGAATTAACAAATTAGTCTTTATTTGTATTGGTGCATAGCAAAAAAGAAATATGAAACAAGATTTTGAAAATTCACTGGTGAGAAGATACCATGAACTGTTCTCACATTTTAAAGCTTTTTTATTGGAAGACATTTCTCATGTTTCTGTTGATAATTGTAAAAATGCTCTTGTGTTCATTCAGTGAAACTTTTCAGGTAAATTTAGAGGCTGGGTTACATATATTGTGGTACATTTAGACGAGGATTACTTATTTTGGTAAATTTAGACGAGGATAACTTATTATGGTACATTTAGACGAGGATTACTTATTTTTGTACATTTAGACGAGGATAACTTATTTTGGTAAATTTAGACGAGGATAACTTATTTTGGTAAATTTAGACGAGGATAACTTATTTTGGTACATTTAGACGAGTATTACTTATTTTGGTAAATTTAGACGAGGATTACTTATTTTGGTAAATTTAGACGAGGATTACTTATTTTGGTAAATTTAGACGAGGATTACTTATTTTGGTAAATTAAGATACCAAGGTTTCCTATTTAAGTAAATAATTTTGATGCGGGGTTATCTATTTAGGTAAATTTTGATGCGGGGTTATCTATTTAGGTAAATTTTGATGCAGGGTTATCTATTTAGGTAAATTTTGATGCGGGATTATCTATTTCGGTAAATTTTAATGCGGGGTTATCTATTTAGGTAAATTTTGATGCGGGGTTATCTATTTAGGTAAATTTTGATGCGGGATTATTTATTTAGGTAAATTTTGATGCGGGATTATTTATTTAGGTAAATTTTAATGCGGGGTTATCTATTTAGGTAAATTTTGATGCGGGGTTATCTATTTAGGTAAATTTTGATGCAGGGTTATCTATTTAGGTAAATTTTGATGCGGGGTTATCTATTTCGGTAAATTTAGATGTGGGGTTTTCTTCTTTTGTTGTTGTTGGTAAATTTTGATGTGGGGTTATTCATTTTGAATTGAGACGGGATAATTAAAAAATTTAAAACGGTTGATAAATTGTTGTTATGGTCAATTAAGCATCATTTCAGCTATAGTCATGGCGATTTAAATTTAGGAGAATGGATTTATTAAGTGTATAGTGCTATAGTTTATCCGAATATCCGAATCCATAAGATAGAAATACATGTATAGCTTTAAGAAAAGTGTGAAGATACCAAAGGGGTAAACAGAAACCGTAAAACAAAGGACAGACAATACAAGCTTATTATGGTTTTTGTTGAGAATTACATCAGACAATAGTAGAAACATGAAAAAAGAAACGGTTAATGCCCATTCGGAACAGTGAAGTCATTAATTTAAGTAAGAATTAACAAACTTAATGGATCAAGGAGCAATAAAAATGCATGTTTTCGAAAACTTTAGAACATTTGTCATACCTTCATGACAGATATGTTGTTCCAATGGATCAAGCATCAAATATCATCGTTTTTGTTTTCAAACGCCACTGCCTAGGTATTAACAACAGCATATACACCCTGCATCATTTCACATAGTAGTGGGAATCATTGACAATAATAGGTCGGTCAACTGTGTTCCTCTTTCAAGAACTAAATCTTTTTCTCTATTGGACTAAGAAATTAAAACAGGCAATCAAAAGCCATAAATCGAAGATAGAAAATATGAAATATATGCGTATCTTTATAATGTAACAGATTGAAAACTTTTTACTTCTCCACCATTAAAGGAACACGCCATGGTCTTAGCAAGTTAGCGTGAAAATTTAAATGACAGTAAATAAAAGACATCTGTGTTAATGAATGCTAAAAATAGTATACCGTAAGGTAGAATTTGATCATTGAAGTTGCATGTAGCACCAAATAATGGGGATCGCCATTTTTCAGAACTTTTCAATGTGAGGACACAAAAGGCATAATCCATTATCGGATTATACCTGCAATTAAAGCTCTTCCGAAAGAGCCGTGACGTTACGGTGTCGGTATCGTCTATTATATCAGCATTGATCAGTTGCAATTCTATCATTAAAAATTATGTAAATCGTAAAATAACGTCGTATATTTATCTTTTGATATTTACAAAATCATTATGACTTCATGTCAAACATCTTATTGCACTAACGAAACGGGAAAGTGTGAGAAGAATTTGTTGTTGTTGTAATTACCGATCAAGACTACTCTTGTTAACACATCGACCAGTGATCACGAAAAACACAGGAAAGTACGACAGCATTGGCGACAAAAAAGAAAAAAAACATGTGTACGCATAAAACGAGTTAAAAGTGACAGTTATTTAACCTACGGTCAATCATGTAAAATATACATGGAATTATACGTAGATACCATCCCCTCCTCCCCATCCCCCAAAAAATACCAATTAACTCATTTGTTTTATGAAAATGTAACATTGGATGGGAATAATAAGAAAACATTTAGGACGATATACAAATTGTTAACATTGTATTGCAGTTGATCTAATATTAAAACATAACCAAAAGGGCTTGATGTTGGGAAGAGTCAGATACATTATTTATTCACCTAACATGATTCGTCTCCGTGACGTCACATGAAGAGGGGTCATGGCCGCTTACACTACGACAGGACATTCCAAATATTCATATTTCTAATTGGGTATATTAATGTTAATAAAGGTGTTTTTTGTTTAATAATTAGTTATTTACGAATAAAAAGTTACAATGTATAGAATTATAACAATTGTTCAACTGACTGGAGTTTTTCTTTAATACAACTATTCCTACCAATTTAAGCAATGTAAAAACATTAGTCCAACTTTGTATCTTCATTAAAACGGAATATAATCATTCATAATATGTAAGATACAAAATACATGTATTAGACATGATAAATAACATCAGTGTTGTTGCTGCTTACAAGAGGTTAATACGAATATTGATCAATACTGTTATATAAACGTTAGAGGAAACCGAATGGACAATCAAGGTACACATTTTTCTTTGTGGGGAGGGATGTGACTTGTCATAGTTTCTATAGTTATTTTCCTTATTGCTATTAAAATAACAGCATAGAAGTGTTTTAAGTGAAACATTTTATTGCTTTTTTCCAGTAATTGACCAGATTGATGACAATCAGCAAAATGGTAAGAACATAGATTGTGTTAGTGGGAGGTAAAACTGAGCACCAATCAACAAACTTATGAAATAATTTTGTTAGTGGGGGATACAGACTGAGAACTAATCACCATTCAAAACCTGAGAAATAGTGTTAGTGGGGGATACAGACTGAGAACTAATTACCATACAAAACATGAGAAATATTGTTAGTGGGGGATACTCACTGAGAACTAATCACCATACAAAACATGAGAAATATTGTTAGTGGGGGATACAGACTGAGAACTAATTACCATTCAAAACATGAGAAATAGTGTTAGTGGGGGATACAGACTGAGAACTAATCACCATACAAAACATGAGAAATAGTGTTAGTGGGGGATACAGACTGAGAACTAATTACCATACAAAACATGAGAAATATTGTTAGTGGGGGATACTGACTGAGAACTAATCACCATTCAAAACATGAGAAATAGTGTTAGTGGGGATACAGACTGAGAACTAATCACCATATAAAACATGAGAAATATTGTAAGTGGGGGATACAGACTGAGAACTAATCACCATTCAAAACATGAGAAATATTGTTAGTGGGGGATACAGACTGAGAACTAATTACCATACAAAACATGAGAAATAGTGTTAGTGGGGGATACTGACTGAGAACTAATCACCATACAAAACATGAGAAATATTGTTAGTGGGGGATACTCACTGAGAACTAATCACCATTCAAAACATGAGAAATAGTGTTAGTGGGGGATACAGACTGAGAACTAATTACCATACAAAACATGAGAAATATTGTTAGTGGGGGATACTGACTGAGAACTAATCACCATTCAAAACATGAGAAATAGTGTTAGTGGGGATACAGACTGAGAACTAATCACCATATAAAACATGAGAAATATTGTAAGTGGGGGATACAGACTGAGAACTAATCACCATTCAAAACATGAGAAATATTGTTAGTGGGGGATACAGACTGAGAACTAATCACCATACAAAACATGAGAAATATTGTTAGTGGAGGATACTGACTGAGAAATAATCACCATTCAAAACCTGAGAAATAGTGTTAGTGGGGGATACAGACTGAGAACTAATCACCATACAAACCATGAGAACTATTGTTAGTGGGGAATACTGACTGAGAACTAATCACCATACAAAACATGAGAAATATTGTTAGTGGGGGATACTCACTGAGAACTAATCACCATTCAAAACATGAGAAATAGTGTTAGTGGGGGATACTCACTGAGAACTAATCACCATTCAAAACATGAGAAATATTGTTAGTGGGGGATACTCACTGAGAACTAATCACCATTCAAAACATGAGAAATAGTGTTAGTGGGGGATACTCACTGAGAACTAATCACCATTCAAAACATGAGAAATATTGTTAGTGGGGGATACAGACTGAGAACTAATCACCATTCAAAACATGAGAAATAGTGTTAGTGGGGGATACTGACTGAGAACTAATCACCATTCAAAACATGAGAAATATTGTTAGTGGGGGATACTCACTGAGAACTAATCACCATTCAAAACATGATAAATAGTGTTAGTGGGGGATACTCACTGAGAACTAATCACCATTCAAAACATGAGAAATATTGTTAGTGGGGGATACAGACTGAGAACTAATCACCATACAAAACATGAGAAATATTGTTAATGGGGGATACTGACTGAGAACTAATCACCATTCAAAACATGAGAAATAGTGTTAGTGGGGGATACAGACTGAGAACTAATCACCATACAAAACATGAGAAATATTGTTAGTGGGGGATACTGACTTAGAACTAATCACCATACAAAACATGAGAACTAATCACCATACAAAACATGAGAACTATTGTTAGTGGGGGATACAGACTGAGAACTAATCACCATACAAAACATGAGAAATATTGTTAGTGGGGGATACAGACTGAGAACTAATCACCATACAAAACATGAGAAATATTGTTAGTGGGGGATACTCACTGAGAACTAATCACCATTCAAAACATGAGAAATAGTGTTAGTGGGGAATAACTAATCACCATTCAAAACATGAGAAATATTGTTAGTGGGGGATACTCACTGAGAACTAATCACCATTCAAAACATGAGAAATAGTGTTAGTGGGGGATACTCACTGAGAACTAATCACCATTCAAAACATGAGAAATATTGTTAGTGGGGGATACAGACTGAGAACTAATCACCATTCAAAACATGAGAAATAGTGTTAGTGGGGGATACTGACTGAGAACTAATCACCATTCAAAACATGAGAAATATTGTTAGTGGGGGATACTCACTGAGAACTAATCACCATTCAAAACATGAGAAATATTGTTAGTGGGGGATACTCACTGAGAACTAATCAACATTCAAAACATGAGAAATATTGTTAGTGGGGGATACAGACTGAGAACTAATCACCATACAAAACATGAGAAATGTTGTTAGTGGGGGATACTGACTGAGAACTAATCACCATTCAAAACATGAGAAATATTGTTAGTGGGGGATACTCACTGAGAACTAATCACCATTCAAAACATGAGAAATATTGTAAGTGAGGGATACTGACTGAGAACTAATCACCATACAAAACATGAGAACTATTGTTAGTGGGGGATACAGACTGAGAACTAATCACCATTCAAAACATGAGAAATATTGTTAGTGGGGGATACAGACTGAGAACTAATCACCATACAAAACATGAGAAATATTGTTAGTGGGGGATACTCACTGAGAACTAATCACCATTCAAAACATGAGAAATAGTGTTAGTGGGGGATACTCACTGAGAACTAATCACCATTCAAAACATGAGAAATATTGTTAGTGGGGGATACTCACTGAGAACTAATCACCATTCAAAACATGAGAAATAGTGTTAGTGGGGGATACTCACTGAGAACTAATCACCATTCAAAACATGAGAAATATTGTTAGTGGGGATACAGACTGAGAACTAATCACCATTCAAAACATGAGAAATATTGTTAGTGGGGGATACTCACTGAGAACTAATCACCATTCAAAACATGAGAAATAGTGTTAGTGCGGGATACTCACTGAGAACTAATCACCATTCAAAACATGAGAAATATTGTTGGTGGGGGATACTGACTGAGAACTAATCACCATACAAAACATGAGAAATATTGTTAGAGGGGGATACTGACTGAGAACTAATCACCATTCAAAACATGAGAAATAGTGTTAGTGGGGGATACAGACTGGGAACTAATCACCATACAAAACATGAGAAATATTGTTAGTGGGGGATACTGACTGAGAACTAATCACCATTCAAAACATGAGAAATAGTGTTAGTGGGGATACAGACTGAGAACTAATCACCATATAAAACATGAGAAATATTGTAAGTGGGGGATACAGACTGAGAACTAATCACCATTCAAAACATGAGAAATATTGTTAGTGGGGGATACAGACTGAGAACTAATCACCATACAAAACATGAGAAATATTGTTAGTGGAGGATACTGACTGAGAAATAATCACCATTCAAAACATGAGAAATAGTGTTAGTGGGGGATACAGACTGAGAACTAATCACCATACAAACCATGAGAACTATTGTTAGTGGGGAATACTGACTGAGAACTAATCACCATACAAAACATGAGAAATATTGTTAGTGGGGGATACTCACTGAGAACTAATCACCATTCAAAACATGAGAAATAGTGTTAGTGGGGGATACTCACTGAGAACTAATCACCATTCAAAACATGAGAAATATTGTTAGTGGGGGATACTCACTGAGAACTAATCACCATTCAAAACATGAGAAATAGTGTTAGTGGGGGATACTCACTGAGAACTAATCACCATTCAAAACATGAGAAATATTGTTAGTGGGGGATACAGACTGAGAACTAATCACCATAAAAAACATGAGAAATGTTGTTAGTGGGGGATACTGACAGAACTAATCACCATTCAAAACATGAGAAATAGTGTTAGTGGGGGATACAGACTGGGAACTAATCACCATACAAAACATGAGAAATATTGTTAGTGAGGGATACTGACTGAGAACTAATCACCATATAAAACATGAGAAATATTGTAAGTGAGGGATACTGACTGAGAACTAATCACCATACAAAACATGAGAACTATTGTTAGTGGGGGATACAGACTGAGAACTAATCACCATACAAAACATGAGAAATATTGTTAGTGGGGGATACAGACTGAGAACTAATCACCATACAAAACATGAGAAATATTGTTAGTGGGGAATACTCACTGAGAACTAATCACCATTCAAAACATGAGAAATAGTGTTAGTGGGGGATACTCACTGAGAACTAATCACCATTCAAAACATGAGAAATATTGTTAGTGGGGGATACTCAATGAGAACTAATCACCATTCAAAACATGAGAAATAGTGTTAGTGGGGGATACTCACTGAGAACTAATCACCATTCAAAACATGAGAAATATTGTTAGTGGGGGATACAGACTGAGAACTAATCACCATTCAAAACATGAGAAATATTGTTAGTGGGGGATACTCACTGAGAACTAATCACCATTCAAAACATGAGAAATAGTGTTAGTGGGGGATACTCACTGAGAACTAATCACCATTCAAAACATGAGAAATAGTGTTAGTGGGGGATACTCACTGAGAACTAATCACCATTCAAAACATGAGAAATATTGTTAGTGGGGGATACAGACTGAGAACTAATCACCATACAAAACATGAGAAATATTGTTAGTGGGGGATACAGACTGAGAACTAATCACCATACAAAACATGAGAAATATTGTTAGTGGAGGATACTGACTGAGAACTAATCACCATTCAAAACATGAGAAATATTGTTAGTGGGGGATACAGACTGAGAACTAATCACCATTCAAAACCTGAGAAATAGTGTTAGTGGGGGATACAGACTGAGAACTAATCACCATACAAAACATGAGAAATATTGTTAGTGGGGGATACTGACTGAGAACTAATCACCATTCAAAACCTGAGAAATAGTGTTAGTGGGGGATACAGACTGAGAACTAATCACCATTCAAAACATGAGAACTATTGTTAGTGGGGAATACTGACTGAGAACTAATCACCATTCAAGACATGAGAAAGTGTTAGTGGGGGATACTCACTGAGAACTAATCACCATACAAAACATGAGAAATATTGTTAGTTGGGGATACTGACTGAGAACTAATCACCATTCAAAACATGAGAAATATTGTTAGTGGGGGATACAGACTGAGAACTAATCACCATTCAAAACATGAGAAATATTGTTAGTGGGGGATACTCAATGAGAACTAATCACCATTCAAAACATGAGAAATAGTGTTAGTGGGGGATACTCACTGAGAACTAATCACCATTCAAAACATGAGAAATATTGTTAGTGGGGGATACAGACTGAGAACTAATCACCATTCAAAACATGAGAAATATTGTTAGTGGGGGATACTCACTGAGAACTAATCACCATTCAAAACATGAGAAATAGTGTTAGTGGGGGATACTCACTGAGAACTAATCACCATTCAAAACATGAGAAATATTGTTAGTGGGGGATACAGACTGAGAACTAATCACCATACAAAACATGAGAAATATTGTTAGTGGGGGATACTGACTGAGAACTAATCACCATTCAAAACATGAGAAATATTGTTAGTGGGGGATACAGACTGGGAACTAATCACCATACAAAACATGAGAAATATTGTTAGTGGGGGATACAGACTGAGAACTAATCACCATACAAAACATGAGAAATATTGTTAGTGAGGGATACAGACTGAGAACTAATCACCATATAAAACATGAGAACTATTGTAAGTGAGGGATACTCACTGAGAACTAATCACCATTCAAAACATGAGAAATATTGTTAGTGGAGGATACTGACTGAGAAATAATCACCATACAAAACATGAGAAATATTGTTAGTGGAGGATACTGACTGAGAAATAATCACCATTCAAAACCTGAGAAAGAGTGTTAGTGGGGGATACAGACTGAGAACTAATCACCATACAAAACATGAGAACTATTGTTAGTGGGGAATACTGACTGAGAACTAATCACCATTCAAGACATGAGAAAGTGTTAGTGGGGGATACTCACTGAGAACTAATCACCATACAAAACATGAGAAATATTGTTAGTTGGGGATACTGACTGAGAACTAATCACCATTCAAAACATGAGAAATATTGTTAGTGGGGGATACAGACTGAGAACTAATCACCATTCAAAACATGAGAAATATTGTTAGTGGGGGATACTCACTGAGAACTAATCACCATTCAAAACATGAGAAATATTGTTAGTGGGGGATACAGACTGAGAACTAATCACCATACAAAACATGAGAAATATTGTTAGTGGGGGATACAGACTGAGAACTAATCACCATACAAAACATGAGAAATATTGTTAGTGGAGGATACTGACTGAGAACTAATCACCATTCAAAACATGAGAAATATTGTTAGTGGGGGATACAGACTGAGAACTAATCACCATTCAAAACCTGAGAAATAGTGTTAGTGGGGGATACAGACTGAGAACTAATCACCATACAAAACATGAGAAATATTGTTAGTGGGGGATACTGACTGAGAACTAATCACCATTCAAAACCTGAGAAATAGTGTTAGTGGGGGATACAGACTGAGAACTAATCACCATACAAAACATGAGAACTATTGTTAGTGGGGAATACTGACTGAGAACTAATCACCATTCAAGACATGAGAAAGTGTTAGTGGGGGATACTCACTGAGAACTAATCACCATACAAAACATGAGAAATATTGTTAGTTGGGGATACTGACTGAGAACTAATCACCATTCAAAACATGAGAAATATTGTTAGTGGGGGATACAGACTGAGAACTAATCACCATTCAAAACATGAGAAATATTGTTAGTGGGGGATACTCACTGAGAACTAATCACCATTCAAAACATGAGAAATATTGTTAGTGGGGGATACAGACTGAGAACTAATCACCATACAAAACATGAGAAATATTGTTAGTGGGGGATACAGACTGAGAACTAATCACCATACAAAACATGAGAAATATTGTTAGTGGAGGATACTGACTGAGAACTAATCACCATTCAAAACATGAGAAATATTGTTAGTGGGGGATACAGACTGAGAACTAATCACCATACAAAACATGAGAAATATTGTTAGTGGGGGATACTGACTGAGAACTAATCACCATTCAAAACCTGAGAAATATTGTTAGTGGGGGATACAGACTGAGAACTAATCACCATACAAAACATGAGAAATATTGTTAGTGGGGGATACAGACTGAGAACTAATCACCATACAAAACATGAGAAATATTGTTAGTGGGGAATACTGACTGAGAACTAATCACCATACAAAACATGAGAAATATTGTTAGTGAGGGATACCGACTGAGAACTAATCACCATACAAAACATGAGAAATATTGTTAGTGGGGGATACTCACTGAGAACTAATCACCATACAAAACATGAGAAATATTGTAAGTGAGGGATACTGACTGAGATCTAATCACCATACAAAACATGAGAAATAGTGTTAGTGGGGGATACAGACTGAGAACTAATCACCATACAAAACATGAGAAATATTGTTAGTGGGGAATACTGACTGAGAACTAATCACCATACAAAACATGAGAAATAGTGTTAGTGAGGGATACTGACTGAGATCTAATCACCATTCAAAACATGAGAAATATTGTTAGTGAGGGATACTGACTGAGAACTAATCACCATTGAAAACCTGAGAAATATTGTAAGTGAGGGATACTGACTGAGATCTAATCACCATACAAAACCTGAGAAATAGTGTTAGTGGGGGATACAGACTGAGAACTAATCACCATACAAAACATGAGAAATATTGTTAGTGGGGGATACAGACTGAGAACTAATCACCATACAAAACATGAGAAATATTGTTAGTGGGGAATACTGACTGAGAACTAATCACCATACAAAACATGAGAAATATTGTAAGTGAGGGATACTGACTGAGATCTAATCACCATACAAAACATGAGAAATAGTGTTAGTGGGGGATACAGACTGAGAACTAATCACCATACAAAACATGAGAAATATTGTTAGTGGGGAATACTGACTGAGAACTAATCACCATACAAAACATGAGAAATAGTGTTAGTGAGGGATACTGACTGAGATCTAATCACCATTCAAAACATGAGAAATATTGTTAGTGAGGGATACTGACTGAGAACTAATCACCATTGAAAACCTGAGAAATATTGTAAGTGAGGGATACTGACTGAGATCTAATCACCATACAAAACCTGAGAAATAGTGTTAGTGGGGGATACAGACTGAGAACTAATCACCATACAAAACATGAGAAATATTGTTAGTGGGGGATACAGACTGAGAACTAATCACCATACAAAACATGAGAAATATTGTTAGTGGGGAATACTGACTGAGAACTAATCACCATACAAAACATGAGAAATATTGTTAGTGAGGGATACTGACTGAGATCTAATCACCATACAAAACATGAGAAATATTGTTAGTGGGGAATACTGACTGAGAACTAATCACCATACAAAACATGAGAAATATTGTTAGTGGGGGATACAGACTGAGAACTAATCACCATACAAAACATGAGAAATAGTGTTAGTGGGGGATACAGACTGAGAACTAATCACCATACAAAACATGAGAAATATTGTTAGTGAGGGATACTGACTGAGAACTAATCACCATTGAAAACCTGAGAAATATTGTAAGTGAGGGATACTGACTGAGATCTAATCACCATACAAAACCTGAGAAATAGTGTTAGTGGGGGATACAGACTGAGAACTAATCACCATACAAAACATGAGAAATATTGTTAGTGGGGGATACAGACTGAGAACTAATCACCATACAAAACATGAGAAATATTGTTAGTGGGGAATACTGACTGAGAACTAATCACCATACAAAACATGAGAAATATTGTTAGTGAGGGATACTGACTGAGATCTAATCACCATACAAAACATGAGAAATATTGTTAGTGGGGAATACTGACTGAGAACTAATCACCATACAAAACATGAGAAATATTGTTAGTGGGGGATACAGACTGAGAACTAATCACCATACAAAACATGAGAAATAGTGTTAGTGGGGGATACAGACTGAGAACTAATCACCATACAAAACATGAGAAATATTGTTAGTGAGGGATACAGACTGAGAACTAATCACCATTCAAAACATGAGAAATATTGTTAGTGGGGGATACAGACTGAGAACTAATCACCATACAAAACATGAGAAATATTGTTAGTGAGGGATACAGACTGAGAACTAATCACCATTCAAAACATGAGAAATATTGTTAGTGAGGGATACAGACTGAGAACTAATCACCATTCAAAACATGAGAAATATTGTTAGTGGGGGATACAGACTGAGAACTAATCACCATACAAAACATGAGAAATATTGTTAGTGAGGGATACAGACTGAGAACTAATCACCATTCAAAACATGAGAAATATTGTTAGTGGGGGATACAGACTGAGAACTAATCACCATACAAAACATGAGAAATATTGTTAGTGAGGGATACAGACTGAGAACTAATCACCATTCAAAACATGAGAAATATTGTTAGTGAGGGATACAGACTGAGAACTAATCACCATTCAAAACATGAGAAATATTGTTAGTGAGGGATACAGACTGAGAACTAATCACCATTCAAAACATGAGAAATATTGTTAGTGGGGGATACAGACTGAGAACTAATCACCATACAAAACATGAGAAATATTGTTAGTGAGGGATACAGACTGAGAACTAATCACCATTCAAAACATGAGAAATATTGTTAGTGGGGGATACAGACTGAGAACTAATCACCATTCAAAACATGAGAAATATTGTTAGTGGGGGATACTGACTGAGAACTAATCACCATTCAAAACATGAGAAATATTGTTAGTGGGGGATACAGACTGAGAACTAATCACCATTCAAAACATGAGAAATATTGTTAGTGGGGAATACAGACTGAGAACTAATCACCATACAAAACATGAGAAATAGTGTTAGTGGGGGATACAGACTGAGAACTAATCACCATACAAAACATGAGAAATATTGTTAGTGGAGGATACAGACTGAGAACTAATCACCATACAAAACATGAGAAATATTGTTAGTGGGGGATACAGACTGAGAACTAATCACCATTCAAAACATGAGAAATATTGTTAGTGGGGGATACAGACTGAGAACTAATCACCATTCAAAACCTGAGAAATATTGTTAGTGGGGGATACTGACTGAGAACTAATCACCATTCAAAACATGAGAAATATTGTTAGTGGGGGATACAGACTGAGAACTAATCACCATTCAAAACATGAGAAATATTGTTAGTGGGGAATACAGACTGAGAACTAATCACCATACAAAACATGAGAAATAGTGTTAGTGGGGGATACAGACTGAGAACTAATCACCATACAAAACATGAGAAATATTGTTAGTGGAGGATACAGACTGAGAACTAATCACCATTCAAAACATGAGAAATATTGTTAGTGGGGGATACAGACTGAGAACTAATCACCATTCAAAACATGAGAAATATTGTTAGTGGGAGATACAGACTGAGAACTAATCACCATTCAAAACATGAGAAATATTGTTAGTGGGGGAAACAGACTGAGAACTAATCACCATTCAAAACATGAGAAATATTGTTAGTGGAGGATACAGACTGAGAACTAATCACCATTCAAAACATGAGAAATATTGTTAGTGGGGGAAACAGACTGAGAACTAATCACCATTCAAAACATGAGAAATATTGTTAGTGGGGGATACAGACTGAGAACTAATCACCATTCAAAACATGAGAAATATTGTTAGTGGGGGATACTGACTGAGAACTAATCACCATTCAAAACATGAGAAATATTGTTAGTGGGGGATACAGACTGAGAACTAATCACCATTCAAAACATGAGAAATATTGTTAGTGGGGGATACAGACTGAGAACTAATCACCATTCAAAACATGAGAAATATTGTTAGTGGGGGAAACAGACTGAGAACTAATCACCATTCAAAACATGAGAAATATTGTTAGTGGGGGATACAGACTGAGAACTAATCACCATTCAAAACATGAGAAATATTGTTAGTGGGGGATACTCACTGAGAACTAATCACCATACAAAACATGAGAAATATTGTTAGTGGGGGATACTGACTGAGAACTAATCACCATTCAAAACATGAGAAATATTGTTAGTGAGGGATACAGACTGAGATCTAATCACCATACAAAACATGAGAAATATTGTTAGTGAGGGATACAGACTGAGAACTAATCACCATACAAAACATGAGAAATATTGTTAGTGGGGAATACAGACTGAGAACTAATCACCATACAAAACATGAGAAATATTGTTAGTGAGGGATACAGACTGAGAACTAATCACCATTCAAAACATGAGAAATATTGTTAGTGGGGGATACAGACTGAGAACTAATCACTATACAAAACATGAGAAATATTGTTAGTGAGGGATACAGACTGAGAACTAATTACCATACAAAACATGAGAAATATTGTTAGTGGGGGATACAGACTGAGAACTAATCACCATACAAAACATGAGAAATATTGTTAGTGGGGGATACTGACTGAGAACTAATAACCATTCAAAACATGAGAAATATTGTTAGTGGGGGATACAGACTGAGAACTAATTACCATACAAAACATGAGAAATATTGTTAGTGGGGGATACAGACTGAGAACTAATCACTATACAAAACATGAGAAATATTGTTAGTGAGGGATACAGACTGAGAACTAATTACCATACAAAACATGAGAAATATTGTTAGTGGGGGATACAGACTGAGAACTAATCACCATACAAAACATGAGAAATATTGTTAGTGGGGGATACAGACTGAGAACTAATCACCATACAAAACATGAGAAATATTGTTAGTGAGGGATACAGACTGAGAACTAATAACCATACAAAACATGAGAAATATTGTTAGTGAGGGATACAGACTGAGAACTAATCACCATACAAAACATGAGAAATATTGTTAGTGGGGAATACAGACTGAGAACTAATCACCATACAAAACATGAGAAATATTGTTAGTGGGGAATACAGACTGAGAACTAATCACCATACAAAACATGAGAAATATTGTTAGTGGGGAATACAGACTGAGAACTAATCACCATACAAAACATGAGAAATATTGTTAGTGAGGGATACAGACTGAGAACTAATCACCATTCAAAACATGAGAAATATTGTTAGTGGGGGATACAGACTGAGAACTAATCACCATACAAAACATGAGAAATATTGTTAGTGAGGGATACAGACTGAGAACTAATCACCATTCAAAACATGAGAAATATTGTTAGTGGGGGATACAGACTGAGAACTAATCACCATACAAAACATGAGAAATAGTGTTAGTGGGGGATACAGACTGAGAACTAATAACCATTCAAAACATGAGAAATATTGTTAGTGGGGGATACAGACTGAGAACTAATCACCATTCAAAACATGAGAAATATTGTTAGTGGGGGATACAGACTGAGAACTAATAACCATTCAAAACATGAGAAATATTGTTAGTGGGGGATACAGACTGAGAACTAATCACCATACAAAACATGAGAAATATTGTTAGTGAGGGATACAGACTGAGAACTAATCACCATACAAAACATGAGAAATAGTGTTAGTGGGGGATACAGACTGAGAACTAATAACCATTCAAAACATGAGAAATATTGTTAGTGGGGGATACAGACTGAGAACTAATCACCATTCAAAACATGAGAAATATTGTTAGTGGGGGATACAGACTGAGAACTAATAACCATTCAAAACATGAGAAATATTGTTAGTGGGGGATACAGACTGAGAACTAATCACCATACAAAACATGAGAAATATTGTTAGTGAGGGATACAGACTGAGAACTAATCACCATACAAAACATGAGAAATAGTGTTAGTGGGGGATACAGACTGAGAACTAATAACCATTCAAAACATGAGAAATATTGTTAGTGGGGGATACAGACTGAGAACTAATCACCATTCAAAACATGAGAAATATTGTTAGTGGGGGATACAGACTGAGAACTAATAACCATTCAAAACATGAGAAATATTGTTAGTGGGGGATACAGACTGAGAACTAATCACCATACAAAACATGAGAAATATTGTTAGTGGGGGATACAGACTGAGAACTAATCACCATTCAAAACATGAGAAATATTGTTAGTGGGGGATACAGACTGAGAACTAATAACCATTCAAAACATGAGAAATATTGTTAGTGGGGGATACAGACTGAGAACTAATCACCATACAAAACATGAGAAATATTGTTAGTGGGGGATACAGACTGAGAACTAATCACCATTCAAAACATGAGAAATATTGTTAGTGGGGGATACAGACTGAGAACTAATCACTATACAAAACATGAGAAATAGTGTTAGTGGGGGATACAGACTGAGAACTAATAACCATTCAAAACATGAGAAATATTGTTAGTGGGGGATACAGACTGAGAACTAATCACCATTCAAAACATGAGAAATATTGTTAGTGGGGGATACTCACTGAGAACTAATCACCATACAAAACATGAGAAATATTGTTAGTGGGGGATACTGACTGAGAACTAATCACCATTCAAAACATGAGAAATATTGTTAGTGAGGGATACAGACTGAGAACTAATAACCATTCAAAACATGAGAAATATTGTTAGTGGGGGATACAGACTGAGAACTAATCACCATACAAAACATGAGAAATATTGTTAGTGGGGGATACTCACTGAGAACTAATCACCATACAAAACATGAGAAATATTGTTAGTGGGGGATACAGACTGAGAACTAATAACCATTCAAAACATGAGAAATATTGTTAGTGGGGGATACAGACTGAGAACTAATCACCATACAAAACATGAGAAATAGTGTTAGTGGGGGATACTGACTGAGAACTAATCACCATTCAAAACATGAGAAATATTGTTAGTGGGGGATACTCACTGAGAACTAATCACCATACAAAACATGAGAAATATTGTTAGTGGGGGATACTGACTGAGAACTAATCACCATTCAAAACATGAGAAATATTGTTAGTGAGGGATACAGACTGAGAACTAATAACCATACAAAACATGAGAAATATTGTTAGTGGGGGATACTGACTGAGAACTAATCACCATTCAAAACATGAGAAATATTGTTAGTGGGGGATACTCACTGAGAACTAATCACCATACAAAACATGAGAAATATTGTTAGTGGGGGATACAGACTGAGAACTAATCACCATACAAAACATGAGAAATATTGTTAGTGAGGGATACAGACTGAGAACTAATCACCATACAAAACATGAGAAATATTGTTAGTGGGGGATACAGACTGAGAACTAATCACCATACAAAACATGAGAAATATTGTTAGTGGAGGATACAGACTGAGAACTAATCACCATTCAAAACATGAGAAATATTGTTAGTGAGGGATACAGACTGAGAACTAATCACCATACAAAACATGAGAAATATTGTTAGTGGGGGATACAGACTGAGAACTAATCACCATACAAAACATGAGAAATAGTGTTAGTGGGGGATACAGACTGAGAACTAATCACTATACAAAACATGAGAAATATTGTTAGTGGGGGATACAGACTGAGAACTAATCACCATACAAAACATGAGAAATATTGTTAGTGAGGGATACAGACTGAGAACTAATCACCATTCAAAACATGAGAAATAGTGTTAGTGGGGGATACAGACTGAGAACTAATCACCATACAAAACATGAGAAATATTGTTAGTGGGGGATACAGACTGAGAACTAATCACCATACAAAACATGAGAAATATTGTTAGTGGGGGATACAGACTGAGAACTAATAACCATACAAAACATGAGAAATATTGTTAGTGGGGGATACAGACTGAGAACTAATCACCATTCAAAACATGAGAAATATTGTTAGTGGGGGATACAGACTGAGAACTAATCACTATACAAAACATGAGAAATATTGTTAGTGGGGGATACAGACTGAGAACTAATCACCATACAAAACATGAGAAATATTGTTAGTGGGGGATACAGACTGAGAACTAATCACCATTCAAAACATGAGAAATATTGTTAGTGAGGGATACAGACTGAGAACTAATCACCATTCAAAACATGAGAAATATTGTTAGTGGGGGATACAGACTGAGAACTAATCACCATTCAAAACATGAGAAATATTGTTAGTGGGGGATACTGACTGAGAACTAATCACCATTCAAAACATGAGAAATATTGTTAGTGGGGGATACAGACTGAGAACTAATCACCATACAAAACATGAGAAATATTGTTAGTGGGAGATGAAATAATAAAAATAATAATGAAAGTTTGAGCATTTATCAAGCATTCCATAATAAATTAAATACATGCACATAAAATAGTAGAATCCTCAGGACAGTGTGGACCTTATTATCACATGAGCTTTATATATTCATCGAGTCTAACACAAGTTGTCTGACCATGTCTTGTATTTTGTTATATACTCGTATTTTGCTACATATTTGTGATATTAGCTGTTTGTAGGTAACATTTTCTGGACACTGTTTACTTGACCAATATTGGAGTATTGTGTAAAATGCAAATCAAATTCATACATGAACGCGATTTCTGTAAATTTATATTTACTAGATTTGAATTATGTTTGTGAAAATTATTTTTGTCGCTTTTTTGGTTAGATAATATGTTATTTTATTACTCTGATAGTGATAGACACATTAGATTTGGCTATAATCACTAAAATCTTATTCATATTTCTCTTAAAATTCAGGTTCAACAGTAAGTTCAACGACAGTCACGTCTATTATAAATGAAGGTAGGTTGGTTGGTTGGGTTATGGTGCTTAACGCCACTTTCAACAATATTTCAGTTATATCATGGCGAAATGAAGTTAGGTCAATGAGATAACCTCAGTTAATTATTATAGTGTCATATATTAATGTTTTTGATAACTCTTCGGGATGGGGTTATGGTTGAATGTCGCTATTTCCAGGAATATTTCGGTTATCGAGTTTTATTTTTAGCGCTGAAAACCGAATAATATCACCGACCTGTTGTAAGTCTTTCATAAACTTTCATCATTCCTTTATGTTTTCTTTGACTATTCACATATTCTGTATCGTATTACAAATTTAACAGTTTTTTACCATACGAATTAGAACCATGTATTACAGCTCCTGTTGAGACAAATTCACAACATAACTTGCAATCCAAATTAGAACAATTATTACAAGATTCGTTGATACAAACACGCAACATTAGTGGCAATGAGAAGTAATGAAATAAAGCGATATATACCAGGCTCCTTTGATACGAACCACAATTTAAATGGTAATGCTGTTCATGACAATATCTAACAGGTTCCGTTGATACAAACTTGGCAAACACTTTAAATGACACTAATCAAACAATATTACAAGCTTCGATTGGTTTGGCTTATGGTGTTTAACGCCACTTTCAACAATATTCCAGTTATATCGTGGTGGTCAGTTTTATTGGTGGAGGAAACCGGAGAAAACCACCGACCTGTCTCTCGTAACTGACGAACTTTATTACATAATGTTGTATCGAGTACACCTCGCCATGAACGGGGTTCGATCTCACAACTTTAGTGGTGTACAGGGTTCGTTGATATAATCTCACATCTCTAGTGGCAATACGAATTAGAACAATATATTACAGGTTCTGTTGATAAAAACCGTCAGTTCCTCCCTCACCCATCAGACTGTGCCAAGTTTCTAGAGACAGAAGATGTTTCCGGTGTGGTAATGATACACGAGAGAGATTGCCCATTTGGACAATTTTATAATGAAAACGCTCTAACATGTGTTCAGCCTAAATACTCAACATGTAAATTAGGTAAGTTTATATGTGTATGTTTTGTAGATCGTTGTTTGTCCTTTTTCTTTGACCATTATGTTGTCTGTCCTTCTTCGGTTTACGGATTCTGATTACCCCCTTTGGTATCTTCAAGCTCTCCTTACTAAGTATATGTGAACTAAATTCTGGTCATAAAGCGGAAACATATGATAGGTTATGAAAAGAAAGTTTTAACAGTGATGGTCAACAATTCCACGAACATCAGCAAAGGGAACAACTACCTCTCATCTCAAAACCATTGAACATAAATGCGGCAACCACATATAATGCGTTGGGAATTCAGGTCCTGACTTGGTACAGGAACACAAATGTGGTTTGATTGTTGGATTTCCGATAGAATATGTTGGTTAAAGACCTTATCCAGCAGTCATATGTATTTTAATTATGTTTATTCAATTTTATTTTTAAATTGAATGCATATTTCTTGATAAGTACAGTTAATAGCAGCCACGGTGGTCCGCAATTACCGTATTTAAATGTCATGTGTATTATTGTAGTTGGTAGAGAAAGCCACAATCACAAAGCACCAATTCAGAAATCAAGTTGCCGCAATGATATTTTTTGTGAGCATCATACATTTTGAATCAGTCATTACGTTTTTAACATAATCAAAATCATAAGCTACAAAGGAATTCATGATTGACACGCAGAAATGTTTAGACTTTTGAATTGTCATTCTGTCAGAAAGCATGTTGCAAACATATGTCTGTATCAATTAAACGCTAGAGAATACCGAGGGAGCAATAAAAAATGGACAATGCAGAGAAACTGGCAACACAACCAAGACAAAGAAAACAAAGCAAAAACACAACACAATATATACCGGACGCCATCGCACGCAAGCATACACAAACAAGACATGAGCACTTACACAAACAACCGCAGTCAAAGACGAACCGAACCTCGTTTTTATGGGGAAATCGTAATTTAGTAAGTTGAGTTTTATATAACTTGTAGATCACTGTAAAAATAAGTCAACAATACCAATGAACGGTAACTGTAGAGGTTATTGGGTATGCTTAAATGGTGACATGAGAGGTGTATGTTGTCCAGTAGGGACTGGATTTGTTGATGGATCTGGATGTCAGCCGAGTCTGTGTGATATGGCATGTCCACCTGTACCTCCGGATAAAAATCAATCAGGTAAATATGTGTATTGTTTATTAAAGTAATTTTATGAAGGCTGAAGATTGGTTGATTGATTGATTGTTGGTTGCTTAACGTTATAGAGCAAATATTTCATGCATATTCATATATAGCAATTAGGGAAGAATGAAACAAACACGCAACACATAGGAAAGAAAATTTTAGCCTTTTTGGCGGTTAAGATGTGCCTACTCTTTTTCGAATTCTACATAAGGGGTTTTTAACATGAGTACAAGTAAATTAATTTCATTTTCACGTTCATGCATATGAAAGAAACAAAATGTATAAGTATTTGTAGGTACAGACCCCTGTTGTATGACCTTCTAAGGGAACATTTAAATAAGGTCAAATAAGACAATAAGAGTGTTGGTCACTAAAACGGGTTTAATTAATATGGAATGCACTGTGAAGGGAAATTAAAATAAAAACGTTGATATCAAATTTAGTGTAGAAGACGCGTTTCTGGAATAACCTTCATCATGTACGCTCAAATACAAATAATTTCAAAATCTTTGGGTGCGAGAAAACCAAGAGGCCTAAACAGAATAACTATAATCGACCAATGTCTCCTATGCTTGAGAGGGGAGTATCTTAGTTTTAATAATACATGATTTAGGAACTGTCAATTTCAAGGTCACATAATACAAGTTTAGTACTACTTAATAGAAGTGGCCACTAAAGCAGGTTTGACAGTAATACTAGTGTGGAAAGGAATGAATGGTAAACAACTTGTATGTATTTCTGCCAAATAATCTAATAAGACTTTTCATTGTGTTTTCTTGGACAGTATGCAGTCTCATCGCAGTTCACGATGATCCAACTGTTTATCTTGAGTATGTTATTGGCTATGGAAACATAACAAGACGATGTGCTCCTGGCTCTGCCTTCAACCAAACGAGTTGTGATTGTTCCAGCACTCTGTCCATCAATACAGAAGGCATCCAAGATACAAGTAATCCAACTGCCATACCATCTTGTACTACAAACCTATATCTTCCTTTCAATAAACGCTCAGACGATGTGACGGGTATGATGGATTGGTCAGGAATGTCGACACCTATGAGCTGTAATAACATTAACGTAACAGATGGCGGGAAAGCTTTATTTGGTTATGGAGATTGTTTTATATATATTTGGCGGTTTGCTAGTATCGATTTCAGGTAGAATTGTTATAGATTTTATTAGTAGTATTGACTAGTTTTTATCACATATATTCTGGTAACCAAAATGATAAAGTTAAAATACCAATGTCGGTAAATTAAACAATACATAAAAAATCACAATCCGGATCTTACCTTACCGTGAAATCTTTTCTCATCTACGAATCTAACAAGAATCAACCCAGATTTAACCCAGATAGATAACGCACCAATCTAAATAGAGTGAATCCAGATAGAGTATGCATTTTTCTAAGAAAGCTAACTCAGATTTAATTCTGATACATAGTGCATCATTCAAAGAAGAGTTAACATAAATAATGCACCAATCAGACAAGAATAATTCCAGATTTACCGGTATTTCGAACAGATAATGCACCAATCTAATAGGGTTAACCGAATTGAATTCAGATAAGCAATACACCAATTGAAAAAGAGTTAATTGGCCCTTTTGTTTTATTGTTCCCAAAACTTTAAATTATTGGCTTTCCAATCTTTCGATTTTGAGCGTACCTGATGAAGGTTATTCCAGAAACGCGTCGTGCGCACTAAATTTGATATCTACGTTTTTATTGAGATTTATTTCATATAGATAACACACCAATCGAACATAGTTAACCTAGATTTAATAACGCACCATTCTAACACGCCATCGCTATAATAAGAGCTGCTGACAACTATTAATAGTAGAATGTTGACGTGTATATAGCGTTCGTTTCGGTATTTAAATAGCACTTTTGTGTAAGAAATGGTTTCCTCCAATGTTCTTTCACATCTATATCCCTAAATAATTTAGGGGGTCGTCGTGACCATGTTCGTATACGTATACGTATGGCAGTTGGATCTACAACTACCTATGCAATCAGTGCCCATCACCACTGATGATGTGAGTTCGAATCTCGATCAGGGTGAGGTGTAAAACATTATGTGTAAAGTTTGTCAGTGACTTGCGACAGGTCAGTGGTTTTCTCTGGGTACTCCGGTTTCCTCCACCAATAAAATTGACCGCCACGTGGACGATACAACTGAAATATTTTGCTTTGGTATTACCTCATGAAAAGGTAATATTAATCACTGAAATCTTCAGAAAATGCTTCACCCCACAATAATTTGTTCTTTTACTTCTGAAATTTTCAAGTAATGTTTCAGTTCATAAATTATTCATTCTTTTATTTCAGAAATCTGCAGATAAAGTTTGAATTTACAACTTTAAATATCACCCCTGACAACGAATACCAGGCGATTCTTACGAACTGCTATCCATCACCAACATGCACACCAAGTTTTGCACTTCTGGTGGATAAATTGACGGCAAATATTGGAATAAAGATTATAACAAATTTTAGAAATCAGGAGAAGACAACCTATCAATGGGTGCCATACCAGGTATGTAATCTTGGATACTAAAAGATAACCCGAATTAACGCAGAGTAACCATATCCAAGGATGTGCGCACGGTACCCATGTCCAGAGACGGAGTACTCATGCCCAAGGATAAATACAGAGTATCAGTCTCAAATGACAAATGCAGAGTACATATGTCTGAATATAGATGGAGAGTACCCATGTCCACGGACAAAAACAGAGTATCTATGTCCAAGAACCAACGCAGAGTATATATGTATGAGGACAAACGCTGAATACCCATGTCTGAGGATGAACGCAGAGTACAAATGTCCAAGGACAAACGCAGAGTACATATGCTCGAACATAAACGCAGAGTACCAATGTTTGAGGACGAACGCATAGTATTCATGTCCAAGGACTAACGCAGAGAACATATGTCTGAGGACGAACACAGAATAACCATGTTCGAGGATGAACGCCAAGTACCGATGTCCGAGAACGAACACAGAGTACCCATATCCGAGGACGAACGCAGAGTACCCATATTCGAAGACGAACGTAGAGTACATATGTCCAAGAACAAATGCAGAGTACATTTGTCCAAGAACAAACGCAGAGTACATATGTCCAAACATATACGCAGAGTATCCATGTACGAGGACGAATGTGCACAGAGTACCCTTATCAGAGGACTAACACAGGGTACCGTTATCAGAGGACGAACGCAGAGTACCCTTGTCCAAGAACAAAAGCAGAGTACTTATTTCTGCGGACGAACGCAAAGTAACCAAACACCAACATCGTCATACCGTAAATTGGGATATTTTGGTATTAGACCTTGTAGATATTAGACATTGTAGATATTGGATAAATGTTCCGATTGATTGTTTTTATTTCGAGTACAAGTACACAGCCCGTACTCAAAAGTTTAATGGTCGTAATATCCGGTATTTTTATTATTTTATTTTAATGTGTTGTATTTTCAGGTAAATCAGTTTAATAAGGTAGAGGTAGACATACACGATGGTTCTGTCGTGTTTGTAGTCAACCAAAGGACAGTAATAATACACATAGATGGTAGGTAAGACCATTTAGGTTATGGTTTATGGTGTTTAACACCACTTTCAACAATATTTCAGTTACATCGTCGCTGTCAGTTTTATTCGTGGAGGAAACCGGAGTACCAGGAGAAAACCGCCGACCTGCGCAACTCACTGACAAACTTGATCACATATTGTTGTATCGAGTACACCTCGACCTGAACGAGTTCCAACTCACAATCTTAGTGGTGATAGTCACCGATTGTACAGGTAGACCATTTGGCCATGTAAATGTCTTATAAATACACATGTAATAAAAAAAAAAACGTAGAAATATAATATAGTGCGCCAAAAATATAGATATATAATTAATGTACACGACACGTTTGTGGAATAACCTTCATAAAGTACGCTCAACGTCAAAGCGCCTAAGCACCATAGGTAAATTTGACTAAGGTAACCTATGCCTGGGGAAGGTTGCGTAATATTTATACTGCGGTTTTCCGAGTTAATCGGTGAAGCCATCGAGATCATCGAATGCGAAGCGTGAGATTGTTCAACCGTGTAACTCGGAAAGCAGTGGTATAAATGATTTGTAATATGAAGCCATGCAATATCAAATCTAGTTCATGTATTATTGCACCGTTGCTTACATTTTGGTATATAAACTTTAAAAAGATCAAAGGAAAAGAAAGCATTCATGTTACATTAAATTAATTTAATTAAATTAATTAAAAAATTCATTAAATTAAATGATTTACGAAAGGTAATTTTCTACAACATTTCACATAAATCATGTCTGTTTCGAAGAACTCAAAATACTGGGCGGATGATACCCTCAGGGGATAGGGCTAAGAGTCAAACAGGAGAGGTGTCGACCCTCTGATAGTATTAAAAACGTATAATTGTGCTTAAAATGATAATATATTACATGTAACAGTTTCACGTCAGGTAGAATTCATTTTTTTCTTAGTAAAATACACAGTGAAATGACGATGTTTGGATATCTCAGAAAGAACTAACAATATGGCTGGATATATCTCCGAATGAAATAACGATGCTTCTTTATAAATCGGAGTGAAATATCATGGGAGTGCTTCTGGATAATTTTGAGTGTAATCATCCTTGATTCTGTATTTCGTTTACAGACAGGTCTAGTTTATGAATATTCTGAAAACATTACTATTATTTCATGGTATGCAAATTTTAGTGAATAGTATAAAATCACCAAATAAAAAATTCAACGGAGATTTGTCACTATATATCTAATTGCTTACTACACTTAAGGAATCTACGAATGTACATATTCACGAACATAAACTATTTACTATAACCATGAAAATTGAAAGCCATCAATTTAAATGACTTCACAGTAACCCGTAGGGAAAAGATCATTTCTTGTGCTATAAATATAGGCCAACAAAAATTATTATTTCCCTTAGCGAAGAAAAAGCAATAAAATGTATGACACAAAAACCATTAACTAATATTTTTCATTATTGCGTGCTTTTTTCCTAAGGGGCTTTTGCAGGATTGATAACCATGGCTATGTGCACTTCATACAACTTTATTAGGTACAGTTTGTCAGTTACTTGGTGTAGATTTTCTTTGTCCTCCACCAGTAAAACTGACCATTCGATATTAGAAAGGTTTGAAGATACCAAAGGGGTAAATAGAAGGTGGACAGACAATATAAAGAAATAGGACAGACAACGATCTATTAAACATTACATAGGTCAAAGTCAAGGTCAAACAGTTTTATTTAACCCTTTGACTGCGCTAGGGACATATATGTCAATGGTTGGTAGACTGCGCTAGGGACATATGTGTCCCTCGGGAAATAAATTTATGCTTATTTTCTTTAAGAATAAGTTACACAAATATGCTATACATGTAAATAGATTGCACAATTTGAAGTCAAATACAGATATCGCACATGAAGCAACATACAACATAAGCTCTGAAGAACCTTTAAACTAAAGAAAATCAGGATATTAAAGATTGAGCAACACAGACCTCACTAAAACCGTATTGAAGAAATTTGCACTATGTACAGATTAGTTCTCTTTATTCTCCTAATTGACAATTGTTGTACTTTTGAATTATGTCTTTACAGGTCCCATTGAGAAACGACAATCTGGATTCTCGTTTGGCTTAGGTGGCCCCTACAAAAGTTTTGAAGGGTATTTAGATGAGGTATGTTTAATTGTAAAAAACATTCATAATTTATGAATGGAATTTAAATGAGCAAAATGGTATTTCAGTGATTGGTTGGTTCATGGTGTTTAACGCCACTTTCAACAAAATTCCAGTTAGCGGTCAGTTTTATAGATGGAGGAAATCGGAGTACCCGTTGAAAACTACCAACCCGTCGTAAGTCACTTACAAACTCTATCACATAATGTTGTATCGAGTACACCTCACAATGAGCGGGATTCGAACTCTCAACTTTAGCGATGACAGGTACTGATTGTACAGGTTGTTGTAAATCCAACAACCATATGTGTTTCAATGAGGTAGTATTAAACAGACCATAAAAAGTATTGACGTTTATGTGAATGAAGTCATTTTGAGGTAGGTTAATTTTAAATGTCGATTTTGTTCTTGTTGTCATAGGTAAATTGAATAGCCAATCTTTCGGATCCAGTAAGTTGCTAACCATTTCAAATATGGCTCAAAATTGTATCAGCGATGACCTGATTTATCCTAATAATAAAATAGATAAATTTAGGCTGGTATATATGGCATTTAACGTCACTATCAACAATACTTCAGTTATATCGTGGCGGTCAATTTTATTGGTGGAGGAAACCGGATGTACCCGAAGAAAACCACCCACCTGTCGCAAGTCACAGACAAACTTGATCACATAATGTTGTATCGAGTACACCTCGCCTGAGCGGGATTCGAACTCACAACATTAGTGGTGATAATCACTGGTTAAACCAACTACCATATGACCATGACGTCCCCATAGATTTAGACAATATAGGTATGGTGTCTTTTTATATAAGATTTATTTGGATGAGGCTAAGAAACAGGGGTACTGCGAGGCTCTGCCGAGCAGTCCCCCTGTTTCGTGCCGAATACAAATAAATCTCATATAAAAAGACACCATACCTATATTGTCTTTATATTGCAATACTATATTTTTTTCTCACTGTTTTCTATATAAAAAAAATTAAAATTCGTATTCCCCGTCATGGGCCCCATTTAAAAAATGCTTTGTACAGGACATTGTCCAGTATAAAGCAAAAGTTTATACGACCCCCTTTATCAATGCTGTAAAGTTACCAATTGCAGAATAAAAAATATAAGTTGGTGCCTAACTGTTGTTGAAGTGCATAATTAATATGTCAACACATTTCACTTTCAGGTCAAAATATTATCCTGCTGATGACAGTTAATGACGTAATTTGGTCAAGTCATCAATAGTCGACATTTATCGTGAATTCAAGCGAAATAAGTCGAGAATAGCAATAAATGAGATGCCACTGGAATAATCTTGGTCAGCATTACCAGTACCAACTACTGAAGAGCATTAATGTAGCACTTGATGCTGAAGAACTTTGATAGTTGTTAGCATAAGAGACATGTTAGGTAACCAGTAGTAATTGCTGATAAAGGTTGAGTGCGCCTCTGTGCAGACCATTCGAGAGAAAGTTAAGCACTTTTTAGTCTGTAGTTTTTTTTGCTTTTTTGTTTTTTTTGTTTTTTACATTTTATCATATTTAATTTACTTTATTCTGGCCATCACAATAATTGATAATTACAAATGTAAAAAAAAAAAAAATGGGATCTACCGCCCTCCATATTTTAAACATCACTTTTATGTTAAAACCTATGCATATATACATCAATATGTTTAGACCAGTATTATAATCGTTATGTCTTGTATACATGTATACATGTATACTCTTTTTTTGTGTTTATACATTTTGTAATTGTTTGGTTGCAGTAGAAAAATCTTATACTAAAGTAATTAAGATTATGATCCCATTCAGTGTTTTAAGCTCTACTCAGTTTTATTCCTGTGTTAATCCTGAATATTACCATCAGTTTCTGTGTTCTTTTCCTTAAGAGGAAGCTAGATAAGTAATGTGCCTTCTTTTAATTGTTGCTAATTCTCACTCATTCCAGACAAGCAATACCAATTAGTGCTAAATATGTAACAACTTACAGTGTTCTGTTATAATATATCCTTATCTACTTTGGAGAATTAATGAACTCTGTTTAATCACAGCAACCTTTATTTACAGAATCTCTGAATGTACTACTAAGTTGTGTCCCCGTCCTACATGTATATATAGATTTTTTATATTGTTTTTACAATAAAGATCAGTAGACAAGCTATTAAACTTGTATGCATAATAATTCAGTTTGTGTTACTGTTATTTGTTCTGGGGATTAGTTTGTGTTGTGTAGACATTTTTTCGTGTGTAGTGTACATGTTTTATCTGCATGTTTACAAAGTTGTGTCTGGATTTCCCTTTTGCCCAAATATATCAACTTACATTCAGTCCTCACGATGAGCACTGCTCCTCCGGCCCAAGACCAGTAAAACTTTGTTCGGAACAATAAATTTTACACTTTTTATTTAGAACTGTATAAAAATAAATGCAAGAATTTGATTAGGACCAGTACATTCAAATTTTCATTTCGAGGACTGTGCTTTAATTGGTACTATGTGTAAAAACAATTTAAAATCGTGTCGTGACATCTGCTCGGCCATGCAATAAAGTCGGTCACTTGTTTTGATTTACAATTCTCGCGCAGCACGAGACCGATGACGTCATTCTGTATATGCATAGCGTACATAAATACAGAGGGAATTCTTTTAAACTTTAAAATTACAAGATGAGATTAAAATAGATAAGATTAAATTGAATAATTTCCATGTAAGCAAAAAAGATCCTTTTTACTAATGTCTTTTTTTTCTGATCATTATGCTTGTTAAATATGTTTTAAGAGATGGTATTTCCCAAGCATTTTTACCTTTCCGATTTGTTGATGTAATCGTCATCACAGATCATGACCTTTTCTGGAATGTAGGCCAAGCAAATTGTATTTTAAAATACTTTGAAAATATGATGATTGATCATTCAGATTCCACCATTTTCTAGAAAATGGCCGATTTTACCGGGAAAATACATACAAGTGCTCTCCATTAGTCACAAAATGGCAGATTATTTTGCATTTCCACTGCTGCTTTAATAACAAATATACCCCTTACTTCTTGGGGTAATGAAATGATATTCACAGAGAAGATAGAAAAAGAATTAAATTAACAACAATAATCAAAATTTATAGCATAAATTGAACAGAGAATTAAATTAAACCAGATAGAAAAATGAGATTATCTGGGGAGAAAAAACCTGTCATTATTACAAATAGCATCAACAAAACTGTATTGTTACCACTCTGTGATAATAAATGTGATTGAAATAAACAGAAATCAGTCATTAATTGTTTTACAAAAATATGACAGTATGTAGTCAGTCTAATATATTGCATTGACAAAAACAAAAACACCAAATTCACTGGATTAAATATTCTATTATATGGGTAAGCAAGTTCAATGTTTGCATCAAATAATTAATTTTTAATACTTCAATTTCAAACTATTTAAAAAAAAAACATCTTTTGAAATTTTTCAGACAAAACAATTTCTTTGTTCTTACTCCTTCAATCTGCGTGCTTAGCGGAGAAGCAGGACACATTTCTGTTAGTCTTGTTTGAACCTACGATATATAGCACTAGAGACAAGCACGGTTACCATCACAGAACAAATGTGTTTCAATACTAACACAATTGTAAATTAAGGGTTAGGTTTAAGGTTTTTAAAGCCACTTTCAACAATATTTCAGTGATTTCATGGCGGGCAATTTCAACGGTGAAGGAAACCGGAGTGACC
The DNA here is from genome assembly GCA_963383655.1 of Bathymodiolus septemdierum. Classification (NCBI taxonomy): domain Eukaryota; kingdom Metazoa; phylum Mollusca; class Bivalvia; order Mytilida; family Modiolidae; genus Bathymodiolus; species Bathymodiolus septemdierum. Next base: position 19,464,762 of record OY726530.1, on the reverse strand, counting down.
GGAGAAAACCACTCGCCTGCCGCAAGTCACTGACAAACTTTATTACATAATATTGTATCGAGTACACCTCATCTAATTGGGATTCGAACTCACAACATTAATGGTGATAGGCACTGATTGCATAGGTAGTTGTAAATCCAACTACCATAGAATCATGACCAGAACGGCCCCTCAATTGTAAATTGAAACAAAATCTCTGACATCATGAAGTGTCATCAATGCCCACGGATATTTTTTTACTGAAAGGTAGCTCAATTAATGCAAATTTAGTTTCTTTAATCTTAAACAAGAACAATTATGCAATTTAATACTGAAACAAATAAAAAAAAATATCACAGTCGGAACAATTCCAAAATAAAATATCGAAATCGTTGAAAGAGGCAAAATCGATATCCCAAAGACACAAATACATAATTGCTTACTTTCCTGTCTCTGTACTGGCACTTCAATACAAAGTGGCGGGGATAAGCTTGTTTTATGGGCCCAAACTCCACCTCTTAGTGAAATGATATGGTCATGCAAGTGTTTCCACATGTGAGTAAAATGCCAACCCTCACATATATATAACCAGACGAACATCGTTATGATAAAGGACGCAATAATATTGAACATTCTACATAATATATTTAATCTTCGTGACTCAGAAGTTGTCATATGTAAAATAAAGGTTCTATTAAAGAGAGTCGACGGCATCAGACATTATCTAAATATTAGATAGTATATAAGGCCATTTGTAAGACATAATAACAATTGTCAACATTGAACAAAGAGAACAACAGATTTTTCCTTACACAATATCTGACTGGAACGGGCTGGAAACCCATATTTATATTGCTATGTTGAAAAATTAAATTCTACTGTCTCCTTGCTCAAATTCTAATTTATGAAGCTTGATACTAGTTTTAACTTTTGTCATATGTAACCTGTGTCATAATCTACAACTTGTTGAAGGCAGTCAGTATGTTGGGAGAAGTAGAAGAGATTGTAAAATGGTTGCCTAATCCATGTCATCGCTATTTGCTTGATCACGACCATGATGGCTCCTTAATTTTAAATCGACTGTATCTGGAATGAAACAAGGACAATCAATTTCAGAAATATCTTTGATGACTTCATTTATTAGTATATTGCAAACAATCATAAATTATTGCTTAAAAATGCATGTAAAAATATGTGGAAACACTGTAATTCAATTATTAGTAACTTTTTCCAAGAACGTTGTCCAGTCCATATTTGGTTGCTCAGAGACATCTCTGGTAATTTAAACAATGCTTTACTGAAACCTACCACTTGAACATGTGGACCCGTACTGAGGAATAGGAAATAACTACTTAAATCGGGAAATTTACAATGTGGGTATCATCTACCTAGTAGTCAATGCTTAAGCACTGGCATGGTTTAATAGATATATTTATTGCTGAAATTTACAGTTCCTAAATAATGTAATTATTATTAAACTAAGGTGATCCTCCCCGAGGCATAAGTTACCTAAGCCGATTGTGACTATCCTGTTTAAGCCCTTGATTTTATTGCTACCAACACTTTAAAGTTATTTGGCTTTCTAATTTTTCAATTTTGAGCGTACCTGATGAAGGTTATTCCAGAAATGCGTTGTGCGCACTAAATTTGATATCTACGTTTTAATACACTAAAGCCTATTTCGGTCAAAATTAGATGGATACATCGTTTTATTTCGAGTTTAGAGTATTTAATTAATCTGGCTTCACAATACATATACTACCAAACTAATACAAAATTATTATTTATTTATTTCGTGGTATACAAGGAAGCAATTTATCTCAGTTCGAAGTAACAAAATTCGACTACATATCAGTGAAGAAATAACAAATAACACTAAATAGTTGCAAGATCAAATTGACAATTGTAGAAACTGAAGTAAAATCGATACCACAAACAAACATATGACTGCTCAATCTTCTAAATTGGATACAGGCATTCCAACAACAAATACAACAAGGGCAACGCAAAGCGTGGCGTATCCCCTCGCCTAAATATTTGACCCGGTGACCTTGAACTTTGACCTTGAAAATCAATAAGGTTCCAGATTCTCTTCAGGACTAAGTATGTACCAAGTTTGGTCAAAATCCATTGAAGGGTGTTGATTCTAGAGTGTTCACAAGGATGCTACGGAAGGACGGACGGAAGGAAGGACAGACGGTAACGTTACTATATCCCATCGCAACTTCGTTGGCGAGGGGATAACAAGGGCAACGCAAAGCGTGGCGTATCCCCTCGCTTACAAATCTTGCCCGGTGACCTTGACCTTTGACCTATGATCTTGAAAATCAATAGAGTTCCAGACTCTCTTAAGGTTTCTGAAGGATGTTGATTCTAGAGTGTTCACATAGATGTTACGCGGTAAAAATTGCACCCGGTGACATTGGCCTTTGACCTATGACCTTGAAAAGCAATAGGGTTCCAGACTTTCCTAAGGACTAAGTATGTACCACGTTTGGTCAAAATCCATTGAAGGATGTTGATTCTAGAGTGATCACAAGGATGTACCGGAAGGACGGACGGAAGGATGGAAGGACGGAAGGACGGACGGTAGCATTACTATATCCCTTCGCAATTTCATTGGCAAGGGAATAACAAGGGCAACGCAAAGCGTGGCGTATCCCCTCGCCTACAAATTTGACCCGGTGACCTTAACCTCTGGCCTATGACCTTGAAAATCAATTGGGTTCCAGATTCTCTTCAGGACTAAATATGTACCAAGTTTGGTCAAAATCCATGGAAGGATGTTGATTCTAGAGTGTTCACAAGAATGTTACGCGGTAAAAATTTGACCCGGTGACATTGACCTTTGACCTATGACCTTGAAAATCAATAGGGTTTCAGATTCTCTTCAGGACTAAATATGTACCAAGTTTGGTCAAAATCCATGGAAGGATGTTGATTCTAGAGTGTTCACAAGAATGTTACGCGGTAAAAATTTGACCCGGTGATCTTGACCTTTGACCTACGACTTTGAAAATCAATAGGGCTCCAGACTCTTCTAAAGACTAAGTATGTGGCAAGTTTGGTCAAAATCCATGGAAGGATGTTGATTCTAGAGTGTTCACAAAGATGTTACGCGGTAAAAATTTGACCCGGTGACATTGACCTTTGATCTATGATCGGCTTGAAAATCAATAGGGTTCCAGACTCTCCTAAGGACTAAGTATGTACCAAGTTTGGTCAAACTCCATTGAAGGATGTTGATTCTAGAGTGTTCACAAGGATGTTACGGAAAGACGGAAGGAAGGACGGAAGGACGGACGGTAGCGTTACTTCGCAACTTCGTTGGCGAGGGGATAACAAGGGCAACGCAAAGCGTGCATATCCCCTCGCCTAAAAATTTGACCCGGTGACCTTGACCTTTGACCTATGACCTTGAAAAGCAAAGGCGAGGGGATAACAACAAATTCTTTATTAAACATAGTAGGGCCCACAGGGGACATAGATACAAGATACAAATACAGTAAGCATAATAATATGAATAAAAATAAAGTACAGATCATCATTTGTCAGATATGCAGTGACTGTCAAGCAGGAATTCGCAAATTTCAGTTAAAATATTAATATTTTCAGAATTAAGCAACCAGAATAATTTATTCAAAGATGATAGCAATTTGAAATTTACAAATTTGCAGGTTAATTTAAAAAGTGGTTGAGCTAAACTAGTTTTATGAGCCCATACCTACGCTTTTAATGATGCAGTCATGCAAGCGGTTTCCTCATATAAATTAAATGCTGATCCGCATAGATAACCTGGTGAGCAGTTCTAAATCTTAATCTTTATACATAATATATGTATTCTTCATGGAACGGAAGTTGTCATATATTTAACATTAGTTCTATTAAAGAGATCTGATGACCTTAACCATCAGTTTAAAAAAAATGTTTGCAAGTATTCCTTAAAATTCAATGGCATTTAGAAAGTCGTCACTATCATTATCTTCCAGGTACTTTCGTCCTGACTGTCTTCACTTTTCTCTGCAGCTCTTTTTCCCACTCCTCTTTCTTTCTCAATGTCTTTGTCTGTGATAATCCCATACCTTTTTGCATTACATAGTAGTAGTAATGAAAATTGTTTCCAAAATGTTTTTGTGCAAATGTTATTGAAATAAATTTTCCTCTCGTTTTAAGCACAGATTTGACCTGAAACGAGAATAATTAATTAATCTTTATTATCAACGTTAACAGATGTCAAGTTAATAGGGTCATGGTTGGCCACAACTTGCATTGTACTTAGAACAATATCAAACGAATTGCAATTTTGTTATTTTTTGTACCTGGTTCTTCTCTTTACTGAAAAGTCTGACGATACCAAAGAGGTTATCAGAAGCCAAATTTCAAAGCACACAGACAATGCAAAAGCCAAAAGACAGACAATACAATAGCCAAAAGACAGACAATACAATAGCCAAAAGACAGACAATACAATAGCCAAAAGACAGACAATACAATAGACAAAAGACAGACAATACAATAGACAAAAGACAGATAATACAATGGCCAAAAGACAGACAATACAATAGCCAAAAGACAGACAATACAATAGCCAAAAGACAGACAATACAATAGCCAAAAGACAGACAATACAATAGCCAAAAGACAGACAATACAATAGCCAAAAGACAGACAATACAATAGCCAAAAGACAGACAATACAATAGCCAAAAGACGGACAATACAATAGCCAAAAGACAGACAATACAATAGCCAAAAGACTGACAATACAATAGCCAAAAGACAGACAATACAATAGCCAAAAGACAGACAATACAATAGCCAAAAGACAGACAATACAATAGCCAAAAGACAGACAATACAATAGCCAAAAGACAGACAATACAATAGCCAAAAGACAGACAATACAATAGCCAAAAGACGGACAATACAATAGCCAAAAGACAGACAATACAATAGCCAAAAGACTGACAATACAATAGCCAAAAGACAGACAATACAATAGCCAAAAGACAGACAATACAATGGCCAAAAGACAGACAATGCAATGGCCAAAAGACAGACAATACAATAGCCAAAAGACAGACAATACAATAGCCAAAAGACAGACAATACAATAGCCAAAAGACAGACAATACAATAGCCAAAAGACAGACAATACAATAGCCAAAAAACAGACAATACAATAGACAAAAGACAGACAATACAATAGACAAAAGACAGACAATACAATAGCCAAAAGACAGACAATACAATAGCCAAAAGACAGACAATACAATAGCCAAAAGCCAGACAACACAATAGCCAAAAGACAGACAACACAATAGCCAAAAGACAGACAATACAATAGCCAAAAGACAGACAATACAATAGCCAAAAGACAGACAACACAATAGCCAAAAGACAGACAACACAATAGCCAAAAGACAGACAACACAATAGCCAAAAGACAGACAATACAATAGCCAAAAGACAGACAATACAATAGCCAAAAGAGAGACAACACAATAGCCAAAAGACAGACAACACAATAGCCAAAAGACAGACAATACAATAGCCAAAAGACAGACAATACAATAGCCAAAAGACAGACAATACAATAGCCAAAAGACAGACAACACAATAGCCAAAAGACAGACAATACAATAGCCAAAAGACAGACAATACAATAGCCAAAAGACAGACAATACAATAGCCAAAAGACAGACAACACAATAGCCAAAAGACAAACAACACAATAGCCAAAAAACAGACAATACAATAGCCAAAAGACAGACAATACAATAGCCAAAAGAAAAAGACAAACCCAACAGAGAAAACATGACATTGAGAAACACGAACCCCAACTAAAAACCGAGGGTGAACTCAGGTGATCCAGAAAGGTAAGCAGTTCTTACTCCACTACTGTCAAACTTCGTATTTATGATTTGATTTGATTTTTGGTGTTTTAACGCCACTTTCAATAATATTTCAGCTATATCATGGCGACCAGTTTTAGTGGTGGAGGAGGCCGGAGTACCCGGAGAGAACCACCGACCATGGGCAAGCAACTGGTAAACTTTATCACTTGCTGCTGCGAGTCGAGTGCACCCTTTTTGTAATTTGCAAAGCCGGGCGCGAGCCCACGCTGTATTGGTGATATGTTTGTATGAGTTGTTAGATCCAACGACCTAACTCGGGCTCCTCGTATCGATGTTGTTTATAATATCTAACCTTATTCTTACGTATTTTGTCATCATTTGGTGGACGTGGTTGCCATGAGTAATTAGTAACTAACAAATATTCATGAATTCAAATCTAATACGGATGGCCGTCATATACTACACATATGACGGCCAACCTTTGTATATGCTATCATATGTAGAATTGTAATAATAATGACAAATTTACCGACAACATTGTTTTATCTTATGCTATGTGAGCATTTGTGTTTTATACTGTTGTATTAAGTTATTTAAACATTTATTATTATATTTTGTTCATTCATTTAAAAAAGAAACTTTTCTTTCATCTGCTCTGCACTTTCATCACATGATCATTACAATTAATTCAGAATTCTGATAAGGTTTTTAAATTATGTTTTCTGCCAAAATAATATGCACACAGTTTCAGTTAATACACATTATCCACATAGCTTGAAGCTTGTTGGAAACATATTTATGATCAACCATTGCGTTTTGAAGAGCTATCATCACCATATATGTGGACTCCTTTGTACAAAAAAAAGTTTTGAAGATATCAGAAGCCTTAGATGAAAGTACAGAATATACAATGGCAAGAAGAAAAAGGACAACAGACACTACAATGGTAAAAAATACATTACAGACAACTAAAGATTGAGCAACAGGAACCCCACTAAAAACTAGTGGTGAATTCATGTGCTCCGGAGGGGTGGGCAAAAAAAAAAATTATATATTACCTGATATAAGACTTTTTCTATAGAATTTTCAGTTTCTGTACTAATATTCCAAGGATCTCTTTCGTGTACCATTAAAGCATCTAAAGTTCCTTTTTCTAAAACAGCATCAAATGTTTCCGGTTCATAGGTCATGTTCAGAATGTTCATTACTTTCCACGTCATATCGGGGCATGTATATTAACACTTGTTTTTCATATTTTCTATGACAACTGGTGAGTAGTCTGTGTTTATTATGTTATGATAACTATCATTATACATTTGCTCGCTCATCAAACTATTTCCACATCCTGAAAACAAAATATAGGTCAAATAGTCCAGTAATTAGGCTATATACAATGTTATATGTTCACGAAATATCAGGGTAGACAACTATGTAGCATTGCATTAAACTGAGTGAGTGGGCGAGTGATTGTTATTTAACGCCAACTCAGCAATTTTTCAGCTATATCATTGAGAGAACATGCTAATTTTCAATGAGAGGATGATGAGATCCGCTTTGTACTAGACTGGATTTTTATAGTGCTAGCTCACTGAAACAACAGTCAGCAGATAAACATGTCCCCCAACTCGGAGCAAACTAGTATTTACTCTTACTCCTTAATGCTTCGTGTTTAGCATAGAAACAGCAAATACTAATTTATTAGTCTTTGGTTTGACCCAACCTGGGCTCGAACCAAAGATCTACCGCAACGATCTATCCAGACGAGCATGCTAACCATTACACCATCGATGTGCTTTTGTTAGCTATGGGAATTAAGATTTCATGATGGATGCTAACAACAGAACTGATAACCATTCAGAAGCATCTGGTTTAACTTCTGGTTTTTGCTTGAGATCAAATTTCGTCTTTGCTTTATTTTATAATGACTTAAAGTAGTAAAACAGTAATAACCAGCTGTATCAACATGAATCATTCATAGAACACACGTCAAATACAAACTCATTTATATTTCCTGACCTCAGTCCTGGGTGTTTGCCTCTCACGCTTAAATGCCAAAATATTCTGCAAAGAAACAAAATACTTGTGTTTTTCCCCTAACCCTACCAACTCTAATGTTTAGTGCCTTCCCGAGAATTGTTATTGCCATATATGGACAAGCACTGTTAAAAGTTGGATTCTTGTCCTAGATAACATTATTTTTTCTTAAAGTTATGCTACTTAACTTACCTTCCCTATTATTTTCAGTATGTTAGTGAAAACACAGGCATTTGTTTTCCTTGGCCTTAGAGTTCAATCTCCTCAAATCCTGTTTCAATACTAGCACATGATTGTAGCCTACAGATTTAATATCATTATTATCAAAACAAAGGTTCTTCTCTCTCAGACATAGGTGACCATAGCCAACTTTGGCTATCCTGATTATCCCCTTTAGCTTTATTGCTCCTAAAACTTTAAAATATTTGGTTTTCCTACCTTTCTTTTTTTAGCTTTTCTGATGAAGGTTTTTTTTCCAGAAATGTGTCGTGTGCACTAAATTGGATATCTAGGTTTTTATTACTATCATTGGATAGATACCTCTGCTGGTGGTCTATTAATCCTAGAGGGAATTTGATATCTACTCTTTTAATACCAGAAGCTTGAGAATGTGAAGGACATTTAGTTAGATTGAGTTTTTAACAACTTATCAAGAACAAGAATTTTATCTGTTAGTTTTATATCATCTTGTAGTAAATTCCTGAAAGCATCATACTCTGCAAGCTAGTCAAACAAATATTCTTTAGAATATCGGGCATCCCAGTAAGATTGATGTCTGTAGTCTGTGTTACTATCTGGTAGCTCCATTTCATGTCTTATTTACAAGAGAAGGCTGAATATTTTGGAATCTTCATAAACAACTACAGTGTATCAAGCAATACAATGATAAAATGCATGACATGAGATATCTTGAGGAACGACAATTTAACTTTATGGGAACAGGGGCGGGCAATGCTTTTATTTTTGATTTTCTATCACCAAATTTTCATTTAATGTGTCATACAGCATCATTTGTAATTAAAAAAAAAATCCTTCTCATTGAAAAATATCACAAGCAACATGAATTACCGGTAAGATATTCTCAATTACTTTTAAGACTTCAATAAATGACATTCACGAGGAAACATAATTATCTCCCTTACAAAGATCAAAATCTAAACAATACGTCTCATCATTGGCCACTTTCAAATCACTCACTCGGTTAAAGCTTTATAAACCACATTGACATTACAAAAACTAGAGGCTCAGTGGGCTAAGCCTGTGTCGCTCACCTTTCATTCTGCTTTGAGGAAACTTAATACAGAACCTTCCATACATGTAGATGCTTCCTACCAAGTTTCGGTTCATATGGCTAAGCAGTTTCAAAGGAGAAGATTTTTTTTTAGAAATCTACCAATCGGAAACAAGAATTGCATGTGGTGGCCATGTTTGCTAACCGATCGGGACGAAATGAGCAATCTTCATGGAGGATATTTCATAGATGATTCCTACCAAGATTCGGTGGTAGCCATGTTTGTTGACCGATCGGGACGAAATGAGCAATCTTCATAGAGGATCTTCCATAGATGCTTCCTACCAAGTTTAGGTTCATTTGGCCAAGCGGTTTCAGAGAAGAAGATTTAAAAAAATCGGCCAATCAGAAACAAGAATTGCCTGTGGTGGCCATGTTTGGTAATGGATCATAACAAAATGTGCAATCTTTAGAGAGGACCTGCCATAGATGCTTCCTACCAAGTTTCAGTTCATTTGGCTGAGGATTTTCAGAGGAGAAGATTAAAATGTGAAAAGTAAACGGATGACAGACAACGGACACCAAGTGATGACAAAAGCTCATATTGCCTTTGGCAAGGTTTGCTAAAAAGAATATTGAAATGTGAATACCTACTTGTAATGTATAAAATAAACATGTTACACTATATCAGCATTAATTAATTTCTAAGGGAGATAATGGCAAGAATTATCTTTCTTTTAACAGTTTAGGCAAGAGTTATCTCTCTTTTAACAGAGGAGAAGATTTGTTAGAAATTAACCAATCGGAAACAAGAATTGCCTGTGGCGGCCATGTTTGTTAATCGATCGGGACAAAATGAGCAATCTTTATATAGGGCCTTCCATAGATGCTTCCTACCAAGTTTTGGTTCATTTGGTGAAACGGTTTCAGAGGAGAAGAATTTTAAAAATCGGCCAATCAGAAACAAGAATTGCCTGTTGCGGCCATGTTTGTTAATGGATGGGGACAAAATGAGCAATCTTTAGAGAGGACCTTCCATAGATGCTGCCTACCAAGTTTCAGTTCATTTGGCCTAGGGGTTTCAGAGGAGAAGATTAAAATGTGAAAAGTTAACGGACGATAGACGACGGACGACAGACGAAGGACGACAAATCAAATCAAATCAAATAAGTTTTATTTAAAGTCGAAATATCTATAACACATAACATAAGCTCTAGTGAGCTTTTGAATCGACTATTACATAAAAAGCACATACAAGTATAAAATAACTTTACAAGCACATATTACATGACATCACAAAGTAAAACAACTAAAAAAAACATGCATGCATAGACATTAGTATACAACATAAGCTCATGTATACATAGTCATACATAAAAGCAAACTTATGCATACATAAAACACAGTTACATATAAAATTAATCAGATCTGAATCTAAAAGCATAAAAGCATAAGCTCATGTATACACAGACATACATAAAAGCAAACTCATGCATACATAAATAGTTACATATAAAATTTATCAGAACTGAATCTAAAAGCATAACACATAAGCTCATGCATACATAGACATACATAAAAGCAAACTCATTCATGCATAAATACAGTTTCATATAAAATTAATCAGTACTGAATCTAAGAGCATAATAGCAGATCAGGATAGGGTAATATTAAAACTATTAAAACTATATAGCACTAAGTACACAAAGCATAACAAGACAAACTGTTTACACGCAAGCACTACAATGGCATGAGCCACCATTCCAGGTATTCAATAATTTTGAAAATTGATTTAAGTTTTGTTCTAATCTAATATGGTTTGGTAGCTCATTCCATAGTTTGGTTGAAAAATAACGGAATGATTTCAGACCATACCTTGTTGTTTTTACAGATGGTACATCAGCTGTGTTTTCGTATCTAAAGGAATAATTATGTTTTTTAATATTTACTAAATCAGACACTTTAACATAGGACACTATTATGTCTTACCATAACCCTAACCCTATACTAGGTCACAATTTCATAGCACCGGACACTATTTCATATCGCAATCTCTATACAATTTTGTCCGGGGGGACACTTTAAGGGACTTTAACATAGGGCCCTTTATAATCTATTATGTCTTACACTACAGCCTAAGTTGAGGTTTACTCAAAATAATACTCTAAGCGTATAGTAGATTTACAATAGGATGTGTTCGATTTATGAGGCGTTTCAAGTTGGTAAAATGATCTCTGGAATCAACTGAGTTGTGTCGAGTGGATAGTCGGGTTCTGGAACAAATTTCCGCTGCACCGTACAACACTTATTATCTCCCCTGAATGGAAAACGGAATGGAACTTGGAAATGGCAATATTTAGTGTTTACATAATTAATAAAGCTGGTGGTCTTATCTATCAGTACGACCACAGTCAAAACCGTCCAGAATTAGAGAAAACCTTTGCATTCCCTCTTAGCTTGGTCCTTAAAATATACGACGACAAGGTCGTGGTCGCATTCGGGGAAGTTGACGGAATCAAAGGTAAACGTCGTCGGGGGGAAAAACGATAAAAACATCACAAAAAGTGTATATTGATGTATTTTGACATATATTGGTTTTAAAGGTCACAGTCCTGGTCATGTCTATACATGAACATATGCATATGATTTATTAAAATGCCCTTCCCCTTTTTCTTAATCTCGTTGAGATTACTCGCTGATTAGGTTTCAGAATCCTAATCTCAACGGCATTACCTTTTTTTTATTAAAAAAATAATATCTTGGTATTACCCGTTATCCACGATATAACGCACAAATATTACTATCTCAATAGAGCCACTAGTTACTAGTATGACAGTTACAATTTGTAATTTGTGTTTGATTTACTAAACTAAAAATCCAGTAATTTCTTGCCATTTCAAAACGTTGCCATGAAAAACAACACATGCTTATTCATAACCCACGTGTATTACTTCCCCAGTTTGCAATGTTCAAAATAAATAATACATGACGAGGTCGTTTCTTGGTGGGTATGACGTAAAATTTTACATTTTTAATGACAGTATAGTCGATGAAACCAAAATCGGATTGCATCAACAAGTTTTCTACATGAAGGTTGTTTCATGGTAAAGAAATAAAAAATGGAATCATGAAAATGTACGTTTCTCAACCATAAACAATAGATATCACAGTTTCGACCTTTAAAGATAACATTGCAAGCTCAAATGTCTTGATATCATTTTACATTAATTCAGCATCATACCACTACCATTACCTCTGACCTATCAGCCAACCAAAATACAATTAGATTTTATCACATGAACCAGACCATTGAAATTAGGTGACTCTCGAAAATGGGTGACATTACGATATGAGAAAGAGCTATAAAGAGTAGGGAGATGAATGTTAGTTTTAATTAATTTTGATTTGGTTTTCCCAATACTTAGTTTTCATTTTATAATGTTGAAAAGCTTTTCTTAAACCATTCACTTGAGTGAATTGTGCAGATTCTGACCGGGTGTAAGTGGCGATAAAAATAAAAAATAAATAAAGAACAACAACAAAAAAACAGCAAGAAATTGGCACATGACCGTCTGTTATTAAAGCAGCGCCTGTTCTGTTTGGGGAAAAGGGGATATACATGTAACTGTATTTGTTTACTCGTGATGTCACGATTTTGCGAAATAACTTAGTTGCGATTAAAATAAATGTGGTTTTAAATTTTATGTCTTTGGAACAGAATTGCAACATTTTATATATTAATAAAAAAAAAATTCTATCCCTATCAGTATTTAAATCTTCTTTCATATCTTTTGGTTCTTTAAATGATGGTAACCACACAAAGATCACTTATGTTAATAAGCACATTCCATCTTCTAATAATTGGGATGTAATGACTTACAATTTAATTTGGGGCCGTCATGATCGTGATCATATGGTAGTTGGATTAACAACTACCTATGTAATCAGTGCCTATCACCACTACAGTTGTGAGTTCAAACCTGTCCATAGCAAGGTGTACTCGATACAATATATATAGTATAACTAATCGTAGATTTTGAATATCAAAATAAGACCACGAGTGACCGAAGTAATCATTAATGCGTATTCCGTCATGAATGGTCTTATTTTGATATTCAAAATGTATGATTTAGTTGTACTGTTTATTATATAGACTTTCAAAATTTCTTATATATTATTTTTTTAATTTGTATATTTCATTCCACTCATATGAATCTACGAGCAAATGATATTAAGGGGTTCAGCTGGAAGGATCTGCCATCTTGAAAATATGAAATCCTGCATGTCATAATTAAAATGATTACCTTGAAAATTATTTTAGTTAAATTTGATCAAAATTGAAGCGTATATGAAGCCAAATAACATCTATTATTTACGTTTCAAACTGGAAGTCTTCATATGGCGTCAATGACGTCATGTTGATTATGTGCCAAAGTCGTCAATAACATTTCGCAGAATTTTTTCAGTTTACAATCGTATGTGTATTCACCGTAACACAAGGGACGTAGCCACCACACTTATAGTTGTGTAAAAGTAGTTCAGACGGGAAAAAACCGATATCTCACATGTGATATACCGGAATTTATTTCACGGATAAATCCCCATAATTCACATCTATCTATACAATAATATGCGATAAAGTTTGTCAGTAATTTGTGCCAGGTCAGTGGTTTTCTCCTGGTACACCAGTTTCCTCCACCAATAAAACTGACTGCCATGATATATCAGAAATATTGTTGAAAGTGGCTTTAAACACCATTACCAACCATTCAATTTCATTGGATAATGATTTGTGTAATCCAGTTCATAGTCATTTGTATTGCTGTGTTCCATTTGATATTTATATTTATTTTTCAGTCGGTCACTGTGTACTTAGTGTCAATGGCATTCCAGCTGAAGGACGCTACCTCCAGGATGGGAGGGAAATCCTAGATGTTCTTTCTCTTCCTGAGAATTTTCCAATCAACATTAAATTTGGTCGACAAAAATTGTCTACAAATGAGAAAATTATGCTTGCCAGCATGTTTCACTCGTGAGTACATGTACTACAAGTGTATCTGTGTAAATAAAAAACAAATAGTTGACTGTGACATTAAACACAAGAAACTTTTGTATCAAACAAAATATACCTATATACTCTAAACATTTTAATGGAATTAGAATCAAACAGTTGTGCTTTAATTATTATATGTCCAATTCACCGAAGGGGGCAGTCGTGGCCATGATCGTATGGTAGTAGGATTTACAACTACCTATGCAATCAGTGCCTATCACCTCTAAGGTGTGAGTTCAAATCCCGCTCGGGCGAGGTGTACTTGATACAATATTATGTGATAAAGTTTGTCAGTGACTTGTGGCATGTCAACGGTTTTCACCGGGCACTCGGGTTTCCTCCACCATTAAAATTGACTACCATGATATAACTGAAATATTGTTGAAAGTGGTGTTAAACACCATAACCCCAACGCAATTCACCAAAAGGAGACATATCGAATTATCCCAAATTATCCTTCTATTGATTCTTCTAATGCAAATTTGTCTGGGGCAGAGATTTTTCTCTTAATGCCAAGTGTATTTATAATTTGTATGTATATGTATAAAGTTGTGGTAGAATGTCTTGTACAGGATTTTATCTATCTCTAATGATTTCTGAGTTAAACTCTACGGAATGCGGCCATGAAGTGCAAATTCCAAAATTTGAACTTTTGCATATTTTCATCTAATTTTAATGCAGTTGTTGAAAAATGCTAATTTTAATGACTTATTTATTAGTCAATGAAAAAAGCTATTTTATTTTGAAAAGACGGCTAGAACGCACCCATATTTCTAAATATTACGCCATGATATCGCTGAAAAATTGCTGAATTGGCGTTAAAACAACACTCACTCCAAAATATCAAACATGTGGCATGTATGCAGATTTTCTTTCCTTTTTATTCCCTACCTATGTTTTTCAATGAGACATTCTTATGGTTTCCTAAATTAAAGGGTTAAATGGGGAAAAAGGGACCAGTGCTTAAAATAGTAAAACAAGACAAATGCCCAAAATACAGTTGGAACAGCAAATTCCTGTCTCCAGAATATTACTGTATCCAGCACATTACTGTAACACTTGCTTTTAATATACACATGTTCGGCTTTACCCTGTCAGCATTCTGCGGCCATATCATGCTGCACTCAGTGTTGGCTAGCCTTTTATTTTTCTTTTCCTTAACATTTTAAAGAGGAGTATATTTTCTCTATTTATTTAGTGAAAAATATTGTAGACACTATCCCTAAATAACGAGTTTAATAACTAGGACATGTCTTTTTTTTTTTTTTTTTTTTTTTTTTAGGTTATTCACCATTGGTTCACAGCTATCACCAGAACCTAGATCATCTGGTATAGAGTTGTTAGAGACTGATGTGTTTAAACTACATTGTCATCAAACTATGACAGGTAACTAGACTGATGTGTTTAAACTACATTGTCATCAAACTATGACAGGTACATTTGTAACTAGACTGATGTGTTTAAACTACATTGGCATCAAACTATGACAGGTAACTAGACTGATGTGTTTAAACTACATTGTCATCAAACTATGACAGGTAACTAGACTGATGTTTTTAAACTACATTGTCATCAAACTATGACAGGTAACATTATACAATTATTGACTTTGGAATAGGTTGCTTTCTGGATTTATCAACCTGAAAAAATGTAGTATTTACCTCGCATGTGGTTAGGTGAGTATTACATTTTTAAAGGTTGATAAACCAGATAGCAACCTATTCCAAAGTCAATGATTGTTTTATTTCATGAAAATGTTTTATTGTTATCTATTTACGAATTCATCGTCATACCAATAAAATATCACAATTTGGGAGCATTTGTTTATGATTCAGCCGAAAAACAAATGTTAAATGCAATCTCATTGGTTATTGAACAACAAAAGAACGAATTTGATAGTATAGCAAAAGTTTTTCGCCATCTATTTTTATGTCTTGCGAGGGTGATATAACTTTCCGGACACCTGCCAGGATCTATTTTTAACAGAGAGGGTGATATCTCAAGTACTCAAAACCTCTTAATCAGTTTTAAGCCAATCATATGCAAGCTAAATTACAGTCATGTAATAATATCTCTTAGGATTCTACAAAATGTACAATGACATTGTCATCAAATAATGACTGGTAATCAATTGACAGGTAATCACATTTTGACTGATAATCATATTATAACAGGTAATCAAATTATGACTGGTAATTAATAATAGCAGCTAGTAGAATTATGACGGATTATCAAATTAAAGTGTTGTATCTCTTTGTTCTCAAAGTGTTAAATCTTATTTTAATACTTGGGCCAAATAAACAAATATGTGTGTTTATGGTTACATGTCAAAAAAATCTAGGGTCGGTCGGTCGGCATTAATTTTTTTATTTTATTTTTTATTATCGGCAAAACCGGAAATAGTCGTTCTGGGATCCGATTCCGGTATTTCATTTTCGAAATTTCCGGTAAGCCGTCATTTGTTGAAGCTCTTTTATGATGAGTTACGCAGTTTTTCTACCTTCTTTGCTCTCAATTTCGACAAAAAGCTAGCGGTTGAATAAATAAAACATTGCTGCTGATTAAACAACAAAAATGGTTATCCGAATTCTGTGTAAAAATTGATAGGGTTGCTAGCAAATATTAGAGTCATATAATTGCTGATAAAAAAGGTTAGGGTCAGCGGCTGAAAAATAGGGTCAGTCGGGTGACTGTAAACACACATATTTTTTATTTGGCCTTAAAGTTTTATATCATCTTTGTTTCTGCTCATTGTGATTTATCTTCTGTTTATGTTCATCTTTATCTTATGTTCCAGCTGATAGTGATCTTCATTTCTGCTCATAATGGACAGTTTTAAAATGATTATACATTTTCAAATTTGCCTTAAGTAAAACTTTTGTACACTAATTATAATGTAAATTAATTATTTATTCTTATTATCAGACTTGGTGTCCTTAGTTATTGAGGGAGAGCACTTACTATAGGCTATGCCTGATGTGCAATCCCATTGGATGTTGTATGATTAAATTATGCACTTTATTCAATCAAATATTTGAATTGAATAATGATTTATTTTCATTTTTCTGCTCATAGTGTTAATATATCTTATTTTCCAGGAATAAAATTTGTAGTCATATCAGACACGAGACAGACAGCAATGGATGTATTTTTAAAAAGACTGTATGAAATTTATGCTGATTTTGCATTGAAGAATCCATTTTATTCCTTAGACATGCCAGTTAGGTGAGTTCATATTTCATCATTGATTATCTATCTTCCCTTATTTTTATATTGAGGGTTAGAGTTATGGTGTTTAACACCACTTTCAACAATGTTTCAGTTATATTGTGGTGGTTAGTTTTATTGGTGGAGGAAACCGGAGGACCCGGAGAAAACCACTGACCTGTCGCAAGTCAATGACAAGATTCGAATTCACAACATCAGATTACATAGGTATAAGGTAGACGTAAATCCAACTACCACACGACCACGACCATGAAGGTCACGAAGGTGAGATTGTATTTCATCATTGATTAGCTATCTTTCCTTTATTTATCTTCCCCCGATCGGGTCACACCAAAGACTAAAAAATTGGTATTTGTTGCTTCTCCACTAAGCACGCAGCATTAAGGAGTAAGAGCAAAGGCTGGTTGGCTCGGAATCAGGATAATGTGTCGAAGTGGGCGACATGTCTACCCTCGAACTGTTGTTTCAGTGAACTAGAACTATTAAAATTCTAACTAAGTGTGTTGATCTAGTACAAAGCGAATCTCATCATTATCTTATTGGAAATTAACTTGTTCTCGCCATGGTATAGCTGAAAAATTGCTGAGTTGGCATTAAATAATAATCACTCACTCTAACTTCCCATATATTTATATTGAACCATATCCCTTACATATAAGTACATCACCTGGCCAAATGCCATTTATAGAAACTACTGTATGCAGTTTGTATAATGATTTTTTAACACATAATTTTTTATTTTTTGTGTGAAATTTATGGATTTGTTGATTATGCAAATTATTTCTACTTTGACTAAAATTCATGAATATAAAATATGTTTCTCAGAAACGACAGTATAAATGGCTGGGGTTGTTTATGGGAGACCCCCCTTCTCAACTATATCTTACATGCACAGTCACATCTTTATCCATGACGACTGCCAATTGAATAGGTTAAATGTGAGCTGTTGCTTAATTAGCAGTTGTAGGAGATACATGTATGTCCTTGGGACACATGCCCCCAACTTTCAAAAATGGGGTAGGCAAAACTATGTTTTGCCCCCCTCCCTTTTTTTTTTTGGCAAAATTTAGAAAAAGGTGAATTTTTAACATAGAAGCAAAAATGTGGAGTTTAAGAAGAGTAATAAGGGTTTGCTTTAAATGCAATTTTTTTGTTTGTCAGTTTTGAAAGCATGCCCCATACCCCACTCTCGTTTCATTCAGAAATATCAACCTAGTTGCAAAACCGATTTAACTTCCTGAAAATTCAAATCTTATTCTCAGAAACCTTATGTGATAGGAATGTTCCTTAATATATGAGCCTTTAATAAAATTGTTGTTTTATTTTATTGTTTGTCAAAAATCCAAGATGGCCACAACCGCAGGACAAAGTTTGAACATACATGACACATACCTGTTAACCTCTGGGAACTGCTAGGAGGGAGATCTCCCCCCTACCAACTCTTCTAAGGGGGAGATTTTGAGCGTCACCTTTAAACACACAAAATTGTACCTTGTAGTTGAATAATAATAAAGCAATGATGTAAAATGGTACATAAAGACGCATTCATTGTATACAAATTTATTGTTGACCCTTCTATTAATAGCTTGACAGTCTAGTTGCATGAACTTATGTTACTCTGGTATGTTATAACAGCTTTATTTGCTGCTCTCAGAACACTGTCACTTGGATTGAATTCAAAGCAAGCTTTGTCTTGGTTTTGTTTTGCACATATTAAACAGCAAATAGTGTCATTGTTCAGATCTGACCTCATATTGGGGGGTTTTGTTAGTAGCAGTGACTGCTTTCTTGTGTAAACTGGTCTCTGAGTGTCTTTTAATATCATACAGTCCCCCTGAAGCAACACTGAAGTTGGAACTACACAGAGTGCAAAATGCCAGATCATTTCCCAACGAACTTGACTGTATCTAGTGGTGTGATTTTTTCCACTCATTCTGGAATTTGCAATTGTATTTCTTTTTCTTTGATGTCGAAGAAGCTTAAGGAGTACTAGGTCCCGAATTCCACCTTTTCTTTGTTGATTGAGACATCATTATAAAATGCCAGAAACAAATCTTATTTAAAGCTAAATCTGAATAGTACTCGCCGAGAATGTACATTTCTAATTGGTGTTGTTATCCGTTCGATTACGTAAACAACAATCAGTTTCGTATTCCTGAACGAAAAGTCTAGAGAAACTCGATAAAAATTGATATGAAACATCTCGACGATTGACGGAAATAGCTGATCAATTGTAAACAAATATGGCGACTGAAGAAAGAAAACAAATTTTTTGTTAGGGGAGATCGTGTGGGAGGAAAAGGTGTGTGCGGGAGATTTATATCCCCCATGCGGGAGATAAGGCTCTTATGTGGGAGACTCCCGTGCAAAGGGGGAGGGTTAACAGGTATGATGACATAGTTCCCTCGGAGAAAATGAATGAAATGTTTTTCTCAGAAACGTTGAAATTTGACTGAACCCAGATTATATGCGAATTTTCGTTAGATCGTTCAAACTTTTGGTATTTTTGTGTGAGTCTGTTTATCACTGTTAAATGAAGACGTTAGCATATTTATAAAACTACGAAAAGATGAAATTAAAGATAAATATTATAGAAAAATGCAGTTATTGCAAAACATGTAATGCCTTTCTTTGAAAACTTCAGTTGAGGATTTTAAAAAAAATGGAATGATAACTAATTACTGTACACTGTGTTAATAATAGTTTTTTTGTTGTTTTTTGTGTAATTTTTTATTTTGAAAATAGAAAAGTGTTATACAAATGAAGTTCAATACATACACTATAGATGAAAAATAAAATAATAATATATATAAAAAGATATTTTGTTTTCGTACAAACAATTTAAAATACAAGAGCAAAGATAATATAATACTTATTTTTTATTTGTAGGTGTGATTTATTTGATACTAACTTACAACTGACAATAGAACAAACAGAAAGACAAGGAATAAACAATGTTTGATAGATAAACAATGTATACCTGGTCATCAAAGAATAAACAATGTTTGATAGCAATGTATACCTGGTCATCAAAGAATAAACAATGTTTGATAGCAAAGTATACCTGGTCATCAAAGAATAAACAATGTTTGATAACAAAGTATACCTGGTCATCAAAGAATAAACAATGTTTGATAACAAAGTATACCTGGTCATCAAAGAATAAACAATGTTTGATAGCAATGTATACCTGGTCATCAAAGAATAAACAATGTTTGATAACAAAGTATACCTGGTCATCAAAGAATAAACAATGTTTGATAGCAATGTATACCTGGTCATCAAAGAATAAACAATGTTTGATAACAAAGTATACCTGGTCATCAAAGAATAAACAATGTTTGATAGCAAAGTATACCTGGTCATCAAAGAATAAACAATGTTTGATAACAATATATACCTGGTTGTACATTTAATGTAGATAATTTAATGTTTTATTTATGATTGTGTTGAAGGCCTGAATACAATAAAGACAAGTTATGTTTAATACACATCTACCAGAGAAAGTGGGGGGAAAAAACAACCGAAAGTTTAAATTTAATCTGTGTTTTAGTTTTGAAATATAAAAAAATAGGTGAGATAGTACACATAATTTGATTGGTTATTACAACTATGAAGTGTTATTTGATTGGTTATTAAAACTGTAAAAGATTGTTTGATTGGTTATCATAACTGTAAAGTGTAATGTAATATAAAGAGTATAGAAGTGATAACATATGTTAACATGGAATCATGTGTACAAGGCTGTATTACAAGTGATAACATGTGTTAACATAGAATCATGTGTACAAGGCTGTATTACAAGTGATAACATGTGTTAACATGGAATCATGTGTACAAGGCTGTATTACAAGTGATAACATATGTTAACATGGAATCATGTGTACAAGGCTGCATTACAAGTGATAACATATGTTAACATGGAATCATGTGTACAAGGCTGTATTACAAGTGATAACATATGTTAACATGGAATCATGTGTACAAGTGATAACATATGTTAACATGGAATCATGTGTACAAGGCTGTATTACAAGTGATAACATATGTTAACATGGAATCATGTGTACAAGGCTATATTACAAGTGATAGTATATGTTAACATGGAATCATGTGTACAAGTGATAACATATGTTAACATGGAATCATGTGTACAAGGCTGTATTACAAGTGATAACATATGTTAACATGGAATCATGTGTACAAGTGATAAAACATATGTTAACATGTAATCATGTGTACAGGGCTGTATTACAAGTGTTAACATATGTTAACATGGAACCATGTGTACAAGGCTGTATTACATATGTGCAATAAAATGAGTTTTAAATTCTTGCCATTTTCTGAAATATTATGTCCTCTGTCACCTGCTATTACATTGTATACTATGAAATCCCAAGACCAATATACGGGGCTGTCATGGTCGTGATCATATGGTAGTTGGATTTACAACTACATGTGCAATCAGTCCCTATCACCACTAACGTTGTGAGTTACAACACCGCTCATGGCAAGGTGTACTCAATACAATATTTTGTGATAAAGTTCGTCAGCGACTTGCAGCAGGTCAGTGGTGTTCTCCAGTGAACTCTGGTTTCTTCCACCAATAAATTAAAACTGACTGCCACGATATAACTGAAATATTAATGAAAATGGCTTAAACACCATAATCAAACCAAACCAAGACCAATACGGTAGTTGATAGAGAATATGAGATGCCAGTTATGTTACTTAAGTAGTAATTAAAAGTAGCGTTTTTGAGACATGGATGCCACTGAATAAGTTGAGCATACATCTGTAGCTAACATTTGGAAACCCCAAATAAGTCTTATCATTCTTGAGCCAAGGAGGGGGTACCGTAGGGTTAGGGTTACGGTGTATAACACCACATTCAACAATATTTCAGTTTGATCATGGCGGTCAGTTTTAGTGGTGGAGGAAACCGTAATACCTGATGAAAACCGCCGATCTGTTTCAACTCGTTGAGAAACTTTATCACATAATGTTGTATCGAGTACACCTCGCCTGAGCGGGATTCGAATTCACAACATGAGTGGTGATAGGCACTGATTGCATAGGTAGATATAAATCAAACCACCATAAGATCAAGACTACGAGAGTGCCCGTGTGCCAAGGAAACTCTGAAATAGTTGAGCATAGTTAGGATACAGGAATCCTGAATAAATTGTTGTTTAACACAGGATCTTCACTCCATACACAGATTTTATGTTTTCTTGATGGAACTTAAATTTGAGGAATGCTGGCTATATATAGATCTTTATAAATTTTCATTCTGATTTGATATCCAATTTGGTCACAAGTATATGGAACATTAGAAGCTTCAAAATGGTACATGAATGATAATTATCTTGTCTGCAGGTCCTGGCATTTAATGATTGAATTTTATTTTGATAATTTAAAATAAACCTGACATACAATTTGGAAGAAATTTAAGTAGAGTTAATTTAGTCTCAAAAAGGACCAGAGATGAATTTTATTACTATATTTAACTATTGTTGATAGATTTAAAATAATTAACACTGATCATGAAGTCTACATTTGTATGTAGAATCCCAAGGATTTTGCTTGTCTTCATCTCCATTTTCTTCATATCACAAATGCTAATCATTAATTGGTCAATTACATTATGTAATGTCATGTTGGAAAATAGTATTATAAGTTCTTTTATTTATTTTTGTAAGGTTCTTTATTTTATTTTGTACTCTTGCACATAAAAACCAATGGCTCCAAAAGCTTCACCATAGTACCCTTTTTTAATGGTATAAGAATTCACTTACTGTCAATTAATATCCAAACTTTTGTAACTGGATTCCATTAATAATGTATGATTTGATCAGATGTTTTTTTTGACATCAGTTCTAGTTAACAGATTCTTCTGACTTTTGAATACAATGAACTTTGACACTGAATAAAAGTTGCTATATATCGGTATGGGGTATTGTGATCATAACACATTTCTCTGATGTCACATTATTGTTCGAACAGTGGATTCATTTTTAAGAATCTACAGTTTATTCTTTTTTTCTTGAATATATGAACTTTTTACTGATTTAGGCTTAAAAACGTGATAGTCATATTTTGGGAATTTCGGGTATTGAACCACTGCTGGGCTTTTTGACTTTCAAAACTTCCATCTATAACCATAGCCACTCGGCTACGTTGACCACACTATTATATATACCCTATAATTAGTTTATATATGACTTGATAGTAGTAAGCTTTGCTAAAAAAAAATACCAACAATTTGTTTAAAAAATCAATTGATCAATATATACAAGACACGATACAAGTATTTCAGGTGTGGCATAATCTATGTTCAGAATTGACTAGTATGTGAACTTTTAAAATGTATTCTCGTAATACAAAAATAAAAGAACCGCCTAGTGCATAAATGCATGACGTACAATGTATCCCCCGCACTTGCATAATATTTAGTTTTATATATTTAAGCAGCCTTGCAGTCTTAATGTATATATAACATACTTTATTGAAGGATGGAGTATATTGCAGCATGATCTGAATAATATACAGAAAGTACTCCACTTTGAACACTGTAAACCTCTGATGTAAATATGGTCTATAATGCCTCCATCTCTGTGTGTTGCAGAATTTATAAGTTGGGTAAAATTGTGCTCTGTCATCACATCTTGTAATCATACTTCAACCTAAAACTAAGATTTCCCCCCAAAACCCTTGCTTCAAATATTTCCATGTAAGAACCCATCCAAGATAATGATAATTACAAGCCACATGCAAAACATTATTCAAATCTATCCATGTTTACTAAAGTTATTGCGTAAACAAGACACAATTCTCAAAATTGGTGATTTTTCAACCAAAAACTTGCAAAAAATTATTCAAATCTATCCATATTTACTAAAGTTATCGCGTAAACAAGACACAATTCTCAAAATTGGTGATTTTTCAACCAAAAACTAAGATTTTCCCCCAAAACCCTTGCTTCAAATATTTCCATGTAAGAACCCATCCAAGATAATGATAATTACAAGCCACATGCAAAACATTATTCAAATCTATCCATGTTTACTAAAGTTATCGCGTAAACAAGACACAATTCTCAAAATCGGTGATTTTTCAACCAAAAATTACGATTTTCTCTCCAAAACCCTTGCTTCAAATATTTCCATGTAAGAACCCATTCCAGATAATGATAATTACAAGCCACATGCAAAAAATTATTCAAATCCATCCATGTTTACTAAAGTTATCGCGTAAACAAGAAAGTGTGACGGACGGACGGACAGACAGCCGCTATTACTATATCCCTCACCGCTGTCGCGGGGGATAGCAACTAACGAACCGACCGCAAGTAATAGCAAATCAGACAGACCACAGGTGAAAATTTGGGACAATTGAAAGACCTTGAAATATCTAAACATAAACGATTCTTTTCACTTGAAAGACCTTAAAATATCTAAATATAAACGAGAATCGAAAGCACGAATGTCGATAAAATTTTGTTGTTTTAGTTTTAATTGTTGTCTTATTTGGCTTTTTTAAATTATTCAAATCTATCCATGTTTACTAAAGTTATTGCGTAAACAAGACACAATTCTCAAAATTGGTGATTTTTCAACCAAAAACTTGCAAAAAATTATTCAAATCTATCCATATTTACTAAAGTTATCGCGTAAACAAGACACAATTCTCAAAATTGGTGATTTTTCAACCAAAAACTAAGATTTTCCCCCAAAACATTAAAAGTGTAAAAGTATAAAATAAAAACACTTTTGCAGATGGAAATGTATTATGTAAGAGAATACACTCCAACTTATTTTTAAGAATTTACAGGGTCTCGTTGATTATTTTTAAGAATCAACAGTTGGAGTGTATTCTCCATTACATATCCTTTTCCAAACAAAAGACCATAAGGGGCAACATGGATGTATTTTTATTGTACATTGAGAGATTCTTTTTTATGTAGATTTTTTTTAATGAACTGCTTTGGAAAAATCCCTTTCAGAAAAATGCATAGCGTTATTATGTACATACAACTGTTTTTATATAGAATGTATCGAACTTGTACAATAATAATGTTGTTAAATAAACAAATGGTATGACATTTAATCCAACTGCAACTTTAAAATTGATTTATATATCGCCAATCCAGTATGCCTTTCAAAACTTGATCAAGTATTAAAATTAACAAAATTTCGAGATACTGTACTGGCGGGTGGTTATTGTCACTGGTATGGCAGCGTTCAATTCTTGTGTTATATATGCATTATGATTGTCATATAGAAGCAATGTCTTACATGTATCACATAGGTCATTGATCGATTACCATTTTATTTTATTTTTTACCAAACATTTTTTTTTAAAGTATTGAATCATTTAAGTTATAAGTATTTCATATATGTTCCCTTTGTTTTAGTCAGAATTCTGTCCTCCCTTCCTTATTAACAACTTAACACCGAGTATGACTTCTAAACAGAATTTATTACGGGAGTAAAGCGACGGGTGCCACTAGTGGACCAGAATTGCTCATCCTTCCCTACCACCTGCGTTCATTCCCGAATTTAAGTTAGCGTTGCTCAATATTTAGTTTTCTGTGTATTGTTTGTCGATAATTGCAGCCATACACACTTGCCCCAGAGCAGCAGCAACAGCAGCCACCACCACCACCCCCACCCCCACAATAGCACTGAAATTCCACCCAAAACACGAAAAACGTAAACAAAAACGTTAACAAAACGAACAAATAGCCATTAAAAAGTTAAATGAACACGAAAACACGTGATTAAAACTGAAATCATAACGTGAAAACGTGATTAAAACGTGAAACACGCGCAAACAATACGACAAAAACTCGTACAAACGTGAAACACGATGGAAAGGTGTAAGAGCCGTAATTAGTCACGGCTGACTGCACAATTGAAGACGGAAAAATGGTTTAACATAGGGGGTAATAGTTCTATACGGATCCGATACACTACTCGTCTATTATTTTCAATAGGCAATCAAAACGGCCGTCGTTTATAAGGCTACCACAACGCCCTTTGTTTTTTTAGTTAATTCAAACATATTGTATTTGCTAAATATAACAAACTGGGATCGGACACAAGTTTTCCCAAGTCTTCTCCCGAATACAATAATTTACAATAAGTATTAGCATGCGCAATGAAATGATATAAGATGTATATAATATGCATATAGATAAATAAACACAGAATGATTATATACAAAAACATAGGTAGAGACAATATATGAAAGCCCATTGTTTATCTA
Source organism: Bathymodiolus septemdierum (assembly GCA_963383655.1). NCBI lineage: Eukaryota > Metazoa > Mollusca > Bivalvia > Mytilida > Modiolidae > Bathymodiolus > Bathymodiolus septemdierum. The sequence goes on along the minus strand of OY726530.1, from coordinate 19,438,109 downwards.
CGTGGTGTATGGTTTGAAAACTTGTTTTCGTTATGAATTGTCACTTCATTAAACAGCAATTCATCATTTATAGAGCCGGATTACATTTGTTTACTCTGTTTTTTTCTTTAATTTTTTGTTATTTCATGCGCATTGCAGAACAATATTATTCATACTTCAATTGCAAAAAGAAAGCTTAAATACCAATACCAACAAATCGAACAACCACCCCTCATTTTAAGTGAACTTGGCTTTCTTCCATATTTTCCATATCATTTCACAATTCAACCTACTGTTCTTTCGCATTTTCCATATCTTTTCACTATTCAACTTACTTTTCTTCCGTATTTTCCCTATCATTTCCGTCTCTACAGAAACGATTATAAGCGATGCATTTACATATAGTGAAAATGTATAAAGATAAAGAAGTCAAGAAAAATGTCAAGGATATACTTGTTATAGTGACAGCCGGAACCTTTGAACCGTAATGAGAGCTGGAGGTTTGGCGCTTTAAAATCTGATTCAACCCACCATTTCTTTAGAAATGCCTGTACCAAGTCAGGGTCATTGCAGTTTTCACAGTTTACCGGTTGTTGACTGATTTTGTCTGTTTGTGTATAATTATGAGTTTTGACTTTCCCATTGTAAGATTGTTCGGAGTTCGGTAATTTTGTTATTACCCTTATTCACAATTTTCTTCTGTATTTTCCAAATCATTTCACTATTCAACTTATCTTTCTTCCATATTTTCCATATCATTTCACATTTCAACTTGCCTTTCTTCCATGTTGTCCATATATTTTCACTATACGACTTACTTTTCTTCCATATTTTCCAAATCATTTCACTATTCAAGTTATCTTTCTTCCATATTTTCCAATGTTTTCCAGTTATCAGAAACAGTTATGATATCTCCTTTATGTACAAACGGCCATGATATAACTGTAATATTGTTGAATGCGGCATTAAACACCATCAACCTAACCCTTTATTTACAAAGACATATATCTTACATATACCTACCTACCTATCTATCTACATTTTTTATCAGAATTATAGATTTTATTAAATCTTTGCTAGTTATTTTCCTATCTTGATGAGTTTCAAATTTCCATAATCAAATTTATTTTACATAACAGCCTAACACAGTGTTCCATTTTTAGACCAGTAAGAAAACTTACTTCCTGAACAGGGTTTTAGTATATATGTACCTGCCATAGGCAAACAAATATCTGTATATAAGACCAATTGCTGATCATCCAACAGTGAACGTCTACGGTTGATAACACTGTACGACCGTTGATACATTTCATCATTTTTATCTGATACTATGTAGTAAAACATTTCCCATCATTCATAAAATCATTATTAAATAACTAGATTCTTCCCCGTCAGTACCTTATTTACACAAAGAAAGACTTTTCAACTTAACTTTATTTTTTAAATTTCGAAGATCCGGGAGGTTTACGTATTTGTAAAGTTCGTGTTAAAATCAGTAAACCGATTTAAGTCAAGAAGAACTACTAGAACTGAATACAGTGGCCTAGGCCAGCGTTCAGAAGAGGAAACTGAGTAAATTGTGAGTAAAGTTCGTGTAGGACGGAATAAATGGTGTTTTTATTTTATGTTGTTCCCATACGGTTTATTCCGTCTTGCACGAAGATTGGAGGTTTACGTATTTGTAAAGTTCGTGTAGGACGGAATAAATGGTGTCTTTATTTTATGTTGTTCACATACGGTTTATCCCGTCTTACACGAAAATCGGAGGTATTCGTTTTTGTTAAAATAAGTATGAGGGAATAAATGTTAAAATCAGTATAAAAAAAAGAAGACTCAAATATACATGATTGAATTGTATTCACTAGTTAAATCAAGTAGAACAAACTATAACCCTGCAGTGTATTAATTTCTTTTAACATAAACAATTGTGGACACAGAAATGTGCTGTCCAAAAGGCAAGTGTGGATGTCAATATTTCATATTATTAACTTTAAAAAAAAAAAAATTCCTGGACACAGGGTCCTGGATTTTTTTTAATAAAAAACTAATCCTGGATTTTTATTTTTGCTTAAAATCCGGTCCTGTGTTTTTATTTCAAATTTTCATCATAGCCCCCCTCCCCCTCCCAAGGGATATAAAATTGTATCATTAATAATAAATTAATAAATAATAAATTCAGATTTACTATTTAAAATAAATTTCATTTACAAAACCACTGATATTTGCTCAATTTTTAACGCTGATTTAAGCTTTAGTCGCAACAAATTTTTATTTTTCTATTTAAACTGTCGAAACATAACATTTATTTAAACTGTAAAATTCACAAATAAAATTCACCCCCCCCCCCCCCCCCCCCACCCTTTCCCCTTGTTTCTTGTTTAAATCAATGATCAACAATATTCCAGAATCAAACAAATGAATAAATTTAACAGATTTCTTATACATGTATCTTTTTACCATGCAGAGTCAGTGTGTTTTAAATCGGTCATCCAATCAGGACGCTCATTATTCTTGTCCAAGATAAAAATACATCGCTAAAATAAATTTACCTGTGGTTTCAGAGTAGAAGATTTTTAGAAATCTAGCATAAAATTTCCCCACTTCAACTCGTAAATTTACATAGAAATCGGAGATATTTCGTCATAAAACTTCACACATGGTTTATTTCTTGAAGACAAACATAACATTTTGACCCCTTTTTCCCTTTTTTCTTGTTTAAATCAATGATCAACAATATTCCAGAATCAAACAAATGAATAAATATAACAGATTTCTTATACATGCATCTTTTTACCATGCAGAGTCAGTGTGTTTTAAATCGGTCATCCAATCAGGACGCTCATTATTCTTGTCCAAGATAAAAATGCATCGCTAAAGTAAATTTACCTGTGGTATCAGAGTAGAAGTTTTTAGAAATCTAACATAAAATTTCCCCACTGCAACTCGTAAATTTACATAGAAATCACAGGTACTTGTAGACAGGACCCTATGTTGTTCTCTTTTTTTTTCTTTTTTTTTTAAGATGTTGCCCCCCCCCCCCTTTTTTTTTTTTTTTTTTTTTTTTGAACATCGACTTTTTTCCATATAAACAACATTTTGCAACTTTCTATGTATCACTGTATGACATATATACAATAAATACAATCAACAATAGTTTCTATCCATGCCGGGTTTCTGACATGATATAGCAGTGATACATAGAAAGTGGCAAAATGTTGTTTGTATGAAAAAAAATCGATGTTCAAAAAAAAAAAAAAAAAGGGGGGGGGGGGAGGGGGGGGGGAAACATCTTACAAAAAAAAGGGAGCAACATAGGGTCCTGTCCACAAGTACCTGTGATAGAAATCGGAGATATTTCGTCATAAAACTTCACACATGGGTTTGTCTATCATATTTCTTGAAGACAAACATAAAATTTTATTGCATTCATCAATATTGTATGAGTATCAACAGTTTTTTCAACACCGTATCTGTTTCTCGATACAGTCGCAACTTCAACTCGTAAATTTACATAGAAATCGGAGATATTACGTCATAAAACTTCACACATGGTTTTGTCTATCATATTTCTTGAAGACAAACATAACATTTTATACAAAACCATGTGTGAAGTTTTTTGACGAAATATCTCCAATTTCTATGTAAATTTACGAGTTGAAGTGGGGAAACACCCACAGGTAATTTTAGCGATGTATTTTTATCTTGGACAAGAATAATGAGCGTCCTGATTGGATGACCGATTTAAACCACACTTACTCCGCATGGTAAAAAGATGCATGTAAAAGAAATCTATGTTATATTTATTCTTTTGTTTGATTCTGGAATATTTTTGATCATTGATTTAAACAAGAAAAAAGGGAAAAAGGGTGAATTTTATTTGTGAATTTTACAGTTAAATAAATGTTATGTTTCGACAGTTTAAAGAGAAAAATAAAAATGTGTTGCGACTAAAGCTTAAATCAGCGTTACAAATTGAACAAATATCAGTGGTTTTATAAATGAGATTTATTTTAAACAGAAAATCTGAATTTATTATTTATTAATTTATTATTAATGATACAATTCTATATCCCTTGGGAGGGGGGCTATGATGAAAATTTGAAATAAAAACACAGGACCGGACTTTAAGCAAAAATAATAATCCAGGATTAGTTTTTTATTAAAAAAAATCCAGGACCGCTGTGTCCATGATTTTTTTTTTAAAGTTAATAATATGAAATATTGACATCCACACTTGCCCTTTGGACAGCACATTTCTGTGTCCACACTTGCTTTGATTTAAAAAAAATATGTTGAAGAATTTAATTCAACATTTAAAAAAAAGTGGTAACTTTTAACAATCTACGGTTTCTTGTACAATCACAAATGATTCTTATGTAATCCAAATATTACCAAGTGAAGTTATATTTTTAACTTGGCTCTTATCTTTACAAAACATAACCCCAGACTATTTGCTGTATGCAATATCAATAAAAAGTTATACAAATTATTAATTTCCCTCTTCACCGTTATAGTAGCGCATTTAGTCGCCATATAATAATACATGTAGTGAGGACTCCAGTCACTCCACTTTTACTATCAAGTACCTCCAATATAGAAAAATTGCCATTTGGAAAGCCAAATAATCAATACTGTCGTCACTCATATAACCGTCATAGCACAGTCATCTGTCATCCAACCGTCATAGTACGGTCATTAGTATTAGGTCATTGTATTGTCATCTGTCATACATTTGTCATGGTACGTCCATTCGTCATCCAACCGTCACAGTACGTTCATCAGTCACCCCCCTTTTAATCAGTGAGGTCATCTGCTATGCAACCGTCATGGTATGTTCATTCGTCATCCAACCATTATAATACGTTCATCAGTCACTCCACTTTTAATCAATGTAGTCATCTGCTATGCAACCGCCATGGTATGTTCATTCGTCATCTAACCATTATAATACGTTCACCAGTCACTCCACTTTTAATCAGTGTGGTCATCTGTCATACAACCGTCATAATACGTTCATCAGTCACTCCACTTTTAATCAGTGAGGTCATCTGCTATGCAACCGTCATGGTATGTTCATTCGGCATCTAACCATTATAGTACGTTCATCAGTCACTCCACTTGTAATCAGTGTGGTCATCAGTCATATAACTGCCCTAGTACGTTCATCAGTCACTCCATTTTTAATCAGTGGTCATTTGTCATACAACCGTCATGGTATGTTCATCAGTCATCCAACTGTCATAGTACGTTCATCAGTCACTCCACTTTTAATTAGTGTTGTCATCTGTCATACAACCGTCATAATACGTTCACCAGTCACTCCACTTTTAATCACTTTTAATCAGTGTGGTTATCTGCTATACAACCGTCATGGTATGTTCATTCGTCATCTAACCATTATAGTACATCCATCAGTCACTCCACTTTTAATCACTTTTAATCAGTGTGGTCATTTGTCATACAACCATTATAGTACGTTCACCAGTCACTCCACTTTTAATCAGTGTGGTCATCTGTCATACAACTGTCTTATTACGTTCATTAGTCACTCCACTTTTCATCAGTGTTTGTCATTTGTCATACAACCGTCATGGTATGTTCATCAGTCATCCAACTGTCATAGTACGTTCATCAGTCATTCCACTTTTAATCAGCATGGTCATATGTCATACAACCGTCATATACGTGCATCAGTACTAGATATCTCACATTAGTACGATCATCAGTCATTACACAATCATAGTACGATCATTTGTCATACAACCGTCATAGTACAGTCATCTGTCATCCAATCGTCATAGTGCGGTCATGATTCATCCTACAGTCGTAGTGCGGTCAGGGGTAATTCCGGATTTATTTATAGTACGATCATCATTCATGCTTTCACCATTTCAATGAAATTGGCCAAAGAAGCACAAATTTGGAAAACAGTTGTGTTGCCAGTAATCAGAGCGGATTGGGTCTGTAAACTGACACCGGCTGTCATCACTGATCAGTTCGGTCCATTGTTTATTAATATGTTGCTTATTGGAGCGGACCAGCGAGCATTGTCCCATTGCCCCTTTAGCCAGCTCGCCTCTGCCAGTAATTTTTTTTTATTTTAGTTGATTACATGTAATTTTATTTATTTTATTAGTCGTCTGCTGTCATGAAAGCTGGTATCATATTTTGCCGTGTCACGTGTGCCTTTTTTGCTATCACAGGAATACAGTTGGTAAGTATTTTATATTTTAAAAGCATAGAGAAGAAAGCGCTGTTCTTTAACTTTGAATGTGTATTTGAGTTTGTATGGATTTTCTTTCCTGTTTACTAGACACTCTGGTTTCAGTCACTAATAAAAATGACGCACACTGTCTTACTGAGCCATTCTTGAAAATGGCGTTTCGTTACGCATTTTTAACTCTACCCATAAGAAACGTTTGTGAGTACTCGGAATACGTTAATCGAAGATTTTAAAGACAGACAATTCAACGGTCATTAGAAAAATACGTTTAAAAGACAAACAACGTTAACAAAAGACATTTGTACTACTATAACTATAAGATTGAGCAACGCCAACCCACTAAAATTATATCAAATCAATCAAATTGCTATTTAATCCAATCAAATCCAAAAGTTATCGGTCAAAAGCTCATTATAGTTTGTGTTGTAGATGTACTTGTTGTTTTCACGTGCCGACTTTAAATAAAACTTTTAACGCAAATACTTTAAAATTATTTGTGTTTCCAATCTTATTTATTGTTGACGGCTGTAGCTAAACACCTTAGCCACGAGACCACAAAGTGTCCTTAATCAGTTTACGATACAAAGAATGAAAAAACCTTATAATTACAATACAACACGATACAACTGAAATATTGTTGAAAGTGGTGTTAAACCCATAACCCTAACCTAACCTGTAATATGATCTTTAATCGTTTTTCACTGCGCATGCAATCATTTATTTTAGTCTGCTAGTACAATATCTATGGATTTTTTTTCTTCTTTTTATAGTGTTATGCAGATTACGTGTATTATCCCAGCCTTAATAGATACTGTGTGCCATATCTTGGCTGTGGACAAGGTTAGTAAAATGTCTATAAGAAATTCAATACAAATCATTACAACAAAATAGTTTGTGTCAACAGGAAGTGAATTGAATTTACAACAAATTTCTCAAAGCTAAAGCTATATATTTCGGTCAGTGACAGTATAACAAAAATTTATCCAGTCAATGTAATTTTCCTGCTCAAATAGAAAAAGTGCAGGATAAAAATATTTATACTGCAATCGTTCTATTTGAGCAGTCAAAATGCGTTTACAGTATATTTACAAGTGATAAACGGTCACTGACCATTTATAACATTTAGGCCACGCCTACTTGACCTGATTGACAGGACTACTTTTTTTTTTACCTTTGAAGACTATTTCCGTTGTGAATGTAAACAAACCGTACATATAGTGTATTGTCGTAAATCACAACACCATGAAAAGACTGATGAATTAAAATTTCTCATACTTTGTGTTTATATACAATGGTAGTGATACTCATTTTTATACTGCAATCGTTCTATTTGAGCAGTCAAAATGCATTGACAGTATATTTACAAGTGATAAACGGTTTATAACATTTAGGCCACGCCTACTTGACCAAAATCAGTTGGGGCCTCTTGGGGATAACTAACTTTTTAAATAATTTGAATATTGGTAGTAATAACCATTAATGTCACTAATGATTGCAGTATAAAGACAATAACAGTGCATTGACTTGACATACAATTTGATATACGTATTCGGCACGAATCGGGGAAAATGCTGGAGAAGCCCTCGCATTTTCACCGATTCTAAGCTTCATCCGTATATCGATTTTATGTCAAGTCAATGCACTGTTATTGTCTATATCAACAATCCACACAAGTAATAAAATAAATTCATCAAAAATATGTATTTGTCGTCTCATTACCGTTTCAGGCCAATCTGCAGATTGGTTAACTTTTGACTGATTATGTCCCAAACCACGAACATGGAATCACACTCCAGTGCTCACCTCAAGTTTTAAGGTCTCTAAACACTTTTCCATTGCCGGGAATTCCATGGCCAATAAGTACATTATAAATGTCAGGGATTTTAGCCCCCATGAAATCATTGCCAGGGGTTTGTTGGCAGGTAAGTATATTATAAATACTCGGGATTTTCCCCGCCCAACTAAAGTCATTGTAACTGAAAAATTGCTGAATGTAGCGATAAACACAAATAAAGTAACACAGATCACTGTTTCAGGTCATGCCATTGAGCCATGCAAGTCAGATTTCACTCCAGATGTTTGTGTAGTCTGTAGCGCAGGCTATGTACAACCAGATGTCATATCATCAACAGCAGATCCCAACACTACTTCTTGTTTTAAGCCAACCAGTGCATGTCTTTCTGAAGGTAATATTAATGAATTAGGTACACAAAGTCTCCAAGTTTTGTATATAAGCTTTCTCATAAATTGCAATTTTCAAGGCCATTATTTGAACCATATCTCATGATCACATCGTAACCATTTAGCCACGGTAACCAGACATCAGGAATTCATATAGAATAGCCAACTCATGACGGATCGATGGAAACATAAAATATCTGAAGTGACGACTTAATGTTAGGTTTTCGTAACCCTGATTGCAAAATATTGAAGATTTCCTTGACAGAGGGTTGCTGTTAACAAGAATCCCACTGAACCATGTATGTTGTTAAAGTCATCACTTCGTATTACGATCGCCACCATGACATGGTTAACCGTTACTGAAAATCTTTGCCACAAATGACTACGGATATGTTTCATTTGTCATAATACATTTCTCTGACGTCACACTATTGTTCGAACAGTGGATTATTTTTAAGAATCTACTGCTGCGTTCACACGTAAATCGAATTCAAATCTCATTATCAGATGCGAATTAGTTTAATGCGCATTCGAAACGTATTCTTGTCCGAAAGTACATTTTAATGCGAATTGCAACGCGCATCAAATAAAGTATACGCTTCACTGTCCGAAAGATGTTAACTTTAATTCGCAATATCAAATAACTTTTAATTTAAAGCAAAACGACATTGCACAATAATTTGAGACAGGCACAACCTGTTTGAAGGACGAAGTCCTATAATTTTAAGAGGGAGGCATGAGAAGGGAATGTATTTTTGTTTTCAAGTACTTTTTAAAGCTTTTTTAAAAATTATTTGGCCGGAGTTATCTCTCTTTGAGATGAGTCTGTTATTCTGTATTGTTTCACTTTATGTCATAACCATTTATTGTGAATGTGTTCGTGCAAATAAAATATTGTCTATTGTCTATTTGACTTATGGCTGTTCCGTTCATTTTGCCTACGCCGCTCTTCCGCCCTGAATCTCGTAGTTCCTGATCCACTAGTGGCAACCGTCGTGTTACTCTAGCTACAAGTGGGATTCCGAGGCACAGGAACGACAGACGTATTCAAAGATGCTGAATAAAGAAAGAACATTTTGATGTTAATGTAACATTGATAATAAGTAAATACAATTTGAAGCTGTGCAAAAACCAGATGACGAGAGAAAAACGGATGTTGTTGCTTGTATAGGTAGAGGTTAATTCCTCTGCCATACACAGCTTGACTCGATCTTTGTGATAACTTCCAATGATCTTTACTTATTCTATACCAATGTGAAATCACATGTGTATGTCGCTGGTGATAAATATTCATGAGGTTCTTTTATGACCAAGGTCGTGGAAATATAAAAATAGTGTAACAGCGAATTCTTATTATCTGCCTGACATTAATGTGCTGTGGTCTTTTTTTTTTTTTTAATTCTCAGTGAGTAGAAGAGAGAGGTGATTGTTCGTTTTGTTGATATTGGTGGAATTGGTGACCCTTTAGTGTTTAAACAACTTTCTTATCGTAATTGTAGGTCTTACATACAGTCGAACTCCAGTCAAAGCGTACTGTACAAGTTTGTCCGGATGTAAATGCAATACAGCCAAATGCTACTTTGGAGATCCTTGTTGGTGCACACATGGCCCCGAATGCAAAACAGGACATTTCATGAATAACATTGGAGGTAAGTTAACAATAAGGTAATTTTTATAAGAAAAAAATCTTAGATGTCCGCCACTGTCGGATATACCCGGTAGCTGAACATAGGACACTATTAGAGAAAAAAGTTAAAATACATTTATCTTTAAAACTGCAAAAGTAATGAAGCTTAAGATGAAGGACTAATAGGAGATACTATACAAAGTGCTTTTGGTGCAGATTGGAAATCCAACATGATGACTGCAACCACTATGCATAATTTACATGTAACATATGATCATATTCCAATAGTGCTAAAACCTCTAACTATTATAGTCTAACGTGGCATGAATGTTCCTTGAATGAGATGGCTTTTTACCAAGTTATGACGAGCGAAAATCCATGGTTATGGTGGTGAACACCACTTTCAACAATATTTCAGTTATATCGTGGTGCGAAAATCCAAGATGACTTCCACCGTAGAATATAATTTACCATATCACTATGCAAAAATTACAAATTTCTCAAAACTTTCTAAGCTGATAAAACCAAACTCTGCATGGATGGTCATTGCCATGTGCAAAGTATGTACTTTTGGCTCATATGGGCAATCAACGATGGCCGCTGCTCTCGGGCATATTTTAATATAGGATCATATGGTGGAAATGTTTGGCAACTCTACTTATCAGAAACCACAGAAAATACTTAAACCAAATATATCATAAATATTCCGTGTATAAATCTGTGCAATGTATGTGTTTTGGATCGAGCGGAATCAGTCTGGACGGGATAAATATATAATGAATAAATAATATATAATAACGGACACTACGGGAGAATGTCAAAATGTCTTCTTAGAAACTACAAAGTTGATGATTAAACACACATTACACATGCATGACTATTTGATGATAAAGTTGAAAATTTTTGTTTTTGACCAGTATGAATTCCAAAATGACCACTAGGACACAGGATCCTGCAATAACTCTTTTACTTTGAAACCCGAGAAAGATTTTAAAACTAACCCAAGATATAATTAACACAGAACCTTATGTAAATATTTTCAGCTTCTCAGTTTTGATGCTGATCTTGGTTTAGTATTCAACAAATTCCATATCGGCTGATATACATGTAGTTTTTATTGCATCTTGGTAAACCTCCATGTTCACTCATCATGATCTTCTCTGTATCAATTATATCCATTTTGATTTTTTCCTTTTTTTCCACTGTGTTTTTTGTATATACGTTTTGTTTTTTCACTAAATGTACAATTGTCCACAATGATGAAATGCAACCTTTTGAAAATGGCTTGATTATATTCTATGATGCCTATTTGTTATTTAGCTATTGCATAGCCATATTATTATGTTTTGGCCACTCTCATTACTTATCGTTGCAATCAGGTGTTACATAATAATGGGCATTTCAAATTGAGCAATACCGACTTAGAGTAGGCCTGTTTACTTCAAATTTTGGGCACAGCACAAAAAAACTTCGCCAAAGTGAGGTCCTCTGTATCTTGTTATTCTTTTTCTCACATAGAAAGTCAAATGCACTGCCAGTTATAGTGTTCATTCATTTTATTATCGACTTGTTAGTTTTGAAAAAATGTCTAAAAAATATCACAAAAATGACCAAAGTTGACAAGTCAGCTCCAAACTTGCCTGACAAACCTACTGTTGACTCCAAGTTGACCAATAGTGTTATGCACATATTTTTCTTATTATTTGTACTGCAAATGTTGTTAATACTTGGTGGTATAGAAACAAATCCTGGCCCAGAACTCCCCATTGATGATGAATTAAGTTCTAGTTTTAATGACTCCTCTGAAATGTCGAGTATATACGAAACGTTTTCAGCTTCTGTCTCATTTATTCATTTAAATATACAAAGTCTGGTTCCAAAACTTGATTTAATATATGCTGAATATGACCATTTCGATATAATGTCATTCACTGAGACACAGTTGAAGGGCGACAACTCAAGACGATTCTATTGAACTGCTAAATTTCCAAAAACCATTTAGGAGAGAGAGGGGTCCAGATAAAAATGGGGGAGGGGTTGTAGTGTATATCAAAGAAAATATTTATGCCTACAGAAGACCTGATTTAGACGTTAATGGAATTGAGGCTATTTGGGTCCAGATAAAAATAAACGGGAACAAAGTATTATATGGGATTTTTTATGTACCTCCAAAAAGTAACACTGATTCATGAAATAAAGTTGAAAATTCGATAGAATTGGCTGTAAATGATGATAGTATTGATTATGTTATTGTGACCGGTGATTTTAATGACAATCAACTAGATGTAAATAATGTAAAAATGAGAAATATATCGATGCAGTACAGCTTACAGTAACTAGTCGAAGATCCTACAAATATTACTGAACATTCATCATCTCTTATCGATTTCATATTAACTAACGACGTAAACTTTGTTCTGTATGCTGGTGTGGGTCCCTCTCTATTAGATCAAGTACGTTACCATTGTTCGGTCATTGGTTTCTTGAATGCCCCTAAACCTGTGAGTAAATCGTTCAAGCATGAGATTTGGTTATATAAACAAGGAGATTTCGATGAGTACAAACGATTAGTGTCACTAACTGATTGGGAATCCATTTTTTCTACAGACGATATTGATAAAATCACTACCGACATTTCGAATACTATCTTAAGTGCTGCTGAAGCCACTATTCCAAACAAATTTGTAACTATTAGGAAACAAGACCCTGCATGGTTAACAAACGAGATTAGAAAACTCATCAGAAAGAAAAATAGAATCCATAATAAGACTAAGCAAATAAACCTGCTGATTGGAATAAATTTCGTGAAATTCGTAATGATGTTACATCTCTAGTAAGAAAAGCCCATGATGCTATCAAGATAAACTTGTATCTAGACTGTCTGACGATCATCCTTCGACAAAATTTGGTGGAAGATTTGTAACCACATTTCTGGACTAAAACCATCACACTATGGCATACCCCCTCAACTGAAAAATAATAATTTGATATTTAACGATTTAGACAAGGCGAATGAGTTCAATAATTTCTTTGCTAAGCAAACTGATCTTGATGACTCTGAGGCCGTACTTCCTGAACTTTCTCTTCCCGAAAATCAGCTTTGTGATATTGAAATAAGCGAAACTGATGTCGAAGACATTTTATCAATATTAAATCCTAGTAAGGCCTCTGGTCCAGATTTGATTAACCCGCGACTTCATAAAGAGGCGATTCATCAACTAAAATGTCCTTTATGTAAACTTTTTAATTTATCGTTATCAATTGGTGTGCTACCCAGCAACTGGAAAAAATCTATTGTAACCCGGGTTTATAAGAACAACAATCCTAATGATGTAAAAAATTACAGGCCAATTTCCCTGTTAAGTATTATTTCTAAATGTATGGAGTGCTGCGTTTATAAATATGTTCATAATTTTTTATTGCTAAACAATATTATTACCTCTAATCAATCTGGCTTTACATTTGGTGATTCCGCGATAAATCAGTTGGTAAATATTTCAAATGACGTTGGGAGGGCTTTAGACAGTGTGAAAGAAATCAGAGTTGTATTCTGTGACCTTAGTAAAGCCTTTGACCGGGTATGGCATAAGGGATTATTGTTTAAACTAAAACAGTATGGAATATCTGGCAATCTTTTAGTATTGTTTAAAATGTATCTTTCTGGACGGTCCCAACGGGTGGTTTTAAACGGGTCAAATTCCGAGTGGAAGTCTATAAATGTGGAGGTTCCCCAGGTCTCCATATTAGGACCTCTTCTTTTTTATTCATAAATGATATTGTAACTGATATCAAAGCGAGCATTCAATTATTCGCAGATGACACTAGTCTTTATGTAACAGTTGATATTCCTCAAAGCGCAGCTGACATTATTAATAGAGATCTTGAAAAAATCCATGAGTGGTCGGTAAACTGGCTTGTAAAATTCAATCCCCAGAAAATGGAGACTATGGTTATTTCTAGAAAATTAATAAAACCACTCCACCCCCACTGGAAATGAACAGTCAAATTCTTCAACAAGGTACAAATCATAAACATTTAGGATTATTCTTTTCTAACAATGGGTTGTGGCACGATCACATTGACTACAGTGTTAAGAAGGCATATACACGATTAAACATGTTAAGGAAAGTCCGTTTTATACTGAACAGATTTACTTTAGAAAAGATATACTTCTCTTTTATTAGACACATTTTGGAATACGGGATGTTGTTTGGGATACGCAGACTCATTATATGATAAATAAAATCGAAAATGTCCAGAGCGAAGCTGCACAAATTGTTACGGGTGGTACAAAATTAATGTCTATTCAGAAACTATGCGAGGAAACGGGATAGAAAAAACTTTTGGAAAGAAGGGAAAAACATAAATTGATTTTACTTTATAAGATAGTTAACAATCAAGCCCCTGGATATTTGAGAAATTTGTTGCCTGATAGAGTCGATAATCGACACTACCATAACACTGGTCAGTTTGCGAATATTCTAGAAATAAGTTCAAAAACTAAATTCTATTCAGATTACTTCCTGCCATCAACCATAAAATTATGGAATAGATTCCCTATAGATACTCGAAATTCAAGGTCCCTGAATATTTTTAAGGAGCTTATTAAAACCCAAAATAGCAAATGTCCTGCATATTGTTACAGTGGCACTCGATTGGGTCAAATTTTGCACACCAGGTTAAGAATGAACAGTAGCTCATTAAATGAACACCTGTTCATTCGAAATCTGGTGGATTCCCCTAATTGTGCATGTGGTCAAGTCGAGTCTACATTCCATTTTTTGATATCGTGCAAAAAAATATACTGATTTACATAATGAACTCATGTATACAATCAATTATGCAGTTACTATTGATATTAAACTTCTACTAAAGGGGTCAGACACCTTAAGTGTAGATCAAAATATAGACATTTTTATCAAGGTACATAATTTTATTCTTAAAAGCAAAAGATTTACATCATAATTCTAAGTTGCATTTCATCTGTATTACTAATTTTATATCTTTCTGTTTTGTTATTCCACTGTCTATTATTGTTTTTTTTAGATTTGTCATGTAGCATGTTCTATAACTTGTTTGCTATATAGTCAATTATAATTCATAGGAGACGGATTAGTATAAGCTTAGCTTGTTTCTGAATCCTGTCATGTTAAAACCAAATTTGTGTGTATTGTAACATACCAGTTTATCATGAATAAATATGTTTATTCCAGATAAACTGACTATACAATGGCCAACAGAAAAATGACACAAGGACAAACGACTACACAGAAAAATAAAGATTGAGCAACACAAACGCCACAAAAATATATAAGAAATATGAGTTTTAGTTGTTCTTTCCTGAGAGTAATGGTCTTTAAATCAACAGATTCTGCCTTCCCTACTATTGTACTGGTCATATTTAGATTGTCACTCATTTTTGTGATTGTGTGTTGGCTTTCTGAGAGAAAGCGAACCTGTGAAGGTTTTTGTTGTTTATATCTGTGTTGCCAATTATCAAAGGAGAGGCTTGTGCCGTATATTTGTGTCTGCCCTATACCCCAACGTCATAATGTTGTGGTCACTTTTTGTTTTTGCTTAAACTTTTTTTTTCATAATTCATGAGTGGTGTCTCATATTTGATTGCGATATGGTTTTTGCTTTCCAACTGTTTTTGGGTTAGCACCACTGAAGAAATGGTGCTAATCTTGTGCATATTTGGTTTGCAATATCTACTAAAGTTATTGTTCCTTCCTCTGACATCATTGAGTTGGGAGCGATAACTCTGGCAGAAATTGGTATATTTGATATTTATTTTTAGCTAGAAATGCCTTACCTGTATGTAAATGAAAAGTAAAGAAAATTATTTCTATTTCGCTTCTTTTTAATGTATATATAGAGTGTATTCCATGTCCAAAGGGAACAGAGAAGAATACGACAGGTTGTAGTCCATGCAGAGCAATAAGGTTTGTACCGTTGTCCGTATGCGTGAAAAAAGGTTATACTTACCAGACAATGGCACAGTCCATGCCTCTTACCTTACTACAAAGTAACTAATTTCGATTTATGCACATTCCGCTTCACTTTTTTTTACATATTAATATGGTTCCTATTATCTTACAAACGGTATTTATGATTTCCTCAGTCAGTAATTGTTCTTAATAATTGTTAAGATATACTGAAAGTGTATCTCCTATTCGTATAACATCGTCTTGATCTAATGTAATCATCCGAAAGAGAGACCAGAAGAACAAAGAATTTGAGTATACCTTTCTTAGAATTTCTTAATATTTGAAAATAAATGTCAGAGAAACCCGAAGGGGCAATCAAGAATGTACAATCTAGAGAAACCGTCAATACCGGGCACATAAGACACAGGATGAAGACTAACAACAACAAAAACACAACACAGAAAACCAAAAAGATGAACAACATGGACCCCACCAAAAACTGGGGGTGTACCCAGGCACCCACGATTGGTAAGTAGTCCCCGCCTCTCACAAGAAACCACCATGTCACTCATATAGTCAATATGTGTTGGACACCATGGCCACTATGCACAAATAACGTAAATAAGACATGATTCGTTTGGGCCGATATTTAGACAGATTAAGCAAATTAACTA
Organism: Bathymodiolus septemdierum; assembly: GCA_963383655.1. Lineage (NCBI taxonomy): Eukaryota > Metazoa > Mollusca > Bivalvia > Mytilida > Modiolidae > Bathymodiolus > Bathymodiolus septemdierum. The sequence continues at coordinate 19,421,495 of OY726530.1, read as the reverse complement.
TATTCCACACTTTCATTCTCAGTAACTTTAACTTCTACCCTTTGGCTTGGCATTTTTGTACTGATAAAAATTCAAAAAAAAATAGAGAAAGTGCAGGAAAGAGCCCTTCGTTTTGTATACGATGACTACACCAGTTCATATATCAACCTTCTTGAAAAAGCTCTAGTGCCCTCCTTACAGATCAGACGTATTAGGACAATGGCCTTGCAGACATATAAAATCGTTAACAAATTAGCTCCTGTATGCCTTCATGATTTAGTTAATATGAAGAATTCTAAATATGCTTTCAGGTATTCGAACAAATTAGATGTACCTCAAGTTAGAACTACAAGGTATGGCAAAAAATCATTCATGTTTGCAGCTGCAACTCTGTGGAACGACCTTCCGAACCATTTCAGAACTGAAAAAACAGTTTCAACCACTTTAAAAGTTGATTCAGTCCTGTAATGGCTCAGTATGTCGTTGTTCTGCATGCAGATAACCTATTCAGCTTTCTGTTTTATTTCTAGTGCTTTTTCTAAGTTTTAATGCTGCTTAGTTATTCTATGTTTGCTTGATATTGCTTCAGCATGTTTAGTATGTCCTTTATTTTTGTGCTTTTATGTTGCATTTGCTAACTGTATATAAATAACTGCTTTATATGTGTGTTTATGGGATTATGTTTATATTTGTATGTATCTTGTGCTACTATGTATATTCGGTAAAAAGCTCCTGAGAGCTTGTGTTTATTGTTATAGAAAAACAGAATTCAAATAAAGTTTTCTTATCTTATCTATCTTATTCCTCCTGAAAACAACTGGAGGTAAAGACGAACCGAACATCCTTTTATGCAGATATCGTAGCGGACATCACAACATTGGAACTTAGAACGTAAAGACATGTGATAGAACAAAATGTTGGACATCACTATACGCAATCATACACAAATAAGACAATAAGACATGAACACTCCTACAAACAACCGGAGGTAAAGACAAACCGAAATAACGAAACGGATATAATTAGAAACATCCCTATTAAATTGTTATTAAACCAAACAGTGTTAGAATTAGATTTTAGAGCTATATATAAATATATATAATATATATATAATCATCTGAATAAGATGGCTACTACTGCCAATTATATCCTGTGTACATTTACTTATGACTATGAGAAAAAAGAGCAATGTCCCTCAACAATCATGCGACTGCCAATAACGGGTAATTACTAAAAATATATACGATAATTCTTGACATTTCCGTATTTGTTTACAGGAATACCATACAGTCATCAATGTTGACCACAACGGTTCAATCATCTACTGGGAAGAGAACGTACCCATCAAATCTAAAATACAATAAACCCGTAAGATTAGCACCCAGAGGTTTGTTTGTTTGTTTGCTTTTTGCTTATCATTAATTATGTTTATCTAGCATGATAGGCAATTGAAATTTACAATTCCTTAATAATATTATAAAAAGAAAAAAAAAAAACAAAACGACCCCAATGTGAGCAATTATTCATATGAGAAATTTTATGAAAATGCATATATATGGAATGAAAATTCACACGTTAGTTTTTTAATATGCAATTTAGATTAGTTTCATATGTGCATTTTATTTGCCACTCACATAATGTTCACCTAATGTGCATGTTCAAAACCTTATTTATTTCTATCCATAGATCTATGATGAAAATGTTTTGTGTAATTTGTTACCATCATTTGGTAAGGGAGCCGTCGTGGTCGTGATCGTATGGTAGTTGGATTTACAACTACCTATGGAATCAATGCCTATCACCACTGAAGTTGTGAGTTCGAATTCCGCTCAGGCGAGATGTACTCGATACAACATTATGTGCTAAATCTGTAAGTAACTTGTGACAGGTCGGTGATTTTCTCCGTGTCCTCCTGTTTCCTCCACCAGTCAATCTGACCTCCACGATTAAATAACTGAATTGTTGAAACTGGAGTTAAACACCATAACCATAACCATAACCATAGCCCTCATTTGGCAAGTGTTATTTAAGTTCATGAATAAATCTTAGTTAAATTAATATGCTTCATGAGTTACTTCACCATTATCATGTACTTGTATATTCCTTTAGTCTGAATGCAAGATTTAAAATAATGTGTTTTAAATTTAAAATAATGTGTTTTACATTTAAAATAATGTGTTTTACATTTAAAATAATGTGTTTTACATTTAAAATAATGTGCTTTACATTAAAATAATGTGTTTTACATTTAAAATAATGTGTTTTACATTTAAAATAATGTGTTTTACATTTTCAATAGATATTGCAGATATCAATAAAGAGAATTCGAAGCACTATGAACTATTAGTTGTGTAAGTATTGCAGAGTGATTTGAAGATAAAAAATGCATTCTGGTTTCATACGGCCTATAGCTATCTTTAGATTGGATATCGGTGTTCACAATGCTGGATTTAGTGGTGATCGTATTGCTCAATAGTTAGTTTTCAAATTTATAAATGTGGATCGAATACATCTACATTGTATCTGTGTAATACATGTAAGTGTCTAACACATGAGGAGATGTATTTAATAGGCCATTATGGGATACAGTTTCTTAATTAAATGCGACAGAACGGTGGTTTTCTCATTTTTCTCAGGATATTCTGGTTTCCTCCTCTCAATTTTGTGTTAAAAACCCTAACCCACGTTTTTAAATAAACGTTGCTCTAATATGTATGATACATGCAACACAGATTATATTTGGAAACTCGTTGCTTAATTGCTTTTTCTTTTGTGTTTTTAAATTTTCTGCTTCGTTGTTGTTTCATCTTACAAGACTGGATATTTTGGTATTGTTCATTCATACTTATATGTAACATTCATTTTCCAGCGTATTAGCGATAGCCATCACCCTAGCAGTACCTATGGCTTATATTCTCGTGTTAGACTACAGAAGACATAATATTGGTGTAACTGTTCCAGCAAAGGTCAGCATTCCTACATATTTTCGCTCCCTCTATTAGAGTCGATTTCTTTGAGTTATAAAAGGGATAAGATGATTGATTGATTGATTGGTGTGTAATGCCAACTTTAACAATATTTCAGCTATATCGTAGCGGGGATAAGATGAAAAAAAATGAAAAAACCCACTGCCGACAGTTCCAAAATCCAATCAAAAATCATAGTACGAGACAAAATCGACACCCTCAACACAAACACACAGGACCGCTCACTCACTTTCCTGGATCAGCACAGACACTTTAATAAAAAGAAGGGAGGTTCAACTAGTTTTAGTCAAACCTCCCCTTCCCACAAGCGAGTACTGTGCCAACCCTTACATATAAAACTGATTAAATTTAATGTGTACTACATAAAGGGATCACAAGAAGGAATGTTACCACACATGAAGGATCACCTACGGTTCAGGCCTAAGTTAACAACATGCTTATCATGAATCCTGAGAATACAGCTATTCTTTATGTCAATATCTATATACAATACCAAATAAAAAGGGCATTTTTTACCGTTACTTCTATCTTATTTCCAAATTTAGTTCGATATATTAGGAATACATGATACATTATATCTAAAGCAATTGAACAAATGTTTATGATGAAAGGTATTCCAGAAATGCGTCTTGCACACTAAATTAGATATCTGCGTTTTCATATACTATCAATGGGTCAATAGATATAGATCGACTTTCACACTTAGCTGTCATAACGAACTGTACTTTCTAAACAACACTTCAATAATTTTCCTTACTCAGTTGCACTCCATTTCGGAATATTGCAGAATTAATTTTAAGTACCCCTCATCATCTTTGCTTTTATTGAAATTGATTAAGCACACTTCCATCTTCCTCCAGTCATGAAGGTGGAGAATTGGGAGGGGCCTCACAAGTGAATTAGCCTAGGGCCTCTCTTTATCTAAATCCGGCACTGGGTAGTCGTAGCCGATTATGTCTTTCTTGCGTAGGTTCTATGGTTTTCTTGCTGTCAAATACTTTTCTCTTTGAACATATCTGATGAAGGTTATATATATGGCATGTTTTCTCTCTTCCTATTGGCGAGACGAAATGCAGTCGAAAGATGAGAAAGGAAACTGTCAAGCAGCGCTACACAATTTTCTCAATGGTTTGTTCAAAATATGATTAAGGCTAATAGTGTTATACATTTTTGTACATTGTAGTAAGTAGAAGACATTCTAACAAACGCATCCTTAAAACTTGTTTAGATAGTTCGTAGCTTCGTATGTCGTATCAAAACACGAATATAAGAATCCACTACCTACATATACTTTGACGTAATTTAAATGTACAAATATGAATATGAATGTCAAATCAGATATGGATTAAGATCACTTTTCTGTGATTGATTTGTTCTTGAGGAGTGGATCCATGAATTTATATATCCACAAAAATGCAATTTCCCTCAGACCACAAAAAGTAGTATCCACGAAAATATAATGATTTCACAATAAATTTTCATTTTTTTTTTATAAAATATAGATAATAGACAAACAAACAATAGTGAGTCAACAGATATGATGCTAGAGACCTAATCAAGTACGAAGCCACTCATCCAATTATTACCTCACATTGTACCACTACATGGTTTTGAAAGGAGACACTGATGACAGCTATGGAGAATTAGACATGTATAATATAATGGTTAATGCTAAATATAATTTATATATGTAGTGAAACCTGTATAAATTGAACTTTAAGTCAAGTCTCTATGTAAGAAATCTTTGTTAATTTAACCTGTATAAACCGAACACCTCTGAATTCTGAACACAAAAGTTTGTTCCAAAGAAGTTCGGTTTAGACAGATAGTTGTACCAGGGTGTAAATAAACACTGTAAAAAGTGTTTATTTCATTTCTTTATATTGTGTGTTACGGATATGTTTCAGTGAGCTAGCACTATAACAATCCAAATAAGCTTGTTGGTCTAGTATAAAGAGGGCATCATAATCTTCTCGTTGAAAAGTAATTTGTTCACGCCATGATATAGCTGTCAAATTGCTGAGTTGAGGTTAAACAATAACCACTCACTACCCAGAGGCGTTCTACCAACTTACGACTTCATTACCTTATAATCATAAATAGGATAAGAATGCTGAACAGTCTAATACAAATCATCAATGCCCAAGTCTAAATAAACGACTTCTCCTTAAATATAATGGCAATCGCTTTCAATAAGATTGATATTAAACCTATATTTACCGTAGATTATTACCTCTGTCAATTTAGTGTAAAACACATACCATGTAAGTGCTCTTCAGTGTGCTGGTCTAGTACAAACACATATCGATACAAAGCAACACGAACCCCACATAAAAACGGAATAACTCGGGTGCTCCGGAAAGATAAACAGTTCCTGATCCACAAGTGGCACCAGTCGTGTTACTCTTGTCGAAAATCCGATGATAAATGATTACGACAAACCAAATATTTCTGTGGTCGTTTGTGATTGATATTTCGCAACGGTCAACCATGTCAAGATGGCGACTAGAATATTTTCGGAAGGGGCGACTGCAACTTAACCACTAGAAACCATTGATTCAGTAGCTTCATCGTTAGCAGCAACTTAGAAGGCAATTCTGATTGGAAGCTTTGGGATACGAAGTGAGAACGATATACCCCTTTAGTGTATTCAAATTTATCACCAGATTTGTTACAAGTGTAACACAACGGATGCCACTTGTGGAGTAGGAACTGCTTATTTGTTTGGAGCGTCTGAGTTCATCCCCGATTTTTAGAGTTGTGGTCGTGTTGCTCAATCTCTAGTATTCTATATTGTGTTTTGTAGATCTTTGTTTGCGCTGTTTCTTTTAGTCATTGTATTATCTGTCCTTCGATTTACGACTTCTGAATACCTCTTTGGTATCTTAGATTTACGGCTTCTGATTACCTCTTTGGTATCTTAGATTTACGGCTTCTGATTACCTCTTTGGTATCTTAGATTTACGTCTTCTGATTACCTCTTTGGTATCTTAGATTTACGTCTTCTGATTACCTCTTTGGAATCTTAGATTTACGTCTTCTGATTACGTCTTTGGTATCTTCAAACCTTTCTTGGTCCCATCCGTGGATAGATGCACTACCTAAAACTCTTGAGTGACAAAGTTTGTCAGTGTCTTGTGGATGTTTGGTGATTTTCTCTGGTATTCCTGCACTAGTACTCTAATTCAAGAAGAGATTGAAGATACCAAAGAGGTAATCAGAATAGTATATCGAAAAAGAACAGACAACACAATGGCAAAATGAAAAAGCACAAAAGGACAAACAACGATCTACAAAACACTACACAGAAAACTAAAGATCGAGTAACACGAACCCCACTAAAAACCGGGGATGAACTCAGGTGCTCCGGAAGAATGGGCAGTTTCTGCTCCACTAGTGACACCCGTCAAAGATGTAATAAAGTGATTATGATATAATAATACAATTAACCACCACATATTGCATATAAAAAAGTTTGTTAAAAAAAGGTTTTCTCCAACTTACAAGTTGAAAGTGGTGTTTAATATACTAAAAACCATTATGTTAAAATCGCTTAGGTAACTGCTAAGTAAGCGAACTAAATTAGATATCTACACTTGTATTACTTCAAGCCAGAATAAAATTAGATATCTACACTTGTATTACTTCAAGCCAGAATAAAATTAGATATCTACACTTGTATTACTTCAAGCCAGAATATATCAGCCTAAGTAGATGTCGCGAAATAAGAATCCACTGGAATGCAATGTAAAAAAAAGTGGATGATTGTGGAATTTTAAATTAATTTTTTTTTTAATGATTGAGTTTGATCTATGGAAACCTCGCAAAAAATTAATTTTTTTATATTTTTTTCCTGATGTATAAATATGGATGTTTATATGTATATTAGCGTTTTATCATGTTGGATAAGGGAATGAAATCGATTTTAAAATTCGGTCAACGATAGATGGATGTCGCCATTTTGATAGCATCTCGATACCAATTATCACGTGAAGTCTAAATACCACCACGCCCCAAAACAAGCGTGACAAACCGGGGTCCTCATTCAGTGTCGATGTGGCTTGTCAGACGTACAGTTGTTTAACCCGACAAGGGTATGGCAAAAGCCTATTTCGTTTTCCTGACCCCGTAAAAAAGAAAGAGTTCTACATGACTTGGCTGACCAACCTCAACCTAGAAGAAACAAGCTTCACCAGTACTAAACAAAAGCTGGTTTGAGAAGACTATTTCGAAACTTCATGTTTCAAAGGAAACTTGATGGTGATTCTTTTTATTTTTCTTATTATTCTAAATATATGAATTTATTACACAATCACTTTTTGCAGATTTACGTTTTTATTCTATAGATATGCTTATGGCAAAACAAACGAATCGGGGGAAAAAGGTCCGTCTTTAATGAGACACATTTACAAAAGATTTTTTCGAAAATTTAAGAACTACGAAATTATGTGAAAAAAAAAGAACGGACATCGGAACAATGCCATGAATTCGTAAAACTAGAGGCTCAGGTGAGCCTGTATCGCTCACCTGACATAAATAAGTCCTCTTAAGAATGTCTACATGCTGAACACATCTAAGTTATTATTCAAATCCCATACTGCCATAGGGTTATATGTTAAAATTATGTCTGCTCATGGCAGCCATCTTGGATGGAGGTCGTGGTCACCGGACACAATTTTCAAAGTATACCACCCAAGGACCATCCATGCTATGTTTGCTTTAAATTGGCTGACTGGTTTCAGAGGAGAAGATTTTCAAACAATTTTCCCATAGGGTCCTATGTTAAAACTATGTCCGCTGACGGCTGCCATTTTGAACCGAGATCGGAATCACTGAATACAATTTTGGAAGTTGACCACCTAAGGACCATCGATGACATGGTTGCTATATTGGCCTACTGGTATCAGAGGAGAAGATTTTAAAACATTTTTTCCCATATGGTCCTATGTTAAAACTATCCGCTGAAGGTGGCCATCTTGGATGGAGGTCAGGATCACCAGACACAATTTTGAAAATAGAGCACTTAAGAACCATCCATGCCATGTTTGCTTTAAATTGGCTAACTGGTTTCAGAGGAGAAGATTTTTAAGCATATTTCCCATAGGGTCCTATGTTAAAACTATGTCCGCTGATGGTGGCCATCTTGGATGGAGGTCTGGGTCACTGGATATAATTTTGAAAGTTGACCATTTAAGAACCATCCATGCCATGTTTGCTTTAAATTGGCTTACTGGTTTCAGAGGAGAAGATTTTTAAGCATATTTCCCATAGGGTCCTATGTTAAAACTATGTCCCCTGACGGCGGCCATCTTGGATGGAGGTCGGGGTCACAGGACATAATTTTGAAAGTTGACCACCTAAGGCCCATTCATTCCATGTTTGCTTTAAATTGACTTACTGGTTTCAGAGGAGAAGACTTTAAACATTTTTTCCATAGGGTCCTATGTTAAAATTAAGTCGCGTCATGGTGGCCATATTGAATTTCCGATCAGCAAACGATTCACAAGTTTAGTACAGGACCATCCAATGATCATTCCTGCAAAGTCACAATTCAATTGACTTAGTGGTTTCTAAAAAGAAAATTTTTAAAATTTCGACCAATCAGAACATATTATGGACCCTGGAAGCCATGTTGGATTTCCGATCAGCGCAAAAAATAAAAATCTTGTATATGACCATCCAATGAACATTTCTGCCAAGTTTGGTTCAAATCTGTTTTGTGGTTTCAGAAAAAAAGATGATAATGTGAAATTCCCATAGGGTCCAATGTTAAATTAAGTCGAGTCATGGCGGCCATCTTGAATCTCCGATCGGCAAACGAATCACAGTTTTAGTACAGGACTACCAAATGATCATTCCTGCAAAGTCACAATTCAATTGGTTTAGTGGTTTCTGACAAGAAGATTTTCAAGGTTTCAACCAATCAGAACACGTTATTGGTCCTGGCAGCCATGTTGAATTTCCGACCTAAACCAAAAACACAAATCTGGTAGAGGGCCATCCAATGAACATTTCTGTCAAGATTGGTTGAAATCTGTTCAGCGGTTTCAGAGAAGAAGAGTTAAATGTGAAAAGCTAACGGACGGACGGACGACGGACGCTTACCCATGACAAAAGCTCACGTGGCCTATGGCCAGGTGAGCTAAAAATGATACGGGGCAAAATTGTTTTAATGATATTATTTATAAGATCGCACTTTGTAATCGATCGTTCATGCACTACAATAAAGCTACACATAAGCTCTGCTTCTTAGTTAAAAGTACAGAAAGTTACAGGGTAGGAAGCCATAAAATTGAGAGGATTATGTAAACATTTAATTTGTAATATAATAGTTTTCATTTGACAATTACAGACGATGGGTATTATAAATACGTTTAAAGTTTATTATACAAAACTTCCGGGTACATCTCTTACGTAATATAATAATTTGTTTAAGGAAATACAATATTCGTATATTCGCCAACAGTAAAACAAAAATCTGTTTTCATAACGGTTATTTCTGATTTGAATAAAGCGTAACATATAATATGTCTCTGCGTAAAGAAAACATTTTTGTTTATTTTAATCACGTCTTTCGAACTGGCGGACCCTTCTGATTAATCTCAGAATAGTCATACAAAATTTGGTTGTTGTTTTTATAAGGAAAAATTGCATACAAATGATTTTTTGTTTATATTGCTTTATGGGGTTTGCAAGAAGAATTTTCTACCCTGCCCTGTTCACCCTGCTTTACTTCATAATTTTGGTTGTTGCTATATCATTCTGATGGGGCACAAAAAAATCAAGATAAAAATGAACAATTTAATATAACTTACGATCAATGTTAATCCTAAGATTATTTTGTGAAAATAGCCCCAGAATCATTGCTGCATCAGGCGCGGATCCAGCAGGTTTGGAAACGAGGTCCCAGGCTCTTGTTTGCCAATTTTTACCCAATTTATACACGAATTTTACTAAATTGTCGAACACCCCCTTGATCCGCCAGTGTGCATTAATATGCACCCATTCCTAATGTATACTTGATCAGGGTCGTGTATTTTGATCACATATTAGAACCTTTAACATGTGTATTGCATCTCCTATTCTAGTCACGGGTAGCGTTAACGAGGCAGAACATGTGTATTGCGTTTCTGATTATTGCCAAAGATTGTGACACATGTATTAAGGTATTCGGTCAGAGTCCCGTCAACCGGATGTAAAATGACACTTGTATATTCTGTCTGGCGACTTCCTGTGTGGACCTAAACTCATTACGCAATTAGGTACCCTGTTGAGTGAACCGGTGTGAATGTACAAATGTACCTGTCGTTTTCAGAATGAAAATAAAAATAAGTAAATCCCGCCTTTCACTTCTTATTTCAGGAATTATTTGCCTTAATTTATTGAAGAATAAAATATTTAAAATTGAAATATAGTCTCTCGATTCTGAAAATATATGAAAAATATAAGAAATATATTTTCAGCATAATATTTTACGTTTCGCTCTGACATCAAAAATGACAAAATTTGTTTTTTTTTAAAATTAACATTTTTAAATCACTTGCTCGCTCTAACGTTTGTAGCACAAAATCCGAAGAACAAGAAGTAAATTTGGTGTGGTCTAATCTCTATATTTTGACTGCCCTTCATCTGTTTATACCGCTCATGATCATGATCTCTTCCGAACTTTGTCTGGATGAATATCAGTGGATCTCAAAATTATAGGTCAAGTTTGCTTACGGGGTTCCGAGCTGAAAATTACAGATTCTGATTACCCATTTGCTATCTTCAATCTCCTCTTCCAAAACATGTAATTTAAATCTGATTGTTTTTCATATAATCAGAAGGGTCTGATTGAACAAGTAAATGAGGATCAGGAATAATTTGACTTAAAAAGGGACAAATAATAACAACTACTTAAAACGGTGTGTTTGAATTATAAGGGGTATAGTATTATCTAAGCATGGTACAACAAGTTTTAGTTATGATTTAGTGAACGTTGGTGATATATTCATAATAAATAACCACATAACAAAAGGGTTATCCAGTGAGTAAAAAACGTTAGAGTAGCCACGTTAACCCACAGGGATAATCAAGAATGGACAATCCAGAGGCACTGGCAACATTGGGAACAGAAGACACAGGACGAAAACGAACAAAACAGAACACAGAAACTGAAAGGATGAGCCCAACCGATCCCACCATAAGCCGGGGATGAACCCAGGTGCTCTAGAAGGGTAAGCAGTTTCTGTATCATATAAAACTAACGTCATGTTACTCATAGAGTCAATTCATGTTGAGAGTAGTCATATCTCTCCGAAAGCAATATACAGGTGATTCTTCAAAATTATGAAATTAATATAGCCATCTAAAGAGATCACTCGTATTGTGTTTACTTGTTGATAACAACATATCTGGGAGATACAATGATATGCTTCAAATAACGTCAGAACGACAAAGATGTCCAGATGCAGCATTTTTCGACAGAACTATTATGAGTATCGTTCAACTGCAGGCTATCGGTTGTTTCTCTCTTATGTTAGGGTATGAACTATGACCATTATTGAAAATTCTACTGTGACTTGGAAGTGTATAACAGCAATAATATAGTTGTTCCTTTAATATAATGTGTGTCCAAGTGTAATGCTGGATAGTCTCTCCTGTTCATTTACATCAATATCCTTTCTTACTACAAGCTGCTCCTTCACTTTAATTTGTATCTAAGTGTTATGTTGGATAGTCTCTCATGTTCATTTACATCTATATCCTTTCTTACTACAAGCTTTTCCTTTACTTTAATTTATGTCTAAGTGTAATGCTGAATAGTCTATCATGTTCATTTACATTCATATCCTGTCTGTCTTACTACCAGTAACAAATAAACTCACGTCTAACGTGTGTCGGAATATGTCTGCTACCGAATTGAATTTGAATTTTGGTGTTTAACGTCACTTTCAGCAATATTTCAGCTATCAGCTATATTATGGCGACCAGTTTTAGTGGTGGAGGAAGCCAGAGTATCCGGTGAGAACCACCGACCCTGGGCAAGCAACTGGTAAACTTTATCACGTGCGGCTGCGAGTCGAGTGCACCCTTTTTGTAATTTACAAAGCTGGGCGCGAACCCACGCCGTATTGGTGATAGACTTGTATGAGTTGTTAAATCCAACGACCTAACTCATTGAGCCACCCGGGCCCCGTCTGCTATCGATGTCATTGATTAAGCCCCTATTAACGCATACTTCCTCCCTGGTTTGTTTGATATCATCCGTACACCTCATCAAATCTTGATGTAGAAGTACCTCATCGTGTATCTGTTCTCTTTTGTCAAACTTTTTCGTCCGCAATGAATTGACGTCTGCTGACAAGTTGCCCTTACTCAATCTGTTTATAGCCTATAATTAAGAAAATGTTAATTTTCATTAGCGTAACAGACCGCATCGGTGGTGTAATGGTTAACGTGCTCGTCTCGAGTGCGGTAGATCGTGGGTTCGGGTCAAACCAAAGACTGCAGAATTGTATTAGTTGTTTCTTCGCCAAGCACACAGCTTTAAAGAAAAAGAGCAAAGACTGGTTGTCTCGGAATCAGGATAATGTTTCCGAGTGTGACATCCGCGGACTGTTGTTTCAGTGAGCTAGCACTATAAAAATCCAACTAAGCGTGTTGGTCTAGTACAAAGCGGATCTCCTGATCATCACATTGAAAATTCACTTGTTCTCGCCATGATATAGCTGAAAAATTACTGAATTGGGGTTAAACAACAATCACTCAATCATTAACGTAACAGTAATATTAAGATAATTAAAGGGGTCACGGTGGCCGCGTGTTAAAGTCGTTGACTTCTGACATCACTCCTAACATCACTGTTGTAGACTTGCACCCCTAAGAAGGGTTTGAAGATACCGAGGGGTTAATCCAAATCAGACAATACAATGGCCAAAATGAAAAGGACAAAAGGACAAACAACGATCTACAAAATTCAGGTGCTCCGTAAGAGTAAGCAGTTCCTCAAGTGGTAATAGTTTCTAAACACATACACGTACTCATGATCGGTGGTTTCAGTGGTCAGTTCGCTACAGTTGCGCGGGATTTCCTCTCTCGTGTCACCACGGATAAAAACTGACTGAAAATAACGATACACATCAACAATCAACCAACCAGCGAGATATGTAAAAGACAAATGTGTCAATACGACAGACGCCCACAGACAAATCCTACTTGGCATTTTGTACACCGGAAAGATCAGTTTTTGTCATAGGTCCAAAATGGCACCATCGATTTACACACACTGTGACTTACTCTAAAACAGATAAGATGCTGCTTTATGTCAAAGCTAATAGTGATTGTTGCTTATCTACAGGTGGTCAATGTTCCAGCCATATTATGACGAGAACAAGTTACTTTTTGATGTCATGATATCTGTTCTGTGCTAGACAAACATGCTAAGTTGGAATTGTATAGTTCTATCTCACTGAAGCAACAATCCACACATTAATAGGACTCATAGCCAACCAGACTTTGTTCTTACTCATTAATGTTGTAAACTTAGCGGAGAAGAAACACATACCAATGTTATGGTCTTTGGTTTGACCAGACTGCACATCGAACCCATGAGGGGTTCATTGTAACCACTACAGTACCAAGGCGGTTCTAGAAGTTAAAAGTCATTGTTCGGCAACAGTTTATTAGTAGTGGTCGTCGGTGACCCGATGCAAGGGCCACTTTCCCTCCATCACATTTCCCTCCTCCCATGAGAAAACTATTGACCTGCTACAAGTTACGGCGGGAATCATGTGGAGTGAATATTGTTGTTTAACGACAACTTAGCAATTGCTCAGCTACATCATGGCGAGAACAAGTTAATTTTCAATGAGATGGTGATGGGGCGTGAATAGAACTCACAACTTCAGGAGTGATGAGCATTGATGGACAGATGTAATTCGAACTACCATACGATCACGGCCACGCCGGTCTCTTGAAATAAAGACCAGGTTGAAAAGAATATGCAAAATGATGGATATACCTGAGACAACTCTAACCAAATAACATTAAAATTCGAATCAGAGATTTTAAAGTCAGTATTGTGAGCCATGATATTCCTATGTTGCCGAATTCGTTCAATATCATCTGTTTCTGTTAAAGGACCCGGAAGTGGCTGACTGCTCCATCCACGTGGTCGAACGTTTGGTGCAGTATTTCTGATTAGTGTGTAAAATAAACTGAAGTCAAAATTGGCGGACTTGACAATCCTGCCTGGGGCAGCTGAAAAACAACAAAAATCACTGTTACACATTTAAAAGTACAATACACATGCAAAATGTTGAATTTAGCAGACCCATAAAAATCACGTTTCATTCCTGTAGTATTTTTATATATGGAACGGGACAATTTTTTTTATTTATTTTTATTTTATTGATAAAACGTCAAGCTCCTGTGAGTATACGTAGAATAATAACTAATCAAATCCGACAATACAAACAAATTGCATTGGAATCGTGATTTCTATATTTCAAATAGACAAATAAATAAACAAAATAACAAAAGGTGCACATTAGTATTTCTTTTTTTTCAGAACCTGTTGACAGTATCTCAGATGAGGAGAATAATTTTTTCTGCTTTTATCTACTGTGTCAGAAAATTTCAACCCTGTTAAAACGCGGAATTTGTAGGAATATTTACATACTAAAAAGTCTCTGGATAGGATAAAATGTTTTTTTGGAACCTATGTACACTCAAAGTATTTAAAAAGTTTTGTTCTGAAAGGTAAAATGCTGTGATAAAACGATAAAAATTTCACACTCTACAAAACACATGCACTCTTATTCAGACATTGCTTAGCAATAATAAAATTACTAAATCTTATGTCAAGAGCAGTTGTTAACAGTGGTCGATCTTCAATTGAATCAATCGTTGCAGTACATTTTTAAAATGACAAGTTATTCAACCAATTACCAAGTGGCCAAATTTAGTTTCTTACTTTATACATGTATATTGTATATCTATAAATAGATTGGAATTTAAAGATTAAACAAATTTGAAATATTATGCTGGATAAACTGAGATTTAACTTGTAAGTTGTCACTTTGTGTATTTTTCATTAAGATAACAATTTTACAGGTATATATGTATCTTTTAATTATTTATTACACAAATGTGTATCAACAGATGTAAAATTGCTTATATAATGTAAACAAATATTCATTATAAATAATCATTTCATCATATTAAAAAATGAGTTTAAATAAGTTGATGCAAGGATTTATAAATCCTTGGTTGATGTTTGTCGGAAAATATGTAATTTGTTTTAATTATTGTTTTGATTTTTTTCAAAGTGTTTTTATTTTGAAGAGTTTGAATACAAAATAAAAAAATAAATAATTAAGGGTAATAACAAAATGACCGAACTCCGAATAATCTTCCAAAGGGAAAGTCAAAACTCATAAGTATAAACAGACAAAATCAGTCAACAACGGAAAACTGGGAAAACCGTAATGACCCTGACTTGGTACAGGCATTTCTAAATGTGATAATAAAAATCTACGATGTCTTGTGAAATCACAAAGGATTCTTATGTAATCCGAATATTACTGAGTGAAGTTATATTTTTAACTTGGCTCTTATCTTTACAAAACATTATCCCTTATGCAATATCATATAAAATTTCCCATGGAGAAAAAATACGGAATTGAAAACGAAAGCCCCACTTTCGCTTTTCGAAACAAAGTAAGTGAGCAACGTTTTTATTGTTATTCTTCACCCCTATAAGCAATATAAATAATATTTCCCACGAAGAAAACATACAGAATTGAAAACGGAAGTCCCACTTTCGTTTTCGAAACAAAGTAAGCGAGCACCTTTATGTTTGTTATTCTTCACCCGTGTTATGTAGTATGTCTTCAGTCATCCCCATAGTTATAGTAGGGTCTTCAGTCATATCACAGTAACTATTCTGTCTCTAGTCATTCAACAGTTATAACAATACGTGTCAGTTCATTAGTCCGAAGGGTCAATGGTCCGACGGGTCGATAGTCCGAAAGATCCGAGCAAAATCGAATTTTGAACGACCTCGAGACTACAAATGTATGTATCAATATAATATAGAATTGCATAAAACAATGATAGAAATGGTTGACACGTTTTCTCGAGTAATAATACACCCTTTTCGACAGTTTGCATGACAAATTTTTTTTTCTACCACACGACGAATACAAGCTTTTAAAGACTTTACACACAATAACACGCAATTTCGTGTCTTGTTCTTTTTATTCTTTCTATATTGATATATATATATATGCTCATTCGGTTTTTCTTATTTTCTATCATGCCTTTAAGATTCAATCGGAGATGACAAAGCGATGAAAGGAAGCTAAATGTTGAAAAATGACTGGAAAATCCACACATAGCTCTTGAAAGAAAAGACTTTTACTCATAATATTTGGAACATATATACGGGTAAATCGAGTTTACATGTGCCCTTTTTAAATATTTTTGAACCATGGACACTTCGGACCATTGACCCTTCGGACTATCGACCTTTCGGACGAATGACCCTTCGGATTAATGAAGCTTCGGACCATGGCACTCGATTCATAACAATTCAGTACTGAGTCATCCCACAGTTATTACAATACGTTTTGAATCATCCCACAGCTATTACAATACGATACTGAGTCATCCCACAGTTATTACAATACGATACTGAGTCATCCCACAGTTATTACAATACGATACTGAGTCATCCCACAGTTATTACAACACAGTTTTGAATCATCCCACAGTTATTACAATACAATACTGAGTCATTCCATAGTTATTACAATACGATACAGAGTCATACCAATGTTATTACAATACAATACTGAGTCATTCCACAGTTATTGCAATACGGTTTTGAATCATCCCACAGTTATTACAATACGATACTGAGTCATCCCACAGTTTTTACAATTCAATACTGAGTCACTCCACAGTTATTACAATACGGTCTTTAATCACCCCCCAGTTATTACAATACGTAACTGAGTCATCCCACAGTTATTACAATGCGATACTGAGTCATCCCACCGTTATTACAATGCGATACTGAGTCATCCCACAGTTATTGCAATACAATACTGAGTCATTCCATAGTTATTACAATACGGTCTTTACTCACCCCACATTTATTACAATACAATACTGAGTCATTCCAGTTATTACAATACGATACTGAGTCATCCCACCGTTATTACAATGCCATACTGAGTCATCCCACAGTTATTACAATACAATACTGAGTCACTCTATAGTTATTACAATACGGTCTTTACTCACCCCACAGTTATTACAATACAATACTGAATCATTCCAGTTATTACAATACGATACTGAGTCATCCCACCGTTATTACAATGCCATACTGAGTCATCCCACAGTTATTACAATACAATACTGAGTCACTCCATAGTTATTACAATACGGTCTTTACTCACCCCACAGTTATTACAATACAATACTGAGTCATTCCAGTTATAACAATACGATACTGAGTCATTCCAGTTATTACAATACGATACTGAGTCATTCCACAGTTATTACAATACGATACTGAGTCATCCCACAGTTATTACAATACAATACTGAGTCATTCCATACTTATTACAATACGATCTTTACTCACCCCACAGTTATTACAATACAATACTGAGTCATTCCAGTTATTACAATGCGATACTGAGTCATTCCACGGCAATGTCAAAAAAGTCGGAAAACTTGTCAGATTTAAGCAAAAAGGACAGAAACAAGCGTCATTCCTCGCCTTTCATAAATGTTGTCAAGGGTGTCTTCTTCGTGGTCCTCGTTACATTAGTACCCGTTTCATACTTGTCTGCGCCCTCCGCTGTACATAGCTACAGGGTACCAGGAAAGTTTATTCATAGGCTGAAAATTTATTCGTATAGTACGAAAAGTTTATTCGTCTAGTACGAATAAAGCAAAAATTTATTCGTATAGCATATTTGTACAGCAAATATACTGATTGCACAGTTATTACAATACGATACTGAGTCATTCCAGTTATTACAATGCGATACTGAGTCATTCCACAGTTATTACAATACGATATTGAGTCATTCCACAGTTATTGCAATACAATACAGAGTCATTCCACAGTTATTGCAATACGATACTGAGTCAGTCCATGGTTATTACAATGCGATACTGAGTCATCCGACAGTTATTACAATATAATACTGAGTCATTCCATAGTTATTACACTACGGTCTTTTATCACCCCACAGTTATTACAATACAATACTGAGTCATTCCAGTTATTACAATACGATACTGAGTCATTCCACGGTTATTACAATACGATACTGAGTCATTCCACGGTTATTACAATACAATACTGAGTCATTCCATAGTTATTACAATACGGTCTTTATTCATTCCATAGTTATTACAATACGGTCTTTTATCCCCCCACAGTTATTACAATACGATACTGAGTCATCCCACAGTTAACACAATACGGTATTGAGTTATCTAACAGTTACGACAATATGGTACTGAGTCATTTCACAGTTATTATAATATGGTCATCAATCCGCTAAACAACGACGTGTCCATCGTTCAAAAACTTGTTGTCAAACTGTCAAACACTTCTACAATGTTATTTCCATCTGTTGCGAAAACGTTGTTGAAGTGTTTTTGAGTTTGACAACAAGTTCTTTTTAACGATGGACACACCGTTGTTTAGCGGACATAAAGGGGCATTTGACGCACTATCACATTTAATGTTATCCTTACAATAACTAATGCTACAAGTAAAGACTTACCTTCAAGCGGCACAAATGGCTTCCAATCATGACGTATATTCACCCCATGTGATAACAATTTTGTATGTCAGTAACCAGATGCGAACTTGGTCTTAAAACGGTCACGGGTTTCCGTCAGCTATCAGTTCGATCCATTGTTTATTAATATGTTGCTTATCGGAGTGGACCACTGGGCATTGTCCCATTGCCCTGATGGTCAGTCCGCCTCTGTCGATAAATGTTTTTATTTTAATTTTAGTTGATAACATGTAATTGTATCTATTCTCTTAGGCGTCTGCTGTCATGAAAGTTGGTATCACAATTTGTCGTGTCACGTGTGCCTTTGTTACTATCACAGGGATACAATTGGTAAGTATTTTATATTTTAAAAGCAAAGAGAAGAAAGCGCTGTTCTTTAACTTTGAATGTTTATTTGAGTTTGTATGGATTTTCTTTCCTGTTTACTAGACACTCTGGCTTCATGAGTCACTAATAAAAATGACACACACTGTCTTACTGAGCCATTCTTGAAAGTGGCGTTACGCATTTTTAACACTAGCCATAAGAAACGTTTGTGAGTACTCATAATACGTTAATGGAAGATTTTCAAGACAGACAATTCAGTCAACGGTCATTAGAAAAATACGCTCAAAAGACAAACAACGGTAACAAAAGACATTTGTACTACTATAACTATAAGATTGAGCAACGCCAATCCACTAAAATTATATCAAATCATATCCAAACCAATCAAATCAATCAAATTGTTATTTAATCCAATCAAATCCAAAAGTTGTCGGTCAAAAGCTCACTAGAGTTTGTGTTGTAGATGTACTTGTTGTTTTCACGTGCCGACTTTAAATAAAACTTTTAACGCAAATACTTTAAAAAATTTTGTGTTTCCAATCTTATTTATTGTTGACGGCTGTAGCTAAACACCTTAGCAACGAGACCACAAAGTGTCCTTAATCAGTTTACGATACTAAGAATGAAAAAACCTTATAATGACAATACAACACGATACAACTGAAATATTGTTGAAAGTGGCGTTAAACCCATAACCCTAACCTAACCTGTAATATGGTCTTAAATCGTTTTTCACTGCGCATGCAATCATTTAATTTAGGTTGCTAGTACAATATCTATGGATTTTTTTTCTTCTTTTTTTAGTGTTGTCCAGAATACGTGTATTATCCCAGCCTTAATAGATACTGTGTGCCATATCTTGGCTGTGAACAAGGTTAGTAAAATGTCTATGAGGAATTCAATGCAAATCATTACAACAAAATAGTTTGTGTCAACAGGAAGTGAATTGAATTTACAACAAATGTCTCAAAGCTCAACAGACAACATGGTACAGCGGTACCAGAAACAACTATATATTTCGGTCAGTGACAGTATAAAAAAATGTATCCAGTCAATGTAATTTTTCTGCTCAAATAGAACAAGAGCAGGATAAAAATATATCAACAATCCACATAAGTGATTAAACAAATTCATCAAAAATATGTATTTGTCGTTTCATTACCGTTTCAGACCAAGGTGCAGATTGGTTAACTTCTGTCTGATCATGTCCCAAACCACGAACATGGAATCACACTCCAGTGCTCACCTCAAGTTTTAAGGTCTCTAAACTCTTTCCATTGCCAGGAATTCCATGGTCAATAAGTACATTATAAATGTGCAGGATTTTAGCCCCCATGAAATCACTGCCGGGGGTTCGCTGGCAGGTAAGTACATTATAAATACTCCGGATTTTCCCCGCCCAACTAAAGTCATTGTAGCTGAAAAAGTGCTGAATGTAGCGATAAACACAAATAAAGTAACACAGATCACTGTTTCAGGTCATGCAATTGAGTCATGCAAGTCAAATTTCACTCGAGATGCTTGTGTAGTCTGTAGCGCAGGCTATGTACAACCAGACGTCATATCATCAACAGCAGATCCCAACACTACTTCTTGTTTTAAACCAACCAGCGCATGTCTTTCTGAAGGTAATAATAACGAATTAGGTACACAAAGTCTCCAAGTTTTGTATATAAGCTTTCTCATAAATTGCAATTTTCAAGACCATTATAGGAACCATATCTCATGATCACATTGTAACCATTTAGTATAGAATAGCCAACTCATGACGGATCGATGGAAACATAAAATGTCTGAAGTGATGACTTAATGTTAGGTTTTCGTAACCCTAATTGAAAAATATTGAACATTTCCTTGACAGAGGGTTGCTGTTAACAGGAAAACCACTGAACCATGTATGTTGTTAAAGTCATCACTTCGTATTACGATCGCCACCATGACTTGGTTAACCGTTACTGAAAATCTGTGTCACAAATGACTACCATATGTTTCATTTGTCGTAATCACAATTCGATCATGTCCTCATCCATTACCTATATACCACTTTATTATTTTACGAGACGGGATAGTAAACAGTTTACAGGTGGGATTCCGTGACACAGTCATCATATTGACGGCTGTATTCAAAGATACTGAACAAATAGAGAACATTTTGATTTTAAAGTAACATTGATAAGTAATAAAAACGTAGATAATGAATTTAGTGCGCACGGCGCGTTTCTGGAATAACCTTTATCAGGTACACTCAAAATCGAAAGATTGGAAAGTCAAATCATTTTTAGTTTTGGGAGCAATAATACCAAAGGACCTGAACAGATAGCTAAAATCAGCTAAGGTCACCTATGCCTGGAAGAGGAGAACTTTTTGAACCATTTGAAGCTGTGCAAAACCAGATGACGAGAGAAAAATGGATGATGTTGGTTGTATAGGTAGAGGTAAATCTCCCTGCCATACTCAGCTGGACTCTATCTTTGTGATTACTTCCATTAGGAAGAGTTTGAAGATACCAATGGTGTAATCAGAATCAGTAAATCGAAGAAGGTTAGACAACACAATGGCGCAGAAGAAAACGGACAAAAGGAAAAACCAGACGACGAGAGAAAAACGGATGCTGTTAGTTGTATTACATAGGTAGAGGTAAATCTCACTGCCATGCTCGGCTTGACTCGATCTTTGTGATTACTTCCATTAATCTTTACTTATTCTATGCTAATGTGAAATCACGTGTGGTCGTCAGTTAGTGATTAATTTTCGTGAGCTCTTTTATGGAAAAGGTCGTGGAAATATAAAAATAGTATAACACCGAATTATTATTATCACATTATTATCACCCTAGCATTAATGTGCTGTGGTCTTATTTATTTTCATTGAGTTAAGGTGAGAGGTGATTGTTCTTTTTGTTGATATTGGTAGAATAGTTGACCATCACTGTTTAAGCTTTCTGTTCGTAGATGTAGATCTTACATACAGTCGAACTCCAGTCAAAGCTTTCTGTACAAGTTTGTCCGGATGTAAATGTAATACAGCCAAATGCTATTTTGGAGATCCTTGTTTGTGCTCAAAGGGCAACGAGTGCGGAATAGGACAATTCATGAATGATAAGGGAGGTAAGTTAACACTAAGATAATTTTTACAAGTAAAAATTCTTAGATGACCGCTTTTGCCGGATATAGTTAAACATAGAACAATATAAGAAAAAAAAAGTAAAAAGCATTTGTCTTTAAAGCTACAAAAGTGATGAAGCTTAAGATGAAGGATCATGGGGTGATAATATACAAAGTGTTTTTGGTGCAGATTAGAAATTCAAGAGGACTGCAACCACAATGCATAATTTACATGTAACATATGATCATATTCCAATAGTGCTGAAACCTCTGATTTATTATAGTCCAACGTGGCATCAATGTTCCTTGAATGAGATGGGTTTCTACCAAGCTATGACGAGTGAAAATCGAAGATGACTTCCACCGTAGAATATAATTTACCATATCTCTATATGCCAAAAATTACAAATGTCGTCTCAGAACCTTCTAAGCTGGCAGATTTAACCAAATTCTACATGGATGATCATTGATATGCTATGTACAAAGTATGTGCTTCCCAATATTGGAAAAGAAAGATGGCGGCTGCTTATGGTCATTGTTTAAAAGACATATAGGATCATATGGGGGAAATATTTGGCAACATTACTTATCTGAAACCACAGAAATTACTTGAGCCAAGTATGTCATAAATATTCCATGTATGAATCTGTGCAATGTTTGTGTTTTAGATCGAGCAGAATCATTGTGGCCGCCTAGATGGGACATAGTTTAATAAAGTTGAAAATTTGTGTTTTTGACCAATATGAATTCCAAAATGACCGCCAGGACAAAGGATCCTGCTATAGCTCTTTTACTTTGAAACCCGAAAAAGATTTTAAAACTAACCCAAGATGTAATTAACAGAGAACCTTATGTAAATATTTTCAGCTTCTCAGTTTTGATGCTGATCTGAAATCCAAGATAGCTGAATAACAGCATGTACAGAAATGTTTATACTTTTTCTAATATATATATTTTGCCTTTAATGTTTAAAAATATATGACCAGAATATACGAATATTATCAAAAAGTATGCATAAAACGAATACATTATACGGTATGATGAACTATTACTAGATAAACTGACTGTAGCAGTATGCAAAATATTAAGAAATGTTTGAAGATACCTACGGGGTAATTAGAAGCCGTAAATAAGAAGAACAGACAATACAAAGAAAAAGGACAACATGACAAACGACTACAGACAAAATAATGATTGAGCAACACAAACGTCACAAAAACATATAAGAAGTATGAGTTTTAATTGTTTTGTCCCGAGAGTAATGGTCTTCAATCTACAGATTCTGTCTGTTCTACTATTGTACTGGTACCGGTCATACTAAAGTATTAAGATTGTCATTCATTTTTATGATAATATGTTGCCTTTCTGAGTGAAAGCGAACCTATGAAAATGTTTATTGTTGTTCATATCTGTGTGACCGTTGGAGATCCAATTATCAAAAGGAGAGGGTTAGTGCCATATATTGGTGTCTGTCCTATATCCCAACGTCATAACCTAGAGGTCTTTTCTATGTTGAAACTTTCCTTTCATAATTCATGAGTGGTGTTCTTTATCATATTTGATTGCCAGATGGATTTTGCTTTCCAATTGTTTTTGGGTTGGCGCCACTGAAGAATTGGTGCTAATCTTGTGCATATTTGGTGTACTTAATTTGCAATATTTACTTAAGTTATTGTTCCTAGCAATGTACATCATTGAGTCAGGAGCGATAACTCTGGTAGATATTGGTATATTTGATGTTTATTTTTAGTTAGAAATGTCTTACCTGTATATGTAATTGTAAAGTAAAGAAAAGTATTCCAATTTTTCTTCTTTTTAATGTATATATAGAGTGTATTCCATGTCCAAAAGGAACAGAGAAGAATACGACAGGTTGTGATCCATGCAGAGCAATAAGGTTTGTATCGTTGTCAGTATAAGTGAAAAATATAGGGCATACGTACCACATGCAATGACTCAGTCAGTACTTCTTACCTCTCTACAACGTAACTAGCTTCGATTTATGCACAGTCCGCTGCAATGTTTTTTTTACATATTAATATGGTTCCTATTATCTTACAAACGGTATTTATGATTTCCTCAGTCAGTAATTGTTCTTAATAATCGTTAAGATATACTGAAAGTGTATCTCCTATTCGTATAACATCGTCTTGATCTAATGTAATCATCCGAAAGAGAGACGAGAAGAACAAAGAAACCCGAAGGGGCAATGAAGAATGGACAATCTAGAGAAACCGTCAATACCGGGCACATAAGACATGGACAATCTAGAGAAACCGTCAATACCAGGAACATAAGACATGGACAATCTAGAGAAACCGTCAATACCGGGAACATAAGACATGGACAATCTAGAGAAACCGTCAATACCGGGCACATAAGACATGGACAATCTAGAGAAACCGTCAATACCGGGCACATAAGACATGGACAATCTAGAGAAACCGTCAATACCGGGAACATAAGACATGGACAATCTAGAGAAACCGTCAATACCGGGAACATAAGACATGGACAATCAAGAGAAACCGTCAATACTGGGCACATAAGACATGGATAATCTAGAGAAACCGTCAATACTGGGCACATAAGACGTGGACAATCTAGAGAAACCGTCAATACCGGGAACATAAGACATGGACAATCTAGAGAAACCGTCAATACTGGGCACATAAGACATGGACAATCTAGAGAAACCGTCAATACTGGGCACATAAGACACAGGATGAAGACAAACAACAACAAAAACACAACACAGAAAACCAAAAAGATGAACAACATGGACCTCACCAAAAACCGGGGGTGTACCCAGGCACCCGCGATTGGTAAGTAGTCCCCGCCTCTCACAAGAAACCACCATGTCACTCATATAGTCAATATGTGTTGGACACCACTATGCACAAATAACGTAAATAAAACATGATTTCTCCTGCAAACAACTGGAGGTAAAGACGAGCCAAACATCGTTTTATGCAGATATCGTAGCGGACATCACAACATGGAACTTAGAACGTAAAGACATGTGATAGAACAAAATGTTGGACATCACTATAGCAATCATACACAAATAAGACAATAAGACATGAACACTCCTACAAACAACCGGAGGTAAAGACGAACCGAAAGAACGAAACGGATACAATTAGAAACATCCTTATTAAATTGTTATTTAATATATATTTAAGAGTATATAATTCTATTCTTTCTAGAATTGATCAATAACTCGTAATCCGATTGGATATCGTCACTTATTCTACGTCATTGAAAGGAATATATAAATCAATATTTCCGTTTGCCGGACTACCCTTTTCCCCGGTCATTCCACGCGTATAAATCCAAGGGGTTCTGCTGGAAGGATCTGCCATCTTGAAAATGTGAAATGCTACATGTCATATTTACAACAATACACAAAAATAATTAAGAAGTTTACCTTGAAAACTTATTTTAGTCAAATTGTATCAAACTTGAAGCGTACACGAAGCCAAATAACGTCTAATCTTTACGTTTCA
This sequence comes from Bathymodiolus septemdierum, assembly GCA_963383655.1. Lineage (NCBI taxonomy): Eukaryota > Metazoa > Mollusca > Bivalvia > Mytilida > Modiolidae > Bathymodiolus > Bathymodiolus septemdierum. Next base: position 19,395,774 of record OY726530.1, on the reverse strand, counting down.
AACTGGAAGTCTTCATATGATGTCAATGACGTCATGTTGGCTATGTTCTAAAGTCATCAATAACATTTCGCGGATTTTTTTCAGCTTACAATCGTATGTGTATTGTATGTCCTTGGGTATTTTTTTTAATAGTATTTAGCGTCGAAAACAAACACGATGTCCAAGAATAAGAATTATAAGGATTAAGCACTGTGTTTTTAGGAAATTAAATATGCATATACTCCGGCAGCTCACTCACAAACTTTACATAAAGTCCTTCGGACTTTATTCAGTTTGTGAGCGAGCTGCCGGAGTTTATGCATAGATGATTTCCTAAAAAACAGTGCTTAATCCTATAAATATATCTAATCCTCTGAATAAGACGTCTACTACTGCCAATTATTTCCTGCTTACATTTAATTATCACTATGAGAAAAAAGAACAATGTCCGTCAACAATCATGCGACAACCGATTACGGGTGATTACGAAAAATATATACGATAATTCTTGACATTTCCGTATTTGTTTCCAGGAATATCATACATCTCCTAATGCTGACCACAACGGATGGATTATCTACGGGGCAGAGGACGTACACATCAACAGTCAAATACAATACATCCGTTATATCATCGGGAGGTTAGTTTGTTTGTTTGCTTTGCTTATCCGTAATTACGTCAATCTAGCCCGATAGGCAAGTGAAATTAACAATTCTTAAATTATATAAATAATGACAAAATACCACACAGTGAGAAATTGCTCATATGAGAAATTTGATGAAAATGCATATACATATATGAAACGAAAAGCTCACGTGAGAATTTGCACATACATGTAAGTGTTTTAACATACAAATTAGATTAGTTTCTCAAGTGCATTTTATTTTATGCTCACGTAAAGCTCACATATTTTATATGTTAAAAATATTATTATTTCAAGTTCTATCAATAGATGATATATTATGATTTGTTCGTGGAATTTGTTATCATAATTTGGTAGGTGTTATTTTTAAGTTCGATCATGATTATGCGGTATGAATCATAGTTAAAGTAACATGCTTAACGAGTTACCGTCACCGATATATAATCATAATGATGCATTTGCATATTCATTTAGTTTGAATGCAAGATTTAAATAATGTGCTTTACATTTTCAGACAACACGGATATCCATGCAGAGAAACTAAATGAAGGAACAGTTAGTTTCATGTACATTTTGTAAGTATTTCAAAGTGATTTGTAAAAAAAATATTAATATGTATTCTGGTTTCATTCGGCCAATGTGTAAACCAGATATCGGTGACGATTCCAAGGGCTCGACCCACAGGGCTGACCAGACGGTGGACATGGGTATCGTCTAGATGGGAGCTATAATACGGAAAACCTGGCTGTGAACCATAGAGTTACGTGAAGAGTTGTCACACTTTCTGCACGTTCAAGACTTCTGTTGTAGATTTCACCTAAAGAGTAGGCTCATTGTAGCTGTTACAGAAGACTAAATCTGTCGTCTCTATCAAACGCTCCATACTTTTCCAGTGGCAGTCAACAGTTGTTGTCCAACCCTAGGGGGCGTCGGTGTTCGTATGGTAGTTGGATTTACAACTATCTATGCAATCAGTGCCTATCATCACTAACGTTGTCAGCTCGAATCATGCTCAAAGGAGGTGTACTCGATACAACATTATGTGATACAGGTTTTCTGTGGCTTACGACAGGTCGGTGGTTTTCTACGGGTACTCCGATTTCCTCCACCAATAAAACGGACAGCCACAATATAAGTGGCGTTAAACATCCTAACCCCATCTCCTCATTCTGTATAGCATTTATATAGTGTTGAACTTGTTCTCGTCCCGTTTGGCCGTTGCATTGTCTGTATTTTGTACTGACAGTTTTTTTTTATTACCCTTTGGTGTCTTCAAATTTTCTTACAAAAATTCAACTTCCGTTATCAGAAATTTCACTGTGTATACCCAGTGTCTTGTAAATTCTAAATTGACCAATAGCAAACTCTAAGGCATATATCTACCTATTGTGCATTTCAAAGTTATAACTGCGGATTGTAATACATCTACATTGCATCTGTGCAACAAGTGCCTTAGACATAACGAGATGTATATACATGTAATGGACTATTATGTGATAAACCTTGTCTGCTAATTGAGACAGAGCGGCGGTTTTCTTGGGAAATTCCGTCAATAAAACTAACCGCCACGACAATAAGTTAAATAATTGGTGTTAAATGTGCAATATGTCTGACACATACAATAAAGTATATATTTGGAAACTTGTTGCTTGATTGTGTTTTTTCCTTTTTATGTTTTAATTTGATGATTCATTGTTGTTGTTTTGTCTTACAAGACTGGACATGTTTGTATTGTCTATTTATATTAATATTAACATTCATTTCCCAGCTCTATAGGCCTAGCATTCATCATTACAGCAGCACTGGTAATCTCCTTGGTAGTGTACAGAAGACCATGCAACATATGTGCTTGGTGCAAATGTGCCATCAAAGGTCAGTGTTTCTACATATTTTCATTTCTTCTATTAGAGTCGATTTCTTTAAGCGATAAAAGTGATAAAATGAAAAAGAATAAAAAAAAAAAAAAAAACACAAAACACAAAAAAAAGCTCACTATCGGAACAGTTCCAAAATCCAATAAAAAAATTGTAGCAAGAGGCAAATCAATACCTTCAACAACAAAAACACCTGACATCTTCCTGGATTGGCACAGCACTTCACTAAAAAGACTAAAACTAGTTGTATGGGCCCAACCCTCCACTTTCCACAAGTCAGTACAATGCCAATCCTAGGTTTTTAGTGGGGTTCGTGTTAATCGATGTTTAGTTTAATGTGTATGTTTTGTAGATTGTAGTAGATCCTTTTTCATTTGGCCATCTTGTTGTCTGTCCTTTGATTTACGGGTTCTGATTACCCCATTGGTATCTTCAAACTATTCTCACATGTAAAACTGATTGCATTTAATATGTACTACATAATGGGATTATCCGAAGAAATGTTGCAACACGTGAAGGATGCGAGTTTAAGTTACTGTTCCTAAATAAAGTAACTATTATTAAAACTGAGGTTCTCCTCCCTCAGGCATAGATGACCTAAGCCGATTTTTGGTATCCTGTTTAGGCACTTCTGTGTTCTTGCTCCCAAAAACTTTCAAATCACTTGGTTTTCAAATATTCTGGCTCTGAGCCTACCTGATGTATGGTTATTCCAGAAACGTGTCGTGCGCACTAAATTTGATATCTACGTTTGTATTCAGAACAATCAACACACTTTGTTAAGTAAAGGTAATAACAAAATTACCGAATTCCGAACAATCTTACAAAGAGAAAGTCAAAACTCATAATTATATAAACAGACAAAATCAGTCAACAACCGGAAAACTGTGAAAACCGTAATGACCCTGACTTGGTACAGGCATTTCTAAAGAAATGGTGGGTTGAATCAGATTTTAAGGCGCCAAACCTCCCGCTCTCATTACGGCTCAAAGGTTCCGGCTGTCACTGTAACAGTATTTAAATACAGGAACAAAATAGGTAAAATAGTAGTCAAAGCAGTACCATATTCGGTGACGTAAATGTCAAAAATATGTTTACGTCACACATTGACAAAAAAAATTCTTGACATTTAAGTAAGTAAGTAAGTAAGTAAGTAATTTTTATTTTAAAGTCGGAAGCATATATATACAAACACAACATAGAACATGAGCTCATTAATCGACTTGATATTCTAAAAACAGACCAATTGACAAACATAGCAAATCATCACATGGTTAAACATACATAAAATCATAGAGATAGAGAAACACATAGCATAAATAAAATACCTGCATAACAAAAAGCACAGAGGCGAGCACATTACATAAAAAATAATACATTTAAAGCAAGTACTTAAAAAATAGCACATTTAAAGCAATAAAAGCTACTTCATATTCTAAACACTGATTACCATGCTTTCGTGACCATGAATGTCCCAGGAACAACATCAGTGGACTGGCCAGTTTATTTACGTACCATTAACACTTTTGCATCTAAAAGAAACATAAAACTCGACAAACAGAGCTATATATAGTAAGTTGAAGACAGTCTTATTAAGCATCCTTAGATTTGGGTACATGTAATTTACATGTACAAATGTCGGCTTTGTAATGACCAATTTTTCTCTGTAAACCTGCAGTGTGCTTTTGTGTGTACTTGAGTCAATTGGCTTAAGGCCGGCCTTACACATGTGAATACGAAAGTCATGCCAGATATGGATTAAGATGACTTTTCTGTGATTGATTTGTTCTTTAGGAGTGGATCCATGAATTTACATATTCAAGAAAATGCGATTTTCATCAAACCATGGAAATTGGTATCCCATTCCACAAATGTAATGATTTCACAATAAATTTTCATTTTTTTTTTTTTATAAAATATAGATAATAGACGAAAAAACAATAGTGAGTCAACAGATATGATGCTAGAGACCTAATCAAGTACGAAGCCACTCATCCAATTATTACCTCACATTGTACCACTACATGGTTTTGAAAGGAGACACTGATGATAGTTATGGAGAATTAGACATGTATAATAATAATGGTTAATGCTAAATACAATTTATATATATAATGAAAGCTGTATAAATTTATCTTTAAATAAAGTCTCAATATAATTTTGTTAATTTAACCTGTACAAACCGCACACCTGTGCTTTTCTGAACCCAAAGGTTGGTTTCAAGCAGGTTTGATTAGATAGGTGTCATTTTTATCATTAATTAAAAATTTTGTGAAGTGTACATGTAGTTTCGAACAAAAAAATTATATATTTTAATTCAAACTTCAAAGATCGTTTCCATAAATTTTAAATTCCCTTTAGACATGCTTTTCATTATAAAGTAATTCATTTTAAAGAAGACTTAGTTTTTGATATTAAACATTTGAATGGGAATTTTGTGAATTTTGTTTGTATTGGAATTTGTCACCTCTTATTTTCTATGTATATAGTTCTTTGATGAGTCTAAATCTATTGACAGATTAAATTTTTTGAAGTCCAAATTAAGGTGACATGCAATTACATGTATTTTTGATTAAGACCATTAATTGTTGTTTTCAAGATTAAGAAGTTCTTTGTGTAAACAACATATGCCAGATTAGCGATGCAATTAGCAATTTTTATCAGAATTTACCCGCCTTTTTGTCTCAATCGATCTTCGTTCCCTAGGATTTTGATTGATTTTAAAATTTGATTGGACGAACCTGAAACAATTCCCAAAATTTGGACGTTGACTTTATTTCCAAAAAGCGTCACTTTTACATGCGCTTTGTTGAAATAAAGACCATAAAACTAATTACCAGTTTTATTTACAATTGTTTCAGGCGAGTCAAATATTTTTCGTTGAACTTTTTATTTTCTTTTTAAACCATAAAATTCATAATTTTAGGTAAGGCATTTCTATTTGATTATCATTCCAAGATAAGAAATTATAAGATTTAATAGGTAATTCGTTATCGTCTTTTAAAGAATTGTAATGCCTCTCTTGGATTTTGTTTTAAAGAAAGTTTCTCGTTATAATTTTTATTTATGAATTATTCCTAAAATTCATATAAATTATTATGTTAAAGGTAAAAATTATCTTGTATGTATATAAATTGAATTGTAAATATGCTTTACCAAAAAGGTCATTATTTCATATTTATATCAAGGGCGGATCCAGGATTTCAAGTTAGGGGCGGGGGGCGCACTTAAAAAGAATTGCGTCGAGCGGAGGGAGGGGCGAAATTTTTTTGGGTATTTCATATGAACAATCACGATTTTACGCCAAAAAACCATATTTTTTTCAATTTTAGAGGGGCCGCCCCTGTATATAATAATGTTGTGCTAGCAATGACTATTCCACTATTTGACATAGTCATTGCTAATACAACATTATTATTAGTATGCTGACTGTTATATGTAGACAAAATATATTGAGAACTATTACAATAAAGTAGGTACTGATATTGGTGACTAATATATTGGATCAGATAGTCTTGAAAGTATGAGAATATTGTTTGTTTCATTTAAGGCTCTAAAAATATAAAGATTTTTGAAGTTGTATAGTAAATGTACTATTTTCGCATAGTATATCAAAGCTATATAATTCTTTGTGATATATGCCAAAATATTGTATGAACTTATATTACAGAAGAAATTTACAGAAAGCATAATAATGAAATATCATGTATGCGAAATGTCAAAGATATTATTTCCCTTCCTTTTAAGAAAATATTTTTGTCAGTCAAGGACTCATTTGAATTGGAGATTTTTGGGTAGACTAGTAATATGTCATAACGAAATGTATATTCAAAGTTCTGCATAATAATAATATTAAATCTGTTATTTATGCTCAAAAGTTTTTGACTTGCTTTTGAATGGGAAAATTAATTATTCTTTGTTCATGAATAGAGGCAAGTTACATCATTGTAATTGTTTATTAAGTTATATTTGTATACATTATACATTATGTTATTTTAATATTTGCATTATTATCAGTATTATTGCTTGTTACATGACTTTTTTACATGGCTTTGTTGAAATAAAAACCATAAAACTAATTACCAGTTTTATTTACTATTGTTTCAGGCCTTAGCTCCAGTCTCCATAGACGTTAAGGTAGTCCGTTGCAAAAATCCGACTCCAAACCCAAAGACACACAATCTCCAATTCCGACACATATATACATCCACTCCCTAAAAAAGGAGCTTCAATAATCGTAGTGTTACCTTTTCTCGTAAGGCAAATCTAGGGATAGACGTAAGACATGTGTATAAGCGTGTGTAGATGGTACATATATACTTAATATTATAATTTGACAGCAATCTGACTCAGCAATTTTTTAAATATTGCATAGGATAATGAAGAATTCACTGTACAGTCACAGGAAATAAAGTATATTATGCAAACATCTATAAATATATATATATTATTAATTGATAAGTTTACGGTCATTTGATTTGTTCAATGATCATCACGTGGTGTTCTGTATTTTGGCAGGTTGACTTTTGCGGATTGCACGGTTACTAAAATAGAATAAAAAATTCCAATATTTTCATGACGTTTGCATACATTTTTGTTTTATTGTTATTCCTGTTGAATAGATTGTTTGTTGTTAAAATTTGGGTCTTATATTATTTTTATACGACCACAAACATTTTGGGATCGTATTATGGTATGGCGCAGTCGTCGTCGTCTGTGCACATTTTGTTTCCGTTGTCTTACTTTAGTTCTAATTTCCAATAGCAAGTACACCTAGTCCCAGATGAATATCCATTTGTAGAGTTTCTGTTTCATGTTTTGCGTGGCAATTAATAATATAAAAAATATGTGATGGGCATTGAACAAATCAAATGACAGTAAAATTATCAATTAACAATATAAAAAATACAGCCTTTCTAATCAGTCGATGCAAGTTGTATAACTGTGGACACAGAATACACGTATTATTCATGATGTATGACGTCTACTGATATTGTTAAATGAAGAAAAAACGAAAGATTATGAAAATTTTGAAAAAGGAATGATTTATATGAAAATTAAAAAAAAAAAGGGGGTAATAAATAATCATAATGCACTCTCGTGCAAAATCAATGAATGAAATTATGTGGCACGAGAGTGCAATATGGTTTTTTATTGCACAGAAATTGCTTTTTGCTAATCAATATGTTAGAAAAATTCATAAAAGTTCAAAATTTTCTAAAAATTTCAAAATTACAAAATTAAAAACAAAAAATTTAAAAGTCAATTTTTTTTTGGAAAATTAAAAAAAAATATTAAAATTCATAAGACATCACATGTCTTATGCAATACACAATTAACTATCAGTTATAATGATAGTTATCTTTCTACAATATGAATTTAACACCTTTGTTGCAAAGTGACACGACTGTCTATTCCCCTAAGTGCCAAACCCGGGAAGCATCGCATCGCTGTTGACACGGTCGACCTTCAGCAGACTACAAGTCTAGAAAGCGCTACCACTTCCTTAACACGTCAATATTACAACTTTATTAATCTTCAAAAACATATAAAATTAAAGAATAAATCAATATAAAACTGAAATCCTAGCAAAGAAATTTGAAAAAGAAGACAAATGGGGTGAAAAATGCCCGTCCGGTTCACGTATCTGAAACCTGGGAGCAAATAGTTATATTAGGTTCCTCATGAAACTTTTTTTTTCAGATAAAGAAATTCAGATATTCAGATGTTTTAATATGATAAAACTTAAATTCCTTTTCATCTTCACTACAGAAATTGACCGACAAAAAGTTTAATTTGTTTTACAATTTAACAAGCAAAAAATAAATAAAAATAAAACAGAATTGAAAAATGTACCTTAAGATGTCACATTCAAAGTTAAACTTATAAGTTAGGCACACTTTTTATCATTATTACTTCACTTTAAATCGCATAGTAATAATTTCAAAAAGCGTATATTATAATTTATATATTTACTTTTTAATTTCATACAAAATATTAATTTGATTACCCCTTTTTTCTTATGCTTGAAAAGCAACAAAAAAAAAAAAAAAAAAAGGAAAAAAAGTGCATACAGTTTTTTATCAAGTAGGATTTATACTGATTTTGTATGGGGAATATAACGGTAATTAAAAAAAAAATACATACCAGGTAATTTATTTGTTATCATTATATCATTGTGATTATATCTCCGTTTACAAATCACTTCACAGCAAGTGTTATCATTGAATTCCAAGCCGAAATAACAGTATATTGTGACACCTGTACTAGGGAAACCATACATTAGCGTATCAATAAACCCCGAGAACATAAGATTTTGACACTTTACTAATGGCGGACACACTCGGAAGTCGATAATGGCCGCGCCCATGTTTTTAAGAATAAAAAGGTCTATATGTTTAATGGGCCAGAACACACTGCGATTTTGAGTCATTTTTTAACATTCATAACCGGAAGTAGTTCCAGAGTTTCAACTACATACAACATTTTAATTAACGAGTTTATTACAAATCTATGAGTTGAAAAGTAGGTACGAAACGTCTCACTGATATTCTAAATCGACAATACCAATCAGTATTTACAAATGAAGACACATCTGATATACCAACACCAGACGGCAAACCTTATTCATCTATGCCTGAAATAACTGTCAGCATAGAAGGAGTTCAAAAACTTCTCCAGAAACTGAACCCTCAAAAAGCATGTGGGCCTGACCAAATACCAGCAAGAATCCTGAGAGACCTTGCAGATGTTATAGCTCCACCATTAACATTGATCTTCCAGAAGAGTCTAGATGAGGGGAACATACCAAATGATTGGCACACCGCAAACGTTGCAGCCATTTTCAAGAAAGGGGAACGATATAAAGCCAGCAACTATCGCCCAGTATCACTGACCAGTCTTTGTTGTAAAGTACAAGAACATATAATTGTCAGCAGTATTCTTAAACACCTAGATGCTCACCAAATTTTGACTGATTGCCAACACGGATTTAGAGCAAGACGCAGTTGTGAAACCCAGCTCTTAACACTAGCACATGAACTGTTATCATCATTAGATGTAGGATATCAGCACGACCTTATCATCCTCGATTTTTCAAAAGCTTTTGATCGAGTACCACATGAAAGACTCCTGAAGAAACTTGATCACTACGGTATCCGAGATTCCATACAAGGATGGATCAAGGCATTTCTGAGCAACCGAACACAGCAGGTAATAGTGGAAGGGGCAACATCTGATACAGTACCAGTCATTAGTGGAATATTCGATCGAACGAAGATACCATTGTACTCCAAGATGACCTCAACAAACTGGCAGACTGGGAACAAAAATGGGGAATGGATTTCCATCCAGATAAATGCAGCACACTCCATGTGACACGATCTAAAACACCAATACTACAAGACTACATTCTCAAAGGACACAAACTAACATCGGAAGCTTCATCAAAATACTTGGGAGTGGAACTACATTCAGACATGTCTTGGAGGAGTCATATTGACAAAACTGTTAAAAAGGCGAACAGTACTCTCGGATTTTTAAGAAGAAACCTGAAGGTCAGCAACTAGGATACGAAAACAGCGGCATATAAAACTTTAGTCCGTCCTACAATTGAATACTGCTCATCAGTATGGAGCCAGCACACAAAAGATGCCATAAACAAGATCGAAATGGTCCAGCGAAGAGCAGCTAGGTACGTGACAAATCGCTATAGAAACACAAGCAGCGTAACTTCCATGCTTGGAGATCTAGAATGGGACACACTTGAAACAAGACGAAAGAAAATCCGACTTACTATGATGTACAAGATCATCAACAACTTAACTGACATCAGAGCAGAAGAGTACCTGACCAAACCAACTCTTCAAACAAGATCTAGCCATTCCTTGAAGTACCAACAGTTCTCAGCATCCACAGATTACTAGAAACACAGTTTCTTTCCACATACCACCAGTATTTGGAATACCTTGCCAGCACCAGTTACTGAGGCTCCCAGTTTGGTATCTTTCAAACAGGAGCTGTCCACTGTCTCTATCTAAGTTTAGGGTCGTCAAGTTGTAAGTAGTATCTAGTGAGGCTGATAGTGCTGTGCTGGTTGGGTGTGTGCCCAGTGGCCGCTACGGTAGCCAGAGTGGACTATTGCTGAAGGTATGAACATGCAACTTGACAAATTTTTCGCCTATTCCTCTGACTTTCCTATATACACTTTTTTCTTTCTATCTTTCCTACTTTCTCTGTAATTCATACTTTTTCTTAAGGATTGTACAAAATTATTTATTTAAATTAGTGCGCAACCCCCCGTGCAATAATAGTCAAAAGTGACGGTCAGCACGTACCATGTAGATGTAGATGTAGACTATACATTTTTACCCCGGTACGAAACGTTTCGATCTAGATACGAAACGACCAGGTTACGAAACGTCCTGTAACCTTCCAGATTACAGCGCATCCGATTTTCTGCAGATTTAACCCATTCTCTACCCAGAGTTGTCGTTCCTGCTACGCTAGACTCTATCTCTGTCAACGCCCATTTTACAAGATTCTTGTAAAAGTTAAAAACAGTAAAAAAAAATGTCCTTAAAATTGTTTTAATTATTGTAAATATAAATAAAGATGAGAATAAATCACTCATTTCAAATCAATTCTCTCTTAAAAATGATCCCCCCCCCCCCCACTTCTTGGCGAACTATTTTGCGGAGGTAAAAATTAAAAAGCTAAAAACGATCACAAATCATTTTTAAGAGGGAATTGATTTGAAATGAGTGATTTATTATCATCTTTATTGATATTTACAATAATTAAAGCAATTTTAAGTACATTTTTTAACTGTTTCTAAATTTTACAAAAATCTTGTAAAATGGGCGTTGACAGAGATAGAGTCTAGCGTAGCAGGAACGACAACTTTGGAGAGAGAATGGATTTAACCATGTATTGGTTTCCGGTGGAAGGAATTTAAGCCATTAGTGATATGAAAAATATTGCTATTTGTACCATAGTTGTGACTTCGTCCCATAATATGATAATAGGTGTTATCTAACTTGGGACGAAGTCCAATATATTTTTTTTAAACAATATTAACTCAGATATATGGACCTATATTTTTTTTTCAAAGTAGACCGAGGGCAGATCCAGACTTTCTCAAAAGAGGGGGCAAATAGGGGGACCCAAACCCAAATTTGTCGTCGTTTTTAAAGGTTTTTCGCCAAAACGGGGACCTGCCCCCACCTGTAGACTGCAGTGACGGATCCACAGGGGGGCGGAGGTGACGTTCCCCCCCTCTAAAAAGAGAGAGAGAGAGAGAGAGAGAGAGAGAGGGTGGAGGGGAGTGTCTTCCATTCCTCTATTACACTACAGACCGCGGAGTATGCTGTTCCGTGTTCCGTTGCCGTCATGCTCCACGGTCTGTAGTGTCCAAAAATTCAAAATAGGTCAATGAAAATGTTCAAAATAACTAGCTTGCTCCGAGTTCAAAGTGTCCGCACCTGTTCCGAGTATACGAATACCCGGCGTGATAAGGAAATCAGGGGAGTCACAGCTCCAGATAGATAATTTCAAGTGACATCTTCTTTTAATTTACACTCACTGCTTAGAAACTGTTTGAAACTTTTTGGAGAAGATTCATGCGTTTTAATACACTACATCACATTCACAAAATGCTTCAAAATTGTTGACGGAAAAGCTTACTAAATACTCAAAACCCAGGATCCGCTGGAGACCTTAAGCGGTCCCCAGACCCCTCACCGACTTTCGTCCCCCTAGCACACAATCCTGGATCCGCCTCTGGACTGTGCACCGAGTCCGGTGTTGTATAATCCGGTACTCGACGTCTCAATTTCATAGAAAATATTATTTCGGACAAGAGAAGGAAGAAATGAAACTCTGTTTAATGATATTGTCAGTCCAATGGTACATTGTATATGTTTAATGGGCTAGAACACACTGCGATTTTGAGTCTTTTTTTAACATTCATAACCGGAAGTAGTTCCAGATTACTTCGCATTCGATTTTCTGCAAATTTATACTGTATTGGTTTCCGGTGTGTCATTTCCGGTGCAAGGAATTTAACCCATTAGTGATATGGATCTGGAATCAAAATATTGCTATTTCTACCATAGTTGGGACTTCGTCCCATATTATTTTGTATATTGTTCACCTATAGTGTATGTATTGAACTTCATTTGTATGACACTTTTCTATTTATAATAAACAATTAGAAAAAAATTTAATAACAAAAATAAAAAATGCTTATAAATACGTTTATTCATTCACATGCATACTAGTTAAATAAATATCTCACGATCCCAAAGAGATACATAATTTTTAACTGTCTGTCGTTATCAGTACTGGCTACCAGAAGACATACATTCTCAACGGAAAGAAAAACAAATACACAAGTAACATTAATTCTGTTCGACTGAAAAACATCAGAAGCATTCATTTATAGGACATATGAAGACTGATTATAAACCCAACTTATTTACAATAACTAAGCATATATATATATATATATATACAATGTATATCTTTACTTCTCAACAAACCATATCATACATAGGTATAGAGATGTACATTTTAGTTAGTATTTACAATAATTACAATTACATCAGATAAATAATGGTTGGTATGTTTCAGCCTGGATCGCAAAATACCTTTTTTATTATCTTTATTAATTTGCATAATTTAGTAAGTACAGTTTTGTGTTTTGAAGTCATAAGATTTCTGAATGATTGTAATAATAGTAATAATTTTCGACTAGGTTTAAAATATTGACACTCTAAAATATAATGGAATTCATCTCCGATATCACTATTACACAGAAAGTTTATTCGATTATTTCTATCCACATTTTCCCACCTACCCTGCTCAATTGGTAACTTATGATTTGTGGTTCTAAATCTGCAGAAAACGATGGCTTATTTGTGTTCCAGGAGTTCAAAATAGTCTTCCATTTGGAAGGATGTTTTAAAAAGCTTATAATTATTAGCCTTTGGTGAATCATCTATCAATGAATGCCAAGTTTGTTCGAATTGATCAATAAGTTTAAGCTTTACAGTGTTTATTAACCAAGTGGAATTTAGAAAGGTTTTGCGTATTCCAGATATTAGACATGCCGCATTCGTTCAATATATTGCTAATTTTATTCAACCACATAACATTACATCTATCCACAACTGACATTTGGAAGCACAATTTGTACATAATAGCTGATAATTTTGATTCTTTACCACAACATAATTTTGTCCAGAATGAAAGGTATCTTCCAAGTTCTCCATAAACCATGTAAGAGGGGGTCGATGTCATTAAATTTAACAATAATTTACAAAATGTTAGATGTACCCTTTCCAAAATATCATTATTACCCATACCCCATATTTCACAACCGTATAATAATACAGGTTTTACCATTTCATCAAAAAAATCCAACTGACATTTAATTGAGAGGATGTAAAGTCTACCTAGTCTTAAACATTCATACAGGGCGCGTGTAGCTTTTTCTGCGTTGCCATGTATTGCATTCTTAAAATTCCCAGTTGGTGATAACCCAACACCCAAGTTATTGAAGTCATTAACAATATCTAGTTGTTTCCCTAGGAATAAAAATTGTACATTGTCTTGAGGTCGCCACCTAGAGAAATGTAATCCGAGAAACAATCTAAAAGTTTCTGAAGATCAGTTGCTGACTCTGCCATTAATACAGTGTCGTCAGCATACAAGATATAAAACAATTGTAAACATATTTCTAGCTTGTTTTCAAGTTCGTTTGAGACTATTTTTAAACCATGATTTAAATTACAAGTCTAAAAAAGATTCAAGGTCATTTAAATATAATGCAAAAAGAAATAATTATAAATCCGCCCCTTGTCTGTCACCATTATTACATGGGGAAAAAATCAGACTTACAGTGATTGAAATTTTAAAATGAATATCTCCGTGTACGTTTCAATATGTCTGAAAATATATGACAATACATTCGATATTTTTTGTATTCGTCATGATGATAAGCCTCCAATTCTATATTTTTACATCTACCTTTTTTCCTCTCGCATGTAATTGTAATCTCACATAAACTTCGTCTTGTGTGCTCTAACACAGACATACACTTGACACCTCGAAGACGCGCGACCCCACCTCTGTCTAGTAACAATCTCGTTTTAGCTTGTAGATCATTATAGCAACGCTGCCGTTAACTAATCTGCACACGAGTGGCCTCCCTTTGTCAGTACAGTGGTTGATATCCAATTCTAACTTCAGTAGGCACTCCAGGTCGTCAGTTTGCACCTAGTATAAGATTCCATATTGCGTCAGATAGAAGTTCCTGCTTTCTTTGTTGAACAGACACATCACATGCTACTGAGCATTCATTAGTGAACATTTCAAACTGTCTTAAATCAGTCAGTATCTGAAACAAATGGAGGTTTCCCTTATATTTCATATGTTGATTTTCTTTCAGATCAATTGATGAGCAACATCAGTTCTATTACACAATACTGCAATCTGTAGCGGAGATGTACCATACTTAGAATTGAGTAAATAATCCGCTCCATGTTTGAATAAAATATTCACAACTTCAACGCGGCCATTTTCGGATGCCACATACAGTGGAGACTTGTTTACTTGATCACAGATATTAACATCAGCACCATTTTCTGAAAGATACTCAACGATTTTACTATGCCCTTGCTTTGATGCAAGATACAATGGCGTCATATTACATGTATGGCTAACATGAATATCAACCCCATTTTGTACACGGAGTTGAACGATCTCATATAACCCCTCCTCTGACGCTGCGGTCAATGGTGATGATCCTAAGCTTTCACTGTTCATATTTTTATTTGCACCAATCCCTACTAGATATTGGACACCATCAAAATGGCCATTCACTGCTACTAGTGATACTACATACAACGGTGTCCTTGAAAACTCGTCTTGCATATTAACACTTGCATCATGTTTTATAAGTAATTCAACAATTTTGAAATTACCAGTCTCACAAGCCGCTATTGAAGGAGTCACACACTTGTGATCATTCGACCAAATCGATTGATCACTTAGTGCTCTTCTATGAATTGACTCGCTCTGTATATATTTTAAAATCACTTCGCATTATTCTACATTGCCACTGTAAACTGCCAGTATACGGTACTTTGTTTGTTCTTCCGTTTCGGTACCAAATATTGCACTAATAGACTCGTTGTTACTCAGTACATGTTCTACAATACGCAAGAGTCCAGTGTGTCCATAATACACAACCCAACACAAAACACGGACACAATAAGTAATTGTATATTCATCCTCATCCTTGCACATGAACATATCCTCTAATAGAGAATCGTAATCAGTAGTTACATCTAGTAATAGTTTTTACCGAAACCATTCAACCCATTCTGTTATTGAATCGTTGCTCTTCAAGCTAATACCAGTTTTAACAACATGGTCAAAATTTACTTGTTCAGATAAAAACAATTCTTTAAATTCCATGTATGGTTTTTCATTCAAAATTTCAATGAAGACATTCATGAACTGTGGGTGACTTAATGCGCTGTTCGTGAACACATCGTATAACCCTAAAGATAGGATATCTTTGCAATGTCTGTTGGCGAACATTGGATATTGATCCTCGTTAAGTTCTATATATAAATCATCATTGGATATTTGTTTACAAACCACTACCTTGTTCGCCACGAAATTGCTTGACATAAACCTTAAAATCTGATGAGGATAATCTTTACCATAATGATAGGCAACTACCTCCAAAATAAAGTCATGTATCAAAGTATATTCACTTCCTGATTTTACAATATAAGTCCCTATCATATAAGATAATACATCTGTTATCGTTCTATCTGATGTACCTTGATTTATTCCACAGTCATTATAAATATCGCTCTTCAGTTGTTTTAGAGAAAGATTTTCATTTGATACTTTGTTATTGTTTACTAAGCATAAAACGAGTGCTGCATATTGAATCGTGTTTCTAAGCTGTAGTTTAGCCACCTCTTCTATTAGACACTCGTGTGGTTTGTTGAAAAAGCTTGTTCCAAGTTTCTGATATTTTATATCTGACGAGAACAATTTACATAAAAATGGAAACATGACCCTTGCAGAGGTAAAGGACATTTTCTCAAACAATTTTATTTCAACATCTGTACATTTGCAATGTTGTGTCAGAATATTTAGTTTCTCACTTTCATTTAATTCGTTATCTACACTTTGTAAGTCAACGACGTTTTCTGTCACAAACGATTTTAGTCTTTTTACTTCAACATATACTGTTTTTCTACGTGTGAACAAAAGTTTTGATTCTTCTCCAATTGCTTTGAAAATGCTACTCATATGGCTAGCAATACTATTATATATTGCCATGTCAACAGAATAAATTCCTAACACATCATCTAGTACAAACACTTGTTTTCTGTCGAAATTTCCGTACAATAAAATCTCTTCCAGTTTACATACGGGTACTACCTCAAAATTGTCACTTTCCAACTTCAAGGCAATATGGCGAGCAGTGGCGCTTTTTCCAGATGCCGGACCACCAATTCACGTAATGTATGTATTAGAATTCACCACATTCCATGCAGCTTCAAATGCACGAGTTCTGTCATAAAATACGATATCTTCTCTTTTCCATTCTTCAATAAGTCGAAGGTGTCATTCTGAAAAACAAGCAATCAGTCTTTCGAATCAATTGTATATAATAACAAAGGCCCGGGTGGCTCAATGAGTTAGTTAGTTGGATTACCTTACAACTCATACAAGCCTATCACCAATATGGCGATAACAAAAAGGGTGCACGCGACCTGCAGCCACAAGTGATAAAGTTTACTAGTTGCTTGCCCATGGTCGGTAGTTCCCACTAGGTAATCCAGTTTCTTCCACCACTAAAACTGGTTGCCATGATATAGCTGAAATATTGTTGAAAGTGGCATTAAACACAATAAAATCTAAAATCAAATCATATTTAATAACATTTTTTTCATTCAAGTCAGTATGACGATATGTTTGAAAAACTGGCGTTAAACACCTATCAATCAATCCAAGTCAGTGTAAATTATTAGAATAAAGCTGTAACAATAATGAAAATAATCCTACCAATTCTTAGGTGATATGGAAAGTTAAGATATCAAATGGGTAATCAGAAGCCGTAGGTCGAACAATGACAGACAACACAGTAACACAAAAAGAAAAAGGAGAAACAGATAAACACTGATCTACAAAATACTACACAGAAAACTAATGACAAAGCAACACGAACCCCACAAAAAAAAAACGGAATAACTCTGGTGCTCCGGAAAGATAAACAGTTCCTGATCCACAAGTGGCACCAGTCGTGTTACTCTTGTCGAAAATCCGATGATAAATGATTACGACAAGCCAAATATTTCTGTGGTCGTTTGTGATTGATATTTCGCAACGGTGAACCATGTCAAGATGGCGACTATAGCATTTTCGGAAGGGGCGACTTTCACTTAACCACTAGAAACCATTGATTCAGTAGCTGCATCGTTAGCAGCAACTTAGAAGGCAATTCTGATTGGACCTCCAAGCTTTTGGATACCAGGTGAGAGTGATATACCCCTTTAGTATATTCAAATTTATCACCGGATTTGTTACAAGTGTAACACTACGGAAGCCACTTGTGGGTAGGAACTGCTTATTCTTCCGGAGCGCCTGAGTTCATCCCCGATTTTTAGAGTTGTGGTCGTGTTGCTCAATCTCTAGTATTCTATATTGTGTTTTGTAGATCTTTGTTTGCGCTGTTTCTTTTAGTCATTGTATTATCTGTCTTTCGATTTACGGCTTCTGATTACCTCTTTGGTATCTTAGATTTACGGCTTCTGATTATCTCTTTGGTATCTTAGATTTACGTTTTCTGATTACTTCTTTGGTATCTTAGATTTACGTCTTCTGATTACCTCTTTGCTATCCTAGATTTACGTCTTCTGATTACCTCTTTGGCATCTTAGATTTACGTCTTCTGATTACCTCTTTGGTATCTTAGATTTACGTCTTCTGATTACCTCTTTTGTATCTGCAAACCTTTCTTGGTCCCACCCGTGGATAGATGCACTACCTAAAACTCTTGAGTGACAGAGTTTATCAGTGTCTTGTGGATGTTTGGTGGTTTTCTCTGGTATTCCTGCACTAGTACTCTAATTCAAGAAGAGATTGAAGGTACCAAAGAGGTAATCAGAATAGTATATCGAAAAAAAACAGACAACACAATGGCAAAAAGAAAAAAGCACAAAAGAACAAACAATGATCTACAAAACACTACACAGAAAACCAAAGATCGAGTAACACGAACCCCACTAAAAACCGGGGATGAACTCCGGTGCTCCGGAAATGCAGGCAGTTCCTGTTCCACTAGTGACACCCGTCAAAGATGTAATAAAGTGATATCATAATAAAATTAACCATCGCATACTTTGACACCATCCGAGGGCGAGGAATACTCGATACAAATTGTATTTGAAAAAGTTTGTTAGTTTTCTCCAAAACTTAAAAGTTGAAAGTGGTGTTTAATATACTAAAAACCATTATGTTAAAATCGCTTAGGTAACTGTTAAGTAAGTGCACTAAATTAGATATCTACACTTGTATTACTTCAAACCAGAATATATCGGCCTAAGTAGATGTCGAGAAATAAGAATCCACTGGAATGCAATCTATGAAAAAGTGGATGTTTGTGGAATTTTAAATTAAAAAAAAATGTAATGGTTTGGTTTGGTCTATGGTGCTTAATGCCACTTTCAACAATAATTCAATTGTATCGCGGCGGTCAGTTTTATTGGAGAAAACCAGAGTACCCGGAGAAAATTACCGACCTGCCACAAGTCACTGACAAAATCAACTTTATCACATAATGTTGTATCCAATACACCACGCATGAGCGGGGTTCGAACTGACAACATTAGTGGTTATAGGCACTGATTGCATAGGTAGTTATAAATCCACTACCATGCGATCACGACCACGACGGCCCCCACTAACATTTAACAACATCGTAATGTTGCGGTAGAATATTTCAGTCAACCTTTCATACACATTCTGAACCCATCCACTCCTTCATAAAACAACGATGCTATCAATACTTAAAAGATTATACAAGCTGATCGCCAATTGGTCGTGAAAAATGAAAACTGACCTGATTGATGCTAGTTGGTCACTGGATAAATAAAAATAAACTAATTTCCTCAGTTGATGCGATATTCCCGAGCTTGTGTTATTACCTTTATTTCCCATCATATTTCCTTTATAGATGGAGGCTCAATGAGTTAGGTAGTTGGATTATCTAACAACTCATAAAGCAAGCCTATCACCAATACGGAGTTGCTTCGCGCCTGGCTTTGTAAATTACAAAAAGGGTGTACTCGACTCGCAGCCGCAAGTGATAAAGTTTACGGGTACTCCGGCTTCTTCCACTAAAATTGGTCGTGATGATATAGCTGAAATATTGCTGAATGTGGCGATAAAAACAATAAATAAATCAATCAATCCTTGGTAGATGGTTGCTGCTAACAAGGAAGCTACTGAACAAAGGGTTCCTCTTGGGGAAGTTGAAGTCATCACTTCGAAAGATTTACGGTCGCCACCACCACGTGGTTGACCGTTATGGGTACAAACGACCACGGATATGTTTCATTTGTCATAAACACTTCCCGGTCCTTTCCTCATTCATGACTCATCACCGGGTTTGTAACTATATTAACACTACGGGTGCCACTAATGGAGCAGCAACTGCTTACATTTCCGGAACACCTGAGTTCAGTTTGGTTTTTAGTGGGGTACGTGTTACTCGATCTTTAATTTTATGTGTAATGTTTTGTAGATCGTTGTTTGCCCTTTTGTACTTTTTCTTTTGGCCATTGTGTTGTCTGTTCTTCTTCGATTTACAGATTCTGATTACCCATTTGCTATCTTCAATCTCCTCTTCCAAAGCATGTAATTTAAATCTGATTGTTTTTCATGTAATCAGAAGGGTCTGATTGAACAAGTAAATGAGGATCAGGAATAATTTGACTTAAAAAGGGACAAATAATAACAACTACTTAAAACGGTGTCTTTGAATTATAAGGGGTATAGTATTATCTAAGCATGGTACAACAAGTTTTAGTTATGTTTTAGTGAACGTTGGTGATATATTCATAATAAATAACCACAGAACAAAAGGGTTGTCCAGTGAATAATAAAACGTTAGAGTAGCCACGTTTACCCACAGGGATAATCAAGAATGGACAATCCAGAGACACTGGCAACATTGGGAACAGAAGATACAGGACGAAAACAAACAAAACAGAACACAGAAACTGAAAGGACGAGCCCAACCGATCTCAACAAAAACCGGGGATGAACCCAGGTGCTCTCGAAGGGTAAGACATTTCTGTATCTTATAAAACTAACGCCATGTTACTCATAGAGTCAATTCATGTTGAGAGTAGTCATATCTCTCCGAAAGCAATATACAGGTGATTTTTCAAAAATATGAAATTAATATTGCCATCTAAAGAGATCACTCGTATTTTGTTTACTTGTTGATAACAACATATCTGGGAGATACAATGATATGCTTCAAATAACATCAGAACGACAAAGATGTCCAGATGCAGCATTTATCGACAGAACTATTATGAGTACCGTTCAACTGCAGGTTATCGGTTGTTTCTCTCTTATGTTAGGGTATGAACTATGACCATTATTGAAAATTCTACTGTGACTTGGAAGTGTATAACAGCAATACTATAGTTGTTCCTTTACTATAATTTGTGTCCAAGTGTAATGCTGGATAGTCTCTCCTGTTCATTTACATCAATATCCTTTCTTACTACAAGCTGTTTCTTCACTTTAATTTATGTCTAAGTGTAATGCTGAATAGTCTATCATGTTCATTTACATTCATATCCTGTCTTACTACCAGTAACAAATAAACTCACGTCTAACGTGTGTTGAAATATGTCTGCTATCGAAATGAATTTGAATTTTGGTGCTTAACGTCACTTTCAGCAATATTTCAGCTATATCATAGCGACCAGTTTTAGTGGTGGAGGAAGCCGGAGTACCCGGAGAGAACCACCGACCCTGGGCAAGCAACTGGTAAACTTTATCACGTGCGGCTGCGAGTCGAGTGCACCCTTTTTGTAATTTACAAAGCTGGGCGCGAACCCACGCCGTATTGGTGATAGGTTTGTATGAGTTGTTAGATCCAACGACCTAACTCATTGAGCCACCCGGGCCCCGTCTGCTATCGATGTCATTAATCCAGCCCCTATTAGCGCATACTTCCTCCCTGGTTTGTTTGATATCATCCTTACACCTTATCAAATGTTGATGTAGGTCTTGTACCTCATCGTGTATCTGTGTAATCTGGTGTTGTATGTTCTCTGTCAATTCATTCTTTTCTCTTTTGTCAAGGTTTTTCGTCTGCAATGAATTTACGTCTGCTGACAAGTTGCCCTTACTCAATCTGTTTATACCCTATAATTAAGAAAATTGTAATTTTCATTAACGTAACAGACTGCATCGGTGGTGTAATGGTTAGCGTGCTCGTCTCGAGTGCGGTAGATCGTGGGTTCGGGTCAAACCAAAGAGTGCAAAATTGTATTAGTTGTTTCTCCGCCAAGCACACAGCTTTAAAGAAAAAGAACAAAGACTGGTTGGCTCGGAATCAGGATAATGTGTCCGAGTGTGACGACATGTCTATCCACGGACTGTTGTTTCAGTGAGCTAGCACTATAGAAATCCAACTAAGCGTGTTGGTCTAGTACAAAGCGGATCTCATGATCATCACATTGAAAATTCACTTGTTCTCGCCATGATATAGCTGAAAAATTACTGAATTGGGGCTAAGCAACAATCACTCACTCATTAACGTAGCAGTAATATTAAGATAATCAAAGGGGTCACGGTGGCCGAGTGTTAAAGCCGTTGACTTCTGACATCACTCCTAACATCACTGTTGTAGACTTGCACCCCTAAGAAGGGTTTGAAGATACCGAAGTGTTAATCCAAATCAGACAACACAATGTCCAAAATAAAAAAGACAAAAGGACAAACAACGATCTGCAAAACATACACATAAAACAAAAGATTGAGAAACACGAACTCCACTATAATCGGGGTGAATTCAGGTGCTCCGTAAGAGTAAGCAGTTCCTCAAGTGGTAATAGTTTCTAAACACATACACGTACTCATGACCGGTGATTTCATTGGTCAGTTCGCTACAGTGGCGCGGGATTTCCTCTCTCGTGTCACCACGTATAAAAACTGACTGAAAATAACGATACACATCAACAATCAACCAACCAGCGAGATATGTAAAAAACAAATGTGTCAATACGACAGACGCCCACATACAAATCCTACTTGACATTTGTACACCGGAAAGACCAGTTTTTGTCATAGGTCTAAAATGGCACCATCGATTTACACACACTGTGACTTACTCTGAAACAGATAAGATGCTGCTTTATGTCAAAGCTTATAGTGATTGTTGCTTAACTACAAGTGGTCAATGTTCCAGCTATATCATGACGAGAACAAGTTACTTTTTGATGTCATGATATCTGTTCTGTACTAGACAAACATGCTAAGTTGGAATTTTATAGTTCTATCTCACTGAAGCAACAATCCACACATTAATAGGACTCATAGCCAACCAGACTTTGTTCTTACTCATTAATGTTGTAAACTTAGCGGAGAAGAAACACATACCAATGTTATGGTCTTTGGTTTGACCACACTGCACATCGAACCCATGAGGAGTTCGTTGTAACCACTACAGTACCAAGGCGGTTCTAGAAGTTAAAAGTCATTGTTCGGCAACAGTTTATTAGTAGTGGTCGTCGGTGACCCGATGCAAGGGCCACTTTCCCTCCATCACATTTCCCTCCTCCCATGTTCCTCGTGAAAATCAGAACATTGGTCGATCAACCCATCACAGCACTATCTTTCTTCCTGCATGATTTATTATTAGTCACATTTAAATAAGTAAGCAATACTCAGATACAGAGATTTAGATTAGATAAAAGAGTGATACAGAAACTAAACGAAACAATAATCAAATCAGATATACAAGTGAATTAGGGTTACAGGGAATTACCATCACTTTTTTTTCGCGGAGGGGTAAATCTCTTGGTGGAGGAAACGGAGAAAACTATTGACCTGCTACAAGTCACGGCGGGAATCACGTGGAGTGAATATTGTTGCTTAACGGCAACTCAGCGATTGCTCAGCTACATCATGGCGAGAACAAGTTAATTTTCAATGAGATGGTGATGGGGCGTGAATAGAACTCACAACTTCAGGAGTGATGAGCATTGGTGGACAGATGTAATTCGAACTACCATACGATCACGGCCACGCCGGTCTCTTGAAATAAAGACCAGGTTGAAAAGAATATGCAAAATGATGGATATACCTGAGACAACTCTAACCAAATAACATTAAAATTCGAATCAGAGATTTTAAAGTCAGTATTGTGAGCCATGATATTCCTATGTTGCCGAATTCGTTCAATATCATCTGTTTCTGTTAAAGGACCCGGAAGTGGCTGACTGCTCCATCCACGTGATCGAACGTTTGGTGCAGTATTTCTGATTAGTGTGTAAAATAAACTGAAGTCAAAATTGGCGGACTTGACAATCCTGCCTGGGGCAGCTGAAAAACAACAAAAATCACTGTTACACATTTAAAAGTACAATACACATGCAAAATGTTGAATTTAGCAGACCCATAAAAATCACGTTTCATTCCTGTAGTATTTTTATATATGGAACGGGACAATTTTTTTTATTTATTTTTATTTTATTGATAAAACGTCAAGCTCCTGTGAGTATACGTAGAATAATAACTAATCAAATCCGACAATACAAGCAAATTGCATTGGAATCGTGATTTCTATATTTCAAATAGACAAATAAATAAACAAAATAACAAAAGGTGCACATTAGTATTTCTTTTTTTTCAGAACCTGTTGACAGTATCTCAGATGAGGAGAATAATTTTTTCTGCTTTTATCTACTGTGTCAGAAAATGTCAACCCTGTTAAAACGCGGAATTTGTAGGAATATTTACATACTAAAAAGTCTCTGGATAGGATAAAATGTTTTTTTGGAACCTATGTACACTCAAAGTATTTAAAAAGTTTTGTTCTGAAAGGTAAAATGCTGTGATAAAACGATAAAAATTTCACACTCTACAAAACACATGCACTCTTATTCACAGACATTGTTTAGCAATAATAAAATTACTAAATCTTATGTCAAGAGCAGTTGTTAACAGTGGTCGATCTTCAATTGAATCAATCGTTGCAGTACATTTTTAAAATGACAAGTTATTCAACCAATTACCAAGTGGCCAAATTTAGTTTCTTACTTTATACATGTATATTGTATATCTATAAATAGATTGGAATTTAAAGATTAAACAAATTTGAAATATTATGCTGGATAAACTGAGATTTAACTTGTAAGTTGTCACTTTGTGTATTTTTCATTAAGATAACAATTTTACAGGTATATATGTATCTTTTAATTATTTATTACACAAATGTGTATCAACAGATGTAAAATTGCTTATATAATGTAAACAAATATTCATTATAAATAATCATTTCATCATATTAAAAAATGAGTTTAAATAAGTTGATGCAAGGATTTATAAATCCTTGGTTGATGTTTGTCGGAAAATATGTAATTTGTTTTAATTATTGTTTTGATTTTTTTCAAAATGTTTTTATTTTGAAGAGTTTCAATACAAAATAAAAAAATAAATAATTAAGGGTAATAACAAAATTACCGAACTCCGAATAATCTTCCAAAGGGAAAGTCAAAACTCATAAGTATAAACAGACAAAATCAGTCAACAACCGGAAAACTGGGAAAACCGTAATGACCCTGACTTGGTACAGGCATTTCTAAATGTGATAATAAAAATCTACGATGTCTTGTGAAATCACAAAGGATTCTTATGTAATCCGAATATTACTGAGTGAAGTTATATTTTTAACTTGGCTCTTATCTTTAGAAAACATTATCCCTTATGCAATATCATATAAAATTTCCCATGGAGAAAAAATACGGAATTGAAAACGAAAGCCCCACTTTCGCTTTTCGAAACAAAGTAAGTGAGCAACGTTTTTATTGTTATTCTTCACCCCTATAAGCAATATAAATAATATTTCCCACGAAGAAAACATACAGAATTGAAAACGGAAGTCCCACTTTCGTTTTCGAAACAAAGTAAGCGAGCACCTTTATGTTTGTTATTATTCACCTGTGTTATGTAGTATGTCTTCAGTCATCCCCATAGTTATAGTAGGGTCTTCAGTCATATCACAGTAACTATTCTGTCTCTAGTCATTCAACAGTTATAACAATACGTGTCAGTTCATTAGTCCGAAGGGTCAATGGACCGACGGGTCGATAGTCCGAAAGGTCCGAGCAAAATCGAATTTTGAACGACCTCGAGACTACAAATGTATGTATCAATATAATATAGAATTGCATAAAACAATGATAGAAATGGTTGACACGTTTTCTCGAGTAATAATACACCCTTTTCGACAGTTTGCATGACAAATTTTTTTTTCTACCACACGACGAATACAAGCTTTTAAAGACTTTACACACAATAACACGCAATTTCGTGTCTTGTTCTTTTTATTCTTTCTATATTGATATATATATATATGCTCATTTGGTTTTTCTTATTTTCTATCATGCCTTTAAGATTCAATCGGAGATGACAAAGCGATGAAAGGAAGCTAAATGTTGAAAAATGACTGGAAAATCCACACATAGCTCTTGAAAGAAAAGACTTTTACTCATAATATTTGGAACATATATACGGGTAAATCGAGTTTACATGTGCCCTTTTTAAATATTTTTGAACCATGGACACTTCGGACCATTGACCCTTCGGACTATCGACCTTTCGGACGAATGACCCTTCGGATTAATGAAGCTTCGGACCATGGCACTCGATTCATAACAATTCAGTACTGAGTCATCCCACAGTTATTACAATACGTTTTGAATCATCCCACAGCTATTACAATACGATACTGAGTCATCCCACAGTTATTACAATACGATACTGAGTCATCCCACAGTTATTACAACACAGTTTTGAATCATCCCACAGTTATTACAATACAATACTGAGTCATTCCATAGTTATTACAATACGATACAGAGTCATACCAATGTTATTACAATACAATACTGAGTCATTCCACAGTTATTGCAATACGGTTTTGAATCATCCCACAGTTATTACAATACGATACTGAGTCATCCCACAGTTTTTACAATTCAATACTGAGTCACTCCACAGTTATTACAATACAATAGTGAGTCCCTTCACAGTTATTACAATACGGTCTTTAATCACCCCCCAGTTATTACAATACGTAACTGAGTCATTCCACAGTTATTACAATACGATATTGAGTCATTCCACAGTTATTGCAATACAATACTGAGTCATTCCACAGTTATTACAATACGATATTGAGTCATTCCACAGTTATTGCAATACAATACTGAGTCATTCCACAGTTATTACAATACGATACTGAGTCATTCCACAGTTATTACAATACGATACTGAGTCATTCCACAGTTATTACAATACGATACTGAGTCATTCCACAGTTATTACAATACGATACTGAGTCATTCCACGGTTATTACAATGCGATACTGAGTCATCCCAAAGTTATTGCAATACAATACTGAGTCATTCCATAGTTATTACAATACGGTCTTTACTCACCCCACAGTTATTACAATACAATACTGAGTCATTCCAGTTATTACAATGCGATACTGAGTCATTCCACGGTTATTGCATATACATTATACGTACATTGTCGGTAAATATAAAATTTATTTGTACGAGCTTTGGAAACAGGCAGAATAGCGAGCCTTTGGCGAGCTTTTCATGCCTGTTTCGCAGCGAGTACAAATGAATTTTATAATTAACGACAATGTACGTATATTGTGTTTTTCCTGCAATGTCAAAAAAGTCGGAAAACTTGTCAGATTTAAGCAAAAAGGACAGAAACAAGCGTCATTCCTCGCCTTTCATAAATGTTGTCAAGGGTGTCTTCTTCGTGGTCCTCGTTACATTAGTACCAGTTTCATACTTGTCTGCGCCCTCCGCTGTACATAGCTACAGGGTACCAGGAAAGTTTATTCATAGGCTGAAAATTTATTCGTATAGTACGAAAAGTTTATTCGTCTAGTACGAATAAAGCAAAAATTTATTCGTATAGCATATTTGTACAGCAAATATACTGATTGCACAGTTATTACAATACGATACTGAGTCATTCCAGTTATTACAATGCGATACTGAGTCATTCCACAGTTATTACAATACGATATTGAGTCATTCCACAGTTATTGCAATACAATACTGAGTCATTCCACAGTTATTGCAATACGATACTGAGTCAGTCCATGGTTATTACAATGCGATACTGAGTCATCCGACAGTTATTACAATATAATACTGAGTCATTCCATAGTTATTACACTACGGTCTTTTATCACCCTACAGTTATTACAATACAATACTGAGTCATTCCAGTTATTACAATGCGATACTGAGTCATTCCAGTTATTACAATGCGATACTGAGTCATTCCAGTTATTACAATGCGATACTGAGTCATTCCACGGTTATTACAATACGATACTGAGTCATACCACAGTTATTACAATACAATACTGAGTCATTCCATAGTTATTACAATACGGTCTTTATTCATTCCATAGTTATTACAATACGGTCTTTTATCCCCCCACAGTTATTACAATACGGTACTGAGTCATCCCACAGTTAACACAATACGGTATTGAGTTATCTAACAGTTACGACAATATGGTACTGAGTCATTTCACAGTTATTATAATATGGTCATCAATCCGCTAAACAACGACCTGTCCATCGTTCAAAAACTTGTTGTCAAACTGTCAAACACTTCTACAATGTTATTTCCATCTGTTGCGAAAACGTTGTCGAAGTGTTTTTGAGTTTGACAACAAGTTCTTTTTAACGATGGACACACCGTTGTTTAGCGGACATAAAGGGGCATTTGACGCACTATCACATTTAATGTTATCCTTACAATAACTAATGCTACAAGTAAAGACTTACCTTCAAGCGGCACAAATGGCTTCCAATCATGACGTATATTCACCTCATGTGATAACAATTTTGTATGTCAGTAACCAGATGCGAACTTGGTCTTAAAACGGTCACGGCTTTCCGTCAGCTATCAGTTCGATCCATTGTTTATTAATATGTTGCTTATCGGAGTGGACCACTGGGCATTGTCCCATTGCCCTGATGGTCAGTCCGCCTCTGTCGATAAATGTTTTTATTTTAATTTTAGTTGATAACATGTAATTGTATCTATTCTCTTAGGCGTCTGCTGTCATGAAAGTTGGTATCACAATTTGTCGTGTCACGTGTGCCTTTGTTACTATCACAGGGATACAATTGGTAAGTATTTTATATTTTAAAAGCAAAGAGAAGAAAGCGCTGTTCTTTAACTTTGAATGTTTATTTGAGTTTGCATGGATTTTCTTTCCTGTTTACTAGACACTCTGGCTTCATGAGTCACTAATAAAAATGACACACACTGTCTTACTGAGCCATTCTTGAAAGTGGCGTTACGCATTTTTAACACTAGCCATAAGAAACGTTTGTGAGTACTCATAATACGTTAATGGAAGATTTTCAAGACAGACAATTCAGTCAACGGTCATTAGAAAAATGCATTCAAAAGACAAACAACGGTAACAAAAGACATTTGTACTACTATAACTATAAGATTGAGCAACGCCAACCCACTAAAATTATATCAAATCACATCCAAACCAATCAAATCAATCAAATTGTTATTTAATCCAATCAAATCCAAAAGTTGTCGGTCAAAAGCTCACTAGAGTTTGTGTTGTAGATGTACTTGTTGTTTTCACGTGCCGACTTTAAATAAAACTTTTAACGCAAATACTTTAAAAAAATTTGTGTTTCCAATCTTATTTATTGTTGACGGCTGTAGCTAAACACCTTAGCCACGAAACCACAAAGTGTCCTTAATCAGTTTACGATACAAAGAATGAAAAAACCTTATAATGACAATACAACACGATACAACTGAAATATTGTTGAAAGTGGTGTTAAACTCATAACCCTAACCTAACCTGTAATATGGTCTTAAATCGTTTTTCACTGCGCATGTAATCATTTATTTTAGTCTGCTAGTACAATATCTATGGATTTTTTTCTTCTTTTTATAGTGTTATGCAGATTACGTGTATTATCCCAGCCTTAATAGATACTGTGTGCCATATCTTGGCTGTGGACAAGGTTAGTAAAATGTCTATGAGGAATTCAATACAAATCATTACAACAAAATAGTTTGTGTCAACAGGAAGTGAATTGAATTTACAACAAATGTCTCAAAGCTCAACAGACAACATGGTACAGCGGTACCAGAAACAACTATATATTTCGGTCAGTGACAGTATAAAAAAATGTATCCAGTCAATGTAATTTTTCTGCTCAAATAGAACAAGAGCAGGATAAAAATATATCAACAATCCACATAAGTGATTAAACAAATTCATCAAAAATATGTATTTGTCGTTTCATTACCGTTTCAGACCAAGGTGCAGATTGGTTAACTTCTGTCTGATCATGTCCCAAACCACGAACATGGAATCACACTCCAGTGCTCACCTCAAGTTTTAAGGTCTCTAAACACTTTTCCATTGCCGGGAATTCCATGGCCAATAAGTACATTATAAATGTCCAGGATTTTAGCCACCATGAAATCACTGCCGGGGGTTCGCTGGCAGGTAAGTACATTATAAATACTCCGGATTTTCCCCGCCCAACTAAAGTCATTGTAGCTGAAAAAGTGCTGAATGTAGCGATAAACACAAATAAAGTAACACAGATCACTGTTTCAGGTCATGCAATTGAGTCATGCAAGTCAAATTTCACTCGAGATGCTTGTGTAGTCTGTAGCGCAGGCTATGTACAACCAGACGTCATATCATCAACAGCAGATCCCAACACTACTTCTTGTTTTAAACCAACCAGCGCATGTCTTTCTGAAGGTAATAATAACGAATTAGGTACACAAAGTCTCCAAGTTTTGTATATAAGCTTTCTCATAAATTGCAATTTTCAAGACCATTATAGGAACCATATCTCATGATCACATTGTAACCATTTAGTATAGAATAGCCAACTCATGACGGATCGATGGAAACATAAAATGTCTGAAGTGATGACTTAATGTTAGGTTTTCGTAACCCTAATTGAAAAATATTGAACATTTCCTTGACAGAGGGTTGCTGTTAACAAGAAAACCACTGAACCATGTATGTTGTTAAAGTCATCACTTCGTATTACGATCGCCACCATGACTTGGTTAACCGTTACTGAAAATCTGTGTCACAAATGACTACCATATGTTTCATTTGTCGTAATCACAATTCGATCATGTCCTCATCCATTACCTATATACCACTTTATTATTTTACGAGACGGGATAGTAAACAGTTTACAGGTGGGATTTCGTGACACAGTCATCATATTGACGGCTGTATTCAAAGATACTGAACAAATAGAGAACATTTTGATTTTAAAGTAACATTGATAAGTAATAAAAACGTAGATAATGAATTTAGTGCGCACGGCGCATTTCTGGAATAACCTTTATCAGGTACACTCAAAATCGAAAGATTGGAAAGTCAAATAATTTTTAGCTTTGGGAGCAATAATACCAAAGGACCTGAACAGATAGCTAAAATCAGCTAAGGTCACCTATGCCTGGAAGAGGAGAACTTTTTGAACCATTTGAAGCTGTGCAAAACCAGATGACGAGAGAAAAATGGATGATGTTGGTTGTATAGGTAGAGGTAAATCTCCCTGCCATACTCAGCTGGACTCTATCTTTGTGATTACTTCCATTAGGAAGAGTTTGAAGATACCAATGGTGTAATCAGAATCAGTAAATCGAAGAAGGTTAGACAACACAATGGCGCAGAAGAAAACGGACAAAAGGAAAAACCAGATGACGAGAGAAAAACGGATGCTGTTAGTTGTATTACATAGGTAGAGGTAAATCTCACTGCCATGCTCGGCTTGACTCGATCTTTGTGATTACTTCCATTAATCTTTACTTATTCTATGCTAATGTGAAATCACGTGTGGTCGTCAGTTAGTGATTAATTTTCGTGAGCTTCTTTTATGGAAAACGTCGTGGAAATATAAAAATAGTATAACACCGAATTATTATTATCACATTATTATCACCCTAGCATTAATGTGCTGTGGTCTTATTTATTTTCAATGAGTTAAGGTGAGAGGTGATTGTTCTTTTTGTTGATATTGGTAGAATAGTTGACCATCACTGTTTAAGCTTTCTGTTCGTAGATGTAGATCTTACATACAGTCGAACTCCAGTCAAAGCTTTCTGTACAAGTTTGTCCGGATGTAAATGTAATACAGCCAAATGCTATTTTGGAGATCCTTGTTTGTGCTCAAAGGGCAACGAGTGCGGAATAGGACAATTCATGAATGATAAGGGAGGTAAGTTAACACTAAGGTAATTTTTACAAGTAAAAATTCTTAGATGACCGCTTTTGCCGGATATAGTTAAACATAGAACAATATAAGAAAAAAAAAGTAAAAAGCATTTGTCTTTAAAGCTACAAAAGTGATGAAGCTTAAGATGAAGGATCATGGGGTGATAATATACAAAGTGTTTTTGGTGCAGATTAGAAATTCAAGAGGACTGCAACCACAATGCATAATTTACATGTAACATATGATCATATTCCAATAGTGCTGAAACCTCTGATTTATTATAGTCCAACGTGGCATCAATGTTCCTTGAATGAGATGGGTTTCTACCAAGCTATGACAAGTGAAAATCCAAGATGACTTCCACCGTAGAATATAATTTACCATATCTCTATATGCCAAAAATTACAAATGTCGTCTCAGAACCTTCTAAGCTGGCAGATTTAACAAAATTCTACATGGATGATCATTGATATGCTATGTGCAAAGTATGTGCTTCCCAATATTGGAAAAGAAAGATGGAGGCTGCTTATGGTCATTGTTTAAAAGACATATAGGATCATATGGGGGAAATATTTGGCAACATTACTTATCTGAAACCACAGAAATTACTTGAGCCAAGTATGTCATAAATATTCCATGTATGAATCTGTGCAATGTTTGTGTTTTAGATCGAGCAGAATCATTGTGGCCGCCTAGATGGGACATAGTTTAATAAAGTTGAAAATTTGTGTTTTTGACCAATATGAATTCCAAAATGACCGCCAGGACAAAGGATCCTGCTATAGCTCTTTTACTTTGAAACCCGAAAAAGATTTTAAAACTAACCCAAGATATAATTAACACAGAACCTTATGTAAATATTTTCAGCTTCTCAGTTTTGATGCTGATCTGAAATCCAAGATAGCTGAATAACAGCATGTACAGAAATGTTTATACTTTTTCTAATGTATATATTTTGCCTTTAAAGTTTAAAAATATATGACCAGAATATACGAATATTATCAAAAAGTATGTATAAAACGAAACATTATACGGTATGATGAACTATTACTAGATAAACTGACTAGAGCAGTATGCAAAATATTAAGAAATGTTTGAAGATACCTACAGGATAATTAGAAGCCGTAAATAAGAAGAACAGACAATACAAAGAAAAAGGACAACATGACAAACGACTACAGACAAAATAATGATTGTGCAACACAAACGCCACAAAAACATATAAGAAGTATGAGTTTTAATTGTTTTGTCCCGAGAGTAATGGTCTTCAATCTACAGATTTTGTCTGTCCTACTATTGTACTGGTACCGGTCATACTAAAGTATTAAGATTGTCATTCATTTTTATGATAATATGTTGCCTTTCTGAGTGAAAGCGAACCTATGAAAATGTTTATTGTTGTTCATATCTGTGTGACCGTTGGAGATCCAATTATCAAAAGGAGAGGGTTAGTGCCATATATTGGTGTCTGTCCTATATCCCAACGTCATAACCTAGAGGTCTTTTCTATGTTGAAACTTTCCTTTCATAATTCATGAGTGGTGTTCTTTATCATATTTGATTGCCAGATGGATTTTGCTTTCCAATTGTTTTTGGGTTGGCGCCACTGCAGAATTGGTGCTAATCTTGTGCATATTTGGTGTACTTAATTTGCAATATTTACTTAAGTTATTGTTCCTAGCAATGTACATCATTGAGTCAGGAGAGATAACTCTGGTAGATATTGGGATATTTAATGTTTATTTTTAGTTAGAAATGTCTTACCTGTATATGTAATTGTAAAGTAAAGAAAAGTATTCCAATTTTTCTTCTTTTTTATGTATATATAGAGTGTATTCCATGCCCAAAAGGAACAGATAAGAATACGACAGGTTGTGATCCATGCAGAGCAATAAGGTTTGTATCGTTGTCAGTATAAGGGAAAAATATAGGGCATACGTACCACATGCAATGACTCAGTCAGTACTTCTTACCTCTCTACAAGGTAACTAGCTTCGATTTATGCACATTCCGCTTCAATGTTTTTTTTACATATTAATATGGTTCCTATT
The DNA here is from genome assembly GCA_963383655.1 of Bathymodiolus septemdierum. Classification (NCBI taxonomy): domain Eukaryota; kingdom Metazoa; phylum Mollusca; class Bivalvia; order Mytilida; family Modiolidae; genus Bathymodiolus; species Bathymodiolus septemdierum. The sequence goes on along the minus strand of OY726530.1, from coordinate 19,361,608 downwards.
ATCTTACAAATGGTATTTATGATTTCCTCAGTCAGTAATTGTTCTTAAGAATCGTTAAGATATACCGAAAGGATATCTCCTATTCGTATAACATCGTCTTGATCTAATGTAATCATCCGAAAGAGAGACTAGAAGAACAAAGAATTTGAGTATACCTTTCTTAGAATTTCTTAATATTTGAAAATAAATGTCAGAGAAACCCGAAGGGGCAATGAAGAATGGACAATCTAGAGAAACCGTCAATACCGGGCACATAAGACATGGACAATCTAGAGAAACCGTCAATACCGGGAACATAGGACATGGACAATCTAGAGAAGCCGTCAATACTGGGCACATAAGACATGGGCAATCTAGAGAAACCGTCAATACCGGGCACATAAGACATGGACAATCTAGAGAAACCGTCAATACTGGGCACATAAGACATGGACAATCTAGAGAAACCATCAATACCGGGCACATAAGACATGGACAATCTAGAGAAACCGTCAGTACCGGGCACATAAGACATGGACAATCTAGAGAAACCGTCAATACTGGACACATAAGACACAGGATGAAGACAAACAACAGCAAAAACACAACACAGAAAACCAAAAAGATGAACAACATGGACCCCACCAAAAACCGGGTGTGTACCCAGGCACCCGCGATTGATAAGTAGTCCCCGCCTCTCACAAGAAACCACCATGTCACTCATATAGTCAATATGTGTTGGACACCACTATGCACAAATAACGTAAATAAGACATGATTTCTCCTGCAAACAACTGGAGGTAAAGACGAGCCAAACATCGTTTTATGCAGATATCGTAGCGGACATCACAACATGGAACTTAGAACGTAAAGACATGTGATAGAACAAAATGTTGGACATCACTATACGCAATCATACACAAATATGACAATAAGACATGAACACTCCTACAAACAACCTGAGGTAAAGACGAACCGAAATAACGAAACGAATATAATTAGAAACATCCCTATTAAATTCTTATTTAATATATATTTAAGAGTATATATATCTAATCCTCTGAATAAGACGGCTACTTCTGCCAATTATTTCCTGCTTACATTTAATTATCACTATGAGAAAAAAGAACAATGTCCGTCAACAATCATGCGACTGCCGATTACGGATGATTACGAAAAATATATACGATAATTCTTGACATTTCCGTATTTGTTTCCAGGAATATCATACATCTCTTAATGCTGACCACAACGGATGGATTATCTACGGGGCAGAGGACGTACACACCAACAGTCAAATACAATAAATCTGTTATATCAGCGGGAGGTTAGTTTGTTTGTTTGTTTTGCTTATCCGTAATTACGTCAATCTAGCACGATAGGCAAGTGAAATTTACAGTTCTTAAATTATATAAATAAGGACAAAATACCACACAGTGAGAAATTGCTCATATGAGAAATTTGATGAAAATGCATATACATATATGAAACGAAAAGCTCACGTGAGAATTTGCACATACATGTAAGTGTTTTAACATACAAATTAGATTCGTTTCTGAAGTGTATTTCATTTTATGCTCACGTAAAGCTCACATATTTTATATGTTAACAAAATTATTATTTCAAGTTCTATCAATAGATGATATATTATGATTTGTTCGTGGAATTTGTTAGCATAATTTGGTAGGTGTTTTTTTTAAGTTCGATCATGATTATGCGGTATGAATCATAGTTAAAGTAACATGCTTAACGAGTTACTGTCACCGATATATAATCATAATGATGCATTTGCATATTCATTTAGTTTGAATGCAAGATTTAAATAATGTGCTTTACATTTTCAGACAACACGGATATCCCTGCAGAGAAACTAAATGAAGATACAATTAGTTCCATGTACATTTTGTAAGTATTTCAAAGTGATTTGTAAAAAAAATATTAATATGTATTCTGGTTTCATTCGGCCAATGTGTAAACTAGATATCGGTGACGATTCCAAGGGCTCGACCCACAGGGCTGACCAGACGGTGGACATGGGTATCGTCTAGATGGGAGCTATAATACGGAAAACCTGGCCGTGAACCATAGAGTTACGTGAAGAGTTGTCACACTTTCTGCACGTTCAAGACTTCTGTTGTAGATTTCACCTAAAGAGTAGGCTCATTGTAGCTGTTACAGAAGACTAAATCTGTCGTCTCTATCAAACGCTCCATACTTTTCCAGTGGCAGTCAACAGTTGTTGTCCAACCCTAGGGGCCGTCGGTGTTCGTATGGTAGTTGGATTTACAACTATCTATGCAATCAGTGCCTATCATCACTAGCGTTGTGAGCTCGAATCTTGCTCAAAGGAGGTGTACTCGATACAACATTATGTGAGACAGTTTTTCTGTGGCTTACGACAGGTCGGTGGTTTTCTACGGGTACTCCGATTTCCTCCACCAATAAAACGGACAGCCACAATATAAGTGGCGTTAAGCATCCTAACCCTCCTTCGTCATTCTGTATAGCATTTATATAGTGTTGAACTTGTTCTCGTCCCGTTTGGCCGTTGCATTGTCTGTATTTTGTATTGACCGTTTTTTTTTATTACCCTTTGATGTCTTCAAATTTTCTTGCAAAAATTCAACTACCGTTATCAGAAATTTCACTGTGTATACCCAGTGTCTTGTAAATTCTAAATTGACCAATAGCAAACTCCAAGGTATATATCTACCTATTGTGCATTTCAAAGTTATAACTGCGGATTGTAATACATCTACATTGCATCTGTGCAACAAGTGCCTTAGACATAACGAGATGTATATACATGTAATGGACTATTATGTGATAAACCTTGTCTGCTAATTGAGACAGAGCGGCGGTTTTCTTGGGAAATTCCGTCAATAAAACTAACCGCCACGACAATAAGTTAAATAATTGGTGTTAAATGTGCAATATGTATGACACCTGCAATAAAGTATATATTTGGAAACTTGTTGCTTGATTGTGTTTTTTCTTTTTGTTTTAATTTGATGGTTCATTGTTGTTGTTTTGTCTTACAAGACTGGACATGTTTGTATTGTCTATTTATATTAATATTAACATTCATTTCCCAGCTATAGATTCCTAGGGCCACTCATCATTACCGCAACACTGTTCTTCTCCTTGGTAGTGTACAGAACATCACGCAAAATATGTGCTTGGTGTAAATGTGCCATCAAAGGTCAGTGTTTCTACATATTTTCATTTCTTCTATTAGAGTCGATTTCTTTAAGCGATAAAAGTGATAAAATGAAAAAAAAAAAAAAAAAAACCCAAAACACAAAGAAAAAGCTCACTATCGGAACAGTTCCAAAATCCAATAAAAAAATTGTAGCAAGAGGCAAAATCAATACCTTCAACAGCAAAAACACCTGACATCTTCCTGGATTGTCACAGCACTTCACTAAAAAGACTAAAACTAGTTGTATGGGTCCAACCCTCCTCTTTCCACAAGTCAGTACAATGCCAACCCTCGGTTTTTAGTGGGGTTCGTGTTAATCGATCTTTAGTTTAATGTGTATGTTTTGTAGATCGTAGTAGATCCCTTTTCATTTGGCCATCTTGTTGTCTGTCCTTCGATTTACGGCTTCTGATTACCCCTTTGGTATCTTCAAACTATTCTCACATGTAAAACTGATTGCATTTTATATGTACTACATAATGGGATTATCCGAAGAAATGTTGCAACACGTGAAGGATGCGAGTTTAAGTTATTGTTCCTAAATAAAGTAACTATTATTAAATCTGAGGTTCTCCTCCCTCAGGCATAGATAACCTAAGCCGATTTTTGGTATCCTGTTTAGGCACTTCTGTGTTCTTGCTCCCAAAAACTTTCAAATCACTTGGCTTTCAAATATTCTGGCTCAGAGCCTACCTGATGCATGGTTATTCCAGAAACGTGTCGTGCGCACTAAATTTGATATCTACGTTTGTATTCAGAACAATCAACACACTTTGTTAAGTAAGTAAGTAATTTTTATTTTAAAGTCGGAAGCATATATATACAAACACAACATAGAACATGAGCTCATTAACCGACTTGATATTCTAAAAACAGACCAATTGACAAACAGCAAATCATCACATGGTTAAACATACATAAAATCATAAACATAGAGAAACACATAGCATAAATAAAATACCTGCATGAAAAAAGCACAGAGGTGAGCACATTACATAAAAAATAATACATTTAAAGCAAGTACTTAAAAAATAGCACATTTAAAGCAATAAAAGCTACTTCATATTCTAAACACTGATTACCATGCTTTCGTGACCATGAATGTCCCAGGAACAACATCAGTGGACTGGCCAGTTTATTTACGTACCATTAACACTTTTGCATCTAAAAGAAACATGAAGCTCGACAAACACAGCTATATATAGTAAGTTGAAGACAGTCTTATTAAGCATCCTTAGATTTGGGTACATGTAATTTACATGTACAAATGTCGGCTTTGCAATGACCAATTTTTCTCTGTAAACCTGCAGTGTGCTTTTGTGTGTACTTGAGTCAATTGGCTTAAGGCCGGCCTTACACATGTGAATACGAAAGTCATGCCAGATATAGATTAAGATAATTTGTCTGTGATTGATTTGTTCTTTAGGAGTGGATCCATAAATTTACATATTCACGGAAATGCGATTTTCCTCAAACCACCGAAACTGGTATCCGATCCACAAATGTAATGTTTTCACAATAAATTTTCAATTTTTTTTTATAACATATAGATAATACACGAACAAACAATAGTGAGTCAACAGATATGATGCTAGAGACCTAATCAAGTACGAAGTCACTCATCCAATAATTAACTCACATTGTACCACTACATGGTTTTGATAGGAGACACTGATGATAGCTATGGAGAATTAGACATGTATAATAATAATGGTTAATGCTAATATAATTTATACATACATAGTGAAACCTGTATAAAGGACTGGGAGCTATAAGGGTCAAAATCGGCCCCACCTCAGATGTCGATACAATTTTCTCCAAAATGTATTCACAAAATGTGCTGTTCAGAAATAAATACAGTTAGATAATATGTGTATCTAATTCCTCACAGCGGATCGACGAATTCAGGTAATGAAAAGCACTGAACGTCATTTTTTTCATTATACAGAATGTACGTACCATTGTATTATAATGCATATCTTTAAAAAACAAAGCATAATAAAACTCAATAAACAAAGCATAAATTTGACTTAATATGCAATGTGGATTGATTTCAGGAATACAAACATGTTCCGAAACTGTATTATGAAATTAAAGAGAACGAATAGTAATGTCGCAACGTCACCCATTTTCGACAGTCTCCTGTTTTCGATGGTTTGTTTCACGTGATAAAATCTCTCATTATTTTGATGGCTTATATACAATCAGAAGAATGAAAATATTGATTTAAAATTAAGGGTCTGGCTGAGGTTATAAATAAATTAATATTTAACAACCTCCACAATCCTCCACCAACAAAATATTTTGATATAATCATTAACCCTCTATACTCAAAACAACTGCTCAATTTGGTTTTGGTGGAAGACTGTGGAGGTATATAAAATAGCTAAAATGTATATTAAATATGTCGTTTGTAGTCCATTTTTAGGATTATCCGTCTAATTATGATGTCATTATGAGGTCATAATGCACCCAATTTCACGGAAAGTTATATTTTTTGAAAATTTGTTTATATAGCAATTAAATTAGTAAATTGTTTTTATTCTAATGTCAAGCATTATTTTTTAATATAATGTGGGGCCAATTTTCTTAACGCCTCTCCTCTTTATCTTTGAATAAATTCTCAATGCAATTTTGTTAATTTAACCTGTACAAACCGAACACCTGTGCTTTTCTGAACCCAAAGGTTGACCTCAAGCTGGTTCGATTAGACAGGTCTCACTGTACATAATATATTATGAGGTGTAAATAAACAATATTTATTTGATTTTTTTTTATATTGCGTGTTACGAACATGTTTCAGTGAGCTAGCACTATAACAATCAAACTAAGCGTGTTGGTCTAGTACAAATCGTGCATCATCATCATCTTCTCATTGAAAAGTTAGTTGTTCACGCCATGATATAGATGACAAATTCCCGAGTAGACGTTAGACAACATCCTAACATGACGTCCTCCATTGGCTATATAAATAATACAATGATAAAACTCAAGATATATTTTAATTCGCACATCCGTATTGACGAACAAATTACAAACATCATACCTTACTGAATTACTGAGTTATAAATCCTTGGTTGATGTTTGTCGGAAAATATGTAATTTTCTTTAATTATTGTTTTGATTTTTTTCAAAATGTTTTTATTTTGAAGAGTTTCAATTCAAAATAAAAAATAAATAATTAAGGGTAATAACAAAATTACCGAACTCCAAACAATCTTCCAAAGGGAAAGTCAAAACTCATATGTATATAAACAGACAAAATCAGTCAACAACCGGAAAACTGGGAAAACTGTAATAACCCTCACTTGGTACAGGCATTTCCAAATGTGAAAATAAAAATCTACGATGTCTTGTGAAATCACAAAGGATTCTTATGTAATCCGAATATTACTGAGTGAAGTTATATTTTTAACTTGGCTCTTATCTTTACAAAACATGATCCCTTATGCAATATCATATAAAATTTCCCATGGAGAAAAAATACGGAATTGAAAACGAAAGTCCCACTTTCGCTTTCCGAAACAAAGTAAGTGAGCAACGTTTTTATTGTTATTCTTCGCCCCTTTAAGCAATATAAATAATATTTCCCATGAAGAAAACATACAGAATTGAAAACGGAAGTCCCACTTTCTCTTTCGAAACAAAGTAAGCGAGCACCTTTATGTTTGTTATTATTCACCCGTGTTATGTAGTATGTCTTCAGTCATCCCCATAGTTATAGTAGGGTCTTCGGTCATATCACAGTAACTATGCTGTCTCTAGTCATTCAACAAGTATAACAATAGGTGTCAGTTCATTAGTCCGAATGGTCAATGATCCGAAGGGTCGATAGTCCGAAGGGTCGATAGTCCGAAAGGTTCGAGCAAAATCGAATTTTGAACGACCTCGAGACTACAAATTTATGTATCAATATAATATAGAATTGCATAAAACAGTGATAGAAATGGTTGCCACGTTTTCTCGTGTAATAATATTTTCTACGAACTAGCCCTTTCACTGGTTATCTGCCCCTTCCCCGCCATTTTATTTTCATAATTACATTACTTATTTCAATATTTACATTTCTTACAAAAGTTTTCCACCATTTCATTTTCCAAATCTTTCCACTATTCAACTTACCTTTCTTCCATATTTTCCAAATCTTTTCACTATTTTCTTCCATATTTTCCAAATCTTTTCACTATTTTCTTCCGTATTTTTCACATCATTTCTGTCTTTTCTTCCATATTTTCCAAATCATTTCAATATTCAACTTGGGTTTCTTCTATAATGTCCATATCTTTTCACTATTTGACTTGTCTTTCTTCCATATTTTCCATATCATTTCACAATTTTCTTCTGTATTTTCCATATCTTATAGCTATTCGACTTGCCTTTCTTCCTTGTTTTCCATATCATTTCACTATTCAACTTACTTTTCTTCCGTATTTTCCATATCATTTCACATTTCAACTTGGGTTTCTTCCGTATTTTCCATATCATTTCATATTTCAATTTGGGTTTCTTCTATATTTTTTCATATCTTTTCAGTATTTTCTTCTGTATTTTCCAAATTTTCCATATCATTTCACATTTCAACTTACTTTTTTTCCATATTTTCCAGTTATCTGCCCCTTCCCCGCCATTTATTTCCATTATCCGTGTCCTATAACCTTATTATTTTCTACGAACTAGCCCTTTCACTTGAATAGTGAAAAGATATGGAAAATACAGAAGAAAATTGTGAAAAGATATGGAAATTATGAAAGATATGGAAAATGGGTAAGAAAAGTAGGTTGAATTGTGAAATGATATGGAAAATATGGATGAAAGGTAAGTTGAATAGTGAAAAGATATGGACAATATGGAAGAAAGCCAAGCTGAATAGTGAAAAGATATGGAAAATACAGAAGAAACCCAAGTTGAATTGTGAAATGATGTGGAAAATATGGAAGAAAGGTAAGTCGAATAGTGAAAAGATTTGGAAAATACAGAAGAAACCCAAGTTGAAATGTGAAATGATATGGAAAATATGGAAGAAAGGTAAGTTGAAATGTGAAATGATATGGAAAATATCGAAGAAAGGCAAGTCGAATAGTGAAAAGATTTGGAAAATACACCCAGAGCAGCAGCAGCAGCCATTTACCCCAGAGCAGCAGTAGCAGCAGCAGCAGCAGCAACAATAGGGTTGAAATTCAACCCAAAACACGTTACAAACAAAAACAAAACGAAACACATTATGAAAATATCACACATTAACGTAAACATCTATGACAAAACTGCAACAAGTCAACAAAATAGTGATTAAGATGTTGAATAAACACGAAAATTAGAGGATGGAATAAAGAAACGTCGCTATAGATAGAAAGTTCACGAACAATATACCAAAAACGAACAATTAGTCACCAGGCTCTTAGAAAATCCCGTGGAAGCGACAACCATTGTACAGAATTTTTGTTGTTACTTGTTGAAAATGTTGCATGAAAAAAAATATCAGAAATAATAAGACTGATATACGGGGGAAAAGTACTGCTTAAAAAATACGTGAAAAAAATACGGGAGAAAAATATCTGAAAAAAATTCCGGGAAAAGATATAAATAAATAAATAAATACGGTAAAAAAGTACGGGAGAAAAAGTACGGAAAAAAGTACGGGAAAAAATAGTAAGACCGGACAGGGCCTCTTTCGGTCACGTGACTTTGTCACTTCCGGTCAAAAAGCCCTCACTAGGGAGGATATTGCGCAACTTCCGGTTGCACATGCGCAGAACATACTTCCGATCATGGCCTCTTCCGGTCACTTCCGGTCACGTCACTTCTGGTCAAGCATACGCAATGGTCCGATCCCCCTCAAATATGACTTTGTGCGTGCCCATATACTACTGTCTTGGGAATGCATACATGTACTACGGTATGTAAACGGATGCCAAATCCATTTTAAGCATGATTTTAGCACAGGTGTAAGCTCGTGTTCGAAATGGCTTACATTTTAGCGGGCAATAAGGAAGGAAACGTTTTGATATACAACAATTTTCGCTACCAGGAAAACAAAAAGACAGCTGCTAAGATACACTGGAGATGTTGGAGAAAAGAATGCCGGTCTCCTCTTCAATCCAACGTAATTAATGAGGACGAAGAAAATCCTGATATCCAAATAATTCAGGTATTTTAACAATCGTTTTCGAAATGTGTTACCTACAAAGCAGCATTACCCACACCCCTGTGTACATGTATACCAGTGGCGTAGGGACGAACCAAAAAGTGACATAGGTTGTTAGAATCAAAAGTTCTACGAGAGACACCCAATGCTTGTGGAAACGTATGAGATATGTATATTTTCCAGATGGGAATTGATTTGAGGTTGTTGTAAGAGCTGTTCCCTGTGTCGTCGGATATGCCTACCATCGGAATTAATCTCGAGCAACATGACGGATGTCTGATAGGCAGAAACTGCCTACAAATTCCAGAGCCCCTGTTTCACTCCCTTTCCATCGAGAGTTTCTTGTTCGCATGTGTTTATGCATTGATTGTATTTTTTTAATGTTGATGTTTGCTTCTTGTTTCTAGGGGTTTATATATGTCATTGGATGTTGGTTTTTAGTTACTCATTCGGTTTTTCTTATTTTCTCTCATGCCTTTAAGATTCAATCGGAGATGACCAAGCGATGTAAGGAAGCTGAATCAATCAGTTATAAAATGTAATACTTAGCATACCCATCGTTGCTAGTACGACAAAAGAGAACCAAGTGTCGATTATGTTCTTTGATACAACTATGTCTGAAAATCATATTAATAAACAAACTAAAAACTAAAAAGGCAAACAAAATAACTAAAATAACGGGAAAAAGAAGCAAAAAAAAAACAAAACAAAACAAAACAAAAACAGAAACAAACAAAAATTATTAAAAACAACTGATCTAAATGTAAAACAACGATATATAAATATATTCTTAAACACACACACAGATCACAGAAAAAAAAGTTGGCTTAACAACAATGAAATCACTAAATCTTATGTGAAGATCAGTTGTTAACAATGGTCGATCTTCAATTGAATCAATCGTTATTTTATAACCACAGTACATTTGTAGCCAATTACCAAATTGCCAAATTGCCAAATTTAGTTTCTTACTTCATACATGTATATCTATCAATAGATTGGAATTTAAAGAATACATTTTTTTTTAAATATTATGCTGGATAAACTGAGATTTAACTTGTAAGTTGTCACTTTGTGTATTTTTCATTAAGGTAACAATTTTACAGGTATATGTGTATCTTTTAATTATTTATTACACAAATGTTTATCAACAGATGTAAAATTGCTTATATAATGTAAACAAATATTCATTATAAATAATCATTTCATCATATTAAAAAATGAGTTTAAATAAGTTAATGCAAGGATTTATAAATCCTTGGTTGATGTTTGTCGGAAAATATGTAATTTGTTTTAATTATTGTTTTGATTTTTTTCAAAATGTTTTTATTTTGAAGAGTTTCAATACAAAATAAAAAAAATAAATAATTAAGGGTAATAACAAAATGACCGAACTCCAAACAATCTTCCAAAGGGAAAGTCAAAGCTCATAAGTATAAACAGACAAAATCAGTCAACAACCGGAAAACTGGGAAAACCGTAATGACCCTCACTTGGTACAGGCATTTCCAAATGCGATGATAAAAATCTACGATGTCTTGTGCAATCACAAAGGATTCTTATGTAATCCGAATATTACTGAGTGAAGTTATATTTTTAACTTGGCTCTTATCTTTACAAAACATGATCCCTTATGCAATATCATATAAAATTTCCTATGGAAAAAAAATACGGAATTGAAAACGAAAGTCCCACTTTCGCTTTTCGAAACAAAGTAAGCGAGCAACGTTTTTATTGTTATTCTTCACCCCTATAAGCAATATAAATAATATTTCCCATGAGAAAAACATACAGAATTGAAAACGGAAGTCCCACTTTCGCTTTCGAAACAAAGTAAGCGAGCACCTTTATGTTTGTTATTCTTCACCCGTGTTATGTAGTATGTCTTCAGTCATCCCCATAGTTATAGTAGGGTCTTCAGTCATATCACAGTAACTATGCTGTCTCTAGTCATTCAACAAGTATAACAATAGGTGTCAGTTCATTAGTCCGAAGGGTCAATGATCCGACGGGTCGATAGTCCGAAAGGTCCGAGCAAAATCGAATTTTGAACGACCTCGAGACTACAAATGTATGTATCAATATAATATAGAATTGCATAAAACAGTGATAGAAATGGTTGACACGTTTTCTCGAGTAATAATACACCCTTTTCGACAGTTTGCATGACTAATTTTTTTTTCTATCACACGACGAATACAAGCTTTTAAAGACTTTACACACAATAACACGCAATTTCGTGTCTTGTTCTTTTTATTCTTTCTATATTGATATATATATATATATGCTCATTCGGTTTTTATTATTTTCTATCATGCCTTTAAGATTCAATCGGAGATGACAAAGCGATGTAAGGAAGCTGAATGTTGAAAAATGTCTGGAAAATCCACACATAGCTCTTGAAAGAAAAGACTTTTACTCATAATATTTGGAACATATATACGGGTAAATCGAGTTTACATGTGCCCTTTTTAAATATTTTAGAACCATGGACACTTCGGACCATTGACCCTTCGGACTATCGACCTTTCGGACGAATGACCCTTCGGGTTAATGAACCTTCGGACCATGGCACTCGATTCATAACAATACGGTACTGAGTCATGCCACAGTTATTACAATACGTTTTGAATCATCCCAAAGCTATTACAATACGACACAGTCATCCCACAGTTATTACAACACAGTTTTGAATCATCCCACAGTTATTACAATACGGCACTCATTCACCCCATAGTTATAACAATACGATACAGAGTCATACCAAAGTTATTACAATACGATACTGAATCATTCCACAGTTATTACAATACGGTTTCGAATCATCCCACAGTTATTACAATACGATACTGAGTCATCCCACAGTTATTACAATACGGTTATGAATCATCCCAGAGTTATAACAATACGATACTGGGTCATCCCACAGTTATTACAATGCAACACTGAGTCATCCCACAGTTATTACAACACAGTTTTGAATCATCCCACAGTTATTACAATACGGCACTGATTCACCCCATAGTTATTACAATACGATACAGAGTCATACCAAACTTATTACAATACGATACTGAGTCATTCCACAGTTATTACAATGCCATACTGAGTCATCCCACAGTTATTACAATACAATACTGAGTCATTCCATAGTTATTACAATACGATACAGAGTCATACCAAAGTTATTACAATACAATACTGAGTCATTTCACAGTTATTACAATGCGGTCTTTAATCACCCCACAGTTATTACAATACGTAACTGAGTCATTCCACATTTATTACAATACGATACAGAGTCATACCAAAGTTATTACAATACAATACTGAGTCATTCCACAGTTATTGCAATACGGTTTTGAATCATCCCACAGTTATTACAATACGATACTGAGTCATCCCACAGTTTTTACAATTCAATACTGAGTCACTCCACAGTTATTACAATACACTACTGAGTCCTTTCACAGTTATTACAATACGTAACTGAGTCATTCCACAGTTATCACAATACGATACTGAGTCATTCCACAGTTATTGCAATACGATATTGAGTCATTCCACAGTTATTGCAATACAATACTGAATCATTCCACAGTTATTACAATACGATACTGAGTCATTCCACAGTTATTACAATACGATACTGAGTCATTCCACGGTTATTACAATGCGATACTGAGTCATCCCACAGTTATTACAATGCAATACTGAGTCACTCCATAGTTATTACAATACGGTTTTTACTCACCCCACAGTTATTACAATACAATACTGAGTCATTCCAGTTATTACAATACAATACTGAGTCATTCCATAGTTATTACAATACGATACAGAGTCATACCAAAGTTATTACAATACAATACTGAGTCATTTCACAGTTATTACAATACGGTCTTTTATCACCCCGCAGTTATTACAATACGTAACTGAGTCATTCCACAGTTATTACAATACGATACTGAGTCATTCCACAGTTATTACAATACGATATTGAGTCATTCCACAGTTATTACAATACGATACTGAGTCATTCCACGGTTATTACAATGCGATACTGAGTCATCCCACAGTTATTGCAATGCAATACTGAGTCACTCCATAGTTATTACAATACGGTCTTTACTCACCCCACAGTTATTACAATACAATACTGAGTCATTCCAGTCATTACAATACAATACTGAGTCATTCCATAGTTATTACAATACGATACTGAGTCATTTCACAGTTATTACAATACGGTCTCTAATCACCCCACAGTTATTACAATACGTAACTGAGTCATTCCACATTTACTACAATACGATACAGAGTCATACCAAAGTTATTACAATACAATACTGAGTCATTCCACAGTTATTGCAATACGGCTTTGAATCATCCCACAGTTATTACAATACGATACTGAGTCATCCCACAGTTTTTACAATTCAATACTGAGTCACTCCACAGTTATTACAATACAATACTGAGTCCTTTCACAGTTATTACAATACATAACTGAGTCATTCCACAGTTACTACAATACGTAACTGAGTCATTCCACAGTTATTGCAATGCAATACTGAGTCATTCCACAGTTATTACAATACGATATTGAGTCATTCCACAGTTATTGCAATACAATACTGAGTCATTCCACAGTTATTACAATACGATACTGAGTCACTCCACAGTTATTACAATACGATACTGAGTCATTCCACGGTTATTACAATGCCATACTGAGTCATCCCACAGTTATTGCAATACAAAACTGAGTCATTCCATAGTTATTACAATACGATCTTTACTCATCCCACAGTTATTACAATACAATACTGAGTCATTCCAGTTATTACAATACAATACTGAGTCATTCCATAGTTATTACAAAACGATACAGAGTCATACCAAAGTTATTACAATACAATACTGAGTCATTTCAGTTATTACAATACGGTTTTTAATCACCCCACAGTTATTACAATACGTAACTGAGTCATACCAAAGTTATTACAATACAATACTGAGTCATTCCACAGTTATTGCAATACGGTTTTGAATCATCCCACAGTTATTACAATACGATACTGAGTCATCCCACAGTTTTCACAATTCAATCCTGAATCATTCCACAGTTATTACAATACAATACTGAGTCCTTTCACAGTTATTACAATACGGTCTTTACTCATCCCACAGTTATTACAATACAATACTGAGTCATTCCAGTTATTACAATACAATACTGAGTCATTTCATAGTTATTACAATACGATACAGAGTCATACCAATGTTATTACAATACAATACTGAGTCATTTCACAGTTATTACAATACGGTCTTTAATCACCCACAGTTATTACAATACGTAACTGAGTCATTCCACAGTTATCACAATACGATACTGAGTCATTCCACAGTTATTACAATACGATATTGAGTCATTCCACAGTTATTGCAATACGGTTTTGAATCATCCCACAGTTATTACAATACGATACTGAGTCATCCCACAGTTTTCACAATTCAATCCTGAGTCATTCCACAGTTATTACAATACAATACTGAGTCCTTTCACAGTTATTACAATACGGTCTTTACTCATCCCACAGTTATTACAATACAATACTGAGTCATCCCACAGTTTTCACAATTCAATCCTGAGTCATTCCACAGTTATTACAATACAATACTGAGTCATTTCACAGTTATTACAATACGGTCTTTTATCACCCCGCAGTTATTACAATACGTAACTGAGTCATTCCACAGTTATCACAATACGATACTGAGTCATTCCACAGTTATTGCAATACAGTTTTGAATCATCCCACAGTTATTACAATACAATACTGAGTCATTCCAGTTATTACAATACAATACTGAGTCATTTCATAGTTATTACAATACGATACAGAGTCATACCAAATTTATTACAATACAATACTGAGTCATTTCACAGTTATTACAATACGGTCTTTACTCATCCCACAGTTATTACAATACGATACTGAGTCATTCCACAGTTATTACAATACAGTTTTGAATCATCCCACAGTTATTACAATACGATACTGAGTCATTCCACAGTTATTACAATACGATACTGAGTCATTCCACGGTTATTACAATGCCATACTGAGTCATCCCACAGTTATTACAATACAATACTGAGTTATTCCATAGCTATTACAATACGGTCTTTAATCACCTCACAGTTATTAAAATACAAAACTGAGTCATTCCAATTATTACAATACGATACTGAGTCATCCCAGAGTTATTACAATACGATACTGACTCATTTCACAGTTATTACAATACGATACTGAGTCATTCCACAGTTATTACAATACGATACAGTCATACCAAAATTATTACATTGCAATAGTGAGTCATTCCACAGTTATTGCAATACGGTTTTGAATCATCCCAGTTATTACAATACGATACTGAGTCATTCCACAGTTATTACAATGCAATACTGAGTCACCCCATAGTTATGACAATACAATACTGAATCATTCCACAGTTATTACAATAAGATATTGAGTCACCCCACAGTTATTACAATACAATACTGAGTCATTTCACTTATTACAATACGGTCTTTAATCACCCCACAGTTATTACAATACGATACTTACTGAGTCATTCCACAGTTATTACAATACGATACTGAGTCATTCCAGTTATTACAATGCGATACTGAGTCATTCCACAGTTATTACAATACGATATTGAGTCATTCCACAGTTATTGCATTACAATACTGAGTCATTCCACAGTTATTGCAATACGATACTGAGTTAGTCCATGGTTATTATAATGCGATACTGAGTCATCCGACAGTTATTACAATATAATACTGAGTCATTCCATAGTTATTACACTACGGTCTTTAATCACCCCACAGTTATTACAATACAATACTGAGTCATTCCAGTTATTACAATGCGATACTGAGTCATTCCACAGTTATTACAATACGATACTGAGTCATACCACAGTTATTACAATACAATACTGCGTCACTCCACAGTTATTACAATGCGGTCTTTATTCATTCCATAGTTATTACAATACGATCATTTATCACCCCACAGTTATTGCAATACAGTACTGAGTCATCCCACAGTTATTACAATACTGTAATGAGTTATCTAACAGTTACGACAATATGGTACGGAGTCATTTCACAGTTATTATAATATGGTCATCAATCCGCCAAACAACGATGTGTCCATCGTTCAAAAACTTGTTGTCAAACTGTCAAACACTTCGACAATGTTATTTCCATCTGTTGCGAAAACGTTGGCGAAGTGTTTTTGAGTTTGACAACAAGTTCTTTTTAACGATGGACACACAGTTGATTAGCGGACATAAAGGGTCATTTGACGCACTATCACATTTAATGTTATCCTTACAATAACTAATGCTACAAGTAAAGACTTACCTTCAAGCGGCACAAATGGCTTCCAATCATGACGTATATTCACCCCATGTGATAACAATTTTGTATGTCAGTAACCAGATGCGAACTTGGTCTTAAAACGGTCACGGGTTTCCGTCAGCTATCAGTTCGATCCATTGTTTATTAATATGTTGCTTATCGGAGTGGACCACCGGGCATTGTCCCATTGCCCTGATGGTCAGTCCGCCTCTGTCGGTAAATGTTTTTATTTTAACTTTAGTTGATAACATGTAATTGTATCTATTCTCTTAGTCGTCTGCTGTCATGAAAGTTGGTATCACAATTTGCCGTGTCTCGTGTGCCTTTGTTACTATCACAGGGATACAATTGGTAAGTATTTTATATTTTAAAAGCAGAGAGAAGAAAGCGCTGTTCTTTAACTTTGAATGTTTATTTGAGTTTGTATGGATTTTCTTTCCTGTTTACTAGACACTCTGGCTTCATGAGTCACTAATAAAAATGACACACACTGTCTTACTGAGCCATTCTTGAAAGTGGCGTTACGCATTTTTAACACTAGCCATAAGAAACGTTTGTGAGTACTCATAATACGTTAATGGAAGATTTTCAAGACAGACAATTCAGTCAACGGTCATTAGAAAAATACATTCAAAAGACAAACAACGGTAACAAAAGACATTTGTACTACTATAACTATAAGATTGAGCAACGCCAACCCACTAAAATTATATCAAATCACATCCAAACCAATCAAATCAATCAAATTGTTATTTAATCCAATCAAATCCAAAAGTTGTCGGTCAAAAGCTCACTAGAGTTTGTGTTGTAGATGTACTTGTTGTTTTCACGTGCCGACTTTAAATAAAACTTTTAACGCAAATACTTTAAAAAATTTTGTGTTTCCAATCTTATTTATTGTTGACGGCTGTAGCTAAACACCTTAGCCACGAAACCACAAAGTGTCCTTAATCAGTTTACGATACAAAGAATGAAAAAACCTTATAATGACAATACAACACGATACAACTGAAATATTGTTGAAAGTGGTGTTAAACTCATAACCCTAACCTAACCTGTAATATGGTCTTAAATCGTTTTTCACTGCGCATGTAATCATTTATTTTAGTCTGCTAGTACAATATCTATGGATTTTTTTCTTCTTTTTATAGTGTTATGCAGATTACGTGTATTATCCCAGCCTTAATAGATACTGTGTGCCATATCTTGGCTGTGGACAAGGTTAGTAAAATGTCTATGAGGAATTCAATACAAATCATTACAACAAAATAGTTTGTGTCAACAGGAAGTGAATTGAATTTACAACAAATTTCTCAAAGCTCAACAGACAACATGTTACAGCGGTACCAGAAACAACTATATATTTCGGTCAGTGACAGTATAACAAACATTTATCCAGTCAATGTAATTTTTCTGCTCAAATAGAACAAGAGCAGGATAAAAATATATCAACAATCCACATAATTGATTAAACAAATTCATCAAAAATATGTATTTGTCGTTTCATTACCGTTTCAGACCAAGGTGCAGATTGGTTAACTTCTGTCTGATAATGTCCCAAACCACGAACATGGAATCACACTCCAGTACTCACCTCAAGTTTTAAGGTCTCTAAACTCTTTCCATTGCCGGGAATTCCATGGCCAATAAGTACATTATAAATGCCCAGTATTTTAGCCCCCATGAAATCACTGCCGGGGGTTCGCTGGCAGGTAAGTACATTATAAATACTCCGGATTTTCCCCGCCCAACTAAAGTCATTGTAGCTGAATGTAGCGATAAACACAAATAAAGTAACACAGATCACTGTTTCAGGTCATGCCATTGAGTCATGCAAGTCAAATTTCACTCGAGATGCTTGTGTAGTCTGTAGCGCAGGATATGTACAACCAGACGTCATATCATCAACAGCAGATCCCAACACTACTTCTTGTTTTAAACCAACCAGCGCATGTCTTTCTGAAGGTAATAATAACGAATTAGGTACGCAAAGTCTCCAAATTTTGTATATAAGCTTTCTCATAAATTGCAATTTTCAAGACCATTATAGGAACCCTATCTCATGATCACATTGTAACCATTTAGTATAGAATAGCCAACTCATGACGGATCGATGGAAACATAAAATGTCTGAAGTGATGACTTAATGTTAGGTTTTCGTAACCCTAATTGAAAAATATTGAAGATTTCCTTGACAGAGGGTTGCTGTTAACAAGAAAACCACTGAACCATGTATGTTGTTAAAGTCATCACTTCGTATTACGATCGCCACCATGACTTGGTTAACCGTTACTGAAAATCTGTGTCACAAGTAACTACCATATGTTTCATTTGTCGTAATCACAATTCGATCATGTCCTCATCCATTACCTATGTACCACCTTATTATTCTACGAGACGGGATAGTGAACAGTTTATAGGTGGGATTCCGTGACACAGTCATTATATTGACGGCCGTATATCAAAGATACTAAACAAATAGAGAACATTTTGATTTTAAAGTAACATTGATAATAAGTAATAAAAACGTAGATAATGAATTTAGTGCGCACGGCGCGTTTCTGGAATAACCTTTATCAGGTACACTCAAAATCGAAAGATTGGAAAGTCAAATAATTTAAAGTCTAGGGAGCAATAATACCAAAGGACCTGAACAGATAGCCAAAATCAGCTAAGGTCACCTATGCCTGGAAGAGGAGAACTTTTTGAACCATTTGAAGCTGTGCAAAACCAGATGACGAGAGAAAAATGGATGATGTTGGTTGTATAGGTAGAGGTAAATCTCCCTGCCATACTCAGCTGGACTCTATCTTTGTGATTACTTCCATTAGGAAGAGTTTGAAGATACCAATGGTGTAATCAGAATCAGTAAATCGAAGAAGGTTAGACAGCACAATGGCGCAGAAGAAAACGGACAAAAGGAAAAACCAGATGACGAGAGAAAAACGGATGCTGTTAGTTGTATTACATAGGTAGAGGTAAATCTCACTGCCATGTTCGGCTTGACTCGATCTTTGTGATTACTTCCATTAATCTTTACTTATTCTATACTAATGTGAAATCACGTGTGGTCGTCAGTTAGTGATTAATTTTCGTGAGCTTCTTTTATGGAAAAGGTCGTGGAAATATAAAAATAGTATGACACCGAATTATTATTATCACCCTGGCATTAATGTGCTGTGGTCTTATTTATTTTCAATGAGTTAAGGTGAGAGGTGATTGTGCTTTTTGTTGATATTGGTAGAATAGTTGACCATCACTGTTTAAACTTTCTGTTCGTAATTGTAGATCTTACATACAGTCGAACTCCAGTCAAAGCTTCCTGTACCAGTTTGTCCGGATGTAAATGTAATACAGCCAAATGCTATTTTGGAGATCCTTGTTTGTGCTCAGATGGCACCGAATGCGGAATAGGACAATTCATGAATGATAAGGGAGGTAAGTTAACACTAAGGTAATTTTTACAAGTAATAATTCTTAGATGACCGCCTTTGCCGGATATAGTTGAACATAGAACAATATAAGAAAAAAAAAGTAAAAAGCATTTGTCTTTAAAGCTACAAAAGTGATGAAGCTTAAGATGAAGGATCATGGGGTGATAATATACAAAGTGTTGTTGGTGCAGATTAGAAATTCAAGAGGACTGCAACCACAATGCATAATTTACATGTAACATATGATCATATTCCAATAGTGCTGAAACCTCTGATTTATTATAGTCCAACGTGGTATCAATGTTCCTTGAATGAGATGGGTTTCTACCAAGCTATGACGAGCGAAAATCGAAGATGACTTCCACCGTAGAATATAATATACCATATCTCTATATGCCAAAAATTACAAATGTCGTCTCAGAACCGTCTAAGCTGGCAGATTTAACCAAATTCTACATGGATGATCATTGATATGCTATGTGCAAAGTATGTGCTTCCCAATATTGGAAAAGAAAGATGGCCGCTGCTTATGGTCATTGTTTAAAAGACATATAGGATCATATGGGGGAAATATTTGGCAACATTACTTATCTGAAACCACAGAAATTACTTGAGCCAAGTATGTCATAAATATTCCATGTATGAATCTGTGCAATGTTTGTGTTTTAGATCGAGCAGAATCATTGTGGCCGCCTAGATGGGACATAGTTTAATAAAGTTGAAAATTTGTGTTTTTGACCAATATGAATTCCAAAATGACCGCCAGGACAAAGGATCCTGCTATAGCTCTTTTACTTTGAAACCCGAAAAAGATTTTAAAACTAACCCAAGATGTAATTAACACAGAACCTTATGTAAATATTTTCAGCTTCTCAGTTTTGATGCTGATCTGAAATCCAAGATAGCTGAATAACAGCATGTACAGAAATGTTTATACTTTTTCTAATATATATATTTTGCCTTTAATGTTTAAAAATATATGACCAGAATATACGAATATTATCAAAAAGTATGCATAAAACGAATACATTATACGGTATGATGAACTATTACTAGATAAACTGACTGTAGCAGTATGCAAAATATTAAGAAATGTTTGAAGATACCTACGGGGTAATTAGAAGCCGTAAATAAGAAGAACAGACAATACAAAGAAAAAGGACAACATGACAAACGACTACAGACAAAATAATGATTGAGCAACACAAACGTCACAAAAACATATAAGAAGTATGAGTTTTAATTGTTTTGTCCCGAGAGTAATGGTCTTCAATCTACAGATTCTGTCTGTTCTACTATTGTACTGGTACCGGTCATACTAAAGTATTAAGATTGTCATTCATTTTTATGATAATATGTTGCCTTTCTGAGTGAAAGCGAACCTATGAAAATGTTTATTGTTGTTCATATCTGTGTGACCGTTGGAGATCCAATTATCAAAAGGAGAGGGTTAGTGCCATATATTGGTGTCTGTCCTATATCCCAACGTCATAACCTAGAGGTCTTTTCTATGTTGAAACTTTCCTTTCATAATTCATGAGTGGTGTTCTTTATCATATTTGATTGCCAGATGGATTTTGCTTTCCAATTGTTTTTGGGTTGGCGCCACTGAAGAATTGGTGCTAATCTTGTGCATATTTGGTGTACTTAATTTGCAATATTTACTTAAGTTATTGTTCCTAGCAATGTACATCATTGAGTCAGGAGCGATAACTCTGGTAGATATTGGTATATTTGATGTTTATTTTTAGTTAGAAATGTCTTACCTGTATATGTAATTGTAAAGTAAAGAAAAGTATTCCAATTTTTCTTCTTTTTAATGTATATATAGAGTGTATTCCATGTCCAAAAGGAACAGAGAAGAATACGACAGGTTGTGATCCATGCAGAGCAATAAGGTTTGTATCGTTGTCAGTATAAGTGAAAAATATAGGGCATACGTACCACATGCAATGACTCAGTCAGTACTTCTTACCTCTCTACAACGTAACTAGCTTCGATTTATGCACAGTCCGCTGCAATGTTTTTTTTACATATTAATATGGTTCCTATTATCTTACAAACGGTATTTATGATTTCCTCAGTCAGTAATTGTTCTTAATAATCGTTAAGATATACTGAAAGTGTATCTCCTATTCGTATAACATCGTCTTGATCTAATGTAATCATCCGAAAGAGAGACGAGAAGAACAAAGAAACCCGAAGGGGCAATGAAGAATGGACAATCTAGAGAAACCGTCAATACCGGGCACATAAGACATGGACAATCTAGAGAAACCGTCAATACCAGGAACATAAGACATGGACAATCTAGAGAAACCGTCAATACCGGGAACATAAGACATGGACAATCTAGAGAAACCGTCAATACCGGGCACATAAGACATGGACAATCTAGAGAAACCGTCAATACCGGGCACATAAGACATGGACAATCTAGAGAAACCGTCAATACCGGGAACATAAGACATGGACAATCTAGAGAAACCGTCAATACCGGGAACATAAGACATGGACAATCAAGAGAAACCGTCAATACTGGGCACATAAGACATGGATAATCTAGAGAAACCGTCAATACTGGGCACATAAGACGTGGACAATCTAGAGAAACCGTCAATACTGGGCACATAAGACGTGGACAATCTAGAGAAACCGTCAATACCGGGAACATAAGACATGGACAATCTAGAGAAACCGTCAATACTGGGCACATAAGACATGGACAATCTAGAGAAACCGTCAATACTGGGCACATAAGACACAGGATGAAGACAAACAACAACAAAAACACAACACAGAAAACCAAAAAGATGAACAACATGGACCTCACCAAAAACCGGGGGTGTACCCAGGCACCCGCGATTGGTAAGTAGTCCCCGCCTCTCACAAGAAACCACCATGTCACTCATATAGTAAATATGTGTTGGACACCACTATGCACAAATAACGTAAATAAAACATGATTTCTCCTGCAAACAACTGGAGGTAAAGACGAGCCAAACATCGTTTTATGCAGATATCGTAGCGGACATCACAACATGGAACTTAGAACGTAAAGACATGTGATAGAACAAAATGTTGGACATCACTATAGCAATCATACACAAATAAGACAATAAGACATGAACACTCCTACAAACAACCGGAGGTAAAGACGAACCGAAAGAACGAAACGGATACAATTAGAAACATCCTTATTAAATTGTTATTTAATATATATTTAAGAGTATATAATTCTATTCTTTCTAGAATTGATCAATAACTCGTAATCCGATTGGATATCGTCACTTATTCTACGTCATTGAAAGGAATATATAAATCAATATTTCCGTTTGCCGGACTACCCTTTTCCCCGGTCATTCCACGCGTATAAATCCAAGGGGTTCTGCTGGAAGGATCTGCCATCTTGAAAATGTGAAATGCTACATGTCATATTTACAACAATGCACAAAAATAATTAAGAAGTTTACCTTGAAAACTTATTTTAGTCAAATTGTATCAAACTTGAAGCGTACACGAAGCCAAATAACGTCTAATCTTTACGTTTCAAACTGGAAGTCTTCATATGATGTCAATGACGTCATGTTGGCTATGTTCTAAAGTCATCAATAACATTTCGCGGATTTTTTTCAGCTTACAATCGTATGTGTATTGTATGTCCTTGGGTATTTTTTTTAATAGTATTTAGCGTCGAAAACAAACACGATGTCCAAGAATAAGAATTATAAGGATTAAGCACTGTGTTTTTAGGAAATTAAGTATGCATATACTCCGGCAGCTCACTCACAAACTTTACATAAAGTCCTTCGGACTTTATTCAGTTTGTGAGCGAGCTGCCGGAGTTTATGCATAGATGATTTCCTAAAAAACAGTGCTTAATCCTATAAATATATCTAATCCTCTGAATAAGACGTCTACTACTGCCAATTATTTCCTGCTTACATTTAATTATCACTATGAGAAAAAAGAACAATGTCCGTCAACAATCATGCGACAACCGATTACGGGTGATTACGAAAAATATATACGATAATTCTTGACATTTCCGTATTTGTTTCCAGGAATATCATACATCTCCTAATGCTGACCACAACGGATGGATTATCTACGGGGCAGAGGACGTACACATCAACAGTCAAATACAATACATCCGTTATATCATCGGGAGGTTAGTTTGTTTGTTTGCTTTGCTTATCCGTAATTACGTCAATCTAGCCCGATAGGCAAGTGAAATTAACAATTCTTAAATTATATAAATAATGACAAAATACCACACAGTGAGAAATTGCTCATATGAGAAATTTGATGAAAATGCATATACATATATGAAACGAAAAGCTCACGTGAGAATTTGCACATACATGTAAGTGTTTTAACATACAAATTAGATTAGTTTCTCAAGTGCATTTTATTTTATGCTCACGTAAAGCTCACATATTTTATATGTTAAAAATATTATTATTTCAAGTTCTATCAATAGATGATATATTATGATTTGTTCGTGGAATTTGTTATCATAATTTGGTAGGTGTTATTTTTAAGTTCGATCATGATTATGCGGTATGAATCATAGTTAAAGTAACATGCTTAACGAGTTACCGTCACCGATATATAATCATAATGATGCATTTGCATATTCATTTAGTTTGAATGCAAGATTTAAATAATGTGCTTTACATTTTCAGACAACACGGATATCCATGCAGAGAAACTAAATGAAGGAACAGTTAGTTTCATGTACATTTTGTAAGTATTTCAAAGTGATTTGTAAAAAAAATATTAATATGTATTCTGGTTTCATTCGGCCAATGTGTAAACCAGATATCGGTGACGATTCCAAGGGCTCGACCCACAGGGCTGACCAGACGGTGGACATGGGTATCGTCTAGATGGGAGCTATAATACGGAAAACCTGGCTGTGAACCATAGAGTTACGTGAAGAGTTGTCACACTTTCTGCACGTTCAAGACTTCTGTTGTAGATTTCACCTAAAGAGTAGGCTCATTGTAGCTGTTACAGAAGACTAAATCTGTCGTCTCTATCAAACGCTCCATACTTTTCCAGTGGCAGTCAACAGTTGTTGTCCAACCCTAGGGGCCGTCGGTGTTCGTATGGTAGTTGGATTTACAACTATCTATGCAATCAGTGCCTATCATCACTAACGTTGTCAGCTCGAATCATGCTCAAAGGAGGTGTACTCGATACAACATTATGTGATACAGGTTTGTCTGTGACTTGCGACAGGTCGGTGGTTTTCTACGGGTACTCCGATTTCCTCCACCAATAAAACGGACAGCCACAATATAAACGGCGTTTGGCCGCGCGTTGTATTTTTATTACCATTTGGTGTCTTCAAATTTTCTTGCAAAAATTCAACTACCGTTATCAGAAATTTTACTGTGTCTTGTAAATTCTAAATTGACCAATAGCAAACTCCAAGGCATATATTTACCTATTGTGCATTTCAAAGTTATAACTGCGGATTGTAATGCATCTACATTGCATCTGTGCAACAAGTGCCTTAGACATAACGAGATGTATATACATGTAATGGACTATTATGTGATACACCTTGTCAGCTAATTGAGACAGAGCGGCGGTTTTCTTGGGAAATTCCGTCAATAAAACTAACCGCCACGACAATAAGTTAAATAATTGGTGTTAAATGTGCAATATGTCTGACACATGCAATAAAGTATATATTTGGAAACTTGTTGCTTGATTGTGTTTTTTCCTTTTTGTTTTAATTTGATGGTTCATTGTTGTTGTTTTGTCTTACAAGACTGGACATGTTTGTATTGTCTATTTATATTAATATTAACATTCATTTCCCAGCTATAGATTCATAGGGCTACTCACCATTACAGCAACACTGGTCTTCTCCTTAGTAGTGTACAGAAGATCATGCAAAATATGTGCTTGGTGTAAATGTGCCATCGAAGGTCAGTGTTTCTACATATTTTCATTTCTTCTATTAGAGTCGATTTCTTTAAGCGATAAAAGTGATAAAATGAAAAAAAAGAAAAAAAAGAAAGAAAAAGCCTCACTATCGGAACAGTTCCAAAATCCAATTAAAAAAAATCGTAGCAAGAGGCAAAATCGATAGCTTCAACAACAAAAACACAGGACCTCACATCTTCCTGGATTGGCACAGCACTTCACTACAAAGACTAAAACTAGTTGTATGGGCCCAACCCTCCTCTTTCCACAAGTTAGTACAATGCCAATCCTCGGTTTTTAGTGGAGTTCGCGTTAATCGATCTTTAGTTTTATGTGTATGTTTTGTAGATCGTAGTAGATCCTTTTTCAGTTGGTCATCTTGTTGTCTGTCCTTTGATTTACGGATTCTGATTACCCCTTTGGTATCTTCAAACTATTCTCACATGTAAAACTGATTACATTTAATATGTACTACATAAAGGGATTATCCGAAGAAATGTTGCAACACGTGAAGGACGCGAGTTTAAGTTACTGTTCCTAAATAAAGTAATTATTATTATTCCCCCCGCAAACATAGTTTGGGGGGTATATAGGAATCGGTCTGTCTGTCTCTCCGTCTGTCCGGACCAACTTCCACATCTTTTGTCTTATTTCCACCAAACTTTGTGGAATTTAAGATCATGATGTGTGAACTTTGCAGTATAAAGGATTGTATTGTCCATTGAGTTTTACCTCTGTTATGCTTCTTTGGACTTATACATTTTGAGACAATTCAGTATGCACTTTGTCATCGCAAATTCTCCTACATGATTAATTAGAAGTTCATGAAACTTTGTACTTTGCAAGATCCTAGTATGAAGATGTGCGCATTAGTAGGATATCCCGATCCATTGAGATTTACCCCTCTTATGCTTCTTTGAACTTATACATTTTGAGACAATTCAGTATGCACTTTGTCATCGCAAATTCTCCTTCATGATTAAAACAGAAGTTCATGAAACTTTGTATATTGCAAGATCCTAATAAGAAGATGTGCACATTAGTAGGATATCCTGGTCCATTGAGTTTTACCCCTGTTATGCTTCTTTGGACGTAGAAATTTTGAGACAATTCAGTATGCACTTTGTCATCGCAAATTCTCCTACATGATTAATCAGAAGTTCATGAAACTTTGTATATTGCAAGATCCTCATATGAAGATGTGCACATTAGTAGGATATCCCGGTCCATTGAGCTTTACTCCTGTTATGCTTCTTTGGACTTAGAAATTTTGAGACAATTCAGTATGCACTTTGTCATCGCAAATTCTCCTACATGATTAATCAGAAGTTCATGAAACTTTGTACATTGCAAGATCCTAATAAGAAGATGTGCACATTAGTAGTATATCATAGTCCATCAAGCTTTCCCAGAATTATGAGCCTAAAAGTTGTGTTCCAAATATGTTTTGGCTCAATTAAGATGATGGGGACGCAGGGGGTATTAGTCCCGCGTAGCGGACAGTTAAGTTATTCCATATATGTATCAATGCGGGACTCCTGCGTCCAGCAGTACCTCTAGTTAAAACTGAGGTTCTCCTCCCTCAGGAATAGATGATCTAAGCCGATGTTGGTATCCTGTTTAGGCACTTCTGTGTTCTTGCTCCCAAAAACTTTTATATCATTTGGCTTTCAAATATTCTGGCTCTGAGCCTACCTGATGAATGGTTATTCCAGAAACGTGTCGTGCGCACTAAATTTGATATCTATTGTATTAAGAACAATCAACACACTTTGTAAGTAAGTAATTTTTATTTTAAAGTCGGAAGCATATATATACAAACACAACATAGAACATGAGTTCTTTAGAGCTCATTTAACCGACTTGATATTTTAAAAACAGAGCAATTGACAAGCATAACAAATCATCACATGGTTAAACATACATAAAATCATAGAGATAGAGAAACACATAGCATAAATAAAATACATGCATAAATAAAAGCACAGAGGCGAGCACATTACATAAAAAATAATACATTTAAAGCAAGTACTTAAAAATTAGCGCATTTAAAGCAATAAAAGCTACTTCATATTTTAAACACTGATTGTAAATCTAATACCATGCTTTCGTGATCATGAATGTCACAGGAACAACATCAGTGGACTGGCCAGTTTATTTATGCGTACCATTAACACTTTTGCATCTAAAAAAAACATAAAGCTCGGTAATCAGAGCTATATATAGTAAGTAGAAGACAGTCTTATTAAGCATCCTTAAATTTGGGTACGATGTAATTTACATGTACAAATGTCGGCCTTAGGAGGTGTAATGATCAATTTTCCTCTGTAAACCTGCAGTGTGCTTTTGTGTGTACTTGAGTCAATTGGCTTAAGGCCGGCCTTACACATGTGAATACGAAAGTCATGCCAGATATGGATTAAGATAACTTTTCTGTGATTGATTTGTTCTTTAGGAGTGGATCCATGAATTTACATATTCACGAAAATGAAATTTTCATCAAACCATGGAAATTGGTATCCCGTTCCACAAATGTAATGATTTCACAATAAATTTTCATTTTTTTTTTATAAAATATAGATAATAGACGAAAAAACAATAGTGAGTCAACAGATATGATGCTAGAGACCTAATCAAGTACGAAGCCACTCATCCAATTATTACCTCACATTGTACCACTACATGGTTTTGAAAGGAGACACTGATGACAGCTATGGAGAATTAGACATGTATAATAATAGTGGTTAATGCTAAATACAATTTATATATATAGTGAAAGCTGTATAAATTTATCTTTAAATAAAGTCTCAATATAATTTTGTTAGTTTAACCTGTACAAACCGCACACCTGTGCTTTTCTGAACCCAAGGGTTGGTCTCAAGCAGGTTTGATTAGATAGGTGTCATTTTTATCATTAATTAAAATTTTTGTGAAATGTACATGTAGTTTCGAACAAAAATTTTTTATATTTTAATTCAAACTTCAAAGATCGTTTCCATAAATTTTAAATTCCCTTTAGACATGCTTCTCATTATAAAGTAATTCATTTTAAAGAAGACTTAGTTTTTGATATTAAACATTTTAATGGGAATTTTGTGAATTTTGTTTGTATTGGAATTTGTCACCTCTTATTTTCTTTGTATATAGTTCTTTGATGAGTCTAAATCTATTGACAGATTTAATTTTTTGAAGTCCAAATTAAGGTGACATGCAATTACATGTATTTTTTATTAAGACCATTAATTGTTGTCTTCAAGATTAAGAAGTTCTTTGTGTAAACAACATATGGCAGAGTAGCGATGCAATTAGCAATTTTTATCAGAATTTACCCGCCTTTTTGTCTCAATCGATCTTCGTTCCCTAGGATTTTGATTGATTTTAAAATTTGATTGGACGAACCTGAAACAATTCCCAAAATTTGGACGTTGACTTTATTTCCAAAAAGCGTCACTTTTACATGCGCTTTGTTGAAATAAAGACCATAAAACTAATTACCAGTTTTATTTACAATTGTTTCAGGTGAGTCAAATATTTTTCGTTGAACTTTTTATTTTCTTTTTAAACCATAAAATTCATAATTTTAGGTAAGGCATTTCTATTTGATTATCATTCCAAGATAAGAAATTACAAGATTTAATAGGTAATTCTTTATCATCTTATAAAGAATTGTAATGCCTCTCTTGGATTTTGTTTTAAAGAAACATTCTCGTTATAATTTTTATTTATAAATTATTCCTAAAATTCATATAAATTATTATGTTAAAGGTAAAAATTATCTTATATGTATATAAATTGAATTGTAAATATGCTTTACCAAAAAGGTCATTATTTCATATTTATATCAGGGGCGGATCCAGGATTTCAAGTTAGGGGCGGGGGGAGGGGCGCACTTAAAAAGAATTGTGTAGAGCGGAGGGAGGTGCGAAATTTTTTTGGGTATTTCATATGAACAATCACGATTTTACGCCAAAAAATCATATTTTTTGCAATTTTAGGGGGGGGGGGGGGCCCTGTATATCATAATGGTGTGTTAGCAATGACTATGCCACTATTTGACATAGTCAGTGCTAATACAACATTATTATTATTATGCTGACTGTTATATGTAGACAAAATATATTGAGAACTATTACAATAAAGTAGGTACTGATATTGGTGACTAATATATTGGATCAGATAGTCTTGAAAGTATGAGAATATTGTTTGTTTCATTTAAGGCTCTAAAAATATAAAGATTTTTGAAGTTGCATAGTAGATGTACTATTTTCGCATAGTATATCAAAGCTATATAATTCTTTGTGATATATGCCAAAATATTGTATGAACTTATATTACAGAAGAAATTTACAGAAAGCATAATAATGAAATATCATGTATGCGAAATGTCAAAGATATTATTTCCCTTCCTTTTAAGAAAATATTTTTGTCAGTCAAGGACTCATTTGAATTGGAGATTTTTGGGTAGACTAGTAATATGTCATAACGAAATGTATATTCAAAGTTCTGCATAATAATAATATTAAATCTGTTATTTATGCTCAAAGGTTTTTGACTTGCTTTTGAATGGGAAAATTAATAATTCTTTGTTCATGAATAGAGGCAAGTTACATCATTGTAATTGTTTATTAAGTTATATTTGTATACATTATACATTATGTTATTTTAATATTTGCATTATTATCAGTATTATTGCTTGTCACATGACCTTTTTACATGACTTTGTTGAAATAAAAACCATAAAACTAATTACCAGTTTTATTTACTATTGTTTCAGGTCTTAGCTCCAGTCTCCATAGATGTTAAGGTCCGTTGCAAAAGTCCGACTCCAAACCCAAAAACACACAATCTCCAATTCCGACACATATTTACATGTGCTTAATATTATAATTTGACAGCAATCTGACTCAGCAATTTTTAAAATATGGCATAGGATAATGAGAATTCATTATACAGTCACAGGAAATTAAGTATATTATTCAAACATCTATAAATATATATATATTATTAATTGATAAGTTTACGGTCATTTGATTTGTTCAATGATCATCACGTGGTGTTCTGTATTTTGGCAGGTTGACTTTTGCGGATTGCACGGTTACTAAAAATAGATTAAAAAATTCCAATATTTTCATGACGTTTGCATACATTTTTGTTTTATTGTTATTCCTGTTGAATAGATTGTTTGTTGTTAAAATTTGGGTCTTATATTATTTTTATACGACCACAAACATTTTGGGGTCGTATTGTGGTATGGCGCAGTCGTCGTCGTCTGTGCACATTTTGTTTCCGTTGTCTTACTTTAGTTCTAATTTCCAATAGCAAGTACACCTAGTCCCGGATGAATATCCATTTGTAGAGTTTCTGTTTCATGCTTTGCGTGGCAATTAATAATATAAAAAATATGTGATGGGCATTGAACAAATCAAATGACAGTAAAATTATCAATTAACAATATAAAAAATACAGCCTTTCTAATCAGTCGATGCAAGTTGTATATCGACCTCGGACTACGTCCTCGGTCGATATACATCTCTTAGGTCGAAATAAACGTGTATCGACTTCATAGAAAGGCTGTATTTGTATATTATTACATAAGGCTCTATTTTACTGTTTTTCTATTGGCCAGAAGCAATACACGTGACATTCCATTTTCTAACATATTGATTAGCAAAAAGCAATTTCTGTGCAATAAATCACAGGCCCATGGGGTATGGATTTCGTTTCCTCCTCCCCCTTTTCTCTACTACCCCCCTTTTTTTCAAAAATTTTCATATAAATCATTCCTTCTTCAAAATTTTCATAACCATTCGTTTTTCTTCATTTGACAATATCAGTAGACGTCATACATCAAGAATAATACGTGTATTCTGTGTCCACAGTTTTTCGACTGATACAGTATAAGAGAGAAGGTAAGCAACTCAATTTTCATATTTCGCGCCATAGCGCTCACCTCGGTTGGGAAACCCCCGTGTTTTTTACACTTTTTACCTTGTCTACATATGGCACTGTCGCATCAAACTGTTTCTAAGACACTTACCTAATTGCCCATGTTCGAATTTCAGTCGGTACGTCGATCTTTTCCAAGAAATCTCACCGAGAATAGCGAAACAGCTTCGTTTCTAGGTCAAACTACATCATCTTAGACGGAAGTGCAAGAACAATAACCCTGGGTTTTATACGAATGGATTACCTGCAATGAAAAACCCAGATGCGCTCCGAATATTTTTCCCGGAATTTTTTGGCGGAAATATAAACCACTGAAAAAACATAACAGCAGATGGATTATTTCGTAAAAATGGCACAACGACCATCTGAATATGGAAACATTGAAATAATTTGATGGTAAATAACTGTTAACACATACAAAGAATTTCTCTGAGAGAAATTCAAACTCAGAAATAGATATGATTGAATGGTTAGAACTAAAGTCAAAATTTCAATGAAAAAGAATTATTCAGCTTGCCTCTACTTCAAATTATTAAAATCATACCCAAACAAATACATATACAGCTAAAAAAAATAAAAATAAAAATAAAAAAAACAAAGGAAGAAGAAGCTGAGAACAGCTATAGAATGGGACTATGGCATTTTACCCCCTTCCAGTGCCTCAATAAAAGAACTCCCGACTGATAACAATGTGCAAGGGAGCCGGAGGGACCATTTACCTAAGGGGGCTATTTCTTTTTCATTTCATGTCACTGATTTTATAAAACAATAATTTGTCTTACAGGGGTAAAAAATAAATAACTTGTGAAACTCCACTTTTCAGCAGCGACAGAAATCAGTGTTGAAATCCAGAAAAAAAAACTCCTATTTTACCGTATAAGTGATTATTTTGGTGGCTATTTAATTTTCGCTTTCTTCACGAGGATGTTAAATGCGCGAAAAAAGAAGTCCTCGAATTATTATTTCACGTTCAAATAGTTACACAAGTTATTTATTTTTTACCCCTGAAAAAAAAATAGCCCCTTAGGTAAATGGCCCCTCTGGCTCCCTTACACATTTTTATCAGTTGGGAGCCCTTTTATTGAGGAAGGGGGTAAAATGCCATATGGCACGAAATATGAAAATTGAGTTGCTTGCCTTCTCTCTTATACTGTATCAGTCGAAAAACTGTGGACACAGAATACACGTATTATTCATGAGGTATGACGTCTACTGATATTGTTAAATGAAGAAAAAACGAAAGATTATGAAAATTTTGAAAAAGGAATGATTTATATGAAAATATTGAAAAAAAGGGGGTAGTAGAGAAAAGGGAGGAGGAGGAAACGAAATCCATGCCCCATGCGCCTGTGCAATAAATAATCATAATGCACTCTCGTGCAAAATCAATGAATGAAATTATGTGGCACGAGAGTGCAATATGGTTTTTTATTGCACAGAAATTGCTTTTTGCTAATCAATATGTTAGAAAAATTCATAAAATTTCAAAATTTTCTAAAAATTTCAAAATTACAAAATTAAAAACAAAAAATGTAAAGGTCAATTTTTTTTTGAAAATTTCAAAAAAAATATTAAAATTCATAAGACATCAAATGTCTTATGCAATACACAGATAACTATCAGTTATAATGATAGTTATCTTTCTACAATATGAATTTAACACCTTTGTTGCAAAATGACACGACTGTCTATTCCCCTAAGTGGCAAACCCGGGAAGCATCGCATCGCTGTTGACACGGTCGACCTTCAGCAGACTACAAGTCTAGAAAGCGCTACCACTTCCTTAACACGTCAATATTACAACTTAATTAATATTCAAAAACATATAAAATTAAAGAATAAATCAATATAAAACTGAAATCCTAGCAAAGAAATTTGAAAAAGAAGATAAATGGGGTGGAAAATGCCCGTCCGGTTCACGTATTTGAAACCTGGGAGCAAATAGTTATATTAGGTTCCTCATGAAACTTTTTTTTTCAGATAAAGAAATTCAGATATTCAGATGTTTTAATTTGATAAAGCTTAAATTCCTTTTCATCTTCACTACAGAAATTGACCAACAAAAAGTTTTAATTTGTTTTACAATTTAACAAGCAAAAAATAAATAAAAATAAAACAGAATTGAAAAATGTACCTTAAGATGTCACATTCAAAGTTAAGTTCTTTCTTATAAGTTAGGCACACTTTTTATCATTATTACGTCACTTTAAATCGCATAGTAATAATTTCAAAAAGCGTATATTATAATTTATATATTTACTTTTTAATTTCATACAAAATATTAATTTGATTACCCCTTTTTTCTTATGCTTGAAAAGCAACAAAAAAAAAACAAAAAAAAGTAAAAAGAGTGCATACAGTTTTTTATCAAGTAGGATATATACTGATTTTGTATTGGGAATATAACGGTAATTAAAAAAAAATACATACCAGGTAATTTATTTGTTATCATTATATCATTGTGATTATATCTCCGTTTACAAATCACTTCACAGCAGGTGTTATCATTGAATTCCAAGCCGAAATAACAGTATATTGTGACACCTGTACTAGGGAAACCATACATTAGCGTATCGATAAACCCCGAGAACATAAGATTTTGACACTTTACTAATGACGGACACACTCGGAAGTCGATAATGGCCGCGCCCATGTTTTTAAGAATAAAAAGGTCTATATGTTTAATGGGCCAGAACACACTGCGATTTTGAGTCATTTTTTAACATTCATAACCGGAGTAGTTCCAGAGTTTCAACTACATACAACATTTTAATTAACGAGTTTATTACAAATCTATGAGTTGAAAAGTAGGTACGAAACGTCTCACTGATATTCTAAATCGACAATACCAATCAGTATTTACAAATGAAGACACATCTGATATACCAACACCAGATGGCAAATCTTATTCATCTATGCCTGAAATAACTGTCAGCATGGAAGGAGTTCAAAAACTTCTCCAGAAACTGAACCCTCAAAAAGCATGTGGGCCTGACCAAATACCAGCAAGAATCCTGAGAGACTTTGCAGATGCTATAGCTCCACCATTAACATTGATCTTCCAGAAGAGTCTAGATGAGGGGAACATACCAAATGATTGGCGCACTGCAAACGTTACAGCCATTTTCAAGAAAGGGGAACGATATAAAGCCAGCAACTATCGCACAGTATCACTGACCAGTCTTTGTTGTAAAGTACAAGAACATATAATTGTCAGCAGTATTCTTAAACACCTAGAAGCTCACCAAATTTTGACTGATTGCCAACACGGATTTAGAGCAAGACGCAGTTGTGAAACCCAGCTCTTAACACTAGCACATGAACTGTTATCATCATTAGATGTAGGATATCAGCACGACCTTATCATCCTCGATTTTTCAAAAGCTTTTGATCGAGTACCACATGAAAGACTCCTGAAGAAACTTGATCACTACGGTATCCGAGATTCCATACAAGGATGGATCAAGGCATTTCTGAGCAACCGAACACAACAGGTAATAGTGGAAGGGGCAACATCTGATACAGTACCAGTCATTAGTGGAGTACCTCAAGGAACAGTCCTAGGACCTTGTTGTTCCTGATCTTTATAAACGTTCTCCCGAATTGTGTACAGTCACGCATACGACTCTTTGCGGATGATTGTATTATCTACAGGAATATTCGATCGAACGAAGATACCATTGTACTCCAAGATGACCTCAACAAACTGGCAGACTGGGAACAAAAATGGGGAATGGATTTCCATCCAGATAAATGCAGCACACTCCATGTGACACGATCTAAAACACCAATACTACAAGACTACATTCTCAAAGGACACAAACTAACATCGGAAGCTTCATCAAAATACTTGGGAGTGGAACTACATTCAGACATGTCTTGGAGGAGTCATATTGACAAAACTGTTAAAAAGGCGAACAGTACTCTCGGATTTTTAAGAAGAAACCTGAAGGTCAGCAACTAGGATACGAAAACAGCGGCATATAAAACTTTAGTCCGTCCTACAATTGAATACTGCTCATTAGTATGGAGCCCGCACACAAAAGATGCCATAAACAAGATCGAAATGGTCCAGCGAAGAGCGGCTAGGTACGTGACAAATCGCTATAGAAACACAAGCAGCGTAACTTCCATGCTTGGAGATCTAGAATGAGACACACTTGAAACAAGACGAAAGAAAAAACAACTTAACTGACATCAGAGCAGAAGAGTACCTGACCAAACCAACTCTTAAAACAAGATCTAGCCATTCCTTGAGGTACCAACGGTTCTCAGCATCCACAGATTACTAGAAACACAGTTTCTTTCCACATACCACCAGTATTTGGAAGACCTTGCCGGCACCAGTTGCTGAGGCTCCCAGTTTGGTATCTTTCAAACAGGAGCTGTCCACTGCCTCTATCTAAGTTTAGGGTCGTCAAGTTGTAAGTAGTATCTAGTGAGGCTGATAGTGCTGTGCTGGTTGGGTATATGCCCAGTGGCCGCTACGGTAGCCAGAGTGGACTATTGCTGAAGGTATGAACATGCAACTTGACAAATCTTTCGCCTATACCTCTGACTTTCCTATAAACACATTTTTCTTTCTATCTTTCCTACTTTCTCTGTAATTCATACTTTTTCTTAAGGATTGTACAAAATTATTTATTTAAGTTAGTGCGCAACCCCCCCGTGCAATAATAGTCAAAAGTGACGGTCAGCACGTAAAATGGGCGTTGACAGAGATAGAGTCTAGCGTAGCAGGAACGACAACTTTGGATAGAGAATGGATTTAACCATGTATTGGTTTCCGGTGCAAGGAATTTAAGCCATTAGTGATATGGAAAATATTACTATTTGTACCATAGTTGGGACTTCGTCCCATAATATGATAATAGGTGTTATCTAACTTGGGACGAAGTCCAATATATTTTTTTTAAACAATATTAACTCAGATATATGGACCTATATTTTTTTTTCAAAGTAGAACGAGGGCAGATCCAGACTTTCTCAAAAGAGGGGGCAAATAGGGGGACCCAAACCCAAATTTTCCGTCGTTTTTAAAGGTTTTTCGCCAAAACGAGGACCTGCCCCCACCTGTAGACTGCAGTGACGGATCCAGAGGGGGGCGGAGGGGACGTTCGTCCCCCCCTGAAAAAGAGAGAGAGAGAGGGTGGAGGGGAGTGTCTTCCATCCCTCTATTACACTACAGACCGCGGAGTATGCTGTTCCGTGTTCCGTTGCCGTCGTGCTCCACGGTCTCTAGTGTCCAAAAATTCAAAATAGGTCAATGAAAATGTTCAAAATAACTAGCTTGCTCCGAGTTCAAAGTGTCCGCACCTGTTCCGAGTATACGAATACCCGGCGTGATAAGGAAATCAGGGGAGTCACAGCCCCAGATAGATAATTTCAAGTGACATCTTCTTTTAATTTACACTCACTGCTTAGAAACTGTTTGAAACTTTTTGGAGAAGATTCATGCGTTTTAATACACTACATCACATTCACAAAATGCTTCAAAATTGTTGACGGAAAAGCTTACTTAATACTCAAAACCCAGGACCCGCTGGAGACCTTAGGCAGTCCCCAGACCCCTCACCGACTTTCGCCCCCCCCCCCCCCCTAGCACACAATCCTGGATCCGCATCTGGACTGTGCACCCAGTCCGGTGTTGTATAATCCGGTACTCGACGTCTCAATTTCATAGAAAATATTATTTCGGACAAGAGGAGGAAGAAATGAAACTCTGTTTAATGATATTGTCAGTCCAATGGTACATTGTATATGTTTAATGGGCTAGAACACACTGCGATTTTGAGTCTTTTTTTAACATTCATAACCGGAAGTAGTTCCAGATTACTTCGCATTCGATTTTCTGCAAATTTATACTGTATTGGTTTCCGGTGTGTCATTTCCGGTGCAAGGAATTTAACCCATTAGTGATATGGATCTGGAATCAAAATATTGCTATATCTACCATAGTTGGGACTTGGTCCCATATTATTTTGTATATTGTTCACCTATAGTGTATGTATTGAACTTCATTTATATGACACTTTTCTATTTATAATAAACAATTAGAAAAAAAATGAATAAAAAAAAAAAAAATGCTTATAAATACGTTTATTCATTCACATGCATACTAGTTAAATAAATATCTCACGATCCCAAAGAGATACATAATTTTAACTGTCTGTCGTTATCGGTACTGGCTACCAGAAGACATACATTCTCAACCGGAAAGAAAAACAAATACACAAGTAACATTAATTCTGTTCGACTGGAAAACATCAGAAGCATTCATTTATAGGACATATGAAGACTGATTATAAACCCAACTTATTTACAATAACTAAGCATATATATATATACAATGTATATCTTTACTTCTCAACAAACCATATCATACATAGGTATAGAGATGTACATTTTAGTTAGTATTTACAATAATTACAATTACATCAGATAAATAATGGTTGGTATGTTTCAGCCTGGATCGCAAAATACCTTTTTTATTATCTTTATTAATTTGCATAATTTAGTAAGTACAGTTTTGTGTTTTGAAGTCATAAGATTTCTGAATTTTAATACATTCACATGATTGTAATAATACTTTGATAGTAATAATTTTCGACTAGGTTTAAAATATTGACACTGTAAAATATAATGGAATTCATCTCCGATATCACTATTACACAGAAAGTTTATTCGATTATTTCTATCCCCATTTTCCCACCTACCCTGCTCAATTGGTAACTTATGATTTGTGGTTCTAAATCTGCAGAAAACGATGGCTTATTTGTGTTCCAGGAGTTCAAAATAGTCTTCCATTTGGAAGGATGTTTTAAAAAGCTTATAATTATTAGCCTTTGGTGAATCATCTATCAATGAATGCCAAGTTTGTTCGAATTGATCAATAAGTTTAAGCTTTACAGTGTTTATTAACCAAGTGGAATTTAGAAAGGTTTTGCGTATTCCAGATATTAGACATGCCGCATTCGTTCAATATATTGCTAATTTTATTCAACCACATACAATTACATCTATCCACAACTGACATTTGGAAGCACAATTTGTACATAATAGCTGATAATATTGATTCTTTACCACAACATAATTTTGTCCAGAATGAAAGGTATCTTCCAAGTTCTCCATAAACCATGTAAGAGGGGGTCGATGTCTTTAAATTTAACAATAATTTACAAAATGTTAGATGTACCCTTTCCAAAATATCATTATTACCCATACCCCATATTTCACAACCGTATAATAATACAGGTTTTACCATTTCATCAAAAAGTCCAACTGACATTTAATTGAGAGGATGTAAAGTCTACCTAGTCTCAAACATTCATACAGGGCGCGTGTAGCTTTTTCTGCGTTGCCTTCTATTGCATTCTTAAAATTCCCAGTTGGTGATAACCCAACACCCAAGTTATTGAAGTCATTAACAATATCTAGTTGTTTCCCTAGGAATAAAAATTGTACATTGTCTTGAGGTCGCCACCTAGAGAAATGTAATCCGAGAAACAATCTAAAAGTTTCTGAAGATCAGTTGCTGACTCTGCCATTAATACAGTGTCGTCAGCATACAAGATATAAAACAATTGTAAACATATTTCTAGCTTGTTTTCAAGTTCGTTTGAGACTATTTTTAAACCATGATTTAAATTACAAGTCTAAAAAAGATTCAAGGTCATTTAAATATAATGCAAAAAGAAATAATTATAAATCCGCCCCTTGTCTGACACCATTATTACATGGGGAAAAAAATCAGACTTACAGTGATTGAAATTTTAAAATGAATATCTCCGTGTACGTTTCAATATGTCTGAAAATATATGACAATACATTCGATATTTTTCGTATTCGTCATGATCATAAGCCTCCAATTCTATATTTTTACATCTACCTTTTTTCTTCTCGCATGTAATTGTAATCTCACATAAACTTCGTCTTGTGTGCTCTAACACAGACATACACTTGACACCTCGAAGACGCGCGACCCCACCTCTGTCTAGTAACAATCTCGTTTTAGCTTGTAGATCATCATAGCAACGGTTGCCGTTAACTAATCTGCACACGAGTGGCCTCCCTTTGTCAGTACAGTGGTTGATATCCAATTCTAACTTCAGTAGGCACTCCAGGTCGTCAGTTTCCACCTAGTATAAGATTCCATATTGCGTCAGATAGAAGTTCCTGCTTTCTTTGTTGAACAGACACATCACATGCTACTGAGCATTCATTAGTGAACATTTCAAACTGTCTTAAATCAGTCAGTATCTGAAAGAAATGGAGGTTTCCCTTATATTTCATATGTTGATTTTCTTTTCAGATCAATTGATGAGCAACATCAGTTCTATTACACAATACTGCAATCTGTAGCGGAGATGTACCATACTTAGAATTGAGTAAATAATCCGCTCCATGTTTGAATAAAATATTCACAACTTCAACGCGGCCATTTTCGGATGCCACATACAGTGGAGACTTGTTTACTTGATCACAGATATTAACATCAGCACCATTTTCTGAAAGACACTCAACGATTTTACTATGCCCTTGCTTTGATGCAAGATACAATGGCGTCATATTACATGTATGGCTAACATGAATATCAACCCCATTTTGTACACGGAGTTGAATGATCTCATACCCTCCTCTGACGCTGCGGTCAATGGTGATGACCCTAAGCTTTCACTGTTCATATTTTTATTTGCACCAATCCCTACTAGATATTGGACAACATCAAAATGGCCATTCACTGCTACTAGTGATACTACATACAACGGTGTCCTTGAAAACTCGTCTTGCATATTAACACTTGCATCATGTTTTATAAGTAATTCAACAATTTTGAAATTACCAGTCTCACAAGCGCTATTGAAGGAGTCACACACTTGTGATCATTCGACCAAATCGATTGATCACTTAGTGCTCTTCTATGAATTGACTCGCTCTGTATATATTTTAAAATCACTTCGCATTATTCTACATTGCCACTGTAAACTGCCAGTATACGGTACTTTGTTTGTTCTTCCGTTTCGGTACCAAATATTGCACTAATAGACTCGTTGTTACTCAGTACATGTTCTACAATACGCAAGAGTCCAGTGTGTCCATAATACACAACCCAACACAAAACACGGACACAATAAGTAATTGTATATTCATCCTCATCCTTGCACATAAACATATCCTCTAATAGAGAATCGTAATCAGTAGTTACATCTAGTAATAGTTTTTACCGAAACCATTCAACCCATTCTGTTATTGAATCGTTGCTCTTCAAGCTAATACCAGTTTTAACAACATGGTCAAAATTTACTTGTTCAGATAAAAACAATTCTTTAAATTCCATGTATGGTTTTTCATTCAAAATTTCAATGAAGACATTCATGAACTGTGGGTGACTTAATGCGCTGTTCGTGAACACATCGTATAACCCTAAAGATAGGATATCTTCGTAAAGTCTGTTGGCGAACATTGGATATTGATCCTCGTTAAGTTCTATATATAAATCATCATTGGATATTTGTTTACAAACCACTACTTTGTTCGCCACGAAATTGCTTGACATATACCTTAAAATCTTTACCATAATAATAGGCAACTACCTCCAAAATAAAGTCATGTATCAAAGTATATTCACTTCCTGATTTTACAATATAAGTTCCTATAATATGAGATAATGCGTCTGTTATCGTTCTATCTGATTCACCTTCATTTTTTCCTCAGTCATTATAGATATCGCTCTTCAGTTGTTTTAGAGAACGATTTTCATTTGATTCTTTGTTATTGTTTACTAAGCATAAAACGAGTGCTGCATATTGAATCGTGTTTATAAGCTGTAGTTTAGCCACCTCTTCTATTAGACACTCGTGTGGTTTGTTGAAAAATCTTGCACCAAGTTCCTGATATTTTATATCTAACGAGAACAATTTACATAAAAATGGAAACATGACTCTTGCAGAGGCAAAGGACATTTTCTCAAACAATTTTATTTCAACATCTGTACATTTGCAATGTTGTGTCAGAATATTTATTTTCTCACTTTCATTTAATTCTTCAAATGCACGAGTTCTGTCATAAAATACGATATCTTCTCTTTTCCATTCTTCAATAAGTCGAAGGTGTCGTTCTGAAAAACAAGCAATCAGTCTTTCGAATCAATTGTATATAATAACAAGGGCCCGGGTGGCTCAATGAGCTAGCTAGTTGGATTACCTAACAACTCATACAAGCCTATCACCAATATGGCGATAACAAAAAGGGTGCACGCGACCTGCAGCCACAAGTGATAAAGTTTACTAGTTGCTTGCCCATGGTCGGTAGTTCCCACTAGGTAATCCAGTTTCTTCCACCACTAAAACTGGTTGCCATGATATAGCTGAAATATTGTTGAAAGTGGCATTAAACACAATCAAATCTAAAATCAAATCATATTTAATAACATTTTTTTCATTCAAGTCAGTATGACGATATGTTTGAAAAACTGGCGTTAAACACCTATCAATCAATCCAAGTCAGTATAAATTATTAGAATAAAGCTGTAATAATAATGAAAATAATCCTACCAATTCTTAGGTGATATGGAAAGTTAAGATATCAAATGGGTAATCAGAAGCCGTAGGTCGAACAATGACAGACAACACAGTAACACAAAAAGAAAAAGGAGAAACAGATAAACACTGATCTACAAAATACTACACAGAAAACTAATGACAAAGCAACACGAACCCCACAAAAAA
The DNA here is from genome assembly GCA_963383655.1 of Bathymodiolus septemdierum. Classification (NCBI taxonomy): domain Eukaryota; kingdom Metazoa; phylum Mollusca; class Bivalvia; order Mytilida; family Modiolidae; genus Bathymodiolus; species Bathymodiolus septemdierum. Next base: position 19,318,788 of record OY726530.1, on the reverse strand, counting down.
AAACAGGGAATAACTCTGGTGCTCCGGAAAGATAAACAGTTCCTGATCCACAAGTGGCACCAGTCGTGTTACTCTTGTCGAAAATCCGATGATAAATGATTACGACAAACCAAATATTTCTGTGGTCGTTTGTGATTGATATTTCGCAACGGTGAACCATGTCAAGATGGCGACTATAGCATTTTCGGAAGGGGCGACTTTCACTTAACCACTAGAAACCATTGATTCAGTAGCTGCATCGTTAGCAGCAACTTAGAAGGCAATTCTGATTGGACCTCCAAGCTTTGGGATACCAAGTGAGAGTGATATACCCCTTTAGTATATTCAAATTTATCACCGGATTTGTTACAAGTGTAACACTACGGAAGCCACTTGTGGGGTAGGAACTGCTTATTCTTCCGGAGCGCCTGAGTTCATCCCCGATTTTTAGAGTTGTGGTCGTGTTGCTCAATCTCTAGTATTCTATATTGTGTTTTGTAGATCTTTGTTTGCGCTGTTTCCTTTAGTCATTGTATTATCTGTCTTTCGATTTACGGCTTCTGATTACCTCTTTGGTATCTTAGATTTACGGCTTCTGATTATCTCTTTGGTATCTTAGATTTACGTCTTCTGATTACTTCTTTGGTATCTTAGATTTACGTCTTCTGATTACCTCTTTGATATCCTAGATTGACGTCTTCTGATTATCTCTTTGGTATCTTAGATTTACGTCTTCTGATTACCTCTTTGGTATCTTAGATTTGCGTCTTCTGATTACGTCTTTGGTATCTTAGATTTACGTCTTCTGATTACCTCTTTGGAATCTTAGATTTACGTCTTCTGATTACCTCTTTTGTATCAGCAAACCTTTCTTGGTCCCACCCGTGGATAGATGCATTACCTAAAACTCTTGAATGACAGAGTTTATCAGTGTCTTGTGGATGTTTGGTGGTTTTCTCTGGTATTTTTGCACTAGTACTCTAATTCAAGAAGAGATTGAAGATACCAAAGAGGTAATCAGAATAGCATATCGAAAAAAAAAACAGACAACACAATGGCAAAAAGAAAAAAGCACAAAAGAACAAACAATGATCTACAAAACACTACACAGAAAACCAAAGATCGAGTAACACGAACCCCACTAAAAACCGGGGATGAACTCCGGTGCTCCGGAAATGCAGGCAGTTCCTGTTCCACTAGTGACACCCGTCAAAGATGTAATAAAGTGATATCATAATACAATTAACCATCGCATACTTTGACACCATCCGAGGGCGAGGAATACTCAATACAAATTGTATTTGAAAAAGTTTGTTAGTTTTCTCCAAAACTTAAAAGTTGAAAGTGGTGTTTAATATACTAAAAACCATTATGATAAAATCGCTTAGGTAACTGTTAAGTAAGTGCACTAAATTAGATATCTACACTTGTATTACTTCAAACCAGAATATATCGGCCTAAGTAGATGTCGAGAAATAAGAATCCACTGGAAATGCAATTGTATCGCGGCTGTCGGTATTTGTTGGAGAAAACCAGAGTACCCGGAGAAAATTACCGACCTGCCACAAGTCACTGACAAAATTAACTTTATCACATAATGTTGTATCCAGTACACCACGCATGAGCGGGGTTCGAACTCACAACATTAGTGGTGATAGGCACTGATTGCATAGGTAGTTATAAATCCACTACCATGCGATCATGACAATGACGGCCCCCATTAACATTTAACAACATCGTAATTTTGCGGTAGAATATTTCAGTCAACCTTTCATACACATTGTGAACCCATCCACTCCTTCATAAAACAACGATGCTATCAATACGTAAGAGATTATACAAGCAGATCGCCAGTTGGTCGTGAAAAATGACAACTGACCTGATTGATGCTGGTTGGTCACTGGGTAAATAAAAATAAACTAATTTCCTCAGTTGATGCGATATTTCCGGGCTTGTGGTTCCTATCATATTTCCTTTATAGATGGAAGGCCCGGGTGGCTCAATGAGTTAGGTAGTTGGATTATCTAACAACTCATCCAAGCAAGCATATCACCAATACGGAGTGGATTCGTACCTGGCTTTGTAAATTACAAAAAGGGTGCACTCGACTCGCAGCCGGAAGTGATAAAGTTTACGGGTACTCCGGCTTCTTCCACCACTAAAACTGGTCGCCATGATATAGCTGAAATATTGCTGAAAGTGGCGATAAAAACAATAAATCAATCAATCAATCCTTGGTAGATGGTTGCTGCTAACAAGGAAGCTACTGAACCAGTGGCTCCTTTTGGCTAAGTTGAAGTTATCACTTCGAAAGATTTACGGTCACCACCACGACGTGGTTGACCGTTATGGGCACAAACGACCACGAATATGTTCCACTTGTCATAAACACTTCCCGGTCCTTTTCTCATTCATGACTTATCACCGGGTTTGTAACTATATTAACACTACGGGTGCCACTAATGGAGCAGCAACTGCTTACCTTTCCGGAACACCTGAATTCACCCCTGTTTTTTTAATGGGGTTTGCGTTACTCGATCTTTAGTTTTATGTGTATGTTTTGTAGATCGTTGTTTGTCCTTTTGTACTTTTTCTTTTGGCCATTGTATGTGTTGTCTGTTCTTCGATTTACAGATTCTGATTACCCATTTGGTATCTTCAATCTCCTCTTCCAAAACATGTAATTTAAATCCGATTGTTTTTCATATAATCAGAAGAGTCTGATTGAACAAGTAAATAAAGGTAATAACAAAATTACCGAACTCCGAACAAATGAGGATCAGGAATAATTTGACTTAAAAAGGGACAAATAATAATAACTACTTAAAACAGTATCTTTGAATTATAAGGGGTATAGTATTATCTAAACATGGTGCAACAAGTTTTAGTTATGATTTAGTGAACGTTGGTGATATATTCATAATAAATAACCACAGAACAAAAGGGTTATCCAGTGAGTAAAAAAACGTTAGAGTAGCCACGTTAACCCGCAGGGATAATCAAGAATGGACAATCCAGAGACACTGGCAACATTGGGAACAGAAGACACAGGACGAAAAAAAAAAAAACAGAACACAGAAACTGAAAGGACAAGCCCAACCGATCTCAACAAAAACGGGGATGAACCCAGGTGCTCTCGAAGGGTAAGAAATTTCTGTATCTTATAAAACTAACGCCATGTTACTCATAGAGTCAATTCATGTTGAGAGTAGTCATATCTCTCCGAAAGCAATATACAGGTGATTTTTCAAAAATATGAAATTAACATAGCCATCAAAAGAGATCAGTCGTATTTTGTTTACTTGTTGATAACAACATATCTGGGAGATACAATGATATGCTTCAAATAACATCAGAACGACAAAGATGTCCAGATGCAGCATTTATCGAGTACCGTTCAACTGCAGGCTATCGGTTGTTTCTCTCTTATGTTAGGGTATGAACTATGACCATTATTGAAAATTCTACTGTGAAGAAGCCGGAGTATAACAGCAATAACATAGTTGTTCCTTTACTATAATGTGTGTCCAAGTGTAATGCTGGATAGTCTCTCCTGTTCATTTACATCAATATCCTTTCTTACTACAAGCTGTTTCTTCACTTTAATTTGTGTCTAAATGTTATGTTGGATAGTCTCTCATGTTCATTTACATATATATTCTTTCTTACTACAAGCTTTTCCTTTACTTTAATTTATGTCTAAGTGTAATGCTGAATAGTCATGTTCATTTACATTCATATCCTGTCTTACTACCAGTAACAAATAAACTCACGTCTAACGTGTGTTGAAATATGTCTGCTATCGAAATGAATTTGAATTTTGGTGTTTAACGTCACTTTCAGCAATATTTCAGCTATATCATAGCGACCAGTTTTAGTTGTGGAGGAAGCCGGAGTACCCGGTGAGAACCACCGACCCTGGGCAAGTAACTGGTAAACTTTATCACGTGCGGCTGCGAGTCGAGTGCACCCTTTTTGTAATTTACAAAGCTGGGCGCGGACCCACGCGTATTGGTGATAGGCTTGTATGAGTTGTTAGATCCAACGACCTAACTCATTGAGCCACCCGGGCCCCGTCTGCAATCGATGTCATTAATCCAGCCCCTATTAACGCATACTTCCTCCCTGGTGTGTTTGATATCATCCTTACACCTCATCAAATGTTGATGTAGGTCTTGTACCTCATCGTGTATCTGTGTAATCTGGTGTTGTATGTTCTCTGCCAATTCATTCTTTTCTCTTTTGTCAAGCTTTTTCGTCTGCAATGAATTTACGTCTGCTGACAAGTTGCCCTTACTCAATCTGTTTATACCCTATAATTAAGAAAATTGTAATTTTCATTAACGTAACAGACTGCATCGGTGGTGTAATGGTTAGCGTGCTCGTCTCGAGTGCGGTAGATCGTGGGTTCGGGTCAAACCAAAGACTGCAAAATTGTATTAGTTGTTTCTCCGCCAAGCACACAGCTTTAAAGAAAAAGAGCAAAGACTGGTTGGCTCGGAATCAGAATAATGTGTCCAAGTGTGACAACATGTCTATCCACGGACTGTTGTTTCAGTGAGCTAGCACTATAGAAATCCAACTAAGCGTGTTGGTCTAGTACAAAGCGGATCTCATGATCATCACATTGAAAATTCACTTGTTCTCGCCATGATATAGCTGAAAAACTACTGAATTGGGGTTAAACAACAATCACTCACTCATTAACGTAACAGTAATATTAAGATAATTAAAGGGGTGACGGTAACCGAGTGCTAAAGCCGTTGACTTCTGACATCACTCCTAACATCACTGTTGTAGACTTGCACCCCTAAGAAGGGTTTGAAGATACCGAAGGATTAATCCAAATCAGACAACACAATGGCCAAAATAAAAAGGACAAAAGGACAAACAACGATCTGCAAAACATACACATAAAACTAAAGATTGAGTAACACGAACTCCACTATAATCGGGGTGAATTCAGGTGATCCGTAAGAGTAAGCAGTTCCGCAAGTGGTAATAGTTTCTAAACACATACACGTACTCATGACCGGTGGTTTCATTGGTCAGTTCGTTACAGTGGCGCGGGATTTCCTCTCTCGTGTCACCACGGATAAAAACTGACTGAAAATAACGATACACATCAACAATCAACCAACCAGCGAGATATGTAAAAGACAAATGTGTCAATACGACAGACTCCCCACAGACAAATCCTACTTGACATTTGTACACCGGAAAGACCATTTTTTGTCATAGGACTAAAATAACACCATCGATTTACACACACTGTGACTTACTCTGAAACAGATAAGATGCTGCTTTATGTCAAAGCTTATAGTGATTGTTGCTTAACAACAGGTGGTCAATGTTCCAGCCATATCATGACGAAATAAAAGTGATGGTAATTTCCTGTAACCCTAATTCTCTTGTATATCTGATTTGATTATTGTTTCGTTTAGTTTCTGTATCACTCTTTTATCTAATCTAAATCTCTGCATTGTAGTTGAAAAAATATCTGAGTATTGCTTACTTATTTAAATGTGACTAATAATAAATCATGCAGGAAGAAAGATAGTGTTGTGATGGGTTGATCGACCAATGTTCTGATTTTCACGAGGAACATGGGAGGAGGGAAATGTGATGGAGGGAAAGTGGCCCTTGCATCGGGTCACCAACGACCACTACTAATAAACTGTTGCCGAACAATGACTTTTAACTTCTAGAACCACCTTGGTACTGTAGTGGTTACAATGAACCCCTCATGGGTTCGATGTGCAGTATGGTCAAACCAAAGACCATAACATTGGTATGTGTTTCTTCTCCGCTAAGTGTACAACATTAATGAGTAAGAACAAAGTCTGGTTGGCTATGAGTCCTAATAATGTGTGGATTGTTGCTTCAGTGAGATAGAACTATAAAATTCCAACTTAGAATGTTTGTCTAGTACAGAACAGATATCATCACATCAAAAAGTAACTTGTTCTCGTCATGATATGGCTGGAACATTGACCACTTGTAGTTAAGCAACAATCACTATAAGCTTTGACATAAAGCAGCATCTTATCTGTTTCAGAGTAAGTCACAGTGTGCGTAAATCGATGGTGTTATTTTAGACCTATGACAAAAAATGGTCTTTCCGGTGTACAAATGTCAAGTAGGATTTGTCTGTGGGGCGTCTGTCGTATTGATACATTTGCCTTTTACATATCTCGCTGGTTGGTTGATTGTTGATGTGTATCGCTATTTTCAGTCAGTTTTTATCCGTGGTGACACGATAGAGGAAATCCCGCGCCACTGTAACGAACTGACCAATGAAACCACCGGTCATGAGTGCGTGTATGTGTTTAGAAAATATTATCACTTGCGAACTGCTTACTCTTACGGATCACCTGAATTCATCCCGATTATAGTGGAGTTCGTGTTACTCAATCTTTAGTTTTATGTGTATGTTTTGCAGATCGTTGTTTGTCTTTTTGTCCTTTTTATTTTGGCCATTGTGTTGTCTGATTTAGATTAATCCTTCGTATCTTCAAACCCTTCTTATGGGTGCAAGTCTACAACAGTGATGTTAGGAGTGATGTCAGAAGTCAACGGCTTTAGCACTCGGTCACCGCCACCCCTTTAATTATCTTAATATTACTGCTACGTTAATGAGGGAGTGATTGTTGTTTAACCCCAATTCAGTAATTTTTCAGCTATATCATGGCGAGAACAAGTGAATTTTCAATGTGATGATCATGAGATCCGCTTTGTACTAGACCAACACGCTTAGTTGGATTTCTATAGTGCTAGCTCACTGAAACAACAGTCCGTGGATAGACATGTCGTCACACTTGGACACATTATCCTGATTCCGAGCCAACCAGTCTTTGCTCTTTTCCTTTAAAGCTGTGTGCTTGGCGGAGAAACAACTAATACAATTTTGCAGTCTTTGGTTTGACCCGAACCCACGAGCTACCGCACTCGAAACGAGCACGCTAACCATTACACCACCGATACAGTCTGTTACGTTAATGAAAATTACAATTTTCTTAGTTATAGGGTATAAACAGATTGAGTAAGGGCAACTTGTCAGCAGACGTCAATTCATTGCAGACGAAAATATTTGACAAAAGAGAAAAGAATGAATTGGCAGAGAACATACAACATCAGATTACACAGATACACGATGAGGTACAAGACCTACATCAACATTTGATGAGGTGTACGGATGATATCAAACAAACCAGGGAGGAAGTATGCGTTAATAGGGGCTGGATTAATGACATCGATAGCAGACGGGGCCCGGGTGGCTCAATGAGTTGGGTCGTTGGATCTAACAACTCATACAAGCCTATCACCAATACGGCGTGGGTCCGCGCCCAGCTTTGTAAATAACAAAAAGGGTGCACTCGACTCGCAGTCGCACGTGATCAAGTTTACCAGTTGCTTGCCCAGGGTCGGTGGTTCTCACCGGGTACTCCGGTTTCCTCCACCACTAAAACTGGTCGCTATGATATAGCTGAAATATTGCTGAAAGTGACGTTAAGCACCAAAATTCAAATTCATTTCGATAGCAGACATATTTCAACACACGTTAGACGTGAGTTTATATGTTACTGGTAGTAAGACAGGATATGAATGTAAATGAACATGACTATTCAGCATTACACTTAGACATAAATTAATGTAAAGGAAAAGCTTGTAGTAAGAAAGAATATATATGTAAATGAACATGAGAGACTATCCAACATAACACTTAGACACAAATTAAAGTGAAGAAACAGCTTGTAGTAAGAAAGGATATTGATGTAAATGAACAGGAGAGACTATCCAGCATTACACTTGGACACAAATTATAGTAAAGAAACAACTATGTTATTGCTGTTATACACTTCCAAGTCACAGTAGAATTTTCAATAATGGTCATAGTTCATACCCTAACATAAGAGAGAAACAACCGATAGTCTGCAGTTGAACGGTACTCGATAAATGCTGCATCTGGACATCTTTGTCGTTCTGATGTTATTTGAAGCATATCATTGTATCTCCCAGATATGTTGTTATCAACAAGTAAACAAAATACGAGTGATCTCTTTTGATGGCTATGTTAATTTCATATTTTTGAAAAATCACCTGTATATTGTTTTCGGAGAGATATGACTACTCTCAACATGAATTGACTCTATGAGTAACATGGCGTTAGTTTTATAAGATACAGAAATTTCTTACCCTTCGAGAGCACCTGGGTTCATCCCCGGTTTTTGTTGAGATCGGTTGAGCTCGTCCTTTCAGTTTCTGTGTTCTGTTTTGTTTGTTTTCGTCCTGTGTCTTCTGTTCCCAATGTTGCCAGTGCCTCTGGATTGTCCATTCTTGATTATCCCTGCGGGTTAACGTGGCTCCTCTAACGTTTTTTTACTCACAGGATAACCCTTTTGTTATGTGGTTATTTATTATGAATATATCACCAACGTTCATTAAATCATAACTAAAACTTGTTGTACCATGTTTAGATAATACTCTACCCCTTATAATTCAAAGACACTGTTTTAAGTAATTATTATTATTTTTCTCTTTTTAAGTCAAATTATTCCTGATTCTCATTTACTTGTTCAATCAGACCCTTCTGATTATATGAAAAACAATCGGATTTAAATTGCATGTTTTAGAAGAGGAGATTGAAGATACCAAATGGGTAATCAGAATCTGTAAATCGAAGAACAGACAACACATACAATGGCCAAAAGAAAAAGTACAAAAGGACAAACAACGATCTACAAAACATACACATAAAACTAAAGATCGAGTAACGCGAACCCCACTAAAAAACAGGGGTGAACTCAGGTTTTCCGGAAAGGTAAGCAGTTGCTGCTCCATTAGTGGCACCCGTAGTGTTAATATAGTTACAAACCCGGTGATAAGTCATGAATGAGAAAAGGACCGGGAAGTGTTTATGACAAGTGGAACATATCCGTGGTCGTTTGTGCCCATAACGGTCAACCACGTCGTGGTGGTGACCGTAAATCTTTCGAAGTGATAACTTCAACTTGACCAAAAGGAGCCACTGGTTCAGTAGCTTCCTTGTTAGCAGCAACCATCTACCAAGGATTGATTGATTGATTTATTGTTTTTATCGCCACTTTCAGCAATATTTCAGTTATATCATGGCGATCAGTTTTAGTGGTGGAAGAAGCCGTAGTACCCGTAAACTTTATCACTTGCGACTGCGAGTCGAGTGCGCCCTTTTTGTAATTTACAAAGCCAGGTGCGAATCCACTCCGTATTGGTGATATGCTTGCTTGGATGAGTTGTTAGGTAATCCAACTACCTAACTCATTGAGCCACCCGGGCCCTCCATCTATAAAGGAAATATGATAGGAACCACAAGCTCGGGAATATCGCATCAACTGAGGAAATTAGTTTATTTTTATTTACCCAGTGACCAACCAGCATCAATCAGGTCAGTTGTCATTTTTCACGACCAATTGGCGATCTGCTTGAATAATCTCTTACGTATTGATAGCATCGTTGTTTTATGAAGGAGTGGATGGGTTCAGAATGTGTATGAAAGGTTGACTGAAATATTCTACCGCAAAATTACGATGTTGTTAAATGTTAATGGGGGCCGTCATTGTCATGATCGCATGGTAGTGGATTTATAACTACCTATGCAATCAGTGCCTATCACCACTAATGTTGTGAGTTCGAACAACGCTCATGCGTGGTGTACTGGATACAACATTATGTGATAAAGTTAATTTTGTCAGTGACTTGTGGCAGGTCGGTAATTTTCTCCGGGTACTCTGGTTTTCTCCAACAAAAACCGACAGCCGCGATACAATTGAATTATTGTTGAAAGTGACATTAAACACCATAGACCAAACCAAACCACTACATCTTTTTTTATTTAAAATTCCACAAACATCCCCTTTTTCATGGATTGCATTCTAGTGGATTCTTATTTCTCGACATCTACTTAGGCCGATATATTCTGGTTTGAAGTAATACAAGTGTAGATATCTAATTTAGTGCACTTACCTAACAGTTACCTAAGCGATTTTAACATAATGGTTTTTAGTATATTAAACACCACTTTCAACTTTTAAGTTTTGGAGAAAACTAACAAATTTTTTCAAATACAATTTGTATTGAGTATTCCTCGCCCTCGGATGGTGTCAAAGTATGCGATGGTTAATTGTATTATGATATCACTTTATTACATCTTTGACGGGTGTCACTAGTGGAACAGGAACTGCCTGCATTTCCGGAGCACCCGAGTACATCCCGGTTTTTAGTGGGGTTCGTGTTACTCGATCTTTGGTTTTCTGTGTAGTGTTTTGTAGATCATTGTTTGTTCTTTTGTGCTTTTTTCTTTTTGCCATTGTGTTGTCTGTTTTTTTTCGATATACTATTCTGATTACCTCTTTGGTATCTTCAATCTCTTCTTGAATTAGAGTACTAGTGCAGGAATACCAGAGAAAACCACCAAACATCCACAGGACACTGATAAACTCTGTCACTTAAGAGTTTTAGGTAGTGCATCTATCCACGGGTGGGATCAAGAAAGGTTTGCAGATACAAAAGAGGTAATCAGAAGCCGTAAATCTAAGATACCAAAGAGGTAATCAGAAGACGTAAATCTAGGATATCAAAGAGGTAATCAGAAGACGTAAATCTAAGATACCAAAGAAGTAATCAGAAGACGTAAATCTAAGATACCAAAGAGATAATCAGAAGCCGTAACTCTAAGATACCAAAGAGGTAATCAGAAGCCGTAAATCGAAAGACAGATAATACAATGACTAAAAGAAACAGCGCAAACAAAGATCTACAAAACACAATATAGAATACTAGAGATTGAGCAACACGAACACAACTCTAAAAATCGGGGATGAACTCAGGCGCTCCGGAAGAATAAGCAGTTCCTACCCCACAAATGGCTTCCGTAGTGTTACACTTGTAACAAATCCGGTGATAAATTTGAATATACTAAAGGGGTATATCACTCTCATTTGGTATCCCAAAGCTTGGAGGTCCAATCAGAATTGCCTTCTAAGTTGCTGCTAACGATGCAGCTACTGAATCAATGGTTTCTAGTGGTTAAGTGGAAGTCGCCCCTTCCGAAAATGCTATAGTCGCCATCTTGACATGGTTCACCGTTGCGAAATATCAATCACAAACGACCACAGCAATACTTGGTTTGTCGTAATCATTTATTATCGGATTTTCGACAAGAGTAACACGACTGGTGCCACTTAAGGATCAGGAACTGTTTATCTTTCCGGAGCACCCGAGTTATTCCCTGTTTTTTTTGTGGGGTTCGTGTTGCTTTGTCATTAGTTTTCTGTGTAGTGTTTTGTAGATCAGTGTTTATCTGTTTCTCCTTTTTCTTTTTGTGTTACTGTGTTGTCTGTCATTGTTCGACCTACGGCTTCTGATTACCCATTTGATATCTTAACTTTCCATATCACCTAATAATTGGTAGGATTATTTTCATTATTATTACAGCTTTATTCTAATAATTTATACTGACTTGGATTGATTGATAGGTGTTTAACGCCAGTTTTTCAAACATATCGTCATACTGACTTGAATGAAAAAAATGTTATTATATATGATTTGATTTTAGATTGTATTGTGTTTAATGCCACTTTCAACAATATTTCAGCTATATCATGGCAACCAGTTTTAGTGGTGAAAGAAACTGGATTACCTAGAGGGAACTACCGACCATGGGCAAGCAACTAGTAAACTTTATCACTTGTGGCTGCAGGTCGCGTGCACCCTTTTTGTTATCGCCATATTGGTGATAGGCTTGAATGAGCTGTTAGGTAACCCAACTAGCTAACTCATTGAGCCACCCGGGCCCTTGTTATTATATACAATTGATTCGAAAGACTGATTGCTTGTTTTTCAGAACGACACCTTCGACTTATTGAAGAATGGAAAAGAGAAGATATCGTATTTTATGACAGAACACGTGCATTTGAAGTTGCATGGAATGTGGTGAATTCTAATACATACATTACGTGAATTGGTGGTCCGGCATCTGGAAAAAGCGCCACTGCTCGCCATATTGCCTTGAAGTTGGAATGTGACAATTTTGAGGTAGTACCCGTATGTAAACTGGAAGAGATTTTATTATACGGAAATTTCGACAGAAAACAAGTGTTTGTACTAGATGATGTGTTAGGAATTTATTCTGTTGACATGGCAATATATAATAGTATTGCTAGCCATATGAGTAGCATTTTCAAAGCAATTGGAGAAGAATCAAAACTTTTGTTCACACGTAGAAAAACAGTATATGTTGAAGCAAAAAGACTAAAATCGTTTGTGACAGAAAACGTCGTTGACTTACAAAGTGTAGATAACGAATTAAATGAAAGTGAGAAAATAAATATTCTGACACAACATTGCAAATATACAGATGTTGAAATAAAATTGTTTGAGAAAATGTCCTTTGCCTCTGCAAGGGTCATGTTTCCATTTTTATGTAAATTGTTCTCGTCAGATATAAAATATCAGAAACTTGGAACAAGCTTTTTCAACAAACCACATGAGTGTCTAATAAAAGCGGTGGCTAAGCTACAGCTTACAAACACGATTCAATATGCAGCACTCGTTTTATGCTTAGTAAACAATAACAAAGTATCAGATGAAAATCTGTCTCTGAAACAACTGAAGAGCGATATCTATAATAACTGTGAAATAAATCAAGGTACATCAGATAGAACGATAACAGATGCATTATCTTATATGATAGGGACTTATATTGTAAAATCAGGAAGTGAATATACTTTGATATATGACTTTATTTTGGAGGTAGTTGCCCATCATTATGGTAAAGATTATCCTCATCAGATTTTAAGGTATATGTCAAGCAATTTCGTGGCGAACAAGGTAGTGGTTTGTAAACAAATATCCAATGCGGATTTATATATAGAACTTATCGAGGATCAATATCCAATGTTCGCCAACAGACTTTGCAAAGATATCCTATCTTGAGGGTTATGCGATGTGTTCAAGAACAGCGCATTAAGTCACCCACAGTTCATGAATGTCTTCATTGAAATATTGAATGAAAAACCATACATGGAATTTAAAGAATTGTTTTTATCTGAACAAGTAAATTTTGACCATGTTGTTAAAACTGGTATTAGCTTGAAGAGCAACGATTCAATAACAGAATGGGTTGAATGGTTTCGGTAAAAACTATTACTAGATGTAACTACTGATTATGATTCTCTATTAGAGGATATGTTCATGTGCAAGGATGAGGATGAATATACAATTACTTATTGTGTCCGTGTTTTGTGTTGGGTTGTGTATTATGGACACACTGGACTCTTGCGTATTGTAGAACATGTACTGAGTAACAACGAGTCTATTAGTGCAATATTTGATACCGAAACGGAAGAACAAACAAAGTACCGTATACTCGCAGTTTACAGTGGCAATGTAGAATTGTGCGAAGTGATTTTAAAATATATACAGAGCGAGTCAATTAATAGAAGAGCACTAAGTGATCAATCGATTTGGTCGAATGATCACAAGTGTGTGACTCCTTCAATAGCGGCTTGTGAGACTGGTAATTTCAAAATTGTTGAATTACTTATAAAACATGATGCAAGTGTTAATATGCAAGACGAATTTTCAAGGACACCGTTGTATGTAGTATCACTAGTAGCAGTGAATGGCCATGTTGATGTTGTTCAATATCTAGTAGGGATTGGTGCAAATAAAAATATGAACAGTGAAAGCTTAGGGTCATCACCATTGACCGCAGCGTCAGAGGAGGGGTTATATGAGATCGTTCAACTCCGTGTACTAAATGGGGTTGATATTCATGTTAGCCATACATGTAATATGACGCCATTGTATCTTGCATCAAAGCAAGGGCATAGTAAAATCGTTGAGTATCTTTCAGAAAATGGTGCTGATGTTAATATCTGTGATCAAGTAAACAAGTCTCCACTGTATGTGGCATCCGAAAATGGCCGCGTTGAAGTTGTGAATATTTTATTCAAACATGGAGCGGATTATTTACTCAATTCTAAGTATGGTACATCTCCGCTACAGATTGCAGTATTGTGTAATAGAACTGATGTTGCTCATCAATTGATCTGAAAAGAAAATCAACATATGAAATATAAGGGAAACCTCCATTTCTTTCAGATACTGACTGATTTAAGACAGTTTGAAATGTTCACTAATGAATGCTCAGTAGCATGTGATGTGTCTGTTCAACAAAGAAAGCAGGAACTTCTATCTGACGCAATATGGAATCTTATACTAGGTGGAAACTGACGACCTGGAGTGCCTACTGAAGTTAGAATTGGATATCAACCACTGTACTGACAAAGGGAGACCACTCGTGTGCAGATTAGTTAACGGCAGGCGTTGCTATAATGATCTACAAGCTAAAACGAGATTGTTACTAGACAGAGGTGGGGTCGCGCGTCTTCGAGGTGTCAAGTATATGTCTGTGTTAGAGCACACAAGACGAAGTTTATGTGAGATTACAATTACATGCGAGAAGAAAAAAGGTAGATGTAAAAATATAGAATTGGAGGCTTATGATCATGACGAATACGAAAAATATCGAATGTATTGTCATATATTTTCAGACATATTGAAACGTACACGGAGATATTCATTTAAAAATTTCAATCACTGTAAATCTGATTTTTTTCCCCATGTAATAATGGTGTCAGACAAGGGGCGGGTTTATAATTATTTCTTTTTGCATTATATTTAAATGACCTTGAATCTTTTTTAGACTTGTAATTTAAATCATGGTTTAAAAATAGTCTCAAACGAACTTGAAAACATGCTAGAAATATGTTTACAATTGTTTTATATCTTGTATGCTGACGACACTGTATTAATGGCAGAGTCAGCAACTGATCTTCAGAAACTTTTAGATTGTTTCTCGGATTACATTTCTCTAGGTGGCGACCTCAAGACAATGTACAATTTTTATTCCTAGGGAAACAACTAGATATTGTTAATGACTTCAATTACTTGGGTGTTGGGTTATCACCAACTGGGAATTTTAAGAATGCAATACAAGGCAACGCGGAAAAAGCTACACGCGCCCTGTATGAATGTTTAAGACTAGGTAGACTTTACATCCTCTCAATTAAATGTCAGTTGGACTTTTTTGATGAAATGGTAAAACCTGTATTATTATACGGTTGTGAAATATGGGGTATGGGTAATAATGATATTTTGGAAAGGGTACATCTAACATTTTGTAAATTATTGTTAAATTTAATGACATCGACCCCCTCTTACATGGTTTATGGAGAACTTGGAAGATACCTTTCATTCTGGACAAAATTATGTTGTGGTAAAGAATCAAAATTATCAGCTATTATGTACAAATTGTGCTTCCAAATGTCAGTTGTGGATAGATGTAATTGTATGTGGTTGAATAAAATTAGCAATATATTGAACGAATGCGGCATGTCTAATATCTGGAATACGCAAAACCTTTCTAAATTCCACTTGGTTAATAAACACTGTAAAGCTTAAACTTATTGATCAATTCGAACAAACTTGGCATTCATTGATAGATGATTCACCAAAGGCTAATAATTATAAGCTTTTTAAAACATCCTTCCAAATGGAAGACTATTTTGAACTCCTGGAACACAAATAAGCCATCGTTTTCTGCAGATTTAGAACCACAAATCATAAGTTACCAATTGAGCAGGGCAGGTGGGAAAATGTGGATAGAAATAATCGAATAAACTTTCTGTGTAATAGTGATATCGGAGATGAATTCCATTATATTTTACAGTGTCAATATTTTAAACCTAGTTGAAAATTATTACTATCAAAGTATTATTACAATCATGTGAATGTATTAAAATTCAGAAATCTTATGACTTCAAAACACAAAACTGTACTTACTAAATTATGCAAATTAATAAAGATAATAAAAAAGGTATTTTGCGATCCAGGCTGAAACATACCAACCATTATTTATCTGATGTAATTGTAATTATTGTAAATACTAACTAAAATGTACATCTCTATACCTATGTATGATATGGTTTGTTGAGAAGTAAAGATATACATTGTATATATATATATGCTTAGTTATTGTAAATAAGTTGGGTTTATAATCAGTCTTCATATGTCCTATAAATGAATGCTTCTGATGTTTTCCAGTCGAACAGAATTAATGTTACTTGTGTATTTGTTTTTCTTTCCGGTTGAGAATTTATGTCTTCTGGTAGCCAGTACTGATAACGACAGACAGTTAAAATTATGTATCTCTTTGGGATCGTGAGAAATTTATTTAACTAGTATGCATGTGAATGAATAAACGTATTTATAAGCATTTTTTGTTTTTATTAATTTTTTTTCTAATTGTTTATTATAAATAGAAAAGTGTCATATAAATGAAGTTCAATACATACACTATAGGTGAACAATATACAAAATAATATGGGACGAAGTCCCAACTATGGTAGAAATAGCAATATTTTGATTCCAGATCCATATCACTAATGGGTTAAATTCCTTGCACCGGAAATGACACACCGGAAACCAATACAGTATAAATTTGCAGAAAATCGAATGCGAAGTAATCTGGAACTACTTCCGGTTATGAATGTTAAAAAAAGACTCAAAATCGCAGTGTGTTCTAGCCCATTAAACATATACAATGTACCATTGGACTGACAATATCATTAAACAGAGTTTCATTTCTTCCTCCTCTTGTCCGAAATAATATTTTCTATGAAATTGAGACGTCGAGTACCGGATTATACAACACCGGACTGGGTGCACAGTCCAGATGCGGATCCAGGATTGTGTGCTAGGGGGGACGAAAGTCGGTGAGGTGTCTGGGGACCGCTTAAGGTCTCCAGCGGGTCCTTGGTTTTGAGTATTAAGTAAGCTTTTCCGTCAACAATTTTGAAGCATTTTGTGAATGTGATGTAGTGTATTAAAACGCATGAATCTTCTCCAAAAAGTTTCAAACAGTTTCTAAGCAGTGAGTGTAAATTAAAGGAAGATGTCACTTGAAATTATCTATCTGGAGCTGTGACTCCCCTGATTTCCTTATCACGCCGGGTATTCGTATACTCGGAACAGGTGCGGACACTTTGAACTCGGAGCAAGCTAGTTATTTTGAACATTTTCATTGACCTATTTTGAATTTTTGGACACTACAGACCGTGGAGCACGACGGCAACGAACACGGAACAGCATACTCCGCGGTCTGTAGTGTAATAGAGGGATGGAAGACACTCCCCTCCACCCTCTCTCTCTCTCTCTCTCTCTTTCAGGGGGGGGGACGAACGTCCCCTCCGCCCACCTCTTGATCCGTCACTGCAGTCTACAGGTGGGGGCAGGTCCTCGTTTTGGCGAAAAACCTTTAAAAACGACGGAAAATTTGGGTTTGGGTCCCCCTATTTGCCCCCTCTTTTGAGAAAGTCTGGATCTGCCCTCGGTCTACTTTGAAAAAAAAATATAGGTTCATATATCTGAGTTAATATTGTTTAAAAAAAATATATTGGACTTCGTCCCAAGTTAGATAACACCTATTATCATATAATGGGACGAAGTCCCAACTATGGTACAAATAGCAATATTTTCCATATCACTAATGGCTTAAATTCCTTGCACCGGAAACCAATACATGGTTAAATCCATTCTCTATCCAAAGTTGTCGTTCCTGCTACGCTAGACTCTATCTCTGTCAACGCCCATTTTACAAGATTTTTGTAAAATTTAGAAACAGTTAAAAAATGTACTGAAAATTGCTTTAATTATTGTAAATATCAATAAAGATGATAATAAATCACTCATTTCAAATCAATTCCCTCTTAAAAATGATTTGTGATCGTTTTTAACTTTTTAATTTTTACCTCCGCAAAATAGTTCTCCAAGAAGGGGGGGGGGAATAATTTTTAAGAGAGAATTGATTTGAAATGAGTGATTTATTCTCATCTTTATTTATATTTACAATAATTAAAACAATTTTAAGCACATTTTTTTTTACTGTTTCTAACTTTTACAAGAATCTTGTAAAATGGGCGTTGACAGAGATAGAGTCTAGCGTAGCAGGAACGACAACTCTGGGTAGATAATGGGTTAAATCTGCAGAAAATCGGATGCGCTGTAATCTGGAAGGTTGCAGGACGTTTCGTAACCTGGTCGTTTCGTATCTAGATCGAAACGTTTCGTACCGGGGTAAAAATGTATAGTCTACATCTACATCTACATGGTACGTGCTGACCGTCACTTTTGACTATTATTGCACGGGGGGGTTGCGCACTAATTTAAATAAATAATTTTGTACAATCCTTAAGAAAAAGTATGAATTACAGAGAAAGTAGGAAAGATAGAAAGAAAAAAGTGTATATAGGAAAGTCAGAGGAATAGGCGAAAGATTTGTCAAGTTGCATGTTCATACCTTCAGCAATAGTCCACTCTGGCTACCGTAGCGGCCACTGGGCATACACCCAACCAGCACAGCACTATCAGCCTCACTAGATACTACTTACAACTTGACGACCCTAAACTTAGATAGAGGCAGTGGACAGCTCCTGTTTGAAAGATACCAAACTGGGACCCTCAGCAACTGGTGCTGGCAAGGTATTCCAAATACTGGTGGTATGTGGAAAGAAACTGTGTTTCTAGTAATCTGTGGATGCTGAGAACCGTTGGTACTTCAAGGAATGGCTAGATCTTGTTTGAAGAGTTGGTTTGGTCAGGTACTCTTCTGCTCTGATGTCAGTTAAGTTGTTGATGATCTTGTACATCATAGTATGTCGGATTTTCTTTCGTCTTGTTTCAAGTGTGTCTCATTCTAGATCTCCAAGCATGGAAGTTACGCTGCTTGTGTTTCTATAGCGATTTGTCACGTACCTAGCCGCTCTTCGCTGGACCATTTCGATCTTGTTTATGGCATCTTTTGTGTGCGGGCTCCATACTAATGAGCAGTATTCAATTGTAGGACGGACTAAAGTTTTATATGCCGCTGTTTTCGTATCCTAGTTGCTGACCTTCAGGTTTCTTCTTAAAAATCCGAGAGTACTGTTCGCTTTTTTAACAGTTTTGTCAATATGACTCCTCCAAGACATGTCTGAATGTAGTTCCACTCCCAAGTATTTTGATGAAGCTTCCGATGTTAGTTTGTGTCCTTTGAGAATGTAGTCTTGTAGTATTGGTGTTTTAGATCGTGTCACATGGAGTGTGCTGCATTTATCTGGATGGAAATCCATTCCCCATTTTTGTTCCCAGTCTGCCAGTTTGTTGAGGTCATCTTGGAGTACAATGGTATCTTCGTTCGATCGAATATTCCTGTAGATAATACAATCATCCGCAAAGAGTCGTATGCGTGATTGTACACAGTTCGGGAGAACGTTTATAAAGATCAGGAACAACAAGGTCCTAGGACTGTTCCTTGAGGTACTCCACTAATGACTGGTACTGTATCAGATGTTGCCCCTTCCACTATTACCTGTTGTGTTCGGTTGCTCAGAAATGCCTTGATCCATCCTTGTATGGAATCTCGGATACCGTAGTGATCAAGTTTCTTCAGGAGTCTTTCATGTGGTACTCGATCAAAAGCTTTTGAAAAATCGAGGATGATAAGGTCGTGCTGATATCCTAAATCTAATGATGATAACAGTTCATGTGCTAGTGTTAAGAGCTGGGTTTCACAACTGCGTCTTGCTCTAAATCCGTGTTGGCAATCAGTCAAAATTTGGTGAGCATCTAGGTGTTTAAGAATACTGCTGACAATTATATGTTCTTGTACTTTACAACAAAGACTGGTCAGTGATACTGTGCGATAGTTGCTGGCTTTATATCGTTCCCCTTTCTTGAAAATGGCTGTAACGTTTGCGGTGCGCCAATCATTTGGTATGTTCCCCTCATCTAGACTCTGCTGGAAGATCAATGTTAATGGTGGAGCTATAACATCTGCAAGGTCTCTCAGGATTCTTGCTGGTATTTGGTCAGGCCCACATGCTTTTTGAGGGTTCAGTTTCTGGAGAAGTTTTTGAACTCCTTCTATGCTGACAGTTATTTCAGGCATAGATGAATAAGGTTTGCCATCTGGTGTTGGTATATCAGATGTGTCTTCATTTGTAAATACTGATTGGTATTGTCGATTTAGAATATCAGTGAGACGTTTCGTACCTACTTTTCAACTCATAGATTTGTAATAAACTCGTTAATTAAAATGTTGTATGTAGTTGAAACTCTGGAACTACTCCGGTTATGAATGTTAAAAAATGACTCAAAATCGCAGTGTGTTCTGGCCCATTAAACATATAGACCTTTTTATTCTTAAAAACATGGGCGCGGCCATTATCGACTTCCGAGTGTGTCCGCCATTAGTAAAGTGTCAAAATCTTATGTTCTCGGGGTTTATCGATACGCTAATGTATGGTTTCCTTAGTACAGGTGTCACAATATACTGTTATTTCGGCTTGGAATTCAATGATAACACCTGCTGTAAAGTGATTTGTAAACGGAGATATAATCACAATGATATAATGATAACAAATAAATTACCTGGTATGTATTTTTTTTTAATTACCGTTATATTCCCCATACAAAATCAGTATAAATCCTACTTGATAAAAAACTGTATGCACTTTTTTTCCTTTTTTTTTGTTTTTTTTTGTTCCTTTTCAAGCATAAGAAAAAAGGGGTAATCAAATTAATATTTTGTATGAAATTAAAAAGTAAATATATAAATTATAATATACGCTTTTTGAAATAATTACTATGCGATTTAAAGTGAAGTAATAATGATAAAAAGTGTGCCTAACTTATAAGAAAGAACTTAACTTTGAATGTGACATCTTAAGGTACATTTTTCAATTCTGTTTTATTTTTATTTATTTTTTGCTTGTTAAATTGTAAAACAAATTAAAACTTTTTGTTGGTCAATTTCTGTAGTGAAGATGAAAAGGAATTTCAGCTTTATCAAATTAAAACATCTGAATATCTGTTAACTGTGTATTGCATAAGACATGTGATGTCTTATGAATTTTAATATTTTTTTTGAAATTTTTCCAAAAAAAATTGACCTTTAAATTTTTTGTTTTTAATTTTGTAATTTTGAAATTTTTAGAAAATTTTGAAATTTTATGAATTTTTCTAACATATTGATTAGCAAAAAGCAATTTCTGTGCAATAAAAAACCATATTGCACTCTCGTGCCACATAATTTCATTCATTGATTTTGCACGAGAGTGCATTATGATTATTTATTGCACAGGCGCATGGGGCATGGATTTCGTTTCCTCCTCCTCCCTTTTCTCTACTACCCCCTTTTTTTTCAATATTTTCATATAAATCATTCCTTTTTCAAAATTTTCATAATCTTTCGTTTTTTCTTCATTTAACAATATCAGTAGACGTCATACATCATGAATAATACGTGTATTCTGTGTCCACAGTTTTTCGACTGATACAGTATAAGAGAGAAGGTAAGCAACTCAATTTTCATATTTCGTGCCATATGGCATTTTACCCCCTTCCTCAATAAAAGGGCTCCCAACTGATAAAAATGTGTAAGGGAGCCAGAGGGGCCATTTACCTAAGGGGGCTATTTTTTTTTCAGGGGTAAAAATTAAATAACTTGTGTAACTATTTGAACGTGAAATAATAATTCGAGGACTTCTTTTTTCGCGCATTTAACATCCTCGTGAAGAAAGCGAAAATTAAATAGCCACCAAAATAATCACTTATACGGTAAAATAGGAGGTTTTTTTTCTGGATTTCAACACTGATTTCTGTTGCTGCTGAAAAGTGGAGTTTCACAAGTTATTTATTTTTTACCCCTGTAAGACAAATTATTGTTTTATAAAATCAGTGACATGAAATGAAAAAGAAATAGCCCCCTTAGGTAAATGGTCCCTCCGGCTCCCTTGCACATTGTTATCAGTTGGGAGTTCTTTTGTTGAGGCACTGGAAGGGGATAAAATGCCATAGTCCCATTCTATAGCTGTTCTCAGCTTCTTCTTCCTTTGTTTTTTTATTTTTATTTTTATTTTTTTTTAGCTGTATATGTATTTGTTTGGGTATGATTTTAATAATTTGAAGTAGAGGCAAGCTGAATAATTCTTTTTCATTGAAATTTTGACTTTAGTTCTAACCATTCAATCATATCTATTTCTCAGTTTGAATTTCTCTCAGAGAAATTCTTTGTATGTGTTAACAGTTATTTACCATCAAATTATTTCAATGTTTCCATATTCAGATGGTCGTTGTGCCATTTTTACGAAATAATCCATCTGCCGTTATGTTTTTTCAGTGGTTTATATTTCCGCCAAAAAATTCCGGGAAAAATATTCGGAGCGCATCTGGGTTTTTCATTGCAGGTAATCCATTCGTATAAAACCCAGGGTTATCGTTCTTGCACTTCCGTCTAAGATGATGTAGTTTGACCTAGAAACGAAGCTGTTTCGCTATTCTCGGTGAGATTTCTTGGAAAAGATCGACGTACCGACTGAAATTCGAACATGGGCAATTAGGTAAGTGTCTTAGAAACAGTTTGATGCGACAGTGCCATATGTAGACAAGGTAAAAAGTGTAAAAAACACGGGGGTTTCCCAACCGAGGTGAGCGCTATGGCGCGAAATATGAAAATTGAGGTGCTTACCTTCTCTCTTATACTGTATCAGTCGAAAAACTGTGGACACAGAATACACGTATTATTCTTGATGTATTACGTCTACTGATATTGTCAAATGAAGAAAAACGAATGGTTATGAAATTTTTTAAAAAGGAATGATTTATATGAACATTTTTGAAAAAAGGGGGGTAGTAGAGAAAAGGGGGGAGGAGGAAACGAAATCCATACCCCATGCACCTGTGATTTATTGCACAGAAATTGCTTTTTGCTAATCAATATGTTAGAAAATGGAATGTCACGTGTATTGCTTCTGGCCAATAGAAAAACAGTAAAATAGAGCCTTATGTAATAATATACAAATACAGCCTTTCTATGAAGTCGATACACGTTTATTTCGACCTAAGAGATGTATATCGACCGAGGACGTAGTCCGAGGTCGATATACAACTTGCATCGACTGATTAGAAAGGCTGTATTTTTTATATTGTTAATTGATAATTTTACTGTCATTTGATTTGTTCAATGCCCATCACATATTTTTTATATTATTAATTGCCACGCAAAACATGAAACAGAAACTCTACAAATGGATATTCATCCGGGACTAGGTGTACTTGCTATTGGAAATTAGAACTGCGCCATACCATAATACGACCCCAAAATGTTTGTGGTCGTATAAAAATAATATAAGACCCAAATTTTAACAACAAACAATCTATTCAACAGGAATAACAATAAAACAAAAATGTATGCAAACGTCATGAAAATATTGGAATTTTTTAATCTATTTTTAGTAACCGTGCAATCCGCAAAAGTCAACCTGCCAAAATACAGAACACCACGTGATGATCATTGAACAAATCAAATGACCGTAAACTTATCAATTAATAATATATATATATTTATAGATGTTTGCATAATATACTTTATTTCCTGTGACTGTATAATGAATTCTTCATTATCCTATGCAATATTTTAAAAATTGCTGAGTCAGATTGCTGTCAAATTATAATATTGAGCACATGTATATATGTGTCGGAATTGGAGCTTGTGTGTTTTTGGGTTTGGAGTCGGACTTTTGCAACGGACCTTAACATCTATGGAGACTGGAGCTAAGGCCTGAAACAATAGTAAATAAAACTGGTAATTAGTTTTATGGTTTTTATTTCAACAAAGCCATGTAAAAAAGGCATGTGACAAGCAATAATACTGATAATAATGCAAATATTAAAATAACATAATGTATAATGTATACAAATATAACTTAATAAACAATTACAATGATGTAACTTGCCTCTATTCTGAACAAAGAATAATAATTTTTTCCATTCAAAAGCAAGTCAAAAACCTTTGAGCATAAATAACAGATTTAATATTATTATTAAGCAGAACTTTGAACATACATTTCGTTATGACATATTACTAGTCTACCCAAAAATCTCCAATTCAAATGAGTCCTTGACTGACAAAAATATTTTCTTAAAAGGAAGGGAAATAATATCTTTGACATTTCGCATACATGATATTTCATTATTATGCTTTCTGTAAATTTCTTCTGTAATATAAGTTCATACAATATTTTGGCATATATCACAAAGAATTATATAGCTTTGATATACTATGCGAAAATAGTACATCTACTATGCAACTTCAAAAATCTTTATATTTTTAGAGCCTTAAATGAAACAAACAATATTCTCATACTTTCAAGACTATCTGATCCAATATATTAGTCACCAATATCAGTACCTACTTTATTGTAATAGTTCTCAATATATTTTGTCTACATATAACAGTCAGCATAATAATAATAATGTTGTATTAGCACTGACTATGTCAAATAGTGGAATAGTCATTGCTAACACAACATTATTATATACAGGGGCTCCCCCCCCCCCCCCCCTAAAATTGGAAAAAATATGATTTTTTGGCGTAAAATCGTGATTGTTCATATGAAATACCCAAAAAAAATTCGCCCCTCCCTCCGCTCAACGCAATTCTTTTTGACTCACCTGAAACAATTGTAAATAAAACTGGTAATTAGTTTTATGGTCTTTATTTCAACAAAGCGCATGTAAAAGTGACGCTTTTTGGAAATAAAGTCAACGTCTAAATTTTGGGAATTGTTTCAGGTTCGTCCAATCAAATTTTAAAATCAATCAAAATCCTAGGGAACGAAGATCGATTGAGACAAAAAGGCGGGTAAATTCTGATAAAAATTGCTAATTGCATCGCTAATCTGCCATATGTTGTTTACACAAAGAACTTCTTAATCTTGAAGACAACAATTAATGGTCTTAATCAAAAATACATGTAATTGCATGTCACCTTAATTTGGACTTCAAAAAATTAAATCTGTCAATAGATTTAGACTCATCAAAGAACTATATACAAAGAAAATAAGAGGTGACAAATTCCAATACAAACAAAATTCACAAAATTCCCATTAAAATGTTTAATATCAAAAACTAAGTCTTCTTTAAAATGAATTACTTTATAATGAAAAGCATGTCTAAAGGAAATTTAAAATTTATGGAAACGATCTCTGAAGTTTGAATTAAAATATATAATTTTTTTGTTCGAAACTACATGTACATTTCACAAAAATTTTAATTAATGATAAAAATGACACCTATCTAATCAAACCTGCTTGAGACCAACCTTTGGGTTCAGAAAAGCACAGGTGTTCGGTTTGTACAGGTTAAATTAACAAAATTATATTGAGACTTTATTTAAAGATAAATTTATACAGCTTTCACTATATATATAAATTGTATTTAGCATTAACCACTATTATTATGCATGTCTAATTCTCCATAGCTGTCATCAGTGTCTCCTTTCAAAACCATGTAGTGGTACAATGTGAGGTAATAATTGGATGAGTGGCTTCGTACTTGATTAGGTCTCTAGCATCATATCTGTTGACTCACTATTGTTTTTTCGTCTATTATCTATATTTTATTAAAAAAAAAAGGAAAATTTATTGTGAAATCATTACATTTGTGGAATGGGATACCAATTTCCATGGTTTGATGAAAATCGCATTTTCTTGAATATGTAAATTCATGAATCCACTCCTAAAGAACAAATCAATCACAGAAAAGTTATTTTAATCCATATCTGGCATGACTTTCGTATTCACATGTGTAAGGCCGGCCTTAAGTCAATTGACTCAAGTACACACAAAAGCACACTACAGGTCATTACAAAGCCGACATTTGTACATGTAAATTACATGTACCCAAATCTAAGTATGCTTAATAAGACTGTCTTCAATTTACTATATATAGCTCTGTTTGTCGAGCTTTATGTTTCTTTTAGATGCAAAAGTGTTAATGGTACGTAAATAAACTGGCCAGTCCACTGATGTTGTTCCTGGGACATTCATGGTCACGAAAGCATGGTAATCAGTGTTTAGAATATGAAGTAGCTTTTATTGCTTTAAATGTGCTATTTGTTAAGTACTTGCTTTAAATGTATTATTTTTTATGTAATGTGCTCGCCTCTGTGCTTTTTGTTATGCAGGTATTTTATTTATGCTATGTGTTTCTCTATCTCTATGATTTTATGTATGTTTAACCATGTGATGATTTGTTATGTTTGTCAATTGGTCTGTTTTTAGAATATCAAGTCGGTTAATGAGCTCATGTTCTATGTTGTGTTTGTATATATATGCTTCCGACTTTAAAATAAAAATTACTTACTTACTTAACAAAGTGTGTTGATTGTTCTGAATACAAACGTAGATATCAAATTTAGTGCGCACGACACGTTTCTGGAATAACCATACATCAGGTAGGCTCAGAGCCAGAATATTTGAAAACCAAGTGATTTGAAAGTTTTTGGGAGCAAGAACACAGAAGTGCCTAAACAGGATACCAAGAATCGGCTTAGGTCATCTATGCCTGAGGGAGGAGAATCTCAGTTTTAATAATAGTTACTTTATTTAGGAACAGTAACTTAAACTCGCGTCCTTCACGTGTTGCAACATTTCTTCGGATAATCCCGTTATGTAGTACATATAAAATGCAATCATTTTACATGTGAGAATAGTTTGAAGATACCAAAGGGGTAATCAGAAGCCGTAAATCGAAGGACAGACAACAAGATGGCCAAATGAAAAAGGATCTACTACGATCTACAAAACATACACATTAAACTAAAGATCGATTAACACGAACCCCACTAAAAACCGAGGGTTGGCATTGTACTGACTTGTGGAAAGAGGAGGGTTGGGCCCATACAACTAGTTTTAGTCTTTGTAGTGAAGTGCTGTGCCAATCCAGGAAGATGTCAGGTGTTTTTGTTGTTGAGGGTATTGATTTGCCTCTTGCTACAATTTTTTTATTGGATTTTGGAACTGTTCCGATAGTGAGCTTTTTTTTGTGTTTTGAGTTTTTTTTTTTTTTTTTATTCTTTTTCATTTTATCACTTTTATCGCTTAAAGAAATCGACTCTAATAGAAGAAATGAAAATATGTAGAAACACTGACCTTTGATGGCACATTTACACCAAGCAGATATTTTGCATGGTCTTCTGTACACTACCAAGGAGATTACCAGTGCTGCTGTAATGATGAATGCTAGGCCTATAGAGCTGGGAAATGAATGTTAATATTAATATAAATAGACAATACAAACATGTCCAGTCTTGTAAGACAAAACAACAACAATGAATCATCAAATTAAAACATAAAAAGGAAAAAACACAATCAAGCAACAAGTTTCCAAATATATACTTTATTGTATGTGTCACACATATTGCACATTTAACACCAATTATTTAACTTATTGTCGAGGCGGTTAATTTTATTGACGGAATTTCCCAAGAAAACCGCCGCTCTGTCTCAATTAGCAGACAAGGTTTATCACATAATAGTCCATTACATGTATATACATCTCGTTATGTCTAAGGCACTTGTTGCACAGATGCAATGTAGATGTATTACAATCCGCAGTTATAACTTTGAAATGCACAATAGGTAGATATATGCCTTGGAGTTTGCTATTGGTCAATTTAGAATTTACAAGACACTGGGTATACACAGTGAAATTTCTGATAACGGAAGTTGAATTTTTGTAAGAAAATTTGAAGACACCAAAGGGTAATAAAAAAAAACTGTCAGTACAAAATACAGACAATGCAACGGCCAAACGGGACGAGAACAAGTTCAACACTATATAAATGCTATACAGAATGAGGAGGTGGGGTTAGGATGTTTAACGCCACTTATATTGTGGCTGTCCGTTTTATTGGTGGAGGAAACAGGAGTACCCGTAGAAAACCAACGACCTGTCGCAAGTCACAGACAAACTGTATCACATAATGTTGTATTGAGTACACCTCGCTTGAGCGAGATTCGAGCTCACAAAGTTAGTGGTGATAGGTACTGATTACATAGGTAGTTGTAATTCCAACTACCATACGACCACCGACGGCCCCTAGAGTTGGACAACAATTGTTGACCCACTAGAAAAGCATGGAGCGTTTGATAGAGAAGACAGATTTAGTCTTCTGTAACAGCTACAATGAGCCTACTCTTTAGGTGAAATCTACAACAGAGTTCTTGAACGTGCAGAAAGTGTGACAACTCTCCACGTAACTCTACGGTTCACGGCCAGGCTTTCCGTATAATAACTCCCATCTAGACAATACCCATGTCCACCGTCTGGTCAGCCCTGTGGGTCGAGCTCTTGGAATCGTCACCGATATCCGGTTTACACATTGGCCGTAAGAAACCAGAATACATATTAATATTATTTTTGCAAATCACTTTGAAATACTTACAAAATGTCAATGAAATTAACTGTTCCTTCATTTAGTTTCTCTGCATTGAATTCCGTGTTGTCTGAAAATGTAAAGCACATTATTTTAAATCTTGCATTCAAACTAAATGAATATACAAATGCATCATTATGCTTATATATCGGTGACAGTAACTCGTTAAGCATGTTATTTTAACTAAGATTCATACCGCATAATCATGATTGAACTTAAAAATAACACCTACCAAATTATGCTAACAAATTCCAGAACATTTCATAATATATCATCTATTGATAGAACTTGAAATAATAATATTTTTAACATGTAAAATATGTGAGCTTTACGTGAGCGTAAAATAAAATGCACTTGAGAAACTAATCTAATTTGCATGTTAAAACACTTACATGTACGTGCAAATTCTCACGTGAGCTTTTCGTTTCATATATGTATATGCATTTTCATCAAATTTCCCATATGAGCAATTTCTCACTGTGTGGTATTTTGTCATTATTTATATAATTTAAGAACTGTAAATTTCACTTGCCTATCGTGCTAGATTGACGTAATTACGGATAAGCAAAGCAAACAAACAAACTAACCTCCCGCTGATATAACGGATGTATTGTATTTGACTGTTGGTGTGTACGTCCTCTGCCCCGTAGATAATTCATCCGTTGTGGTCAGCATTAAAAGATGTATGATTTTCCTGGAAACAAATACGGAAATGTCAAGAATCATCGTATATATTTTTCGTAATCACCCGTAATCGGCAGTCGCATGATTGTTGACGGACATTGTTCTTTTTTCCTATAGTCATAATTAAATGTAAGCAGGAAATAATTGGCAGTAGTAGACGTCTTATTCAGAGGATTAGATATATATACTCTTAAATATATATTAAATAAGAATTTAATAGGGATGTTTCTAATTATATTGGTTTCGTTATTTCGGTTCGTCTTTACCTCAGGTTGTTTGTAGGAGTGTTCATGTCTTATTGTCTTATTTGTGTATGATTGCTATAGTGATGTCCAACATTTTGTTCTATCACATGTCTTTACGTTCTAAGTTCCATGTTGTGATGTCCGCTACGATATCTGCATAAAACGATGTTTGGCTCGTCTTTACCTCCAGTTGTTTGCAGGAGAAATCATGTCTTATTTACGTTATTTGTGCATAGTGGTGTCCAACACATATTGACTATATGAGTGACATGGTGGTTTCTTGTGAGAGGCGGGGACTACCTACAAATCGCGGGTGCCTGGGTACATCCTCGGTTTTTGGTGGGGTCTATGTTGTTAATCTTTTTGGTTTTCTGTGTTGTGTTTTTGTTGTTGTTTGTCTTCATCCTGTGTCTTATGTTCCCGGTATTGACGGTTTCTCTAGATTGTCCATGTCTTATGTGCCCAGTATTGACAGTTTCTCTAGATTGTCCATGTCTTATGTACCCGGTATTGACGGTTTCTCTAGATTGTCCATGTCTTATGTGCCCGGTATTGACGGTTTCTCTAGATTGTCCATTCTGCATTGCCCCTTCGGGTTTCTCTGACATTTATTTTCAAATATTAAGAAATTCTAAGAAAGGTATACTCAAATGCTTTGTTCTTCTAGTCTCTCTTTCGGATGATTACATTAGATCAAGATGATGTTATACGAATAGGAGATACCCTTTCGGTATATCTTAATGATTCTTAAGAACAATTACTGACTGAGGAAATCATAAATACCGTTTGTAAGATAATAGGAACCATATTAATATGTAAAAAAAACATTGAAGCGGAATGTGCATAAATCGAAGCTAGTTACGTTGTAGAGAGGTAAGAAGTACTGACTGAGTCATTGCATGTGGTACGTATGCCCTATATTTTTCACTTATACTAACAACGATACAAACCTTATTGCTCTGCATGGATCACAACCTGTCGTATTCTTCTCTGTTCCTTTTGGACATGGAATACACTCTATATATACATAAAAAAGAAGAAAAATTGGAATACTTTTCTTTACTTTACAATTACATATACAGGTAAGACATTTCTAACTAAAAATAAACATCAAATATACCAATATCTACCAGAGTTATCGCTCCTGACTCAATGATGTACATTGCTAGGAACAATAACTTAAGTAAATATTGCAAATTAAGTACACCAAATATGCACAAGATTAGCACCGATTCTTCAGTGGCGCCAACCCAAAAACAATTGGAAAGCAAAATACATCTGGCAATCAAATATGATAAAGAACACCACTCATGAATTATGAAAGGAAAGTTTCAACATAGAAAAGACCTCTACGTTATGACGTTGGGATATAGGACAGACACCAATGTATGGCACTAACCCTCTCCTTTTGATAACAACAACAAAAATTTTCATAGGTTCGCTTTCACTCAGAAAGGCAACATATTATCATAAAAATGAATGACAATCTTAATACTTTAGTATGACCGGTACCAGTACAATAGTAGGACAGACAGAATCTGTAGATTGAAGACCATTACTCTCGGGACAAAACAATTAAAACTCATACTTCTTATATGTTTTTGTGGCGTTTGTGTTGCTCAATCATTATTTTGTCTGTAGTCGTTTGTCATGTTGTCCTTTTTCTTTGTATTGTCTGTTCTTCTTATTTACGGCTTCTAATTACCCCGTAGGTATCTTCAAACATTTCTTAATATTTTGCATACTGCTATAGTCAGTTTATCTAGTAATAGTTCATCATACCGTATAATATATTCGTTTTATACATACTTTTTGATAATATTCGTATATTCTGGTCATATATTTTTAAACATTAAAGGCAAAATATATATATTAGAAAAAGTATAAACATTTCTGTACATGCTGTTATTCAGCTATCTTGGATTTCAGATCAGCATCAAAACTGAGAAGCTGAAAATATTTACATAAGGTTCTGTGTTAATTATATCTTGGGTTAGTTTTAAAATCTTTTTCGGGTTTCAAAGTAAAAGAGCAATAGCAGGATCCTTTGTCCTGGCGGTCATTTTGGAATTCATATTGGTCAAAAACACAAATTTTCAACTTTATTAAACTATGTCCCATCTAGGCGGTCACATTGATTCTGCTCGATCTAAAACATAAACATTGCACAGATTCATACATGGAATATTTATGACATGCTTGGCTCAAGTAATTTCTGTGGTTTCAGATAAGTAATGTTGCCAAATATTTCCCCCATATGATCCTATATGTCTTTTAAACAATGACCATAAGCAAGTGGCCATCTTTCTTTTCCAATATTGGGAAGCACATACTTTGCACATAGCATATCAATGATCATCCATGTAGAATTTTGTTAAATCTGCCAGCTTAGAAGGTTCTGAGACGACATTTGTAATTTTTGGCATATAGAGATATGGTAAATTATATTCTACGGTGGAAGTCATTTTGGATTTTACGCTCGTCATAGCTTGGTAGAAACCCATCTCATTCAAGGAACATTGATGCTACGTTGGACTATAATAAATCAGAGGTTTCAGCACTATTGGAATATGATCATATGTTACATGTAAATTATGCATTGTGGTTGCAGTCCTCTTGGATTTCTAATCTGCACCAAAAACACTTTGTATATTATCACCCCATGATCCTTCATCTTAAGCTTCATACTTTTGTAGCTTTAAAGACAAATGCTTTTTACTTTTTTTTTCTTATATTGTTCTATGTTTAACTATATCCGGCAAAGGCGGTCATCTAAGAATTTTTACTTGTAAAAATTACCTTAGTGTTAACTTACCTCCCTTATCATTCATGAATTGTCCTATTCCGCACTCGTTGCCCTTTGAGCACAAACAAGGATCTCCAAAATAGCATTTGGCTGTATTACATTTACATCCGGACAAACTTGTACAGAAAGCTTTGACTGGAGTTCGACTGTATGTAAGATCTACATCTACGAACAGAAAGCTTAAACAGTGATGGTCAATTATTCTACCAATATCAACAAAAAGAACAATCACCTCTCACCTTAACTCATTGAAAATAAATAAGACCACAGCACATTAATGCCAGGGTGATAATAATAATTAGGTGTTATACTATTTTTGTATTTCCACGACCTTTTCCATAAAAGAAGCTCACGAAAATGAATCACTAACTGACGACCACACGTGATTTCACATTAGCATAGAATAAGTAAAGATTAATGGAAGTAATCACAAAGATCGAGTCAAGCCGAGCATGGCAGTGAGATTTACCTCTACCTATGTAATACAACTAACAGCATCCGTTTTTCTCTCGTCATCTGGTTTTTCCTTTTGTCCGTTTTCTTCTGCGCCATTGTGTTGTCTAACCTTCTTCGATTTACTGATTCTGATTACACCATTGGTATCTTCAAACTCTTCCTAATGGAAGTAATCACAAAGATAGAGTCCAGCTGAGTATGGCAGGGAGATTTACCTCTACCTATACAACCAACATCATCCATTTTTCTCTCGTCATCTGGTTTTGCACAGCTTCAAATGGTTCAAAAAGTTCTCCTTTTCCAGGCATAGGTGACCTTAGCTGATTTTAGCTATCTGTTCAGGTCCTTTGGTATTATTGCTCCCAAAACTAAAAATGATTTGACTTTCCAATCTTTCGATTTTGAGTGTACCTGATAAAGGTTATTTCAGAAACGCGCCGTGCGCACTAAATTCATTATCTACGTTTTTATTACTTATCAATGTTACTTTAAAATCAAAATGTTCTCTATTTGTTCAGTATCTTTGAATACAGCCGTCAATATGATGACTGTGTCACGGAATCCCACCTGTAAACTGTTTACTATCCCGTCTCGTAAAATAATAAAGTGGGATATAGGTAATGGATGAGGACATGATCGAATTGTGATTACGACAAATGAAACATATGGTAGTTATTTGTGACACAGATTTTCAGTAACGGTTAACCAAGTCATGGTGGCGATCGTAATACGAAGTGATGACTTTAACAACATACATGGTTCAGTGGTTTTCTTGTTAACAGCAACCCTCTGTCAAGGAAATCTTCAATATTTTTCAATTAGGGTTACGAAAACCTAACATTAAGTCATCACTTCAGACATTTTATGTTTCCATCGATCCGTCATGAGTTGGCTATTCTATACTAAATGGTTACAATGTGATCATGAGATATGGTTCCTATAATGGTCTTGAAAATTGCAATTTATGAGAAAGCTTATATACAAAACTTGGAGACTTTGTGTACCTAATTCGTTATTATTACCTTCAGAAAGACATGCGCTGGTTGGTTTAAAACAAGAAGTAGTGTTGGGATCTCCTGTTGATGATATGACGTCTGGTTGTACATATCCTGCGCTACAGACTACACAAGCATCTCGAGTGAAATTTGACTTGCATGACTCAATTGCATGACCTGAAACAGTGATCTGTGTTACTTTATTTGTGTTTATCGCTACATTCAGCACTTTTTCAGCTACAATGACTTTAGTTGGGCGGGGAAAATCCGGAGTATTTATAATGTACTTACCTGCCAGCGAACCCCCGGCAGTGATTTCATTGGGGCTAAAATCCTGGACATTTATAATGTACTTATTGGCCATGGAATTCCCGGCAATGGAAAGAGTTTAGAGACCTTAAAACTTGAGGTGAGCACTGGAGTGTGATTCCATGTTCGTGGTTTGGGACATGATCAGACAGAAGTTAACCAATCTGCACCTTGGTCTGAAACGGTAATGAAACGACAAATACATATTTTTGATGAATTTGTTTAATCACTTATGTGGATTGTTGATATATTTTTATCCTGCTCTTGTTCTATTTGAGCAGAAAAATTACATTGACTGGATAGATTTTTTTATACTGTCACTGACCGAAATATATAGTTGTTTCTGGTACCGCTGTACCATGTTGTCTGTTGAGCTTTGAGACATTTGTTGTAAATTCAATTCACTTCCTGTTGACACAAACTATTTTGTTGTAATGATTTGTATTGAATTCCTCATAGACATTTTACTAACCTTGTCCACAGCCAAGATATGGCACACAGTATCTATTAAGGCTGTGATAATACACGTAATCTGCATAACACTATAAAAAGAAGAAGAAAAATCCATAGATATTGTACTAGCAACCTAAATTAAATGATTGCATGCGCAGTGAAAAACGATTTAAGATCATATTACAGGTTAGGTTAGGGTTATGGGTTTAACACCACTTTCAACAATATTTCAGTTGTATCGTGTTGTATTGTAATTATAAGGTTTTTTCATTCTTAGTATCGTAAACTGATTAAGGACACTTTGTGGTCTCGTGGCTAAGGTGTTTAGCTACAGCCGTCAACAATAAATAAGATTGGAAACACAAATAATTTTAAAGTATTTGGTTTAAAAGTTTTATTTAAAGTCAGCACGTGAAAACAACAAGTACATCTACAACACAAACTCTAGTGAGCTTTTGACAAACAAGTTTTTGATTTGATTGGATTAAATAACAATTTGATTGATTTGATTGGTTTGGATGTGATTTGATATAATTTTAGTGGGTTGGCGTTGCTCGATCTTATAGTTATAGTAGTACAAATGTATTTTGTTACCGTTGTTTGTCTTTTAAACGTATTTTTCTAATGACCGTTGAATTGTCTGTCTTTAAAATCTTCGATTAACGTATTCCGAGTACTCACAAACGTTTCTTATGGCTAGAGTTAAAAATGAGTAACGAAACGCCATTTTCAAGAATGGCTCAGTAATACAGTGTGCGTCATTTTTATTAGTGACTCATGAAACCAGAGTGTCTAGTAAACAGGAAAGAAAATCCATACAAACTCAAATAAACATTCAAAGTTAAAGAACAGCGCTTTCTTCTCTTTGCTTTTAAAATATAAAATACTTACCAACTGTATCCCTGTGATAGTAACAAAGGCACACGTGACACGGCAAAATATGATACCAACTTTCATGACAGCAGACGACTAATAAAATAAATAAAATAAATAAAATTACATCTAATCAACTAAAATTAAAAAAAAATATACTGGCAGAGGTGGGCTGGCTAAAGGGGCAAAGGGACAATGCTCGCTGGTCCGCTCCAATAAGCAACATATTAATAAACAATGGACCGAACTGATAAGTGACGACAGCCGGTGTCAGTTTACAGACCCAATCCACTCTGATTACTGGCAACACAACTGTTTTCCAAATTTTTGCTTCTTTGTCCAATTTCATTGAAATGGTGAAAGCATGAATAATGATCGTACTATAAATAAATCCGGAATTGCCCCTGACCGCACTACGACTGTAGGATGAATCATGACCGCACTATGACGATTGGATGACAGATGACTGTACTATGACGGTTTTATGACAAATGATCGTATTATGATTGTGTAATGACTGATGATCTTGTGATTGGACAAGAAACCGTTGATTGTTAAAAGTTACCACTTTTTTTTAAATGTTGAATTAAATTCTTCAAAATATTTTTTTTTAAATCAAAGCAAAAATTCATCAATTTAATTATATTCCCACAAACATGAATTTTTTAAAACTAATTTTTTTAATATGATAAAACAAATCCCAAAATATATTTTCAATGAATTTGTTTAAATTACAATCAATCATCTTTATTCTCATAAACCATATACAACGGTACAGAGAAGACATAAATATACATATAATAAATATAGAATAGATATAAACATATATACAGCATATACAACAAAGACATGGGTGTGAGACAGCCTAGAGAACAAAAAATGTATTTATATTTCGTATAAATTTACATCATTTTTCTAAATTTTTCTAAATTATACATAAACATGACATACTTTACATACTTTAATTCGATATCATTGGCTGATAAATATTAATAATATTGATATTATAAATAATTCAAAGTGTCTGTAAAATTATTGTTACCTTAAATGAAAAATACCCAAAGTTAAACTTACAAATTATGTCTCAGTGAAGCATAATATATATACATATTGCATAAATTTTCTAATTAGAAGTTGGGTATTCTTAAAGTTAGATCCAACCTATTTACAGATTGATTGAATATACAGCTACTGCAGCGATAAGATCGATTCAATTCAAGTTCTACCAAGTAAACCAGCTTGACATACGATTTAGATTTTTTTTTTTTTGTGTTAATACTTCCTTGTCACGTAATATATATAAATGTCCACTGAACAGTAAAATGAACTTCTAAGTATTGAATAAAGGAAATATTTCAATTAACTTTTAAATCGGTGTTTAAATGAAGTTCTAAGTATTGAATAGAGGAAAGATTTCAATTATCTTTTAAATCGGTGTTATTTGGTACTGACGGGGAAGAATCATGATCATATATAAGACAGTGACGAGGAAGAATCAGGATCATATATAAGACAGTGACGGGGAAGAATCAGGATCATATATAAGACAGTGACGGGGAAGAATCAGGATAATATATAAGACAGTGGCGGGGAAGAATCAGGATCATATATAAGATAGTGACGGGGAAGAATCAGGATCATATATAAGACAGTGACGGGGAAGAATCAGGATCATATATAAGACAGTGACGGAGTAGAATCAGGATCGTATATAAGACAGTGGCGGGGAAGAATCAGGATCACATATAAGACAGTGACGGGGAAGAATCAGGATTATATATATAAGACACGGTTGTACATCATATGAATAACAACACTATATGTTATAAATAAAATAAAAAAACAAGCTGTTTATCCAACCGTCTGAAAGGGTTTTTCTTTGGGGACATTCATTAAAAAAAGGGGCGTGGTATTTTTGGGGGGAAATGAAAAACATAAGAAAATAAATAAGATGTAACGGGGAAGAATGTCAGTGAAATAAAACATATATATTAACGTTACTTTGATATGATTTGACGTCAAATGGGGAAGAATGTCACAGAATTATACATGTAGTTTGTTCTACTTGATTTAACAATACGGACAAATAATGTACGGTCACATGTCTTAAATGGGTGTTTTTGATTGGATTAAAATTATAGCTGTATAATAAAAACCGTACATTATTTTTCCGTATTGTACAACCGGAAGCCGTATTTTTTCCGTATTGGACGTCCCGATAAGTCCGTATTTTTTTCGTATTGTACATTATGTAAGGGAAGTAACTCGTTGATTTCTGTCGTCTGTTTTCTGGAGCTTGTATAAATGGTGGAACATTCAATGATAATTCTAATAGAATTAAAGTATATCGTTTCCGTGCCTTTTAATTGGACAAGACACTGTCACCTATTTTTTTTTTATTCGTTCATAACTCGATGAACTTTTCAATCTGCAAGCCGTAACTACGAGGATCCACCATCTTGAAAACGTGAAATTCTACATGTCATATTTACAACAATATACAAAAATAATTAAAATGCCTACCTTGTAAACTTATTTTAGTTAAATCATATTAAAATTGAAGCGTACACGAAGCCACATGACGCCTGATCTTTACGTTTTAAACTGGAAGTCTTCATATGACGTCATGTTGTTAATGTTCCAAAGTCGTCAACAACATTCCGCGGAATCTTAATTTGTGCGATTTTTAGACCAGGGATATGCAAGAATAATACTATCTACAATATTGAATTTAAGAATTATAAGTATTAAACGCTTCTTTTCAAGAGTTCATGCATGTGTGCCGATGAATTTTAGAGATTACGAGATCTTAATTGATACAGAACATTTTCCTAACGAAATACTGTTGTGCAGTTGTTCTATTTAGACTGTATTAAAAGTTAAGCATAAAATAGTATTGATCATTTCAGCTGTATAATAAATAGGTTATTATACAGTGGTATGTACAATATGGAAATAGATTGTACTCGTCCGTATTGTACTGAAAACCCGTATTGGACTCGACGCCTGCGGCGTCTCGTCCAATACGGGTCTTCAATACAATACCGACTCATACAATATATTTCCATATTGTACATACCACTGTATAATAACCTATTAATATTAAATAATCGTTCGCTGTAATTAAGTTGTATTTTCAATCCGAATATATTTGAAAACTACAATTTCTTAGCTTTTGAACGGTATAAAATAGTTCATGAAAGAATATTTCTTTGTCTGTTCCATTTTGATTTTAAAGCAATGAGGGTCCGGCAATATATATATATCGGTTAAAAAACTTAAACTAGCTGAAAACGCATTTACACGTTAAAATTACTTTTTTAAACTTAACTTGTAAATTTCAATCCGCATATAATATATATTCATATTTTATACAAAACAATCAGTCGAATGATGTATTTTTCATATTCAAGAAAAAATTGAAAATCTGTTCCATTTTCCTCCAAAAATCAGGTTATGGCGTCTAATTCAATATACATGTAACAGAAACATTTCTTAGTCCGTATCACACGGTGGGTAATATCGAGAATTAGCCTATGTATTGATAATATAATATTTAAAGACATGAGAAAAACAATTGGGTGATTACATATATTTGTAATAAAGTAATATTAATTAAAATCCTTAATTTGGATTCGACAGTCATGTCAGTATTATATTACAATATTTAATCAAATAAATTATTGTCTCGTTTTGTTTTGTATATTATTTCTTTTTTCGTGGCTTAAATCAGATACATGTATATTAATAATATTTATAATTTAAATTGCCATAGATTCACAAATTTTTTAAAGATTAAAAAAAAATAAAACAGCGTGCAATAAATTTTTGAAGCTTTTATGTTTCGATCTAAAGGGAGCTATAAGGGCCAAAATCGGCCCCACCTCAGATGTCGATAAAATTTTCTCCAAAATGTATTCACAATATGTGCTTTTCAGAAATAAATACAGTTAGTTAATATGTGCATCTAATTCCTCACAGCGGACCGACAAAATCAGGTAATGAAAAGCACTGAACGCCATTTTTTTCAGAATACAGAACGTACGTATCATTGTATTATAATGCATATCTTTAAAAAACAAAAAAACAAACAAACAAACAAACAAACAAAAAACAAACACAAAGCATAATAAAACTCTGTAAACAAAGCATAAATTTGACTTAATATGCAATGTGGATTGATTTCAGGAATAAAAAACATGTTCCGAAACTGTATTATGAAATTAAAGTGAACGAATAGTACTGTCGCAACGTCACCCATTTTCGACGGTCTCCTGTTTTCGACGGTTTGTTTCACGTGATAAAATCTCTTATTATTTTGATCGCTTCATTTGTCAGAGGTTATATTATGATGCTGAAATTGCATGAATGATCTCAAGAAATCTGATCTAAAAATGTCATCTTTAAATGTAAGAACTACGTACCACATCTATTATTTCACGTTCAAATTGTATTTTTTCGTAGTTCATTTTTTCGTCACCTTAACAAAGCTTTAATCATTTAAAAAATATATCTCATACAGACCAATTTTGGTTTCATCGTCTGCTATGACATTGATAATGTACATATTGAGGTCATATCAATTCAGAAACTTATTAACATTGATTTTCGAAAACTGGTCGAAATTTTGGTATTAACCTTAAAGAAGTAATAGTTAGATTTATTTGGACAATAGAACTTTGTCATATTTGAAAAATGTTTAAACACTTTTTCAACCGTACTTTATTCTTAACGACAACCAATGCGATGAAATATTCCAGTACATTTTTACGGACAACCATCATAAATCTATAAAAAAAAAATGCCAAGGTGCGGTTGAGAGAAGTCCAATATGTAAAGATCGCTTTTTCTATACTATGGAAATATTTTGGGAAATGGTGTGAAGAAAAATGTTTTATGTGTAACGATTTTAGCTAGGAACCTGTGGGATTTTTTTTTTTTTTTTTATAAATTGATAACAAGCCATGGAATCAGACATCCCAAGAAAAGTGGTTGTCGATAGATAATTGTTTTATAATCAAGTATTTCATATATATTTACGATGAGGACAAGTTTACAACCATATGATTAATCGTGTATGTAAAATGTGTGTCGCTGCCATGAGTCTATGTATGATTGTTTTTATTGTCACTAGAAAAAGAGGAGATGGTAGATATTATTTTGCTTTGTGATAAACCAACAACAACACTCCTATAATAAAATGTTGCTATTAGAATCTGCTGTAAGTTGTCTTTTACGTGTAAGGAGTGTGTCCTTTACATCCTGCGCTAAGGGATGTATTAAATTCGTTCCTCACAGCTGTCTGGTGTCCATTTCACATGAAGTCGGCGTTTTCCTAGAGGAAACCATTTGTTATTTTATTTATGCCAAATTCGCAATCATGTCACTTAAGGTTGTCCATCAATACGGTTGTTTCGAATCATGTCAATTCCGACCACGTTCCGTCTTTTTCGTGTCTTGACGTCTGAAGTGCTTGGCAGACGACTTCCGGTGTTAACACTATTATTGTGACAACGTCAGAATTTCATAGTCGTAGATGCGGTAGATTATAAGTAATTGTAATATGGAGACGCCAAGGAAACGGCCGAATAAATACTGATGTGCAGTACCGCAGTATCTGTCTGATATCAGAAATATATAAAAGCAGATTGTTTTCGTTTCATAATGCTGACAGCAGCCAATAAAGAAAGAAAACAAATTTCATTTTAAAGAAGTAATTGTCTCTATATTCAAGTCTTTGATACAAATAAAATAATTTAATTGGTATCTTAGAGAAAATGTTAAGATTTTTTTAAGCTAAGGATCGAACGTTAAAACGGCACATATCGATTGACATTGACACCGGAAGTCTAGTGCTATGCATTCCCAATCGTAACTACTCGGCCATATAATTATATATTATTGGAAGAGTAGCGAGAATGGCCGAGTAGCTACGATTCGGATGCATTCCATCAAAATCACGTGATCTGGCGGACGAAAATAACAACATTTTGACGGAATGGAAATGATTCGAAACAACGGTATTGGAAATCCATAAAAAAAACAACGTGTTTTTCCTTTTTGGTTCAATACACGCGAAAATGCATTAATTTTAATCATTTAAGCCATAAACCAATAAAATTATGTGTGATCTACTCAAAATGAAAAAAAAATATATTAGGAATCAATGACAGAGGTCACTTGATCACATTAAAGAGAAAGTAGCATCGTGACCACTAAAACCGAGCAGAACAACGGCATAATGATGTTCAATACAAGTAATGAAGGAACCGGCGGATTGGGGATATCCTATTCTTCAAGTTCTATGGGATTGTTCTTGCTACGTTCAATCCCTGTATTCTTTGTCATATGGAAATATCGTATTTAATGATAAAGTCTGTTGACTGTTAAATTTTTTCCAAGATCAGTCTTCGGGATGCCGTTGCGCTATTGCATTTTTTTTAATTTAATAAACAAATGCTGAAAAACGATTATTTTAAAACACTTAAAGGACGTAGGGTTTTTGTAATATCGATTGCGGACGTGTAAATATTCCGGATAAGTTACGTCACAGTAAACGTCATGTAATACAATCGTCGTTTTCATTTTCATTTAATAATCAGTGTAGTAAAAATTTTCCTTAAATACATGTTTTATAGATGTGCTTCAAAAGCTTCCTTCTTCACAAATCAATTTGTATGGTTTATCTGCTGAAATATCTAAACAACAACGTTACCGTAGCATTTTACATGTGTAGACCCTCTCTACTGCTATTTGGATAATAACAATAGAAGCAGAGCC
This sequence comes from Bathymodiolus septemdierum, assembly GCA_963383655.1. Lineage (NCBI taxonomy): Eukaryota > Metazoa > Mollusca > Bivalvia > Mytilida > Modiolidae > Bathymodiolus > Bathymodiolus septemdierum. Next base: position 19,276,848 of record OY726530.1, on the reverse strand, counting down.
GTCTTAACGGCATCACGGGCCCCCGGGAAAAGCAGTGCACTGGGACCCATACCTACACAATCACTCATAGGAATAAAACTGTTAATGTATATAAAATTAAACATATATATATTGTATTGGTATTTCCAGCAAAGTCAGTGTTTACACCTTAGAAAAACATACAGTACACAACATACATAGATAAGCATGGGGCCCCTATGCTCGTGGGCCCCCGGGCAAAGTTCTGCCCCGAGTGCCCATGCGCTAAGACGACACTGAATACACACCTCTCCTACATCCCTCCAATGTTAATGTTAAAGATTTACAGACCACGCTAGACGCAATGTGATGATCATGAATACCTTAGACCCTTTGGGTCTGGTTATGGTGAGGTAAGCGTTGATGCATGTGCGTTTTGCATAAAATTGGAAAAAATGTGATTTTTTTGGCGTAAAATCGTGATTTTTCACACGAAATACCCCAAAAATTGTCCCGCCTCCCTCCGCTCGGCGCAATGTTTTTAAGTGCGCCCCCCTCCGCTCGGCGCAATGTTTTTAAGTGCGCCTCCCCCGCCCCCCCCCCCCCCCCCTCCCCTGGAACCGCCCCTGATAAACATGTACTATATTGTACTATATATGCACGCACTACAAAATAGTCCCAAAACTTAATCACATAAAATAATTAAAGCATTTGGTTTTGCAGATTCTAAGAGAACGACCATTTAACTTGAAGGGGGGAGTTGTGGTTTTTTTTCTAAAAAAATGTTCTGATTCCCAATGTTGCTGAAAAAAAAATTCAGATTTTGGTGGAGGAAAAAAAAAATAATCTAATTCAGACTTTTTGCGTGACAAAATATTCTAACTCTTGTGTTGTCAGAAAATCTTTTCATGAACGAAACAAAAAACCTATTGTTATTATCCAAAAAGCAGTAGAGAGGGTCTACACATGTAAAATGCTACGGTAACATTGGTGTTTAGATATTTCAGCAGATAAACCATACAAATTAATTTGTGAAGAAGGAAGCTTTTGAAGCACATCTATAAAACATGTATTTAATATAATAAAGGACGAAGTCCTTTTAACGGTAAGCTGTCCGATGTTTCCTTCTATATTGATAGCCAAAAATCTGCTCACCGGAAGTTTAAAAAAATTGATCAATTGATAATTTAGGTTATTTACTCTATGCAAAACGAAATAAACTTGAAATAAAATTCTAATAAATAAATCTCTTTCTACGAAACTCCCGATGGAAGAGCGACGTAGCCATAACAAATCGGCTACACAATTCATTCAAAATAAAAGATAATAGCCTTACCGGACGCAATTACGAACGGACACAATTACGAACGAAATAAAAAGTATGTCCCCTAATTGTTCCTTCAAAACTTGAATCAAAAAAATGCTTTTATAAATAGATACCCCGCTAAATTACACGTGTTTTGGGAGAAAATTATTCATGCGCAGTAGTTGAATGTTGCAGACGACGGGTTTTCATATTTGTAAACAGAAAACGATCGACAATTGCACTTGGAATCTATCGCTAAAATTCATTGAGGTACGCATATTTTGTTATCGTATGCCTGTAATTGGAAGGAATATGATCTCCTGGTTCTATGCATATGTAGAACACATTGAAATTAAAACAAAAACAGTCAATATAATACATTTTCCTTACCTTGATCTATCCCAAAATGTCAAAATCCGTCATGTATCTTATTCATTGAAGAGTTCAAGGAATTCCGAATGCAAACTGGCACACATTTATGGTATGAATAAAGGAAAGGTTTTTATGTCATGTGTATTATATACAAATGGATATGTGAACGTAAATGAATGAATGCTCTTTCAATTTTAACAGTTGTCATTAAATAATTTACACTAGAAAGGTTATTATGATGTCGTTCGAAATTGTGTCCGAATCTAGGTCACAGAGTGACTAGAACGGGGTCATGAAAATCTGTTTAAAACCCATAACAATGCATTGAATAATATATGGGCTATGATTCAAAAGGAATATTGGTGTTTAGTCTGAAATATGAACATGCAATCAGCTTCATCAATTTGGTCAAATTTATTATCAAATGCCACTGTCAATATCATCGAAATTGTTCGTAATTGCGTCCGGTGAGGCTAACGTGTACGGATCATCGTATTATTGAAATTTGAGGACTTCGTCCTTCAAACAGGTTGCCTGTCTCATATTATAATAATTTATGGAAAAAAACAGATGAGTTGCAATTGTTAAAAAAAGATATGGTTGTGATCGTCTTCCGTAATTAAAATCGTCAAAATGAAATACAACCGAATTGATATCAAATGGTGACATGTTTCAACCTCATTTAAAATATACCTTGGCATGGTTTTTTTTCTGTTCTAGTTAAAGGGACTTTATCAAACAGAATCTTTCAGTTTACATGTAATTAATACGTATTTAAGCCACCGAAGAATATTTCTATTTTCCACATCTTGTGGTGTTCGGTCGCTATTGTGCATGCGAAATATTAATTGCAAACCCCATTGACTGGCTATATGCTGCCTGTCTAGAATATTTTATTTTTTTCTCGATCGACAGTTCAGAAGCTAGAAAACAATATGATGAATATTGTCTGTCAATCATGCAAACAAAAACTTATGCTTGGGGGCTTATGAAAAAAAAACTATTTTGGGTGAAGTGGTGTCTATTTTATTTTTATGTTATATAACTGTTACGTGCCGACATACCATCGTTTTTTTACGGTAAAGATTGCTTCTCAAACATCAAAACGTCATCGCGCTTGTAATATTTGAACATTTTCCCGTCGTTTTTCAAGAAATTTAGCACCTCGTGCACCAAAAAAATACTTTAACAGTATTTGTGTGTTATCTATTGTAATAACTGTGGAGTGACTCAGTATTGTATTGTAATAACTGTGGGATGACTCAGTATCGTATTGTAATAACTGTGGGATGAATCAGTATCGTATTGTAATAACTGTGGAATGACTCAGTATCGTATTGTAATAACTGTGGAATGACTCAGTATCGTATTGTAATAACTGTGGAATGATTCAGTATCGTTTTGTAATAACTTTGGTATGACTCTGTATCGTATTGTAATAACTATGGGGTGAATCAGTGCCGTATTGTAATAACTGTGGGATGATTCAAAACTGTGTTGTAATAACTGTGGGGTGACTGCATCGTATTGTAATAGCTGTGGGATGACTCAGTATAGTATTGTAATAGCTGTGGGATGATTCAAAACGTATTGTAATAACTGTGGGATGACTCAGTATCGTATTGTAATAGCTGTGGGATGATTCAAAAGGTATTGCAATAACTGTGGGATGACTCAGTACCGTATTGTTATGAATCGAGTGCCATGGTCCGAAGGTTCATTTATCCGAAGGGTCATTCGTCCGAAAGGTCGATAGTCCGAAGGGTCAATGGTCCGAAGTGTCCATGGTTCAAAAATATTTAAAAAGGGCACATGTAAATTCGATTTAGCTGTATATATGTTCCAAATATTATGAGTAAAAGTCTTTTCTTTCAAGAGCTATGTGTGGATTTTCCAGACATTTTTCAACATTCAGCTTCCTTACATCGCTTTGTCATCTCCGATTGAATCTTAAAGGCATGATAGAAAATAAAAAAAACCGAATGAGCAACTAAAAACCAACATCCAATGACATATATAAATCCCTAGAAACAAGAAGCAAACATCAACATTGAAAAAATACAATCAATACATAAACACATGCGAACAACATGAACTCTCGATGGAAAGGGAGTGAAACAGGGGCTCTGCAATTTGTAGGCAGTTTATGTCTATCAGACATCCGTCATGTTGCTCGAGATTAATTCGATGTAAGTCATATCCGACGACACAGGGAACAACTGTTACAACAACCTCAAATCAATTCCCATCTGGAAAATATACATATCTCATACGTTTCCACAAGCATTGGGTGTCTCCCGTAGAACTTTTGATTCTAACAACCTATGTCACTTTTTGGTTCGTTCCTACGCCGCTGGTATACATGTACACAGAGGTGTGGGTAATGCTGCTTTGTAGGTAACACATTTCGAAAACGATTGTTAAAATACCTGAACTATTTGGATATCAGGATTTTCTTCGTCCTCATTAAATACGTTGGATTGAAGAGGAGACCGGCATTCTTTTCTACAACATCTCCAGTGTATCTTAGCAGCTCTCTTTTTGTTTTCCTGGTAGCGAAAATTGTTGCATATCAAAACTTTTCCTTCCTTATTGCCCGCTAAAATGTAAGCCATTTCGAACGCGAGCTTACACCTGTGCTAAAATCATGCTTAAAATGGATTTGGCATCCGTTTATATACCATAGTACATGTATGGATTCCCAAGACAGTAGTATATGGGCACGGACAAAGTCATATTTGAGGGGGATCGAGGTGGATCGGAGCTTGCGCATGCTTGACCAGAAGTGACGTGACAGGAAGTGACCAGAAGTCACGTGACCGGAAGAGGCCCTGTTCGGAAGTATGCTCTGTCCATGTGCAACCGGAAGTTGCGCAATATCTGCCCTAGTGGGGGCTTTTTCACCTGAAGTGACAGTCACGTGACCGAAAGAGGCCCTGTCCGGCCTTACTATTTTTTCCCGTACTTTTCCCCCGTACTTTTTTCCCGTACTTTTTTATATATATTGTTCCCGTAATTTTTTCCCGTTATTTTCTTCTCGTACTTTTACCGTAATTTTGTCCCGGTATTTTTTTCCCGTATATTAGTCTTATTATTTGTGATATTTTTTTTTCATATAACATTTTCAACAAGTAACAACACAAAATTCTGTACAATGGTTGTCGCTTCCACGGGATTTTCTAAGTGCCTGGTGACTAATTGTTCGTTTTTGGTATATTTTTCGTGAACTTTCTATCTATAGCAATGTTTCTTGATTCCATCCTCTAATTTTCGTGTTTATTCAACATCTTAATCACTATTTTGTTGGCTTGTTGCAGTTTTGTCATAGATGTTGACGTTAATGTGTGATAATTTCATGTGTTTCGTTTTGTTTTTGTTTGTAACGTATTTTGGGTTGAATTTCAACCCTATTGCTGCTGCTGCTGCTACTGCTGCTCTGAGGTATATGGCTGCTGCTGCTGCTGCTCTGGGTGTATTTTTTAAATCTTTTCACTATTCGACTTGCCTTTCTTCCATATTTTCCATATCATTTCACATTTCAACTTACCTTTCTTCCATATTTTCCATATCATTTCACAATTCAACTTGAGTTTCTTCTGTATTTTCCATATCTTTTCAATATGCAGCTTGGCTTTCTTCCATATTGTCCATATTTTTTCACTATTCAACTTACCTTTCTTCCATATTTTCCATATCATTTCACAATTCAACCTACTTTTCTTACCCATTTTCTATATCTTTTCACTATTCAACTTATCTTTCTTTCATAATTTCCATATCTTTTCACAATTTTCTTCTATATTTTCCATATCTTTTCTCTATTCAAGTGAAAGGGCTAGTTCGTAGAAAATAATAAGGTTATAGGACACGGGTAATGAAACTCGAATGGCGGGGAAGGGGCAGATAACTGGAAAATATGAAAAAAAGTAAGTTGAAATGTGAAATGATATGGAAAATTTGGAAAATACGGAAGAAAATAGTGAAAAGATATGAAAAATATGGAAGAAACCCAAGTTGAAATGTGAAATGATATGGCAAATACGGAAGAAACCCAAGTTGAAATGTGAAATGATATGGAAAATACGGAAGAAAAGTAAGTTGAATAGTGAAATGATATGGAAAACAAGGAAGAAAGGCAAGTCGAATAGCTATAAGATATGGAAAATACAGAAGAAAATTGTGAAATGATATGGAAAATATGGAAGAAAGATAAGTCAAATAGTGAAAAGATATGGACATTATGGAAGAAACCCAAGTTGAATAGTGAAAAAAAATGGAAAATACGGAAGAAAAGTAAGTTGAATATTGAAATGACTTGGAAAATATGGAAGAAAAGACAGAAAAGATATGAAAAATACGGAAGAAAATAGTGAAAAGATTTGGAAAATATGGAAGAAAGGCAAGTTGAATAGTGGAAAGATTTGGAAAATAAAATGGTGGCAAACTTTTGTAAGAAATGTAAATATTGAAATAAATAATGTAATTATGAAAATAAAATGGCGGGGAAGGGGCAGATAACTAGTGAAAGGGCTAGTTCGTAGAAAATATTATTACACGAGAAAACGCGGCAACCATTTCTATCACTGTTTTATGCAATTCTATATTATATTGATACATAAATTTGTAGTCTCGAGGTCGTTCAAAATTCGATTTTGCTCGGACCTTTCGGACTATCGACCCTTCGAACCATTGACCCTTTGGACTATTGACCATTCGGACTAATGAACTGACACCTATTGTTACAACTGTTGAATGACTAGAGACAGTATAGTTACTGTTATATGACCGAAGACCCTACTATAACTATGGGGATGACTGAAGACATACTACATAACACGGGTGAATAATAACAAACATAAAGGTGCTCGCTTACTTTGTTTCGAAAGAGAAAGTGGGACTTCCGTTTTCAATTCTGTATGTTTTCTTCATGGGAAATATTATTTATATTGCTCAAAGGGGCGAAGAATAACAATAAAAACGTTGCTCACTTACTTTGTTTCGGAAAGCGAAAGTGGGACTTTCGTTTTCAATTCCGTATTTTTTCTCCATGGGAAATTTTATATGATATTGCATAAGGGATCATGTTTTGTAAAGATAAGAACCAAGTTAAAAATATAACTTCACTCAGTAATATTCGGATTACATAAGAATCCTTTGTGATTTCACAAGACATCGTAGATTTTTATTATCACATTTGGAAATGCCTGTACCAAGTCAGTGTTATTACAGTTTTCCCAGTTTTCCGGTTGTTGACTGATTTTGTCTGTTTATATACATATGAGTTTTGACTTTCCCTTTGGAAGATTGTTCGGAGTTCGGTAATTTTGTTATTACCCATAATTATTTATTTTTTTATTTTGAATTGAAACTCTTCAAAATAAAAACATTTTGAAAAAAATTAAAACAATAATTAAAGAAAATTACATATTTTCCGACAAACATCAACCAAGGATTTATAACTCAGTAATTCAGTAAGGTATGATGTTTGTAATTTGTTCGTCAATACGGATGTGCGAATTAAAATATATCTTGAGTTTTATCATTGTATTATTTATATAGCCAATGGAGGACGTCATGTTAGGATGTTGTCTAACGTCTACTCGGGAATTTGTCATCTATATCATGGCGTGAACAACTAACTTTTCAATGAGAAGATGATGATGATGCACGATTTGTACTAGACCAACACGCTTAGTTTGATTGTTATAGTGCTAGCTCACTAAAACATGTTCGTAACACGCAATATAAAAAAAAATCAAATAAATATTGTTTATTTACACCTCATAATATATTATGTACAGTGAGACCTGTCTAATCGAACCAGCTTGAGGTCAACCTTTGGGTTCAGAAAAGCACAGGTGTTCGGTTTGTACAGGTTAAATTAACAAAATTACATTGAGAATTTATTTAAAGATAAAGAGGAGAGGCGTTAAGAAAATTGGCCCCACATTATATTAAATAATAATGCTTGAAATTAGAATAAAAACAATTTACTAATTTAATTTTTATATAAACAAATTTTCAAAACATATAACGTTCTGTGAAATTGGGTGCATTATGACGTCATAATGACATCATAATTAGACGGATAAACCTAAATATGGACTACAAACGACATATTTAATATACATTTTAGCTATTTTATATACCTCCACAGTCTTCCACCAAAACAAAATTGAGCAGTTGTTTTGAGTATAGAGGGTTAATGATTATATCAAAATATTTTGTTGGTGGAGGATTGTGGAGGTTGTTAAATATTAATTTATTTATAACCTCAGCCAGACCCTTAATTTTAAATCAATATTTTCACTCTTCTGATTGTATATATGAGACCATTCATTATATACACAATCTGTCCATTTCATGATTCATTTCAAGTAAATGAAATTCATCAGTAAATAACTTATGTTTCTGTAAATAATTGTATTTATTTTAAATACAGTTTGTGTAAATTGAATCCAAGAGAAAAACTCAGTGCATGCAATCCGGCGTCAATGCCATAAAAAGACTGGGGACTAATATGAGACAGGCAACCTGTTTGAAGGATGAAGTCCTAAAATTTCAATAATACGATGATCCGTACACGTTATTAAAGGACGAAGTCCTTTTAACGGTAAGCTGTCCGATTTTTCCTCCTTTCTATATTGATAGCCAAATATCTGTTCACTGCAAGTTAAAAAAAATAGATCAATTGATATTTAGAAACGCAAAAGAAATATATTTCAATGAAAAATTCCTTATTCTTTAATTATTTACTCTATGCAAAATCGAAATAAACTTGAAATAAAATTCTAATAAAAAAATATCTTTCTACGAAACTCGACGGAAGAGCGGCGTAGATAAAATGAACGGAACAACCATAACAAATCGGTTACAAAATTCATTCAACATAAAAGATAATAACGTGTACGGATCATCGCATTATTGACATTTTAGGACTTCGTCCTTCAAACAGGTTGTCTGTCTAATATTATCATAAAAAAAATGTTCACTTGAGTGAAATAGTGTTGTAATAAAAGATCGTGAACGTGATGTAAAAGTATGAAAGAATGTCAAGGTATATTTTAAATGAGGTTGAAACAAGTCACCATTTGATATTAATTCGGTTGTATTTCATTTTGACGATTTTAATTACGGAAGACGATCACAACCATATTGTTTTTGATTGGATTAAAATTATAGTTGTATAATAATGTATAATAATCTATTATTATTAGAATCCTAACATGACTGCGAATTTGGCATAAATAACATAACAAATGGCGTCCTCTAGGAAAACGCCGACTTTATGTGAAAGGGACACCAGACAGCTATGAGGAACGAATTTAATACATCCCTCAGCGCGGGATGTAAAGGGCACACTCCTTACACGTAAAAGACAACTTACAGCAGATTCTGATAGCAACAGTTTAATAGGAGTGTTGTTGTTGGTTTGTCACAAAGCAAAATAATATCTACCATCTCCTCTTTTTCTAGTGACAATCAAAACAATCATACATAGACTCATGGCAGCGACACACATTTTACATACACGATTAATCGTATGGTTGTAAACTTGTTCTCATCATAAATATATATGAAATACTTGATTATAAAACAATTATCTATCGACAACCACTTTCTATGGGATATCTGATTCCAAGGCTTGGTATCAATTTATCATAAAAACTAAAATAATTCTCACAGAGTCCTAGCTAAAATCGTTACACATTAAACATTTTGCTTCACACCATTTCCCAAAATATTTCCATATTATAACAAAAAGCTATCATTAAATATTGGACTTCTCTCAACCCGCACCTTGGCATTATTTTTTTTTATAGATTTGTGATGGTTGTCCGTAACAATGTACTGGAATATATCATCGCATTGGTTGTGGTTAAGAATAAAGTACCGCTAAAAGAGTGCTTAAAACAATATCAAATATGACAAAGTTCTATTGTACAAATAAATCTATCTATTACTTCTTTAAGATTAATACAAAAATTTCGACCAGTTTTCGACGATCAATGTTAATAAGTTTCTGAATTGATATGACCTCAATATGTACATTATCAATGTCATAGCAGACGATGAAACCAAAATTGGTCTGTATGAGATATATTTTTTTTTTAATGATTAAAGCTTTGCTAAGGTGACGAAAAAATGAATTACGAAAAACTACAATTTGAACGTGAAATAATAGATGTGGTACGTAGTTCTTACATTTAAAGATGACATTTTTAGATCAGATTTCATGAGATCATTCATGCAATTTCAGCATCATAAAATAACCTCTGACAAATTAAGCCATCAAAATAATGAGAGATTTTATCACGTGAAACAAACCGTCGAAAACAGGAGACTGTCGAAAATGGGTGATGTTGCGACATTACTATTCGTTCACTTTAATTTCATAATACAGTTTCGGAACATGTTTTTATTCCTGAAATCAATCCACATTGCATATTAAGTCAAATTTATGCTTTGTTTATTGAGTTTTATTATGCTTTGTTTTTTAAAGATATGCATTATAATACAATGGTACGTACGTTCTGTATAATGAAAAAAATGACGTTCAGTGCTTTTCATTACCTGAATTTGTCGATCCACTGTGAGGAATTAGATACACATATTATCTAACTATATTAATTTCTGAAGAGCACATTTTGTGAATACATTTTGGAGAAAATTGTATCGACATCTGAGGTGGGGCCGATTTTGACCCTTATAGCCCCCAGTCCTTTATACAGGTTTCACTATGTATATATAAATTATATTGGCATTAACCATTATTATTATACATGTCTAATTCTCCATAGCTATCATCAGTGTCTCCTATCAAAACCATGTAGTGGTACAATGTGAGTTAATTATTGGATGAATGGTTTCCTACTGAGTGAAGTCTCTAACATTTTCTTTCTTGACTCACTATTGTTTGTTCGTCTATTATCTATATGTTATAAAAAAAAATGAAAATTTATTGTGAAATCATTACATTTGTGGAACGGATACCAATTTCGGTGGTTTGAGGAAAATCGCATTTTCGTGAATATGTAAATTTATGGATCCACTCCTAAAGAACAAATCAATCACAGACAAGTTATCTTAATCTATATCTGGCATGACTTTCGTATTCACATGTGTAAGGCCGGCCTTAAGCCAATTGACTCAAGTACACACAAAAGCACACTGCGGGTTTACAGAGAAAAATTGGTCATTACAAAGCCGACATTTGTACATGTAAATTACATGTACCCAAATCTAAGGATGCTTAATAAGACTGTCTTCAACTTACTATATATAGCTCTGTTTGTCGAGCTTCGTGTTTCTTTTAGATGCAAAAGTGTTAATGGTACGTAAATAAACTGGCCAGTCCACTGATGTTGTTCCTGGGACATTCATGGTCACGAAAGCATGGTAATCAGTGTTTAGAATATGAAGTAGCTTTTATTGCTTTAAATGTGCTATTTTTTAAGTACTTGCTTTAAATGTATTATTTTTTATGTAATGTGCTCGCCTCTGTGCTTTTTGTTATGCATGTATTTTATTTATGCTATGTGTTTCTCTATCTCTATGATTTTATGTATGTTTAACCATGTGATGATTTGTTATGTTTGTCAATTGGTCTGTTTTTAGAATATCAAGTCGGTTAATGAGCTCATGTTCTATGTTGTGTTTGTATATATATGCTTCCGACTTTAAAATAAAAATTACTTACTTACTTAACAAAGTGTGTTGATTGTTCTGAATACAAACGTAGATATCAAATTTAGTGCGCACGACACGTTTCTGGAATAACCATACATCAGGTAGGCTCAGACCCAGAATATTTGAAAGCCAAGTGATTTGAAAGTTTTTGGGAGCAAGAACACAGAAGTGCCTAAACAGGATACCAAAAATCGGCTTAGGTCATCTATGCCTGAGGGAGGAGAACCTCAGTTTTAATAATAGTTACTTTATTTAGGAACAGTAACTTAAACTCGCGTCCTTCACGTGTTGCAACATTTCTTCGGATAATCCCATTATGTAGTACATATAAAATGCAATCATTTTACATGTGAGAATAGTTTGAAGATACCAAAGGGGTAATCAGAAGCCGTAAATCGAAGGACAGACAACAAGATGGCCAAATGAAAAAGGATCTACTACGATCTACAAAACATACACATTAAACTAAAGATCGATTAACACGAACCCCACTAAAAACCGAGGGTTGGCATTGTACTGACTTGTGGAAAGAGGAGGGTTGGGCCCATACAACTAGTTTTAGTCTTTTTAGTGAAGTGCTGTGCCAATCCAGGAAGATGTCAGGTGTTTTTGTTGTTGAAGGTATTGATTTTGCCTCTTGCTACAATTTTTTTATTGGATTTTGGAACTGTTCCGATAGTGAGCTTTTTTTTGTGTTTTGGGTTTTTTGGGTTTTTTTTTTAATTTTATCACTTTTATCGCTTAAAGAAATCGACTCTAATAGAAGAAATGAAAATATGTAGAAACACTGACCTTTGATGGCACATTTACACCAAGCACATATTTTGTGTGATTTTCTGTACACTACCAAGGAGATTACCAGTGCTGCTGTAATGATGACTGCTAGGCCTATATAGCTGGGAAATGAATGTTAATATTAATATAAATAGACAATACAAACATGTCCAGTCTTGTAAGACAAAACAACAACAATGAATCATCAAATTAAAACAAAAAGAAAAAACACAATCAAGCAACAAGTTTCCAAATATATACTTTATTGTATGTGTCAGACATATTGCACATTTAACACCAATTATTTAACTTATTGTCGTGGCGGTTAGTTTTATTGACGGAATTTCCCAAGAAAACCGCCGCTCTGTCTCAATTAGCAGACAAGATTTATCACATAATAGTTCATTACATGTATATACATCTCGTTATGTCTAAGGCACTTGTTGCACAGATGCAATGTAGATGTATTACAATCCGCAGTTATAACTTTGAAATGCACAATAGGTAGATATATACCTTGGAGTTTGCTATTGGTCAATTTAGAATTTACAAGACACTGGGTATACACAGTGAAATTTCTGATAACGGTAGTTGAATTTTTGTAAGAAAATTTGAAGACATCAAAGGGTAATAAAAAAAACTGTCAATACAAAATACAGACAATACAACGGCCACACGGGACGAGAACAAGTTCAACACTATATAAATGCTATACAGAATGAGGAGGTGGGGTTAGGATGTTTAACGCCACTTATATTGTGGCTGTCCGTTTTATTGGTGGAGGAAATCGGAGTACCCGTAGAAAACCACCGACCTGTCGTAAGCCACAGAAAAACTGTATCACATAATGTTGTATCGAGTACACCTCCTTTGAGCATGATTCGAGCTCACAACGTTAGTGATGATAGGCACTGATTGCATAGATAGTTGTAAATCCAACTACCATACGAACACCGACGGCCCCTAGGGTTGGACAACAACTGTTGACTGCCACTGGAAAAGTATGGAGCGTTTGATAGAGACGACAGATTTAGTCTTCTGTAACAGCTACAATGAGCCTACTCTTTAGGTGAAATCTACAACAGAAGTCTTGAACGTGCAGAAAGTGTGACAACTCTTCACGTAACTCTATGGTTCACGGCCAGGTTTTCCGTATTATAGCTCCCATCTAGACGATACCCATGTCCACCGTCTGGTCAGCCCTGTGGGTCGAGCCCTTGGAATCGTCACCGATATCTGGTTTACACATTGGGGCCGAATGAAACCAGAATACATATTAATATTTTTTTTACAAATCACTTTGAAATACTTACAAAATGTACCTGAAACTAACTGTTCCTTCATTTAGTTTCTCTGCATGGATATCCGTGTTGTCTGAAAATGTAAAGCACATTATTTAAATCTTGCATTCAAACTAAATGAATATGCAAATGCATCATTATGATTATATATCGGTGACGGTAACTCGTTAAGCATGTTACTTTAACTATGATTCATACCGCATAATCATGATCGAACTTAAAAATAACACCTACCAAATTATGATAACAATTTCCACGAACAAATCATAATATATCATCTATTGATAGAACTTGAAATAATAATATTTTTAACATATAAAATATGTGAGCTTTACGTGAGCATAAAATAAAATGCACTTAAGAAACTAATCTAATTTGTATGTTAAAACACTTACATGTATGTGCAAATTCTCACGTGAGCTTTTCGTTTCATATATGTATATGCATTTTCATCAAATTTCTCATATGAGCAATTTCTCACTGTGTGGTATTTTGTCATTATTTATATAATTTAAGAACTGTACATTTCAATTGCCTATCGTGCTAGATTGACGTAATTACGGATAAGCAAAACAAACAAACAAACTAACCTCCCGGTGATATAACAGATTTATTGTATTTGACTGTTGGTGTGTACGTCCTCTGCCCCGTAGATAATTCATCCGTTGTGGTCAACATTAGGAGATGTATGATATTCCTGGAAGCAAATACGGAAATGTCAAGAATTATCGTATATATTTTTCGTAATCACCCGTAATCGGCTGTCGCATGATTGTTGACGGACATTGTTCTTTGTTCCTATAGTCATAATTAAATGTAAGCAGGAAATAATTGGCAGTAGTAGACGTCTTATTCAGAGGATTAGATATATATACTCTTAAATATATATTAAATAAGAATTTAATAGGGATGTTTCTAATTATATTCGATTCGTTATTTCGGTTCGTCTTTACCTCCGGTTGTTTGTAGGAGTGTTCATGTCTTATTGTCTTATTTGTGTATGATTGCGTATAGTGATGTCCAACATTTTGTTCTATCACATGTCTTTACGTTCTAAGTTCCATGTTGTGATGTCCGCTACGATATCTGCATAAAACGATGTTTGGCTCGTCTTTACCTCCAGTTGTTTGCAGGAGAAATCATGTCTTACAGGGGCGTAGCTACGTAAGGCCCGAGTAGGCACGTGCCTACACTCAAATTTGGCATTTTTTTTTTTTTTTTTTAAATAAATAATGTCTGTACGCTCTGCATTCGGAGAATAACCTATTTGAGAATTCCGTACCAAATCGTACGGCAATGCTATATAAGTACTACAAAAATTTCCACATTAACCCGTTACAGTGCGAAATCGAAAACCGGTTCTTTTCCGTATTTGATTTCAACGTTAACTTACGCTTAAGTCCGATAACTCTTAGTTACGAAGGAATTATTTTTGTAAACAATGGACAAGTTTCTAATAAAGGGTAATAAAAGGAAAAAGACGTCAGAATCTACAGAAGAAATAGATACAACGGAAGATGTTAGTCCTAGCAAAGACGTTGATGCCGACTACCAGGCTCCGATAGCGAGATCAACTGAATCACATCAGTCAAATCCGTCCACTCGGGCGTCTGCCTCTGGCTCTGTGTACCAAAGTTTGCCACCATACCCAGATTTAGCCGATTGTCGGACGAAAAACTTGACAGATAAAGAAAAAAATGATATTCTCACTTCAAAATGGACTGAAGCATTCAGTTACAAGTTTCCAACACGGTATGAAATTTACTCTTAATTTGCAACATGTAGATAGACACCAGTTCGTTACACCCCCTAGAAATCTATTTAAATCGGTATGCTTAACTTAAAAAGACCCGGAAATAAATAAATATCATTTGTGTTCATACGCGTCATTTTATGAATGAAAAGAAAGGAACGTCATTCATAGAATTGTACTACGCACAACCAAAATGCTTCTGCTAATATAGATATTTTTCAAAAATAAAAATCTGATCAATAAAATAAAATAATTTCAACTATATTTCAAATTACCGATTAAAGAAATATAGAACATTTTGTTTTTGAGCCAGGCTTTATCACGGCTTCACGCATCAAGCTCGCCCTGGCTGGCTAGCCTGATACTCGCCGTGATAAAGCCAGTCTAAAAAACAAAATATCCTATATTCTATTAATAATAATAACTGTTTTGGTTATTGCTAATTCGCAGACCCCCCCCCCCCCCTCACTTTTAAATCAGGCGGAAAAGCCATGCGATTTTGAAATAAGAAATATGTGATATCATGAATTGTGTGTCATGGACTCTGAATGAACATTTTAAATGTTTGGTTATTTTTCATATATGTACTTACTATTATGACCGAAACAAAATGTGAATTGCAATAGATAACCGAAATCAAACGTTGCATGAACATTTTCAGCTGTTTGAAACTCTGTATCTGATCGCTGCCAAATGAATGAAGGATTTCGGCAGGTCACAAGTGATAAGAGCCGGTTTTACACAAGTACTCGAAGTAGCCAAAGATGTAATTATACCCATCCCCCCCAAGAAATTTGTTCGTCCGTCTGTCTGTGTGCAAATTGTGTCCGGTACATATCGTTTGAATGCCTTGTTGGATGTTGATGATACTTGGTATAGTATTTCCCACAGATTTAAAAAGGGCAAGGTAATCAAAGTGCTGAAAGCGCTGGTGGAAGCTCAAGGTCATAAACTTAGTTAAACTTGAGGTACCCTATTGCGTCAAATTTAGGTTTTGTGTCAATGGGAATGTGAGGGTATATATGTTAGTCGGACAGAGCGGTGCTCGAAGTACCTCTAGTTATTCTTTATTTTCAGTTCCTTTGGTGTCAAGAATAGAAGGTTCCAGGCAACATGTCTGCAAGAATTTCGTTGGATGCGGTACTCGATATCACTTGATGCAGTATTTTGTGCGCAATGTTGTTCGTTCAATCCCCCTGTTTCATGCGAGAAGGCTTTCTCATCAAGTGAAGTGACGGACTGGAAAAATTTAATTTCACTTGCGAAACGACATGAAAACCTTTCGCATCATAGAGGATGTGTGGTGATGGCCGACAACTTTATTCGTGCAAAACAGGGGAAGCATGAATCGGTTGCTAGCATGATCTCCAGTAGCCATAAGAAAATTGTAGCTGAAAATCGGCATGCTTTGACGAGAATTATCGATGTGATAATTCTCTGCGGTCGACAGAATATTCCAATCAGAGGTCACGTGGAAGAGAGAAGTAACTTTTTGGCAATTTTACATGAGGTAGCGAAGGGTGATCAGGCATTATCTGATTGGCTTGCGTTACGCTCAGGGACTCGATCGACATACCTATCGCCTGATATTCACAACGAACTGATCTATATTTGCGGACAACAAATATTGACTGAAATTGTGGACGATTGTCGCAGATCGATTTATTTTGCCATAATCGCAGATGAATGCACCGATGTAGCTACAAAGGAACAGTTATCGGTTTGCGTCAGATTCCTACACAAAACCAATGAAAACATTGAAATCAGAGAGGAATTAATTGGGTTTAGACATGCAAAGAGCATCAGGGGTGAACGGATAGCAGATATAATAGTTCAGTTCTTGAATGAAGTACATCTAGACATTAGAAACGTAAGAGCGCAATGCTACGACGGTGCCGCTAATATGGCCGGAAAGTACAACGGTGTGCAGGCAAAGATTACTGAACTATCCCCTCAGGCATCGTATATTCATTGTAAAGCCCACCAGCTTAACTTGGCACTGGTGCACAGTAGTAAGGAGTTATGCGTTAGAAACATGATGTCAACGGTACAAGAGATAGCGTTTAGCTTCGATTACTCCGCAAAGCGATTGACAGCATTTTCGGCCGAATTAGCTGATAATCAGAACGTTCAGGGAGAAATGGAACGCCGATGGAAATTGAGAACATTATGCGAGACACGTTGGTCAAGCCGTGCTGATTCACTCTTTACCTTCCGCACGGCTTTTTCTGTCGTCGTATCAGCACTAGAGACCCTGAAAAACGATAAAGACGAAAAGGCTGGACTTTATCTTACTGCCATATTGAAGTTTGACTTCATAGTTGTACTTGTTGTCGCCGAGCATATACTAAGTTCAACTGTAGCGCTGACTAATTATCTCCAGAAACCAGAAATAGATTTGGTAGAAGCCGTGACTGAGGCGAAGATAGTGGTTAGCCGACTTTCTGATGAACGAAATGATGACCAAGTGTGGGATGCATTGTATACCAGAGCTTGCGATATTGCGTCGGAGTTCGATATTGAGCCATGTACACCAAGAGTCGTTGGCCGTCAAAGAAATCGTGCAAATCACCCTGCCCAAAATCCGAAAGACTATTGGTGCGTCTCGCTCTACCTGGTCTTCCTTGACCATTTGGTATCGGAGATATCAAACCGGGTAATTAGTAATGAGGAACGGTTTCTTGCTTCTTACCTCAGTCCCGTTAAACATCAGAGTTTGACACCTGACATCGTAGATCGCGTTTTTGCCGCTTACGCAACCGATTTAGGTAGAATTGACGAGTTTATAGACGAGATCGACCGATGGAAAATAAGGTGGCAACAGAACATTGATAAACCAGAACGTCTGATTGCTGTATTGAATGCAACTAATGTTGATTTGTATCCATCGATTCATCGAATCCTGACCATTTTACTGACAATGCCGGTATCCTCGGCTACCAGTGAGAGATCGTTCAGTGCCATGCGAAGGATAAAAAGTTATCTGAGGTCAACAATGGGAGATGAAAGATTGTCAAACTTGTCTCTAATGCATGTACACAGACAAATACCGGTAGAAATCGATAAGGCCTTGAGTGAATTTATAAACAGAAAGAACAGTCGTTTAGATTTTTCATGAGTTAAACTGAAAATCAGATTGTCAAATTGTGTCTCATGGCTTCTTTTGGACATGTTTGAAACGATCGATTCTCGATATTGAGGTTAATTATAACAGTCTTGTTTTGTCTGCAAGTGTACTGATCAGTTATACAAGAATGTTACTGTATGCACATGTATATTTAAATTATGAGTCGTCTAAAATTCATTTGACTTAGTTTTGTTTTCGTTCTTTAACCCGTGAAGTGATGTTTGAATCCTAATGATTGAAAAAAAAATATCACTTCTAACATGATGTACATTCTTAATTTAGAGCAATTTTAGCATAACAAAAACAAAACATCTCATGAGCTTCCGGGGAGCTTCACCCCCCCCCCCCCCCTGGAACCCCTACCAGCGGCCCCCAGACCCCTCGCCGCAAACTTTGTGCCTACACTCATTTACATGTCTAGCTACGCCCCTGTCTTATTTACGTTATTTGTGCATAGTGGTGTCCAACACATATTGACTATATGAGTGACATGGTGGTTTCTTGTGAGAGGCGGGGACTACTTATCAATCGCGGTTGCCTGGGTACACACCCGGTTTTTGGTGGGGTCCATGTTGTTCATCTTTTTGGTTTTCTGTGTTGTGTTTTTGCTGTTGTTTGTCTTCATCCTGTGTCTTATGTGCCCAGTATTGACGGTTTCTCTAGATTGTCCATGTCTTATGTGCCCAGTATTGACGGTTTCTCTAGATTGTCCATGTCTTATGTGCCCGGTATTGACGGTTTTTCTAGATTGTCCATGTCTTATGTGCCCGGTATTGATGGTTTCTCTAGATTGTCCATGTCTTATGTGCCCAGTATTGACGGTTTCTCTAGATTGTCCATGTCTTATGTGCCCGGTATTGACGGTTTCTCTAGATTGTCCATGTCTTATGTGCCCAGTATTGACGGTTTCTCTAGATTGTCCATGTCTTATGTGCCCGGTATTGACGGTTTTTCTAGATTGTCCATGTCTTATGTGCCCGGTATTGATGGTTTCTCTAGATTGTCCATGTCTTATGTGCCCAGTATTGACGGTTTCTCTAGATTGTCCATGTCTTATGTGCCCGGTATTGACGGTTTCTCTAGATTATCCATGTCTTATGTGCACAGTATTGACGGCTTATCTAGATTGTCCATGTCTTATGTTCCCGGTATTGACGGTTTCTCTAGATTGTCTATGTCTTATGTGCCCGGTATTGACGGTTTCTCTAGATTGTCCATTCTTCATTGCCCCTTCGGGTTTCTCTGACATTTATTTTCAAATATTAAGAAATTCTAAGAAAGGTATACTCAAATGCTTTGTTCTTCTAGTCTCTCTTTCGGATGATTACATTAGATCAAGACGATGTTATACGAATAGGAGATATCCTTTCTGTATATCTTAACGATTCTTAAGAACAATTACTGACTGAGGAAATCATAAATACCGTTTGTAAGATAATAGGAACCATATTAATATGTAAAAAAAACATTGAAGCGGAATGTGCATAAATCGAAGCTAGTTACGTTGTAGTGAGGTAAGAAGTACTGACTGAGTCATTGAATGTGGTACGTATGCCCTATATTTTTCACTTATACTGACAACGATACAAACTTTTTTGCTCTGCATGGATCACAACCTGTCGTATTCTTCTCTGTTCCTTTTGGACATGGAATACACTCTATATATACATAAAAAAGAAGAAAAATTGGAATACTTTTCTTTACTTTACCATTACATATACAGGTAAGACATTTCTAACTAAAAATAAACATCAAATATACCAATATCTACCAGAGTTATCGCTCCTGACTCAATGATGTACATTGCTAGGAACAATAACTTAAGTAAATATTGCAAATTAAGTACACCAAATATGCACAAGATTAGCACCAATTCTTCAGTGGCGCCAACCCAAAAACAATTGGAAAGCAAAATCCATCTGGCAATCAAATATGATAAAGAACACCACTCATGAATTATGAAAGGAAAGTTTCAACATAGAAAAGACCTATACGTTATGACGTTGGGATATAGGACAGACACCAATATATGGCACTAACCCTCTCCTCTTGATAATTGGATCTCCAACTGTCACACAGATATGAACAACAATAAAAAATTTCATAGGTTCGCTTTCACTCAGAAAGGCAACATATTATCATAAAAATGAATGACAATCTTAATACTTTAGTATGACCGGTACCAGTACAATAGTAGGACATACAGAATCTGTAGATTGAAGACCATTACTCTCGGGACAAAACAATTAAAACTCATACTTCTTATATGTTTTTGTGGCGTTTGTGTTGCACAATCATTATTTTGTCTGTAGTCGTTTGTCATGTTGTCCTTTTTCTTTGTATTGTCTGTTCTTCTTATTTACGGCTTCTAATTACCTCGTAGGTATCTTCAAACATTTCTTAATATTTTGCATACTGCTATAGTCAAGTTTATCTAGTAATAGTTCATCATACCGTATAATGTTTCGTTTTATACATACTTTTTGATAATATTCGTATATTCTGGTCATATATTTTTAAACTTTAAAGGCAAAATATATACATTAGAAAAAGTATAAACATTTCTGTACATGCTGTTATTCAGCTATCTTGGATTTCAGATCAGCATCAAAACTGAGAAGCTGAAAATATTTACATAAGGTTCTGTGTTAATTATATCTTGGGTTAGTTTTAAAATCTTTTTCGGGTTTCAAAGTAAAAGAGCTATAGCAGGATCCTTTGTCCTGACGGTCATTTTGGAATTCATATTGGTCAAAAACACAAATTTTCAACTTTATTAAACTATGTCCCATCTAGGCGGCCACAATGATTCTGCTCGATCTAAAACACAAACATTGCACAGATTCATACATGGAATATTTATGACATACTTGGCTCAAGTAATTTCTGTGGTTTCAGATAAGTAATGTTGCCAAATATTTCCCCCATATGATCCTATATGTCTTTTAAACAATGACCATAAGCAGCGGCCATCTTTCTTTTCCAATATTGGGAAGCACATACTTTGCACATAGCATATCAATGATCATCCATGTAGAATTTGGTTAAATCTGCCAGCTTAGAAGGTTCTGAGACGACATTTGTAATTTTTGGCATATAGAGATATGGCCAATTATATTCTACGGTGGAAGTCATCTTGGATTTTCGCTCGTCATAGCTTGGTAGAAACCCATCTCATTCAAGGAACATTGATGCCACGTTGGACTATAATAAATCAGAGGTTTC
Organism: Bathymodiolus septemdierum; assembly: GCA_963383655.1. Taxonomy (NCBI): domain Eukaryota; kingdom Metazoa; phylum Mollusca; class Bivalvia; order Mytilida; family Modiolidae; genus Bathymodiolus; species Bathymodiolus septemdierum. The sequence continues at coordinate 19,255,342 of OY726530.1, read as the reverse complement.
AGCACTATTGGAATATGATCATATGTTACATGTAAATTATGCATTGTGGTTGCAGTCCTCTTGAACTTCTAATCTGCACCAAAAACACTTTGTATATTATCACCCCATGGTCCTTCATCTTAAGCTTCATCACTTTTGTAGCTTTAAAGACAAATTCTTTTTACTTTTTTTTTCTTATATTGTTCTATGTTCAACTATATCCGGCAAAGGCGGTCATCTAAGAATTGTTACTTGTAAAAATTACCTTAGTGTTAACTTACCTCCCTTATCATTCATGAATTGTCCTATTCCGCACTCGTTGCCCTTTGAGCACAAACAAGGATCTCCAAAATAGCATTTGGCTGTATTACATTTACATCCGAACAAACTTGTACAGGAAGCTTTGACTGGAGTTCGACTGTATGTAAGATCTACAACTACGAACAGAAAGTTTAAACAGTGATGGTCAACTATTCTACCAATATCAACAAAAAGAACAATCACCTCTCACCTTAACTCATTGAAAATAAATAAGACCACAGCACATTAATGCCAGGGTGATAACAATAATTCGGTGTTATACTATTTTTATATTTCCACGACCTTTTCCATAAAAGAAGCTCACGAAAATGAATCACTAACTGACGACCACACGTGATTTCACATTAGCATAGAATAAGTAAAGATTAATGGAAGTAATCACAAAGATCGAGTCAAGCCGAGCATGGCAGTGAGATTTAACTCTACCTATGTAATACAACTAACAGCATCCGTTTTTCTCTCGTCATCTGGTTTTTCCTTTTGTCCGTTTTCTTCTGCGCCATTGTGTTGTCTAACCTTCTTCGATTTACTGATTCTGATTACACCTTTGGTATCTTCAAACTCTTCCTAATGGAAGTAATCACAAAGATAGAGTCCAGCAGAGTATGGCAGGGAGATTTACCTCTACCTATACAACCAACATCATCCATTTTTCTCTCGTCATCTTGTTTTGCACAGCTTCAAATGGTTCAAAAAGTTCTCCTCTTCCAGGCATAGGTGACCTTAGCTGATTTTGGCTATCTGTTCAGGTCCTTTGGTATTATTGCTCCCAAAACTAAAAATGATTTGACTTTCCAATCTTTCGATTTTGAGTGTACCTGATAAAGGTTATTCCAGAAATGCGCCGTGCGCACTAAATTCATTATCTACGTTTTTATTACTTATCAATGTTACTTTAAAATGTTCTCTATTTGTTCAGTATCTTTGAATACAGCCGTCAATATGATGACTGTGTCACGGAATCCCACCTGTAAACTGTTTACTATCCCGTCTCGTAAAATAATAAAGTGGTATATAGGTAATGATGAGGACATGATCGAATTGTGATTACGACAAATGAAACAATGGTAGTTATTTGTGACACAGATTTTCAGTAACGGTTAACCAAGTCATGGTGGCGATCGTAATACGAAGTGATGACTTTAACGACATACATGGTTCAGTGGTTTTCTTGTTAACAGCAACCCTCTGTCAAGGAAATGTTCAATATTTTTCAATTAGGGTTACGAAAACCTAACATTAAGTCATCACTTCAGACATTTTATGTTTCCATCGATCCGTCATGAGTTGGCTATTCTATACTAAATGGTTACAATGTGATCATGAGATATGGTTCCTATAATGGTCTTGAAAATTGCAATTTATGAGAAAGCTTATATACAAAACTTGGAGACTTTGTGTACCTAATTCGTTATTATTACCTTCAGAAAGACATGCGCTGGTTGGTTTAAAACAAGAAGTAGTGTTGGGATCTGCTGTTGATGATATGACGTCTGGTTGTACATAGCCTGCGCTACAGACTACACAAGCATCTCGAGTGAAATTTGACTTGCATGACTCAATTGCATGACCTGAAACAGTGATCTGTGTTACTTTATTTGTGTTTATCGCTACATTCAGCACTTTTTCAGCTACAATGACTTTAGTTGGGCGGGGAAAATCCGGAGTATTTATAATGTACTTACCTGCCAGCGAACCCCCGGCAGTGATTTCATGGGGGCTAAAATCCTGGACATTTATAATGTACTTATTGACCATGGAATTCCCGGCAATGGAAAGAGTTTAGAGACCTTAAAACTTGAGGTGAGCACTGGAGTGTGATTCCATGTTCGTGGTTTGGGACATTATCAGACAGAAGTTAACCAATCTGCACTTTGGTCTGAAACGGTAATGAGACGACAAATACATATTTTTGATGAATTTGTTTTATCACTTATGTGGATTGTTGATATATTTGTATCCTCCACTTGTTCTATTTGAGGAGAAAAATTACATTGACTGGATACATTTTTTTATACTGTCACTGACCGAAATATATAGTTGTTTCTGGTACCGCTGTACAATGTTGTCTGTTGAGCTTTGAGACATTTGTTGTAAATTCAATTCACTTCCTGTTGACACAAACTATTTTGTTGTAATGATTTGTATTGAATTCCTCATAGACATTTTACTAACCTTGTCCACAGCCAAGATATGGCACACAGTATCTATTAAGGCTGGGATAATACACGTATTCTGCATAACACTATAAAAAGAAGAAGAAAAATCCATAGATATTGTACTAGCAACCTAAAATAAATGTTGTATGCGCAGTGAAAAACGATTTAAGATCATATTACAGGTTAGGTTAGGGTTATGGGTTTAACACCACTTTCAACAATATTTCAGTTGTATCGTGTTGTATTGTAATTATAAGGTTTTTTCATTCTTAGTATCGTAAACTGATTAAGGACACTTTGTGGTCTCGTGGCTAAGGTGTTTAGCTACAGCCGTCAACAATAAATAAGATTGGAAACATAAATAATTTTAAAGTATTTGGGTTAAAAGCTTTATTTAAAGTCGGCACGTGAAAACAACAAGTACATCTACAACACAAACTCTAGTGAGCTTTTGACAGACAAGTTTTGGATTTGATTGGATTAAATAGCAATTTGATTGATTTGATTGGTTTGGATGTGATTTGATATAATTTTAGTGGGTTGGCGTTGCTCAATCTTATAGCTATAGTAGTACAAATGTATTTTGTTACCGTTGTTTGTCTTTTAAACGTATTTTTCTAATGATCGTTGAATTGTCTGTCTTTAAAATCTTCGATTAACGTATTATGAGTACTCACAAACGTTTCTTATGGCTAGAGTTCAAAATGCGCGACGCTACATTCAAGAATGGTTCAGTAAGACAGTTCGTGTCATTTTTATTAGTGACTCATGAAGCCAGAGTGTCTAGTAAACAGGAAAGAAAATCCATACAAACTCAAATAAACATTCAAAGTTAAAGAACAGCGCTTTCTTCTCTTTGCTTTTAAAATATAAAATACTTACCAATTGTATCCCTGTGATAGTAACAATGACACACGTGACACGGCAAATTATGATACCAACTTTCATGACAGCAGACGACTAATAAGATAAATAAAATTACATGTAATCAACTAAGATTAGAAAATAAATTACCGGCAGAGGCGGGCTGGCTAAAGGGGCAAAGGGACAATGCTCGCTGGTCCGCTCCAATAAGCAACATATTAATAAACAATGGACCGAACTGATAAGTGACGACAGCCGGTGTCGGTTTACAGACCCAATCCTCTCTGATTACTGGCAACAAAACTGTTTTCCAAATTTGTGCTTCTTTGTCCAATTTCATTGAAATGGTGAAAGCATGAATGATGATCGTACTATAAATAAACCCGGAATTACCCCTGACCGCACTACGACTGTAGGAAGAATCATGACCGCACTATGACGATTGGATGACAGATGACTGTACTATGACGGTTTTATGACAAATGATCGTACTATGATTGTGTAATGACTGATGATCGTACTAATGTGAGATATCTAGTACTGATGCACGTATATGACGGTTGTATGACATATGACCATGCTGATTAAAAGTGGAATGACTGATGAACGTACTATGACAGTTGGATGACTGATGAACATACCATGACGGTTGTATGACAAATGACAAACACTGATGAAAAGTGGAGTGACTGATGAACGTACTAGGACAGTTGTATGACAGATGACCACACTGATTAAAAGTGGAGTGACTGGTGAACGTATTATAATGGTTGTATGACAGATGACCACACTGATTAAAAGTGGAGTGACTGATGAACGTCCTAGGACACTTGTATGACAGATGACCACACTGATTAAAAGTAGAGTGACTGGTGAATGTACTATAATGGTTAGATGACGAATGAACATACCATGACGGTTGTGTAGCAGATGACCACACTGATTAAAAGTGGAGTGACTGATGAACGTACTAGGGCAGTTGTATAGCAGATAACCACACTGATTAAAAGTGATTAAAAGTGGAGTGACTGGTGAACGTATTATGACGGTTGTATGACAAATGACAACACTAATTAAAAGTGGTATGACTGATGAACGTACTATGACAGTTGGATGACTGATGAACATACCATGACGGTTGTATGACAAATGACAAACACTGATGAAAAGTGGAGTGACTGATGAACGTACTAGGACAGTTGTATGACAGATGACCACACTGATTAAAAGTAGAGTGACTGGTGAATGTACTATAATGGTTAGATGACGAATGAACATACCATGACGGTTGTGTAGCAGATGACCACACTGATTAAAAGTGGAGTGACTGATGAACGTACTAGGGCAGTTGTATAGCAGATAACCACACTGATTAAAAGTGATTAAAAGTGGAGTGACTGGTGAACGTATTATGACGGTTGTATGACAAATGACAACACTAATTAAAAGTGGTATGACTGATGAACGTACTATGACAGTTGGATGACTGATGAACATACCATGACGGTTGTATGACAAATGACAAACACTGATGAAAAGTGGAGTGACTGATGAACGTACTAGGACAGTTGTATGACAGATGACCACACTGATTAAAAGTGGTATGACTGATGAACGTACTATGACAGTTTGATGACTGATGAACAAACCATGACGGTTGAATGACAAATGACCACACTGATTAAAAGTGGAGTGACTGATGAACGTACTAGGGTAGTTATATGACTGATGACCACACTGATTAAAAGTGCAGTGACTGATGAACGTACTATAATGGTTAGATGCCAAATGAACATACCATGACGGTTGCATAGCAGATGACCTCACTGATTAAAAGTGGAGTGACTGATGAACGTATTATGACGGTTGTATGACAGATGACCACACTGATTAAAAGTGGAGTGACTGGTGAACGTATTATAATGGTTAGATGACGAATGAACATACCATGGCGGTTGTATAGCAGATGACCACACTGATTAAAAGTGGAGTTACTGATGAACGTATTATAATGGTTGGATGACGAATGAACATACCATGACGGTTGCATAGCAGATAACCTCACTGATTAAAAGGGAAGTGACTGATGAACGTACTGTGACGGTTGGATGACGAATGACCGTACCATGACAATTGTATGACAGCTGACAATACAATGACCTAATACTAATGACCGTACTATGACGGTTGGATGACAGATGACTGTGCTATGACGGTTATATGAGTGACGACAGTATTGATTATTTGGCTTTCCAAATGGCAATTTTTCTATATTGGAGGTACTTGATAGTAAAAGTGGAGTGACTGGAGTCCTCACTACATGTATTATTATATGGCGACTAAATGCGCTACTATAACGGTGAAGAGGGAAATTAATAATTTGTATAACTTTTTATTGATATCGTATACAGCAAATAGTCTGGGGTTATGTTTTGTAAAGAGCCAAGTTAGAAATATAACTTCACTTAGTAATATTTGGATTACATAAGAATCCTTTGTGATTGCACAAGAAACCGTAGATTGTTAAAAGTTACCACTTTTTTTTAAATGTTGAATTGAATTCTTCAAAATATTTTTTTTAAATCAAAACAAAAATTCATCAATTTAATTATGGCACAGGCTACGAATACGACGGATACGTATTCGTAGCCTGGGTTCTAAAAGTACGACGGGCGGAAGTAGTGACTAATGATCAACCGGTTTCCGGACATGGACCCCTATTTTACGGAAATTAATCACGTATTACCATCATCTAGAGGCTACGAATACGACGGATTTTTGTTTTCTTAAATATATTGTTTTTAGACATTTATTACTGTGATACTATAAAGTTTAAAGAAAAAAAATATACATAGATATTTTTAATTTAAGAATTATCATATACAATTTAAAATTTCAAGTAAGACAATGTATTAAATTGATGTTCAAAGTTATTTCAAGCAATTTCATTTTTTTTAGTTCACCTGGACCAAAGGTCCAGGTGAACTATTGCCATCACTTGGCGTCCGTCGTCTGTCGTCTGGCGTCTGGCGTCTGTCGTCTGTAAACTTTTCACATTTCAAGCTTCTTCTCCGAAACCACTTGGCCGATTGGAACCGAACTTAGCAGGAATGTTCCTTGGATGGTCCTCAACAAAGTTACTGTTTTTCGTTCCAGTCGAATATTCAATATGGCTGCCAGGGCCAATAATATGCTCTGATTGGCTGAAAGATCTTCTTCTCTGAAACTAATGAACTGACTGAACCCAAACTGTAAAGGAATGATCATTGGAATGTCCTTTACCAAGTTACTGTTTTTTATGCCGATCGGAAATCCAAGATGGCCGCCATCGCAGGACATAGATTAACATTGGACCCTATGGGAAAATGTTCAAATGCCTTCTTCTCAGAAACTACAAATATGATTAAAGCCAAACTGTACATGAATGTTCATTGGATGGTCCTCTACAATCTTAAGGTTTTTTGTTCCGATATGAAATTCAAAATGGCGGCTACGGCAGGACTTAGTTTAACATTGGACCCTATGGGAAAAATGTTTCAAGATGCTTCTTCTCTGAAACCACTTGGACAGTTGAAACCAAACTGCCCCGGAATGATCATTGGAAGGTCCTCTACAAAGTTTCTGTTTTTTTATGCCGATCGGAAATCCAAGATGGCCGCCACCGCAGGACATAGATTAACATTGGACCCTATGGGGAAATGTTCAAATGCCTTCTTCTCAGAAACTGCAAATATGATTAAAGCCAAACTGTACATGAATGTTCATTGGATGGTCCTCTACAAACTGTACGTTTTTTGTTCCGATATGAAATTCAAAATGGCGGCTACGGCAGGACTTAGTTTAACATTGGACCCTATGGGGAAAATGTTTCAAAATGCTTCTTCTCTGAAACCACTTGGACAGTTGAAACCAAACTGCCCAGGAATGATCATTGGAAGGTCCTCTACAAATTTTGTTTTTTATGCCGATCGGAAATCCAAGATGGCCGCCACCGCAATACATAGATTAACATTGGACCCTATGGGAAAATGTTCAAATGCCTTCTTCTCAGAAACTACAATTATTATTAAAGCCAAACTGTACATGAATGTTCATTGGATGGTCATCTACAAACTTTACGTTTTTTGTTCCGATAAGAAATTCAAAATGGCGGCTACGGCAGGACTTAGTTTAACATTGGACCCTATGGGAAAAATGTTTCAAAACGCTTCTTCTCTGAAACCACTTGGATAATTGAAACCAAACTGCCCAGGAATGTTCTTTGGAAGGTCCTCTACAAAGTCTCTGTTTTTTTATGCCGATCGAAAATTCAAGATGGCCGCCACCGCAGGACATAGATTAACATTGGACCCTATGGGAAAATGTTCAAATGCCTTCTTCTCAGAAACTACAAATATGATTAAAGCCAAACTGTACATGAATGTTCATTGGATGGTCCTCTACAACCTTAAGGTTTTTTGTTCCGATATGAAATTCAAAATGGCGGCTACGGCAGGACTTAGTTTAACATTGGACCCTATGGGAAAAGTGTTTCAAAATGCTTCTTCTCTGAAACCACTTGGACAGTTGAAACCAAACTGCCCAGGAATGATCATTGGAAGGTCCTCTACAAAGTTTCTGTTTTTTATGCCGATCGGAAATCCAAGATGGCCGCCACCGCAGGACATAGATTAACATTGGACCCTATGAGAAAATATTCAAATGCCTTCTTCTCAGAAACTACAAATATGATTAAAGCCAAACTGTACAAGAATGTTCATTAGATGGTCCTCTACAAACTTTACGTTTTTTGTTCTGATATGAAATTCAAAATGGCGGCTACGGCAGGACTTAGTTTAACATTGGACCCTATGGGGAAAATGTTTCAAAACGCTTCTTCTCTGAAACCACTTGGATAATTGAAACCAAACTGCCCAGGAATGATCATTGGAAGGTCCTCTACAAGGTGTGTGTTGTTTATGCCGATCGGAAATCCAAGATGGCTGCCACCACAGGTCATAGTATTAACACAGAACCATATGGGGAAAATACAGAAATATATTCTTCTCTGAAGCTATTGCACTGATTGAACCTAAACTGTGCATCAATCATTGGAAGGTCCTTTACAAACTTTGTGGTTTTTTTTGTTGATCGTAATTCCAAGATGACTACCACTGCAGGACATAGTTTTAACATAGGACCAATTGGTTTTTTTTATTACCAGGTGAACGATACAGGCTCTTGAGAGCCTCTGGTTGTCCACTGTCGAGACTACTTTGGTGAAATAGGTGGTTGAAAGCTGCCTTTGAAACCTTATGGTTATGTTCATGGACGATGTTCGTTATTTCCAGAGTTTCATCATCTTTACAACGAACTCTTATAGACATAGGACACTTCATTTGTTTGGAATGTACTGAAAAAACATTTTTACCTGGTGTAAGAATATAAAAACATAATAAGATAACTGAATTTCTCTTCTTTATGCTATACAGAACATGATTGAATACATCGCTGCGAATTTAATATGAAGAACTTGTGTGTTTTATCATATGACTTGCGATAGTATTGTAATGACTTAAAAATTCTAGAAAGTGATGATCATTTGCTTATTTAAGGTATATTATATGTGATTTTAACTTGTGTTTGGGCGTTGACCGCTGGAAATAGAACTAAAATTTGTCCCTCCATGAATACAGGAATAATCCAACTCCTTATAAATTAAAAGATCCGCTACACTTTCTGTAACTTCCATGTTTTTATACTTGGACCCCGTACCAAGCTTCCTTTAGCTACGCCTATAAAGTTGGACGTAGTTATCCTGTTGGAATATTTTTAGGGCACACTAAATCTGTAAAAGATTTATACTTTGCTCCAACACGGAGCGCACTACCATCGTCGTCCATTTTGAAAATAATTAGTATTGGGAAGTGTGAGTTGTACTCTGAGAAGTACTCATACCAGTGAAATCTATGGGCTTAATCGTTTATTGTAAGACTAGTTTTTCAATGCATCAGATTTTATTGGAATAAAAATAAACTACAAACAGAAAATTATATAAAAAATTCATATATTGTCATTTAATGAAATAAAAGCAATATATTTTAGAAAGCAATTATTCGTCGTATTCGTAGCCTCTAGATGCTAGCAATACGTTATTAATTTCCGTAAAATAGGGGTCCATGTCCGGAAACCGGTTGATCATTAGTCACAACTTCCGCCTGTCGTACTTGTAGAACCCAGGCTACGAATACGTATCCGTCGTATTCGTAGCCTGTGCCTTTAATTATATTCCCACAAACATGAACTTATTAAAACTCATTTTTTAATATGATAAAACAAATCTCAAAATATATTTTAAATGAATTTGTTTACATTACATAAACATGGTATACTTTACATACTTTAATTCGATATTTGATATTATAAATAATTCAAAGTGTCTGTAAAATTATTGTTACCTTAAATGAAAAATACACAAAGTTAAATTTACAAATTACGTCTCAGTGAAGCATAATATATATACATATTGCATATATTTTTTAATTAGAAGTCAGGTATTCTTAAAGTTAGATCCAACCTATTTACAGATTGATTGAATATACAGCTACTGTAGCGTTAAGATCCATTCAATTCAAGTTCTACCAGGGAATTCCCTGGTTAATAATTCCCTGGTTTTACCAAGTACACCAGCTTGACACACGATTTATAGATTTATTTATTTTCTGTGTTAATACCTCCTCTTCCCCGTACGGGGAAAATTGTCACGCAATATATATAAATATCCCATGAACAGTAAAATGAAGTTCTAAGTATTGAATAAAGGAAATATTTCAATTAACTTTTAAATCGGTGTTCAAATGAAGTTCTAAGTATTGAATAAAGGAAAGATTTCAATTATCTTTTAAATCGGTGTTATTTGGTACTGACGGGGAAGAATCATGATCATATATAAGACAGTGACGAGGAAGAATCAGGATCATATATAAGACAGTGACGGGGAAGAATCAGGATCATATATAAGACAGTGACGGGGAAGAATCAGGATAATATATAAGACAGTGGCGGGGAAGAATCAGGATCATATATAAGATAGTGACGGGGAAGAATCAGGATCATATATAAGACAGTGACGGGGAAGAATCAGGATCATATATAAGACAGTGACGGGGAAGAATCAGGATAATATATAAGACAGTGGCGGGGCAGAATCAGGATCATATATAAGATAGTGACGGGGAAGAATCAGGATCATATATAAGACAGTGACGGGGAAGAATCAGGATCATATATAAGACAGTGACGGAGTAGAATCAGGATCGTATATAAGACAGTGGCGGGGAAGAATCAGGATCACATATAAGACAGTGACGGGGAAGAATCAGGATTATATATATAAGACACGGTTGTACATCATATGAATAACAACACTATATGTTATAAATAAAATAAAAAAAACAAGCTGTTTATCCAACCGTCTGAAGGGGTTTTTCTTTGGGGACATTCATTAAAAAAGGGGCGTGGTATTTTTGGGGGGAAATGAAAAACATAAGAAAATAAATAAGATGTAACGGGGAAGAATGTCAGTGAAATAAAGCATATATTAACATTACTTTGATATGATTTGAGTCAAACGGGGAAGAATGTCACAGAATAATAGACATAACAGTATAATGTTAATATATGCTTTATTTCACTGACATTCTTCCCCATGAGATATTATTTATTTTCTATGTATTTCATTTAAACATTTATGATTTTGCATCAAATGGGTCATTTTCAGTTGAATAAGCGCGAAAATGACCAAGTTGCAAAATAGGGAAATAATGTAATTTTAATTTTGAATACAACTTTATATGTTGTGAGTTTTGTTTATGTTAAAAGAAATTAATACACTGCAGAGTTATACATGTAGTTTGTTTTACTTGATTTAACCAGTGAATACAAGAATACAATTCAATCATGTATATTTGAGTTAGGGTTGGCAAAAAAGCGGGAAATACTCATATTTCCCAGGACGGCGGAAAATACTGGAAATAAGATTGATTCTTAATTTGCAAATATAATGGTACAGGAAACTTCTAAATTGATATTTATGTTTTGCATATATGGCCAAAATTGCAGATAAAAAATATTTAATGGATACAAATATAACTATATTGGCCTTACAGAAAAAAAATAAAAAATTAATGGATAGTGTTAATGTACAGATATATAAAATTGATATTGGAAAATTGATATGTTTATTGTTTGTCTTTACAAACTGGACTTATTGATTTCTAAAGGTTATTGAAGATGTGTTAATTAGTTTGTAAAAACAAATTAAAAAAGTTAGTCATTATTATACTATAGCATAAAGGAAATGCCCTTAGGATATTAGATTACATGTATACAATCTGGCAAAACAATCAGCTATTGTTAGAAATGCCATCATGTTCGGCTGCTATTGAGAGAATCTTCCCAAACTTTGGCATGATTCAGTCAAAATTAAGAAATAGTCTTGGCCTTGTTAAAGCAGGAAAGCTTGTTTTTTCCTACAGAATGTTAAGGGGGAAAGATAAAATAGATTGGTGAACTCTGAAACTGTACGGTTGAACTGAAAAGTGTAGATATAAAATTGTGGTGACAGTTTTAACATGTTTTTAATAAAAATGATTGTATAAATATTATGTTTATATGAAGATTACAATTTCAAAAGTTGCCTGAAGTCCTTCTGAATGGTCCTACACCTAGGCTGTATACCCATATTTATTAAACTGATGTAATTTTCAACACTGTGTTAAAATGGTAGGTTTTTAGCAACTTTGAAGGAATAATCACATCTAAAAATCATATTTCCCGGTATTTCCCACTTGAGCTAAAATTTAGAGTATTTCCCAGGACGGTATTTCCCGGTAATTACCACTGGAGAATTCCCGCCACTGGTATTTCCCGGCCAACCCTGATTTGAGTCTTTGTTTTTACTGATTTTAACATTTATTCCCTCATACTTAATGTAACAAAAACGAATACCTCCGATTTTCGTGTAAAACGGAATAAACCGTATGCGAACAACATAAAATAAAGACACCATTTATTCCGTCCTACACGAACTTTACAAATACGTAAACCTCCCGGATCTTCGAAATTTTAAAAATAAAGTTAAGTTGAAAAGGTATTTATAACTTCTTTCTTCATGTAAATAAGGTACTGACGGGGAAGAATCAGGATCATATACAAGACACGGTTGTACATAATATAAATAACAATTATACACTGCAAACAAAGAACAAGTTGTTTATCCAACTGTCTGAAAGGGTTTTCTTTGGAGATATTCATAAAAAAAGGATATGGTATTTTTTGGGGGAAAGTAAAAAATTGAAATTTTGCAGTTGCAAATAAAAATTAGAAGTGTCCGAATAATTTTGTCCACTATCTGTATATCATATAATTATTCTTCCCCGTAAATTTGTTGGACGGGGAAGAATCAGGATATAGCCACTTCTTTTGCAATTTGTGTATTTTTTATGAACTGTTGTTTTATATTATTTTTTTTTTTTTAAATTTGTGTATTTCTGTTTCTGTTTCTGTTTTGATTTCGTTGTCTTTTTTACTTCTACTTTCGTTTTTGTTGCTTTGCCATTATAAGACATAACGCGTACAAACGGAGACAACTCTTACACAAACTTACAAGTTGTCATTAAAAGCTCCAAGAACACCATCGATACATGGTTCTCTTAAATTGTCGTGCTTACAATAAGTATATGGGTAGAATCTACTTTGGCGGACCCCGGCATACGAAACTATTATCAGCACCGATACTGCGCATGCGTTAATTGATACCATTATCACTCTCGATAAAAATATAATAGATTTTATATAGCAAATAGTTCATGGCATTGAGGGTCATATGGCAGTATATGGACCGGTCCGTCACCAAAAAAATATTATATGGACCTCAGCTAGTATATGGACCGGTCCGTCTCCAAAAAAATATTATATGGACCGAAGCTTCTGATGGTCCATATAATAATTTTTTGGTGACGGACCGGTACATATACTGCCATATGACCCGAAGTGACATGAACCATTTACTATATTATACTTTTTATCTAAAATAATGCAGGTTATCCATATACTACCGGTCCATATACGAAAATAGTGACCGGCTGCGCTAACAAAGACAAATAGGGAAAATAAAAACGTAAAATGTAATATTAATAGGTTATTATACAGTGGTATGTACAATATGGAAATATATTGTACGAGTCTGTATTGTATTGAAAACCTAGCTGCAGGCGTCGAGTCCAATACGGGTTTTCAATACAATACGGACGAGTACAATATATTTCCATATTGTACATACCACTGTATAATAACCTATTTATTATACAGCTGAAATGATCAATACTATTTTATGTTTAACTTTTAATAGTCTAAATAGAACAACTGCACAACAGTATTTCGCTAAGAAAATGTTCTGTATCAATACAGATCTCGTAAACTCTAAAAATGAATCAAAAACAGCAAAATAACTGATCAACAATTATTCTAAACAACTTTCTTTTTTTTCCTCAAACTGTTAAATATCGAACAAGTTAATTTGATTGTAGATTAATGTTAATATAGTATTAAACGCTTCTTTTCAGGAGTTCATGCATGTGTAAACGGTACCGATGCACTCACAAACTGAATAAAAGTTTGCGAGTGCATCGGCACACATGCATGAACTCTTGAAAAGAAACCTTTAATACTTATAATTCTTAAATTCAATATTGTAGATAGTATTATTCTTGCATATCCCTGGTCTAAAAATCGCACAAATTAAAATTCCGCGAAATGTTGTTGACGACTTTGGAACATTAACAACATGACGTCATAAGAAGACTTCCAGTTCAAAACGTAAAGATCAAGCGTCATTTGGCTTCGTGTACGCTTCAATTTTGATAAGATTTAACTAAGATAAGTTTACAAGGTAAACAAATAAATTTTAATTATTTTTGTATATTGTTGTAAATATGACATGTAGAATTTCACGTTTTCAAGATGGTGGATCATCGTAGTTACGGCTTGCAGATTGAAAAGTTCATCGAGTTATGAACGAATAAAAAAAAAATAGGTGACAGTGTGCTTGTCCAATCAAAAGCACGGAAACGATATACTTTAATTCTATTAGAATTATCATTGAATGTTTCACCATTTATACAAGCTCCAGAAAACAGACGACAAAAATCAACGAGTTACTTCCCTTACATAATGTATAATACGGAAAAAATACGGACTTATCTGGACGTCCAATTCAGAAAAAATACGAATTCCGGTCCCTAAGAAAAAGATTGAATATTAATATGAAATATGAATAACAGACGACGGACTCTAAATGATAATATTGCTACAATATTTCTATTGAATGTTGGAACTGTTCCGACAGTGTGATATATATTTTTTCATTTTATTATAGTTTTATTCCTATGAGTGGTTGTGTAGATATGGGCCCCAGTGCACTGCTTTTCTCGGGGGCCCGTGATGCTGTTAAGACGCCTCTGCTTCTATTGTTATTATCCAAAAAGCAGTAGAGAGGGTCTACACATGTAAAATGCTACGGTAACATTGGTGTTTAGATATTTCAGCAGATAAACCATACAAATTAATTTGTGAAGAAGGAAGCTTTTGAAGCACATCTATAAAACATGTATTTAATATAATAAAGGACGAAGTCCTTTTAACGGTAAGCTGTCCGATGTTTCCTTCTATATTGATAGCCAAAAATCTGCTCCCCGGAAGTTTAAAAAATAGATCAATTGATAATTTAGAAACGCAAAAGAAATCTATTTCAATGAAAAATTCCCAATTATTTGGTTATTTACTCTATGCAAAACCGAAATAAACTTGAAATAAAATTCTAATAAATAAATCTCTTTCTACGAAACTCCCGATGGAAGAGCGACGTAGCCATAACAAATCGGCTACACAATTCATTCAAAATAAAAGATAATAGCCTCACCGGACGCAATTACGAACGGACACAATTACGAACGAAATAAAAAGTATGTCCCCTAATTGTTCCTTCAAAACATGAATTAAAAAAATGCTTTTATAAATAGATACCCCGCTAAATAACACGTGTTTTGGGAGAAAATTATTCATGCGCAGTAGTTGAATGTTGCAGACGACGGGTTTTCATATTTGTAAACAGAAAACGATCGACAATTGCACTTCGAATCTATCGTTAAAATTCATTGAGGTACGCATATTTTGTTACCTTATGCCTGTAATTGGAAAGAATATGATCTCCTGGTTCTATGCATATGTAGAACACATTGAAATTAAAACAAAAACAGTCAATATAATACATTTTCCTTACCTTGATCTATCCCAAAATGTCAAAATCCGTCATGTACCTTATTCATTGAAGAGTCCAAGGAATTCCGAATGCAAACTGGCACACATTTATGGTATGAATAAAGGAAAGGTTTTTATGTCATGTGTATTATATACAAATGGATATGTGAACGTAAATGAATGAATGCTCTTTCAATTTTAACAGTTGTCATTAAATAATTTACACTAGAAAGGTTATTATGATGTCGTTCGAAATTGTGTCCGGATCTAGGTCACAGAGTGACTAGAACGGGGTCATGAAAATCTGTTTAAAACCCATAACAATGGATTGAATAATATATGGGCTATGATTCAAAAGGAATATTGATGCTTAGTCTGAAATATGAACATGCAATCAGCTTCATCAATTTGGTCAAATTTATTATCAAATGCCACTGTCAATATTATCGAAATTGTTCGTAATTGCGTCCGGTGAGGCTAACGTGTACGGATCATCGTATTATTGAAATTTGAGGACTTCGTCCTTCAAACAGTTTGCCTGTCTCATATTATAATAATTTATGGAAAAAAACAGATGAGTTGCAATTGTTAAAAAAAGATATGGTTGTGATCGTCTTCCGTAATTAAAATCGTCAAAATGAAATACAACCGAATTGATATCAAATGGTGACATGTTTCAACCTCATTTAAAATATACCTTGACATGTTTTCACCCTTATTTTTTTTTCTGTTCTAGTTAAAGGACTTTATCAAACAGAATCGTACAGTTTACATGTAATTAATACGCATTTAAGCCACAGAAGAATATTTCTATTTGCCACATCTTGTGGTGTTGGGTCGCTATTGTGCATGCGAAATATTAATTGCAAACCCCATTGACTGGCTATATGCTGCCTGTCTAGAATATTTTATTTTTTTCTCGATCGACAGTTCAGAAGCTAGAAAACAATATGATGAATATTGTCTGTCAATCATGCAAACAAAAACTTATGCACATGACAGAACACATATACGGATTCCGATTGCCCATTTGGTATCTGCAAACTCTTCTCAAGGATATGTTGGATTGTGCCCAAAAAATATCTACTCCTTTTGGATCAAACTATTTTACTTCATTTAGAAGTAGCATCGATAGACCATTAAACTTACCTCAGTATCCCGGTAGTAATAACTATTTCAGTATCCCGGCAGAAAATATATAATCAATAATTGGGGGCTTATGAAAAAAAAAACTATTTTGGGTGAAGTGGTGTCTATTTTATTTTTATGTTATATAACTGTTACGTGCCGACATACCATCGTTTTTTACGGTAAAGATTGCTTCTCAAACATCAAAACGTCATCGCGCTTGTAATATTTGAACATTTTCCTATCGTTTTTCAAGAAATTTAACACCTCGTGCACCAAAAAAATACCAGTATTTGTGTGTTATCTATTTTAATAATCTGGTAAAATATTTTCTGGTGCACGACTACGGAGGTGCTTAATTTCTTCGAAAACCGTCGAAATATCGCGGACAAAATTCCACGAAATACAGAAAACAAATAACGCTCATGACGTCACAATGACGTCAAATACGTATCGATTTTGTTGGAAACAAGTTTTAACATCAAAAGTAATATGAGACAGGCAACCTGTTTGAAGGACGAAGTCCTAAAATTTCAATAATACGATGATCCGTACACGTTAGCCTCACCGGACGCAATTACGAACAATTTCGATGATATTGACCGTGTCATTTGATAATGATTTAATAAATTTGACCAAATTGATGAAGCTGATTGCATGTTCATATTTCAGATTAAACACCAATATTCCTTTTGAATCATAGCCCATATATTATTCAATGCATTGTTATGGGTTTAACTTAGAACAGATTTTCATGACCCCGTTCTAGTCACTCTGTGACCTAGATTCGGACACAATTTCGAACGACATCATAATAACCTTTCTGGTGTAAATTATTTAATGACAACTGTTAAAATTGAAAGAGCATTCATTCATTTACGTTCACATATCTATTTGTTTATAATACACATGATATTAAAACCTTTCTTTTATTCATACCATAAATGTGTGCCAGTTTGCATTCGGAATTCCTTGGACTCTTCAATGAATAAGGTACATGACGGATTTTGACATTTTGTGATAGATCAAGGTAAGGAAAATGTATTATATTGACTGTTTTTGTTTTAATTTCAATGTGTTCTACATATGCATAGAACCAGGAGATCATATTCTTTCCAATTACAGGCATAAGATAACAAAATATGTGTACCTCAATGAATTTTAGCGATAGATTCGAAGTGCAATTGTCGATCGTTTTCTGTTTACAAATATGAAAACCCGTCGTCTGCAACATTCAACAACTGCGCATGAATAATTTTCTCCCAAAACACGAGTAATTTAGCGGGGTATCTATTTATAAAAGCATTTTTTTAATTCATGTTTTGAAAGAACAGTTAGGGGACATACTTTTTATTTCGTTCGTAATTCCGTCCGGTGAGGCTATTATCTTTTATTTTGAATGAATTGTGTAGCCGATTTGCTATGGCGTTCATTTTACCTACGCCGCTCTTCCATCGGGAGTTTCGTAGAAAGAGATTTTTTTATTAGAATTTTATTTCGATTTTGCATAGAGTAAATAATCAAAGAATTGGGAATTTTTCATTGAAATAGATTTCTTTTGCGTTTCTAAATTATCAATTGATCTATTATTTAAACTTCCGGTGAGAAGATTTTTGGCTATCAAAATAGAAGGAAATATCGGACAGCTTACCGTTAGAAGGACTTCGTCCTTTATGATGTCGTCTATAAAATAAAACACATCAAATTTTAATCAACTATTTTCTAAGATAATGATTCATTAAATATGGGGCCATATATATATGGTACTTATAGTCCTCAGTTCTTTTTATCGCATTGACGCCGGACTGCATGTCCCAATTTTTTCTCCTGGTTTCAATGTACACAAACTGTATTTAAAATAGATACAATTATTTACAGAAACAAGTTATTTACTGATGAATTTCATTACTTAGTGGTTGAGTAAGCCAGCGTCCACAGTAGTTCTATTACTTGAAATGAATTATAAAATGTACAGATTGTGTATATATATACATAATGGTATCATATATACAATCAGAAGAGTGAAAATATTGATTTTAAGGGTCTGGCTGAGGTTATAAATAAATTAATATTTAACAACCCCCGCAATCCTCCACCAACAAAATATTTTGATACAATCATTAACCCTCTATACTCAAAACAACTGCTCAATTTAAGTTGGTGTTGGTGGAAGACTGTGGAGGTATATAAAATAGCTAAAATGTACATTGAATATGTCGTTTATAGTTCATTTTTAGCATCATCTTGTTTTGAAACCAGATTTCAAACCAAAACATCAGAGACCGTATAGATTGCCTCCGCAAAAACACGAAATTCTTCGTCATCACCTTGACGAACTCCTCGAACAAGGGATAATAGTACCTCTTGATCCTAACGAAGTGCACCAATTACAAGTCCGATTGTCCTGGTAACTAAACGATCGAAAAACACATCTGAACATCAAGAAATCAATAGAGAAGCAAATTTAAGCCAATATAGGTTTTGTGTTGATTTCCGTTGCTTGAATTCTCAAGTAAAACTTTTCAGCTATGCCATTCCCGATCTTCAGGAATTAACCGAGTCATTGACTCAGCGGATACCAAACTACATAACATCTACACAGCCTTCAATACATGTTATGGTTCCTTCAAATTTTTACGCATGCCAATGGGACTTTCCTCTTCACCGTCATCTTTTCAATTACTTATGGACAAAGTACTCAGAGGATTGACATTTCAATCATGTTTATGTTACCTTGATGATGTCCTGATCTTTTCAGAAACATTTAGTGAACACATAGCTGATTTACAGGAAGTCTTTGCTCGTTTACGATCTGCCGGATTGAAATTGAACCCGAAAAAGTGTACATTTGCACAGGAATCATGCATTTATCTAAGGCATCACATTTCTAAAAACCGCATAAAACCGCCCCCAGAGCGAATATCAGCAATAAAGGACTATTCATCTCCAAAGACTGTTCAACAGCTCAGACGTGTTTTAGGTTTACTAAACTGGTTTCGAAAGTTCATTCCGAATTTTAGTGCAGAGGCTGAACCTCTAAATAAACTCTTAAAGAAAGGTGCAAATTGTGTATGGTCAAATCAACAGGAAAATGCCTTTGTTAGATTGAAACAACTCTTAATTAATTCTGAAGTGCTTGCTTTTCCGCGTTTTGATCTTCCATTTTACTTGTCAATTGACACATCATCAAAAGGTATTGGGTATATGTTATACCAGAAACATCCAGATGTGAACAGCAAAGCTGAACATATACGTGTGATAAGATTTGGTTCAAAGTCACTGAATCGTTGGCAAAGTTCCTACGGACCAACACAGTTGGAATTACTAGGTCTAGTGACAAGTGTTATGGACTGCTCGTCGTATTTACGGGGAAATCATTTCATAGTAGAGTGCGATCACCAGGCACTCAGACCGCTGTTTCAGAAGCAATTTCGTGGTGCTATTTATGAACGTTGGCTTGCCTTGTTGCAACAATTCAATTTCGACATACAATACAAGCCAGCATCTCAAGTTCAAGTAGCGGACGCTTTATCACGATGTAACATTGAAAATACTGAAGTAGGTTTTACGAGCCCGGATGAATGTGACCCGTATTTCCCGTATATAGAGGAACACGTTGGCAATATAAACTTACCAGGAGATGTTCCATTACAAGAAATGTTAGGAGGCAAAACACATAAAATATGCACTGTGACATATGAATCGGACCAAGAAAATGGTTATTTAGGCGATTCGGAAGATAATGTTATTGTTAATGCAAGTTTTCCACAATCAGCATGGCCACCAATGGTTAGTGCTGGAGCCAATTGTGGTTCTAATTTGTCACAGAACGAGGATTACGGGTTTGGAGCTTATTGTAGTTCCACAAATTATCAGTATACAGAGAATTTAATCGATTTCGGAAGTACAGAATCAGGTCTGTTGTCGAACAAAGATTCCAATTTGAAATGGGACACAATTATTGATGATTGTTCAAGTGGAGCTAATTGTAGTTCCAGTATATTGAACAGTCCGAACATTCATCATACGGATACCCCTCGAAACGAGAATAGTGGTGAATTTCATAATTTAACTGCATCACCGCTCGATTGCTCAGTGGACAATTTATTACCAATTATGACTCCGGTTACTGATCATTGTTATGGAAACAATAGTGTTTCCACGAATATGTCAATCACAAACAATAATCAACCTATTGATTTAGAATCACCATTCTTTGACCCAACACCGATTATGACTTCAATGGAACAATCTCAGTTTTCTCAAATCAATGAACATTATGGAAATAATAGAATTTCCAATGTAAATGAAACAATTGAATGTAATAATGTGACTCGTACAAACTCAGTCAGATTTTTTCTGAAATTTCAAGTGATGTTAACGACCATGAAACTGATGAAAATACATCTTTAAGTGCAAGCGAAATGCTCCAAGACTAGTATTGACTTGCTTAAAACAACCGATTTCATTCCCGAAAGTGTCAAAGAGCTTCAGCGAAATGACAGTGTTTACGACCCATCATTGACTATCTTGATGGAAATAGTCTACCGAAATTGCAGAAAAAAGCAAGAAGACTTATAATTATATCTGCAGATTATCTACTCATTGACGGTCTGTTGTTTCATTCGAGGGTTGCTAAATCTAAAAGAACTCAAAGTCATCGAAGTTATCAATTAGTCTTACCGAAAGTGATGATAAAAGAAATTTTGAAAATATACCATGAGTCTCCATTAGCCGCACATGGTGGTATTCAACATACCATAGATGTAATTAGTGAACATTTCTATTTTTCAAAATTACCATCTACAGTCTCCAATTTTATGAAATATTGCCATGAATGCCAGGCTAGAAAAATGACCAAAGCCCATACAAGATCTGGTATCATTTCGTATCCGACACCAACTAAACCTTTCCAAGTGTGGCAGATCGATTTGGTTGGTCCGCTTCCAATTACCAATAAGGGACACACGTACATTTTCACGGCTGTCGATATGTTCAGCAAATTTCTTTTTACAATTCCTCTGAAAGCATCTGATAGCATGACAGTTTCATCCGCAATTGTTCAACTAATTACACAATTTGGATTATGTAGTACTTTTATTAGTGATCGCGGAAGTGAATTTACATCCCAATGTACAAACAAATTGTGCGAAATGCTCAATATTCACCAAAACTTTACACCAAGTTTCGTCCACCATTGTTTGGGTGCGTGCGAACGGACTCATAGGACTCTTAATGAGAGGATAACGCCATACATTTCTGAGGGTAAACAATGGGATGATATATTACCAGCCATTACCTTTGCCATTAATTGTTCCGTTAATTCGTCCATCAAGTACTCTCCTTATGAAGTACTATACGGATTTCGACCGGTATTTCCCCTGTCGTTTTCTGCACACCAGATAAATGTTGATTCATTGCATGAAGACTATCATGAATATATAAAAGATCACATGAACAAAATCGAATTGATTAGAGATGACATTGTGATAAATGCTCAAAAATCAGAAGAACAAATGAAGGAGAGATATAATAAAAAAAAGTCAATCCTTACAATTGGTGATTTTGTCTATTTATTGAAAGAACCAATAGGGCCCGGTAAAAAGTTTAAACCAAAATATTCCGGCCCTTTTGTTGTTTATAAGTTGCCGTTAAACCACATGGTGACACTCAGAGACCCTCACACTGGAAAAGTTTTTAAACCAGTTCACAAAGATAGACTCAAAGTAGCATATGTACGGGAACTTGACCCGATTGATTAGTTTGTACCAAAATTGAGAACACGTACACAGACAGACAGTGAACAAGAATTATCAGAAAGTGACAATGAACAACACAAAACCGATACCACTGAGCAATCGGATGCAATTGTTCCTCCAACTACGGAGCATCGTGGAGAAACCGAACCACAAAACGACATCACTCGACGTCGATCTACTCGGAAATGTAACGAACCAGTACGATTTCGTGACTACAGTGAAAGTATGTCTGAAACAAGTGACACATCCAAATTCTGCAAGTTCAGACGAATATTAGGACAACGACAAGGACAAAATGCAATAGAATACTTTGTACAATTTAAGGGGGAACCTGCTCAAAATGCAATTTGGATTCCCTTTCATGATTTAAATAGACAAACTCAGAAGCAGGTGATTCTTAAGCCGCCACCAAAGATTACCTGACATTTTAACTTTGGTATTACTTGTTCATATAGATTAAATTTGTTAATGAACCGTATATATTTTCATTTTAGTCAAGTTGAACAGGAGGAAAAATGTTCATGTACAATTCACATTTCTTTGGTACATATTTTACCAATTTCGTTCATCTTTGCTTTGATAACATTTTTATTGACATTACTATTGGTTTCATGTATTGTACGATAAGACACTAAGCTTTGAAATGACACATGCAATTTCTAAAAGTATTAAAAACGCCAGAAACAACCCTTACGTAAGCGGCTTTACAATATTTGACTTATTGTTAATGACAGCCCTTACATATAATTTAGGAGGAAAAGGACTCCGCTGGTTAAGTTATACATGAAATTTGGGAGTTGCTGTCGTGATATTTTTAGGTATTTCAGAAATGAGAAAACCTATTGGTTTTGTATGTAGATCTATAAGTATTATTTTTCATGATTGTAAAATATTTTAATGTTTTTTTTTGTTAGGTGGCTCAGACATTCAGACCATCGAAAACAAATAAGATTTGTTTTTTAGAGGGGCGGGATGTTGTATCCTGATGTTTGCATGGTCAGAATGCTTGAGCTACCTCACTGTGTTCACTGTTATGAGTTGTTGATATTTCCGTAATTATATCGTATCCATCCGTCATGTACTCTCTCTCTTGTGTTTTGCAAAGTTGAGGAAAATAGGCTTTCGAATTTACATGTGTTTTTATTCCTTTATTTGCTAGATTCCCCAAACGCCCGAACCCCGTCGTTGCAGTTGAAACAAACTGCAAACACAAAAGAATTATATACCTCACAGCTTGTGTTCTTTGATCTCCTGCTATTTCGGGTGTGAAATATATTTATGAATTAAAATGATTATTGTTAATCAAATGAGTATTTTAAAATGAAGTGTGATGCCTGAAGAAAAAATTCTAACATATTCCGGTATATTTATGTTCATTCTTCATACCCTTAATATAGTGTTATTCAGGGAAGAATGAACATAAATATATATGTTAGAATTTTTTTATATTCTACATATATCAAGTGTGGACACAGAAATGTGCTGTCCAAAAGGCAAGTGTGGATGTCAATATTTCATATTATTAACTTTAAAAAAAAAAAAAAAAAATCATGGACACAGGGGTCCTGGACTTTTTTAATAAAAAACTAATCCTGGAATTTTATTTTTGCTTAAAGTCCGGTCCTGTGTTTTTATTTCAAATTTTCATCATAGCCCCCCTCCCCCTCCCAAGGGATATAAAATTGTATCATTAATAATAAATTAATAAATAATAAATTCACCCCCCCCCCTTTTTTTCCCTTTTTTCTTGTTTAAATCAATGATCAACAATATTTTAGAATCAAACAAATGAATAAATATAACATAGATTTCTTTTACCTGCATCTGTTTACCATGCGTTGTCAGTGTGTTTCAAATCGGTCATGCAATCAGGACGCTCATTATTCTTGTCCAAGATAAAAAATACATCGCTAAAATTACCTGTGGGTGTTCCCTCACTTCAACTTCACTGTAAATTTACATAGAAATCGGAGATATTTCGTCATAAAACTTCACACATGGTTTTGTCTATCATATTTCTTGAAGACAAACATAAAATTGTATTTCATTTATCAATATTTTATGAGTATCAACAGTTTTTTCAACACCGTATCTGTTTCTCGATACAGCCGCCCGATTACAGTGACCCGTGACCCAGATTGGCGCGTTCCACCAGTTTTTTCATAATAATGTTGTTTAAAAATTATCAGGGCGAACGGACCCACTTATAGGCGAACGGACCCAGGGCGAACGTGTATTAGGGCGAACAGGTAATAGGGCGAACGGACCCGGAACCAGTCACCTACCATATTTTTTGTGTCAAAAATGCATACCCTAGTTCATTTCATTTCAATTTTTAGACCAGGACCGTTAAAGTGAGCATTTTTCTCCTATACAGTCTATGTAAAAAAATTAATCAAATGATTTTTCCTTCCTATATTTTTATCACATTGTATCCCTAAACAGACACATATTTGTTTTGGCGTTATATGTTGTGTGATATCAAGGAAGTGTATATAAATATTCGTCCCAGGTAAAATGAATAATAAAGGACGAAGTCCTTCTAACGGTAAGCTGTCCGATTTTTCCTTCTATATTGATAGTCAAAAATATGCTCACCGGAAGTTTAAAAAGTAGATCAATTGATAATTTAGAAACGCAAAAGAAATCTATTTCAATGAAAAATTCCCAATTCTTTGATTATTTACTCTATGCAAAATCGAAATAAACTTTTAATAAAATTCTAATAAACAAATCTCTTTCTACGAAACTCCCGTTGGAAGAGCTGCGTAGGTAAAATGAACGTCATAACAAATCGGCTACACAATTCATTCAAAATAAAAGATAATAGCCTCACCGGACGCAATTACGAACGAAATAAAAAGTATGTCCCCTAATTGTTCCTTCAAAACATGAATTAAAAAAATGCTTTAATAAATAGATACCCCGCTAAATTACTCGTGTTTTGGGAGAAAATTATTCATGCGCAGTTGTTAAATGTTGCAGAGGTCGGGTTTTCATATTTGTAAACAGAAAACGATCGACAATTGCACTTCGAATCTATCGCTAAAATTCATTGAGGTACGCATATTTTGTTATCTTATGCCTGTAATTGGAAAGAATATGATCTCCTGGTTCTATGCATATGTAGAACACATTGCAATTAAAACAAAAACAGTCAATATAATACATTTTCCTTACCTTGATCTATCACAAAATGTCAAAATCCGTCATGTACCTTATTCATTGAGGAGTCCAAGGAATTCCGAATGCAAACTGGCACACATTTATGGTATGAATAAAGGAAAGGTTTTTATGTCATGTGTATTATAAACAAATAGATATGTGAACGTAAATGAATGAATTCTCTTTCAATTTTAACAGTTGTCATTAAATAATTTACACCAGAAAGGTTATTATGATGTCGTTCGAAATTGTGTCCGGATCTCGGTCACAGAGTGACTAGAACGGGGTCATGAAAATCTGTTCTAAGTTAAAACCCGTAACAATGCATTGAATAATATATGGGCTATGATTCAAAAGGAATATTGGTGTTTAATCTGAAATATGAACATGCAATCAGCTTCATCAATTTGGTCAAATTTATTAAATCATTATCAAATGACACGGTCAATATCATCGAAATTGTTCGTAATTGCGTCCGGTGAGGCTAACGTGTACGGATCATCGTATTATTGAAATTTTAGAACTTCGTCCTTCAAACAGGTTGCCTGTCTCATATTAAGTGATTAACGATGTTTTTTTTTAAACGAGATGACTGAGAAACGTCCTCGAGTTTTAAAAAACATCTTTAATTATTTTATCGCTATTTTGTATTCATAATTAAATAATTTTTGTTTAGATACTGAATTTTTTTTAAACACAATTAATAAAGGACGAAGTCCTTCTAACGGTAATAAAAGACGAAGTCCTTCTAACGGTAAGCTGTCCGATTTTTCCTTCTATATTGATAGCTAAAAATCTGCTCACCGGAAGTTTGAAAAATAGATCAATTGATAATTTAGAAACGCAAAAGAAATCTATTTCAATGAAAAATTCTCAATTCTTTGATTATTTACTCTATGCAAAATCGAAATAAACTTTTAATAAAATTCTAATAAAAAAATCTCTTTCTACGAAACTCCCGATGGAATAGACTGACTCAATCTGTCTCAATCTAGCCGAGGTACGAATCAGGGGACAGAACTCGTCAGTTTATCGATGGAAGAGCGGCGTAGGTAAAATGAACGCCATAACAAATCGGCTACACAATTCATTCAAAATAAAAGATAATAGCCTCACCGGACGTAATTACGAACGAAATAAAAAGTATGTCCCCTAATTGTTCCTTCAAAACATGAATTAAAAAAATTCTTTTATAAATAGATACCCCGCTAAATTACTCGTGTTTTGGGAGAAAATTATTCATGCGCAGTTGTTGAATGTTGCAGACGACGGGTTTTCATATTTGTAAACAGAAAACGATCGACAATTTCACTTGGAATCTATCGCTAAAATTCATTGAGGTTCGCATATTTTGTTATCTTATGCCTGTAATTGGAAAGAATATGATCTCCTGGTTCTATGCATATGTAGAACACATTGAAATTAAAAAACAGTCAATATAATACATTTTCCTTACCTTGATCTATCCCAAAATGTCAAAATCCGTCATGTACCTTATTCATTGAAGAGTCCAACGAATTCCGAATGCAAACTGGCGAAAGATTTTTATGTCATGTGTATTATATACAAATAGATATGTGAACGTAAATGAATGAATGCTCTTTCAATTTTAACAGTTGTCATTAAATAATTTACACAAGAAAGGTTATTATGATGTCGTTCGAAATTGTGTCCGGATCTAGGTCACAGAGTGACTAGAACGGGGTCATGAAAATCTGTTCCAAGTTAAAACCCGTAACAATGCATTGAATAATATATGGGCTATGATTCAAAAGGAATATTGGTGTTTAATCTGAAATATGAACATGCAATTAGCTTCATCAATTTGGTCAAATTTATAAATTATTATCAAATGACACGGTCAATATCATCGAAATTCTTCGTAATTGCGTCCGGTGGCGGTGAGGCTAACGTGTACGGATCATCATATTATTGAAATTGTAGGACTTCGTCCTTCAAACAGGTTGCCTGTCTCATATTATTTTATATCGTTAATCACTTAATTATCAAGAATTTGGTAATGTGAGGTCATTATAATGTCATATTAGAAAACAAGATAATACTACGTGCGTCCTTGACAACGCTTAGCGATTAGCGATAATTGGAATCATATCATGCGCCCACATGATATGAAATATATCGGTTTTAAACATCAAAGAGAAAATAAACAAAATAGCGATAATAAATGTTTCCTGCATACACACAGAAAATAAAAATTGAAAATCTAAAATACAAGATAATGGATTTAATTTATTATCATTCAAATACAATGCTAGTACTATTGACATTGGAAGGATATTAACTGTAATATTAATCTCAGTATTTGATAACCACAGATATAAAATGTTCCACTAAGAAGTACATTTGAATCCTAGAAAAATCCTCTCAATACGAAAAAAGTACTCCTTCAATCCAGGAAGGTGTAGAGTGCCCCAGTGCACCAAATCTTTATCAAAATCACCAGGAAAGCTTATGTCCTTAAATTTCACAAAATCGTCACCAAAGAGTTTCTGTAATGTCCTGTTGATAGAGTTCTTATTTTTGTTATAAGTTTGAAATGTCAGTCCTGGTGCCTTGGTGAAATTACCCCTTTGGCATATTTCTGCAATAAAAACGACTTTAGCACCGGCTTTGTATATTTCACCGACAAGACTCTGAATATTCTCACATATAGTTTTGCAGTAACTGACCTTGCTAATATCATTGAAAAATGTAAAGGGTGGGTAAATGACTTTATCCTGCAATGACAGCATTTACCGACCAATATAGCCTGCCCAATATTTTTTTTGATATTGGTCAGTTATAAATAGAACATACAAATGTAAGCTCCGCCCACATCGGGGCACATCGGGGGATATTGTTTTCAAAGACATACAAAAAATTATTTCAAATACTTTTATCATCGTCCAGTAAACGTTTATTTACGATTTAAAATTGCAGGATAAATATAATACATGTGCACTGTCGAAGCATATAGGTAAATATGTGTATTCGGCGCGAAACGCGGGAAAAGGTTCGGCGAAGCCTCGCCTTTTCCCCCGTTTCTAAGCCTCATACACATATTACTTATATGCTTCGACAGTGCACAAGTATTGTATATTTCTTGCTTTAGGATCATTGGAGAGAAAAGGTTTTGATATCGTTACTCCTTATATGCATTGTCTTGTATACCATGTTACGTTTCAGTGTGCAGAGCGTAGAAAAGATCAATGATGATATAAAAAACAATTCATCATTCAAAAACAAACAAATGGGACGCAACGGTCGATGCCTTACAAGTTCGAAAAAGGATAGAACATTTGACACAGAGAACTGCGAGCGTTATAAGCGAAACTACACCAAAAGTACGAACGAGTATTGGGGTGATATAATATTTAAGCAAAGAGCCGCTAAAAAAGCTAAAATTTCTGAGGATATGTCACTCGTATCTGACAAATATTCTGAAAATGACCCAGTCCCTTGTTCAATCGACGACCTTTCAGTAACCGAGATTAGAGACGAATTGAAAAAAATAGGCGTTAAAATGAGATTAAAAAAACAGAGATAAACTTTTAGACCTTTTAAAGAGTAAACGACAATGATTATGTTGTTACTTTCTGCGTCCTCATGTCAGGAACCGATTTATCGGTAGTCAAAAGTATAACTACGAATTATTCTTCATCTTATATTGCTAGTGTCTGTACAAAAGAAACAAATACCCAAATTCTGTGTTATCGCCGATAATATTTCCCCGGAAATAAATAATTTATCTGTTGTATATAGGTATTTATGTATTGTACGATATATATAATATCTCATTTATTGGAAGAGATGTACGAAAATCAAATATTGATTTTATTGAAATGTCATGTCCTCCCATGAAAAGACAAACTATTATCTGCATCAGTGATTTTTAGTAGTTAAATCTTATAATGTTGATATATTGCTTCAACAAATATGTACAATGTCAATATAAACATGAATGACAAATAAAAGTAAAGAAATTACATATTTTTTTTGTTTCTACATGTTTTGTTTGGTGGTATATTATCCGGATATATGTATTGCATACAGCTTTGGTTTTGTTTAGTTGCATTTCTCCGAACATGTGTATTGTATACACTTTGGTTTTGTCTTCTTTGGTAGTCTCTATATACAAGTTATACAAGGTTTTATTCATGATGATCACGAAGATTTAATCAACAAACATGTCATGATGATACGCGTAACTGATAATATTTAATCGGTGAAGGATGGCGACATTATCTATCACAACACAGCAGGCCGTCTCATAAGACGTAGCATTATCCATACAAGATAAAAACTTGACAAAAGAAAACACTGAAAACATGCGAGATAACTCGTACTGGCTTCTACTGAGGAAAAAAGTTGGACATGAAGAAGTATATTGTATTGCATACATATTTTAATAGACGCTTTTATAACTGTCAAGAAGCCCGTGAAAGCACAGAATTACAGACATTTTCATTTTACACTTACAATAATTTTGATAATTAGTAACATATATGACATATATAAAAAGAATAAAAACAAGTATAGATGATCGACACTGCAGGGGGGAAACCATCCATAGGCAGAACAAACTATGGCAGTTTATAGCTAATATTATTAATTAAACAACCTTATTAATAAAAAAAAACTGCTGAGATGTGCTAATCTGGGTCACGGGTCACTGTAATCGGGCGGCTGTATCGAGAAACAGATACGGTGTTGAAAAAACTGTTGATACTGATAAAATATTGATAAATGCTATAAAATTTTATGTTTGTCTTCAAGAAATATGATAGACAAAACCATGTGTGAAGTATTATGACGAAATATCTCCGATTTCTATGTAAATTTACGAGTTGAAGTGGGGAAACACCCACAGGCATTGATTTGAGTTTGGACGGCGACTTTCTCACAGGTAATTTTAGCGATGTATTTTTATCTTGGACAAGAATAATGAGCGTCCTGATTGGATGACCAATTTAAAACACACTGACACCGCATGGTAAAAAGATGCATGTAAAAGAAATCTATGTTATATTTATTCATTTGTTTGATTCTGGAATATTGTTGATCATTGATTTAAACAAGAAAAAAAAGGGGGGAGTGAATTTTATTTGTGAATTTTACAGTTAAATAAATGTTATGTTTCGACAGTTTAAAGATAAAAATAAAAATTTGTTGCGACTAAAGCTTAAATCAGCGTTAAAAATTGAACAAATATCAGTGGTTTTGTAAATGAGATTTATTTTAAATAGAAAATCTGAATTTATTATTTATTAATTTATTATTAATGATACAATTTTATATCCCTTGGGAGGGGGAGGGGAAGGGGGGCTATGATGAATATTTGAAATAAAAACACAGGACCGGACTTTAAGCAAAAATAATAATCCAGGATTAGTTTTTTATTAAAAAAAATCCAGGACCCCTGTGTCCATGATTTTTTTTAAAGTTAATAATATGAAATATTGACATTCACACTTGCCTTTAGGACAATACAATTCTGTGTCCACACTTGTGATATACAAAAAAATATATATATTATACAAATATAATATGATGCTCATATAACATGGTGTTCATATCACGAATACTATTTTATCTTTAAGTAAGGTTAAATTTGCAATGTATGGTTCTTCCGTATTTCAAAACTTTTATTTAGGAAGACAGCAAGTTTATTTGATAACAGAGTTTCTTCACTACTAAGAAGCCAAATCACCTTATTGTTCGGACTCAGATGTTCAAAATTTTTACAATTATCTTGAAAGTATATCAGTAATGTAGCCCTTTCAGTTTCATATATTGGGCATTTGAATAACATATGACTTTCGTCTTCAACCTCATTTAATGTACAATGAAGGCATTTTCTTTCCCCTCTATCTAGCATAACTAAATTTCCTTGGGAGTTTCGGATACGTTCATAACGTCCCGTTTCTATTCTTAACCGATGAGCAATTTTGTAACGAAAGGGCTCCTTCATTGGAAATAAAAATATTTGCATTGTATTGTAACGGATAGATTTTCTTGTCATTCAGTAAAATTGATTGATTGATTGATTGATTGATTTTCAACGGTTAATTCCACAAGTCGCCGTGGTTGTCGTTATTATAATTTCTTCCTACTTTATTTAACTTTTTGGGGAAAATAGACTGTTCCAATATTGATTGAAAACCGATTCTTGAATTTATCTGACAACAATTGATTACCGAATAAATGTGTTTACCAGAGAAAATGCTCCAGTATAAAACCCGGTAAATAGAAACCGACTTCGAATTGTTTTTTATAAGACTATTTTCCCGCCATTTCTGACCAGGGAATTATCCCATTTACCACAGCCTAGGGCTAGGGGCTTATACATTGACATGTATGCTATATTATATATAAAGGGTAACAATAAAACTCTACACTTCTTTCGCGTTAAGTTTAAGTCACCACAACTATGTCAGACTTGGGGTCGTCATACAATAGCAACATTTTCAACCTGCTTGTCATTTTAATTCAATAGTTTAATGTAGGGATGGTAACGGAAATTTGTGCTGAATTTATTGAAATCAGATGTTATCTATAGCATTTCTGAAGTGAAATGCAATTTATTTGAGTAAGATATCTGTTACATTGATGAAGTTATGGCTATTCACAGGGACTTATCACTATCCAGGTAAATATACTATCAATGTATAAACATATACAAGGGCGGACATCTTTTTTACCCCCGCTCGCTTCAAGTCGTGTTTGTTTTTTAAATTCCTTCTAATATATTCAAAACCCTGTTTGGTTCAACTCCCAAGACCTTATTCTTTTAAAAAAATATCATGACCTCCCCTCGACTACCTCTTGTGAAGGCGCAGCGGTCGTTTTTGTCAGGAATTCGCCTGAGTAGAGAACAACATGGACCCAAGGTGAAAGTAATA
Source organism: Bathymodiolus septemdierum (assembly GCA_963383655.1). Lineage (NCBI taxonomy): Eukaryota > Metazoa > Mollusca > Bivalvia > Mytilida > Modiolidae > Bathymodiolus > Bathymodiolus septemdierum. Next base: position 19,222,768 of record OY726530.1, on the reverse strand, counting down.
GCGCCACCTATAAAAAAACGGAAGTTCAGAACTCTCGGGGTTTTACCATTCGATATTTGGTTTTCTCGCTAGTTATCGTGTTTCTAAGTATAAGATACCGCGGGAAATAACAGACGAAATAATAAAATAAAGAAAATGGACAGCAATCAAGAAAAAGCCTTGAAAATGGCATTTATCATTCATTGTATGTACAAGTCAAAAATGTTCAGTTTTCACTTCAAATCGTCCCGCTCGTTTAATGATGTTTGAATCTTAACGGTATTTTCCTTACCTCAAAGCTAAAACCCCGAGAGTTCCGAACTTCCGGGTTTTTTTTAGGTGGCGCTGTTACTTTCACTTTGGGTCCATGTTGTTCTCTACTCGGGCGAATTCCTGACAAAAACGACCGCTGCGCCTTCACAAGAGGTAGTCGAGGGGAGGTCATGATATTTTTTTAAAAGAATAAGGTCTTGGGAGTTGAACCAAACAGGGTTTTGAATATATTAGAAGGAATTTAAAAAACAAACACGACTTGAAGCGAGCGGGGGTAAAAAAAGATGTCCGCCCTTGTATATGTTTATACATTGATAATGATAGTATATTTACCTGGATAGTAACAAGGCCCTGTGGGCTATTTAAACACATGTACCCCCTATAGAATCAAGAATCGAGAAGAATCAAGAATTTTATTTTTTCCAATTTTGGGCCCACAAGGGGCATACAAAGATCAACATATAAAGGAATGAAAAAAACAAATAAAGAAGACATGACACATTTTGTAATATAATGTTATTCTAGGGTTGATACCACAGCTGATGGAAAAAACATTTAAGTCGAAGCACAATAATAAATGCTAACACTGACAATTATGAAGAGTTATTAATAAATCAGATCAATTAAAGCACAAATATCCTGATGATAATATTATTTACAAATGTAAATGTATTCAAGTTGATAAAATAAATTATAATATAAAATAATTGTAACCTTAAATGTTTTTCCACATTTTATCAAGAAAAATGTCAAATCCACAAATCAAGTAGAAAAAATCATATAAAAATCTAAATTTCCATATTTTTTCTTGCACATAGTCTTGATACATTGCTTGAACATTAAGACAACTTTATAGCAAGAAATCTTCACAGAAATTCCACTTATTTACATTTTTTAAATAAAAAATAAATGTAAGACAACAATCGTTTTTTGAATAACTAATGTATAAAGACTGAAACAGTCTAATATTTCAATATTAAGCATAAAAAATGCACTTAAGTCTTTTGCCTCTCTTCCTTCTTGAATCATGAAATGGTATGTTCATTAAAGTAAATTAACTGTCATTATTACATGTAAAATTATACTGGAAAGTGAAAAATGGCAAAACACTCCATAAATGTCATGTTTATATATGATTGTACAATCTAAAACAATATCAATAGAAAATTTCAGACGGAATTTTGGTCACAAATGATTGGAAAACTATAGTTAAATAGCTGAAAGATGTTTTTCCAAAGTGACAAATAATTTAAAACATTCTAAAATAATAAAGTGAACAGGTGACATGTACCGAAATTGTATGGAATATTCCTAAGTTAAAAACCTGGATTTAAGACAATACAAATACAAAATAAATTAGAAAAAAAAACTCAGAAAAAAGTAATTAGTGTTTTCATTCAGCAATGATTCCCATACCATAATATGACCTGCACATTGTTTTTGCAGTCATATATAAAAACAGGATTAATAGGAAATATTAAATAAAACCTGTTTTTCCAAGCACAATTTCCAGTGTATACAGATTACTATTTTAATTCATTGATTAACAAAATCAAGTACAGATTAGATGTAAGTGTTAGAAAACATTATATTATAAATTTGGACAGTGATAGAATAGCTCCCCTCTTATGAGGCAACTATCTCAATGCCTGGCAATTATCATCTTTTACACCAGACCACATGTTAATGCATTCCTATTATAACTCTGTACTGCATGGTGTCCAAATATATGACACAACTAGGTAGAATACTGCTTTACTGATTTTATAATAAAGACTGTCTGTCATTTTCCCTTGAAGTGACCAATTCTTTATAACTTTTAACCATACCCTCCCCCTTTTTTCCTCTTTGGCTGGTTTTGGTTACAATTGACTTCATGATTTAGTTAAACTTTATGTATTGAAAGTGTCAATCAAGCAAAAAATATTTTAAGCAATCAATAAACTAAAATTTATTCACTTAACTGGCTTCATTGCTTTCACTCAATACAAATTACAATGTATTGGCTGATCGTGTCCGTGAGTGACCTCATTTTTGAACTTTCCATAAAATTAATAATTTTAGTACTAAAGTGAATGACTCATTTCAAGAAGTGCATATTTTATTACATTTGGGATATATCTTTGGAATGAATTAACATTGTCTTCCTCCCCTCACGCAAAAAAAAGACAGAAAAATGAAATTTGACCGCAAAAGAAATTGTGCATTGTGGTTTAACGTACTGTATTGAACTTTTGTTTGTTTTGAATTAGCTCTAGCCATGAGCCCAGACCAACTACCTAATTATGTGCTATTAGTAGTAATTTATTTCTACACTAATGATAATCTGCTAATTGTACACATCTTATTGTGAATGGCTTATCCTGGATTTAAAAAGCCAAACCTGTGGCAAAAAATTAATATGGAGTCTAAAATGCAGATTTAATAAATATTTAATTAACATGGAATTAGTGATATGCAGTCAGGTATTAGTATACTACATGTATTATGTACCGTACTTCTACCAAAAACAAATATTGAGAACTTTCTCTTATTTTTTTTTTTTTTACCTTGGATTGTTACTTGAGGGTGTAGCTTTGAACCCTTAAGGACTATGATTCTATGGTTAAGGTTAGGGTTATGGTGTGTAACGCCACTTGCAACAATATTTCAGCTATATCGTAGCAGTCAGTTTTATTAGTGGAGGAAACCAGAGTACATGGAGAAAACCACCTCCTGCAAGTCACTGATAAAACACAGAATATTCAAAAAAATCGGGGAAAAATGTTGCCATGTTTTCTTTGCAGCATCATAGAGACAAGAATATACAGATTTATTCAAATGAAGGTTCTAGGGTATTGTAAACCCAGGAGTCACAGCCTTTACTCCGAAAACTGTCATTTTATGATACTAATGTATGCAGCAATGGAGCACATTAAAAAATAGTATTCTTTCTGTATATATGTAATTTTATATAGCATGAAGTATACTTTTGAAATATGCAGAATCAGTCTTGTACAAATGACTTGATACCCATTGCATATTAGGTCTAGCCCTTGGCTTTCAAAGTTTAGCATATGCTACAGTTTAAAAAAGTAAGGAGATGCAATATGGGACTATTCTCAATTACCTGAGCAATGACTTAGCATGAAATATACTTATGAAATGGAGAATCCAGTCATGTACAAATGATGGCCTTAGGGTTTACTGGAGTCCAAAGTTAAGACCCAATCATTGAAATGCAATTATAAAGGATATGAATCATCATAGTGACATGTTTGTTTGTTTGATGGTGTTTAAAGCCACTTTCAACAATATTTCAATTATACCGTGGCGGTCAGTTTTATTGGTGGAGGAAATCAGAGGACTCGGAGAAAACCTGTCGCAAGTCACTGACAAACTTTATCACATAATATTGTACACCTCACCCTGATCGAGATTCGAACTCACAACATCAGTAGTGATAGGCACTGATTGCATTATAGGTAGTTGTAAATCCAACTAACATATGATCAAGCCACAATGGCCCCCATTGTGACATGTAGATTCAAGTTTGCACAAATCTGAAATGAAGTCCATGGGGTCCTTGACCTTGGTATCTATAACTTAAAATAGGTTGCAATGGGAAAAATTATTCAAAAATATTTTTTTTGCATGTTTTAAGAACAAGGAATTGGAAGGCAGTTGTTTTTGGCCCAAAGGAACCTTTGTTGTATGGAGATTAAATATTATACCAATGAATTACCCCAAGGCCTACTGAGTTCAAGTCCTCTGGGATTTTAATTTAATGAATGCTAAGGTAGCCAATGGTTCAAAATGCGAATCGTCCTGAATATAGCTGAACTCTCATTGGACGTTTTACAATAATCAATCAATCAAAAGATGAGGAGTACAGCCTACAGACTCATGTGAGCCTCTTGATAATACTTAGCTAGTTATAGTAAAAGTTACACTTCAAATTGTCCAAGTTCACTCATGACTTTAATATATTTTTGTCATTTTGTTTTTAGTGACGATTGCAAGGTGCAAAGCTTTATAATGACTATGAGATGCTCTTGTTCACTGGAATGTTTGTATAGAATAAGGACTGAGTGTGTACATGCAATACTTAGAAATGGAGACAGCAAAAGATTACTGCTGGGAGCCACTGTGATTGGATGGTAGTTGTATTCATGATTCCACAAAAAAGAGCCACTGTGATTTGATGGTAATTATATGTTGCAGGGGGGTATACTGGTTTCACCATGTCTGTCTGTCTGTTCGTCCATCTGTAGACAAATCCTATGTTGTACGATAACTTGAGTTGTGTTTCTTAGAATCTTTTAAAATTTTATCAGCTGTTTACAGGTGAAGAGAGGAGGATCCCTTTCATTTTTGACGATTTTCACTTTTGCCATTCCAGAGTTATTGGACTTGATATGATGGAAAATAGGATTTTTACCCTATGTCGTATGATAACTTGAGTAGTGTTTCTCAGAATGTTTTGAAATTTTATCAGCAGCTTACCGGTGAAGAAAGGAGGGTCCCTTTCATTTTTGGTCGGAACAATCAGTAATGTTTTGGTTATGGAAATAGGTTGGACAGATGTGGGGAGCGGGGGTATATCTTAGTGAACTGTGCTCGCAGTAATACTAGTTGTATTCATGATTCCACAAAAAGAGCCACTGTGATTGGATGGTAATTGTATTCATGATTCCACAAAAAGAAGCCACTGTGATTGGATGGTAGTTGTATTCATGATTCCACATAAAGGAGCCACTGTGATTGGATGGTAGTTGTATTCATGATTCCACAAAAAGGAGCCAGTGTGATTGGATGGTAGTTGTATTCATGATTCCACAAAAAGGAGCCACTGTGATTGGATGGTAGTTGTATTCATGATTCCACAAAAAGGAGCCACTGTGATTGGATGGTAGTTGTATTCATGATTCCACAAAAAGGAGCCACTGTGATTGGATGGTAGTTGTATTCATGATTCCACAAAAAGGAGCCACTGTGATTGGATGGTAATTGTATTCATGATTCCACAAAAAGGAGCCACTGTGATTGGATGGTAGTTGTATTCATGATTCCACATAAAGGAGCCACTGTGATTGGATGGTAGTTGTATTCATGATTCCACAAAAAGGAGCCACTGTGATTGGATGGTAGTTGTATTCATGATTCATATCTACCTATGGGATCAATATATGCCTATATCACCACTACATGCAGCTGCACAAGTTTGATGCTTGCCCGTGGTGAGGTGAACTCCAAATTTGTCCTTTGAATATACATGTATATCAAACTACCAACCTAAGAAAGACAACTCTTACAAAAACTGATGAATTGGAGATACTATTTAATAGGAATTGATCAAAATGATTTTTAATTCCATAATTACCATACCTTTTACTTGAAATTGCCATTGTTCCTTGTATTGTAACATTCGTAAGATATGAATGAGTGGTTTGTGTACAGTAATTGAACACTGTAGGAAGTTGTGAACCACTCATTAATTAACTTTGGTACTAATAGATTTTTGTCTAATTGAAGAAAAACCATGTACTAAATTTAATTTTCTTGTAACATCAGTTCTGTAGTAAATGTTCTGTTAATTTTATGGACAGTAGTTATATTTGAAAAAAAATTAATTTGACAAGTCTCGACATACACATACGATTTGCGTACCAAAATTTAATTATACTATTTTGTAAAGGATAGATTTGGCCTTAAGTCTGTAAACTGTTGTGGTTTTTTTCCAACATTTTGAAGATTTAAACAGTTAAGGCCATTCAAAAAAATGTTTTTGATTTGCTTTAATCTGATCGACCGAACAAAACTGGAATCACAACATTTTTTACATTTATAGTTTTTTTAGTTAAATTTTTTTTAAATATTTGAAAGAAAATAAATAATAATTTGCCCATTCATTGGTGCATACCCACTTAATAAATTGTCAGCTATGTAGCAGAAAATTAAGTATTTGTTTAAGGATGGCCTCATATGTTATCGGATCACTGTAAGTCAGAAAGGCATTATATATTTATTTAGACCAAATACGGCACTGCACTTACTACAAATACCTAATCCCATCATAAGTAGAAACTGAATTTTAAGTACATTTATAAACTGAAATATCGAATCAAAAATCTGTCTATGTTTTCATCTTCGTTTATACCTGTTTTCTTTTAGAGAGGGAAAACGTTATTGAATTTTAATTGGTATGCATATTTGTATCAAAGGGATGTCGTTCAACAGGCCTAAATGATGCGATGATAATTCAGGGACTCCCGGTTGCTACATAGAAATTACAGTGCATTTAAGTGGAATGTAATTTAACGCAGGAGATATTTTTACATTGATCCATAAATCCTATTTTCTGATGTCTTGATTCTCCTCATAGGTAATGTATAAAGGGTACATTAGAATTTATTATTTATTTCAAGTTTAAATGCAAGCTACTATTCATGTGTGTATAGAAAGTGGCACTAATTGATTTCCATAACAAATACATGCATTTCTATGTTATCAATTGCAATATATCTGGATTAAAGAAAGAAAATACTAACGCTTGCTTTTATTTTCTCTTTTATCAAAGTTATAAATATCATACCTGATAAAACTGCAATTTATTTTTCTTAAATTGATATGCATTGAAAATTTTTCAATTAACGTCAGATACAAATGTATATCACTGTCATGGTATAGATCATTTTATAGGAATTCTTGTAAAAAATGAGAGATTTGGATCAGTATTATAATAAGGTAATTTATGGTTTAACATGAATATGTTTTATCTCTAGATTTATGGTTTATGGTGTTTAACACCACTTTCAACAATATTTCAGCTATATCGTGGCTGTCAGTTTTATTGGTGGAGGAAATCGGAGTACCCGGAGAAAATCACAGACCTGCCGCAAGTCACTGACAAACTTTATCACATAATGTTGTATCGAGTACACCCTGCCTGAGTGCAATTCGAACTCACAACTTTAGTGTTGATAGGTACTGATTGCACAAGTAGATGTAAATCTAACTACCATGTGATCACAATGGATCCCCTCCTTTTTTTTTAATCATTAGTATTTTATCATCATGATTTTAGTTCAGTTGACAGTCGAATAATATTTTGCTCTAGTTAAATGTAGTGCAGATTTATTTTGTTGCTTTGAGAGATAGTGATTCATTAGGGGCCGTCGTGGTCATGATTGTATGGTAGTTGGATTTATAACTACATATACAATCAGTGCCTATCACCACTTAAGATGTGAGTTCAAATCCCATTCAGGCGAGGTGTACTCGATACAACATTATGTGATAAAGTTTGTCAGTGACTTGCAACAGGTCTTTGATTTTCTCTGGGTACTTCGGTTTCCTCCACAAATTAAAATGACTGCCACAATATAACTGAAATATTGTTGAAAGTGGTGTTAAACACCATAAACCATCATCATGATCTTAGTTAAATTTACAGTTGGATAATATTTTCTTCTTGTTACTTGTAGTGCAGATTTATTTTGTTGTTTTGAGACATAGTGATTTATTTATGACAAAATTTTAGGAAATAACATAATTATATTTGAAGAGTTGCCAGTGTCACTTGTGAATTTGACAATGGAAAATGCAGTTTTATAGGTGATATTGAGCCTGTAAGATGAATACTGGATGGCATCAAATCAGATCTCCAATTGATGCTGCCTGCAACTCTTCAAATGTAATACTAATAATATATATAATATAAATAAATTTATTCCTATTTTTATGCATTGTAAAAAAGTTTTTACTGACCCTACCCAAAAGGTCATGTGAGGTATTGTCATCACTTTGTGTCTGTCGTCATCTGTAAACTTTTATCATGTCAATATATTCCTCGCAAACACACTGCTCCAATTCGAATCAAACTTTGTATAAATGTTACTTTTTTTTACATGATTTTTCATTTCATTTGGAAATTCAACAAGGTTGCTATCTAGAGCTAATTATATGATTTCTGATTGGCTGAAATTTCAAAAATCCTCTCCAAAACCACAGGTGTGATGAAATTATTCCAGGTTAGGAATGTTCCTTATATGGCCCTCTAAAAATTTATGTTTTTTTTTCGTTGATCGGAAATTCAAGATGGTTGTCATTGATAGACAATGTTTTAACATAGGATGGTTGGACCATACAGGAAAGTGAAAAAATATTTTTTTTCAGAAACCAGAAATATGAAAACCAGGCGAGCGATTACAGGCTCTCTAGTTTATAAATATTTCTATTTTGACGAGATAAACCATACAATTTTTGTAATTTTTATTTTTGTCTTCCAAGATTTTTTATTTTAATGTGGTATGTGTCCAATTTCAAAATAAAATAAGCAGATTATAATTCTTCCTAATCGATGCTTGTAGTCTTTTATTAGGCATGTGCTAAAAGGTGGAGTGGACTCCAAGTTGGAGTGTAGTTTATGATTTTTCTGTAGATGTATTTTGTAAACTAGGAATTGATAAATAAAAAAGTAGATGATTACTGGATATTTTAAATCTTTTCAACATTTCACACTACATCAATCATATCAAACAGACCATAATTCAATGTTGAATACCAAGTGAATCTAATAACAGCTTGATAAATTCTGCTAGATTTCATTATTAATTAAGATATCATAGATCCAAACATTTCATCTTATTTTGATGGCTGGAATTATCAGAAAATGTTATGGCTGTGTACAAGCATTTTCAGAAAGATATTGAAATGCTCCAAATGACCTAGTGCTGAAAAGATATGATCACAGAATATACCCAAGTCCTAGATCTAAAATACCGAAACATTCAGCTTCTTTGCAGAACACATATTTTCATTTAAATGTTGACTGTGCTAGGAAGAAAAACCCACAGTTTGAATACAGAGATATCTTAATTTATAATGAAATCGAGCAGAATTTATCACCCGAGCATAAGCTGTTATTAGACTCGCTTGGTATTCAACATTGAATTATGGTCTGTTTGATATGATTGATGTAGTGTGAAATATTGAAAAGATTTAAAATATCTAGTAATCATCTACTTTTTTATTTATCAATTCCTAGTTTACAAAATACATCTACAGAAAAATCATAAACTACACTCCAACTTGGAGTCTCTAAGACTCCACTCCATGACTCCACTCCACCTTTTAGCACATGCCCTTTTATTACTAGACATTTCTGATCGTAAGCTACCTCTCATACATAGTGTTATTTACCTGTGTATTGCAACAGAAACGACTTTTTGATATTTAATTAAATGTGAAAACCATCTCATTTTCATGTAATCCCTAGTTTTTATTGTAATGTGACATGTTTTTGCAGGTTGTATCCTTTATGACTAAGCTATGGCCCAGTGTAGTTTCTGGAGTACAGAGAGACACAAAGACAAATCAAACCTCAGATCTAGAAAACACAAGGTAAGCAAGTCAAACCTCAAATCTAGAAAACACAAGGTAAAGTTTGGTTTATGGTGTTTAGTGCCACTTTCAACAATATTTGAGTTATATCGTGGTGGTCACTTTTATTGGTGGAGGAAACAGGAGTACCCAGAGAAAACCACTGACCTGCCGCAAGTCGCTGACAAACTTTTATCACATATATAAATAGTGTTGTATCGAGTACACCTCGCCATGAATGGGGTTTGAACTCACATCTTTAGTGATGATAGGCAGTGATTGCGCAAGTAGTTGAAAATCCAACTACCATATGATGACGACCACGACGGCCCGTCAGTAATGTTATGACATATAAGGTGATGAATAAACAATAGGTAAGTACGAAAGAGACACCAAGAATTCAAGCAAGAATCTGAAAAAATTTATGACAATACATTTATTGCAATTGCATTATGAGTAACCATGGCAATGAAAGTACAGATAAATAGTGTTTCATTGTTTCTAGTCGCTTAGGCAAAACAGAAAATTATCACTATCCCAGCTCATGCCCCCACCCCACCTCTCATTGAATTGCTGAATCATAGTGAATGATATTCTCCCTGCCTCCCTCTCAAGAGGCATGGGGTTAATAATGCCACCATTAATCTACAGTCTTTAGAATTTGATATGAAATTTGACAAAACAGGATCTAATTCTTTCCTTATATATGGACTTATTTCTTATATATATATTGTGTTTTCAGTTGCATGTATAAGTTTTAATTTACATTTGTCTTACATATGGTGACATGTACAAGATTAAATCTTTCTATTGTTTTCCTATAGCTACATAAAAATATTAGTTTGTGTTGTAAGAATCAGATAACATACTTGCAACTTTTTAAGCTAACCTTTGACCTATTGCCATGACATCACTATGTGTCCGTTGTCGTCAGTGCATCATCTTTTGCATTTGTTATCTTTTTCTCTGAAATCTCGAGCAAATGGAACCAAGCCTGGCAAAAATGTTTTAAAAAAGTCCTCTGCATTATTTATGATTTTATTTCATTCAAAATTTTAACATGGCTGCTAGGCCAATTATGTTTTCTGATTGACTGAAATTTCAGTATGATATTCTTCTCAGAAACCATGTTTATTATGAAATTGTTACATAGTATTGAATACATTTTTTTTTCTCATAAACTTGAAAATTTATTGCACCCAAATATTGTTTAAATAATAATTGGATAGTACTTTCCAAAGTATTCATATTTTCAATGAAATAGACTATTAAGTTAAAAAAGAACATTCAACAAGTTAGCAAGACAATAAAAAAATCAGCTTCTCGGCTAACAGGTAAAGGAACATATAATACTTCCTAATAGATTTAATATGTACTCATTCTAAAAATATAATGAACTGGTTCAAACAATAACGGACTCACGCATCAGCGACGACTTATTGATGTTTTAATTGATAGTTTAATTTTGATGTGATAGGATTATTTAAATTTTACCAAAACATTTAGATTACACCTAGGATTAGCAGATAAGTCTGTCTTTGTGTCAGATTTAAAACGTATGTGTCATTCTTTTTTAGTGTATTGTTAAATTGATTTTAAATACTTCAGCATTTTTTTGTGAAAACAGTTGTAAGTGGATTTCATAAAATTTGTATTGGATAATTCAACAGGCAAGATGATGTGATATTCATTTTTAAAGTGCTAATGGAACTTATTTGAAAATCATTATTATACATTTGTAGCAGTTGGATTTTCTTTGAATTCAGGTATTTAATAATAAAAAAAAATTAGGAAAATAATTGCCATGATGTAACATGTTATGTTCATGGATTTAAAAGAAATTCCTAAGTGCATCCACTACTTTGTCTGTATTTTATAATATATGGGTATTTTTTTTCTTTCTTAAATATCAAGATAATTCCAAATTTTTATTTATAAATATTAAATTGTAAGTACTGATTTATATTTCACTGATGTAATATATCTACTAATAATTTGTAGAGGTGCTGTCGTGGCCATGATTGTATGGTAGTTGGATTTACAACTACCTATGCAATCGGTGCCTATCACCACTAAAGTTGTGAGTTTGAATCCTGCTCAAGTGAGGTATACTCAACACAACATTATGTGATAAAGCGTGTCTGTGACTTAAGACAGATCAGGTTTTTTTTCATGTACTCTGGTTTCCTCCACCAATAAAACTGACTGCCATGATATAACTGAAATATTGTTGAAAGTGGTCCCTAACACCTAACCCCCTAATAATTTGTACACTGATATCTTCGCTATCTGACCTTGACTTTTGCTGAAATTTGTCCCGGTAATTTCAGAGACTAGTCTTTAATTTTCTCTGGGTGCTCATGCTCATTACTAACAATTAATTTATGGCTTTAGATACAACTCAAAGCCACCATGATATAACTGAAATATTGTTGAAAGTGGCATTAAACACCATAAACCAAAAAATCTCAATGAGATAGTAAGTGATGTGATGATAATATGGAATGGAAATTGCTAAAATGAGTTTGAATATTTTAATTTCTTTTTTAATTCTAAATATTTAGACAAAAATTATATGAGTATTATATAACATACATGTCGAAAACCTTTTTAAACTAGACTAGAACAATTGGAACGTCATTGCTAAAAATATGTTTTTTTTATTCCCATGTCATTTTACACTTATATCATATCAGAAGTTTTAATAATATACATTATAATATTGCCAAGTTTTTTCTTTGTCAACCTGGCACGATCAGTTATATTATTGTTTTTACGTTGTTTAATTACACAGTTCTAAATCATGTAAGTACATTTAGCTATGATCAATCGTCAATCGACAGAAAAACAAATATTTGAATTGATCTTGAATATTTGTTGAAAATCAAAAGATCTTTTATGATATTGTTTTAAAGAAAATTTAAAAGAATATTTAAAAATCATTTTAAAAATTGTATTGTATCGGTGATAAACCTATATATTCTATACATGTACAGTCAAACCTGCTCATGCAGTCACCTCTATTAAGCAGTCACCTGTATAAAAAGGTCACCTTTTTCTTGTCAAGACATAGAAAATTTCACATGAATTGAACCTCTTTTAAGAGGTCACCTGTCTTATAAGGCCACTTTATCTATGTCCCAAGCATGACCTCTTAATTCAGGTTTGACTGTATTTGGTATTTTTGTACATTGACATATTATGCATACCAGTTCAAATAAAGAATTTCTTCGATGAAATAAAAGGGAAAGTTAATTTGAATTTTGTATTGTACAATGTACATGACATGTGAATATAAGGTTATGGTGCCTTATATATTTAAAATGCATTGTTTGAAGAAGAACAAATTGAAAGGTCTGCAGAATTTAAAGTTATTGATAAAATACTGCCTTCTTTGAATTAACAATGGGTTTTTAAAGCTTTATTATTTAAAAGGTCTTTGTTTTCTCTCTATAATATAACGGTATGTATACAAGGGCTATTTACATGTATGCATATTATATTTGTAGCGATTATTTAATCAGTTATTTGGGGGGGGGGGGGGGGGGGGGGGAGTAATTTCCTAGGGGTAGGGGCTTTGAAGATGGAAACAATATAAACTTAAGAATGTCAAAAAGAAAATTTAAGTTTTGGTTTATTGTGTTTAATGCCACTTTCACCAATATTTCAGTTAAATCGTGGCGGTCAGTTTTATTGGTGGAGGAAACGGGAGTACCCTACGATACCACTGACCGGTCGCAAGTCACTGAGAAACTTTTATCACATAACGTTGTATTGAGTACACCTTGTCTGAGCTGGATTCTAACTCACAACTTTAGTGGTTATAAGTACTGATTACACAGGTAGTTGTAAACCCAACTACCATACGATCACAACCACAACAGCCCCTTTTAAATAATGATTGTTCTTTAAAAATGATAACGGAAATACAATATTGTTAATTGCTTGAATCATCTTAAGTTGTATGTATGGTTAGCAAAAAATTAGACAACAGGCTATTTGGAGTTCGAGCTCTTTGTGTCCACAGATTATAATGCTGATGGAAAACTTGCACGGGGGTCATACACGCATTTAAAGTGATTCTGCTAGGAAAAGAAACAGGAAAGAAGTTTTGGCTGGCGAATTATAATAAAACAAGAATTAACATAGGCCAGCTCATGCTGAAGTGTAAACATCAGTGCCATTGCCAATGTAGTTCGGAAATTGGGAAATGCATAATTAATGATGCTGGGAGACAAGCTGCACACAATAAACAACAAAAATACACGTTTTTGAAGGTAAATATTAACCTTCAATGCAAAGAAATACTTTCAAAAAAATTAACAAACTCAACGACAATATACCTTTAACATAATATTCTACATGTTACTGATGGGTTAGCTGACATGACCCATGTTTGTAGATTGTCAAATTAGATTTAAAAAAAGATGACACAAACTTTTGATTTTAATTAGATTGAAATGCCTTGTCTTAATCAGAATCTCCATATAATAAAAATGTTAAAGGTTATAGTAATTTATAATAAAAAAAAGTTTAACTAACTAGCCACGACAGACTCAATTTAAAAAAGTTGATTGTTTTTAAATTTATTATAATCAAGAAAAAATACTTCATAAACTGAAATGACAACTGACTCAATTAAAAAAAGTTTATTGTTTTTAAAATTTATTATAATTTAAGGAAAAAAATTAATAAACTAGTGACGACAGATTCAATAAAAAGTTGATTGTTTTTAAATTTATTATAATTAAGTAAAAAAGGTTTTACAAACTGAAACAACAACAGGCTCAATTAAGAAAAAGTTGATTGTTTTAAAACTTATTATAATTAAAGAAAAAAGGTTTAATAAACTGTGGTGACAACAGACTCAAGTGAAAGAAAAAAAAAGTCCATTAGTTGGATATTTAATAAATTTCTTGAATGAAGTAATTTAAACCCCTTATTCGTACCCCATGTTCTTTACAAAAGAGATGTGTATTAGACTGTTGTTCTGCACATTAAACACTTATTGAATATTTTAAACCTATAACTATACAAATTACATTTAATATAATTCTATAAGAGAAAGTGAATTTAAAACGTTTAACTGAACATGACCGAACTTCAAAATCAGCTCTCCATTAAAGTGTAAAACTAGTTCCAACCACATGGGACTTTTTTCAATATATTAATTTCACCGTGTGTATTTTCTACCAGTATGCTTTTTGAGGATCAGGTAAATATTGCTTAGTTTTATTTTTGATTTTTAATGCAAAAAAGGGTAGTTTGACATTTTTCTTAAAAATTATTATATATAATTTCTATGCATCCTGTTATTATTTATTATATTTTTGTTTATCTTCTGTTTTCAAACGTGATCTTGTTAGCTCACCTGGCCATAGGCCATGTGAGCTTTTGTCATGGGTAAGCGTCCATCGTCCGTCCGTCCGTTAGCTTTTCACATTTAACTCTTCTTCTCTGAAACTGCTGAATAGATTTCAACCAAACTTAATATTTGATGATTTTGTGAAATATATTTTTGAGATTCGAATCCCACTCAGGCGAGGTGTACTCGATACAACATTATATAATAAAGTTTGTCAGTGACTTGCGACAGGCCGGTGGTTTTCTTCGGGTACTCTGGTTTCCTCCACCAAGGCCACCCTTAAAATATTGTTTGTTTGGCATTGCCGACCCACACTATCAGCAGGTGGGTAGGTAGGTAGGGAAATTATTATTTTTTCTTTACATTTGAAAGCTTTATATTTTCAGTCTTCTAAAAGGTCTTTCAGAACGTCCTCCCATGTTTCGTCCATAGAATAACTGTAGATCTTATTTTTGATAAAATGTTTACCCCCCCTTAACTGATGCATTGCAGCATAGGGGGATGCTTTCCACCACCAGCCTCTTCAACATTATTTTCGTTTCAGCAGACCATTTTCTATTCTATGTCGTTTAAATGTTTGCTCTGAATACAGTGTACATCAAGCGCTTTTACGATCGAGATTTGAAATAAATAAAGTCCGGAACAAACTCCACGGACACAATCGAAATTCCGGCATGATTCCGATTTTTTTAATAATAATTTTTTTTTGTCTGAAACGCAAATAAAATAATTTGGGCGGCAAGTTTTTCAGTGAGACGGGCGGCAATGCCAAGCAAATACAATTTTATTTTAGGCCCAATAAAACTGACCGCCACGATATTACTGAAATATTGTGGAAAGTGGCATTAAACACCATAACCCTAATCTCTATATTCTTGAGTCATAATTAGAAAGTGAGATATCTATGCAATGAGTGCCTTTTCACTTCTAAAGTTGTGAATTCAAATCCTACCCATAATGAGAGGGGCACTCATGATCAATTTACCCTATACAATGTACGTTGTAAAACAGGGGGAGGGCTAAGGAGTTTGGAATCCCTCCCCCCCCCCCCCCCCCCCCATATTTTCAAGAAAAATTTTAAATTACAAGGAAAATTGAATAATTATGCCAAGAACAAAGTTCTTTTTAAAAGATTATCAATACATGTCTGCAAGTTATGGCTAAAATATTATTTAAAGTGGCTTCAGCCATTCATAATCCATAATCCAAAAGCACACAGTCAAATATCAATTAAGTCTACAAACTTTTATCCATATTTACATTCATTTTGCCAGACAATGTTTACAATTGATCATTTTTATTTTTAGATAATTAATATCATATTCAGGTTCCTTGTGTGTTTAAAAAAGATGATTTTTATTTTTCAGTAATTTAAATCCTGTTTTCATGTTCTTTGTGTCTGAGTACCTGAATACTGAACGATCATAAATTCAATATTCAACTATATATGATACATAATAATTACTTTCTATTATGTATCATGTTGAATATTGTAATGTTATGTTGAATTAATTAATAAAATATGTTTTAACTAAATTCAATATTGAATTGGCCTTTTATCATTAATAAATGCTTTCTCTGTCAAAATTTTTTGTTGAAATTTGTATATGTCGTTACATGTATGAAATCCTGTTTTCAGGTTCCTTGTGTATGAGTACCTGAATACTGAAGATCATAAATTCAGTATTGAATTGGCTTTTCATTATTACTATTTTATAACTAATAAAAAAGTTTTTGTTGAAATTTTTATGCAATATTGAATTGGCTTTTTTAAAATATCATTAATAAATGCTTTCTCCGTCAAAGTTTTTTGTTGAAATTTTTTATGTCATTGCATGTATGAAATGCATTTTGTGCTGTACATGTTTATCAAACGATTAATCAAAAGACCTTTTCTTTAATTTATTTATTTATTACGAAGATAAGTATATTTCATTTCACTCTACCTACACTGTATATCAATAGCTTGACTAATCGTAACGTAAATTGTTTATTATTTCGTGGAGTAAACTTTATCTAGCGGTTAAAGAGAGTATTGTGTCAAGCCCTTGGCTTTATCAGCATGCATATTGTGTAGTTGGGGGGTACCTGCAATAAACTAGCATAGATCTCTTATTGTAAGTAAACAGATGAAAGGTTTAATCTAAAGTTTGCTGTTAAAGATATGACTTGTTTTCGTTGAACGAGAAACAAACCAGGGGTATAATCTATGAACAGTCTACTCTTTCATTAGTTATTTTGTAGCTAGACTTAAAGGCAATAGGTAAGATATTTAATTATTTAATAGTACTCTGTTGCCATGTTAAAATTAAGAAGTACAAAAATTATTTGAAAAATAAACTTAAATACAAAAAATGTATATAAAATTAAAATTAAAAAGTTTTTCACATTTTTTTTTTTGGTAAAGACTTGTTTGGGAAAAAAATTTGAAATGTTTTATTTGTTAACTTAGTGGTAATTTCTTCTAAGACAGTAGATTTATCGAGTCTATAGTTATCCTTCAAATGAATAGGAAGCACAGTAACTGCTTCATAATTTGTTCCTAATGAATACTTTTGATCTTCATATTAGCAAATTTTTATTTCTGTGAACTTAACCATCTACCCGTATACAGTATTACATCTATATGGTAAGTAAATAAAGGACATGAAAAAAAATCTATTCAAAAATCAAAAGTTACAGAACACCTCTTTTTAAAGCATGTCTTAATTTCATTTTTTTAAATCTCGAGCGCTTGTCAAACAACTGAAAGTAGACTGTAAGTCAGTATGTTTATCCTCTATATAAACACGTTACCAGCTTAGAGAAAAGACTTTTAACAACAAATTATATACATTAAAGCATTGCGTTATCTTTTTGACAAATATTTAGACTTTTTTGACATTTATTGCATTTAAAATGGTCAGACTTTAACTTGTCATTAACTAAGATATTACGTGTATAAAGTCAATTATTAGAATTACAATATCTACATGTATTATCATGATATTGGGTGTTTCGTCGTTTATGCAATATCTCTTTGGTAATTGTCTATTATGATAGAGATATTATATAAACTAGTACTGGGGCAGTCGTGGTTGTGATCGTATGGTAGTTTGATTTACAACTACTTGTGTAATCAGTGCCTATTACCATTAAAGTTGTGAGTTCGAACCCTTTCATGACGAGGTGCACTCGATACAACATTATGTGATCAAGTTTGTCAGTGACTTGTGACAGGTCGGTGGTTTTCTCCGGGTACTTCAGGTTTCCTCCACTAATAAACTGACGGCCATGATATAACTAAAATATTGTTGCAAGTGGAGTTAAACACCATAACCCTAACCCCTCAACGATTGGAAGTCCAATTTCTATATGTATAATCATGGTATTGTACGTTTTGTCGATTATGCAATATCTCTTTAGAATTTGTCTATTATAATAGATAGTTACTAACGAGATATTATTTATAAACTAGTACCATTATAAAATAATGTTTCAACCAGCGGACATGTACATATCGTAAGAGAACAGTTTTACCAACAACTTGACAAATGCAATTGCCTTGTGGTTGTTTGATATGACAGCAGCAAGCCAACTGTCTTTGGCATCTTGGGGCCCTCTTGTTTGGAAACATGTAGGATTAGACTCCCCTAATTGTCCCTGATGTGTCGTCGAAAGGAGACTATAGTAATGGATATCGTCTATGCGCCTGTGAATCCGTCCCGAATTGGTTTCCGGATAATAATTTTTTCATTTTGGACCTGTCTTCTGTGACAAGAAGTATATTTTAGAACTTCAGAAGTATCAGTTAAATATAACTTTATAGGTTATTGTGAAAATGACATTGTGTCTACATACGGACTGAAAACAAAAACGATGAAATATACAATAACATTGGACTTCCAATAATTTACTTTATACACATAGGAAAGATAACACAATGCTTTAATGAATATAATTTGTTGGTAAAACCCCTTTTTTCTAAGGGGGTTGTCGTGATTGTATGGTAGTTGGATTTACAATTACCTTATCTGCCTACCCTATCATTGCCTATCACCACTAAAGTTGTGAGTTTGAATCCTGCTCAGACGAGGTGTACTGGATACAACATATAGCGTATATAGAAGATAATCAAACTAACCTAGGATTAAGACCGGCCCCCTAGAAATTTAAAGCCCCAGATCAAGCTTTAACCGGCTGTTATAAATCTACCACCCTTTTCCCATAGGGTTTTAATACCTATCTTTGTTATAGTCCATTATCTGCCTACCCTATAGTGTTGATTTTATATTTACATACTTGACAACAATGATATTTATAATATCTCATTAAATTTTCTTTTCATATAGACACAGAATGATATTTATGGGTATAATAACCATAAAATGTTGACAAGACGTCTTACCAATAGAAAGTCATTGTTTGTATACAATATATATAATCTTTTGAAGTGTTTGCTATCATCTTTTAAACTTTTACTTTTAAAGAAACAATTAATAAGGTTCTTAAGTTTAAATGTTGAACTTGAATAAGTTTTGACATTTTTGTGAGATTGATCCATTATGATATCATTATGTGATCCTAACAAGATAGTTAGTTAGGAATTAATGGTTTGTAAAGGTTATAGAGAGAAATGTAACTATATATGTATATTAGAGTAATAAATTGTAAGTCCATTTATGATGGAACCTTTTTTATACCTCCGCTCGATGAGAGTTGGGGGGAGGGGGGAAATAGAGATCCTCATGTTCGTTCGTCCGTCTGTCACACTTTTGGTTTCCGGATAATAATTAAAGTACCGCTCAGCCAAATCTTTTCAAACTTTCACACATTGCTGTGTACCATAAAATACAGGTTAAGTTTGATTACGATGTATTTCACATTTACCGTTCATGAGTTATGGCCCTTTTTCTCTTAGAGATAGGGACTATTTAAAGTATGGCTCAACCAAATCTTTTCAAACTTTAACACAATGCTGTGGACCATTAAATATAGGTTAGGTTCGATTACAGTGTATTTCATATTTCACATTTACCATTCCTGAGTTATGGCCCTTTTTCTCTTAGAAAATAGAGACTTTTTAGGTTTCTGAATGATATTTAAAGTACCGCTCAACCAAATCTTTTCAAACTTTAACCCAATGCTGTATACCTTAAAATACAGGTTAAGTTTGATTATGATGTATTGCATATTTAACGTTCATAAGTAATTGTTACACCAGTTCACTTTTCTCAGCATTCCTTCATTACAAGTGTGTTTCCATCATATGTCTTATAATCAGTGTTTTGATGTAAATAGTGAAAGAAAAAAGGAAATGATTTAAATTAATTTGGCAAGCAATAAAAGTTGTCAATTACAAGAATTTGTAAATTTTTGATGGCCATGAAATAAATAAGTTGTAAGATAAATCACAACATGTTTCATTCCTTTCATTGCCTCATTCAAAATTTGGAATGCAGGGGTATCTGTGATCACCAGATCAACTTTCTCTAGTATTTTTCATCAATACCATTCCTGTGAAGCTTGACCTATCACAAACAATGAAGTATATCCTTGATATCAATTTTGATGCATTAATTGAAATAATTTACTAAGAAAAGATAAATAGTGTTAAAGGACAAAAGTTTGCACATATTAACAATTTTTTGCAATGTATAAATACTATATAAAATAAACATTTGACAACAAAATCTGAACACTCGACAACAAAATCTAAACACTCAACAACAAAATCTGAACAGTCAACAAAATCTAAACACACAACAAAATCTAAACACTCAACAAAATCTGAATGCTCAACAACAAAATCTAAATGCTCAACAACAAAATCTGAACACTCCAACAACAAAATCTGAACACTCAACAACAAAATCTGAACACTCAACAACAAAATCTGAACACTCAACAACAAAATCTAAATGCTCAACAGCAAAATCTAAGCACACAACAAAAACAACACTCAACAACAAAATCTGAACACAACAACAAAATATGAACACTCAACAACAAAATCTAAGCACTCAACAACAAAATCTAAATGCTCAACAACAAAATCTAAGCACACAACAAAAACTAAACACTCGACAACAAAATCTAAGCACACAACAAAATCAAAACACTCACAACAATCTTAATGCTTGACAGCATAGTTTAAAATTGAAAATGTCATTAAACCGAGTTGACTTCGGTACAAAGTTTGATTGAATTTTGGAAAGAGTAAATACCATACAATGTTTTGGGATGAGTAACAAGTAAAGAATCTCCAACTTAAAACTTATTTTTAGAATGGCATCGACCAAGGCATTCCACAGCAGCCGGGCATCAGGCAAATTGTCGCGTCTAATTGCATTTTCCCCAGGCTACTTTGTTTTCAAAAATGAAAATGTCAAAGTGAAAGTAAAATATGGCTTTGTTTTGCATACAGGTTTTGCAGGATTCCCCCTTCTACTTTAGGATTATCATCTCCTACTAGAAAATAGTGGAATGCCCTGATCGACCATGTTAAGCTACTTGCAAAACATCATAATTGTAATCTATTTTATCTGGTTTTTTTAAATCTGTGTGATCATAAATGATGCATATATCATTTCCTGTTATGTTGTAAATTTCTATTAATTTCATGATTTTGTTTGATTATATTTGTGATTATTCAGATAACGTAAATATATACAATGTACTAGTTAAACATCCAATTCCAAACAAATCATGTAATAAAATAATTTCCCTTGTAGATTTATAAGGAGTGTGGTTAAAACTTAATTTAATTCCATCAAATGTGAACTAGGACTTGTAGAGTAATGCTAACAAGAACTGCTTTAGTGCCCACCTCTATTAAGCAATAACTTGTAATATATGACCTTAATTTTAATTTCCCTAAACATTGAATTCCATACTAATTAAACCTAATTTGGTCAGTAGGGTTAGTAGAAACACAGGTTTTTTTTTTCCTTTTTTTTATTTTTTTTTATTTTTTTATTTATTTTTTTTTTTTTTGGCCAAGTGAAAATTGTCAACAACAACTTTAACGTTTAGCAGTAGTTTATTGGTTTATTGAAGATCTTGTTTGATACAACATCAAGTTCTCTCTGATGTTAATAAAAGATCAATTGATATTTGATGTTTGTACATAGTAAAGGATGATTGCATCTTCATAAAATAATCAATAGATACAGCCTTACTGTATAAAGCCAATGAAATTTGAAATTAAACATTTAGGTATCTATAGATCAGTGTTAATAGTACTATATCTCATGGGAATAAAATCATGCTGAATCTTCTGGCGGGACTGTCATGGTCGTGATCGTATGGTAGTTGGGTTGATAACTACCTATGGAATCAGTGCCTACAGTTATCACCACTAAGGTTATGAGTTCGAATCACACCCATTGCAGGCGAGGTGTACTCTATACAACATTATGTGATAAAGTTTGTCAGTGATTTGTGGCAGATCCGTGGTTTTCCCCGGGTACTCCGGTCTCCTCCACCAATAAAACTGATTGCAATGATATAGCTGAAATATTGTTGAAAGTGGCATTAAACACCATAACCCTAATCTAGCCCTGAATCTTATGGCTATCCATAGCAATTTTTTGGTTTTCACCCAATCAAGCAGACCCATGTGTGTAACAGTAAAATAAGACCTATTGTAAAATTGGTCAAGGTGGAATAACATTGTTAGTATAACAAGTCCATGGACCATATTTACTAGGTTTAAATATGGTTTGGTTTACGACGGCCACGTCAAGATATTCAATAAATAATGGTTAAAAGTTAAAATAAAAATTTAGAAAAATAAAATAAACATTATAAATGTAGAGGCATAAAATATACCAAATATAAGATAAAAAAGATTGTTATTATATAGATAGGTGTGAATTATGGGGATTTATCCGTGAAATAAATTCCGATATTTTCACATATCAGTTTTTTCCCGCTGGAACTATAAGTGTGGTGGTTTACATCCCTTGTTGTGTTACAGTGAATACACATACGATTATAAACTGAAAAAAAATTCTGCGAAATGTCACTGACGACTTTAAAACATAACCAACATGACATCATTGACGTCATGTGAAGACTTCCAGTTTGAAACGTAAAGATTATACGTTATTTGATTTCGTGTACGCTTCAATTTTGATCAAATTTAACTAAAATAAGTTTTCAAGGTAAGCATTTTAATTATTTTTGTGCATTGTTGTAAATATGACATGTAGAATTTCACATTTTCAAGATGGCAGACCCTTCCACCTGAACCACTTAGTATCATTGCTCGTAGATTCACACACGTGGAATGAAATATACAAATAATAAAAATAATATATCAGAAATTTTGAAAGTCTAAATAATAAACAGTATAACTAAATCATACATTTTGAATATCAAAATAAGACCACTCGTGACTATATATATTTTCTTACATTTTTATTTCTTAAAAGTGTAAAATTTTAATATAAAACTGTAGGTAACATAACTATTTCATGCATATTAAAGTATATCCTATAATTTCACATCACCGTATTTAAATTATGTTAATAATTTATTTTTACTCCTTTTATATTTTATTTATTTTATTATTGTTATTTTTTTTTTTTTGACAAATCAAATAGAACTTTAAATGACTTGTTTATTTTCTAAAGCTTCATAGAATTGAATTTTGATCATATATTTATTTAATTTAAATTTTGAATTTAAAGGTTTTCCAGTCTATGATTTTCTATTCATAAGAAGATTTGCATCTTAAATGATATTTTAGTTCAAAACTTCAAAATTCATATTGCTTTTCTAATAAGTATTTGTATGTAAAGTTTAGAGTCAGCACAAAGATTAGGCCATGCCAAGAGAATTTGTAAAATAAATTCTTTTATAGAATTAATGAAGCAAATCCTGTATTTAAGGGACAGTCTAGATATTTCAGTAGGTGTCCCTTGTATGTAAGTAAAATGCTCCTATAAACATTCCATTTAATGATGGAGGAATCGGTTGTGCCAATGTGTCTGAGCAGAGTGACATATTTAGGTCTGGATTGTTGTTTCAGTGCGTTAGCACTATTAAAATTCAACTTGCCTCGTTGGTCTAGTACAAATTGGACAGTGGTCGTGATCGTATGGTAACTGGATTTCTAACTAACTATGCAGTCAGTGCCTATCACCACTAATGTTGTGAGTTTTAATCCATCTCAGGCTAGGTGTACTCGATGCAACATTATATGTGATAAAGTTAGTCAGTGAGTTGTGGCAGGTCGGTGGTACTCAGGTTTCCTTCACCAATAAAACTGACCGCCATGATATAACTGAAATATTGTTGAAAGTGGCGTTAAATACCATAAACGTAACCCTAACCCTACAAATCAAACATCATCATGATCTTATCGAATGTAGTTTGTTCTCATCATGATATAGCTGACATATTGCACACTTGGCGTTAAACAACAATCACTTGCTCACTCGCTCAATTACATAGATTTTATTGACTTGCAAATGTCAATTTGTTTTAAAAAAAAAAACAATAAATAAATAATGTACTTCTGATTGTAATAACTACCATCTTATCAATGTATTATTTCTAAAGTAAATATTGATTTCAATATTCTAAAGATTTTTTCTGCACAATTAAAATTAAAAATGGCTTCCTCAGCATGTCTGAGTTAACTCTGTAGGCATCGACTAAAGTATTTAATTTTCTATGTAATTTTTGTGTATTGATTGATTGGAACTGATCACACAAGGTTAAGGATTAGACCTGTGGAATTCTCTATGAGTTTTTCTTTGTCAAAAGGTATTAACCCTAATCTAAAGCCGATAATGAGAATTAAAAATCAACGAAACTAGATTAGGCTTTGTGTAAGTGACAGTGTTAAATTGTGTATTGGAACTGTCAAAATTTATGAACGGCATTGCTTATTATTAGAACTTTTGTTTTTGTAAATATTTAGTTTAGTCTGGGATATGTAAATTAAGGAGAATGTCGTGTTATATGGTAAGAGTTTAGTGTAGAGAATTTTAAGGGGCTGTAGTAATCTTGATCGTATGGTAGTCAGATTTATAACTAACAATGCAATCAGTGCCTATCACTACTAACGTTGTAAGTTCAAATCTCGCTTAGGCAAGGTGTACTCGATACAACATTATGTGATAAAGTTTGTTAGTGACTTGCGGCAGCTCGGTGGTTTTCTCTGGGTACTCTTGGTTTTCTCCACCAATAACACTGACCGCAACAATATAACTGAAATATTGTTGAAAGTGGCATTAAAAACCATAACTCTAACCCTAACCCTAAACCCTGTTAAGAATTTTAAATGTTACAGGAAGCCTGATGAGAATCATCTTAATATCTTCAAACCTCAAACACCCGTTTTTTTTCAGTATTTTTTATTTTTTTTTATCTATCTACTGTTAGCCTCAGATGAAAAAAATATTATCTTATTTACTGTTATTTGATTAGAAATTACTGTGAATCACTTTACATGATGTAGTATTCCCAGCTCTTATGAGGTCCCTCTCACCAAAGGCCATCCCTCTTATCAGGCCAGATTTAAGGGGCAATGTAATAGTAAAATAATACTAAAATTGTCCCCCTCAAGAGAGGTCATCACTCTTGTATTGCCTCTTTTTCATTGCAGAAGAGAGCTGGCCTTATAAATGGGGGGGGGGCTACTATAGCCCATTCCCTAGTATCCCCTTACTGTGCAATATTTTGCTGATTTATTAGCCTATTATAGTGCTTGTTTTATTTTAAGGCAGCTCAGTTAATAGCATCATGAAGCATCTGTCATTTTTTTTACCTTTAATCTTTATACATTTGCATATTCTTATCTGAAAACACAAAACACAGGCAACTTCAAATCAAATGAAATTTTCCTTGAATAAAATTGGATGGTCTGGTCTCCTTGCAAAATTTGTTTCCAACAACTCCAATCTATATTCAAGATGGCCATCATTGCTGAAAAATGGGCAGAACAATTCTACATTTTCAACTAGAATTTAGATTATGTGCTGCATGCATAATAAGATGTAAAATATATTCCCTGTTTTTTCTACAAAATTTCTTATTTTTGAACAATAATGTAAATTAGGTCTTGATATTATCATGAATAATAATTTGAAAATCTGTACATCTAAACACAACAGATCTAAATCTCCAAACATGTTACCTACTATGGTATGCAAAAATCAGTCTTTCCATATTATTACTTGAAAACACACTTCCCCCCCCCCCCCCCCCTCATGGAGTGGGAACCGCTATCTTCCACCTGGGGATGAACTGATCAGCTCTGGCATAACACACAAAGACAAAATTAAGCTTGCTGTTTGATCACTTTACAAACATGCGATCTTATTCATAATAAGTTTTCAAAGACCACATGCATTTCAGGCTCACGATACAAAAGAACCAATATGCATTATATAGCAATCAAAATAAAGCACACTTCTAAGTGACACGGGGTCGTCATGGCCATGGTCGTAAGGTAGTTGGATTTACAACTACCTGTGCAATCAGTGCCTATCACCACTAAATTAGTGAGTTTGAACCCTGTTCATGGGGAGGTGTACTCGATACAACATTATGTGATAAAGTTGGTCAATGACTTGTGACAGGTCAGTGGTTTCACAGAGTACTCCTGTTTCCTCCACCAATAAAACTTACTGCCACAATATAACTGAAAGATTGTTGAAAGTGGCATTAAAGCACAATTAAACCAAAACCAACCAATCTTAAGTGACCATGACATTAGCAAAACGAAATGAAAAAAGCACATAGAAATTTTTCACATGTAAGAATATCAAGGTTTTGTTTTGTGTTATTAAAAATTTAATCAATATGGATTTGAACATGTAGTGAAATATTGTTATTAACTTTTTGCAGTTTACCATTTAAGTAACAAAGAAATTTTATCAATATAAAACAATCCCTTTAATCTAAGCTTAATCTGTCCACTTAAAATGTTACCAGTAAAAATGTGCGAGACCTGTCCACTTGAAATGTTACTGGTAAAAATGTACCAGATTATTTTTTCCGTACAAATCTGGTGTTGTTTTGATCACTTAGTTTTTTTTTTTATTATTATATTTCATGTTACAGTTGAACCTGTCTAATCCGACACACCAAGGGACCAGGAAAATGTGTCGGATTGTACAGGATGTCGGAATACTCAGGTTTTATTTTAGTTAAAAGAAATACTTTAGGACCATCAATTTTGTCGGATGTCATGGTGCAGGATGTCGGATAACTCAGGTGTGAGATTGCACAAATTCCACTATATATGAACATGATGAAGATTGATTGATTGGTGTTTAACACCAACTTTAGCAGTAACTTAGTTATATTGTGGTGATGTAGATTGAAATATCTAGATCTGTTTGTTATTAAAAAAAGAACTACATGTATCTGTAAAGTTAGTACATACAGATTCTACATACAATATTTTTTACTTTTTTTTGGGGGGGAGGGGGGGGGGGGGGGGTTATATGAAAAAGTCATTAATGTTTCTCTGAAATATTCCTTTAAGTTTTCATGATAAGAATATTGATGTACAGTAAATTTTCTATCTTAATTAATCCACATTACGTTGATAGTATGATTTGTCCTTATGCAAATAAACATAAGTTTTTTCCTTTAAAACTCCCTCTAAGAAATGGTTTGGTGTTTTACAAGAATATCCAATTATGCACAATATTCTATTATACGATATTTGAATAAGTGGAGTTGACTGTAATGGGATATATCTGAAAAATCAAACTTTCATACTTATGTAACTTGATTTTTTTCCCATATTTTAACAGGTTATAAATAGGTCTGATTTTGGACTTCAGTTATTCAATTTATATTTTAGATATTTTTTTCTTTCGTAAAATCCTCTCTCTTCAAATATGGATACAGATGAAAAATTGCTGAAGGTGATGATATATGTACCAATAACCTCTCCCAAACCCAAATATTGATTTTGGTCTTCATGTTTAAAATTGTGAATAGTTGACTAAAGCAAAGACAAGTGATGTTAAACAGCGATGAAAACATGATACAATATGTTTTTATTAAAGGTTTTTGTTAACAACATGGTAAAAATCAGTGGTTTTCTCCAGGTACTCCGGTTTTCTCCCCCCAAAAAACTTGACCGCCACGATATAGCTGAAATATTGTTGAAAGTTTAGGCAATAAACACCATAACACACTGGTAATAATCTATCTTTTCTTTTTCAGAACAACAATGCTGCTTTTTGGTCAAATGTAGATTGGTCAGCGCAGAGTGTATCTACCCAATCAAAGACCAAGAAATCTTCGAAATCCAACAGGATTGGCAAAATGGACGTGGACGATGATCTACAGTGCCCCGTTTGTCTGGAGTTATATTCATATCCCATAATTCTTCCTTGTTCTCATGTGTTATGTAGAGAGCCGTGTGCCGAGCATCTTTTTGATTTCAATTTCATTCGGTGTCCAGTTTGTAGAGACAATTGCTATGTAAGCGGTGGAATAAGTAGTCTACCAAGAGTTATAGCCCTTGAAAACATCATATCTAGATACAAAGATAATCAGCTTAAAGGAGAGAAAGAAAAGGAAAAGGAAAATCAAAAGCAAAAACCTGAATCTCCTGTCCATCAAAGTGTCGAACAGGCAGCGAAGGAAAGAATGCCAGAAAATCCTGTTATGTGTCAACATTGTGATTCTTCACTAAAAAGACTTGCCAAAAAATCTTGCCTCAATTGCTGTTCTTCATACTGCGGCAGATGTTTCCGGCGCTCACATCCTTCTCAAGAACCATTTTCAAATCATGAAATAGTAGAACCAATGAAGGATTTTATTAAGAAAATTGAACAGTCAAACTCTTGTTCTAATTCAGCAAAGTGCTCCATTCATAAAGAGAAATTTACATTATATTGTTCCGATTGTTCACAGTCTTGTTGTAGAAAATGTAAAAGTATGGAGTGCCATAGGGGACATGATTTAGCCTTACTTGAAGATTCATATTCAAATATGAAAGTGAGTAATTGATAGTAACTTGATTTAAGTGTTAGGGTTATGGTGTTTAATGCCACTTTCAGCAATATTTCAGTCATATCGTGGCAGTCAGTTTTATTGGTGGAGGAAACCGGAGAAAACCACTGACCTGACGCAAGTCACTGTCAAACTTTATCACATAATGTTGTATTGAATACACCTCACCGGAGTTGGTTTTGAAATCATGTTAGTGGTGATAGGCACTGATTGCATATGTAGTTGTAAATCCAACTACCATACGATCATGAACACGATGCCCCCTTAACTTAATTTAAAAAACACTGTAGACAAATATAATACTTTTATCATCCATAAAGACAGTACACCTTGTGTTGCATACAACTGTTAAACCTCGGTCGGGTCAAACCAAGGATTATAAAATTGGTATTTGTTGCTTCTTTACTAAGCACACAGCATTGAGGAGTAAGAGCAAAGACTAAGTAGCTCTGAGTCAGGATAATGTGTGAGTGGAGTGACATGTCTACCCGTAGAATGTTGTTTCATTGAGATATATGTAGCACTGCAAAAATTCAACTTAGCGTGTTGGTCAAGTACAACACAGACATCATCATCATCTAATTGAAATGTAAATTGTTCTTGCCATGATATACTGTGAAATCATTATTAATCGTGGGGTTCAAATTTTCGTGGATTTCGTGATTCACTTAAACCACAAAAATTTTTAAAAATCCAACGAAAAACAATTTTCCCATTGATTGTTGCCTGTAATGTATGAAACCATGAATTCAAGAAACCGTGTATCAATGCATTTTGTAGAAACCACTAAAGTTGGTGGCAACGAATAAAAGTACTTTCACGGCAGCTGAAATGTTACTCACTTGGCATTAAATAACAATCCTCTGCTCACTCTATTAAATTGAACAACAAGTGTCAAGATCAGTTGTTCTATATCGGTGTTGAATCTCTTGCTCCCCTCGTGTCACCCTTTATGTTGTTCCTAATTCTTTATAGTATTATCTGCTTGAGTGCTTGTTTCTATGTTGTTAAA
Source organism: Bathymodiolus septemdierum (assembly GCA_963383655.1). Classification (NCBI taxonomy): domain Eukaryota; kingdom Metazoa; phylum Mollusca; class Bivalvia; order Mytilida; family Modiolidae; genus Bathymodiolus; species Bathymodiolus septemdierum. The sequence goes on along the minus strand of OY726530.1, from coordinate 19,192,802 downwards.
TGTCAGTTCAGCAGTATTTCCGTTTATATTTGTGGCGAGAACAAAATTACACACAATAAATCAACTTAAAGGTGATACTGTAAATGGATGATTTGATTGCCCTTAGAAAATACAAGTGATTTTTATAATAGTACAAATGATGTGAGGTCCTAAGACTCTACAAAGATTCCTCATTTTGTCTTGAACTGGCAAAAACATAGCCTTATTGAGCATTTGTTTCTGATTGGATAAATCTACTCCTCTGAAACTACAGGTCTAAATGATTTCTTAGAGAGTACAAATTATATATGTGAAGCTCTCCACAAATATTCTTCATGTAATCTTGTTTGGTGAAAAAACCTGGCAATGATTGGCAATTCCTGTCTCAGAAAATATAAACATGGTTGAATGCAAACAGTGTATAAATGACCAGATGGGTGTATAAGCCTCAGGTGAGCCTCTAGTTTTGCTTTTCGATTAAAAATATAAAATCCTGATTACTGATGGTTTATGATATTTCAGTTATATCGTGGAGATTACTGATAATATATGTGCTTTCCCAATGTGTTGCATACAAGAGAAAACTAATCTAATTTAACCAGGTAGTTAGCCTAGTAATTAAAAATATATGGGTTGGTTAAGGTTATGATTTATGGTGTTTATCTGCACTTTCAACAATATTTCTGTTATATTGGTGTAGGAAACCGGTGCTCTCATAGAAAAACCATTGACCTGCCACCAGTATATGACCAACTTTCTGCAAGTATCTGTATATTCAAACTGTTATATATATTTTATGTAAAATGGTCTTAGTCAAATTGAAAGCGTGACTGTGAGGGTTGTATGGAATATCTCAATATTGTAATACTTAATTAATTAACCACAATTACATGTACTAATATTAATAAGAATTAGGTACATAATTCTTAATATTGAAAACACAGTGAAATGTAACCATCTGATATTTGTTAATGGGAGATAACTCTTATTTTCAGATTGCCATGGGGAAAAGTTTAAGTAAACTTGAATCCAGTCAGACACATGTAACTACTGAAATAAAATGTCAGAGAGATAATCTGAAAGATATGCAGGTTAGTCTTAAGTTTGGTACAAAGTTGTTAAATCTTAGAAATAGACAGAAACATGGTTACTAAAATAATACTGGTAATAAAAATGAAAAAACAAAAAATACTACACTGTCAAAACAGTTCCAAAATTTAATAGAAAAATTATAGAAACTGATACCCCTGCCTTGTTACAGGTACATCAATAAATAAAAAGTGGCAGGGTTTAACTAGTTTAATGGACCCAAATATAGTTAAATATTTAATACAGACATATATAAGTCCAATTTTTGATGTCTCTGACAGTGATAATAGATAGATTATTGTATTATATTTCACATGTGGAATGACAGTTTATGTTACACACAGCAAAATCTTTTAGATTGTTTTAAGATGAGACTATAATATGTTTGATTTAGGAAAAATAATTGCTCTGAAAAATGCAAAAATCAATTTAATAAAGCATATTGCAGATAATACCACTTGTGCCCATAGGTTTCCATTCAATAACTAGCTCCCCTTCAACACATTATTTGAAATTTATGCACATGGTCGGGGGACTGTAAAAGGCAGGCACATTTAGATTTCGAATCTCTTGTTCCATTCTAGGATTATGCCCCTTAATATGCTGATAAATACAAATAATTTAGGTTTCTGTTTAATTACATACAAGGTCAGGACCATAAAAGACTGATCAAGCTCAAGTTCAGATTCAGATTTTACTCATCTTTCTGTTCTTGAATTATGTTCCTAGATTTGCCAAAATAATACAAATATTTTAGATTGGCCTTCAATTACATGCATTCCCTTTAAGAAAATCATTTGAATTTATATATATAAAAACCAAAATAAATTTCTGCTCAATAACTGAAATTCTGATTATGCAAATCATTTAAAATTTAGTAAGCAATGTATTTGGCCAAATGTTTTGAGGGGTACGTAGTCATAGTCGTGATCATATGATAGTTTGATTTACAACTAGCTGTGCAATTAGTGCCTATTACCAATACTGTTATGAGTTCGAATCCCTCTCAGGCGATGTGCACTTGATACAACATTATGTGATAAAGTTTGTTAGTGACTTATGACAGGTCAGTGGTTTTCTCCAGGTACTCCGGCTTCTTTCACCAATGAAACTGACCGCCACGATATAACTGAAATATTGTTGAAAGTGGTGATAGACACCATAAACCAAACCAAACCTTTTATATTTCACTTTTGTTTCTAAGTTGACATCTGGCACATTTTTGGTTTCCATGCTGTTATGTTAGTTTCGCTTGAACAAATGTTTTGAGATTTTTGCATAATTTTTGTTTATCATTAATATAACTTCACCATGTTTTACAGCAATCTATAAACAAAAGAAGAGATGAAATAAACATGCATTGTGATGCACTACTAGCTGAGATTGAAAATAAACGGAATTTCTTCTTAGCGGACCTGGAATACGAAGAAAGAATTCGACAGAATGACATGGATGATATGATAAAGGTCATTGAAAAAATACAGGGGTCATCTCAAGCTTTACAAAACTTTGCAAAGGAACTTCTCAAAGAAAATATTCCTGAATTTCTAGAGGTTTGTATCATAAGATTTAGACAATTTTTGAGGTTGTATTATGGTATGGTTATGTCATCTTTTTCTGTCTGTAGACTCAATGTTTATTCACATTGACTTATGTTTTAGTTAGACTTATTTTTCAGAAATATTAACAATGATCATTGATACAGAATAAAGGTTTGGTTTGATTTTGGATATTCTAGCCCTACCTGTTTCCAAACAAAAGTGTCAAAGGTGATTAACTTCCTGCACTTGTATCATGCCGAAACCATACGGTATCCTGGTTTTTTTGTGGGTTTTTTTAAGATTTAGGGTTTCTGATAAATAAGTAAATGGTATGTCATTGGTGGCTGATCATTACAATGCAAAATTTCATGGCCTAAATTTAAATTTTTATTGTAAGTCTGATTTTAATTGGTTCAAGTTTAACATCGGACAATATGTGAAAATGAATAGACTTAATGAATAGTCAATACTAACATAGTTATCAATAACCAGGTGAGTCTCTTGTTTCAAATACAACCCACTATCCAGGGAAGTAACTCATTAATAAAATTTTCATTTCTTTTTACTTTCAGGAGGCAAATTCACTAAATGAAAAGTGAGTATTTCTTTTTTTTACAACAGTAAATGCACAAGGTTTAATATAGTTTTTAACCCAACTGGCGAATAGCACTTGCCAACCAATCAACATGGATGATGTTGCTATAGATAGAATGTAGTGATAAGGTTCATCTAAAGAATTGTTCTCTGCTTTCAAATACAAATACTTTTTATACCCTCGCTCCCCGAAGGGGGAGGGAGGTATACTGTTTTACCTCTGTCCGTCCTAATCCGTCCGTCCAAGATATTTTTCGTCGCATTTTTCTCAGTAACAGTTGATGGCAGGAATCTGATATTTGGTCACAAGCTTCATATAGGTACCCCATATCGTGGGAAGCGTTTTTAGACCCATCAGATTCCTACTTCCTGTTTACCGACTTTGTTGATTTTTATACACATTGAACATACATTTGGTATATGCCCATTTTTAGTCGCATTTTTTTCAGCAACTATTGATGGCAGAAATCTGATATTTGGTCACAAGCTTCATATAGGTACCCCATATCGTGGGAAGCGTTTTTTGACCCGTCAGATTCCTACTTCCTGTTTGCCTAAGAGCGGGGGTATCATAAGTGAGCATTAGCTCACAGTTCATCTTGTTTTTCATGTTAAATTTGAACAATACAAGTAGGAACTTTATTATTCCCGTCATCAGTATAGCTGAAATACTTTGCACTTAACATTAAGCAACAATCAATCAATGCTTTATTATAAGTAGCTTAGCGATATGTTACATGTATTTTTTTCTCAATCAAGCATACATTTTAAAAAGATAAACTGGTGATTTGTAAGAATGTTGAAAGGATTGCATATTTGGCAAATAAAAAACCAACTATTATGATAATCAGATATTGAGCCAGACTCGAGGTAGTTAATGATATTTTACTGCAAAACTCGTTGAATATTAAAGAGCAATAGAATTATTTGATCAATAATTTGTAATTGTCAGAAACAGAGAAGTGTTATACCATACGATCACGACCACGACGGCCCCAGAAAAAAAAAATTGATGATTAAATATTAAAAATACAGTCATTAAATGAAATTAATTATAGAACTATGTGGAGTAGTTCTACATTCCAGAAGTTATTCGCCACATGTATTATGTTATGCAATTTTTTTGTTTCAATGGTGAAACATTTGATGAAGAGCTGCTTCGCTAATAATGCTGCATGTACTAACATGTATTAATTCTTTCATCAATGCAAATTTGAGAAATAAAAACATTGTAAATGTTGAAAAAGTTAATTTTCATTCCAATTGTTTACATTTAATCTTTTTGACCGGAGTTGTACTTAATGACTGATGACAGTAATTGGTTGATTAATATATGTATGTCATAAATTATTGTTCACCCTTAGTCACACACCGAGATTAATGATAATTTATAAAATTATTAGTGACAATGTGATAATGATTTTATTATGAGCTTACTGCAAAGAGAAATTGTCACAAATTAGCGATAATATTTTTTACATAGGTCAATATGAATTCAATTGCCATCCGATCACTGCCATTTGAAACAAATAAAAAAGTTACTGAGTACAATACCTCTTGTAATATTTAAATTACATTATGATTACTGCTTAAAAAACAGCTTATAATAATAGTGAGGCAAATACTTCAAACCACTAGCTCACTGTGCCATTACCCCCCATCAACAAAGTTTTAAAAAAAAAAATGCTTCAAACCTTTTGTAATCTGTGCCACTCCCACCACCACCAATTTTTTTTTAGAAAAAAATGAATATACAAACAGTCAAAAATTGTTGTTTAGAAGTCAGATGTGACTGACAATTTTACTGTGATATATTCCACTAATATTGGATAAGTTGAAGGTGAAAACCACTAGAATTTGACCTAGTTTTTACTTTGACTGATCAAAGTGAACAATTTATTATATTTGTAGATAACAGGGTAAGCAGTTTCTACTCCACTGGTGACACCCGTCGTGTTACTCTTAAGTAATATTATCCATAATTTATTCATTTTTTCCTTTGTTCTCACCAATAGGCTATTGTCAGTAGCAACGGACTCACTGATGCTGAAAATTGTCGGTGAAGCAATGTGAAACACATTGTGACGTTTCCAATGAAAACAACAACGTCAGTTTTCAAGTTTTTGACAGAAATGAACATTATTGCTACTATCACATCATGCCCTATTATACCCCCACTCGTAGAGAGGGGGCTATATTGCAATCACCTTGTTAGTCCGTCCGTTCACACTTTCGTTAAAGATGTCTCAGCTGCTACTGGAAGAAATGATTTTATTTTTGATACATGACTTTGGCATAGTGACTTGTACCATGTCTCCCCTTTCCAGGCTTACCGCTGCTATACTAGAGCTGATGCCTGTCTCAATCTTCAGACTTGCTGCTATACTAGAGTTGATGTCTGTCTCAACTTTCATAACTGCCGTTTTTCTATATTTATCAATAAATACATGGTTATTTTGCAGGTTAATAAAAGCCAGTATTGAATGTGAGAGTGTACAGAGTCAGCAATGTGAAATGGAGTCATTATCATCCAAGGTTGTCGACTTTAGACGTGAACAAGGGGTACTTAGAGATCTTCATTATTTATCAGGTAAGACTGAACGAGTTGTCCAAGAAATATTTAACTTGTTTACCCAACATCAGGTCTATGTTAAGGTCAGTCCTCCTGTCCAAGACCAGTTAAACTTAGTTTTTCAGTAAATTTTTCAGTTTTTATTTAGATTTATATATAAAGTAAATTCAAGAATTTTATTTGGACCAGTAAATTCAAATTTCCATTTCAAGAGCTATAAGATGTGTATTTTAATTACATTTAAATTTCACTTTTAAGTCATTTATATGACTCTGGTGCTATGTATTTGGGGCATTTTTTACTCGTGTCCGTTCATGTCTGCTCAATAATTTATGTTTCCCTTGTGCAAATCGTTTGAAATTTATACAGATGGTTAGACCATAAAAGGAGCACAAGTTTGATTTCAGATTTTTATTCTTTTTTCGTTCAATAGTTATACCCTATTTATATTTACATTAGTTGTCCTATGGTCACACGTTTTTGTTTGTAAACATGTAAATCTGATATAGCTGGCTGTCTTTGTAATATTTATGTTATTGAGTTACCTCCCTTTAAGTAATAAATCAGAATTGAAATGATTTTATTTGATTTGATTTTTAATTTAATTTTTGTGTTTAACGCCACTTTCAACAATATTTCAGCTATATCATGGCGACCAGTTTTAGTGGTGGAGGAAGCTGGAGTACCCGGAGAGAACCACCGACCATGGGCAAGCAACTGGTAAACTTTATCACTTGTGGCTGCGAGTCGAGTGCACCCTTTTTTGTAAGTTACAAAGCCTGGCACGAACCCACACCGTATTGGTGATAGGCTTGTATGAGTTGTTAGATCCAACGACCTAACTCATTGAGCCACCCGGGCCCCCAGAATTGAAATTAACGATTTATATAGATATAAAGATAACATTTAATTTCATTAATTGGTCGTTTTGTTATTTTCATACTCAAATTTCAGTGTCCCATGGCCAAATATTTTGAAATTATTGCAAAAAAAAAATTTAAACCACAATAAACAGATCAAGTTCAATTTTGGTTTTTAAACCCTTTTACGGTTCCAGGTGTATCTCCCTGTTTTATCCAGCTGGAAGCAGGGGCATCCATGCCCGAAGGAAACATTTTTCCATTTTTTTAATATGTGTTTCACTCACATTTAAAATTTATTTTTATGTCTTTTTTATCTTTTGTATGTAAACATGATACATGTCTTTGTAATGTTAATGTGATTGGGTTATCTCCCTTTCAATAATAAATTTGAATTGAAAATAAAGTTTTTTTATGAAGATAAAGGATTAATTTATTAAAATTAATAGTAAATATTAGATAAGTGTTATTTTTGTAACTGTGAAATAATACCAGTTTTGTAGATCTCAACATACATGATCACAAGTATCACAGCTCATCCTTCAATACTAGCGATATTGTCTGTCTAGACCTTAATAACTGCATCATTCTATATTTATCACTATGAGTTGCTGCTCGTACAAATGAGTTTCTACAATCACATCAATTTAAATAATAATTTTAGATCACCAAAATACTCTTCTTCTATTTTTTAATTCCTCTGAAATTCTCAGTCCTGGAAATGAAAATTTTAATTTACTGGTCCGAATCAAATTCTTAAATTTATTTTTATATAGTTCTAAATAAAAACTGAAAAATGTACTGGTCCGAACAAAGTTTTACTGTTCTTTGGTCAGAGGACTGAATCCTTGGTGAGATTGTTTTTATTATACCCCCTGCAAACAAAGTTTAGTTTGGGGGGTATATAGGAATCACCCTGTCCGTCCGTCCGTTCATGTACCTTGTAAGCATAACTCCTCCTATACCGCTTATTGGATTTTTATGAAACTTTACACATTTTTAGTACACTACCTGCAGATGTGTATGAAGGAATATGGTTGCTGTCCAAAATTTAAAAGGGGAGATAATTCAACATACTTTCACGGGGGGGGGGGGGGGGGGCATGTACCTTGTAAGCGCAACTCCTACTAAACTACTTATTGAATTTTTATGAAACTTTACACAGTTGTAGTACACAACCTGCAGATGTGCATGAAGGAATACTGTTGCTGTCTAAAATTTAGAAGAGGAGATAATTCAATTTATACTTTCACGAAAAAGGGGTCGTGTACCTTGTAAGCACAACTCCTCCTAAACGGCTTATTGGAGTTTTGTGAAACTTTACACAGTTGTAGTACACTACCTGCAGATGTGCATGAAGGAATATGGTTGTTGTCCAAAATTTGAAATGGGAGATAATTCAACTTATACTTTCACGAAAAGGGGGGGGGGATGTACCTTGTAAGTGCAACTCCTACTAAACTGCTTATTGAATTTTTATGAAACTTTACACAGTTGTAGTACACCACCTGCAGATGTGCATGAAGGAATACCGTTGCTGTTTAAAATTTAGAAGGGGAGATAATTCAACTTATACTTTCACGAAAAGGGGGATCGTGTACCTTGTAAGTGCAACTCCTTCTAAACGGCTTTTTTGGAGTTTTGTGAAACTTTGCACAGTTGTAGTTCACTACCTGCAGATGTGCATGAAGGAATATGGTTGCTGTCCAAAATTTAAAATGGGACATAATTCAACTTATACTTTCACGAAAAGAGTGGGGAGGGGGCATGTACCTTGTAAGCGCAACTCCTACTAAACTGCTTATTGAATTTTTATGAAACTTTACACAGTTGTAGTACACAACCTGCAGATGTGCATGAAGGAATACCGTTGCTGTCTAAAATTCCAAAGTTTGAACATCATAGTATTGCAAGCGGGGGGTATCACTCAAACAGTTCTAGTAATTATCTCCAATAATCCGCACCATTCAGACATTATCACTACTGATACTAAAGAGAACATAAGGGGAATTTACTTAAAAGTCCTTATGCTAGCTACAGCCGCAAAGTGTTAAAATGCAATCAAATTGCCTTCTTTTATTGTTTAAATTACACTTCAGAAATAGCTTTGAAAGCTATGATTTCTAGAATATTGACAAAATGTGTGATATAATTTTTCATATATGGATCTATATGTTGAGTGAACTTAAAAGCATGATTATTTTGACTCTGTGCCTGAAAAACACAATTTTAACAAAATCGTTGTGAAAATTGTCAAATATCATATTGTTGTAATATTTTTTTCGTTATTGATTTTATAATTATATCAGAATACTTTGATTATGTATGATTGGTGTTAATTTCTATTGTTGTATTAAAACATTGATAATTATATGGTTTAGTCATCAGTAAAAAGATTTGGGGTATTGACTTGTTTTTTTATATATTGAAAACATGTGTCACAAACAATAATTATATGTGCAAAAAGATATTTGTATTTTTACCCTACACTCCAAAAAGATTCCATCATTTTTCAAAATAATTTTCGACACACATTTTTAGGAATGAAAAAAAAAAAAATTAGAGTTGTTTCCCTTTAATAGCATACCAGTATATGCCAATTGAGCAGAATATTTCACTTATTAAGAGAATTCATAGATTTTATTTTTAGTACTATATGATCAAATTAAAAAGATCAATACTTGGAAAGCATATAACACAACTGATCCTATAGATATCATTAGGATAGGTGAATTATTATAGTTATTATACATATTATATTAAATGTGAATTGATTTATGGTGGTATTTGATAGGCTCTGATTTGGCCGTGCAGTCACTGAACATAAATATGTTTTCCTGGGGTTTTTTTTGGTTTTTTTTTGTGTGTTTACATGTATCTTTGTATGTCTTCAATCATTGTATTAAATTGTTTGCCCCTTGTGGAACCTTAGTTGGCAATAAAAAATTCTTATTCTTATTCTTATTCTTATACCAGTATTGATTACAACAAAAAACAAACTCTAACCCTAAATAAAGTTATCTTGGCTCAAATCCAATCACTGTATGTTCCATGTACTTCTTAATGCTGCCGTGGTATATCTATTTGGAAACGTCGTGTACGTTTAAATCAGTTTCCGTTAACATATTCTATTTTTATGACACAGTAAGTTTGTTCAACACAATATAGTTAGATTCTGTACAGCTGTGCTTCAGATAAAAGTTAAAAGACTCAAAAGTTTAGACAGTACAACATTTTGAAAGCAGAAATCAAATGAGTAAAAATAGTTTATGTAAATGCCGTTTAGTGGAGAAACAGCACAATACTCATTTTATACCGTAATCTTTTCTTTAATTTGAAACAACCAGGAATCAAACCCAAGATCTTGATCTCCACAGGGTTTACATATGTAAACTTATATACATTGTCTGCAAGATCCAATTTAACCTTGCTGTACATGCAGTGAAGAATTAGTTGGCTTTTTTCTTGTCTTTTACTCAAGAGTACACATGTCATAAACGTTCACAAAAGTCAGATAAAATGATGTACATTGTCTTTCAGCTCCAGTGACTCCTATAGTAGATGTGAGTCGATGTACACGTAGTGAAGATTGTGTAGTTTTAGTGCTTTCTCCGCCACAGAGTATACATGATGTAATAGACCAGTATGAAATCCATTACTGTTCTGAGGAACAGAAATCTTTAGAAATTGAGGTAATTTATATATATATTTTTAAATATTTTTCTATTGCAAGCGAGGGCTGTTGTAGTCGTGATCGTATGGTGGTTGGATTAAAGTTGTGAGTTCAAACCCTGTTCATGACGATTTAGCATTATGTGATAAAGTTTGTCAGTGACTTGCGACAGGTCGGTGGTTTCCTCCACCAATAAAACTGACAGCCACGATATAGCTGAACTACTATTGAAAGAGACGTTAAAACACCATAAACCAACCAAACCGCTATTGCAACCGATCAGGAAGATATGAAATCATTTAATTTCTAAGTTTTTAAAGCCTGTTCCATATTAAAAATTTAATGCTAAACTGATAACAATGTTTTAAAAAAAATGACATCACTTATTAATTGAAAGTCAAGCTTAATATGATTTCACACAAGATAATGATAATATTTACTACTGATGGAACCGAATTCATTCAAATTGCTCATGGCAAGGTGTACACTATACAACTTTTTGTGATAAAAGTTTGTCAGTGATTTACTGCAGGTCAGTGGTTTTATCTGGGTTCTCTGGTTTCCGCCACCAATAAAACTGATCGCCACAATATAAGTGAAATATTGTAGCAAGTGTCGTTAAACACCATAACCCCCTATGCTTCAAATTGCATATGCCTTGTGCAGAAATATTTCTATTTGTTTTCATCAGTTTTAATAGGAAAGATATTCTTCGTGGATGGTTATTTCAAAAAGTTGTTAAATATAAGTAAATAATTATTTTAGAATTTCGCAAACATTGCTTGTTTATAAATTATGTTTTAAATTTTTGATTATTTTTTCATTTTCTTGTATAAGCCTCCAACAATTTGGAGCACAATTTTAAAACTTTAAAAAAAAAAATTGTCCAAAAATGGGAATTGAGGGAGCTTTCTGGATTCGTTTCAATGTTTACTCTGCATACAAGACAAATTTGGAATGTTGAATTTGCCTTTGTTTGGGTAAATAGTCTTACGATGTCTGTATAGATGTGATATTGTAAATAGTGTTGTAATACTATGTAATGATAAAATCGATTAAAATGATGTCATATGAAATAACAAAATGTGTTATATAATTGTTCATATAGGGATCTATACATTGATTTTTCCTATATATTTCATATAAAACCATGTTGAGTTTTTTTCCAATATATTCTTGTGAAGTCATTTTGTGGTCAACTCTAACAAAAGATTCATGTACAAAGAATAATTATGTATAGTTTTTCATGACAATTTTTTTTATTTTTTATTTTTATTTTTTTCTCCTTTTAATTTTTTTAATTACAGTCTTAAATTCTTCAAATGCATTGATGGTCTTAAATGTTAAAAGAGTGTTCATCTCATGTGCAGTAAATCATGGGTTTGATCACCTTACACAAGCATCTCAGGTTTATAGCTCACATCATCTCCATCTTGTACATGCTTTTTTTTTTTTTTTACTGTTGAGTGACAATTCTAAAATTTTATATTTTAAGGAAACAGTCATTGTCAAAAATATTCCAGATGACCGACTGGTGGCCAAAGGTTTGCCACACAATAATGCCACTGTTGTGATCCTGTTAGACAACCTATGTAAAGGAACTACTTATTATTTCTGTGTCAGTGCCAGTAATTTGGCAGGGAAATCTCCAAATTCTGAAGTAGTGCAATGTACAACGCTAATGCAAAGTGAAAGTGTTATACCAGGTAGGCCAATGAACCATACCTGTTAACCTCTGGGAACTGCTAGGGGGGGGGATCTCCCCCCTACCAACTCTTCTAAGGGGGAGATTTTGTGCATCGCCTTTAAGCGCACAAAATTGTACCTTGTAGTTACATACATGTGATAGAGTTGCTATGCTACAACTGAAGATTTGTAAATATTTGGCTGGAGATTTGGTCTCATTAGGGACCGACCATTTAACTTGAAGGGGAGGGGTTATGGTTTTTTGTTTCATTAAAAAAAAAAAATTCGGACAACACGAGTTAGAATTATTCTTTTTTTGTCGCGCAAAGCGCGAATTTTTTTTCCAGAATTTAACATTAGGTTATATGACAAAAACTCTGTATCAGATTATTTTTCTTTTCCTCCACCAAAATCAGAATATTTTTTTCAGCAACATTAACCATAATCCCCCTGCAAGTTAAATGGTCCGTCCCTTACTGCAGATTTTTTATCGACGTATTTGATGCATGTTTTTGTTGTTAATTGATGTTTTCTTTTTGTTTGTTTCAGTATTGAACCAACTGCATTCCATTTCAATATATATTGTTTACATTTCTTCTTATTAGTAGTGTTTCATATGATGAATGAAGGATAAAAACTGTATTTATAATTTATTCATAATCATTCATAATCATAAGGTTATAACAAAGCAATAACAATGAAGACAGAATGTTCTGAACAATAAAGTCATAGAGCACTAAAATTAAAAAGTCACTTTGCTGCTGGTCCGTTGGGTGATATCATACGTTTCGGCATTTTTGTGCCGGTTTATCAATTCCATCCTGGAACTTAGTCCTTAAATAATACTTTGATCGGCTTTGGTCCCAAACAAGCCATAACAACTCAATCCGAGATGAATTCATTGCACGTTTGATCGAAATAAGAAGTTTTCCTCGGCATCAAAGGTTGTCCGACTCCTGTTTGCACAACGTTTTATAACTATTTTTAATTGCCGCTATCACACTTCTAATCATCTAAGCGTGTGCCACAAACCCACTTCCTTATCCCCAATTAACTGTCAATCAGTGGATAATTGTTGTATAATCATCAACACCTTAATTAATCTCCATGACCCAATTTACCTGTAAAGGTGTCAAACAGATCAATAACCGGATATCATTTAAACACCTTTACCATTCGTATCTCTCGGCGTTTTTCATCAGTGCGGGAGTTCCAAATGGGGAATTTCCAGAAATATTGATCGCAAAATGTAGGTCAAGATTTTATTGTACTTGATTTTTTTGTTGGGGGGAGATCGTGCGGGAGGAAAAGGTGTGTGCGGGAGATTAATGTCTCCCGCGCAGGAGACCCAGTCCACGTGGGAGATAAGGCTCTTACGTGGGAGACTCCCGCACAAAGGGGGAGGGTTAACAGGTATGATGACCCCCTGGCACATTCCCGATTTTATTCTAAAAGTACACATTATTATAAGAGTTATTTTCCTTATGACCGACAAAATGATACCCATTCTAGCAAGAGCAATCAAAAGGACAACTAATTTGAGTATAATTTTCTCATAATTTGTCGATATTTTAACCTTGTAAAAAAAATCATCAACAGCATCAGTGGTGTAATGGTCAACGTGCTCGCCTCGAGTGTGGTAGATCCTGGGTTGAAGCCCTGATCGTGTCAAACCAAAGACTAAAAAATTGGTATTTGTTGCTTCTCCACTAAGCACACGGCATTAAGGAGAAAGAGCAAAGACGGGTTAGCTTGGAATGAGGATAATATGTCCAAATGGGGCAACATATCTGTCTGCAAACTATTGTTTCAGTGAGCTAAGTGTGTTGGTGTAGTACAAAGCAGACCTCATCATCATTTCATTGAAAATTAACTTGTTCTTGCCATGATATACATGTAGCTGAATAATTGCGGCAAACAACAATCACTCACTCCCAATCAACCTTTGGCACATTGCCGATTTGATTCTAAAAGTACATATTTTTATACTTTCATTATACGAGTTATTTCCATTAGGTCGTGCAAATTGGTACTCGTTCTAGCAAGAGCAATGTAAAGGAAAACTAATTTGAGTATAATTTTCTCATAATGTGTAGATATTTATACCTTGTAAAACATTATAGAGGATAATTTTATAGCAAATAGACAATTCGCAAGTTGTTACAATATTTGAACAGATTATGGGGGAAAATATGTTATTTTTATTGCACATTGCATGACAGAAGACGTATTGACATCCTTAAAGGGAAATAACTCCTTAAAATGTGTAATTTTATAATAAAACTTGGAAATATGCAAATGGTTCATTGATTTAGTTCAATTCTTTGTTTGTGCAAAACAGGACTTTCGTGACCACGATTGAATGACTGTTAGATTTTACTTTTGTGTCTTAGGGACAAGGGTCCATCGTGGTCGTGATCATATGGTAGTTGAATTTGCAACTACCGATGCAATCAGTGCCTATCACCACTTTACTTGTGAGTTCGATACTCTGGTTTTCTCCACCAATGAAACTGACTGTCACGATATGACTGAAATATTGTTGAAAATGGCACTAAGCACTATAACCCTACTCCTTAGGGATCAACCATTTTCCAAGCTGATGTTATGATTGGACAGAAATTCTTTTTTAATCCCTGAGTAGACATGTACTTTTTTTTGCCAGACTGGAGTCAAAATATATTTCTTCTCCAAAGAATTTCCCTCTCCCAGATAAGAAAATTTTTGTTGCCTTGGAATTGTAAGAACTACAAAGCTAATCTCTATCCGGGTGATGTCATCGTGTACTTTAAAAACTATGATTTTTAGAAAAAAAATGAGATCTCCAAAATAGATCTAATAGTGCATTTATGATCAAGTGTTTTCCAATGTCTTATTGTCTACTGATAATCACTTTAATTGAGTATGAGAGGTTATAAGTTCAAGTGAGAGTTAATTACCTTGTCAATTGCAGTGAAAACAATAATAGAAGAGAGGTCGCTGGTAAATGGCTTGTGAAGGCCACTGACTTGTTTTGTAAAATACATATCACACATTATTGTCCTGGTCACGATAAAACTAAATTACAAATTTCTGATTTCGCTATTTAATAAATCACTGTTTTAGTACATTAATTGGTCATTTAACAGGTGTCTATCGATCATGTTCAAATTTTGAGACACATTTGCTTAATAACATACAGTCAAACCTTGTTATACCAACTATGATGGGCTAACGTTGTGAGTTTGAATCCCACTCAGGCGAGGTGTACTCAATACAACATAATGTGATAAGGTTTATCAGTGACTTGCGACAGGTCAGTGGTTTTCGCCGATAAAATGACCACCACAATGTAACTGAAATATTGTTGAAAGTGGCATTAAACACCATAACTCCTAACCCTAACCCAACTATGATGACGCCAACTAGTTTTCGTTGAATCGACCAACTATTTGAGTTAGGGAGGAGGTACAGTAGGTTATCATATTATTATAGACACAAAAATTTCATATAAAACGTAAAGGTTTAAAAAGTTCTGTTAAATATTTTCTTGTGCAATTTTCACCAAAATTTTAATGTTAAAAGCAGAATTCTGAATAGAAGATATCAAGATTATTTCCATGTCTTTTTTGAAATTTTAATTTGAATTCTTTAGTTGCACACATATTGGAATTTTGATATCACAATATTATATTTGTTATAAATTATGAAGAAATAGTTTGCCTTTGCGTTAAATTCGTGGACATTTTTTATTTCGAATTAAAAAAAGATAATTTCAAAATGATTTGAAGAAACTCAAATTAATTCTGCTTTCAGTAGTAAAAATTCCACGAACAACAGTTAAGAAATTACTTTAGCAGAACTTTTGAAAATTTGTGACTATATTAAATATATAGGTGAAAATCTTGTGTTAATAGTAATATAACCTCTCCCAGTATATGAAGATTATTGCTACTAGAAAAAAGAACCATAGTTTCACTTGGAGTTATTTTCCAGAGTTTAAGATAACAAAATTCATTAAAATTTAATTACACACTAAATTTCATTTGTTAAACTAGGTACTGGTGAAGGATCTCAGGGAGTCGGCTAGGAAGGAAACCCTCTTTTATTACAGTAAAACTTGTCTAATCCAAACTTTAAATAAAGTCCCAATATAGAAAATCTTTGTTAATTTAACCTGTATAAACTGAACACCTATCTATTCCGAACACACAAGCTAGTTCCAAGGAGGTTTGGTTTTCAGACATGTCTCACTGTATTTGTATATTGTTAACAAAAAAGTCAACAAGTATAGAAGAGTATGAAGATACCAAAAGGGTAATCAGGATCTGCAAATCAAAGAAGAACAGACAACACAATGGCCAAAAGAAAAAGTACAAAGGGGCAAGCAACAATCTACTAAACATTCACATAAAACAAAGGATCGAATAACACGAATCCCACTAAAAACAGGGGATGAACTCAGGTGCTCCGGAAGGGTTTAGATCTAATATTAATATTTATGTTTTCAGTTCCTGTCATAGTAGAAAGTTTGTGTCGTCAGTTCACATCATCCATACAAGTTTACAGTTCAAGTCCGCAGGATATCACAGTGGATCAACAAATATCTCACTTCCTGTTATACAGACCGTTAGCTCAAAGTCGAGCATGGAAAACTATTCCTCTGTATGGCAGACAAGATCATCGTGTTTTTGGACTAGAATCCAGTATAGAATATGAGTTTGTCATTTTAGGATGTAACCCTCGTGGAGAGTGTCAAATATCTAATAGAATTGTGTTACAAACTGAACCAACCACATATTGAAAAAAAATTACCATAAATTATTGTGCACAGTACATATTTATGTAAAATACATACCTCCGTCTTGAGATTTTATAAGAAAGATATATATTTATATCCCCACTGCAAGGCATTAAGGGGCATTCAGTTTTACCCACGTCCGTATGTATGTCCTGCTTTGTTTTCCGTTCAATTACTTATGTTCCCCCTAAAGCAAATCATTTGAAATTTATGCATAAGGTCAGGGACTATAAAGGCAGACCAAGTTAAATTTGGAATCTATTTAAACACTATTTCTGTTCTGTAGCATTTTGTGCAACTATGATTTGCTTATGCAAATTTGATAAACAAACCATTTACTACAAGCTCAACCTTTTAGACTCAAGTGGGCCTCTGGTTGTCTTAGATATTATTTGTTTGTGATCACCATTTTGTGTGGTATGTTTTTTTTTTACTGTGATATTTTTGTGATATGAATTATTTATGTCTAGTCAAAAAGATGGAAGTAGATTATTTATAATTTTCATAGATTTATAAAATCACGCACTAGCTTTCCTTTGTTCTTTCATCACACAGAAGTATAAATGAAGCCATTTTATTTATTTTAATATTTATTTAATTTAAGACTTGTTTGTGCCATTTTAGTATTGAATGCATTGTGAGGCTTTACTTGCTTGTTTGCTTGCACCCCCCCCCCCCCCTTTTCCTCCCCTAATATGACAAATGAGTAGATGTAATATATTTACCAATAAATAATATATGGAACCCCCTAATAGACCCTCAGTACTAAAGAAGAATGAGAATCAATTTAAACAGCAGCGTATAATCCATAGATCCTTTCATAGTTGCATGGCCTCTACGTACATTTTATTTTGGCATGAAAAACGCTAATATCATTCAAGAGTTATTTCCCTTTATTTTGAGAAAAAATGCTTTTTCTATCGGTTTCAAGTTTACAATAACTTATTTAGCTAAAATTTATGCAAAATACATTTAAATGGATACAACAAGTTTAATTTTAAGGGTGATACATGTCTAAAAGAACATTTGAAACTCGGGAATTCCCTGTTCAAAATATCATTTATTGTATTTATGTGTTTTGGTGTGAAAAATATAGTGACGCTCAGATCTTAACTTAAAAATCATTGGAACTCCAAACTCCATGAATACCTTCTTTAAATTTATCATTTATTATAAAAATACCTTCAGCAATCCTCATAATCACGATTTGATTCTATTTTTAGATATTTTGTTTAGCAATTGACATGTACACACTATCAAATATATTTTAAAAAGTCAACATCATCCGAGGTTTAAATTATCATGGTGATTTGGGATGAAGATTGAAGATCTGTAGCGTTAGTTCCCAACAAAACATTTTAACGAGAAAAAAAAATTATACATGGTTTTAAACCAAATATTATCAGTTTAAAGGAGTTTAAGCTCATTGCCATATTTCAGTTTTTTATTATAATACTCAATGTACTGAATGAGTTGTTTTTTTCATTTGTTATGAATGAGCCATGTTGCTAGATTGTGATATTAGATGCTATATATATATATTGAAATAAAATATGTTTTGTCTTTTTAATTACTTGTAAACATGTTTGAAGTTAAAGGCCAGGAATGACCAAGAAAAGTTTACCCCCTTACAACAATTAAGCCTATTTGGTAATGGATGGACTAACTGATTATCTTTAAATAAAGCTTCTGTGTGTGTAAACAAGAGTATGGACTGTAAGATTTTGATGTAACCATGCCTTTACAAAAACAAAGACAAAAACACACTCGCGGTGGTGTAATGGTGATCATGAGTTCGAGCACTGATCAGGTCAAACTACAGAGTATGATATTGGTATTTGTTGCTTCTCCACTAAGCATGTAGCTTTTAGAAGTAAGAGCAAACTGGTTGGCTCAGAATCTGGAAAATGTGTCCAAGTGGAGCAACATGTCTGTCTACCCACTGACTATTGTTTCAATGAAGTTGAACTAACAGTTTAAATATCCAATTAAGCCTATTGGTCAACTACAAAGCAGACATCGTCATCATTTCATTCAAAGTTACTTGTTCTTACTTTTATGCAGCTGACAAATTGTTAATTTGGTATTAAACAAGAATCACTCCCACAGTGCTATGTTATAGTAGTAACTGGTAGTGATTTACGGGTTGTTTGTGTTTAATGCCACATTCAACAATATTTCAGTTTTATCAATGATTTGAAAAAAATTTCCTTTGATCTAATTTACACAGGATAATATCTATTATCTAGTGGCAAGCATGCACTATATATAATCAAAGTAGGGTCATCCTGATCGTATGGTAGTTGGATTAACAATGACCTGTGTAATCAGTGCCTATCAACACTAAAGTTGTTCGTTAGAATCCCACTTATGGCAAGGTGTACTTGATACAACATTATGTGATCATGTTTGTCAGTGACTTGCGGCAGATCGGTGGTTTTCTCCAGGTACTCAGCAGCTGGTTTCCTCCGCCACAATATTACTGAAATATTATTGAAAGTGGCGTTAAACACCATAAACAACTATATATATATATATAGGTAGTGGATGTGGTCTAGGGCGCTGGACGTAAGGCTAAGTGAACGGTGCTGCAGTGTATCAATGGTGTGGGCTCAAATCCCATCGAGGGAAGAACAAAAATTTGACAGCTCTAAAATCTAATTCTAACACTGTTTGGTTTAATTTTCAGACCTATATATATATAATTAAAGACTATAGCACAGCTCGTAGCTTTCGATGCCAATCTTCACCTGCAAACAATAACATTCATTGCTTGGAGCTTTCTGTTGAATTTGGAAAGTGTCATCGAAAGCTCCAGCCCAGGCAATGTTACAGGCACACATATATCTATATATATCTCGGATATATTGCAAGGCGAAACATTGGATGTCGAGTCCATTTCTAGCAAACTTTTCAAGGATGATATGTTTATCGAGGGTTTGTTTTGGCAACGTACTATTAGAACGTTACATAGTTACACAAAAATCAACAGTAATTTTAATATTACACTTGTCACTTGGTATTAGATGTAATTATGTGTAAATAAATGGAAAATTTACAAATTATAGATAAAATATTATTTGATTTTTATGTGTAACTATATAGAACATTATATTGACGTTTCCATGACAATCCTCTATAAATATACAAAATCAAAGTGTTTACTACTATTTATAATTAAAAATTATAACACTGCTTGGAGCTTTCTGATGATAAGATAAGATAAGTTTTATTTATAGTTGGCATATTTAAATAACAATACAACACAAGCCCTAGTGGGCTTTTGACGGACATAAAATGATGAATTTGAGCAGCGCCATCGAAAGCTCCAACCAATGTTATAGCTTGCACATATATATCTATTTATCATATACTTAGTACTAAATAAAGGAAATTTGCATATATAATACTGAAAGAACATTACGAATGTATTTGTCTGCCGTGACTGATATCGATATCATATCCTTTAAAAATTATATTGATCACGTGACTACGTCGACGTCACAATTCATAATACAGAACAAGACTTTCTCATGTTTAAGTATATGATAAACATAATATGATATGGCTCTTTCCGTATCACATCCCGTATCAACCCTCGAGCTAAAGCTCTGGATGATATTGGTGTCGGGTGATACGGAAAGAACCATATAATATTCTCTATATATTTCCCACATGGGAAGGAAGATATGATGTGAAGTCCATTTCTAGCAGACATTTCAAGAATGATATGTTTATCAGGGTTTATCAAGACAACGTACAGTTACAATTACACATAGAAATCAACAGTAATTTTAATATTACACTTGTTGCTTGATAATAGATGTAATTATGTGTAAATAGATGGAAAATTACAAATCATAGATAGAAATATTTGTTAGTTGAGTTTTGTGTGTATATATATATATATATATATATATAGAACTATGTGGAACATTGTATTGACGTTTCCATGGCAATCCTCTATAAATATGCGTATACTTGAGTCCACCGTAGTCACGATTGTATGGTAGTTGGATTTACAACTACCCGTGCAATCAGTGCCTATCACCTCTAAAGTTGTTCAATAGAATCTCACTCATGGCGAGGTGTACAATTGATACAACATTATGTAATAAAGTTTGTCAGTGACTTGCGACAGGTCGGTGGTTTTCTCTAGGTACTCTGGTTTCCTCCGCCAATAAAAAAAAATTGTACACAATATAACTGAAATATTGTTGAAAGTGGCGTTAAACACCATAAACCATAAACCAACTATTTATAATTTAAATCTATAAAACTGCTTGAAGCTTTCGATTGCACTAATCATCTTCCTCGGCAAAAAATAACATTGCTTGGAGCTTTCTGATAAATTGGGATGGCACAATCGATAGCTCCAAGCAATGTTATAGTTTTTAATGTTACATGCACACATATATATTTATATATATATTTCTCATAGAAACATGGGAAGGAAGATATAAAGTCCATTTCAAGGATGATATGTTTATGGAGGATTTGTCGAGGCAACATCCTATTAGAATATTGTCTAGTTACACATAGAAATCAAAAATAATTTTAATATCACAATTGTCACTTGATGATAGTAATCATGTGTTGATAAAAGGAAAATTTACAAATCATAGATAGATAGAAAAATTATTTGTTGATTTTTATGTGTAACTATATAGAACATTATATTAATGTTCCTCCACCAATAAATTTGATTTCCCCGATATATCTGAAATATTGTTGAAAGTGATATTAAACAACATTACCCCCTCCCCCCAAGAAGCTAGAAATTTGATTGAATTCAAACTACTTGAATAATCATTAGATGGTGCCTTATAACATTTTCAATATATTTGTCAATTAGAAACCAAAGTTGACGGCCACCGGAGGACAAGTATATATACAGCCAAACCTGTCTTAAAGGGCACCTCTATATAACAAATCACTGTCTATAAAGGACAGTCTCATTTTTCCCATTAATGAATAGTGCATATAATTTTAACCTATATATAAAGGGCAACTGCTCATAAAGGCCACATTTTAAGGTTTCCTTTAGTGACCTTTGTGTACAATTTTGACTATATGAAGTATGGTAAAAATATTTTAAGATTATTGTTCTCTGACACGTATCATTTTAATTCAAAGTTAGCTAGGATGTTCCGTAGATTGTCCTTTACCGAATGTTGGCCTTTTCTTATGACCATATGGGAAATTGGAAAAATAAGATTTTTCTCAGAAACTAGAAATTGGATTCAATCCAAACCGTACATGAATAACAATTGAAAGGCCCCTAGCTTATGATTTGTTTTGTGTAGATTGGATATCCAAGTTGACGTACACCACATGACATTATAAAAGACTATAGGAGTGTTTTCTCCAGGATATTATTAAAAGCTATGGGAGCATTTTCTCCAGGACATCATTAAAGATTATGGGAGCGTTTTCTCCAGGACATTATTAAAGACTATGGGAGCGTTTTCTCCAGAACATTATTAAAGACTATGGGAGCGTTTTCTCCAGGACATTATTAAAGACTATGGGAGCGTTTTCTCCAGAACATTATTAAAGACTATGGGAGCGTTTTCTCCAGGACATTATTAAAGACTATGGGAGCGTTTTCTCCAGAACATTATTAAAGACTATGGGAGCGTTTTCTCCAGAACATTATTAAAGACTGGGAGCGTTTTCTCCAGGACATTATTAAAGATTATGGGAGCGTTTTCTCCAGAACATTATTAAAGACTATGGGAGCGTTTTCTCCAGAATATTATTAAAGACTATGGGAGCGTTTTCTCCAGAACATTATTAAAGACTATGGGAGCGTTTTCTCCAGGACATTATTAAAGACTATGGGAGCGTTTTCTCCAGAACATTATTAAAGACTATGGGAGCGTTTTCTCCAGGACATTATTAAAGACTATGGGAGCGCTTTCTCCAGAACATTATTAAAGACTATGGGAGCGTTTTCTCCAGAACATTATTAAAGACTATGGGAGTGTTTTCTCCAGGATATTATTAAAAGCTATGGGAGCATTTTCTCCAGAACATCATTAAAGATTATGGGAGCGTTTTCTCCAGGACATTATTAAAGACTATGGGAGCGTTTTCTCCAGAACATTATTAAAGACTATGGGAGCGTTTTCTCCAGGACATTATTAAAGACTATGGGAGCGTTTTCTCCAGAACATTATTAAAGACTATGGGAGCGTTTTCTCCAGGACATTATTAAAGACTATGGGAGCGTTTTCTCCAGAACATTATTAAAGACTATGGGAGCGTTTTCTCCAGAACATTATTAAAGACTATGGGAGCGTTTTCTCCAGGACATTATTAAAGATTATGGGAGCGTTTTCTCCAGAACATTATTAAAGACTATGGGAGCGTTTTCTCCAGAACATTATTAAAGACTATGGGAGCGTTTTCTCCAGAACATTATTAAAGACTATGGGAGCGTTTTCTCCAGGACATTATTAAAGATTATGGGAGCGTTTTCTCCAGGACATTATTAAAGACTATGGGAGCGTTTTCTCCAGAACATTATTAAAGACTATGGGAGCGTTTTCTCCAGAACATTATTAAAGACTATGGGAGCGTTTTCTCCAGGACATTATTAAAGACTATGGGAGCGTTTTCTCCAGGACATTATTAAAGACTATGGGAGCGTTTTCTCCAGGACATTATTAAAGACTATGGGAGCGTTTTCTCCAGAACATTATTAAAGACTATGGGAGCGTTTTCTCCAGAACATTATTAAAGACTATGGGAGCGTTTTCTCAGGAACTACAAACTTGCTTGAACCCAAACAGTTCATAAATAACTAGGTGATATGTACGATGCAGGCTCAGATGGGCCTTAAGTTGTAATCAAGTTGAGAAATGAATTGCAAACCAAAGTCAGGGTTTGTTGCTTAAAACCAAAATTAGCAATTTCCCATATATACAATGACGAGAATAAGTTGCATTCAATGAAATGATGAAGATATTCGCTTTGTACTTGACCAACACCTTAATTGTCCGCGATAGACATGTCGCTCCACTCGGATACATTATCCTGATTCCGAGCCAACCGGTCTGCTCTTGCTCCTTAAAGCTGCGTGCTTGTTGGAGAAGCAGCAAATACTAATTTTATAGTCTTTGGCTTGATCCGACCGGGGTTCGAACCCATGATCTACTGCACTCGAGGCGAACACACTATCTATTACACCACCGATGCGGTTCAAACCAGTATGAACCAGAAGAGTGCATGATAAACAATTAAATGACATGGCCATGCACCTGTCCAATTAATTCTAGATAATTATTCACTAAAAAGTAGAAAATAAATTGAGGCTTTATCTCTATA
This sequence comes from Bathymodiolus septemdierum, assembly GCA_963383655.1. NCBI lineage: Eukaryota > Metazoa > Mollusca > Bivalvia > Mytilida > Modiolidae > Bathymodiolus > Bathymodiolus septemdierum. The sequence continues at coordinate 19,168,696 of OY726530.1, read as the reverse complement.
TCACTTCACCGTTGTTTGATAATGTTTCTCCCTTACTTTACATTATTTTTTACTTCAAACCATGGACGACATATCTTTTTAGTTGAAGGAAAAATGTTATTGTTTGTTTATTTGCTTTTGATTTTTTTCCCTCTTTTGTTGTTTTGATTTTCTTTTTTTTTTCTTTGGGGTTGTTGCCTTCGTCAGAGATAAAGGATTATTTTGCAAAATAATCCTATATTTTGCAAAATGTTTTGAGTTTTAACATGGGTTGGCGGATAAAATTTGCTAATATCCTGCCAATCCATGTTAAAACTCAAAACACATTCCGGCTTCCATTAATTATTTCGATTTTAATATGTATAACAGTACAAATACGGTAGTATACTTTGATTGGAAGACGGTAATTTATATTTACGTTTGCGGACAATGTCGTACACAATTTATGCTGCCAAATTGGAGCAAACGATAACTCATCAACATGTACTTTTATGACGGGAAAGTCAGGCGTATTGATGGAGCATCGGAAACAATAATATTGTGTTTACATGTTTTAATTGCACGTCACATATTATTCATTTTGGATATGTTGATTATTTTCAGTGAATATAGATATTAAAACGTTAACAACCGTGTAAATAATTTTATTTTGTGATTTTATCACCTGGCTTTAATGTGTACCGCGCATGAGCTAATGAGATTTTGTCATCTGATTGATCGCTCGTTTGTTTGCAAAGCGAAAGAAGGACGTCATAATTAGAATCTGTAATAACTTAATTTCTTAGTTTTTGTATTTCATACTTCAGAGAGGGCCGTCGTGGTCGTGATCGTATGGCAGTTAGATGAACAACTACATGTGCAATCAGTTCCTATCACCACTAAAGGTGTGAGTTCGAACCTCGTTCATGGCGAGGTGTAATCGATAAAACATTATGTGATAAAGTTTGCCAGTGACCTGTGGCAGGTCGGTAGTTTTCTCCGGGCACTCCGATTTCCTTCACCAATAAAACTGAACGCCAAAATCAAGTCATCTGTCAAAAGTATTCGGAAATGTAAAAAAAATCCCTATATAATCAACCAAAACCATATTTTTTCAAAAAATTATTGTGAAGTCATTTCTGGATATATTTTAACATATTTTACACCAAAACAATTGTCTATATTTTGTTTGTTTATTTGCTCTTTATGTTTATGTGTGGTTTTTATTTGTACATAATTTTTCCATGATTTTTAATTTTTAGGATTTATTTTTAGTTGAAATATATAGGAAAATCAAAGTCAATTCTTATTTGTTGTGTTTAAATTATGTACAAATAAAAATCACTCATAACAACATAATGAGTAAATAAACAATCAAAATATTGACAATTTCGAATGTTTTGGTGTAACATTTGTTAAAATCTACCCTGAAATAACTTCATAATATTTTTTTGAAAAAATATGGTTTTGGTTGATTATATAGGGATTTTTTTTCAAAATATTGACAATTCCGAATGTTTTGGTGTAACATTTGTTAAAATCTATCCAGAAATAACTTATATAGGGATTTTTTTTTTAATTTCCGAATACTTTTGACAGATGATTTGTAGCTGAAATATTATTATATATATCTTTATTTCTCAATAAACCATATACATAGGTATAGAGAAGTACATACAATATTTACAATGGCATTAAATAAATAATGGTTGGTGTGTTTCAGCCTGGATCGTAAAATACCTTTTCTATTATCTTTATAAATTTGCATAATTTAATAAGTACAGTTTTGTTTTTTTGAAGTCATAATTAGTTGTCTGAATTTTAATACATTCACATGATTGTTATAATACTTTGATAGTGATAATTTTCGACTAGGTTTAAAATATTGATGAAAGTCGCGTTAAACATCACAACTCTTTTTTTTTTTTTTATTTATTGTTTTTGTTTGTTTGTTTGTTTGTTTTTTTGTTTGTTTTTTTTTTACATCTGTTGACTTTCAAGATTTGGTCTTCTCAACAATCACGTGACCAAATTTGACCAAACTTAGATGTTATATTCTTTGGATGCTTCTATTCCAAAACTATTTCCGGTGACTTTGTGTCATATCCATAATGGCTACCATGGCTTTTTATTGGTTAAAAAATTGAAATTTTTGACAATATTATTATATTACGTTTCTGCCATTCAATTTGACTAAAAATTTTATCACATCTAAACTGATGTCATTCCACAATTATATCCCTTAATTACGATTTAAATTGTGCTTTTATTGGTTTCTGAGTGTTATCACAAGCCTTGTTTCTGCATCCACTGGACATTTTAAAAGCAACTTTAAATGATCAAAAATAAAAACGTAGATTTTGAATTTAGGGCGCACGACGCGCGTCTGAAATAACCGGGAACGTTCAAGGCCAAAGAAATAAACGTCTTTGGGATCATGAACTCTATAACCTAAATTGGCTAAGGTCATCTATACCTCGTTTATATTCAAAATTCCCTTCCAAAAGACGATACTTCAGCTACAGGACAAAATAAAACTGGCTTTGGGCATCTCTGATTCAATCTATCTTACATTTTAAGCCCACTAGAGCCAAAAGCTCAAATGAGCATTTTCCCGTACACCTTCCTATGTCGTTCTTTGTTATTTCCCCCGGATTGTCCATTTCTTAGAACTGTGTACGATGACCTTACCCTTCATTTCAGATGGATACCAATGCTTTTGATTGGTTGAAAATTTGTTTTTTTCATAAGCGGCGTCTTCAGAACCACTGGATGAAATGAAGCATATAAATTTGTACAAAAAGTCTTTGAATGGCCCTTTCAAAAGTGTGCCTGTTGACTCAGTGCCCTTTCAAAAGTGTGCCTGTTGACTCAGTGCCCTTTCAAAAGTGTGCCTGTTGACTCAGTGCCCTTTCAAAAGTATGCCTGTTGACTCAGTGCCCTTTCAAAAGTGTGCCTGTTGACTCGGTGCCCTTTCAAAAGTGTGCCTGTTGACTCAGTGCCCTTTCAAAAGTGTGCCTGTTGACTCAGTGCCCTTTCAAAAGTATGCCTGTTGACTCAGTGCCCTTTCAAAAGTGTGCCTGTTGACTCGGTGCCCTTTCAAAAGTGTGCCTGTTGACTCAGTGCTCATTTTCCGATGTAACTACTACATAGTAATACTGGAAGTAACAAACAAACTTTCTTTATGTACAGTTTTTAGCGTAGAATAATAAAATGTTACAACATTTAAATTCTTGCAGTACTGACAAAAAGGTCTTAAATTGACAGTGGATGGTCAGTTCCAATAATATTCATACAACTTGTTCCAACCGTTTCGCCAAATTAATCCAAGCCTTATTGACATATGCATGATCCTTACGGGATCCCATTTATAAAATGTACGCATTATCCCCACCATCTATCCAAAATAGCCTCCGTTACTATTCACTAGGTGGTACTAGTTTATACAGTTAGAATATTTGGTGCTGATTAGAAATTTAGCATGGCTACCAGGACCCCTAATGTATTCTGATTAGATGAAAATTCAAAAATCTTCACAGAAACTGCTTGGATCATTAAATTGTTATTTTTTTCCACCATACTTCTAATTTTAGTACCGATCTGAAATCCAAGATGACAGCCACCACAGAATTCGAAACAGCAGCTTCTTCTCACATCTAAACCAATTATCCACAAATGACATTATGGTAGCCTCTAGCAAACTTGTGATTTTGATTCTGATCTGAAATCCAAGATGACAGCCACGATGTGATAAATTTTAGAATTTGTTTGTTCATTGCACATATAGATTAGGTGAGTCATACAGGTTTTTGAGGAGCGTCCGGGTGGCTCAATGAGTTTGGTAGTTGGATTATGTAACAACTCATGCAAGCCTATCACCAATACGGCGTGGGTTCGCACCCGGCTTTGTATATTACAAAAAAGGTGCACTCGACTAGCAGCCGCAAGTGATAAAGCTTAGCAGTTGCTTGCCATGGTCGGTGGTTCTTTCCGGGTACTCCGTCTTCTTCCACCACTAAAGCTGGTCGCCATGATATAGCTGAAATATTGCTGAAAGTGGCGTTAAAACACCAAAAATAAAATCAAGTCAAATCAGGTTTTTGAGAGCCTCTAGTGATTTTTTGTGTGAAATATAATGTGTACTACAGGTCAAATTTGATACAATAGTAACTACGTCCCCTGATAAGTCACTGACTAACTTTATCACATATGTTTGTATCAAGTACACTTCATCATGTGTAAGCGTTAAGTTCGCACAGTGTAATGATGATAGTTACGCTGCTTGAATAGAAATAAAGAGTAAATTCAACCATATTTTTTTTATTATTACATCAAACATTCAGATAGAAAAAGCAATAATGAATAAAACATAGTAAGATGACAACTAAAATTAATATATAAAAAACATTACAAGTATGTGATTACATTGTAGGAAAAATATATAAAGACATTGGCACTTTTATTGAAGTCAATGCCAGGATTTGTTGACCAGATAAAAGCATATCGACCGAGGACGTAGTCCGAGGTTTAATATATTTTAACTGGTCTATTAATCCAAACATTGACTGATATAAAAATGCTACGATTATCATATTATGTTATCTATAAATTGATATTATTATTAATTCTAACATGACGTCCTTCGTTGACTATATAAATAATACCGTGATAAAACTCGATATATTTTAATTCGCACATGCGTATTGACGAACAAATCATAAACATCATTCCTAGGTGAATGCATGCATTCATACAGGACCGTGGTGCATATATGAAACATAAAAATTCTGGTATTGTTTCTTGACATAATTTTTTTCCGGAAAAAATACTTCAGACAACCATCTATTGATCTTCGTTTTTGTAATTGTTGTCTTCCGGTTACGTAGTTTATACGGATGCTGATGACATTGACAATTCAAATTGGAAAATATCAGTAACTTAATTGCATCACCGTCTAGTTATCCATATATGAATATATACTGTAACCATGAAAGTTAGTGGATTTTGTTATGACATGCATTTCCATTACTGACTTCCACTTCATAGCAATTCCGGATAATAATAATGTTTCACACATGCGTATTGTCGCACAAATTGTTGCCACAAATCTGCATGTAATACAGAACCATGGTACACATAAACATTGTAAATTCTCAACTTCCGGTCGTTGAGACGTTACGCGCGCTATTGGTGATACTTTGACTAAATAGAACATAAAGTAAGTAAAACGAATGTAGAATTTTTTTTTATTGATGGATTTTGAATTCCGATACATGCTTCTATAGGGAATTATACGAATAATTGTTTTATTATATTAGATATGGATTATTGTTGCTTTTGAAAGCGAATTTATCGGAATAAAACGCCGTTGTTACGCACATTTTTCTCATATAACGCGTTACAAAATATCCGTATGTTTTTTTTACATTTTCTCAGTAAAAACATTAAGAAAACGTTTTTCGGACCAATTTTTGTGGAACCGGAAGCAGAGTCAGCGTACTTTATGACGTCATTAACGGTTTCTGCTTAAAGGAAAGTTGAAGGGAAAAAAATCGGTAAATTCACGGAAAGAAAAGAATGTAACGCTGAAGGAAAAAAATCTGCATGCCAAAACACAAGCTTTATTTCAGCTATGTTTTACCAAATTTTCACATAAAAAGTATGCATATCAAATGTGATTATCTAAAAAAAACGAAAAAATCTTTTCAAAAATGATTTTTTTAAAGAAAGTTAAATAATATTCCTAAAGGAGTAAGGTCAACAAAATGTCCAGTTGCAAGTTGACGTAAAACAATCACGAAGGATAAAACTTTACACATTCGAAACTATATTTTTCGCTCATAATTTTCGTGCTAAATCCAAATAAAACAAAATGTGCATTTTCAGTGGCAGAGAATGAACTTAACAAACTTGATTTCGGATAAAAATTACGATTTCTACGTAAAAGGTCAACCAATTTGTCCAGTAAACGTTTTTTTCTTATCGACGACAAAATAACGTCGCGCAACATAAAGTCTTGCTATATTTTTCAAAGGGAAGTTTTCTATTATAATTATACTTTATATAAGAATGTTGGATTCTGATTGGTTGATAGCCGTGATATATTTTTACAAATTCAGGCCTTGCAATATGAATTTGCAGAATTTTTACTTCATGTAGGTGTATTTGTATAAGATTTAACTTTTTTTTCATGGTATTTGCAAAATCGTAATTGCCGTTTTTACCCTTCACCGAGACGCTTGTAACAAAATTTGTAAAACGTTATCAGTTGTGCGTTTTATGTAACATCATTAGGTAGAATTAAACAGATACATCATGTTAGGTCCTGAAAACAACAAACAAAAGGTATTATTTATTTAGCCAGTGTTCTAAATAACATTCGGTGTAATTAAACAGATATATCATGTTTGGGAAGGGTATTTGCGAAAAATACCAGTCTCGAGACTAATGGAGTAGGTATAATAAGGGCAGGAATTGGCCTAAAAAATAGACAAATTATAAATGAAACGTATAGCTTTCGTTGTTTCTTGATTTTATAAGACCTTTACCCCAACTACTATTTTGGTAACAATTTTCCATATTTGCACGTGCGATGACGTCACACTAGTCAATGAAAAGTCTATCGTTTCGTGAAAATATATGAAATCTAACAAGAAATGTGTATTTAATGTCAATTTTCAGCATAACCACAAGCAGGTACCAACGGCATATTTTAGTATGATGTTTAATATACATAAACACATATCTCATCTAATTTTTGTGTTGGTACCCGAGTGTGGAGAGTATGAAATCTGCAATCCAAAAATAAGTTTAAGGTAGATTTCTCGTCAGCGGCCATTTTTTATTGACTGTTTTCATCCGTAATAGACAGAAATAGAAATCGACCTTTTAATCTCATCCAAAATAAAGTTGGTTATCGTAGATGTTTTGCTACGGGAGTAAAACTTGAACAATTCTTATGAAACAGTTTTGACATTCGGCTCGGGAAATTTTTCGTCTCTCGACTGGTATTTTTCGCAAATACCCCTCCCAAGCATGATATATCGGTATAAAATAAAAACAAATAGATAAATAAACAACAATAAAAAAAGTGCAACAAAAAACAAACAATCGATATCAGACTTGAAAAACAACAAACAATAAAACCTGAAACAAAATACAAAAATTATGTGTTTCCGCTTACCCAAGCGACCCTAATTAAACTGATTTCATGACCTTAATTTTGTTGGTATCATTTTTGAACAAGCATTGCAAAAAAGAAGATATGCATTGTAGAAACTATAATTATATAATATTTAAAAAAATCGCGAAATATAATTTTCTACCTAAAATGTACCAGCTGCCGACCAAATTTATTTAAGCACTTTAGCGGAGGCACATAAACTGGTTTTGCATATGAAAAGAGTGTAGGTCTAATCTTAAAGGTTGCTGTTTACATATGTCGAGATGCAATTTACATCTATTCACTGAACAAAGAATAATTTTAAATACATGTATGCACATTTCATTCACATGACTTTCAGTGATCATGGCACTTTCGACAGCAGAAAGAATAAGGAAAAGTAAAGAAGAGAAAAGGATTAAACGTAACAAAAGAAAACAAGAATGATATCAAAGGAAAAAAGAAATGAACGCAAAGAATAAAGAAACTAAACCAGTGTCAAAAGAAGCGTTGTGGAAACGACAACAAAGAAGTCGGCAAAATGAAGAGAATGAAAAAAGGGATGAAATAAGAAAACAAAATAAAATACGGGCAAAGACATTCAGAGAGAGACAGAAACAGGTAGAGTTGGAATTAAGCGGAATATTTAACAAACAGTTTCTCGAACAGAACAATGAAACATAGGGCAGTTTCTAAGCTGATTAAAAGTTTCCCAAAATCACCACAGAAGAGAACGGAAGTTGTGTCAGCATATTTACAGAGAAATTCGCCAACCGTTAAAACTCTAGTTAAACTGAAAAAACTACCGTCCCCGAGCTCAGTGAAAATCTTAGAATTTCTGATGCCGTGATTGAAGATGTTAAATCGGTAATTGACAGTATTAAACATCAAAGATCAGATAATGCTAGAGCTGCTGTGAGCATTATTTGTGCGTCTATTAACGGAAACGCCGTGGAAAAACTAAGACATACAAAAAAGTATGTAAAGAAACTTGGTCTCCCAGTCAGGCGAATGTCTGGAGGTAAAACTGTTCGTCATAAGGTATTAACAACTGAAAAATCATCATGGAATTTAACTAAAAGAAAAACAAGGAGCGACAAAATACCCATGTTAAAATATACATGGCTTCAATGATTTTGTTTTGTTTAACATATTATGGAAAAAATTAAAACAAAGGCCTTAATTACCTGATATTAAGCAAATGTTCAAAATTACATCACTTATAATGTTCGTCAATACTTACTACTTATTATTTCATTTGTTCATTAATAAATTCTGCAAACCTGCCATTTTCGATTTTATTTGACGTCATAATGTCTTTATGATATTAGAACTTGAATGTGATTGGTCGATATTAGTGTCCAATTACATCAATTATAATATTCGTCGATGCTTATTATTAATTATTGAATTTGTTCGTTTACAAAAATTCGATTTTGTAATATATGACATGTCATGACGGCAATGGAATTAGATCTTTGAGCGAAAGACAAAAAGCTTGAACGTGATTGGTCGATATATTTTTTTAATTAGCATCCAATCGAAAGATGACAATCACATCAACTACAATGTTCGTCAATGCTTACTAATAATTATTGCAATTGTTCGTTTACAAATTCTGCAAAACTGTATTTCGACTTTGAATTGACGTCATAATGTCAGGACACCCTTAAACTAGTGCTATAAATAGAAAAACTTACTTAAACGTGATTGGTCAATATATATATTTTAAGTAGTGTCCAATATACATGGCTTCAAAGATTTTGCTTTGTTTAACATATGATGGAAAAAATTAAAACAAAGGCCTTATAATTACCTGATATTAAGCAAATGTTCAAAATTACATCACTTATAATGTTCGTCAATGCTTACTATATACGTCAATGCACACTAAAATTACTATATACGATAATTACATCAATTATAATCTTCGTCAATGGTTACTAATTTGCATTTGTTTGTTTACAATTTCTGTAAAATTGTTTTTCAATTTTGTACTGACGTCATAATGTCATTATAGCTTTAAATAGAAAACAGAAGATTGAACAGTCGATACTGTCCAATCAAAAGTGTTCAATTGATTAAACAAATTCTCGTTCTATTTATAAAAATACTGTAAACATATATGAGTTTTTATAATTCTATTTTTAGTAATACCTAAACAATACACCTTTAAATACCAAAACACATGACAATGATTTGACAGTGTAAAGAAATTTAAAAAATACAATAAAATAACAAAACCAAAAAATGCATAATACATGTACTATAATCGAAAAATTCAACATTACCAAAATAACGTGTAAAATATTTGTTTAATGATGATCTGATTTATGGTGTTTAACAATATTTCAGCCATATCGTGGCTGTCAGGTTTATTGGTGGAGGAAACCGGAGGATCCGGAGAAAACCACCGACATGTCGCAAGTCTGACAAACTTTATCACATAATGTTGTAACGAGTATACCTCGCCTGATCGAGGTTCGAACTCACAACATTAGTGGTGATAGGCAATGATTGCACAGGTAGTTGGAAAGCCAATTACCCTACGATCATGACCATGACGGCCCCGTTTGTGTAATGTTAAATGGTACATAGGAAATCTATGATGAGTAAAACATCCAATATTTTTCCCACGGGAGTTTCCATAATTCCCAGAGTTGAGTTATTTATGCGTTCCATATTATTACAGAAAAAACAGAACATATAAATAGAGGAGTCTAATGCAAGCAAATTATGATACAAATCTCGGTTAATCCCAATGCAGCTCATGTTTCTTGTGTGCATATATATATGTGGTGACTTTAAATAAAATTACTTACTTACTACTTACTTTAAAAATGTATTTGTTTGTAAATAATTGTAAAGAAACGGACAACCCATGATCAAGAAATATGACATGAATTAAATAGGCAATATTTTCCATATAAAATATAACTATATGCTTTAACATGAAATATGTATTACGTTTGTAAGAATTTATGTAGATTTCTCATTTCGTGGTTTGAATAAACGGTAGAGAATACCTAAGGGGCAATCAAATAGGGAAAATCCAGAGAAACTGGCAACATAGGGTAAATAAATGTTAGAGAATACCGAAGGGGCAATCAAAAATAGACAACCCAGAGAAACTGGCAACATGGGGTAAATAAATGTTAGAGAATACCGAAGGGGCAATCAAAAATGGACAACCCAGAGAAACTGGCAACATATAGGGTAAATAAATGTTAGAGAATACCGAAGGGACAATAAAAAATGGACAACCCAGAGAAACTGGCAACATAGGGTAGATAAATAGAGAATACCGAAGGGGCAATCAAAAATGGACAACCCAGAGAAACTGGCAACATAGGGTAAATAAATGTTTGAGAATACCGAAGGAGCAATCAAAAATGGACAACCCAGAGAAACTGGCAACATATAGGGTAAATAAATGTTAGAAAATACCGAATGGGGAAATCAAAAATGGACAACCCAGAGAAACTGGCAACATAGGGTAAATAAATGTTAGAGAATACCGAAGGGGCAATCAAAAATGAACAACCCAGAGAAACAGGCAACATAGGGTAAATAAATGTTAGAGAATACCGAAGGGGCAATCAAAAATGGACAACCCAGAGAAACTGGCAACATATAGAGTAAATAAATGTTAGAGAATACCGAAGGGGCAATCAAAAATGGACAACCCAGAGAAACTGGCAACATATAGGGTAAATAAATGTTAGAGAATATCGAAGGGGCAATCAAAAATGGACAACCCAGAGAAACTGGCAACATAGGGTAAATAAATGTTAGAGAATATCGAAGGGGCAATCAAAAAGGGACAACCCAGAGAAACTGGCAACATAGGATAAATAAATGTTAGAGAATACCGAAGGGGCAATCAAAAATGGACAACCCAGAGAAACAGGCAACATAGGGTAAATAAATGTTAGAGAATACCGAAGGGACAATCAAAAATGGACAACCCAGAGAAACTGGCAACATATAGAGTAAATAAATGTTAGAGAATACCGAAGGGGCAATCAAAAATGGACAACCCAGAGAAACTGGCAACATATAGGGTAAATAAATGTTAAAGAATATCGAAGGGGCAATCAAAAATGGACAACCCAGAGAAACTGGCAACATAGGGTAAATAAATGTTAGAGAATATCGAAGGGGCAATCAAAAAGGGACAACCCAGAGAAACTGGCAACATAGGGTAAATAAATGTTAGAGAATACCGAAGGGGCATGCGCAATTAAAAATGGACAACCCAGAGAAACAGGCAACATAGGGTAAATAAATGTTAGAGAATATCGAAGGGGCAATCAAAAATGGACAACCCAGAGAAACTGGCAACATATAGGGTAAATAAATGTTAGAGAATACCGAAGGGGTAATCAAAAAATGGACAACCCAGAGAAACTGGCAACATAGGGTAAATAAATGTTAGAGAATACCGAAGGGGCAATCAAAAATGGACAACCCAGAGAAACTGGCAACATATAGAGTAAATAAATGTTAGAGAATACCGAAGAGGCAATCAAAAATGGACAACCCAGAGAAACTGGCAACATATAGGGTAAATAAATGTTAGAGAATATCGAAGGGGCAATCAAAAATGGACAACCCAGAGAAACTGGCAACATAGGGTAAATAAATGTTAGAGAATATCGAAAGGGCAATCAAAAAGGGACAACCCTGAGAAACTGGCAACATAGGGTAAATAAATGTTAGAGAATACCGAAGGGGCATGCGCAATTAAAAATGGACAACCCAGAGAAACTGGCAACATAGGGTAAATAAATGTTAGAGAATATCGAAGGGGCAATCAAAAATGGACAACCCAGAGAAACTGGCAACATATAGGGTAAATAAATGTTAGAGAATACCGAAGGGATAATCAAAAAATGGACAACCCAGAGAAACTGGCAACATAGGGTAAATAAATGTTAAAGAATACCGAAGGGGCAATCAAAAATGGACAAACCAGAGAAACTGGCAACAAAGGGTAAATAAATGTTAGAGAATATGGAAGGGGCAATCAAAAATGGACAACCCAGAGAAACTGGCAACATAGGGTAAATAAATGTTAGAGAATACCGAAGGGGCAATCAAAAAGGGACAACCCAGAGAAATTGGCAACACATAGGGTAAATAAATGTTAGAGAATACCGAAGGGGCAATCAAAAATGGACAACCCAGAGAAACTGGCAACATATAGGGTAAATAAATGTTAGAGAATATCGAAGGGGCAATCAAAAATGGACAACCCAGAGAAACTGGCAACATATAGGGTAAATAAATGTTAGAGAATATCGAAGGGGCAATCAAAAATGAACAACCCAGAGAAATTGGCAACAAACAGGGTAAATAAATGTTAGAGAATACCGAAGGGGCAATCAAAAATGAACAACCCAGAGAAACTGGCAACATATAGGGTAAATAAATGTTAGAGAATATCGAAGGGGCAATCAAAAATGGACAACCCAGAGAATCTAGTAACATATAGGGTAAGTAAATGTTAGAGAATACCGAAGGGGCAATCAAAAATCGACAACCCAGAGAATCTAATAACATATAGGGTAAGTAAATGTTAGAGAATACCGAAGGGGCAATCAAAAATGGACAACCCAGAGAATCTAGTAACATATAGGGTAAGTAAATGTTAGAGAATACCGAAGGGGCAATCAAAAATGGACAACCCAGAGAATCTAGTAACATATAGGGTAAGTAAATGTTAGAGAATACCGAAGGGGCAATCAAAAATGGACAACCCAGAGAATCTAGTAACATATAGGGTAAGTAAATGTTAGAGAATACCGAAGGGGCAATCAAAAATGAACAACCCAGAGAAACTGGCAACATATAGGGTAAATAAATGTTAGAGAATATCGAAGGGGCAATCAAAAATGAACAACCCAGAGAAACTGGCAACATAGGGAAAATAAATGTTAGAGAATACCGAAGGGGCAATCAAAAATGGACAACCCAGAGAAACTGGCAACATAGGGTAAATAAATGTAAGAGAATACTGAAGGGGCAATCAAAAATGGACAACCCAGAGAAACTGTCAACATAGGGTAAATAAATGTTAGAGAATTCCGAAGGGCCAATCAAAAATGGACAACCCAGAGAAATTGGCAACATATAGGTTAAATAAATGTTAGAGAATACCGAAGGGGCAATCAAAAATGAACAACCCAGAGAAACTGGCAACATATAGGGTAAATAAATGTTAGAGAATATCGAAGGGGCAATCAAAAATGAACAACCCAGAGAAACTGGCAACATATAGGGTAAATAAATGTTAGAGAATGCCGAAGGGGCAATCAAAAATGGACAACCCAGAGAATCTAGTAACATATAGGGTAAGTAAATGTTAGAGAATACCGAAGGGGCAATCAAAAATCGACAACCCAGAGAATCTAATAACATATAGGGTAAGTAAATGTTAGAGAATACCGAAGGGGCAATTAAAAATGGACAACCCAGAGAATCTAGTAACATATAGGGTAAGTAAATGTTAGAGAATACCGAAGGGGCAATCAAAAATGGACAACCCAGAGAATCTAGTAACATATAGGGTAAGTAAATGTTAGAGAATACCGAAGGGGCAATCAAAAATGGACAACCCAGAGAATCTAGTAGCATATAGGGTAAGTAAATGTTAGAGAATACCGAAGGGGCAATCAAAAATGGACAACCCAGAGAATCTAGTAACATATAGGGTAAGTAAATGTTAGAGAATACCCAAGGGGCAATCAAAAATGGACAACCCAGAGAATCTAGTAGCATATAGGGTAAGTAAATGTTAGAGAATACCGAAGAGGCAATCAAAAATGGACAACCCAGAGAATCTAGTAACATATAGGGTAAGTAAATGTTAGAGAATACCGAAGGGACAATCAAAAATGGACAACCCAGAGAATCTAGTAGCATATAGGGTAAGTAAATGTTAGAGAATACCGAAGGGGCAATCAAAAATGGACAACCCAGAGAATCTAGTAACATATAGGGTAAGTAAATGTTAGAGAATACCGAAGGGGCAATCAAAAATGGACAACCCAGAGAATCTAGTAACATATAGGGTACACAAGACGAAGAAAAACAAAACAAAATCACAACACAATATGTGTTGGACACCACTATACCCATAGAATGTATGTTTTGTAATAAATAGAGAGAAAGAAATCTGTTATTACTAGTACAGTTAAAACTGTCAAAACCAAACCCTGGATAAACAGAATCCTGTATAAACCGAACCCTGAATAAACAGAATCCTGTATAAACCAAACCCTGAATAAACAGAATCCTGGATAAACCAAACCCTGAATAAACAGAATACTGTGTAAACCAAACCCTGGATGAACAGAATCCTGTATAAACCGAACCCTGAATAAACAGAATCCTGTATAAACCAAACCCTGGATAAACAGAATCCAGTCTAAACCAAACCCTGAATAAACATTATCCTGTATAAACCAAACCCTGAATAAACAGAGTCCTGTATAAACCGAACCCTGAATAAACAGAATACTGTATAAACCAAACCCTGGATAAATAGAATCCTGTATAAACCGAATCCTGAATAAACAGAATCCTGTATAAACCAAACCCTGGATAAACAGAATCCTGTCTAAACCAAACCCTGGATAAACAGAATCCTGTATAAACCAAACCCTGGATAAACAGAATCCTGTATAAACCAAACCCTGGATAAACAGAATCCTGTATAAACCAAACCCTGGATAAACAGAATCCTGCATAAACCGAACCCTGAATAAACAGAATACTGTATAAACCAAACCCTGGATAAACAGAATCCTGTATAAACCGAACCCTGAATAAACAGAATCCTGTATAAACCAAATCCTGGATAAACAGAATCCTGTATAAACCAAACCCTGGATAAACAGAATCCTGTATAAACCGAACCCTGAATAAACAGAATACTGTATAAACCAAACCCTGGATAAACAGAATCCTGTATAAACCGAACCCTGAATAAACAGAATCCTGTATAAACCAAACCCTGGATAAACAGAATCCAGTCTAAACCAAACCCTGGATAAACAGAATCCTCTATAAACCAAACTCTGGATAAACAGAATCCTGCATAAACCAAACCCTGGATAAACAGAATCCTGTATAAACCAAACCCTGGATAAAGTCCCAATGTAAGAAATAAACCAGAATGCTTAAAATACTGTACCAATGTAGGAAATCATTTTTATTTAACCTGTAAAAATCGAGCACCTGGCTATTCCGAACACAAAAGTTGGTCACAATAGATTCGGTTTAAACAGGTTTAACTGAATACAGATATCATAAATGTTTGATTGGGCAGATACTTGTTGCGTATACATTTCAACTGCTCTGTTGGAAGGATAATAACAAACAAAATAGGAAATAGGAAATTGTGTAACATAAATTGTGTATGGTCTAATGGTAAATAGGGAATGGTTTGCTTGCATGGTTATGGTTTATGGTGTCTAATGCCGCTTTCATCAATATTTCAGTTATATCGTGGCGGTCAGTTTTTATTGATGGAGGAAACCGGAGTACACAGAGAAAACCACTGACCTGTCGCAAGTCACAGACAAACTTTATCACATACTGTTGTATCGAGTACACCTCGCCATGAACGGGGTTCGACCTCATAACGTTAGTGGTGATATGCGTTGGCTTGACAGGTGATTTTAAATCCAACTACTATACGATCACGACCACGACAGCCCCTTGTGTGCATGGTGAAAATTGTAATGTTGAATGTTTCAAGTACTGTACATAAATGTACCAGATTACAAACTTTGAACTTTTGAATACATACACCTCTATATATATACACTACAATATCATATTTTGAATTGGAAGACCAATTAATTCACAAAATATATCTCAATTGAAAATAAAAATCTAGTTAAAAGTTAAAAAAAAAAACATTTTGTTGATTGACAATATATATATATAATCAACAACATCTACCACTCCTCTGAAAAACCTTTAACTTCAACACACAGGCATAACCATGACAGAAACCGATTGAAAAATCTGGTTCATGAAATGGGACAAACTCAAGAAAGTGGCGGGGTTAAATCGATTCATTTTATCCAAATCTTCCCATTTGATATCCAGATTTCAAACATGAATAAACAAACAATAAAGAAACACGACAGAATCGCTGCAACTCAAAAAACCAGATATACAATGTTTTAACATATACACAACAACATAAAGGAGGTCACGACTACTGAGTTGTTTGGTTGTATATCATTCTTTTAAGGTTAAAAAAATCACTTGATGCTATTATTAACATAATTAATATAAATCAGTCATAATATCCAAAGATATTAACGATCTTAGTGAGAACTTTCTAAGATACAATTAATATAAATATTTTGTAGAATTCGTATATAGTATTCAATTCTTGATGGGTTGGGTTGGGTTTTATGAATTGGTGCTTAACGCCACTTTCAACAATATTTCAATTATATCTTGGCGATCAGATTTATCGGTGTAGGAAACCAGAGTACCCGGAGGAAACCACCGACCCGTCGCAAGTCACTGACAAACTTTATCACAAAATGTTGTATCGAGTACACCTCGCCTGAGCGGGATTCGAACTCATAACGTTAGTGGTGATACGCACTGATTACATAGGTAGTTATAAATCCAACCACCATACGATCAAGACCACCACGGCCCTTCAATTCATTATGAATATTATGACTAAGGTATTAAGATATTAAAATTCTAAAAATAATCACAGTGAGCTCGATAATGATGCTGAGTCTGAGCACACTGAATTTCCAGCATCGCTCCATTCTTGATGATCTTTTCTCAGCAACCAATATGTCTTCTGTGAAATTCCAAGTCCATACAACTCTTTTTTAATCTGAAATTAACAACACATGTATCTCTTGAAATCTTGTGCGTATTATTTAAAATTCGGAAAGTGTTTTTAATAGGCCTATACCACTGTCACCCTTTTGTTTTCACCTTCAATAAACCTTCAATGATTTATTGTTTGTAAGCTTGCTCTTGTCATGAGTATAGCTGAATTAATGATCACACGATGATAAATACATGTCTGTTGAAATCTTGTGCGCATTATTTAAAATTTGGAAAGTATTAATATGCCTATACAACTGTCAATTTTATTTTACTTTCAGTGATTTATTGTTTGCAAACTTGTTTTGGTCATGAGTATAGCTGAATAAATGATCACATGACGATAAACACCAATTAAGTCTCTAGCGTTCATATCCACGAGACAATTCCCACGATTGAGCAGACGATGAAAAAATTATTTCATTTAACATATTTATAAACGTCATACTATTTCTGTTTGGACGATATTATAATTGAGGCAAGAATATTTTCATGTCTGAAATTGTGATGACGGGAGAGCTTGCACAATATGACATATAAAAGGTACAAGTAATAAATGTTCTCAATATCTAAAACTCCATTAATTTTTAAGATATCTGTAAACAATTTACCTGATTGCTTTGTAAACTGAGTGCTAACAGATCGACCATTTAACTTTTGGGGGGGGGGGGGGGGGGGGGGGGGGTATGTTTTTCGAAACAAAAATCACATGCTTATTTTTTTATAAACATGAAAAATCTGTACACAAAAACACCAGACAGAAAACTTATGATCGAGCAACACGAACACCACCAGCACTTCCGACTTCAATGGCAGAGCATTAGTTTTAATAATAATCACATTTTTAGGAACTGTTAATTTCAAACAGAAATATAAACCAGGTCAGGGCCGAAATCGAAGCACTGAATAATTGGCGGTGTGATCCACAGATACGCCGTATCCAAGTTTGAGATAACCAGATTCGACTTCTGTTATTATACTCAAATCAAGGTAAAAAATTTCCCTATTTATAATTTATACTTACATCAATACTAAAAACAATGTTCATGTTCTATCATTTATACTCACTTCAATGTAAACAATTTCCCGTTCTATCATTTATATACTCACTTCAAGGTAAACAATTTACTTTTCTATCATTTATACTCACTTCAAGGTAAACAATTTCACCGTTCTATCATTTATATACTCACTTCAAGGTAAACAATTTACTTTTCTATCATTTATACTCACTTCAAGGTAAACAATTTCCCGTTCTATCATTTATACTCACTTCAAGGTAAACAATTTCCCGTTCTATCATTTATACTCACTTCAAGGTAAACAATTTCCCGTTCTATCATTTATGCTCACTTCAAGGTAAACAATTTCCCGTTCTATCATTTATACTCACTTCAAGGTAAACACTTTCCCGTTCTATCATTCATACTCACTTCAAGGTAAACAATTTCCCGTTCTATCATTTATACTGACTTCAAGGTAAGCAATTTCCCATTCTATCATTTATACCCACTTCAAGGTAAACACTTTCCCGTTCTATCATTTATACTCACTTCAAGGTAAACAATTTCCCGTTCTATCATTTATACCCACTTCAAGGTAAACACTTTCCCGTTCTATCATTCATACACATTTCAAGGTAAACAATTTCCCGTTCTATCATTTATACTCACTTCAAGGTAAACAATTTCCCGTTCTATCATTTATACTCACTTCAAGGTAAACAATTTCCCGTTCTATCATTTATACTCACTTCAAGGTGAAGACTTTCCCGTTCTATCATTTCAAATCCACCAATCGTTGTTAACAGCTTCTGTGTTGTCTCGCTAACCTGGATTTTATTTGCTAACAAAGAAAAGAAAGATACATAACGTGATTGTTATGTCAGTATTATCAGTAGTACAAGCGTGTAAACAATTAATATTTATATTGATGACAATTTATTACGTGTGCCAATCATTTTTTGGCGGAGCTCTTAAAATTGTTTAAAAACATTAAAACATCTTCTATAGGTTTGAAACATAAATATTATAGTGAACATTTTCTGGAAATAGTGTTGGTATATGCTCGGTCCCTGGTTCAGTTTCAGTTTAAACAACTGATCCAAGGTCAGAACATCTAAACATCTTAGTTGGCCTGTAAATACCTGTAAATGTGTTAAATTTTTGCACCTGTTTTTTTTTTTTTTTATTTCAGTTATTTTCATGCAATATTTGTAGTTAATTTTTATTTAATGTCTGTTTGCGCAGCGCTGACGTGTAGTCATCAGAGTTTTGATGAATTGTCGTACTATGTAGATGTAGATGTAGATATGTCTACACAGATGGACGTTCGGGGATATCCGCTCACTAAATTATAAACAATGAACTGGTTTTGGGGTTGTTTCTTTAATGAAGCGCGTCCGCTTCATACAAAATGTACTTCGATCAACGCTTTCATACGCCAATAAAACTTCAAAAGATAGAATTCAATTCTTAATTAATGCGATCATGTGTTCGTTTAGAATTTGGAATGTCCAATGTGATTGGTCAAAAGGTTGACACGTGACGCGAAAATTGAAACTTCATCAGTCAATGAAGCGCACAACCATTCAACTACGCCCATTCTCTGAATCTTTTTTCGAATGTCATGAAAACAGCAGTTGAAAATATGAAATATTGAAACAAATAATAATTATTTAAATTGCATTTTATAATGTAAAAATGTAATTATAAGAATCGAATACAATTTTTGCAGTTTTACAGGGTAGTAAAGGCATTGACAGTTCTGTACAGGTACATATTTTATTTACGTACACATATACAATAGATTCATAAATACTTGTTGTTGATAGAAAGAAAAGAAATATTTGTCGTTAAAATGGCGTTGAATCACAAAAAGTTTAGTGATAAAATGAAAAACCAAACATACCACTGTTCCAAATCCAATCGAAAAATCACAGAAAGAGGCACAAATCGACACACACACACACACACACACACATATGCATGAATGACCGCTAATTTTCCCTGCTTTGTACAGGCGCTTCTATAAAAGGTGAACGTGCTAAACTTGTTGAGTCTAAACCGCCCCTCATTATCAAAACTTTGAAAACTGGTATTGATCTAATAACAATAACCCTACCTTCTCCTGACGCCTCCATTACACCAACACCACGAACAGTTGATCCAAACAAACAATACCGTGGATTCTTAGAGCCTACAACACCAGCTATTACAGGACCTTACAAAATAAAATATCAAATTATTAATAGCTGTGTTTCATTTTAAGTAACAACATTCATATTAAGATTGATTGATTGATTGATTGATTGATTGATTGATTGATTGATTGATTGATTGATTGATTGATTGGTGCTTAACGTCAACTTTAGCAATATTTCAGCTATATTGTGGCGTGAACAAATGTTATTATTAAACTTAGATACATTCATAATAAATATCATACAATTGCAAATTTATATAAAAACAACCAATTCCCAAATTATTTAATTATTGTGAAAACTAAAGTTCATCCCCCTTAATCATAGGTAAGCTTTGGCTTTATTTGCCTTCAAATATTTTAAAATTATTTGGCATACAAATGTGTAAGTGCTGTTTGAATTTCATTTCTTTCTCGCTACGATTATTATTGATATTTCCATTATTGTTTGATTGTTGATTACATGGTTGCACATATTTAAAGCCTTACAACTACTGACTATCAGTAATAACTCCGCGGGGAAAAATAGGTCCGGGTTCTATTTTCTGGTAACATTCTTCAGAATATTAAAAAAAATGCTTACCTGTATGACATCCCATCCGAATGACGTATTTTTCTCCGGGATTTTGTGGAAGTTCCAGTTTATTCATATGAAACAGTATGTCCAATGAAAGCGTTGCAATCTCTGCGGCATGGCGTATACCGTTCCTTCTAGGAACACCTATTAAATGTAGTATTACATAATAATAATAACAAAAATACAATGAATTATTTGTACTGTCCTGGAATAAATGAATCAGTAGAGCAGGAACTGCTTACCCTTCCGAAGCACCTGAGTTCATTTCATGTTGTAGTGGGATTCGTGTTCTTCAGCCTATAATTTGATGTGTAGTCTTTTTGTCGACCATTGTATGTGTTTTCTCCTTTTATCTTCTAGATTATTGTATCGTATGCCCTTCCAATATTTTCGGCTTCTATTTGTCCCTATCCTATCTTCAAAATTTTCTTAAGCCAGAAAACATATTCTAGATAAAAGTAAGCCTAGATACACACCTGAAGCCACCACATAGCCATCACCAATGGTCTCAACTTTATAAGTTCTGATTATCCCTTTCCTATCTTCAAAATATTCTTAAGCAAGAAAAAATATTCTAGATAAAAGTAAGCCTAGATACACACCTGAAGCCACCACATAGCCATTACCAATGGTCTCAACTTTATAAGTTCTGATTATCCCTTTCCTATCTTCAAAATATTCTTAAGCAAGAAAAAATATTCTAGATAAAAGTAAGCCTAGATACACACCTGAAGCCACCATATAGCCATCACCAATGGTCTCAACTTTATAAGTTCTGATTATCCCTTTCCTATCTCCAAAATATTCTTAAGCAAGAAAAAATATTCTAGATAAAAGTAAGCCTAGATACACACCTGAAGCCACCACATAGTCATTACCAATGGTCTCAACTTTATAAGTTCTGATTATCCCTTTCCTATCTTCAAAATATTCTTAAGCAAGAAAAAATATTCTAGATAAAAGTAAGCCTAGATACACACCTGAAGCCACCATATAGCCATCACCAATGGTCTCAACTTTATAAGTTCTGATTATCCCTTTCCTATCTTCAAAATATTCTTAAGCAAGAAAAAATATTCTAGATAAAAGTAAGCCTAGATACACACCTGAAGCCACCACATAGCCATTACCAATGGTCTCAACTTTATAAGTTCTGATTATCCCTTTCCTATCTTCAAAATATTCTTAAGCAAGAAAAAATATTCTAGATAAAAGTAAGCCTAGATACACACCTGAAGCCACCATATAGCCATCACCAATGGTCTCAACTTTATAAGTTCTGATTATCCCTTTCCTATCTTCAAAATATTCTTAAGCAAGAAAAAATATTCTAGATAAAAGTAAGCCTAGATACACACCTGAAGCCACCACATAGCCATTACCAATGGTCTCAACTTTATAAGTTCTGATTATCCCTTTCCTATCTTCAAAATATTCTTAAGCAAGAAAAAATATTCTAGATAAAAGTAAGCCTAGATACACACCTGAAGCCACCATATAGCCATCACCAATGGTCTCAACTTTATAAGTTCTGATTATCCCTTTCCTATCTTCAAAATATTCTTTAGCAAGAAAAAATATTCTAGATAAAAGTAAGCCTAGATACACACCTGAAGCCACCATATAGCCATCACCAATGGTCTCAACTTTATAAGTTCTGATTATCCCTTTCCTATCTTCAAAATATTCTTAAGCAAGAAAAAATATTCTAAATAAAAGTAAGCCTAGATACACACCTGAAGCCACCACATAGCCATTACCAATGGTCTCAACTTTATAAGTTCTGATTATCCCTTTCCTATCTTCAAAATATTCTTAAGCAAGAAAAAATATTCTAGATAAAAGTAAGACTAGATACACACCTGAAGCCACCATATAGCCATCACCAATGGTCTCAACTTTATAAGTTCTGATTATCCCTTTCCTATCTTCAAAATATTCTTAAGCAAGAAAAAATATTCTAGATAAAAGTAAGCCTAGATACACACCTGAAGCCACCATATAGCCATCACCAATGGTCTCAACTTTATAAGTTCTGATTATCCCTTTCCTATCTTCAAAATATTCTTAAGCAAGAAAAAATATTCTAGATCAAAGTAAGCCTAGATACACACCTGAAGCCACCATATAACCATCACCAATGGTCTCAACTTTATAAGTTCTGATTATCCCTTTCCTATCTTCAAAATATTCTTAAGCAAGAAAAAATATTCTAGATAAAAGTAAGCCTAGATACACACCTGAAGCCACCATATAGCCATCACCAATGGTCTCAACTTTGTATACGTCATAAACTTCTATTCTACTGTCGAAACAAGAGAACAATATATTCAACATCTGCGTAACTTGTAATGGAGAACAGTTGGCTGAAATTCTGGTGAATCCTACAATATCGTTCTGGAGAATTGTGCATTCCTCAAACTGTTCTGCATCCACTGTTTCGTTTTGTTTCAGACATTCAGCAACGGGTTTCGGCAGCATTTGATATAGTATTGCTTCACTCTGCTTTTTTTCTTTGTTCAAAGCTTTAGTTCTGAAATATAAACATTGGAAATTAAAATTGTGCGTTCTTTTTAATATATTTATTGGATTAATAGAAATGTAGATATCAAATTTAGTGCGCACGACGCGTTTCTGGAATAACCTTCATCAGATACGCTCAAAATCGAAAGATTGGAATGACAAAAAATTTAAAGTTTGGGAGCAATAAAATCAAAGGGCCTAAACAG
The DNA here is from genome assembly GCA_963383655.1 of Bathymodiolus septemdierum. Taxonomy (NCBI): domain Eukaryota; kingdom Metazoa; phylum Mollusca; class Bivalvia; order Mytilida; family Modiolidae; genus Bathymodiolus; species Bathymodiolus septemdierum. Next base: position 19,145,190 of record OY726530.1, on the reverse strand, counting down.
TATAGCCAAAAAGGTTAATCACTATTTAGCCAATCAGAGATCAATAAAATGATTATTAAGCAGATTCCTTTTGAGCCGTAAATAAAACCATTTTTTTTTAGTTTCGCATATGTATGTATTGCTTAACTAAGAAATGTTTGAAGATTGCAAAGGGGTAATCAGAATTCGTAATTCTAAGATACAATAGCAAAATAAAAACGACAAACAGACAAACGAAGGTGGACAAAACACTCTACAGAAAACAACACAAACTCCACTGATTTTTCTTGGAATATCCTATTTGCGCATTTCCGACTTTGATTCTAAAATTATATTTTACATGAGTTATTTCCCTTTAAGGCGGACAGAGGAGTCTACTTTCATGCAAATTTCAATGAAAATATATATTTCTCTCCATAATCTGTTCAAAACTTTAATGTTGTAACAAGATGTGAATTTTTATATTTGCTATAAAATTATCGATTGTTTTTTTTACAAGGTTCAGATATCTAAAAATTTTGACAAAATTTTAAAATTATACTAAAATTTATTGTTCTCTCTATTGCTCTTAGTAGAGTGGGTACCCTTTTGCATGTCGTAGTTGGCAGTCATAGGCGAAATAACTTGTATAATAAAGGCTTAAATGCGAATAATTTTAGTATCAAATAGGTTTATTTACCAAGTATTCAAGTCATCCAGAAAAAATTAAACTGAAAACTACTTAGCTATTTAATGAGTTGACTCATCAGAGTTCTAGATAAACGAGATTCGACTGTATTTTTTTAGTGCTTTAATATTATCAGAGTTCGAGATAAACGAGATGCGACTGTAGTTTTTGAGTGTGTTAATATTATCAGAGTTCGAGATAAACGAGATTCGCCTGCACTTTTTGAGCGTGTAAAAATTAGCAGAGTTCGAGATAAACGAGATTCGACTGCACATTTTGAGCGTGTAAATATTATCACAGTTCGAGATAAACTAGATTCGACTGTGCTTTTTGAGTGTGTTTATATTGAGATAATCTTCTATGTACTTACTTTCTCGCAATACTTATGGAGTATTTCTGAATATTGGAAGTGAGCATATACACAGCAACAGAAATCAATGGACCTATGAACATGATGCCAACAAAGATGGCACCCGCAATGCTCATGCCTGTCAAATCGTTGACTGAGTTCGCCGCCAACATGCTATTAATATTTGCTGTCAGTGCTTCCTGTGTCTTCTTCATGACGTCACGATAAATACTCATGTTAGCAAACCACCATTTTGCATAGTCGATAGAGCCATCAGGTTCTGAGGAGTTATTCGTTCTAACTTCATCTCTCATGCGAGCAATTTCTTGCAGTGACTCGTTCTTTGCAAAAAGATAAGATAGAAACAAGGTGTAGGATGCCCGCGAATACTGCTTGGCAGATTCAAAATGAGCTATAGCAATATCCTGACTTTCCAAGAATCGGAGATAGTGATTCCTATCTCGGAATGTTCCTACCGCAAAGAAATAAATACCATAGCCTCGTTCTCGACCTACATATTCCATTGCCATAATCAATTCCTGATAGCCAACCAATGATTTCCAAATGACACTAGTGTCAACTTCACTTACAGCATCATACATCCATCGAATGAATATTTCGATATCTTGAGAGTAGTAATCAATTTCTGCTATAACTGTTAGATTTTTGGCATCTAACTCATAACGATGTCTGTTGATATGATTTATATATCTCTCTCGTGTTTGGAATTCTCGTTTATTGTTAGTTGGACTGACAGGCCACGATGATAATTTATCTAATGATTCATCCGTTTCAGGGTATGCCAGCAGTAAATCTCTTTTGGTGTCTGTGCCTATTCTACTTGCATATAAAGAACTCATATCACGTTCTTTTTGCAAGGAAGTCAAAAAGTATCCCAGCTCAATTCCAAAGTTAAGCCTGTCCATAACAGCATCGGTATTTATATATCGAGTTAAAGATTTGGAGAAATCGACTGCTGTAATGGCTGTTAATATTGCTAATGGAAACATAACAACAACCATCATTTTCGCCATTTGCTTTCTTTGTCCAACAATAGTGATTGGGTTACCTACAAATAATTGTATTCATCATTTGTTGTTTACATTTCGTGTCATTTTAATATTATAATATTATAAACAAAGCAAGCACCAAAATGTGGTAGAATTCAAGCTCTCAGTTTTGCTTGATTTAGTCTTTTGCGTTTTCTCAAATCAAACTCTCTCTCTCTCTCACACACACACACACACATTTTGATTGATTTAGCTTTGGCCATGAGGCAATAACATACTAGATACAACGTTCTGATTTGGACGATTTTGTAGTACATATACGTGTACGAAATTCATGATCCACAGTTTTATGCCCGTAAGAGCGAGTCATCAATGCGATGCTTAATTACTAATATTCACCATTCCATGTTAAAACTCAAAACACATTCTGGCTTCCATGAATTATTTCGATTCTGATATTTCTAAGAGTACAAATACGGCAGTATACTTTGATTGGAAGACGGTCATTTATATTTACATTTGCGGACAATGTCTCACACAATTTATGCTGTCAAATTCGAGCAGACGATAATTCATCAACATGTACATTTACGACGAGAAAGTCAGTCACATGCACTGGCGCATATGCTGATGAGAATATACCCAATCGATAAATCGCTCGTTAGTTTACAAAGAAAGAAAGAAGGACGTCACGTTAGAATTTCAAATAAACAAATATAGTGCATTTATGTAAAAAAAAAAACAAACAAAAAAAACCTCACAAAATAAACTTATTTAACTAATTTCGTGTGGACGACGTGTTTCTGGAATAACCATAACCAGATACACTGATTTCAGGGTTTAAAGTTAGGGGGTGCACTTAAAAAAATTGCGCCGAGCGGAGGGAGGCGCGAAAATTTTTGGGGTATTTTGTGTGAAAAATCACGATTTTACTCCAAAAAATCATATTTTTTTCAATTTTAGGGGGGGCGCCCCCCCCCCCCCCCCCCTGGATGCGCCCCTGTATTTCCAGAAACGAGCCGTGTTCAATAAACTAGATATTTACGTTATTATTCAATGGGTGGTCATGATCATTTTGTGTGTGTTAGAGGTAAATATTGTTCCTCTGTCTCAATTATTAAGAAAATCAAAAACAAAAATACCACACACTCGCAAAATCATAGAAAGAGACAATATCGATACCCTAGCACACATATACCTCATCGCTCAATTTCTGGGCTTGGTAAGGGCACTTCAATACAAAAAGGGGGGCTAAACTAGTTAAATAAATGCTGAATATCTACTTACCTAGACAAACCCTTCTGCAGGGCTCCACTCGTGTGTTAATCTGTAACATGCCCATAATAGCATCATTCAGATCAGAAGGCGTTAAAGAAAGATTGGAACCACTATATGACATGTTGTCTGTTTTTTTCTGTGCCGCCGATTTCAAACATCTCATGGATATTTCGACAGGCGATATTTTGTTTTTTCCCGCCATATTCACTCCTGAAAGTATAATGTTGATAAAGTTGAAACAGCACTGAATGTCATACAATGTAATCACATACGTTTTATGAAATTGGTTAGGATTATGGCTGTTTAACGCCACTTTCAATAATATTTCAGTTATATCTGGAGTACATAGAGAAAAATCGACCTGTCGCCATTCACTGACACTCACTGAAATCGAGTATGCATCGCCATGTGTGGGAATCAAAACTGATTGCATCAGCTTGGTTACGGTGATTAACGCCACTTTCAACAATATTTCAGTTATATCGTGGTGATCAGTTTAATTGCTGGAGGAAACGGGAATACCCGGAGAAAACTACAGACCTGTCGCAAGTCACTGACAAACTTTATCATATAATGTTTTATCGAGTACACCCTGAGTGGGGCTCGAACTTACAAGTTTAGTGGTGATAGGCACTGATTACATAGGTAGTTGTACATCTAACTACTATACGGTCACGACCACGACGGCCCCAAAGTCGTTTCATTGGTCAATTTTAATTCAAGTACATTACGATCACGAACGCGATGGTTGTTGAAAATTAAGCTAACATATGATTGTGACAGTGACGACACCACCTCTACAACATACATGTTAACTGTTGGTATGTGACTAAATAATGAGTAAGGAACAAGGCATATATCCAAAGAGTGAGCGGGTGATTGTTGCTTAATGTAAAGTAAGCAATTTTGGGCTATATCACGACGAGAAAAAATACATTTCGATAATATCAGGCTTATTGGATTTGTATAGTGTTAGGTCATTGAAACAACAGTCCGTGTGCATGCATGTCGCTCCACTCGGAGACATTATTCTGATTCCGAGACTAGTCTTTGCTTTTTTCTTATTGCTGCGTGCTAGCGGAGAATCATCAAATACCAATTGCATAGTCTTCGGTTTGATCCTTCCGGGGCTTGAACCATGATCTCCCGCTAACAAGGCGAGCATGCCTACCAGTACACCACCGATGCGGTCTGAACATGTTGTAATTGTCTGGATTTATTATACAATGGGCTTCGAAATATTACCAAGAACCCCGAAAGTCGTTTCAAGATGTCGTTTGTCGCTTCCCATACTGTGTTTCAACACATATTGCGTTTTTTGTGTTTCTTGTGTCTTGTGTATCCAATGTTGCCAGTTTTTATGGATTGCACATTCTTGATTTCCCCTTCGGTTCTCTCTAACATTTAGTTCACATTAAGTATTGCATACTTGTCTACGACCGGTGTCACTAAAGCGGAATGAGATTAAAGAAATTTTAGAAGATCTTCACCACTTCCGTTGTTTATTTTAAGAAGATTCTGTGTTTTAAATAATTAATGTTTACGACAACGTAATCTAACTCAACCAATCTCCTGACATCCTAGACACTTGTTATTCTTGTTAAAGGTTACTGATTAAAATAACTGGCTTACAGAAGAAAGTGGCATAAACCCTACGTTACATGAAACCTATTTATGTGTTGCTTTAAAAGGTCTATGAGACTTTTTGCGGTCGTTGGCAATTCCAGTGTGACGTAACCGCTAATAAAGTATTTACCTCCAGTTGTTTGTAGGAGGGCCCATGTCTTATTTACGTTATTTGAGTTTGATTGCGCATTGTTATCTAACACATATTGTGTTGTCTAACACGTATATTGTTATCTAACACATATTGTGTTGTCTAATACGTTTATTGTTATCTAACACATATTGTGTTGTCTAACACGTATAGTGTTGTCTAACACATATTGTGCTGTCTAATACGTATATTGTTATCTAACACATATTGTGTTGTCTAACACGTATAGTGTTGTCTAACACATATTGTGTTGTCTAATACGTATATTGTTGTGTAACACATATTGTGTTGTCTAACACGTATATTGTTATCTAACACATATTGTGTTGTCTAATACGTATATTGTTATCTAACACATATTGTGTTGTCTAATACGTATAGTGTTGTCTAACACATATTGTGTTGTCTAATACGTATATTGTTATCTAACACATATTGTGTTGTCTAACACGTATATTGTTGTGTAACACATATTGTGTTGTCTAATACGTATAGCGTTGTGTAACACATATTGTGTTGTCTAATACGTATAGCGTTGTCTACCACATATTGTGTTGTCTAACACGTATATTGTTATCTAACACATATTGTGTTGTCTAACACGTATATTGTTATCTAACACATATTGTGTTGTCTAACACGTATATTGTTGTGTAACACATATTGTGTTGTCTAACACGTATATTGTTATCTAACACATATTGTGTTGTCTAATACGTATATTGTTATCTAACACATATTGTGTTGTCTAAAACGTATATTGTTGTCTAACACATATTGTGTTGTCTAACACGTATAGTGTTGTCTAACACATATTGTGCTGTCTAATACGTATATTGTTGTGTAACACATATTGTGTTGTCTAACACGTATATTGTTATCTAACACATATTGTGTTGTCTAATACGTATATTGTTATCTAACACATATTGTGTTGTCTAATACGTTTATTGTTATCTAACACATATTGTGTTGTCTAACACGTATATTGTTATCTAACACATATTGTGTTGTCTAACACGTATAGTGTTGTCTAACACATATTGTGTTGTCTAACACGTATATTGTTATCTAACACATATTGTGTTGTCTAACACGTATATTGTTATCTAACACATATTGTGTTGTCTAACACGTATAGCGTTGTGTAACACATATTGTGTTGTCTAATACGTTTATTGTTATCTAACACATATTGTGTTGTCTAACACGTATATTGTTGTGTAACACATATTGTGTTGTCTAACACGTATATTGTTATCTAACACATATTGTGTTGTCTAATACGTATATTGTTATCTAACACATATTGTGTTGTCTAAAACGTATATTGTTGTCTAACACATATTGTGTTGTCTAACACGTATAGTGTTGTCTAACACATATTGTGCTGTCTAATACGTATATTGTTGTGTAACACATATTGTGTTGTCTAACACGTATATTGTTATCTAACACATATTGTGTTGTCTAATACGTTTATTGTTATCTAACACATATTGTGTTGTCTAAAACGTATATTGTTGTGTAACACATATTGTGTTGTCTAACACGTATATTGTTATCTAACACATATTGTGTTGTCTAAAACGTATATTGTTGTCTAACACATATTGTGTTGTCTAACACGTATAGTGTTGTCTAACACATATTGTGTTGTCTAATACGTATATTGTTGTCTAACACATATTGTGTTGTCTAATACGCATAGTGTTGTCTAACACATATTGTGTTGTCTAATACGTATATTGTTATCTAACACATATTGTGTTGTCTAATACGTATAGTGTTGTCTAACACATATTGTGTTGTCTAATACGTATATTGTTATCTAACACATATTGTGTTTTCTAATACGTATAGTGTTGTTTAACACATATTATGTTGTCTAATACGTATAGTGTTGTCTAACACATATTGTGTTGTCTAATACGTATAGTGTTGTCTAATACGTATATTGTTATCTAACACATATTGTGTTGTTTAATACGTATAGTGTTGTCTAACACATATTGTGTTGTCTAACACGTATAGTGTTGTCTAACACATATTGTGTTGTCTAATACGTATAGTGTTGTGTAACACATATTGTGCTGTCTAACACGTATATTGTTATCTAACACATATTGTGTTGTCTAATACGTATATTGTTGTGTAACACATATTGTGTTGTCTAACACGTATATTGTTGTGTAACACATATTGTGTTGTCTAATACGTATAGCGTTGTCTACCACATATTGTGTTGTCTAACACGTATAGTGTTGTCTAACACATATTGTGTTGTCTAATACGTATATTGTTATCTAACACATATTGTGTTGTCTAATACGTATATTGTTGTGTAACACATATTGTGTTGTCTAATACACATAGCGTTTTCTAACACATATTGTGCTGTCTAACACGTATATTGTTGTGTAACACATATTGTGTTGTCTAACACGTATATTGTTATCTAACACATATTGTGTTGTCTAATACGTATAGTGTTGTCTAACACATATTGTGTTGTCTAATACGTATATTGTTGTGTAACACATATTGTGTTGTCTAATACGTATATTGTTATCTAACACATATTGTGTTGTCTAACACGTATATTGTTATCTAACACATATTGTGTTGTCTAATACGTATATTGTTGTGTAACACATATTGTGTTGTCTAATACGTATATTGTTGTGTAACACATATTGTGTTGTCTAACACGTATATTGTTGTGTAACACATATTGTGTTGTCTAACACGTATATTGTTATCTAACACATATTGTGTTGTCTAACACGTATATTGTTGTGTAACACATATTGTGTTGTCTAATACACATAGCGTTGTCTAACACATATTGTGCTGTCTAACACGTATATTGTTGTGTAACACATATTGTGTTGTCTAACACGTATATTGTTATCTAACACATATTGTGTTGTCTAACACGTATATTGTTGTCTAACACATATTGTGTTGTCTAATACGTATAGCTTTGTCTAACACATATTGCGTTGTCTAATACGTATATTGTTATCTAACACATATTGTGTTGTCTAACACGTTTATTGTTGTGTAACACATATTGGGTTGTCTAATACGTATAGCGTTGTCTAACACATATTGTGCTGTCAAACACGTATATTGTTGTGTAACACATATTGTGTTGTCTAATACGTATATTGTTGTGTAACACATATTGTGTTGTCTAACACGTATATTGTTGTGTAACACATATTGTGTTGTCTAATACGTATAGCGTTGTCTACCACATATTGTGTTGTCTAACACGTATAGTGTTGTCTAACACATATTGTGTTGTCTAATACGTATATTGTTATCTAACACATATTGTGTTGTCTAATACGTATATTGTTGTGTAACACATATTGTGTTGTCTAATACACATAGCGTTGTCTAACACATATTGTGCTGTCTAACACGTATATTGTTGTGTAACACATATTGTGTTGTCTAACACGTATATTGTTATCTAACACATATTGTGTTGTCTAATACGTATATTGTTGTCTAACACATATTGTGTTTTCTAATACGTATATTGTTGTGTAACACATATTGTGTTGTCTAATACGTATATTGTTATCTAACACATATTGTGTTGTCTAACACGTATATTGTTATCTAACACATATTGTGTTGTCTAATACGTATATTGTTGTGTAACACATATTGTGTTGTCTAATACGTATATTGTTGTGTAACACATATTGTGTTGTCTAACACGTATATTGTTGTGTAACACATATTGTGTTGTCTAACACGTATATTGTTATCTAACACATATTGTGTTGTCTAACACGTATATTGTTGTGTAACACATATTGTGTTGTCTAATACGTATAGCGTTGTCTAACACATATTGTGCTGTCTAACACGTATATTGTTGTCTAATACGTATATTGTTATCTAACACATATTGTGTTGTCTAATACGTATAGCGTTGTCTAACACATATTGTGCTGTCTAACACGTATAGCGTTGTCTAACACATATTGTGTTGTCTAATACGTATATCGTTGTCTAACACATATTGTGCTGTCTAACACGTATATTGTTGTGTAACACATATTGTGTTGTCTAACACGTATATTGTTATCTAACACATATTGTGTTGTCTAACACGTATATTGTTGTCTAACACATATTGTGTTGTCTAATACGTATAGCGTTGTCTAACACATATTGCGTTGTCTAATACGTATATTGTTATCTAACACATATTGTGTTGTCTAACACGTATATTGTTGTGTAACACATATTGTGTTGTCTAATACGTATAGCGTTGTCTAACACATATTGTGCTGTCTAACACGTATATTGTTGTGTAACACATATTGTGTTGTCTAATACGTATATTGTTATCTAACACATATTGTGTTGTCTAATACGTATATTGTTGTGTAACACATATTGTGTTGTCTAAGACGTATATTGTTGTGTAACACATATTGTGTTGTCTAACACGTATATTGTTATCTAACACATATTGTGTTGTCTAACACGTATATTGTTGTGTAACACATATTGTGTTGTCTAACACGTATATTGTTATCTAACACATATTGTGTTGTCTAACACGTATATTGTTGTCTAACACATATTGTGTTGTCTAACACGTATAGTGTTGTCTAATACGTATATTGTTATCTAACACATATTGTGTTGTCTAATACGTATAGCGTTGTCTAACACATATTGTGCTGTCTAACACGTATATTGCTGTGTAACACATATTGTGTTGTCTAATACGTATATTGTTATCTAACACATATTGTGCTGTCTAACACGTATATTGTTGTGTAACACATATTGTGTTGTCTAATACGTATATCGTTGTCTAACACATATTGTGCTGTCTAACACGTATATTGTTGTGTAACACATATTGTGTTGTCTAACACGTATATTGTTATCTAACAAATATTGTGTTGTCTAACACGTATATTGTTGTGTAACACATATTGTGTTGTCTAATACGTATAGCGTTGTCTAACACATATTGTGCTGTCTAACACGTATATTGTTGTGTAACACATATTGTGTTGTCTAACACGTATATTGTTATCTAACACATATTGTGTTGTCTAACACGTATATTGTTATCTAACACATATTGTGTTGTCTAACACGTATATTGTTATCTAACACATATTGTGTTGTCTAACACGTATATTGTTGTGTAACACATATTGTGTAGTCTAATACGTATATTGTTGTGTAACACATATTGTGTTGTCTAACACGTATATTGTTGTGTAACACATATTGTGTTGTCTAACACGTATATTGTTGTGTAACACATATTGTGTTGTCTAATATGTATATCGTTGTGTAACACATATTGTGTTGTCTAACACGTGTAGTGTTGTCTAACACATATTGTGCTGTCTAACACGTATATTGTTGTGTAGCACATATTGTGTTGTCTAACACGTATATTGTTGTGTAACACATATTATGTTGTCTAACACGTATATTGTTATCTAACACATATTGTGTTGTCTAACACGTATATTGTTGTGTAACACATATTGTGTTGTCTAATACGTATAGCGTTGTCTAACACATATTGTGCTGTCTAACACGTATATTGTTGTGTAACACATATTGTGTTGTCTAACACGTATATTGTTATCTAACACATATTGTGTTGTCTAACACGTATATTGTTATCTAACACATATTGTGTTGTCTAATACGTATAGCGTTGTGTAACACATATTGTGTTGTCTAATATGTATATTGTTGTCTAACACATATTGTGTTGTCTAACACGTGTAGTGTTGTCTAACACATATTGTGTTGTCTAATACGTATATTGTTGTGTAACACATATGTGTAACACATATTATTGTCTAATATGCTACTACACGGAACAGGGTAGCAAATGATATATGCGTTCCACGGAATATCCTACGGGATACCCCCGATTTGTCTTACGTTCAGCCAGAGGGTAATTATTATTTCAAAACTTCAGATTCGTATCAAATTTTAAAATCTTGTTCTATTAATATTTCGGACTGTCTTAAATCTCCAGGTACTTGTGACTCTTCTCCATGCATTACTACTTGCAAAATAAAAACTGACAAAAATAATACTTGTAAAACATGCGTCATGCTAATAACTTCTCCTGAATTTACAAGTAATTTAACTGGAAAAACGTACTACACCAAATCGTTTGAACCTCTGGACTGTTCTACTAAAAATGTCATTTACGGTATAGAATGTACACTCTGTGGACTTTTGTATGTTGGTGAAACTCGTCAAACATTGCGAAGTAGGATGAGCCAACATCGATATGATGCAAAAGATCCCAAATACAGGATTTTGTATAATCATTTCAATCAACCGGGTCATGACCGCTGTTTGACGATGAAAGTTCGAATCATCGAGAAGATTTACCATCATACAAACAGTCCTATTCTTAGTACATCTTACCGCACCGATAGAGAGTTGTTCTGGATAAAGGAATTAGGCACTGCAATGCCTTACGGTTGCAATGATAACATCAAAGGAGTGGGAAATTTGTCAAGTCCTGGATGCAACGAAATCAACGTGATGAGCCTTTTTAATACTATTCCAAGAACTAAACGTAGCCATGGTCATAAAAGAATTCAACATCCTAATGTTAAAAAGTCCTCTAAACCAAGAACGCTACAAGATACTTTTAATGATTTACTTTCTAATATACAGAAACCTCTTGGAATTCATCATATTCGTACAATCTTATTTTCACTACCTGTAAACTACCTCAAAGATCTTAGGGATTTTGGACTTGACAAAGGAGGCGTAGATCCTTTTTCTCCTAAGTACAGATTGTCTAGTATTATATGTGACGTGGCGTCCTTTCGTCTTTTTAAACCAGTTCGATCTGAACCTCTTCATGATAACAACAGAAAATTCCTCCATATTCCGTTTGCTAACAAAGGAATCGATGCTATTAACATCAGCAACATTCTTAATAGAAAAGAGGTCGTAAAAGAAATTCCACCATATTTCAAAAATCAATCTGTTCCCATTGTCTCCTATAGCTACACTAACAGCATTGGCCGTAAAATTTTCAACTACAAAGAAGCATTGCAAGATATTAACATAGAAGAGTACCTTAAGAACCCTCTGACTTGTGACTGCTCCCACTCTCCTTTTCAATACAACCCATCTGGACATGTAATCACTGGTGATCTGAATATCATTCAACATGAGAGTCTCCGAAAGGTGATTTCTCATGGTCCTAAATTCAGAGAACCTCAACACATCAATTGGAAACATAATTTCAAGATAATTATGGATGCTGTTGAAGATTATGCCAGAAGGTGGATAAAGAGAGAAGTAGACCAAGATCCTGAGTTAGAGTCCTTGTCAGACTGGGTTAGAACAATTAGGTCTCTAGTACAAGGTCGGATTCACAAACTCAAAAATTGTGTTAATAGTCGACCTAAGTCTGTATTTAAAGACCAAGAAGCCGTTAAGTGTCTTTCCTCTCTTCATGACAAATATGTTATCGTTCCTGCGGACAAGGCTTCCAACAATATCGTGTTTGTATGTAAATCATATTACTTCGAATGCCTAATCAAGGAATTAGGCATAAATAGCAACACCTCTAGTAATACCACATACAAACCAACTTCGTTCGACAAAGATGAAATCCTAGCTAACCACAGATCATTCATGACCTCTTTAAACATTCCCTCTGGTAAAGAGTCTGAGGATTTACCCTATTTATATTGGATACCTAAACTCCATAAGACACCATACAAAGAAAGGTACATAGCGGGATCATCAACTTGTTCGACGAAAGAATTGTCTATTCACCTGACAAAGATTCTGTCTGCAGTAAAAGAGGGACAACAGAAATATTGTGAAACTGTTTACTCGCGTAGTGGCATAAATCACATGTGGATTTTGAAAAACTCTAAAGATCTTTTGGATAACCTGAAATCAAGATCTTTCTCTCAGGTATCCTCCATCAAAACTTTTGATTTTTCAACTCTATATACCACCCTACCGCATGACAAATTAAAAACCCGCTTAAAAGAAACAATTCATAAAGCTTTTAGTCATAGAAACTATGGCTCAAAATTTGTTGTGTTAGGCTACAATTCCACATATTTTTCAAACAAAATTCATAAAGGTAAAACATGCTACTCCGAGGAACAAGTGATCAGTATGCTGGAGATCCTCATCAATAACATATTTGTCTCCTTTGGAGGGACACTGTTTCAGCAGGTCGTCGGCATACCAATGGGTACGAATTGTGCCCCTCTTCTAGCCGATTTATTTTTATACTCATATGAGTCGGAGTTTCTTCAAAAGCTTGTAAAAGATAAGAAGATTCATGAGGCTAGAGCCTTTAATTTCACATACAGGTATATTGATGACGTTTTATCTATCAATAATTCTAGATTTGCAGAATTTCTTCCATTGATATACCCTCCAGAGCTGGAAGTTAAAGAGACCACCGATACAGCTTCGTCCGCATCATTTTTGGACTTATACCTCGAATTTGACGACAGTGGTCAACTCAGTACTAAAATTTATGATAAGCGGGACGACTTCAATTTTAAAATCATAAATTTTCCAAACATGTGCAGCAATATACCAGCTTCTCCTGCATATGGTGTTTACATCTCGCAATTGATTCGCTATGCAAGGGCCAGTAGCAATTATTCTGATTTCCTGAAACGTCATCTTCATCTGAGAAACAGGCTACTGGACCAGGGCTATAAAAAGATTCGCCTTATTCGATCTCTTAAAAAGTTTATATTCCGATACCAATATCTTGTCGAAATATATTCCGTCTCTGCAGAAAAAATTATAAGCGATGCATTTTCATATAGTGAAAATGTATAAAGATAAAGAAGTCAAAAATGTCAAGAATTTTTTTTGTCAATGTGTGACGTAAAAATATTTTTGACATTTACGTCACCGAATATGGTACTGCTTTGACTACTATTTTACCTATTTTGTTCCTGTATTTAAATACTGTTACAGTGACAGCCGGAACCTTTGAACCGTAATGAGAGCGGGAGGTTTGGCGCCTTAAAATCTGATTCAACCCACCATTTCTTTAGAAATGCCTGTACCAAGTCAGGGTCATTACGGTTTTCACAGTTTTCCGGTTGTTGACTGATTTTGTCTGTTTATATAATTATGAGTTTTGACTTTCCCTTTGTAAGATTGTTCGGAGTTCGGTAATTTTGTTATTACCTTTATTATGTATATTGTTGTCTAACACATATTGTGTTGTCTAACACGTGTAGTGTTGTCTAACACATATTGTAATGTGTGTTTTTATTTCTTCGTCTTGTGTATCCTATTTTTGATTGCCCCTTCGGTATTCTGAAACGTTTATTTCCAAAGAGAGTGGTTTAACACCTAATTGTTATACAATTCGACTGGAGTCTAATAGATCGTTGGTGGATATACCAACATCATGTACATGCTCTGGTCTGGTGAGTTTTCTTCTTGCCCCATACTTCCATGCATCCTCCATGTGTACTTTAAGATGCGAAAGGGTTTAATGGAAGGCATCAATCAAAGGACAGACAATACGACGGCCACAAAACGCGTCATGCACAGTAATATTGATAGCTACGTTTTTATCATGTTCGATATTTGATTCCACCATGTTGATGATCTATTCGTTCTGGTCTCCCACGATGACCGTAAATTTCTTTAGATGTTCATGACTTTTTGATATTAAATTTGTATCATTTATGACTTTTTGTCTTAAGTGTATAGGTCTTTATTCAATGGGTTATACATTCCTCGTTAGTAGTGAGTTAACTACAAACATTCATTGTTCCTGCTATTATACTGTCCATGTTTATGTTGTCATTCATTTTTGTGAGAGCATGTGTCTTTTGGAGTGGAGCGAATCTTTTATCGTTTTTTATCGTTTGTTTATATGTGAATTTCCGTTGGAGATCCAGTTATCAGGAGAGGAGGGTTAGGATCCCATTGACTGGTTTAATCCCGCAACACCCCCCCCCCCCCCCCCCCTCCCATTGGTAAATTCTAAGAATAATTGAATTCGGATATTAGGGAAGCTATGATATTATTGTTTTAGCTCCGAGATCTATGGAACAGACCCCTCCTCCCGTTTTATTTGACTTTTGCAGTAGTTATTGTTTCGGTACGAGGATATTATTGTTTTAGTAACTAACATATGAAAATACTGTATTTTGATTGGATGATCAGTGTGTACTATTTTTGAACAGTACACTTGACAACGGGTGACTATTCCTAGCGACGGGAACTATACCAGTTTCAAACGATTTCCCGTGGGGACTATACCTGTGGCATAGATTTTCCCGCGTAATATTTATATATTTTTGTCAAGATTTATCTCCCTTAAAATAGACTCGCACTGTAGTCTGCTGTCAACATGGCTAGGTTTGGCAATGCAAATATAATATTACATTGTAAATTTTATTATTATTATTATTTTGAATTTGAGTGTGTTTTTCTTTTATGTCTGGAATGGGATGTTATATACTAAATATATTATTGTTTTCTCCCTCGAGAACAGTTTTCCTATTATGTTGTCTGGTGAGGTATAGTGCCCTCGTCGTTGGTTCAGGCACTAGCCCTCACCGGACGCAATTACGAACAATTTCGATGACATTTACATTTGATAATAAATTTGACCAAACTGATGAAGCTGATTACATGTTCTTATTTCAGATTAAACACCAATATTCCTTTTGAATCATAGCCAATATATAATTCAAAGCATTGTTACGGGTTTTAAACAGATTTTCATGACCTCGTTTTAGTCACTCTGTGACCTAGGTCCGGACACAATTTCGAACGACATAATAATAACCTTTCTAGTGTAAATTATTTGATGACAACTGTTAATATTGAAAGAGCATTCATTCATTTACGTTCACATATCCATTTGTATATAATACACATGACATAAAAACCTTTCCTTTATTCACACCATAAATGTCAATCTCCCATACAGAGTTGTTGGTCCTTGCAAGCTCTCTATCTCTGTAAGAGTCTCAAAAGTAGTCCCAAAAACACGTGATCATGTAACGAACGATCATGTGACAATTTTTGATGTAGATATTAAAAAGTTTGCCTTTGACAGTCCCTCAACACGATGTTCTTGTCATAATCTTTAACAATTGTATCTAATGTTCACATTTTATCGGATGAATAAGTAAACCAAATTACTCAGAATAGGAAAACGTTTCACAAAAATATAGTCCCTATAAATATAGCTTTTTTAAAATGGTATTTCGCCTCAAATAAAATCGTATTTCACGTCAAAACTAAAGATATATGCAAAAAGACGAATAGCGTCTTAGAAGCAAAATCTAGAGTATATTAATATTTTACAAGAATCTTGTAAAATCGAGACGTTTACAGAGATAGAGAGCCTGCAAGCCTGAAAACCCGTCGTCTGCAACATTCAACAACTGTGCATGAATAATTTTCTCCCAAAACACGAGTAATTTAGGGACCGACCATTTAACTTGCAGGGGGTGTGGGGTTGGGGAGGTTATGTTTTTTTGTTACGTTCAGAAGAAAAAAAATCGGACAACACGCGAGTTAGAATATTTTTTTTTGTCACGTGAAGCGCGAATTTTTTTTCCATAATCTAACATTAATATGACAAAAACTCTGAATCAGAATATTTTTTTTTCCTCCACCAAAATCAGAATATTTTTTTCAGCAACATTGGGAATTAGAATATTTTTTTAGAAAAAAACCATAACCCCTCTGGAAGTTAAATGGTCCGTCCCTTAGCGGGGTATCTATTTATAAAAACATTTTTTTAATTCATGCTTTGAAGGAACAATTAGGGCACATCAATTTTATTTCGTTCGTAATTGTGTCCGTTCGTAATTGCGTCCGGTGAGGCTATGCATCATCAGTAGACAACACTATGGGAGAACAGTTCCCTCAGGAGTAGACAATAATAGAATATTAGCTCCGAGCTCTAGGAAGAGACCACTCTTCCCGTTTTTATTTGAAGTTTGCATCCACCCATTAGTTAATGTTTCGGCACTTACATTGTTTATGAAATATATAAATAGACGAAAAAAATATGCCACGTTGTCGGAACGATTGAAATTTACAGTTCCTAAATAGTAAATAATGTGTTTATTAATCACCTACCTCCTAATTCCATGGGTTTATCCCTCTGTTTATTATTCACCTACCTCCTAATTCCGTGGCTTCATCCCTCTGTTTATTATTCACCTACCTCCTAATTCCGTGGGTTTATCCCTCTGTTTATTATTTACCTACCTCCTAATTCCGTGGGTTTATCCCTCTGTTTATTATTCACTTACTTCCTAATTCCGTGGGTTTATCCCTCTGTTTATTATTCACCTACCTCCTAATTCCGTGGGTTTATCCCTCTGTTTATTATTCACCTACCTCCTAATTCCGTTGGTTTATCCCTCTGTTTATTATTCACCTACCTCCTAATTCCGTGGGTTTATCCCTCTGTTTATTATTCACCTACCTCCTAATTCCGTGAGTTTATCCCTCTGTTTATTATTCCCCCACCTCCTAATTCCGTGGGTTTATCCCTGTTTTTTATTCACCTACCTCCTAATTCCTTGGGTGTATCCCTCTGTTTATTATTCACCTACCTCCTAATTCCGTGGGTTTATCCCTCTGTTTATTATTCACCTACCTCCTATTTTCGTGGATTTATCCCTCTGTTTATTATTCACCTACCTCCTAATTCCGTGGGTTTATCCCTGTTTTTTATTCACCTACCTCCTAATTCCATGGGTTTATCCCTCTGTTTATTATTCACCTACCTCCTAATTCTGTGGGTTTATCCCTCTGTTTATTATTCACCTACCTCCTAATTCCGTGGGTTTATCCCTCTGTTTATTATTCACCTACCTCCTAATTCCGTGGGTTTATCCCTCTGTTTATTATTCACCTACCTCCTAATTCCGTGGGTTTATCCCTTTGTTTATTAATCACCTACCTCCTAATGCCGTGGGTTTATCCCTCTGTTTATTAATCACCTACCTCCTAATTCCGTGGGTTTATCCCTTTGTTTATTATTCACCTACCTCCTAATTCCGTGGGTTTATCCCTCTGTTTATTATTCACCTACCTCCTAGTTCCGTGGGTTTATCCCTCTGTTTATTATTCACCTACCTCCTAATTTCGTGGATTTATCCCTGTTTTTTATTCACCTACCTCCTAACTCCGTGGGTTTATCCCTCTGTTTATTATTCACCTACCTCCTAATTCCGTGGGTTTATCCCTCTGTTTATTATTCACCTACCTCCTAATTCCGTGGGTTTATCCCTCTGTTTATTATTCACCTACCTCCTAATTCCGTGGGTTTATCCCTCTGTTTATTATTCACCTACCTCCTAATTTCGTGGATTTATCCCTCTGTTTTTTATTCACCTACCTCCTAATTCCGTGGGTTTATCCTTCTGTTTATTATTCACCTACCTCCTAATTCCGTGGGTTTATCCCTCTGTTTTTTTATGGCCCTCCTCTCTTTCCTCCAGTTTCACCATTAATAAGTTTGGTACTCAATATATAGCTGAAAAAATTGTGAAAATAACTGATAAAAAATAATTTATAACCATAATCTCGGACAGACAATACAACAAAATGAAACGTTCGGATTCGTTGGTTTAAATAAGTTAATTCGTAAGATCCATGGTATATATAATACCTATGACGTCAATATCATGGAATAACAGACCTATGACGTCAAAATCATGGAATAACATCAAGATCTTCATGTTAGACCATGGTTTGTAAAAGTTCACAATTTTTAAGTTAATTGTTGCATATAAACATCAAAGGAAAAATGCGTATTTATGTTACAATAATTAATACTTAAATACTTTTTATATATTAAATTGAATACAAAAAATATATATTTATTAATATTAAAATAGGTCAATAAAGTTTGTCAGTGATTTGTGACAGGTCGGTGGTTTTCTCCGGGTACTCCGGTTTCCTCCACCAATAAATCTGACGCCACGATATAACTGAAATATTGTTGAAAGTGGCGTTAAACACCAAAAACCAACCAATCAACTTGGAATAGGTCAATGAATAAAAATATACCTGTTCCCGTATTCATTTTGATGGTTAGTTCTTTTCAGTTCAATGATCTAATGGTTTTGCAAACAACGTGGTAGATTTATCGAGAATGGAGAAAACACTTGGTTTGCGATGTTTAAAAATATGTGTATGTTGTTTATTATCAATAAACTACGGTT
This sequence comes from Bathymodiolus septemdierum, assembly GCA_963383655.1. NCBI lineage: Eukaryota > Metazoa > Mollusca > Bivalvia > Mytilida > Modiolidae > Bathymodiolus > Bathymodiolus septemdierum. The sequence continues at coordinate 19,125,881 of OY726530.1, read as the reverse complement.
CCAAGTCTTACAATTTGTTTTCTGCTTGTTCATTTTTTTTGTATTACTGCAATTGTTTATCATCACTGCTTAAACGTTTCTTTTTTCCCTAACTTCATTAAAAAGTGGCGGGGTTAAGCTGGTTTTATGGGCCCAAGCCTACCCTCTAGTCTTAGTGAAATGATGCGATTATGTGAGTAAAATGCCAGCCCTCATCTATAACCGGGTGAACAGCGTTATTATAAAGAACGTTATAATCTTGAACATTATAAATAATTTCTTTTTCAATGCGGGGATTTTTATTTCGGACCGCCCGTCACAATAAAACTGAAGGAAAAAAAAATTAAAGTGACGTTAAAAACTAATAACTTTAACCAAGTATTTAAGAAATAGTAATTCTAATGCTAAAAACTCTACTTTGAGATTTAAAACTTATTTGTTTTTTATGTTAGAATTGTAATATAAACCTTACCTGGTCGTGTTGTCTAACCATGAACCGCAGTTTAACAAGAGAGTTGACACAAAGTCGAGCATGTATTAACTATGTGTTAATAACTCTAGTTTATAACATACAGCTGTCGTAGGTATGAAGTATTAATGAGACGCCTATTTTCGAACCGACTTAAATCAATCATAGTACAAAAAAATATTATATGGATTGCCATATTAGACAGAGTGTATATGATTATCATTATTATTATTCTCTTATCTGGTGTTACATCACATTCTGTAATTGACGAATGAACGATTAGCATTTGTGATATGAAGAAAATGCTTGAAGATGAAGTCAAGGATAATCCATGGGTTTTTATGGTTTAAGTTTATGGTGTCTAACGCCACCTTCAACAATATTTCAGTTATATCCTGACGGTCAGTTTTATTGATAGAGGAAACCGGGGTACCCAGAGAAAACCACTGACCTACCATACGTTACTGACAAACTTTATCACATATTGTTGTATCGAGTACACCTAGCCATAAACGGAGTTCGAACTTTTAGTGGTGATAGGCACTGATAGTACAGGTAGTTGTAAATCCAACTACCATGCGATCACGACCACGACGGCCTTTGGTATTTACATAGTCTTCACTATAAATTAAAAATTAGATATCCAATAGACAGCAGTCAAATATAGTACAGTAGAGTTCGTTTATAACGAACAGGCTTGTAACGAAATCAGGCTTATAACGAAGTAAAGATAAATCCCCGGCCCCATCGCTATTTAAACAATGTATTTGTGAAGGCCTATTACAAATTTTTTATAGCGAAGTCAGGTTTATAACGAAGAGAATTCTAAACCCAAACAACGTTTTTATTACTCAAAATTGACATGATATAACAAAGAAAATTGCTGAACAAACAAATCGTTTACCTGTCTTCTGTTACACACGGCGATCACATATTAGACAATCGTAACTACTCGGCCATTCTCGCTACCCTGCAAATAACCTCGTATGCATTAGGCGTATACATCGCACTACTTTTCACATGTCAGTTACATGAAAGTTTGATAAAGTTATATTTTAAGCAATTTTCTATGTTTCAATTAAAGTTTTAATTAGTTTTGCATGATTAGATTTTACTTAGTATGTCTTCCATGTTGGATTTTCGTGGACTATATTTTTGTGCGGCTTAACTTAACTTAACTTCCGGCAAACAATTTAAGAAGAATTTCTACTATGCAGGTACGAGGTTATTTGCAGGGTAGCGAGAATGGCCGAGTAGTTACGATTGACATATTAGAATGATCAAGTGCACTTGACACTTCCGTTTTCGATAATTGAAAAATCAATAATCTCACCTTTGATGTTTTAAATGATGTCAATCAAGATTTTTCTTTAAAATATTTAAACAATAAAATGGGCATTAATGATATGATTAACAAGTTGTCAATTAATAACACACGCGGTAATTTATTGCATTAAAAATTAATAAAACGTAATCTAAATTTTAATGAATGGATGCACAAGCTAAAGAAATTAAAAACAAAGTCATGTGTGAGATTAATTCATTCGCTATTGTTTATTTTTTCTTTGATGATAGACTCTTTAATTAAACAGCAAACTGCGTGGTCTCAAGGTTCATCTAAATGCAAAAAACAAAAGAAATGTACTCCTTCTGAAATTTCGATTAACCTGAGTTTTTATGTGTATATAATACCAAAAAGAAACAATTATTCTTCAAATTCACATTAAAAAAAAGGGAAAATGGCTACAATCTTAAAATTGGCCATTAAAAATATATTTCCGAATTATCAGCATTATACCGATATCGATCCAAGTGTTAATACCCGACCTCATATTTCCTGTTTATAAAATAGATCGTGAACAAAGTTGAAAAAAAATAATTCTAAGGAACGTTTGAAGATACCAAAGAGGTATTCAGAAGCCATACAAAAAAATGTATATTCTAATTTAATTCACCTCTGGTGCTTGTAAACCCTAAAATCCCGATAACTCCTGTTGTTTTCACCTCCTTCAATTATTAAATGCCAGGATGTCCAGATAAGAGATTAAATTGATGATTAGATCTCTGTATATTGAATACATTGATCTCTATGAATAAACGTCAGAGACACCACTGGCAACATTGGGTATACAAAATACAGAACGAAGACAAACAAAATACAAAAACACGACACAACACAGAAAGCGAAAAACATGAGCAACACGGACCCCACCAAAAACTGCATAGCCAGAAATGATAGGTGATTTGCTCATTTGCATACTCAAAATGGCGGCTCAAAGAGAATTTGGATTTTAACATATAGTTGAACGGGAAACTTTCTGTTAGCTTGGGCCGGACAATTTTCCGGGATAAAAAATCAAACTATGCACCGGTTTGAACAATATCTCAAAATATTACAGCTGTACCATGAAAACTCAAGGTTCCCACCCAATTTCAAATTTTGAAGCGTAAGCACCATTCAAAAGCATTGAGAAGAAGTGAAAAAATGCATCCTGCACGGTTTTCAAGACCTAAAAGCACTTTTCTTACAATCCCCATTCTAGTTGCCGGGACAAATTCAGTCAGTTCCGGTAACATTGTTGAGGAATCTTTCTTCGATAAATATTTTGCTGAAAAATTAAAGGTTCCCACGATAATTTAAAAGAGGGCTTCACAAGTTTTTTTTACCTTTCTAGTAGAGATTCAATAGGGGTTCACGCCAAAAAAATCTACTATTTCGTAAAACTGCCTCTGCTAGACATAGCATTATTTGAGCAAGCACCGCATTCCATTGTAAATGTAAATAAACAATTAAAAAAGGCTCCACAAGGGTATTTTTTTATTTCGACAAAATAACAGAAGAAGTACATGTAGATCTAACTGTAATACAATTGGTAACTAACAATACTGCTGATATATAAAGTTCCAAAAATTTAACAATATATATACTAAACGATTTCAATGACATACTAGCCATACTAATACGTATGTGGGGCAGAAATTGAAAAAAAAATGCACAATATATTTTTTATTTACATACTTTTATTTCGTTGAAAAAAGGGGGGGGGGCAGTGCATTAAATATATTTTCGATCTTTTACACACATCATCGGATTCCTAATAAACATATGATGACAATTAATTTTGATACGATCACAAATAATTATGAAGTTATTTATGTGATCAAAACTGTGATGAAATATTATTTAAAAAAAATAGATACGAGTTTTCATCAGCATCTTCCAAATATGGTTCAACGTTTATTTGCTGACGTCATACATGACGCGATTTGGTTTATGAATATTCATGAGCAAAATCACCCATGATTTCTGGCTATGGTGGGTGAACCCAGGTGTTCGCAAATGGTCATTAATGTCTCTTATATAATGTCACAGATACAGCTTTGTCCTCATCATTTTTGGACTTGTACCTCGAATTTGACGACAGTGGTCAATTCAGTACTAAAATTTATTACTTCAATTTTAAGATCATAAATTTTCCAAATATGTGCAGCAATATACCAGCTTCTCCTGCATATGGTGTTTACATCTCGCAATTGATTCGCTATGCAAGGGCCAGTAGCAATTATTCTGATTTCCTGAAACGTCATCTTCATCTGAGAAACATGCTACTGGACCAGGGCTATAAAAAGATTCGCCTTATTCGATCTCAAAAAAGTTTATTTTCCGATACTAAGATCTTGTCGAAATATATTCCGTCTCTGCAGAGACGATAATAAACGATGCATTTTCATATAGTGAAAATGTATAAAGATAAGGAAGTCAACAAAAATATCAAAAATATTTGTTTATCAATGTGTGACGTAAAATTGATTTTGACATTTACTTCACTGAATTTGGTACTGCTTTGACAACTATTTTACCTAATTTGTTCCAGTATTGTTATAAATACTGTTATAGTGACAGCCGGAACCTTTGAGCCGTAATAAAAGCGGGAGGTTTGGCGCTTTAAAATCTGATTCAACCCACCATTTCTTTAGAAATGCCTGTACCAAGTCAGGATCATTAGTTTTCACAGTTTTCCGGTTGTTGACTGATTTTGTCTGTTTATATACTTATAAGTTTTGACTTTCCCATTGTAAGATTGTTCGGAGTTCGGTAATTTTGTTATTACCCTTATTTACTTATAAGACACCCACCATGTTACTCTTATAATCAATACGTCTTGGACACCACGTAAGCAAACATAGATAAGACATGAGCCCTCCTGCAAACAACTAGGGTTAAAGGTGAATCAACTTTTGGAGTGAAATTTGTATGTGCCATGATGTAGATAAAAAAAAGTTTGAGGATACCAACGAGGTAATCAGAGGTTGTAAATCAAAGGACAGACAGTACAATGGTGAAACGGAAATAAGCAAACAATCATCCATAACACACTACATGGACACCTAAAAATTTTTCAACACGAACCCTATTCTCTTCCAGAGTTGTCGTTCTTTACTCTCACATTAACTTTTTCCAATGTCTTATATTATTTAAATTTGCACACACGAATATCAAATTAAAAAAAACGAAATATGAATTTAACATTGTCCGGATATACTATTCCGTTCCGACTATAGCTATGTGATGGTTTATAATCCTACAAAATTGCAATCATGAACTTTATTGAAATAATCCGAAACAATATGAAGAATTATTGAAACCTGTGTTAAAAAGTTTAAGACAAATAGATAAATGTTTGAAATTTGAGCTTAGGATAGTATATTATTGAGTATTAATGATAAGAAACAATAGCTCTGATGAAGTATTGTATCAAGTGAAAACTATACACCATGTTCATATGCTGCTGGAATGTTGCTAAATATAAAGGGAAAGTTCACAAGTTGAAGATTGAAACCCATTAAAAAACTACGATTTCCGCATAAAAACGATGTTCGGTTCGTTTTTACCTCCAGTTGTTTGTAGGAGGGTTCGTGTCTTATTTACGTTATTTGTGTTTGTTTGCATATAGTGGTGTCCAGCACATATTGTGTTGTGTTTTTTGTTGTTCTTGTTTTGTTTGTCTTTGTGACTTGTGTGCTCAATGTTGCCCGTTTCTCTGGATTGTCCATTTTTGATTTCCCCTTCGGTTTTCTCTAACGTTTATTTATCTCACCTTGCTATAAATATTAATGTTAAAATGTGATCTTTTTCATGAGATAATTGAGTGGGAATGCTTTGAGAATAAACTTAATATGTGTACCATTCGAAATAATTTGCAGGCCTTTCGGGACTACTTTTTTGTACCAAGCATCTTTTAGAAAAAACAATTATGTTCATGCCGCTTAACATTAAACAACGGGTACCACTAGTGGTGAAGGAACAGCTGACCTTTCCGGAAAGCATCAGTTTACCTCCGGTTTTTAGGGGGTTCATGTTGCTCAATTTTTAGCTTTCTGTGCGGCATTCTGCAGCTCACTGTTTGCCCCTTTTCTTTTGGCCATTGTATTGTCTAGCATAAGAGGGGAGGCTTAACTAGTTTAACCCCATCATTTTTCATGGAAGTGCCTGTAACCAGCCAGGAAAGTGAACGGTCATGTATACGTTCGGGGTAGCAATTTTGCCTTTGTAATTTTGATGTTTGATTTCGGAACTGTTCCGACAGTGTGATACTTTTTGTTTTTCATTTTGATATTATTTTATTTGTATAAAACAGGATTCCTGCTTCATGCTCTTCAGGTTGCCAAGACGATGGAGAGAACAGTTTGCAGAAGCCTTAAATTGAAGGAGAGACAATATTATGGCTAAAAGAAAAAAGGACAAAAGGACAAACAAAACACTACGCAGAAAACTAAAGATTGAGCAACACGAACCCCGCTAAAGATCGAGGTGAACTGAAGTTCTCCGGAAGGGTCTGTAGTTCCTGCTTCACTAGAGACACCTGTCGTGTTACTGTTGTCAATTGATACAATTGTCAACGAGAATGATTCAAGGATCGTCCAGCTATTGTTTGATTTGAATTGGTAGTTTTTGTAGGAAAATAATTAGTGTTACGGTTAACGAAGATGAAAGCTACATGATGTCAAGTAAACGTTAAGATGACCTTTGCTAGGTGAGTTAAGAAGAAGGTTTTGCCATACTATTTTGTATATCCTATGCCAGTGTCTATATTTCTAACAACTGATATTAATGTTAATACGACCAGATAGAGGAACGATTTGTGTTGTAGTTAGTGTTTTTATCTAAACACCCTGTGATATTTATTGTTTCTAAACATTTCGTGATATTTATTGTTTCTAAGCATTTCGTGATATTTATTTTTCTAAACGCACACTGATATGTATCATCGCTGAAGGTTTTGACGATTGTTTTTGTTATTTGTAAAAGGTCGAATACTACGTGGAGGTTAGAAAATTTAATTTGCAACAGATTATGCTACACAGCATCGATTGATTAAACGATTTCTGTCAAATGTGACAATGCCATTTACACTTCTACTGACGTACATGTATCATGCCTTGAACCAAATTGCAGGATATTCCCTTTTCTGTTTTGTTTTGTTATTTGTTTTGTAAAGTTTTTGTTGCTTTGCTTTTGTTTTTTTTTAATATTGGTGGGTTTTTTTTTTTTTTTTGCTTTTTTGGGTTTTTTTTCTTTTCATTTTGTTTAGGTCTATTTGGTATTTTTTTCTTTTTGGTCTGTTTGTTTTTTGCTTTGTTTGTTTGTTTTTTTTTTTCTTCTACAAATACACATATATTATAAATATATATGTAATGTATAAATGATATAAAACTAGATGACCTTTAACTGATAACCTGTAGTCAGGAAAGTGAGTGGTCATGAATTTGTGTTTTAACGGTATATGTATCAATTTTGTCTTTTTACGATCGATTTTTCTACTGGATTTTCGAACTGTTTCGACAGTGTGATATTTTTTTGTTTTTCATTTTATTAATGAATATCATACTTATGTGTCTAATGATATGAATATACATTTGCTTAACACATAAAATGATGAATCATCTAGTTTAACACCGCCACCTTTTACTGAAGTACCTGTACCAAGCCCTGAAAGTAAGCGACCATATACATTTGTATATGTATGTTAGGTTATCCATTTTGTGTGTTTCTACCATTTATCTATTAATTTTTGGATATGTTTTTACAGGGTGGTACTTCTTGTTTAAATAGGTTAGGCTTGGCTTGGTTTGGTTTGGTTTGGTTTGGTTTACGGTGCTTAACCGCCACTTTCAACAATATTTCAGTTATATCGTGGCGGTCAGTTTTATTGGTGGAAGAAACCGGAGTACCCGGAGAAAACCACTGACCTGTCGAAAGTAACTGACAAACTCTATCATATAATGTTGTATCGAGTACAGCTCGTCATTAGCGGGGTTCGAACTCACAGCTTTAGAGATGATAGGCACTGATTGCACAGGCACTTGTAAATTCAACCACCATACGATCACTACCACGACAGTCCCCTCTTGTTTAAATACAGTCGAATGTTGTTGTACCAATGTTGTTTTGCTTCGAAATATCCATGTAATCGACTTATACGGGACAAATTAAACAGAAAGCTAATACGATCAGACAATCTATATTTACTTAAAACTTTCCAAGAAAAATATTTATTTGAGTTTGATATAACAAGGTTTCATTATATAAATTATTTTATCCTGCAATCATTGCATCCGCTATGCAATAAATCTATTCGATTAATATTTTGCTTTATTCATCTTGTATACAAATAACAATCTCCTGGTATTTGTTTCATCTAGAGATGGTAAGACAATTCAAGATAACAGTATAGCGCGGATGTGATAGAGGACATCCTTGGATTAAAGGACGCTTGATTCTGCTCTTTTCAGTAATGTTTGGCTGTTATTTTGTAGAATATCATGGCAGAATAAGCACAATATACGTACTTTGTCAGTAAAAATAAAATTTATAAAAATTTTGAGTCTCGAATATTAAATATATTATAAAGTTAAAGATTAGGAGTCTGCGTTCACAGCATGCAGAGCTATTCAACAAGTTTTATGTGAGGGCTGGTATTTTACTCCCATGTGGAAAGCATTAACATAGCCGCATCATTTCATTAAAAGGGGAAATGTGGGGTCATAAACATATTTTAACCTCGCTACTTTTTATAGAAATGCCTGTACCAAGTCAGGAAAGTGAACGTCGTGTATGTGTTGACTATATATTGATACTGTTGTATTGTTTTGTTTTTTATTTTGATTACACTCGCTGCGACACGGGATAGTAATGTTCCAACCAATACTGGATTTTCTACCTGTTTCTAAAGCTCGTAGAAATAAATTACATATTTTCCGGCTGTGGTCATATTTTACATGGTATGGGTAGAAACAAAAAAATATTACAAATACATTTTCTGTATATATCAAGCAAAAAAAATACATCAAAGGTTAAATTGATGTTTGTATAATATCAAATGAGTAGTATTTAAATTTTATTGGTGACATTATATGAGGCTAACAAAAGTGGTATTTGGATGGACCTACGGATAGAAAAACAAATAAAATGGGAGATAGTTGATATCATGGGATAATTATATGAAGCTTACAAACAATAAATGAGGATAAAGGTATTTATATTGCACTACGGTTTGAATTTCTCTGCTATAAGATTGGGACCCTATAACTGGTTTTCCCGCAGTAACAACTCCGCTTGTTTTTGTTGGGAGAATAAAACGAAGATAATTTCCAGTTAAATGTCATTTAATAAATGACGTAATACAAGTAAACTAACAAGCATAAAAACATTAGTAAAATAAGGGAGTGAAGTAAAAACCAAGTATCAAATAAAAGTACAAAGTTGCTCATTGACATTTCACTCCCTTGCAAAATGCATAATTCCCCAAAACAAAAAGGGGTGGCATTCAAAAAATGGCATAAACTATTCTAAATAGCAACTATTAACAACATAATAACAATGCCTCAAAATGAATAAGGTGGACTAGATGGGGAGGTGGTGGGAAAATAAACAAAAAGTTGTTGTAAATCAACAAGCGTGACTTTCCCCTTTAAGAATCTTCCAACAGCGAACACGTGATCTGAATTGATTAATTTCATTGGTTTAATATAAAAAAATTTAAAATCAATGATTTAAAATTTATTTGATAAAAGAACTGTTATTCAAATAAGAAAAGTTTTAGTCTGAAAACTACAAAGTCTAAAAATAAATTATCTGTATTTCTTTGATTGAACCTAACAAAAGGTAAATTGCGATGCAATCACAACTCTATGTAGTTGTAGCTAAAATTGAATGAGAACCTAGGCAACATAAAAGATTTTATTTAAAATAAAAGTGCATTTAGATGGACCTACGGATAGTCAAATGTAAAAGGGAGATCATTGATATTTTGAGAAAATTAAGCGAAGTTTGAATCTATCCCATTGAGCTTGAAATAAAGGATACCACAGATACAGATAAGTCTGCTTCATAGCTTGACCTACACCTCGAAATTGACAGTGAGGGGCGGTTAAGAACGAAATCTTACGACAAAAGAGATGATTTCAATTTTTCCATTGTGAACTTTCCATTTATATGTAGCAACTTTCCAACAGCACCTGCATATGGAGTATATCTCTCAGTTGATACGATAGTCCAGAGCTTGTGGTTCCTATCAGGATTTCCTTGATAAAGGGTTGCTGCTAACAAGGAAACTACTGAACCAAGGGTTCCTCTTGGTTAAGTTAAAGTCATCACATCAAAATATTTACGGTCGCCACCATGACATGGTTGGCCGCTATTGAATATCTATGTCACAAATGATCACTGATATATTCCACTTGTCGTAATCACTTCCCTGTCCTGTCCTCATTCATGACTTGGCACCGGGTTTGTAACTTGCCATTAGTGGAGCAGGAATTACCTACCCTTCCGGAGCACATGAGTTTACCTCCGGTGTTTAGTATGGTTCGTATTAATCGGTCTTTAGCTTTAGGTGTATATTTTATAGATCGTTGTTTGTCCTTTTGTACTTTCTCTTTTGGCCATTGTGTTGTCTGTTCTTCTTCGATATACGGATTCTGATTACCCCTTTGGTATCTTCAAACTCTTCTTGCAAACAATAAATGAAGCTAGTGGTATTTAGATGGACGTACGGATAGACAAGTGTTAAAGGATGGTAATTTATGGCATAATGATATGAAGTTTTCAAACAATAAATGAGACTAATGGTATTTAGATGGACCTACGGATAGACAAGTGTAAAAGAGGGGTAATTGTTATCATAGGACAATATTATGAAGTATGCAAACAATAAATGAGGTTAATGGTATTTAGATGGACTTTCGGATAGCAAGTGTAAAAGAGGTAATTTATGGGATAATAATATGAAGTTTTCAAACAATACATGAGGCTAATGGTATTTAGATGGACCTACGGATAGACAAGTGTAAAAGAGGGGTAATTGTTATCATAGGACAATATTATGAAGTATGCAAACAATAAATGAGGTTAATGGTATTTAGATGGACTTTCGGATAGCAAGTGTAAAAGAGGTAATTTATGGGATAATAATATGAAGTTTTCAAACAATAAATGAGGCTAATGGTATTTAGATGGACCTACGGATAGACAAGTGTAAAGAGAGGTAATCGATGTAATGGGATAGTTATATGAAGTTTGCAAACAATAAATGAGACTAACAAAAGTGGTATTTAGATGGATCTACTGATAGACGTTCAAGAGCATATTTCTTGGAAATTATAAAGCTCACGGAACACAAACTTAAAATCAATGTCATTAACTTTAGAGAAACTCGAAGGTGCAATCAAGAATGGACAATCCAAAGGAACTGACAACATTATGATGTATGATATTTGTTAATTATCGTTTAAACTTGTGTCTGGGTCACACTGAAGTCGTATGTAAATAAAGTCAGCGAGCAATGCAGTTTCTCATGTGTCTCCTTCTTTTAATTTCTCAAAAATTACATATATCATTTCAAGAAGATAAATATAGTATGCATTAAGTTCAATATTGTTTACAATAACCTGCTCACCCGGTTATATGTCAGGATTGTCATTTCACTCGTATGTGTAAAATAGTTAAATGACCACAAAGCTAGATTTAATGCCGCCACTATTATTGATGTACCTGTATAAGATAGGAAAATGAGCGGTCGTGTATACGAGTGTTCGAGATTCCACGATTTTTCGATTGGAATTTGGGACTGTTCGGATAGTACGCCATTTTTTGTTTTTCAGTCTATTATAAAACAACTGGTGCAGAATACAAGATGGCATAAGCAGTAATGGAGTTGACAACATACATCAATATGGTCTTTTTCAAAACTACTACAATTGCAGGAGAGATAGCAATTGTTAATAAATATGAACACTATTTTGAGGGACATTCGTGGGCGTGTTCGTATGATAGTTTATATACACCAACCAAACAATCAGTGCGTATCACTGCTAAAGTTGTGATTTCTATTACCTTACATTACCCTTCTGGAGCACATGAATTCACCCCAGGATTTTATAGATTATTGTGTTTTTCTTCTGTTTCCATTGTGTTGTCTGTCCTTCTTCGATTTACGGCTTCTGCTTACCCATTTGGTATCTTCAAACTCTTCTTTGACCTGATTTCAATACAACAGCTTTAGAGAAAACCGAAGGCACAACCAAGAATGGACAATCCAGAGACACTGGCAACATTTGGTTCACAAGACACAGGACGAAGACAAAGAAAGCAAAAAGCACAACACAGAAAACTGACAAAAGGTGAGCAACATGTACCCACCAAAAACCCAGTGACAAAAGGTGAGCAACATGTACCCACCAAAAACCCAGTGACAAAAAATGAGCAACATGTACCCACCAAAAACCCAGTGACAAAAAGTGAGCAACATGTACCCACCAAAAATCCAGTGACAAAAGGTGAGCAACATGTACCCACCAAAAACCCAGTGACAAAATGTGAACAACATGTACCCATCAAAAACCCAGGTGTTTGTGATAAAGTTTGTCAAGTGTCTTGCAACAGGTCGGCTGTATTCTTCGGTTACTCCAGTTTTTTGCCACCAATTAAAGCAATCCCCTTGATATTGCTCAGATAATACCAGATGTATTTAAATTGTCGTTAAACACGTATTGCCAATCCAAGGCTTGGGAGATTATATAATATGAAAAGAAAGTTTAAGCAGTCACGGTCAACAATTCCACCAATATCAACAAAGCAAAAAACTACCTTTTACCTCATATCATTGAACACAAAATAAAACATGATATATGTCAATAGAAATCCAGATCCTGAGGCGTTAAACAGGTATATAGAATATCAACCCACCCTCTTGGTTATTGCACACACAAACTGCCCAACAGATTGTTGCTTAATCTTTAGTTTTCTGTATTGTTTTTCTTTTTGTCTTTCTTGGCCATTGTATTGTCTGTCTTTGTTAGAATTACGGCTTCTGATTACACCTTTGGTAATTTCAAACTATTTATATAAACAAACAATAAAAACATCCTGCATAGCTTTGCTTCCACACACTGTTATAATAAATGACAAGACAATAATATAACAGCAGGGTCAGTGAATACTCATAGGCAAGAAGGTAGAATTTGTAGGTAAGAAGGTAGAATCTGTAGGTAAGAAGGTAGAATCTGTAGGTAAGAAGGTAGAATCTGTAGGTAAGAAGGTAGAATCTGTAGGTAAGAAGGTAGAATCGTAGGTAAGAAGGTAGAATATGTAGGTAAGAAGGTATAATCTGTGAGTAAGAAGGTATAATCTGTAGGTAAGAAGGTAGAATCTGTAGGTAAGAAGGTAGAATCGTAGGTAAGAAGGTAGAATCTGTAGGTTACTCTTTGTGTTCAAAACAATCATGGCTTGTACTTCTAACAAAATATAAATTAGTCACAAACATCTAAAGAAATAAATGGTTTTCTTCTTCGTGGGAGACCAGAATTAATAGTAATAAAATGTAGATATCAAAATTAGTGCGCACGACGCGTTTCTGGAATAACCTTCATCATGTACGCTCGAAGTCAAAATATTTGAAACCCAAATAATTTAAAAGTTTTTGGGAGCAAAAACACCAAAGGGCCTAAATAGTATAGCCAAATATCGGCCGAGGTCACCTGTACCTGAGGGAGGAGAAACTTAGTCTTATTAATATTTATATGATTTAGAAACTGTAAATTTCGATAAAAATATATCTAATAAACCATGTCAGTGGCGAAGCACTGACTACTGGACGAATAATACCCTCGGGGACTAATAGTCCACCAGCAGAGGTATCGACCCATTTTCGGGAGTTGAATATTGAATATGAAATAGTAATATAAAAATGGAATTTACTGCCACGATATAGCTGAACTATTGTTGAAAGTGGCGTTAAACACCATAAAACCAACCTAACGATGGAATAAAATATACTTGTACTGTTTTGTGTCGAATTGTAAGAACCTACTATTTTAGCTTGCATTGGTAGAGTATTCGAGATATACGGCAAAAATATTCGAGTTAGACGGTTAAAATTAATTAACAATACGGTTGTTTCAAATCATTTCCATTCCGTCAAAAATTTTGTTATTTTCGTCCGCCAGATCACATGATTTCGATGTGATGTAAAACACTGGACATCCGGTGTCAATGTACACAACAAAAAGTCCAATCGATATGTGCCGTTTTAACGTTCGATCCTCAACTTAAAAAAATCTTAACATTTTCTGTAAAAGACAGATATCAATTAAATTATTTTATTTGTATCAAAGACAATTACTTCTTTAAAATTAAATTTGTTTTCTTTCTTTATTTGCTGCTGTCAGCATCATGATTTCCAGGAAAACGACTATTGATGGATCATATTCTAACTTCGAGCTATCTAAGATAGCGAGGTAGAATGTTACAAAATATTATATTCAAAGAAAGAAAGTATGACTTCCTATTTCAAGCATTCAGTCTACATTATTGAATTTCAATAACTTTCATCATATACGGTTAGTCAAAAGGTTAAAATGTCAAATCAGTTGTTGGTTGCAAGTAAACCAAAGGGTGTACACAGGGAAACCAACATCGGCTATGAGTGAGATGACAGAGGTATTGCTGAAAAAAGAAAAATGTACAAACAAAAATTTGCTTTAAAAACTAAAAAGAGATCTTTCAGATGAGGACGAATCCAGAGATGCTGTCTCCATTTCACTCTCTGAGTTATCGTTCTTTAATAGCCAGTAAGTCTTTGATGGCATTTCAATCTCTTTAAAGTCTCTTTTAATCTGAAAATAAATGTTAGTGAAGTGTAAAACAAAGAATAATACACAATTCCACAATCCAATCGAAAAATCTTAGAAACAGTGACTAAAATGATACCCCTAACGTACATATACATGACCGAGAAGTTTCCGAACTTGGTACACGCTTTCCAAAAAAAGGAGAATGGGTTAATTATGTTTATAGGCCAAACTTTTCCTAATGAAATGTTTCAGTCATTTAAGTGTTTTCCACATTCTGAGTAAAATGTCAACAGAACACAACTATTTACAATAAAAACGTAGATATCAAACTTAGTGCGCATCAGGTACGCTCAAAGTCGAAAGAATGGAAAACCAAATAATTTTAAAATCCTTGGGAGCTATGCAACCAAAGTACATAAACAGGACAGTATAAATCAGCTATGATGACCTATGCCTGAGGAAGGTGATCCGTAGTTTTAATAATAATTACATTATTTAGAAAGTGTAAATTGTAACACTAAATATATATAATAAGCAAGTCTGATTCATTTCTTTAGAACCAGCTACCATGTAGTTAGTTAATTTTCTAAAAATAACTTTTGTGACAGTATGAAATTCAGTTGTAAATCAATTTGTCATTTGTCAGAAAAGGTAGTAAAAATGAAATAGTGTTGAAAGTAGCGTTAAACACCATCAAGGTCGTCGTTATTAAACATAGAACATTTTTGAAATGTTAAACTTGATTACGTCTTGAATATGCATGAAATATGTGTAGCTGAGTGTTAAGTAACCAACAATCAGTAAAAAAAAACCGTACATATCTAAGTTGTGCGCACGACACGTTTCTGGAATAACATTTATCATGTACGTTCAAAATCAAAGGATTGGAAAGACAAATAATTTTAATGTCCTTGGCAGCAAGAAAATCAAAGAATCTAAACAGAAAAGCTATTATCGGCTAATATAATGTCAATAAATCCTGCTCAAAAACCTACTTCCCATTCCCCGTGGAGGCAACGGACTTAATGTCTGGCTAACGGAAGAAGGCCCCAGCAATGGGCAAAATAGCTCCACTGCCTTGTGTGATAACATGAGAAAGTGAAAGGCAAACGGAGATAACACTGCAAGAAAATCCAGGTAGATGAAACTTGAGCAGGGTGAATGCAATCATCTATGGGAAGAACAACCCAGAAAAAAAACCTGATCCAACAGTATGTAGGATTGTAGTAGGGCTAACAACCCCACACTGTAACAATTGTGGATGCCTTATGTTCCATCGGGGATGAAGAGGATAAATAAGCAAGTAATCCAGACGTCACTGCTGTTTACATGGTAACAACTTACATGAATGGTATCACTGAATCGCCTTTCTCTCATTCTAAATCCACCAATAGACTGTAGAAGGTCATGTGTAGCCTCACTTATCTGTATGCTGTTATCTGTGTAAAAATAAAACAAACAATTTCCTGTTTTATTAGATTTATGCAATAAATCTTTTCTCATTTGGAATTCGTACTTACTTTTTTCTGGCGGTCAGTTTTACTGGTGGAGGAAACCGTTGTACCCGGAGAAAACCACTGACCTGCCGCAAGTGACTGACAAACTTTATCACTTAATGTTGTATCAAGTACACCTTGCCTGAGCGGGATTCGAACTTACAACGTTATTGGGGATAGCCACTGATTGCAAAGATAGTTGTAAATCCAACTACCATGCGCTCATGACCACAACGGCGTTTCTGGAATAACTTTTATTAGTTACGTTACAGTCATATGAAAAGTTTTAAATTTAAATGTCTTTAGGCTATGTAGGTAAGGTTATCTGTGCTAAAAATAAACCAGGTTAGCTAAAATCAAATAAGGTTATCTGCGCCAAAGATAAACCAGGTTAGCTAAAATCAAATTAGGTTATATGCGCCAAAGATAAACCAGGTTAGCTAAGATCAAATTAGGTTATCTGCACCAATGATAAACCAGGTTAGCGAAGATCAAATTATGTTATCTGCGCCAAAAGAGAAACCAGATTAGCTAAAGTCAAATTAGGTTATCTGCGCCAAAGATAAACAGGTTAACTAAAATCAAATACGGTTATCTGCGCCAAAAATAAACCAGGACGTTAGCTAAAATCAAATTAGGTTATCTGCGCCAAAGATAATCCTGGTTAGCTAAAGTCAAATTAGGTTATCTGCGCCAAAGATAAACCAGGTTAGCTAAAATCAAATTAGGTTATATGCGCCAAAGATAAACCAGGTTAGCTAAGATCAAATTAGGTTATCTGCACCAATGATAAACCAGGTTAGCTAAGATCAAATTATGTTATCTGCGCCAAAAGAGAAACCAGATTAGCTAAAGTCAAATTAGGTTATCTGCGCCAAAGATAAACAGGTTAACTAAAATCAAATACGGTTATCTGCGCCAAAAATAAACCAGGACGTTAGCTAAAATCAAATTAGGTTATCTGCGCCAAAGATAATCCTGGTTAGCTAAAGTCAAATTAGGTTATCTGCGCCAAAGATAAACCAGGTTAGCTAAGATCAAATTAGGTTATCTGCACCAAAGATAAACCAGGTTAGCTAAAGATCAAATTAGGTTATCTGCACCAAAGATAAACCAGATTAGCTAAGATCAAATTAGGTTATCTGCGCCAAAGATAAACCAGGACGTTAGCTAAAATTAAATTAGGTTATCTGCGCCAAAGATAATCCAGGTTAGCTAAAGTCAAATTAGGTTATCTGCGCCAAAGATAAACCAGGTTAGCTAAGATCAAATTAGGTTATCTGCACCAAAGATAAACCAGATTAGCTAAGATCAAATTAGGTTATCTGCACCAAAGATAAACCAGATTAGCTAAGATCAAATTAGGTTATCTGCACCAAAGATAAACCAGATTAGCTAAGATCAAATTAGGTTATCTGCACCAAAGATAAACCAGATTAGCTAAGATCAAATTAGGTTATCTGCACCAAAGATAAACTAGATTAGCTAAGATCAAATTAGGTTATCTGCACCAAAGATAAACCAGATTAGCTAAGATCAAATTAGGTTATCTGCACCAAAGATAAACCAGATTAGCTAAGATCAAATTAGGTTATCTGCACCAAAGATAAACCAGATTAGCTAAGATCAAATTAGGTTATCTGCGCCAAAGATAAACCAGATTAGCTAAGATCAAATTAGGTTATCTGCACCAAAGATAAACCAGATTAGCCAAGATCAAATTAGGTTATCTGCACCAAAGATAAACCAGGTTAGCTAAGATCAAATTAGGTTATCTGCACCAAAGATAAACCAGATTAGCTAAGATCAAATTAGGTTATCTGCACCAAAGATAAACCAGGTTAGCTAAGATCAAATTAGGTTATCTGCACCAAAGATAAACCAGGTTAGCTAAGATCAAATTAGGTTATCTACCCCAAAGAAAGATGAACCATAGCTTTGCTAATTTTTATATTATGAAGGAACTTTTAATGTTATAATAGTGTTATTTATTAAGTTTTAAAATTAATTATATTAAGCATAATATTTTACCGTGTCCTGTTGATTCCATCAATGCCGTCATTCTTACTGTAGTTCCAAAGAGACAGTAACGAGGATTTTTATTACCAACAACCCCTGCTAAAACCGGACCTTAAAATATAATAAATATATTCACTGATTGCTTTTACAATCATCTAAAACTAAGCAAATTATATTTAATAAGTGTAATTACAATTGTGTGTTATTAAATGCAATCTTAATTAGTATTACTTGCTTTAATATTCCACATCTGCAACTGTTGTTTAAGAAATAAATCATGGAAACCAGAATGTGTTTTGAATTCGATTCTGATGTCTAAGAGTACAAATACGATAATATACTTTGATTAGAAGACGGTAATTTATATTTACGTTTGCGGTCAATGTCGCACACAATTTATGCTGCCAAATTCGAGCAGACGATAATTCATCAACATTTACATTTACGACGGAAAGTCAGTCACATGAACCGGCGCATGTGCTATTGAGATTATACCCAATCGATAAATCGCTTGTTTGCTTGCAAAGCTAAAGAAGGACGTCATGTTATAAAATTGTGTATAGTTATTTGTTTTCAGGATGTTCGAAAATATAGTCTCCGGAAGTGGGCGTGGTTGAATAGTTGTATGCTTTATTTAGCCACACCATGAGTCTTTCTAAGTGGAATACACATACGATGTAATTATTATTCAATGTAAGAAGAGTTTAAAGATACCAAAGGGGTAATCAGAATCCATAAATCGAAGAAGAATGGCCAAAAGAAAAAGTACAAAAGGACAAACAACGATTTACAAAACATACACATAAAACTAAAGATCGAGTAACACGAACCCCACTAAAAGCCGGGAGTGAACTCATGTGATCCGGAAGGATGAGCAGTTCCTGCTCCACTAGTGGTACATTATCATACATTGAATGATAGTTGCTTAACGCCAAAAGAGCCATATATCAAAACGAGAACAGGTTACATTCGATGAGTCCGTGGGTACACATATCGCTCCAATCGGATACACTATTCTATTGCCGATCCAACCAATATTTTTCTTTCCCTACTGTTGAGTGCTTAGCGGTAGCGAATTAGCAAATACCAATTTCACAATCCCTTGTTTGAGCCGACTGGGGCTCGAACAATCGATCTACCACACTCGAGGCGAGCACAGTTACCCTTTATACCACTGATACGATTTTATTATAGAAACTATAATACCTGAATGACATCCTATTCGTATCTTGTAATGTTCACTTGGCCTGCCGGGAATGTCTAGTCTTGTCGTATAATAGAGTATGTCTAGTGAGAGCCGAGCTATTTCTGAGGAGTGTCTTGTACCATTTATTCTAGGAACACCTGTGTAAAAGTAGCATGTAAAGTCAAACCTGTATTAAAAGGTCACCTTTGGAACAAAGAAAAAGTGGCCTTATAAGACAGGTGACCTCTTAAAATGAGGTTCAATTCATATGACAAGACAAGAATAAAGTGACCTGTTAATACATGTGACCGCTTAATAGAGGTGACTGCATGGACAGGTTTGACTGTATATCCATAATCTTAATCAAACAAATCATCGCATATTATAAATATGTGAATATTTATATATTTTTTTATTTCGTGGCTTCATAAATTAATCTGAATCATATTTGTATGTGGATTTTGTTTTTCATGAAATAAGAACTTGGTTATTCTAATTAAAGAATTTTTCATCCATTGAAATAATTGTAAAAATGAAATTCGCTCATAAACATCTCGGATAATGGCACCATAGATAAAACATGGTTTTGATGGGAGCAAAATGAAAGTCAGAGGACACGATTTTTGTCCGCAACATTTTCATTGAATCTTGATTTACTTAATCTCCTCTCCGAATTCCTGATACGTTCATGAGTGGTATAGACAGACGACAAAACAGTCCGCGATTAGATGCTATTTGTTTTTATCTTTAAATTTTTTGTGTTTATTTTTCAATTACGCATGTTCGGGGTGGAAATAGAGTATGCTTTTAAACCATGTGAACGACTACATACCTGATCCCACCATATATCTGTCACAAAGAAATGGTTTCCACCTTGCATACGTCATAGGATACCTACCTGATACCACTATTTATCCGTCATCAATTGCTTCCACTTTGTATCCGTCATTGAGTACCTACCTGATACCACCATATATTTCCGTCACCAATGGTTTCCTCTTTGTACACGTGATAGAGTACCTACCTGATACCACTATATTTCTGTCACCAATTGTTTCCACTTTGCATACGTCATAGAGTACCTACCTGATACCACCATATATCCGTCACCAATGGTGTCCACTTTGTACACGTGATAGAATACCTACCTGATACCACCATATATCCGTCACCAATGGTTTCCACTCTGTACACGTCATAGAGTACCTACCTGATACCACTATATATCCGTCACCAATGGTTTCCACTTTGTACACGTGATAGAGTACCTACCTGATACCACCATATATCCGTCACCAATGGTTTCCACTTTGTATACGTCATACAGTTCAAGTCTACTGTCAAAGCAATCGAACATCTGGTTTAACATTTCTGTAACTTGTAATGGAGAACAAACAGTAGACAATTTAGTAAAACCAACAATATTACTCTGGAGAATGGTACATTCCTGAAATTTCTCTGCTGTTACTGTCTCATTTTGATTCAGACGGTCAGCTACTGGTTCAGGAACCATTTGTCTCAAAATATGTTCACTTTGTTTTTTCTCTCGTTTCAAAGCTTTTGTTCTGAAATTATAATTGGGAATAACCGTGGAGAAATCTAAATATAAATCAACAATTAATGCCTTCTCATTATAAATATTTCAGCCAAATTTTTTTTCTGATATTTAATTATATATTTTTTTCTTAAAAAAGAACGATAATCATATCAATTTACTTTACATTTTCAGAAGTGATTTTTGATTCGTATTAATATACGCACGCATTATTTTGTTTAACGTACAATTCAAAATATTGTTGTTTTCGTGTCTTGCTTCATTAAAATGAAACTTCTTTCCCTTCCAGGTCATCTGAGTTCACGACCGTTTTTTTTTTAGGTGTCCCTGTTTCTCAATCTGTAGCTTTCAATTCGATGATCATTGTTTGTTTCTCGTCTTTATATTTCATTTAGCCATTGTATTGTCTTTCGTTTTTTTTCTGATATACGGTATTTAGATACCTCTTGGTATCTTCGAACACTTTCTACACCGTCGCAAAATGTTAATTCATAGAAAGAATAATACATATAACAGAAACATCCAAAACCTCATAATACAATGATTACAGGCTTATTGCACGAATAATGGTGAACATTGTCGGAAGCAGAATGTTATATTGTACGAGTTTGGGAGTGCACATAATTTTATACGAGGGTCAATAATCATCAATATCCATGCAATAACCCTTTTATTGCATAGCATAATATCATGTTAATCTATCAATGACTTCATTATTTGAAGCAATATTGAACTAAACTAATGTAAACATTGGGCAATATTGCACTACTCTAGTGTAAACATTAGAAAATATTGCACTACACTAGAGTAAACATTAGATAATATTGCACTACACTAGTGTAAACATTAGATAATATTGCAATCCACTAGTGTAAACATTAGATAATATTGCACTACACTAGTGTAAACATTAGATAATATTGCAATCCACTAGTGTAAACATTATGCAATATTGCACTACACTAGTCTAAACATTAGATAATATTGCAATCCACTAGTGTAAACATTATACAATATTGCACTAGACTGGTGTAAACATTAGTTAATATTGCACTACACTAGTGTAAGCATTAGATAATATTGCACTTTACTAGTGTAAACATTAGATAATATTGCACTACACTAGTGTAAGCATTAGATAATATTGCACTCTACTAGTGTAAACATTAGATAATATTGCACTACACTAGAGTAAACATTAGATAATATTGCAATCCACTAGTGTAAACATTATGCAATATTGCACTACACTAGTGTAAACATTAGATAATATTGCAATCCACTAGTGTAAACATTAGATAATATTGCACTACACTAGAGTAAACATTAGATAATATTGCACTACACTAGTCTAAACATTAGATAATATTGCAATCCACTAGTGTAAACATTATGCAATATTACACTAGACTGGTGTAAACATTAGATAATATTGCAATGCACTAGTGTAAACAATAGATAATATTTCACTAAACTAGTGTAAACATGAGGCAATATTGCACGTTAACCATTGTTTACATTCTAGATGAAGTATTATACTGCTATGCAATGCTAACTATTATATTATGACAATCGTGCAATAAAACAAGAACAAATTAGATATTTACTTTTTGACGATGCTGGCAGAATACTTCTGAAAGTTGGAAGTAAGCTTATACACGATGGTCGCTATTATTAGACTGACCACTACAATTCCTACAACGATGACACTGGCAGTAATCATATTTGTCATATCTTGCTGAGAATTATATTGAAATAGTACAGTAATTCTTGATGCCAATCTTTTTTGTGTTGTTCTCATAACCTCACGATATATACTCATTTTAGAAAACCACATATTAGCTAATTCAACAGAACCTTCTGGCTTAGATGATTTGTTAGACTGTATTTCATTTCTCATATGCAGAAGTTCTTCTAATGTATCGTTGTTTGATTGGATGCTTTCTTGATATATGGTGTATGCCTCTATGGAGTAATGCCGGGCGGAATCAAAGTGAGTTTTAGCACTGTCCTGGCTTTCCATAAACAGGTGATAGAGACGAATATCCCGAAATTTTCCTACAGTGAAAAAATTAATTCCATATCCTTGTTCTCGACTGATGTATTCGCTCGCCATAATCAATTCTTGATACCCAACCAGTGATTTCCAAATTGAAGCAGACTCGGTACCGCCAATGGCTTCATACATCCACCGAATAAATACCTCAATGTCCGTGGAGTAGAACTTGATTTCTTCTGCAACTGTTAGATTATTTGATTCTAGTTCATAACGATGTCTATTTAAATGCAGTAGATACCTCTCACGTGTCTGAAATTCTCGTCTGCTAGTAATCATGCCCACAGGCCATGATGATAATTGATATAACGTTTTATCTGTTTCTGGGTATGCCTGCACTACGTATTCTTTATTATCTTTGCCTAGTCTGCTCACATATAAGGAACTCATATCACGTTCCTTCTGAAGTGCTGCCAGGAAATCACCAAGCTCTACACCAAACTCGAGTGTTTCCAATATAGTTTCAGTATTCAAGTATCGGGATAAAGACTTTGAAAAATCCACTGCTGTAATAGATGTCAGAATTGCCAGTGGAAACAGCGCAACAAGCAACATCTTCGCCATTTGTTTCCTTTTTCCAACAACCGTGATAGGGTTTCCTGAAAATACCAATGTTTTCTTCTTTTTTATTTCTTTTGCAAATATAAAAAATTGAAAAGACAGACATTATAGGTCTAAAGCTAAATTGTACAGATACAATTTTGTCAAGTTTTCTTAAAAACTTTGCTTTTGTGTTTCGTATGTTCTGGTTAGACGGTTTCCATAACCTGTAATGGCTGCGTAGCTATGGCAACTGGATTAAAAGCAACCAATGCAATCAGTGCCTATAGTAATGAAAGTAGTGAATTAAATTCCTGCCTTTGAGAAGGTGTACTCGATACAACTACAAACTTGCATAAAGAGGTCACCCTTAGGATAAGAAAAGGTGTCCTTTTATGACAGGTGATCTCTTAAAAGAGGTTCAATTCAAATGAAGTTTACTGTGACAGGACAAGAAAAAGGTGACCTTTTAATACAGATGACTGCTTAGTAGAGGTGACCGTATGGGCAGGTTTGACTATATGTAATGTTGATCAATGACTTGCCGTTGGTCTTTTGATTCGTACTTGTACCCTCCACCAATAAAGCCAACCTCCACGATATAACCGAAATATTTTTGAGTGAGTGTGCCATTATTGCTTAACGCCAAATAAGCATTTTTTCAATTATTTCATGGCGAGAAAAAAATACATTAGATGAGATGGTGATATGTCAGCTTTGTACTAGAACAACACGCTTAGTTGGATTTATATAGTGCTAGTTCACTGAAACAAATGTCCGCCGGTAAACATGTTGCTGCACTCGGACACATTATTCTTATTCCGAGCCATTCCCTTTTTGTTCTTGTTCCTTGATGCTACATCCTGAGCGGAGAAGCAGCAAATACCAATTTCATAATGTTTTGTTTGACAAGTTCGGGGCTCGAGGTCACGATCTATCGCACTCGAGGCCAGCACGCCAACTATTCAAACACTAGGTCGCGTTCTAAGTGGTACATTTATTATGTTTTAGAAATAGGAGTATACTTATATAGAAATAAAATGGGTTGTCTATCATAATTATTTCGGGTTATTTTTTACACCAATTTCACAATAATCCGTGGATGAATTTTGCTTCTACAATATGTCCTAAGTACAAATTACAGAACTGAAATAAAGCTTAAAATTGACAAAACTGCGGAAAATTGAGATCATTATCGAAAGTTTACTATATATAGCCTCAAAAGGACAGAAAAAAAAGTGTGAAGCGTCATTTGTAGTGAAACGAGAACAAGGTAAACAAAATAAGTTTTAAAAAATCGTTTGAAGAGCTCCTTTTGCAGGGGACTGTACCCAAATAACAGAAAAACACTGTCTAATTGACTCGGTGTGCATGTCTTTGTAATAATATACCGCGCACACACATACATACATCTATATATATGGTAGTTGGATTTAAAACTACCTATGCAACCAGTACCTATCACCACCAATGTTGTGAGTTCGAATCTCGATCAGTTTTATTTTTGGTGGAGGAAACCGGAATATCCTGAGAAAACGACCGACCTATCGCAAGTCACTTGCAAACTTTATTGCATAATGTTGTATCGAGTATGCCTCGCCTGAGCGAGATTCGAAATCACAACATTATGTATTCATTGAATATATAGCTGTACATCCAGCTACCATATGATCACTACCACGACGGCCCCTTCAAGCTTTAGTTGACATAGTAATAATTACTTACCCATGCATGTTATAGTGCATGGACGATTCCATGCATTGATACAGTACGGTTTATCAACTCCTCACCATGCATATTTCATGGACGATTTCATGCATTGATACAGTACGGTTTATCAACTCCTCACCATGCATATTTCATGGACGATTCCATGCATTGATACAGTACGGTTTATCAACTCCTCACCATGCATATTTCATGGACGATTTCATGCATTGATACAGTACGGTTTATCAACTCCTCACCATGCATATTTCATGGACGATTTCATGCATTGATACAGTACGGTTTATCAACTCCTCACCATGCATATTTCATGGACGATTTCATGCATTGATACAGTACGGTTTATCAACTCCTCACCATGCATATTTCATGGACGATTTCATGCATTGATACAGTACGGTTTATCAACTCCTCACCATGCATATTTCATGGACGATTCCATGCATTGATACAGTACGGTTTATCAACTACTCACCATGCATATTTCATGGACGATTCCATGCATTGATACAGTACGGTTTATCAACTCCTCACCATACATATTTCATGGACGATTTCATGCATTGATACAGTACGGTTTATCAACTCCTCACCATGCATATTTCATGGACGATTTCATGCATTGATACAGTACGTTTATCAACTCCTCACCATGCATATTTCATGGACGATTTCATGCATTGATACAGTACGGTTTATCAACTCCTCACCATGCATATTTCATGGACGATTTCATGCATTGATACAGTACGGTTTATCAACTACTCACCATACATATTTCATGGACGATTTCATGCATTGATACAGTACGGTTTATCAACTCCTCACCATGCATATTTCATGGACGATTCCATGCATTGATGCAGTACGGTTTATCAACTCCTCACCATACATATTTCATGGACGATTTCATGCATTGATACAGTACGGTTTATCAACTCCTCACCATGCATATTTCATGGACGATTTCATGCATTGATACAGTACGGTTTATCAACTCCTCACCATGCATATTTCATGGACGATTTTATGCATTGATACAGTACGGTTTATCAACTCCTCACCATGCATATTTCATGGACGATTTCATGCATTGATACAGTACGGTTTATCAACTCCTCACCATGCATATTTCATGGACGATTTCATGCATTGATACAGTACGGTTTATCAACTACTCAACATACATATTTCATGGACGATTTCATGCATTGATACAGTACGGTTTATCAACTACTCACCATACATATTTCATGGACGATTCCATGCATTGATACAGTACGGTTTATCAACTCCTCACCATGCATATTTCATGGACGATTTCATGCATTGATACAGTACGGTTTATCAACTACTCAACATACATATTTCATGGACGATTTCATACATTGATACAGTACGGTTTATCAACTACTCACCATACATATTTCATGGACGATTTCATGCATTGATACAGTACCGTTTAGTTAACAATCACCATACATTTTTTGTTTCATGGACGATTCGATGGATTGAAACAGTACGGTTTATCTAATACTTACCCACAACTAGCTGATTTGTTTCTACACAATTATGAAACAGACAGGACCTATGAAGGGGGGGGGTTCGGCTGGTAAATCGGTCCGGGGCCTGTGAATCTATGAAGGGCCCCATAGCTTTAGCTATAGACGCTTTGTTTTGATTATTTCATTTTTATTTGGTATTTTCAACTATTTTCGTTTTTTTTTAGAAAAAATAATTATGTAAAATTCGCTTAGACTTCTGAATTCTGGTTGTTGATCATCACTCACATTTACATTGAACCAGGAAGGCAATCATTTCATTATATAACATATATTTACTGTCATTCAAATCCAAACTTTACAAGTTCTTGTTTGAAACACCGGGGTCCCAAAGCAGTCTTTTTCCGCCATGCAAAATTTCTCTTGTATGCCCTGGGCAGATTTCCTTCAAGATATCCTCTAGAATAAGGATAGAAAGTTAGTCCAAACCTATAATTCGCGCTTCTGCTATATAGATGATGTCATGTCACAGACTAATTTTGGATGTGGTGATTATTTGCATCTCATCTATCTAAGTGAGCATGAAATAAAGGATACTACCCACACTCACAAGTCTGCTTCTTACCTTGATCTTTACCTTGAAATCGACAATGCAGGAAATTTAAAAACAAAACTTTTCCAATAGTAATCTTCCCACATGTCAGATGCAATATTTGATCAGCAATGACGTATGGGGTTTACGGTTTCATAACTCGTACGATTATTCTAGGACTTGCACACTATACAGTGATTTTCTGGACCGATTTCAGTTGCTAAGTTAAACACTACTCTGTTGTTCCTAGTTTGAAGATATCGCTACAGATATTCTATGGTCGTCATCACGAACAGGATGTTCACTACAAATATTCTATGGTCGTCATCACGAACAGGCTGTTCACTACAAATATTCTATGGTCGTCATCACGAACAGGATGTTCACTACAAATATTCTATGGTCGTCATAGCGAACAGGATGTTCACTACAAATAGTCTATGGTCGTCCTCACGAACAGGATGTTGACTACAAATATTCTATGGTCGTCATCACGAACAGAATGTTCACTACAAATATTCTATGGTCGTCATCACGAACAGAATGTTCACTACAAATATTCTATGGTCGTCATCACGAACAGGATGTTCACTACAAATATTCTATGGTCGTCATCACGAACAGGATGTTCACTACAAATA